>CM033440.1:35002500-37402500 GCA_019425775.1 Rafetus swinhoei
AAAAGTTGACCATTTTGGTTTTCTTTATGAACATATTCAGATTTCTTCCAAATACCACATTGTCTTCCTTAAAAGTAAAGGTGGCTTCATTTTTTCAGTTTTGTCAGAGATTTAGATAATCTAGTAGAAATATTAAAAATCATTTTCCTTAAGACTAGTTAGGACTTCCAGTTTCAAAATGTATAATTTCTTTTGTTCATTTTCTTCAGTAATTGATGAAAGGCACCAAGTCTCTCTTTTTTCTTCAGAAAGTCCATGAATATCAATAGTTAAATGATACAGTAATAATGTCTTCCATAGGAAATCAATTGTTCAGAAATTAAATGAGTGCACTTCTTTGCATTAAATGCAATTTGGATGCAGTTTTCAAAAATATGATTTCTAAAATCAAATTAAGGACACAGTTTCCAAATGAAATTTTGTTTCAACAATCACAGCAATCTCTTCTGAATTGTTGTACGTGTGTGTATGTGTGTGTGTGTGTGTGTGCGCGTGCGCGCCAGAGAGAAAGAAAAGAATACTCTAATCCTTTTTCTGGTGGGAAGAACAGGGTGATTAGGTGTAGTTTTGAGATATTCTGGATTTTGCTTCCTTGTTCAGAAAAGATCAGTTTCAATTATTGTATCAAATCTTATCAATAAATAATTTAAAACAATTTGGAAAATATATTTCTTTTTTCAAATAAAGCCCTCCTAATCTTGGATGTTATCAGGAGGTGGGAGGATAGAGAGCAAGAAAACGAACATTTTATGTAAAAGAAAATAAAAAAGTCTAAAAATTCCATATGTTTAAAAGGTTTGTATATCTCCATTGAAATATAACTCAATTTCACTTAGCCTTACAGCGTAGAGGTTAATAAGGTTATGACCTTTCCATTCACAATAAGAGACCAGCTTATTACAGGGCGAACCTCTTTAGTCCGGCACACTCTGATTCAGTAACATCCATGGTCCGGTATGATTTTAGTTAGCCAAATGTCCACTTATCATGGGTGTGGCCAAATTTCCTGTGGTCCCATAAAGTTTGTTTATAGCACCATCCTGGCTCTCAGAGTTCTGTGCTGTCATTTAGCTCTAATTTATCCCTAAATATCTTCTAAGAACCCAGTAAGCAATGGAAGTGTTGGTAATGCTGCTAGACAATATCAGTCTCCTATGGTTCAGCAAATTCTCTGGTTCAGCACCAGTCAGGTCCTGAGGGTGCCAGGCTAGAAAGGCTCAACCTGTATTATGAATGGAAGGTGTTTGCTTCAGCTAGGAAATAGATTAACAGTTCTCTAAAATTTTGTAATTTTTTTTCCTTCCTGGGATCTCTTTAACTGTTTGGGATTTCTGACCTTTGTGTTTAACAAACACCTTGTGACATAATTTTCTCCAGCTTCACATGCTGCCTATCGGCCTGCTATATTTAGTTTAAATCCTCAAACTAAATAGATTCAAATGTAAGACAAATCTTTCAGTTGAAACTTCATTGTTTTGGTAGGAACATAGCAAGTTAGAAGGTAAAACCATGTTTATAGTGTTTGTCTTTTTTGGGTTTAAATGCTGCAAGTTGTTTTATCCCACAGGCTTATTATTATTAATAGTAATAATAATAATAATAGTAATAACCAGTCACTACAGATATAGGCTCCTATCCTGCAAGTGCATCACCATTGATGGATCCTTATATCTGTGTGAGTAAATATGGCTTGGTTCAGTCATAGGGATTCCCCTACTTGAATCATTGTAGGATTCGGGCCAATATGACATTGACCAAATAAATGGTAGCTGTTGATTGTGCTGATTCATGCAAACATGTCCCTTTATGATTCACTGGGCCAAAGCCTACTCTGAAATTATACAAATGCAGCATGAGTGAATGCAGGGAACATAGGCGTGCGCAGCACATTTCATTAGGGTGTGCACTCAGGGAATTTTATTTTTTATTTTTTTGTAAAGCCGAACATTTATTGAATACTCAATCATAAAGGACATTATTTTTATTCATCAAACAAACTAAAGAAACTAAAACTTAACTAAACTTATTTTTTTTTAATTAACAACTAAACTTTACTTAAAAAATACAAACTTAAGTATGGGACATTGTACTTCTTAGTTTGTTTTTTACATGTGCAATTTGGCGCTTATTGCATAATACAGCAATACATACTTTAAAACTAAAAGAGCGTATCATGCGATTAAATTAAAATGCAAAGCCACTTTTTTTTTGAGACATTATAGGGTTACCAGGTAGTCTTAAAAAAAATACTGCACACACTTCATGGGGGGGAAGGACCGGCCGGGAGGGGAACGGGGCTGGCTGGGAGGAAGGCGGGGGATCTGGGAAGCAGAGCTGGTGGCAGGGGGTCGGGGCTGGCTGGGGAGATGGGAGGGGCGGCCGACTGGAAGCAGAGCTGGTCGGTGGGAGAAGGGGGAGGGCAGAGTGGAGCTGGCCGGGGGAGATCAGGGGGAAAGGGAAGCAGCCAGTGGGAGTGGGGCTGGCTGGGGGAGCTCAGGAGAAGGAGTGGAGAACTGGCCACCTGAAGCAGCATTGGCGGGGGGTGCAGCGGGGCTGGCTGGGGAAGATCAGGAGGAGGAACCAGCCGGCGGGAGGGAGAGCTGGCGGCGGGGGCGGGGCTTGGGTACAGCGGGGCTGGCCGGGGGAGATCGGGAGAGGAAGGGAGAACTGGCCGCCAGAAGCAGGGCTGGCGGCGGGTGCAGCAGGGCTGGCCGGGGAAGATCGGGAGGAGAAGTGGGGGAGAACCAACCAGCTGGCCAGGAGGGGGAGGAGGGGAGGAGCGTATCAGCCAGTGGGGAGTGGGACTGACCCAGGCAGTACAGATCCCAGGGCGCTCCCGCCCCCCACACGGTCCAGGTGAAGCACGAGTCAGTCCGGCTGCGACTCCACCACGCGCTTGACCAGCGCGCAAGAGCACGGACCGGGCTGCCCCTCCTCCTCACACGCAAACAGGGTTCCCAGCACCGATCGCGCCCCGCCTCCCAGCCACTCTCCCTGCCAGGCTTCTGGGCGCCCAGTCGGAAAACCAGAAAATACCAGACATTGCACATGTCCGGTATTTTCTGGATTTTTTTACCAACCAAAGCCCCCAAAAACCAGACTGTCCAGTAGAAAACCGGACATCTGGCAACCCTACGAATGCAACATATTAAGTTGCAGCTAATACACTGCAGAGTTTACATTCTGAGGCCCTGGTACTGCAAAGACTTATATGTGTGTTTAATTCTACATATCACTGAAGCCACAGCGCATAAAGTTGAACATGTGCATAACCTTTGCCGTATCAGGCACTACAAAATGACAAAACAGGCAATGAATGGGAGGGAAAACAGACATATATTGGGGTGGCCAAATTGTGGCTTGCAAGCCACACGTGGCTCTTTTACAGTTAAAAGTACAGCTTGCTAGCCCCTCTCTCCCGACCTGACCTCATTCTCCATGTACCAGACTTGAGGAGAGAGCTTGGGACCTGTGCCGTGCAGCCGGGTGGTATAGTAGGGGCTCCTGTCCAGTAGGAAGAGAAAGGATCTCAGAACTTCAGCCCCACAGGCTATGCCTGCCGGGGCTTGGGACTTCAGCAGGAGTAGGACTGAAGCCCCAAGCCCTGGCAGTTGCCTTCCATGGTGAAGAAGGTGTCACAGCAAATCAATGTCAGAGCTAGGAATAAAACCCAAGTCTTCTGACTCCCACCCCAGAAACTATCCACTGATTCATGCTGCCTGGATTCTTTTCTTGGCAAATATTTACTTGATACTCCTCAGCGCTGCTGTGGACTATTATTTAACCATTCATGGTAATTAGATACTTTGAAAAATTAAGAAATATTGTTAAATATAGGCGTGACTTCATGGAGTGATTATGGGTTCTGATTTTGCAAATGCTTTTGCTTGTGAGTAGTCAAACTGAATGTAATGGGATTACTCATCCTGGTAAAATATCTCATGTGTGTTTGCATGATTGGGCCTTTGCCTTTATTAACTAAATACTTGAAAACAACCCTGGATTTGATCCCACTTCTGTTAAGGTAAAGTTTTAATAATGATTTTAATGACAGCAAGATCCATCCCTTATATATACAACAATAAATTAAAATGCATGAGTTCTAATTCTTCTTTTAGGCCTAGTTTACATTAGAGAGGAAGGTTGACCTAAGATACGCAACTCCAGCTATGTTAATTATAGAGCTGGAGTCAACGTATTTTAAATCGCTGTCCACACAGTGAGAGACCAATGGGAGGAAATGCTCAAAAGGCTCCTATCAAATTCCCTTACTGCTCGTGAGGAGCTGGAATACCAGTGTTAACGAGGGTACCTTCTGAGTTGATTTAGCGCATTTTTACTAGACTTGCGAAATCAAACCCCGGAAATTGACCGCAGCAGTGTCTATCGTCTACATAGTGTAGACATGGCCTTAGTTGTGCAGGCGCATCTCCTATAGTTCCACCTGTGTAACTGAGAGCAAATTGTGGGCACTGTTATTTCCCCAAAGATGTAAATGGTAACTTTGGAAGTATTAAAGCCTACTGTGTTGCTATGCATTTAGAAATTTGTATTAAAATACACATTATTTGCGCAAAAGATCTAAATATAAAGTAAATATTTATTTAGACACATCATAAAACTCTAACTATATTTTATTTAAAAAATACTCAGTCCAAGAACTGGACAATTTTAAAGCTTCCATAACGTGGTTGTTTAATTCCTTCCCCCTTGAATAACAGAAGCAATTTGCTTCTATTCTAAATTAATCACTTGCCAAATACTACATGCTTAAAAATGAAAGCCATTTTTAACAATTATGGGTGCGTCCACACAGCAGGGCTTAACTCGAAATAAGATATGCAAATTGAGCTACGTCAATAGCATAGTTTATTTCAAAATAGCTTATTTCAAAATTGGGAGCGTCTACACAGCACTTATTTCGAAATAGAGCCCTCTTCTTCCAACTTCCCTTACTCCTCATACAATGAGGGTTACCGGAGTTGGGGTAAGAAGTCCTCCAGTTTGATAGTTTTTCAACATTATTTCGAAATAACTGCCTGCTGTGTAGATGCGGATTGAGTTATTTCAAAATAATGCTAGTTATAATGCTACCCTATGAGCAGTAAGCCATTTTAAACTGATGGAGCAGTTATTTTTTTATTTGTATAACCATAAACAACAGAAACCATTGTATGGGAAATTGGTAAAGGGGAAAAACATCCCAGTCTAAAACCAATGGAAATTAAGTTGCAGTGCAGAATTAATTATTAAGGCTGAATCATAAATCTTTCAGATTTAAAATGGAAATATTGATGGAAATAATGTGTTGCAGTTTGCTGAAAAAGAAGAATGTGGCTGAAATAAATAGAACTAACCCAAATATTTCATCCAGACAAGAATCCTGTGTGGTCTTTGCTAAACACATATTGGAAATTTTGACATGGACCAAATAAATGCTAGCTGTTGATGGTGCTGATTCATGCAAACATGTCCCTTTATGATTCACTGGGCCAAAGCCTACTCTGAAATTATACAAATGCAGCATGAGTGAATGCAGGGAAGTTGTATGTGTGTAACTTAGAGCAGAATTTACCAATATTGTTATTTATGTAACAGTAGCAGCTAGAAAACTGAAACAAAATTTGGGCCCTGTTGTGATAGGAATGCAGCATAAGAAGTTGCAGCTAATATACTGCAGAGTTTACATTCTGAAGCCCTGGTACTGCAAAGACTTATGTGTGTGTTTAATTCTACATATTTACTGAAGCCACAGTGCATAAAGTTGAACATGTGCATAACCTTTGCCGTATCAGGCACTACAAAATGACAAGACAGACAATGAATGGGAGGGAAAACAGGCATAGATTGGGGTGGCCAAATTGTGGCTCGCAAGCCACACGTGGCTCTTTTACAGTTAAAAGTACAACTTACTAAGCCCCTCTCTCCTGACCTGACCTCATTCTCCATGTACCAGACTTGAGGAGAGAGCTTGGGACCTGTGCCTTGCAGCCAGGTGGTATAAGAATCCTGTGGGCTTTCCCCACACTTTTCTCCATGTAACATTAAGGCAGCCTTTTGCAGAAGCAAATAAGTATCACAAAAGTAGGGAGAGGACACAAAATTAATGTTTGGATCTAAAATATGTGACTTATCACCAACTCTGTAAAAGTATTTTGTTTGTATCCCTGTTCCTTTGCATATAGGCATGTACAGGTATTGTACAGATAGACATGTTGTGATCATTTTAATTTTGAAGGATGAGATCTGTTATTTAAAACAGAAGCTTTGGTTTTACAAAAAAGCAATGCTTTCTTGACTTAAAAAAAAAAATCCCATTATTGTGTTGGTATTATATACTCTGTTTCAACCCTGCCCATTTTAGAACATATTGAAAAAAATAATTCAGACTCCAAACTTAAAAATTAAAAGTCTCAAATATCTCTCTATTAGAAAATTATTGAATTTTCTCTGGCTTGTTGTGCCATATTTCTTATTCAAATTTTTTCATTTCATATACCTTTTCACCCACCAGTTTGATTGCCATGGCTGCAGCCGTGGGTGAATAATTGCCTGTCTTCACAGGAGCATGTTCTGGAGCTAAAGTCGAGTGCTTGCTTCCTGATGTATGCCTCATTTGGATTCTGCCGACAGCCTAGGGGCTGTATTATTCATGCCTTGACAGATAGCACTCACTAAAAGCATTGGAACAGGGCCAGGTACTGGCAGAGAGATAGTGGAGCATTGCAACTTGCAACTGAGAGGAGCATCTATAATACAAAAAAAGAGAAATCCTCATACCTCCCTTTTACTGGTTTCACTTTGATGGAAAATTCATTTGCATCAAAATAAAATACCCTAAAAATAAATACATTTTTTCTAAATCACGCATGAAAGTTTAACACAATTTTCCACATTTAATTGCAAAGCTGATTTTAATTAGTAAGGCCCTGCATGTGAAAAATGAAGATTCACTTGGGTGAGTGTAACACATTGCCGTGTCTGCTGAATGCTCTAATTAATGTATGGCTGCTGTACAACAGGGTGCACTGTGGGATATTTATGAAAAATTCTGTGCACGCAGCCATCTATCTGTATTTTAGTTCTTGAATCCACAAGAATAAATAACTCCCCCCCCCTTTATTCTTTATGAGACATCATTGTGCATGCCATCACTCCATCCATAATCTTTATGGCATGCCTGTCCTTTTTTACTATTTGTCAATGATATCATAAATCAGAAGTCAGGACATACATATTTTAACATTAATTTGATAGCAGAGCATGGTTGCACAATGTGCAAAAATCGAGGTCCATTGATGCATTTGTGTAAAGTATAAAAGCCAGTACAGAGCAGTGCGGTCTTCCTTCTGGTCTTTATGCCACAGTGTAAAATCCTGGTGAATGCTGTAAATAAAGACAAATGTATCTTCATTTCTCTCTAAGCTAATAGCCAACTTTTATTATACTCTCACAATAAAGATAAAATGAACAACTGGATGTTTTTCTAAGGTAAAATTGTACACCAGCACTGAACAAACAGTGCCTTTCTATTTTATTTTGTAATATATTTACTAAATATTTTGCTAAAATTGTGGTAAATGACAAGAATTAAACTTTAAAGATAATTTATATAGCATGTAATTCATTACTCAGGGTATTTAAACATATTTTAATAAGCAGAGACTCACTGCTTTGTTAAATCTAGTTAAATATTTTCTTTGGCTAATTTTCAGTTGTAAGCAAAAGAGCATAGAGATTTTCAGAACGAACACAGCAAACAATAAATAAATGTACTGACAGAGAATCCATAATGCATTAGAGGTCTGTATTGGCTGCTGTCTGGATTCAGCAACATACTCTTTCTCTGAATTATTGATTAATGATTAAAACGGTCCAAACTCGGGTCAAAAACAGCAACAAAATGTGCACCAGAAAATGGTGTGTGGTTCTGCATGCTGGTGGCTATTATGTAGGGCTTACTGCACAAAGGAACCACAGTTCAATTCCTCCTACCACCATCTGGGTTGGGAATAGCAATTTCAGTGGCAGCAAGTTTCAGGTTCTTGATGTGCCAGGAGTAGTAACCTAATAAACAAGAAAAATGTTCAAAGGCAGGCTATCAGAGGGTGCTGACCCATCTGTGCAGTGACAACAAACAGCAGATTTGGGAGTGGGATCTGCAGCAAGTCCCAGAGCTGGTACAATGTGTGTTACTGAGATGATAGGCTCATTTTCTTTTATATGGCAGTTGCTGGGCATATTTCTCATTCAGCACCTCACTTCCATCCTCAGTGTCTGCTGGGAAAAGGTCTGTGTGGAGGTGTTGCTGTCAGCCACCTAATAAATGAGGACTGAAAGGAGAGTAAGGACAGGGAATAAACGAAAAGAACATATGGTAAATACTGGGGAGATAATTTCTCCAAGAACCCACTGCAAGACTTCTACTTACAGGAAATTAGAATGGCTGGTCTGGTAGCTTGGTTGACAACATAATGTGCTCTTATGATAGGGTGTGTCTAGACTACAGGGATTTTTCGAAAAAAGGCCAAAACTTCCCTGCGTCTAGACTGCTGCCGAATTCTTTCAAAAGTAAATTGAAAAAACGCAGCAGGTTTTTTGACCGCGGAAAACCTCATTTTTCGAGGAATAACGCCTTTTTTCGAAAGTGCTCTTTTGAAAAAAGGTGCTATGTAATGCAAACTGCTTTTTCGAAAGAGAGCATCCAGACTGCCTTGAAAAGCGGCTTGCTTTTTCAAAAGTACTGGCTGTAGTCTATACGCTCTCTTTCGAAAGAGGCTTGTAGTCTAGATATACCCATAGAAATAGAAGGTTTGAGGATAAATGTATGGTGCCTGCTTCTGAACTGGCAAAAAAAAGTGCTGCAGAGGTGGTCCTCATGGATTGGGCAAGCCACTTCATCTCTCTGTGCCTCAGTTTTCCTAGTTGTGAAAGGAAAATAATGATATTTATTCTTTAGAAAATGTTCTTTGATGTATGGCTCACAAATGCTATACACAAAATTATTATGTGCTATGCTTTACTTCCAACTTTGTCTTTTGTACTTACTTCTACATAAATAACTAAGGGCCTGATCCAATGCCTACTGAAGTCAATGGGAGTCTGTTCATTAGCTCCACTGGGCTGTTTGTATCAAGCCCTGTATTTGGCAAGTTAAGCAAAATTCAAATTGTTTATAATGAGGTGTGAAATTATATTTAGAACCAACTGTATTTCCCTCCTTTGGATACATAGAACTACTACTAAGTTTTTTCTTTATGCTAAAAGCTTTATTATAATTATTGAGGTTTACTAAGCTAAGAATATTTGATACCTCACTGTTCAGTACTGTGCATTTTACTAACAACTTTGTTATGGATATTGGTGTTGTGTAAAGTTAATATAGGTCATATTAAACATATGCACTGTACATAACTGCATGATGAACTAAAGAGCTGCATATATATTTTTTTCAAAGAGCATTCTGGACAACAAAGAGGGTGAATGTCTTGAAAGAAGTTTTTTTCCCATGGATGATACTGTATTCTCATGAACTAATGGGGCTCTACATTCCTTTAATTCATTTCCACAGCCAGTTATAATCCTAGTTTGCTTTTTAATGAAGACTGTAAAACCTCTGGCAGAAGTGGGAGTGACTAAAGTAGCAAGAAGATAAGAAATTAAGAGTGTTGTTTTATACTTTATCCCATTGTAATCCAGAGGCTCTGAGACCACTGAGAAAGGAGAGTGAAGTCTGTTCTACATCTTTAGCTAAAAGGGAGTTGGTTTTTAGCTCTTCTGGTAGAGGATCCTGGCTTTAGCCTCTAAGATCCAAGGTTCAATTCCACCTGCTGATGACCCAGGTCCATCAGCAGTACACCATGCCTATCACTATGGTATCTGACACCTGTATCATATGAGAGCTGAAAACAGAAGCCAGGATAGCTGATGCCCAGTTTCACACACCCCCGCCCCCCAATCTATCTAATAAACTATACTACTAGACAAAAGCACATGGGTAGGTACGGGGAGAATGTAAATAAATAGAAGAGTAAAAACAAGGCTATGAGGAATAATAGGATAAAGAATAGGATTTTTCTTTAAAAACAGTATAATGTTTCTTTAAAAACCTTTTATTGAAGTTCTTAAGTAAATTGACAGTCCTTCCACGGGCATCACTTCTTATTAGTAGCTGGTATGAAGTGTTGCTTCTAGTGGTGACAACTCAGGACAAGGGGGGGTGGAAGATTGTTGCTTCAGAGTCATCTTCAATGACAAAATCCACAGTACAAAACCAAGTGGATATGCAGTGCAGCTTTTGATGATTGGGCACTGTACAACTTAAGGGCATGATCCTGTAAGCCACTGAGTAACTTACGTCAGATGAGTAATCAGCCGAGGTTAATCAGTTTCCTCATTGCCCACCTGATTCTACACTCCTTTCCCTCTCATTCCATCTGGACAGCTGTGTTGTACAGCATTACAAATAATATAATAAAGAAGTTAGTGACAGTACTATTGTGATTGAAGTTAGCTGTGTATGGTTGAAGGACCAGGTCCTAAATTAGTACTGTGTATACATTTTGTAATATTAGAAAGCATATTTTGCTAGTACCTGATATGATTATCCTCAAAAGTTAACACCAGTCATTGTTTAGACTTTAAGCTCATTGGGACAGGGATTTTTGTCTGTGTTTGTACAACATTTAGCACTATAGATTCCTTATCCATGACTAGGATCCTAGATACTGTAGTAACACTAATAATAAAAAAGAATAATAATTCTTGTTAGTTTGTTCCGAGAGCTGTTTCTAGTTGCAGGTCTTCAGGTTTTAGTGAATTTTTTAACATTATTAGTAAATGTACTTATAAAGTTCATTGGCTGGGGTGCAGGATCAGATCTGAAAGGAAGAAACTGATGCAGTTTATCTGGTCAATTGCAACATCATGTGAAAGAAATCCAATCATATTTATCTATCTATATATGGGTTATGGGGCTGGTGTTCCCCAGCCCCTTTTGGGAGCATGGCAAGACCCATGATTAGGTTTACTCGTACCACCTTAGCATTGCAAGAGTGTAGCCTAATGGGCAGCCCCACGTTTTCAAGTAGGATGGAATATCAATCATTTTAGGGGCTCAAGACCTTAAGCAGAGCACCAAACAGTCTAGGGTATGACACCCTGCCTCTGGCAGACAACCTAAGGTTGGGGAGATCCCACCTGATGTGAAGTTAGCAGCAGGACCAGGGCTGTAACAGTGGTGGAGAGTTCCACCATTGTGTCAGCAGGGATCTCAGTGAAATATGTGGACAATGCCCGGCCCTATAGGCCATACCCTGGACTACTTTTTACCCCATCTACTCATATGGAAGTCCAGGCATCCCTGGCATCTCAGAATTCCTTGGCTTGGGCAGCTTCTGATGGCCTTGACCACTCTTAGTTGCCTTCTGTTGTGCTGGTGTTTGCCTGGATCTCAGCACATTTGGCTTCCAGAATCTGTAGATTTGGCAACTTCCAGGCTGGTGGTGGCCCCTTTGTCCTTCTTCAACAGTCATCCCTGAACTGAACTGAGTTGCTCTCTTTTATACCTGGGTCCCAGCCAGAGCATGCCTAGCAGGGCTGTGACAGCATGGCCTCCTTTGCTCATAGTGTGGGGTTAACCCTTACTAGAACAGTGCAGGTCAGGTGTACCCATCTCACTAGTTCAAATCAATAACTAATTTTATCTTCACAACACTTCTCTCCGGTAGGGGAACATTATCCCTGTTTTACTGATGGGGGACTGAGGTACAGGTATGACTTGCCCACCACCCCATAGGAAATCTTCATATGAGCAAAGAATTGAATCTTTGTCACCTGAATCCCAGTCCAATGCCTTCTGTACTAGGTAATCCTTTATATTCCTGTGTTTAAAATGTGTTCTAATGAAGATAGACTAGCAAATGACTACTTGTTATGGCATATATGCTGTGATTATATGGTATTTAACATAGCAACTTGTACTCACCGAACAAGGTTCATTATGGAAGTGCTGGTTGTGATTCCTTCTCAGAGGACCTGTCAGTAATAGTTAAGTCTGAGGTAAATTTTTCACTTAAAGCAGAGATTCAACAACTGTATTATGTATAAAAAATACAATGTATATTCCTCAAAATGACAGCTCTTACTCCTTAGGCTCACAATAGTTTTGTGAGCATTTAATGAGTAAATCCGTTAATTAGATTGAGTTAAAATTAATTTAAAAATGGATCCTTGAAGAAATTTAGCACCAGGTGTCCAATCATTTGTTGTCCCTAATGGTCTTAACAACACAGACTATTTAAACTTCCTGTTGAGATAAAACTCACTGCAATATATAGGGTACATTGGAAGATTTCCATAAAAGAATTAATGGCTGTTTCCCCATTATACTTCACAACTGAAAGTTGTTTCTTCACCAAGGGCTGAAGAAGAATGTTCTTCAGAAAATTCCACAAAGAATTGCCCTCTTTCAAAATGTCTGCCACCTCCTTTTATTCTCAATGGAAATCAGGCAACATGCTGTCTTTATGAAGATGGTGGAAAAATAACCACTTTCTCCCATTTTTCCCTGCCATCAGGGAACATGGTAAACACTTACGCTGTCATAGGGCTTTGACACAGTGGGTCCCTCACTGCATTGCACAAGTGGCTATGGCTGAGCAATAACATAACCTAGTTACTGGCTATGCTAGTGCTTTTTCCTCTAAAAAGAGTGTTGCAACTGCTTAAAACTGAAACTTATCCCACCATCTCAGTCAATTACATGATTAGATTTAGGCCTATTGGCTCTGCTAGGCCCCTACTGCATATTTCAGGAGAAGAGCCAGGGAAACATGCTGGCTTGCTTGGAAAATAGGTATACTATATACCCAAAAATACCCCCCACACACACTCTGTCCTAGTTATTTACATATCAGTAATCACCTTGCTGAAAAGTTTATCAAACTTATTAGCCAGTGTTCTGTTGTCCTATCCCTTTTTCTAAGGCTACATCTACATTACCTCTTAAATCAGTATAATATATGTTGCTTAGAAGTATGAATAAGCCACCCCTTGAGCAAAATAAGTTATACTGACTGAAGTGTTGGTGTGCACAGCACTATGTTGAGAGAAGAGCTTTTTCTGTTGGCATAGCTGCCACCGCTTCTTGGTAATGGATTAATTAAGCTGGTAGAAAAGTTCTGTTCCATCAGCATAGAAAGCTACACTAGAAAGCTAGCAGCTCCACCACTGTACACTTTTTATTAGCCAGATCTCTTGGTGGTTGTTTTGAGAAAACATGTTACAAAAATAGTGCTCCACAGTTTTTCACCTTTTCTTCAGTGAATCTTAAACACTTCCAAGCACAAAGGGCTTTTCTATACTGGCACATTTTGTTGCCAAAAACTGCCTTTTGGCAACAAAACAGAGCATTTACATGCAATGAGACTTTCGTTGGGAAAAACACCCAGTTTTAACGATAAAAAACTTCCAGCCCTGTAAGAGACTTTTGTCTTTTCCCTTCCTTTTATTGTTGACAAAGAGCCAGTGTGGTCTCTGCTGTTTGTTTTGTTGAGAGAACTGGCTTCCACCAGTATCCCACAATGCCTGCTTTGATGGCTGTGCTCAGTGTTTTGTGATCTCTGCTGCCCTACAGGCATGTGCCCCTCCCCTTTCAAAGCCCTGGGAAGTATCTGACAGCTGAGTGAGAGGCTCCATTTCGGCAACAAACAAAGAGCAAATCATAAGAATGCTACTGTTCTGCTCTGCTAGGAACATAGCAGCAGGCAGACTGCTGCTAAAGGGGGAGGACTGGAGAGACTGCTATGATGTTTTGATATTCCTCAGCATAGAGAGCTCACAGAGCTACGAGGTAATCCCAAGAAGCACAAGGATCAGCTCTGCCTTCCCACAACACTGCACTGTGGCATGCTTATCCACATTGCTTTGCTCTTTTTGTTGACAGGATGCTAGCAAGATGGCCATGAAATGTTGACAATGGGAGACAGACAAACTGGTGGATTGTTTTTCACTTTTAGCAACTTTTGCATGTCAAAAGCATTTTTGTCACAAAATCTTCCCTGTGTAGACATAGTCTAAGTAATAAAAGTCTCACAACTGTTTTGCAATATAATATATATATTAAGGATATATTAAGGTCATATCATTCACCACTTTGTAATGCAGTCACTTCTGGGTTGGGAGAAAGTCACAGTTTATCATGGCAGAGCAGCACTACAAAATAGTTTAGGTCAGGAAGTAAAAAATGATTTCTAACCTAATTGAAACTGGGAATAATTCTGAAGTAGGCAGAATTTAATTATGTGAGTTACATTTGGTTAGGGCCCTAGAAATAACATTTCTAGTCTTAAAAATGTGATATCTTTAAAGACCAGAAATAGACAAGGCTTCTATTTTACCTCACCTCCGAAAGACAGCATCACCATCTGTAACATTCTTCCATTATACCTGTCTAGAGAATTGGCTTAATAGTAATTTAGTGGAGAGAATACTACTGTGTGAATCACAGAACTGCTTTCTGCATCACCTTGGTGTTACTTGAAGGTACTGACATATTAGGTACCAGCATGGCCTGGCGTTGCTTAATTGGTGAGATTAAATGGTATAAAGGTGGATCGGCATCTAAATTAAAGTTTTTAAACAAGCATCATTTTTAGAAAGGATATAAAATACATTCTAACTACAGTGTTAACTTTATATCTCAGAATTCATGCATTCTGTTTCCAATTATGATATTAAAAGGAAGTAGGAGGAAGTAGGACTGAACTGTTAAAATGGCATTGACTAAAAGTGGAACCACTTATTTAAAATGCCAGCATTTAAGTAAAACCATAAAATAGACATAACATTCAGTATTATCTATCCACTGTAATTCTGACTGTTCAGTAGAAAATAAAGCAATTTGTCAGATTTAGAAATCACAATCCAGGGGACACCATTCAAAATTGTCATAGTTAGTTTACAGTAACTTCAGTCTTTGTGAAATACTGTGGGCCAGAATGAAATCTGATGTAAGCTGCAGTTAAATTTGTGCCTGCTCACTCACTGGGAGTACATTGGGTTGTTGTCTTATGACATGTGTGCAGAAAACCTGTAGACAGAGGAATCCAACATTCACGATGGAAGTATTCTGAATGTTCTCTACAGAATCTGACCAAACTCTCCCGTGTTCTGTAGCATAATAAAGCAGAAATATACACCACAGAATCCAGAACTAGAAAAATATGCCTGTTGTATTGTGGTATAGTGTTGGGTGATACCACAATGAGGTGCACAGCTCCTCAGTGATCCATAGCTGAGAGCTCATCCCACCTTCAAAACTCCCAACATACTATGGACCTCAAACTTGCCTCAAATATATAGGTACAACTCTCATTTATTTCATTTACAGTTTGTTAATGTTAATAATTGGGATTATTGAGGTAAAAAGATAACAATCTTTTTCCCCTAAAATCTCCCTGACTAATATTTTCAAAAGTGTTCATGTGACATAGGAACCTAAATCCCAATTTTTAAAAGAAGACTAAGTCCCATTGACTTTCAATGAGATTTGGCCTAGGGCTATGTCTAGACTACAAAGAAAAGTCAGAAAAAAGATACGCAAATTATGAATCACAATTTGTGCATCTTTTCTCCACTTTTCTTTCAAAAGAGGCTTTTCCAAAATTTGGTGTGTCTACACAGCACCAAATTTCGGAAAAACCCGCTCTTTTGAGACATCCTTTCTTCCTTGTAAAACAAGGTTTACAGGTATGGTGAAAGAACGCGCCCACTTTTTTTGGAATTTTTTCTGAAAAAGCGGACGCATTCCTTAGACGCAGCATTGCTTTTCAGGGATATCTCTGGTATCTTGGAAAAATGCTGCAGTCTAGACGTAACCTAAATTACTTCTGACAATATTTAAATTCCTAAGTTACTTAGGTCCTTATTAAAATGTTACTAGTCCCCTTTCTCCTATCTCTCTTCCTCAATCGCTTCCAGACTTCCTATTGTGCCCTTTTCCTTTTCAGACATTTCCTGTTCACCTGTAGTCCCTTACCCCCTTCCTTCCCTAATCCATGCTTGTGTCTGTCCCCTTCCTCTCTTGTCTCCTTTAAAACTGAGCAACAGAATGGGTAGTTGCAGCATTTCCCTGAAGTCTAGCCACAGAAGGGAGGTGTGCTGGCAGCAGGGTTTCAATGGGAAACTGCTACTTCCCTCCCACAGCCCAGCTGCCACATTTAAATCGTGCTGTGTGGGGCTTCCATTCCCTCTGGAGGCTATTTTCATTTCCTGTCGAAGACTGTTCTACAGTCTAATAGAGCTTGTTGTCAGCTATAATAAGTAGCATTGTATACAATAGTATATATTTTTTAGATTGTGATATGAGTCAGGTGGCATTCTCACTATCCTGGACTAGAAAGTGATGGAATCTGATTTGACTCTTTTGCTGCACTAGTATCCTTCCTTTTCACAAGATACATAAGAAAGCAGAGCAAGATGAAGGCATGGGCATTATTGATCTGTGTTGAAGGTTCCAGATCCTGGAGTCATGTTGTTATATCAAAAGTCAAGCTTTCATTTTTAAAAGGAAAGTCATTACTATCTCTCGTGGTTGTGAAGGAAACCTTGAAAACATGAATTGAGCATCGATGAATCATTGATATCAGCCTGAGTCTGCAAAGAGCTTGAAACAACACCTCTGAGAGGGCCAAATGCTTTGTGCATCGCAGTGGAGATGTTAACTGTAAGATCCACTCTTTTACCATGCCTGTCAACACAACAACAGTGTGTGGCAGGAAAGAAGAGAGCAGCAGGCTTGGCCCACCCATGCAAGCAGTTACACTCCTTTTGTTGGGTGTAAGTATTGGAATCCCCTCGTGCATCATCCCTGGGGGGGAAAGAGAACCCTTGCTGCCCTATCAACAAATAGAGCAAAGCTGCCAATAGAAGGGGGGCTCATGCCAGTGCATCTGCCTTTCTGGGAGAGTCTAGAGGGCTCCTCTGTTACACCAAGGGGAAGTCAGGACCATGAGGTAGATTCACAGGGTAAGCCCAGTGTCTTGGTGTGTTGCTTTCATCCAGCCCTGGAGGAAACCCTGTTATACAAAACACTAATGATTATTTGGG
This sequence comes from Rafetus swinhoei, assembly GCA_019425775.1. Classification (NCBI taxonomy): domain Eukaryota; kingdom Metazoa; phylum Chordata; order Testudines; family Trionychidae; genus Rafetus; species Rafetus swinhoei. The sequence goes on from CM033440.1 coordinate 35,019,610, forward strand.
AAGTAAATAAATAATATTAAAATTCTGTGTCCAGCCAAGAAAATTACAAAATACTGGAAGAAAGGCCATACAGCCAGATGGGGTTTGGTTATAAGGTTACGCTTCAGCAGTAAAATAAAGGGAACAACAGCTTGTAACTAAATTTTGTCATGGAAATTAAGCTCAAGGAGGTGTAATGATAAAGGCATTTCAGAAATCCTCTTTATGTTAAATAGGTTTTTTATGTTAACTTTTGTGGCCCAGAGTCATTCAGAAGGAAAACACCTAGGAAAAAATATTGTGGTGGGTAAACCTATAGTCTCTCCATAATAGTTTGTTTGGTAAATGCATACTAATAAATCTTAAAATTTTTACAAAGAGACCAATTTCCGTTGGTGCTTCATAATGCCATTGAAGAGTGGAATGCTATCACTTCCATTCTGTTGGAGAGTAATCATATTTTCACTGTGTTACAAAAAGGCACAATCTTATTTTTTTTCAAAACGGGAAGGTTTTAACATCTCAATCCTCAAACTACCAGAATTTAGAACATTTCACACTTGAATGACTCCTAACAAACCGTGTAAGACAAAGAACAATGTCCCGTAGCTTATGTTGGAGGCGAGACTCTGGTAATAAGCACTGAAATGACTGCAGCCTTTATCATTCTGTTGTGTTTGATTTTCTGATCCATTATAGTATTTCATTCTATTGATTACCTTATTTGCCATTTGGTCAAAGCAAGATCCTTATTGCTATGATTGTATGAAATTTAGCATATCATATGTCCTGGTAGTGTGTCCTATATCAGTCTTAATTAAAATTAAGTTGGGATCCAATACTATTGTTTATTTTTGGGGAGATGATGGAAAGAGTATTTGTGATGGCAATCAGTACTTGATAACCACAGTATAGTAACCCTACATTCAAAATGCAATAAAACGAATGTAGAGTATGTTATTGTTTAAAACTTAAGGACATGATAGTTTGATCTACTATGTTGATGTTACATATGATTTACTAAGTCTGTGTCTACAGGTCAGGCCTACCGACAGAGGTGGGCAAAGGGAACAGTTGCCCTGGGGCCTGGTGATTCAAAGGGGATCGGGGCTCCCAGCTGCCCCTGCTGCTACTGTGGCAGCAGCAGCAGCTGGAGCCCCAGGCCCTTTAAACGCCACCGGAGTGTGATGCTGTGTGCTCTGTGTGGCTCTGAGGACTTGCAGGGGGAAGGAACGCTGCACTCTGGGTTGCCTGCCCCAGCCCCGTTCCTTTTCCTCAAATCTCTGCTCCTTCCATGGAGCCAGGCCTCCCCCTCCCCCCCCCCACACCTTACCCAAGGGCCCACTGAGGCTGTTGGCTCCCCTGACAAGGATGTTGATTGTACTAATAGACATGTTGATAAATGACTGACGATGTAACAGCATCTTTCATCTTTACTTCACAGCAGTTTTGTTCTGTGTGTGTGTCTGTGTGTGTGAGAAAAAAGAGAGAGAGAAAGAGAGAGAAATTAGTGTGCTGGCTTTCTTAAAAACAATTATTTCTGAAGAGATTTTACTGGAAGTAAGGAGGGGGTTTCTATGTTACACAGCGATGATGGATGGAGAAATGCTTGAACCTTCTTAATCCAGGTGTCTGTCTGGGAACATTGGTGCTTCACATCCCTGCATGTCCCTCCCACACTCCACACCCCCACCTCAGTTTCTGCAGTCTACATCCCTTTCAGACCCTTAGTTAACAGTTTAAATACAGTGCTAGTGTCACAGTATTGTGGATAGTCTTTTCTCGGTGCAAATAGCTACTGTGACCGCTTAACCTACTGCTGTAGTGCAGCTATCTCTTTTTCAAATCCATAGATCAGTAGTTCTTACCTTTTCGACCATGTGATTCTACATTAAAATAAAAGGAAGTTTCAGTCCCCCCACTTGAGTCATAGAGAGAGGATTGATGAGACCCACCCACTGTGAAAACACGTGGCCTACATTGCACTAGACTCCTGACTGTTCTGAGCTCTGCACTGCTTCAGCACATTGCAGTGATAGCCTATTCTGTTTTTCAACTGTGATTAGAAAGAGGAGATGATGGCCTTTCCTTTTAGATGTGTACTTTGCCAAAGACGCTGAGACCATCTTCTCTTCCAATTTGGAGTTTTGCAGTGAGCTCTGTCTAAAAAGTGCTTGGGACCTTCAGCTAGTGCAGAATATGGTGGCCTGAAGTCAGCATTTTCAGAAACTGAGGCATGCAGTATCAGTAGACACTTAATAAATTGAATCACATGTGCAACTTGAAGTGAATTGGCATGAGTGCTTTAAATATCTTCTATGTGGATAGTATTGACTGCCTCTCTGTTTCTAGGTGCAATTCAAAGTGTGGTTTGGTTTAAACCTATACTGTTGTACATGGATTGGGGTCCTAGCTCTCCTTTAGAGGTTGCTTCTCACCTGTTCACTATTGTCATCATTTAGATCCACTGAGATGCTTTGGCCAACAATCTCTGGATTAGCAGTGTGTTTTTGAGGATGAGAAGCAAAGCATACTCCACTGGGAGAGGTCCCAGCTGTTGAACTCCATAGATTTAGTCATCCACCATTCTAAGATTAGAATGCTCCATTGCATGTATCTGACAACGGAACATCTAGGTCATCAAAAGGTAGCCAGCCCAGAAAACATCAGCAATAGTGAGGAGGGGGGTTCTTTGTCTCTTGAATTTTGTTTAGCAAGTTCCTTATTTTTAATGTATACTGTGTGGTCAGCTATCATGGAACAGACAAGGATGGCTAATAGTTATTTATTTAAATACTTTTTCATGCTTTAGACCCTCAGCAGGTGCACATTGCTAGTCTATGTTATTGCATGCCCCTCGTTCTCCTGTCTGTCTTCTAGCTTTCTTACACTCACCTATTATATATTTTCATAAATTAATGGGGCCTAAAGGATGTCTTCCTGTGCATTTGTATCGCATCTAGCAAAATGGGGCCTTGATTTCAAAAGCAATTAGGAGTTCTAGTGAGTAGTATTCTTTAGTTCAGTTTGGTAAATAATTTGGTGGAGAAATTGATTTCCTATGGGGAGGTAAGAGACGAATAAAGATCCATAGAAGTACTAAGCTTCTGAAGGCAATGACTATATCAGACATAAGACCAGTGATGGCCTGAGAGCTGCTGCATCAGGGTTCTCTATGTGGCCCATGAGACATTTTTGTTTATTGTTGCTCATGCACAGGGTTGCCAGATTCTGCTGGTTTCCGGCTGTGCAGGGTTTTTTTTTTTTTCCTTACCGGTATTACTAAGCAAAGGCATGTGAAGTGAAGTGTCTGCTGACTGCACACAACATTGACTGTGAGAGCCATGTGCTCCCTCTGAATCCAGTCAAACTGCTGCTATAGTTCAGTTGGCACACCCAGAAAATTCCAGGTACACAAACTCAGTTAGCAAAACTCCCCTATTCTGTGAGACCATTTTGTCACAACAATCTTGCGACCGAATGAGACGGAGCAGGGCCACTCGTGCAGCTCACTCGTTAGCTTAGGTTGCCCATCACTGCATCAGTCTATTTCCACCAGAATAGTGGCCTGTTGCACTTCCCATTCCAATTTCTAAATAAAAGAAAAACACTCAAATGGAAAATGTGTTAAAAAATCCCAAACAATAAATTATTCTCCTGCGACCCAAACATTGTGACACGTTGTGCCAAGGGAAGAGAAGAAGTGAAAGTGACAATTCTGTTTTTGTTGTTCATGTGGAGAAAAATTAAACAAAGTGTAAACAATGAAAAATTATTCAGATGTTTGCAAATAATTTTATATTAATAGTAGGTTGTTATTAATAATTCAAGACAATTATCAGAAGGGTAGTCTGGATCTGCAAAAGCGACAAGGATTCCTTTGGCACCTAATAGACTAACAGATGTACTGGAGCATAAGCTTTCGTGGGCAAAGACCCACTTCGTCAGATGAATGTAGTGGACATTTCCAGAGGCAGGTTTAAATATGTAGGCTAGAGATAACGAGGTTAATTCAGTCAGGGAGGGTGAGGCCCACTTCTAGCAGCTGATGTGGAGGTGTGAACACCAAGAGAGGAGAAACTGCTTTTGTACTTTGCTAGCCATTCACAGTCTTTGTTTAATCCTAAACTGATGGTGTAAAATTTGCAGATGAACTGTAGCTCAGCAGTTTCTCTTTGAAGTCTGGTCTTGAAGTTTTTTTGCTGCAGGATGGCTACTTTTAAATCTGCTACTGTGTGTTCAGGGAGATTGAAGTGTTCTCTTACAGGTTTTTGTATATTGCCATTCCTAATATCTGATTTGTGTCCATTTATTCTTTTACGTAGGGACTGTCCAGTTTGGCCGATGTATATAGCAAAGGGGCATTGCTGGCACATGATGGCATATATTATATTAGTAGATGTGCAGGTGAATGAACCAGTGATGGTGTGGCTGATCTGGTTGGGTCCTGTGATGGTGTCGCTGGTGTAGATATGAGGGCAGAGTTGGCACCGAGGTTTGTTGCAGGGATTGGTTCCTGAGTTAGAGTTACTATGGTGCGGTGTGTAGTTGCTGGTGAGAATTTGCTTCAGGGTGGCGGGTTGTCTGTGGACGAGGACTGTCCTGCCTCCCAAGGCCTGTGAAAATGAGGGATCATTGTCCATCATTGAGGACACAGCACAGCACTTTCACAGCACAGTTTTTAATAACTGTTCTCAGCAAGAGAACAAGTCAGCAACTCTGTCTGACCACTTACATTCATAGGGTCATATTATGCCCTTCATTTCACCTTTAGGATATAGCCCAACCTTGGGTTTAAAACTATTAGGCCCCAATCTAGGAAAGCATTTAAGCACATGCTCAAAACGAGGCATGTGAATAGTCCTATCAAAGTCAAAAGGAAGTCAAAAGTTATTGGCCCAAAAGCTCAGCTACTGTGTATCAGGATAACTTTATTGGCTTCAGTAGCTGTTTCACCTATTATTAGGGGCCTACCAAATTTTTGGTCCATTTTGGTCAATTTCATGGTCAGAAGATAAACTATAAATGTCATGATTTCAGCTATTTATCTGAAATTTCATAGTGTTTTAATTGTAGGAGTCCTGACCCCAAAAGGAGTTTTGGGAAAGGTCAAGAGGTTATTGTGGGGAAGGGGAGTTGTGGTACTCCTACCCTTACTTCTATGCTGCTGCTCGCAGCAGTGCTGCCATGAGAGCTGGCAACTGGAGAGTGGTGGCTGCTGGCTGGGAGCCCAACTCTGAAGGTGGCAATGCAGGAGTAGGGATGGCATGGTAAGATATCATCACCCTTACTTTTGTGATGCTGCTGGTGGAGTGCTGCCTTCGGAGTTGGATGCCCATCCAACAGCAGCCACTCTCCAACTTCCCAGCTCTGAAGGCAGCTCTGAAGTAAGGGTGGTAATATTGCAACCCTGCTAAAATAACCTTGCAACGCCCCCTGCAGCTCCTTTCGGGTGAGGACCCCAATTTGAAAAAATGCTGGCCTTCCCTGTGTTATCTGTGTAGTATAGTTTAAAAGCATTCAAAAGTCTACAAGAGGAGGCCAGATATTATGGTTTGTTTTTCATGACCGTTAGGACCCTCTCCATTATGTATACAGAAAATGTGTACATTGCAACATTTATTAACAGAACATTATTCTGATTGTGGGAAACCGAGTAAAATTTATTTATTTTTACTTTGAAAACAAAAGAAAAAAATCTTCAATTTTTATATTGTACCCTGCTATATATTGATGTTTGCTGAGTAACCATATAATTTTATTGTCATCCCTGTCCATTCTTCCATTCTCCCAACTGTTTTGTCATCCCTGGCCCTCTTTTTGTGTACTCTGTTTGAAATGACACCTCAGTCCTACAAACACTTATATCCTAGACACCTTGGAATTCCTTGGGACTACTCATATACTTAAAGGTTCTAAATGCCAAAGTGAAGAACTGAGGCATAGTCATTATGCAAGCTGCTTGGAGCAGGTATCTCAGTTTACTATGTACAATATACTATGAGGCAACTAGTGCACTTTAGGCAGTGTGACTTTTATTATTACTAGCAGATTCACCCGGCATTGCCTGGGCCCAACTGGGGGAGGAGGATACTGTGCAGGCCTCCCCTCTGTGCTCCCTGGGCTGGCCTGGGATTGGACGGGGGGCACTGGTGGGCCCAGTGGAGGGTGGATGGGCAAAGTCACACAAAAAAACAAGGCAAAGGGCACTCCACAAACCTTTTCCTGAGAGGCAGACAGGAAAGAGCAGCAGCCTACAGGGTGTGACCCACTTCAATGCATGGAGAGCTCCACGCTCCTGGCCAGTCCAGCCTCCCTCAGCAGCTGTAGGGGAGTCTGAGATCCTCCTTCAGACAGTGCCCCGCAATTGTCAGGCCCCAGCTCCCCAGCCCCTCTCACCATGTAGGGCCAAGCAGGGACTGGAGCCACTGCCTTAGGATCTCCTCAAAATTGGCGGTGAGGTGGTGGTAGTTGCTGCTGCTGGTGCTGCTGCTGCCATGGAGAACCCAGGGCCAGGGCAAGGGGGGTTGGGGCAGGCGGCAGCAGCAGGACCTGCCACTGAACTTCCAGGTACACTTGTGGTCACCTCATCTCAAAAAAAGACATATTGGCATTGGAAAAGGTTCAGAAAAGGGCAACAAAAATTATTAGGGGTTTGGAACGGGTCCCATATAAGAGAGATTAAAAAGACTTGGACTTTTCAGCTTAGAAAAGAGGAGACAAAGGGGGTCACCAAATGAAATTAATGGGCAGCAGGTTTAAAACAAACAAAAGGAAGTTTTTCTTTACTCAGCACACAGCCAATCTCTGGAACTCCTTGCCAGAGGATGTGGTGAAGGCTAGGACTTTATCAAGGTTAAAAAAAGAGCTAGATAGATTCATGGAGGTTAGATTTATCAATGGCTATTAGGCAGGATAGGTAGGAATGGTATCCCTAGCCTCTGTTTCTCTGGAGGTGGGTGACAGGGGAGGGATCATGTGAGGATTACCTGTTGTGTTCCCTCCCTCTGGGGCAGCTGGCATTGGCCACTGTCAGCAGACAGGATACTGGGCTAAATGGACCATTGGTCTGACCCAGTATGGCTGTTCTTATGCTTCTGGGACAATGCCTGCAGCTCCCACATTGGGCAATTCAACCCTCCCCCTCCCCACCCCACCACACCCACCCCCATGACCCCGGCTCACCACCATGATTATCTCCTGAGACCTATTGTGCCATCACAAAGGCCTGCCCCCTGTGGGAGAGCTGGGACATGTTGCTATGGGAACACGGAGCAACATGCATGAGGGAGTTGGGGGGCTCAGGGCTGCACTAGGGAATGGGTGGGGCTGAGTCAGGCCTAGGGGAGAGGCTAAGCCCCACTGCTAGTATGTATTAGATTTCTAGAAACTTCTCAACTCTTCAGGATATATTTTTAAATGTTATCTGTGACAGATAGCATGATGGACACCTCTGCTTTTATAATAGTTTAGATTACTCCAAGATGAAGGTACTAAACTCCCATAGAACACATTTAGACTCTAGGGAGTTCAGCAAGGCCATTTATATTTGTTAAGCTTGCATCTTTTCTGCAAATTAATTGTTATCATCAAATTGAAATAGTAATGTACGTATATGTATTTTAGAAAGTCAGCAGTTCTCTATTTAATACTTTATTTTCAATGGAAAGAAAGCAAAATGAAATAAAGATGACATTATTTGATAATGTGCACATGAACTGTGCTACCTATTTAAAATAATTTGATTCACTGCACCAGAAATATAGATTGTAAGGAATTGTGAAATACATGGGATGCAGCGAGAGCAGTAGAGATTAATAATTTGATGAATGAATTTACTGTATTCAATGAGAAGTTTACATAGTTGAGAAAGTGGTCACTTCGGGTCATATACCTAAAAATGTAGATGGGATTATGGAATTATGATTTTCTAAAGCAAGTTATGACCCTAATTTCCATTGCAATGATAAGAATTAGGTACCCAACCTACTAAGATGTTTAAATACCCAACAAAGACTATACTTTAGCTGAAATTAAAATGTCTCATGAAAGTGGAGAGCAGTGTTGTTAGGAATAATTTTTACATTGGCTAAAGTCAGATACAATTTTTAAAAGTGCTAATGCAAAGAAGAAGAGAAAACAATGTGGAATATTATTAAACTGTAGAGCCTGAAATTGCATCTTGACTTCTTTCTTCTGAAGTCAATGAGTGCTTTGCTTGAGTTAGAACGGCAGCACAAAATAGAACACTGTATCTACAGAAAGAATCTAGTCACATAGCAGTCTGGTAGACATGCAATATTTGATGCAGTAAGTTGGAAGATAAGGAACATCCACTAGTAATATCTTTAATAGCACATAAAACATGGTTGAAAAGGTAAAAGTAATGGGATGATTCACAAATAATATGATTACAGCTTAATTGTGTTGAAAATACATTTTAAAATGGTACAAAGTAGGGATGTGAAAGGTTAATCGGTTAATATCAACCCTAACGGGTGATGGTTATTGATTCTGTTTAACCAGTGGGGGCTGCAGCAGCTCCCTGTCCACCATAGGCAGGGGGCTGCTCCAGCCCCTCAGGGCGCACCACAGACTGGGGCTGCTTTGGGCATCTACTGTCCATGGCAGGCCTAGGGGGGAGGAGGACGCAGGCAGAGGCTGTTCTGGCTGGGCAGGTTAACCAATTAAATGGGATTTGACATCCCTAGTACAAAGTAGTGTAAATTTTCACAAAGTAAATTTTGGGATCAAAGTGTGTATTCCACTATGAGAAGAAACATAGAATTTAATAGAAAACAATAATTCTGTATGTTCTTGAATCATAGGGTGATTACATAACATTGTTCAAAAACCATAATAAAGTAATCATCCTCTATTAGGGTATGTCTACACAGCAAAGTTATTTTGAAATAACTGCTGTTATTTCAAAATAAATTTCCTAGCGTCTACACAAGCCAACTGCTATTTCGAAATTAAATTGAAATAGCGGAGCACTTATTTCAAATTTGGTGAACCTCATTCTATGGGGAATAACGCCAAATTCGAAATAGCTATTTCAAAATAAGTGCTGTGTAGACACTTATTTCGAAAAAGGGGGCCTCCAGCCTTCCCAGGGTGCCCTGGTGGCCACTCCAGCTTCAACCAAGAACACTTCTCTCCCTCCCCCCACCTGCCCCGGAGCCCTTAAAGGGGCAGAATCTGGTCACAGTGCCTGTGCCAGCTCCAAGCCTGCCAGCCCAGAGCCAGTAGTCACTGCCCCGACCCAGTGGCCCCAAAACATGACCCAGCAAGCCATTGGTAGCCAGACCTCCACCACTCCCCAGGAGCAGTCTGCCAGCTCCCAGGAGAAGGCAGGCGCCTTCCTGGTCCAGGGTGAAGATCATGGACCTTATTCAGGTTTGGGGGGGATGCCCCAACGTCCATGATCTCCACACTAGATGGAGGAACGTGGCCGTTTATGGCAGGATAGCTGCCAGCCTGGCCACCAAAGGCCACATGCAAACCCAGGAGCAGGTTTGCATGACAATCAAGTTGGTCTGGCGAGACCCCCAACCCTGAGCCCTGAGCTTCTCCTCCCCCTTCTTCCCCTTGCTTCCCCCTTCCAGCTCCATCCTCCCAGGTTTCCCTTTCCCCTCTCCCACCTTCTCTTCTCCCCTCTTCCACCTCCTTTCCCCAGTATCACCAGAGTTTCATTCTCTCCTCTCCAGTTTTGTTAAATAAAGAGAGTTTGTGTTCATGAAAATATGTGTATTTTATTTTACAACAGGAAGGGGAGTTAGGGAGGGGTAAGTGAAAGGACGTGAGGGAGGAATGAGTCACAAGCCCCCAGTGGGGCAGACCAGGGAGACTCTTAGTGCTCCTCAGGGTGGAAGCTCTCCTGCAGGGCCTCCTGGATACTGACAGCCCCCCGATGGACCTCCCGGATGGCAGCCTACAGAAAGTGCAGCCAGGCTCTCAGCAACGCATCCAAGAGAAACACCAGAGTGCCCAGGGGTGGCTCCAGCTCCATGTTGCAGAGTGCTGTGGTGTCCCAAGTGAGGGCAACCAGAGAATGCAGAGGCAAAATGTTTTGCTGTCTCTCATCGAGGTAGACAAGCAAGCAGGGAAACCTGAGAACTGGCTGTCCGGGGTGGTCCTTTAAGCACAGACCTCAGGCAGCAGCCCCACACAGTAAGTCCTGACCTGGTGCCCTGCTGGAACTGGTTCCGGCCAGCCTTAAATGTGATTCAGAGTCCACTCAGTGTGGAGGCGCTATTTCAAAATAGCAAAATGCTATTTCGAAATGCATTTTGTGTGTAGACGCGTTATTTCAAAATAAGCTATTTCAAAATAACTATTTCTAAATAAGATATTTTGAAATAACACTGTAGTGTAGACATACACTTAAAGAATATAGATTTTTTACATACTGCCCTTTGAACCCATTTTTCTACTGATTTCATCCCTAGTAAGTTCTACAGTACTTTTCCATGATGCTTGTTAATAAAAGATCCTGAGACACTGAAATGAGTAGGAAGGACTCAAAAAGAAAATGGGGAGTTTTCAGAGGAAAATTACAGGAAACCCAGCATGTATGTATATTATTGAAAACAAATACAGCTGAAGTGTGCATGTGTGGGAGGTGAGGTGGGGGCAGCACAGGGAAGAACACATGTAGCTGACCAGGGAAATATAGGAAGCAATAAAAGAGAAAAGCGCACAGGACATAAGTCAATAGGATCATGGCTAAGAGAAGGGATTCACAAATCTAAAAAATAAGCAGCTAAGACAATGATCATAGAGGCCAAAATTGAAAATGGAAAGATCATTGTAGACGGTATGAGGACAAACAATAACAGATTTTACAGATATATCAGGACCAGGAGGTCAATGAAAGAGACTGAAGTCTCCTTATCTGACTGTGGAGGATATATGAGGCACAGATTGCTTAGTGATATATGAGGCACAGATTGCTGGGAAGCAAAATGTTTTATTTGCCTCAGTGTAATAACTAGAGGAAATGAGGGGGAAATATCAGAAAAAGAGAGAAATGTCCTGGATGCAGAATATGAACAATTAATGAAACTAAGGGTGATACAAGAACAGGTAAAGCAAAGAAAGAGAAGGAATTAGGGCAGCAATATAGAAAGAAATTTCCAGATCTCATGGCCAATGTCCCAGGATTCTGAAAGAGAGAAGAAAGAGGGGTTTTTGTAATGCTCACTGAATATAAGATATACTTGAAAACTTTAGAAGAATCAATGAAAGACCATATTTTAAAGGGTTCATATTTTAAAGAATGGCAATTATAGGCAGGGCCTTGGGCAAACAGGGTGGGGCTGGGGCAGGGGCAGGGGGCAGCCAGCCCTCAGGTTTATCTGGAATGAGCCCCACCCACCCAAGTCCTTAGAGCTACCCATAGCATGCGGCCTGGAGCTCCAGCTGCCATCACTGCTACAGTAGCAGCAGCAGTGGCAGGGAGCCCCAGGTTCCTTTAAATCATTGGACCTGGGGCAACTACTCCCTTTGCCCCACCTGTCAGCGGGCCTCATTGAAGACCTTTAGTGCTTAATATCCAAGCAAAGCTAAAATCAGATTCAAATATTAATCAGGAGCAAATACCTTGGATTCCTATAAACTGGTTTGTAGAAAGAAGTTGTCTGTATTGTCAGTCCTGCAGGGTACTGGGTATTATGGTCCCAATCCATCAAAATACTTAATACACACTTAACTTTTACCCTATAAGAAGTCCTGCTGAGTTCAATTTATTGCTCATGTGGCTCACCTGGATTAGGGCTAGAGTAGCCAGCACTTGGCAGGATCAGGCACACTGAGCACACACAGAGAAAAGACGTATGTCTAGATTTACATGTCCAAAGATGCAGAGAGGAACCTAGTAGTGTTTGCAAAAAGCACCTAATCAGGTAAGGTACCTAAATCCCCCTGTTTTCAATTGCAGGTTAGGTATCTATAGAGGAACTGGGTCTAGAAGAAATGTCATAAATTCTTAGGTGCCTTATGAAATGTAGTGTAAAAAAAATACAGACAAGTTTGAAAATTGTAAATAGGATTATAATTAGCAATTGCCTTGCCTTTACCCGATAATTGATTTCTAATGGGTCAATCACAATGACCGTTAGTTGCCAAATCAAAACATTAAAAGAAATGTTGGTGTAGTTTGAGTAGGAATATACTCTTGGCTCCCTCCCGAGTGACTTCTAAGAGAACTTGGTTTGGGTGAGATGACTTTGCAAGTATTTAGCAGCCTTTTTTTATTGAGGACAGTGTAAAAAAAAAAAAGAGGTGAGCAGTGCATTGCATTCTAAATGTGACAAAATTCAAGCACACTTTACCTTCGATGGCAGAGATTTGCACAAATGAGGACCTTCTTAGGCCCTTCAACCCGAGTGTTTTACCTGAGAGCTGCTTGTTGAGAGTAATATTCTAAAAGGGTTATGAAACGAGAGAGAGACGGAGAGAAGCAGCTCACTGACAGCTTTAACAATAAAAATCAGAATCATGATGATACTCACACTGAAGAAAAATATAAAACTACTACTATGAATGATATGGAGGATGAGCATGGGCAGAAACTTAAAGTCATCAGTTCAATGTCTATGCATAATTAGGGAAGCAAATGATAAACTGGGATACAGGAATACAGTTCAAATTAGAGGGGACCATTATGGCACCATACAGACCACATCTAGAGTATTGTGCACATCTGGAGTATTGAGCACCCATGTTCTGAAAGGTTATTGATAGGTATAAGTTGGTTACGAAAATGATAGATGTGTCTCAGTGGTTTATAACAGGATAGATACGAAAACTGTGAAAGCGCAGATATTCTGATATGTATAAAGGGCTATAGGGAAGAGTTAGGATATCACAACACTCTTAATGTTATGAAATAGGCTCAAGAACAATGTGGTTTGAGCTGAAGTTAAGTTCAGATAATTAGGAAGTTCAAGTGAAACTTCTTTGCTCAGAGGATAATTAATGTGTATAACATCACTCTGGAAGTAAAAAACAGTGACTGTACAATGGATACAAGAAATTATGGGGAAAATAGTAAGTTGGACAGATAGGTGGACAACTTTAAGAAAAGTAGTATAATCCTCCTCCGTCCTAAAATGTTTTTATGCCTGCAAATAAAGTGATCAGAAAACAAATGATACCCAACTTCAGATAAATCTGACTTTCAGCACTAGTGTGTTCAGAAAATATCGTAGGATTCTTATGGATAAGTTTTAACTTGAATGTTTGAGACCTTCTAAAGTTAGTTCTGCCAATGTTTATGTTTGTTTTGCTTTTTATGCACCTTCATGGCACATAATGAAGCAGTAAAGTGAATAATTGAAGAGCGAAATATTATCATTATTATTAATCTTTGTTAGGGTCCAATTATACTCTTAGCTTCAAATTTTGCAGGAGCAAATCCCAATTGTAACTGATCAAAATCTCACTGAATAGTTTAAAGATAAGAAGGACTGTTTTCCCATTCATTGCAGTACTGATCAATAAATGCTAGGAAACAAAATATTTGCTATAAATTACAAAAACTGCATCCACCATGGAACAAAGTTCAACATGCTTCAGAGACAACTCATTGGTGGTGGGGAGGAAACATTCTTATTAGCTTTATAATTGCAGTGATGACCCTTGGGTATAGCATTTCCAGACAGTTAATGACTGACTAGACAAGTGAGGGCTTGGAAGGGTCTTCCCCTTTGGACATTATTGCCAAAGCAAAGTGGTGTTTTGTTTTTTCCAAAAATGTACATTTTAAGAAAAGCAATTAATGTAGTAAATAATTATAAAACCTGATGAAATGACACAATGCTTTGCACAATCTGACCTGCAGAGGAGAACTGCTAGACAATGTAATAACATGAGACTTTTATTTTTTCAAATAGTGTTTATGGCTGTCCTTTGGCAAAAAAAAGAAAAACACAAGATAAGCAACCCCAAGAACCTGCTCCCAAAAGAAAACCCTTTGTGGTTAAAACAGACAATTCTTCAGTAGATGAGTGTTATGAAACTGATGGAACAGAGGAGATGGATGAAAAGGAAGAGGAAGACGAGGAAGAGGAAGAGGAGGAAGAGTATTCTGATGATAATGAAGAGCAAGGTGATGAAGAGGAGGAGGATGAAGAAATAGATCAAGAAGAGGAAGAGGAGATTGAAGAGGAAGAAGAAGAGGATGAAGAGGAAGCAGAAGATGTGGAGGAAGAGGAAGAGGAAGAAGAAGAGGAGGAGGAAGAGGAAGAGGAGGAGGAAGAACGTGGTAATAATAAGAGTATTAGTAAAAAGTAAACATTGTGTGTATTGTGTGAATCTTTCAGTGTGGTGTCCAGGTACTTAGCTGTGCAACTCTCATTAAAGCTAATAGAAGTTACGCAGCTAAATCGTCTTGTGCCTCACTGAAAATGTACCCCATAGTTGCTCTTTAACATCTATTTTAGTAAGACTGTCTTCCAAATATTTTTGATGCCACTAGCTGTCAAATTTTCAAATAGAGGGGTGTGTATCAAAAAAATGCCTGCATAAATGTATAGCTAGATTAATGTGTGCAATTGCTGTGTATGCCTGCAAAAACTAGGTAAAAGTACAAGCAAATGGTTAACTGCAAATTCCCTTTCTCATCATTTGCATGTGCATTTACTGAATCTGCCTATATATAGTGGTGATTGCTCAGATAAGTGCTTTTACATGTTTGCAGGTGTTTTTTTCGTGACCACAATTGGATCTCTTTCCTTTGAAAATTTGGCCCTGAACTTACTTTCAGACAAACAATATCTGAATGAAATGTTATCAGATACTTTGGTTCTTTGAGACTTGGATGTTGTGTACTTTAGTTGATTTTATTAAAACTATGGAGAGTGACAGGTTTACACAAAGAAAGTCCTTCTAAAATTAGGTTTTCAGAATACAGTACAGTACATTTGATACCTTTCATCTATATAGAAATTAGTAGCCCTACTGATGTGATAGCACTGTGATTAATCCATTGACATTTCTGTTTACTGGGATTGTAGACCCCGTGTAAGCATTTTTTCAAAATATCTGATCACGGTCTGCTTACCTCAGAATCCCTCCATTAATTACATTATAATGTACTGGGGTGAAAATGAAGAATTGTGCAAAGATTATTGAGCTATCTAAAAAGTATTTTGTTCCCATTTCCAGGGAACACGTTTTTGGTTGGGTAGATTCACCTTTCTAACCAATAAAAATATAAGAAAAACTCTGAGCACTCCTCAGTCGGATTCCTCTTAGGAGCCAGGTATGAAAGCTGTCTGACTTTTGTTTCAGCATTCTAGTAGGCCAGGTTTAGAAAAAGATTTAGGAAGTACTCTTTTCATTCAGGCAACTGTGTAGCAATGAGCGTTTTTTTTTTTTTTTTTTTTTTTTTTGCAGATGCCTCAACCCACAGCATTCAATTTCAATTTGCTTACCAAAACTCATAAGAATAAGGTAGCCAAACTTGAAAGTTCTGAATGAGTTTAATGCCAAAGGAGGTTGTTTCCTTATCCCGAGTGGCGGAGTGGCACTGTATGTGAAAGATAATGTAGAATCAAATGAAATAAAAATATTAAATGAATCAACATGTTCAATAGAATCGCTATGGATAGTAATTCCATGCTCCAAAATAAGAAATTAGCAGTAGGGATATATTACCGACCACCTGACCAGGACAGGGATACTGACATTGAAATGCTGAGGAGATTAGAGAGGCTACCAAAACAAAGAACTCTATAATAATGGGGATTTTAATTACCCCCATATTGACTGGATACATGTCACCTCAGGAAGAGAAGCGGAGATAAAATTTCTCAATGGCTTAAATGACTGCTTCTTGGAGCAGCTAGTGCAGGAACCCACAAGGGAGAGGCAATTCTCGATTTAGTCCTGAGTGGAGCGCAGGATCAGGTCAGGAAATAACCGTTACAGGACCGGCTTGGGAATAGTGACCATAATATAATAACATTCAACATTCCTGTGGTGGGAAGAACACCTCAGCAGACCAGCACCCTGGCATTTAATTTCAAAAGGAATTACACAAAAATGAGGAGGTTAGTTAAACAGAAATTAAAGGCACAGTGACTAGAGCCAAATCCTGCAAGCTGCATGGAAACTTTTAAAGACACCATAATAGAGGCCCAACTTAAATGTATACCCCAAATTAAAAAACATAGCAAGAGACCTAAAAAGAGTCACCGTGGCTTAACCACCATGTAAAAGAAGCAGTGAGGAACAAAAAGGCATCTTTTAAGAAGTGGAAGTCAATCCTAGTGAGATAAATAGAAAGGAACATAAACACTGTCAAATCAAGTGTAAAAATGTAATAAGAAAAGCAAAAAAAGATTTTGAGGAACAGCTAGCCAAAAACTCAAAAGAAATAACAAAATGTTTTTAAGTACATTAGAAGCAGGAAGCCTGCTAAAAAACCTGTGGGTCCCTAGGCGATCGAACTATAAAAGCGCAATCAAGGGCGATAAAGCCATTGCGGAGAAACTAAATGATTTCTTTGCTTCAGTCTTCACGGCTGAGGGCGTT
Source organism: Rafetus swinhoei (assembly GCA_019425775.1). Lineage (NCBI taxonomy): Eukaryota > Metazoa > Chordata > Testudines > Trionychidae > Rafetus > Rafetus swinhoei. The sequence continues at coordinate 35,036,131 of CM033440.1, forward strand.
GGGGAGATTCCCAAATCTGCACCGTCCTTTGTGGGTAATGAATCTGAGGAACTGTCCCGGATTGAAGTGTCATTAGAGGAGGTTTTGGAACAAATAGAAAAACTTAATGTTAACAAATCTCCGGGACCGGATGGCATTCATCAAGGGTTCTAAAAAGAACTCAAATGGGAAATTGCTGAACTATTATCTGTGGTTTGTAACCTATCCCTTAAATCGGCTTCCGTACCTAATGACTGGAAGGTAGCCAACGTGACACCAATATTTAAAAAGGGCTCTAGAGGCGATCCGGGCAATTACAGACCGGTAAGTCTAACTTCAGTACCGGGCAAATTAGTGAAACAATAGTAAAGAATAAAATTGTGAAGCATGTAGAAGAACATAATTTGTTGGACAAAAGTCAACATGGGTTCTGTAAAGGAAATCCTGTCTTACTAATCTATTAGAGTTCTTTGAAGGGGTTAACAAACATGCGGACAAGGGGATCCAGTAGATATAGTATACTTAGATTTCCAGAAAGCCTTTGACAAGGTCCCTCACCAAAGGCTCTTGTGTAAATTACATGGCCATGGGATAAGAGGAAGGTCCTTTCTTGGATTGAGAACTGGTTAAAGACAGGAAACAAAGGGTAGGAATAAATGGTAAATTTTCAGAATGGAGAGGGGTAACTAGTGGTGTCCCCAAGGGTCAGTCCTAGGACCAATCCTGTTCAACTTATTCATAAATGATCTGGAGAAAGGGGTAAGCAGTGAGGTGGTAAAGTTTGCGGATGATACCAAACTGTTTAGGATAGTCAAGACAGAAGCAGACTGTAAGGGACTCCAAGAAGATCTCACCAAACTGAGTGATTGGGCAACAAAATGGCAAATGAAATTTAATGTGGATAAGTGTAAAGTAATGCACATTGGGAAAAATAACCCCAACTATCATTACAGTATGATGGGGCTAATTTAACTACGACAAATCAGGAAAGAGATCTTGGAGTTATCGTGGACAGTTCTCTGAAAACTTCCACACAGTGTGCAGCCGGTCAAAAGGCAAATAGGATGCTAGGTATTATTAAGAAAGGGATAGAAAATAAGACCGGAATATCTTACTGCCCCTGTATAAAACTATAGTACGCCCACATCTTGAATACTGTGTACAGATGTGGTCTCCTCACCTCAAAAAGATATTTTGGCCTTGGAAAGAGTTCAGAAAGAACAACTAAAATGATTAGGGGTTTGGAACGGGTCCCATATGAGGAGAGGTTAAGCGACTGGGACTTTTCAGTTTAGAAAAGAGGAGACTGAGGGGATATGATAGAGGTGTATAAAATCATGAGTGGTGTGGAGAGGGCCGATAAAGAAAAGTTATTTATTAGTTCCTAAATAGAAGAACTAGAGGACACCAAATGAAATTAATGGGTAGCAGGTTTAAAACTAATAAAAGAAAGTTCTTCTTCACACAGCGTGTAGTCAGCATGTGGAACTCCTTGCCAGAGGAGGCTGTGAAGGCTAGGACTATAACAGAGTTTAAAGAGAAGCTAGATAATTTCATGGAGGTTAGGTCCATAAAGGCTATTAGCCAGGGGATAAAATGGTGTCCTTGGCCTCTGTTTGACAGAGGCTGGAGAGGATGGCAGGAGACAAGCGCTTGATCATTGTCTTGGTCCACCCCTCTGGGGCACCTGGTGCTGGCCACTGTCGGCAGACAGGATACTGGGCTAGATGGACCTTTGGTCTGACCCGGTACGGCCGTTCTTATGTTCTTATGAGAGCTCTGATTTTTTAGCACCTGTAAGAATAGTTTATCTGAGCTTAGGCATGCGTGTGATTGCAATTGCTATTCTCTTGGATTGCATAGGAACTCTAGCAGTTTTTTCTTAAGAGGTAATGGCAACTGAACATCTTGGGAACAGGATGATAGTGGAACTATTGCAAGGGTTTGGGGCTCAGGTGGAAAATAATGAATCTACACGATCAAAAATGATTGAAGGGGAAAAAAGACTCAGGAGCTAAAGAAACTTCCTTCTGCCAAGGTTGGTATTGGGTTTACTGGTACAGATATTACCGAACAAGGTGCTTTACTTATGTCCAGCACTGCTGCGTGTACACTTAGTGATCCTAACCAACAACTTTAGCGGTTGGCATTGTTTCTTAGCTATTTTCCTTCTGTGAGTAGGCTCGAATTAAGAATTGTAAGTTAGGAATTTTACAGAAGTACCTATATTAGCTAAATGTCATACTAGAGAAAAATGAAAAGTCAAACAGGTCAGCTACCCAGAGGCTCTCATTTTACTTCAGGGATGATATGTAATTTCCTGGATTAAAAAAAAAAGGAAAATCTGATTCTCTATAAAATACTGGGAATTCAGAAAAGAAAGTCTAATAAAATAGAGGGTTAACATTGGAATTATTCAGGGCAAATTAATTGTATGACCTTTTCGGAATCAGCGTGTTATTATATAGGTGGTGCCAGTTATAGCACAGCTGATTCATGCGATAGAGTTACCAGTGCCTAATGATGAAGATAATAAGGAATCCTTTTTCTCTAGGTCAAAGAGTCAGGAGACCTAGATTTGAGATTATAGCTGTAGTTTGTTGGTATGGGAGGTCAAGAAGATATTTAATCAAACAGATTTGGGGATAATTTATTTTATATGGTTTTTTACCAAGAACCTAAAATGTCTTCACCTTCCCTTGTTCATAATACAGGACTATTTCATCATTTCCTTGAATTCCCTGCCTGTATTTTTAGAACTCTCTTAAAATTAATCATTTAGGAGCATATTCTGGGAAAATCACAGTATGCACTCAGCCAACATCATTACAATTAGGAACTAAGAGTGGAACTTCTAGTGGAGATAAGGGTGTTCTGCAGTTCTCATAAAAGGTTTTGTCAGTGGTGCTGAAGTTTTATGGGATGATAGGAATTTTGCAAAGTCTCATAACCATACCTAATCTTAACGGATAGAACAATTAAAATCTTAGTTTTGCTAGGAAAATTCTATCAGATGGGACTATGATTTCTGAGGCAACAAATATGAGAAACATAAAGCAATGAGTTATATAATTTCCTAGGTCTAAATTAAGTTTCCTTTTATATGAGGGTAAATCCATACATACCTCAAAGAATTTATTAGAATGACTCTGCAGTCATGTAACAGGAAACTGAATTTAGATTGCAATTTTCAAAGGGTTCTAAGTGATTTAGGAACATAATTCTCATTGAATGACAATTAGGCTTGGGTTCTAAAATCACATAGGCCATTTAGAAAACCTCATCCTAGGGCTGAACCTTTGATATAATAAAGGACTTGAAAGACACAGAAGAATCCTAAAGCAACACTCTTACAAATCTCAAAATACCAATAAAAAAGAAACAAAGACTTTTTGCATCTAGATCCCATATCCTATGTTTGTATCTCTGTATATAGTCACTTGTATCGAAATTAATTCTTAAAACACCCTCCCAATGGCCACAACATTCATTTTAACTTTCCATTAAATGTAATGAATCTCTGAAAAACAGGGATATATATCCAATCAAAGAGTACCACAGGCCTGGAAAACTTTACATACAGTACTACCACTATTAAAGAAAAGACAGATCTTTCCAATTGTTTTCATATTCTCCCCAAAAAACAAAGCAGATAGGTAACCCTTCTTAAGATAACCTAACCTGTAAACCTCAGTCCACATGGGAAGGCTATCAGTGAGATAGTAAGATAAATCCCACTTTTAGGGAGTGCCCCTTTTCTTTGATGGTTATTGCTAAAAATCTCTGGAGTCAAGTATTTAGGGCACATTTGCTTTGCAAGGTAAACAAAGGTGTTTCTCCTGAGAGAGATCACTTCAGATAGCTGGTTCCCAAAGGCTGTTTCACAAAGCTTTTCTATTATAGAAAGAAATCTCCGTTGGAGGAGCTCCAGGAACGGATGTTCCAAGGCACCATTTAGCCTATATCACATGAAGACATTCAAGATGGCTTGTACTCCAGGTATTTCATAATCCCTCAGGGTCAGGAGGAGTCAGGCTGATTCTAGAGCTACGTAAATTTAATACGTTGATCAGGTCTAATCCATTTCGCGTGATCATGCTACACAAGATTTATTACAGTTTACTGAAAGGTGAATGGTCAGGGTGCATAGATCTGATAAACAATCCCTTTCATATCCCATTAATTCCCTCAAATTCACAGTAGCATATACAGTATACCATATCATGTTTGCATAACTGCAAGATGCAGTTGCAGCATATTCAAGGAGACTGAATATAAATCTTTGCGTTACAGACTATTTCTGGGAAATGCAGAGAGGAAATGTTTCATATTTTTCTTACTTCCACAAAATGGACTACTGTTTCTTAATACTCTGGTGAGACTTGGCCTATTCCCCACTAGGACACACAGGTACATAAGTACTGTTGTCTAGAAATCCACCTACTAATTTGTAGTTTAACTCTGATAGTGCCCTCCTTTATCTTCCTGATCCCTTCATCAGATTGCTTCTGTGGCTGTCCCTATAAGCAAAAGGAAACACAAATACCAATCTAAAGATGAAAGAATCAAGTACTGAGGAAATTGTGGTAGAACACAGCTCCCCACTGTCCTTGCACCTTAAGAATCATTAAGTCTCTGGAACAATAAAATAAACAGGTCTGTACCAGAGAGATGGCTGGTCCAATCTGCCTAGCATTATTCAAATTCATTTATTCAAACTATTAGCAGGAAAACAGTCACACATTTGGTGAACACTGTAAAGCTCATGTGTACCATATATGCAAAACATCTAACCAAAGACATTATAGCCTTAAATGAAGAGGCCAGGAAACAGCTGTTCACTGCTTTGAACAATAAAAGGAAAAAAATGAATTTTCCAGGGTCAGAGAGGATTTAATAAAAGGAAGGAGAAGCAAACATTCAGAATGTGCTGGTAGACTCTATTATTCATGTATATTGCTCTATATTTTCACCTCCATTATAACAAAAGGTAGAGAATACTGTGATGGGGGTATGTTGCCACCCACAGTATAATGGGGAAAAATACTAACAGCAGTGACCAGAAGACCTTACTTCAGTCCCTTGATTCATGTTTGTTGATACAAAATGCTAATATTGCCTTTCATCTCTAGTTTTCAGAGATGCAAAGGTATGCAAGTGATCAGATCATGCTGCTGTATAACAATTCATGATATCTTTCTTTTTGTACTAGGTGTATAATTCCTACCAAACTAGACCTGTAGAAATGAGGAGATTACTCGGTGCTTTCATTTTTAGTAGTTTATATAATTTAAGATCTGGTCATAATTACTCTTTCCTCAGTCAAATTGAACTGGAAATAATAATGTGAATTTTTTAGAAAGACAAGTAGCTCAGAGCAGGAATGCACAAACCTGAAAAACTGGGTTTAGAAAAAAATCTAGCTAGTGGATTCCCTCTGGATACCTACGGTTCTTGTGGAATTGGGCCAGATATATTTATCACGCTTACTGTGCTATTTTTTGTTTAAAAACAAATTTGCTGCTAGGTAAGCTTTCACTCGCTCCAATATTACATAGATAAGGTGGTTACCCTGGTACTCTTAGGCTTGTCTACACTACAAGATCAGGTCGAATTTATTAAGGTTGATTTTTTAGCACCCAGTTTTGTAAAGTTGAAGGTGCATTTCCACACTGTGTGCAAGAGTTCAATGTAATGCATACTCAGTAGTGCAACTACTGTTGACTTTGACAATGATGCACTGTGGGGAGCTATCCTGCAGTACCTGTCACCCCTTTGAATTGTGGGTTATCCTCCCAATGCCTACTGAGACTATAACAGTGCATCGGGTGGTTCTGGGTGCATATCATCAGTATCCCATAATGCACTCATCTCTTTCCTCCTCTCCAGCTTGAAAGCAATGGCAAACAATCTTTTCATGCCCTTTTTTCCCTGGTTATTCCTGCAGACGCCAGAGCAGGGTAAACATGAACCCCGTTCAGCAGCAAAGTATTATGGCAATCATAGCAAACATCTTGCACCTTATGCTGCAGTATATCCAGAGCAAATCCAGGGCCCGCTGGAACAAGGAAGAATCTGAGGAAGCCATGAACAGACTCTTGTGTGAAGCACTTGAGATGAGTGATTGACAGATGCTGAAGGCATTCGATCCTCTTGACACAGTGTTACACCAGTTCTGATGCTGTGAGACAAGACAGACTGGGAGAACCACATTGTTATGCAGCTATGGGACAATCAACAGTGGCTGCAAAACTTTGGCATGACTAAGGCTACTTTCATGGAAGTTTGTGAAATTGCTTTCCCGCACCCCAAGACGTGCTCTGACAGTTGAGAAGAGGGTGGCAATAGCCTGTGAAAGCTTGCAACACCAAACAGCTACCAGTCAGTTAGGACTTTTTGGAGTAGTTAAATCTACAGTGGAAGCTTCTGTGATCCGGGTAGCCAAGGCAATCAATATCCTTTTTCTACAAAGGGTAGTGACTCTAGGAAATGTGCAGGACATAGTTGACAACTTTGCCATGATGGGGTTCCCTTTGGGTACGTCTAGACTACAAGCCTCTTTCAAACGCGATTGTCTAGACAGCCACAAGAGTTTCGAAAAAGCGATCCACTTTTTTGAAAGAGAGTACCAAGGCAATCTGGTCGCTCTCTTTCAAAAAAGCCCTGTTTGCATTCAAGAACGCCTTTTTTTGAAAGAGCTCTTTGAAAAATGGCGTTCTTCCTGGTAAAAGTAAGTACCGATTTTGAAAAAAACCACCATGTTGTTTCAATTTAATTTTGAAAGAATGCAATGGCAGTCTAGATGCAGGTGAAGTTTTTTTGGAAAAACTCCATAGCCTAGACACACTCTAACTGTGGTGGGATGACAGACAGAACGCACCTTGCCAAAGCGTACCTAAAATGCAAGGGGTACTTCTCAATGATGTTGCAGATGCTGATGGATCACAAGGACTATTTCACCACATCAATGTATGATGGTCAGGGAAGGTTCATCAGGCACACATCTTTAGGAACTCCGGTCTCTTCAGAAAGCTGCAAGATGGAACTTTCTTCCCAGACCAGAAAGTTACCATTGGAAGTGTTCAAATGCCAATAGTAATCCTTGGAGACCTAGCCTATGCCTTGCTCCCATAGCTATACACACAAAGCCTGGACTGCAGCAAGGAGCAGTTCAACTATAGGCTGAGCAAGTCAGAATAGTGGTAGAATGTGATGTTGGACAAAGTGGAAGGTTTTGCTGTTTACAAACTAGGTTAGACCTCAGCAAAAGCAACATTCCCATTGTTGTGGCAGCCTGCTCTGTGCTCCTTTATATTTGTGAAAGTAAATGGGAAAATTTTATGCCAGAGTGGGGAGTCAAGGCACAGTACCTAGCCACTATTTATGAGCAGCCAGAAAACAGGACAATAAGGAGACCACTGTGAGGGGCATTGCAAATCAGAGAGGCTTTGAAAAACAGTTTTGTGAATGGTCAGACAACTATTTGACAGTCATGAGTGTTCCTCTTAATAAGGTGCCCCCTGCATTAAGTATGCTTGTCTGTAAACTCTGTAAACCCCACCCTCATGAAACACAAGCAATAAAGATACTGTTACTGGGGAATCGTGTTTTCATTTAGGGAACACAAGGAAGCTGGAACAGGAAAGAAGTTCAGGGCAGGAACTTCAGTGAGGGGTGGGGAGAAGGAAAAGTGGTGAACTACAGTCCCCCAGTTCAGCAATCACACAGGTGTAAGTATGACAGCCTTTTGTTCCAGGACACATCCCTGGGGGTTGAGTGTGAGGTTGCCCTTGTTCTAGGGCACCTGAGAGATTAGGCTTTGAAACTTGGTGAGGAGGGAATATGGGTCAGCATGGGTTGGAAGGGGTGCCTGTGTATCTGGGTTTCCTGTGAGTCCATCAAGCATGTCATCAGCTCTGCCACGATCCTCAAGACATTCTTCTGTGTCTTCACTTTGCAACCACTGCTCACTTTTTCTGCCCTCATGCTCCGTCCAATGCAGCAGCATTTTCCTCCACTCACTTAATCACATCCTGTTCAAGAGGGAAGATTGCATTTGCTCATTGAACATGTCATCTCTACTATGTTTTCACTTTCGGATCTCTGATAGCCAAACAACTGGAGGAGCCAGAACCAGGAAAGTGTGCAGCACGCTCATTGTTGCATCCACTGTAACAAAAAGTGAAGGGCAGACATTACAGGAGATACATTGTGGAGCATAGAACCTAACCTCCTAGCATGATATCTATCCAAGACAATAGGCATTTGTTATGTACAAGGCCAAAGTTATGCTTTTAAGTACCCATTATGGAGCAGGTACCCCACAGCGATCTTAAGGGAACAGGTAGACTCAGTTTGGTGGCAGGAATGATTAGGCACAGGTTGGGGCTTGCTCTTTTGCTTCCACTTTCAAAGCATGTGTGTCACAGTGCTTGCAAATTGCAGCTCTTTTAGCTAGGCAAGAATCTCCATTTACATAGGTGGGCCACAGTGGTATGGCAGCAGCACGGGGGCTCAAGTGGTGACAGTGTGTTTGGCACCCCCCATTTGCTGGGAGAGTGAAGCTTTCCCTTCCTACAGGAGCCTGCAGGTAGGAGAGGGAAGGGCCCAGATGTAGTGGAAAGGCAGAGGTTAACATGGACACTGAGGGGCCTGCAGATGGGAGGAAGATCCAGGTGTAGCAACAGGGCTGATGCTCAAACAATGCTTTGCTGAGGATAGCAAACCATAGTGTACTGCTGTGGTATCAGTTACATAGCTTCCCCTGCTTCTCCCAGGTTATGTGAGAGATCAGTCTTCTCTGAATCACATAGAGTGATAGGTAGCAGATACTGAGTGAATGCAGCCAGAAACTTATGCTGCAATGCTTTGTGCTGCAGTGATGCCAAACCACTTACTACTGGGTTGGCATGGAAAGGTGTCCTTCCGTGGACAATGGAATAAGGTGGGCCTCCCCAGAAACCTGGTGAGAAGAATGAAAGAGTACCTCTATGAAAGCTTTATGGAGATGTGCAAGGAGGATTCCCGCTCTGTCTCTAGACACATTAATTGTTTTGAGGAGCCCCGCTGTGTAGGCAGAGTTGCTGCCACAGATCACACCCAATTGCCTTAACCCATATGTAGTGTGATTAAAAATGTGAACTCACCAGAGGTGCCCTCCCTGCCATCAGGACCTGGCAACGAGATGTCCTGAGAGGAAGGGATTATCTCTAAAGTTCTAAAACAGTCCTGGCTGTCAGTGAGATTGGATGCTCTGCTCTACTGCTGACCTTTCTCCTCCTCTTCCTCATGCATACTGTCCTCCTTGCTGCTGCCCAAGGCTGCCAGAAGAGTGTGTTGGGAGGAATTTGCAGACTGGCTTAGGAAAATGGTTGGGTCCTCCACTAGAATTCTATGCAATTGCTCATAGAAGTGGCATGTTTGTGGTGCTGACCCAGACCATCTGTTTGCCTCCGTTGGCTTCCGATACACCTGCCCTAGTGCCTTTATTTTCACATGGCACTGCTGGGTGTCCCTGGCATATCCTTTCTCCACCTTACCCTGTGTGATCTTAGCATAGATATTAGCGTTTCTTTTGCTGCTTTATAGTTCTGCCTGAATTGATTCCACTCTCTACACAGTAATGAGGTCTAGGATCTCCTGCATGCTCCATCCTGGACCACATTTGTAACCCTGGGCATTCATGGTCAAGGTGTGTTGCTGAGGTATGCTGCCTGCTCTGAGGTCTGCTCACCACGCTGGCCACATAGGAAATTAAATTCAAATTTTCTCTGGACTTTTTCTATGCATCTGGAGAGCAACAGAGTTGAGAGCAGCCAGAGTGGTCACATCAGGACACTGTCGGACACCTCCCCGAGGCCAAGAATATCAATTTCCATAGTGCTGTGTCTGCACTACCCTAAAATCGACCACGCCAGGTCAAATTTATCATTACTCCTCATGAAAAGCAGGAGCATTGAAATCAATTTTAACAACCCTTAAAGTCAATGGAACAAGCATGGTAGTGTGCACTCACTCATTGTTTAGAAAATCAACCTAATGCAGTTAAGTTCGACCTGAACTTCTAGTGTAGATCAGGCCTGAGACATTATCATCTGATAACCATATTCTTCAAATATTGTTGTAGTTTTCCTTCTGGTGCTCCTGTGAGACTGTCATGATTATGAACTCACTTTCATCAGTATAAATCAGAAATAACTCCATTTAAGTCAGTGGAATTACATCTATATAAAGTGATTTTTAGATTTGCCAAATCTCCAGGATTGTCCTGGAAATTCCCGGAATTCAAGATTAAAGATAATGTCATGTGATAAAACCTCCAGGAATTCATCCAACTAAAGTTGGTAACCCTAGTGATTTTGTGTCTGTCACATCCTCCTACTCCTACTTCTCTTTAAAAAATATTAAATATAGACTGTTCTGTCTGTAAATGCACAATACTGTTGGGTAGCAATTTTTTCAGACCCTGATTCAACAAGGTGCTTAAACATATGCCCAACTTTAAGCATATGAGCAGGTCTGTTGGCTTTAACTCACATGCTCAGAATTGGCAATGTGGATACGTATCTTGCTGATTTTGGGCTTTATATACTTAGCATCTCAAAGCATAAGATGCAGTCACGAGATCTTCTGGTCCTTTAAAAGTAAACTCTCCAGTGATACCTTTGTACAATATAAGAAAGGTATATTGATGATCCATATACTGGATCCCTACTGTAAATATATACACAGAGATCTTCCACTGACATCAGCAATAGTTCCGTAAATGGAGTTAGGACAGACTATGAAATATTAATAATTAAATTTGCAGTCAGGATAATAAGAGACCTGGGAGAAGAATATTACTGTAAATGTTCACTCCAGAGCTCTTGACAGTTGATTTAATTTTGTTTTGTTTTGAATCTGTTTTATCTGTGAATATAGTTGTTTTGGTTGAATTAGCACTTGTTTTGTAACTTGTTCACTGTTGCCCTGAATCTTAAAGGAAACAAGACATTGGCCTCACTGAATAATGACTAATTATCTATGGGCTTCACTGCAATCTGTTTCTTTACTGCTGTGCCAGGGAAGTTGGGGCACAGTGATATAGAGAATACTTACAGATTATGGTTTCAGAGGCTGGGGGCAATCTAAGGGGCTGTACATCCAATACTTCTCTCATTTTCCTTCACCTGTGAACAAATGCAGAGTGTGTCTTTGACTCCTCCGCCTCTCAGTGATGGGTGGCAGAGTAGTGTATTAAATTATTCTCTCCTGGAGCAAAGTGGGATTTATGGAGGAATTCAAAGGGAAAATATTGTACTATTAGGAGTGTACTCTTACATCTATTGTGACTCTGTGAAATACAGTTTCTTACCAGTGAATACCCTTTGACACACAGTTATGCACCATCACTTACACAGGGATGTGCCTAAAGGCTCAGTCTAGAACTTAGTGGATAAAATGAAATACCTGCTCTCTGCATGAGTATTCCAAAGAAATATGACCTGATGTTGTTCTTGAAAGTCTCACAGCTGAAAGATAGTACATAAAGGAAGGATATCACGCATGGCATACAAGAATGAACTTTTAATCTCCATTATCCCTATGAATTCCATTGCTTTCCAGAGCCAGAATTTCCAAGGCTGAGAAAACAAAATTAAGGTGTTCAAGGTTATGTAACAGTTTAAGTAGAGAATACGTAGCCTATATGTGTGTCTCTTGACATGCATTTGGCGGTGCCAAAAGTATACATGGAAATTCTGCTTACCAGGAAGTCAATGGTAAGGATTCTAATTAGGCCTCCTTTGCTAAGACCTTTGGTTCATGCTGCTCTAAGAGGGCCAAATGCTGCCCATTTTACTCAGGAAAAACTCGCATTGGAGTTACAGCATGTATCCTACTGGAATTTTGAATGAAGAAGGCCAGAAGGATTTCATGCAGAAGAGCAAAATTTTCTGTTTGAATAATGAATAATTTTGAATAATGTTTTTCCTTCTGGAATTTTCCACCGTAACAGTTCCACCCAGGGTTAAAACTAAACTGAAAAAAAAAAAAAAAACAGACAAAATTATCCTGTGAAACAAAAGCAACAGTATATAATAAATAAATATATTTATATAATTGTGATTAACTGTTGATATAGGAGTTTTGCCTCCTTTGTATAATGGGTTCCAGAACAATTAAGTTGCATTCTTGTCACCTATACCAGACATGAGACAATACTTTTATGTTTTAAGAGATACATTCATGTGAATTGATTAATTTATATTAGAGACAGTTTGTGAGTCTGCAGGAGCTAGAATTAGCCAGCCACATAGCTTGCAAGTGCAGTCAGCAAAAGACAGAGATCTCTAGTGCTATCAAAGGAACAAGAAGTTGGGTTAAGGATATAAAAGTGGTAATTAGAGATGACTATTCAAAGGATCAGGGAAATCAAGATGGGTTTGGTCATCTTGGCTATTAAAATTCCCTGAATCCTTGGGCATATATATAGGGTGTAACAGAAAATATGGATATTAATCTTTATTAATTGTTTAACAAATTCACCCATATTAAATATAGAAATAAGTCCTGGTGCTGAGGTGGTTAATGTTGATTGGGTGGTTGACTTTTTTTTTAAGATTCTATTCTAGAAATTATATATTGGTAGTATTTTGAAACATGTGTGTGTTAGAAATCTTCTGCTAAAATTTATGATAGGATTAAGTCTTACCTGACATGAACTAATCATGTGATCTTATCAAATTAAACTAGAATCCATTGCTTTGACAATCCTTACCTAATAAAGTGTATTGGAAAATGGCTAGGTATGCAATGAAGCATGGGATATCATGTCTGTTTTCAGTTATGTTCGTGTAAAGCTAAAGTAACTCCACTGATGTCAAGTGACTTCAAAGATCTGATTTTCTCCTGGCCTGACCAATACACAAAAAGCATTAAAGAAATCGAGATTTTCATTATTTTTCTATACAGTGGATGAGATGGGAGCTCTTTTTTATTACATACACTTTTAAGGATTGTACACATTGCACTGATTATTTGTTCTAATCTATATAATTTCCCATATATCAAATTTGCAGTCCTACCGTATTTCTAAAGTTACAACAAAGTGCTTTATCACTGAGAAACATCTGTTAAACAGCATCTTGGACATCCAGCAAAGCACTGGGCTAAAATCTTTATAGAAAAGCCCCCTAGCTATCTTGGCATTGTCTGCAATAATTAAAACAGTCATTCAGTTTTAAAGTCAGGCTTCAGATTGAAAGTTGATTGTCATTTCTCCTCCCACTATACTATAATGAATAAAGCTCTACCCTCAGATAATTAAGCAGCACAAGAATTTAATAAAGTAGAAAGTTGAATGGAAAATGACCGATAATTACTACTAGAACATTCAGATGAATGGTGGAACCATAGGACTGCGAAGATAAAAGCAATCAATATGCATAAAACATTACTGACCTTTAGTATCTGAGGAGTACAGTCTGTGTACCCTCCACTGTACAACTATACGAAAAGATATGGTCTGTGCTCCTAGGAACTTATACTCTAAGACAGACACAGATGTTACAACTCAAACACAAAATGCTGGATGAGATCCAATAGTATTGTTGCTAGTATTTTTAGTCATCTGTTTTCCCTTTAGGAGTTTATTGTTGAAAGTCTGCACTGAAGCGAGTGTTTTAAGCGGGGAGGGGAGGATTGTTTGACAAAAGGGTAGAGAGAACTTTTGTTATACAAAGAGAGTGAACAACTTCCAAGTGTAAAGTGGAGAATGAAAATGAGTAGGAAGAAAAATTCTGATACCTAAATAGGGATTAGGAGGTCAGGCAGGGAGCATTGCGGACAGTGGGTAAATGAATCATGTGTCAGTTACACCAAGTATAAGGATGATAGGAAAACAGAGCTGTGGAGATGAGTAGCATTGTGCCTTCAAAGTAAGGATGAAAGGTTTCAACTTCTTGTGAAAGGCAACAAAAAGACAGTGAAGGAATGGGCCTATGTCTAGACTGCAGAGTTTTTCTGGGATACCTCTGGTATCCCAGAAAAACTCTGCCGCATCCAGGAAACACTTCGGGTTTTTTGGAACAGTTTCTGAAAAAGTGGGTGCATTCTTTCGGCGTCCCTGTATTCCTCATTTTATGAGGAATAAGTGATCTTCTGAAAGAGGAGGTTTTTTCCACATTTGGCCCTGTGTAGATGGGCCAAATGTCGGAAAAGCCTCTTCCAAAAAAATAAGAGGAAAAAGGTACACAAATTGCGGTTTGCAATTTGCGGGTTTTTTTGTTTGTTTTTTTTAAACCTTGCTCTGTAGACATAGCCTAAGAGAAAAGTGTTAAGGCCAAAATGGAAGGAAAGGAAGATGGATTAGTGGCAGGAGAACAGTTCTTCAAAAGCAGAGATAGTCAGGATATCCATACCCCCATGTATGTCTGTGGATATTCTTTTTTATTCTATTCTATTGTTTTTTATATGACCTCCATCATCGTAGTACATATGCGCCTTCAATAGTGCATTAAATGACTAACATCTGTTTATCATGTCACCATTCTTTTCCTGTGCAGGTGGCATTGTTTGATGTAGGTATTATTTAGGGGGATTATTTCATCCTTGACTTAGTATAGTTAGACCTAAATTATTGGAACTCTAGTGAAGTTTAGTATCAGTTTTCACCTGAGAATGTTCCCCAAGATTTGATTTCAGCGCATAGATACCTGCGGAACTCCTTATGCCTGAATTAGGCAAAAAGGTCCTTTTCCTCCACTACTTCACAGCAACATTCTGGCTTGGTGTCATTTCACACTCATTTTCCCCCAGTATACCTGCCTATACAAAGTGTAGAGCAGTAGAGAATCAGGCGCAAAGAATTCACTGAAGTCTGACTAGTGCATAATGACTTTTTTTTAAGTACTGACTTTGTGCAAGCTATTGCTGCTGTCAGCGCCTACTGCCAGCCAGCTGGTTTTGGGTTAATTGGCTAGTCGTAGATAACTAGGTAAGTTAGCCAGCAGGATTTGAAGACTGCACGAATGGTCCTTGTTTGTTTGTTTGTTTTTCTCAACCTTCTGTCCGAAGATTTCTGCTGTCGCTTGAGATCTCCAGATAATTTGGGATCTGTTTTATTGGTTTTCTTAATTTTGAGATGAAATAATTACATCATATGAATTGAACTATCATACTTGTTCTTGTAATGTGTTGAAAATGTAGATTAGGGTGAAGTGGTTTGGAAATACTGTGGGCAGAGTTAATAGATGCATGAAAGGTATGATTTTCAAGAGCGTTTAGTGTTGCTGTAACTCTGCTTTCATTGAAGCTAAGGGAAGTTTTATTCCCATTGACTTAACTGGAAGTAAAATTAGACTGAATACTTTTGAAAAAACCCACCCAATATTTCATGACTCTTATCTACCTCTGATCAGTAAACTGGACCCAGCAAACAGGGCTACATATGTGGGGGAAATATTAAAAACAGTGGTGAACTAAAATTGCTTGTCATTTAAAGATACATCATTAGGAATCATCATCAGGTATTTATAAAAAGATCATTGTCTTTGGAAATGTGTGCCTTGCTTAAAGTATTTAGAAAGTCATATAGCATAGTACAGCAGCAAATACTAAGTATTAGAGTAAATGAATTAATAACAGGTAGATTCATTCTATTGGCTGATATGTAGTCCAAGCACTACAGTGTAGCAAAATTTTCAGGTAATCAAATGAGAGCCCAAAAATAATCATACAAGAATAGATTAATAATTCAGAATGAAAAACAATAGAGTGATTTTAGTATGCATCATCTGCAGAATACTTTCAGGAAAAGAGCAAACAAGATCTCAGGTGGATTTAGAGCAAACAATTCTGATCATCACTAGTTTTATGTTGGGGTAGCTCCACTCAATGTCACTATAGCTATCCTGATTTGCACGATTGTGAGAGTGAGAACAGGCTCAGAGAATAATCAGAAAAATGTAATTTTGAATTAGATAAGACGGCATATTTCTAATGGAAGTATAGTTATTGTTCTTATTTTACTTGATTTATTTGATTGATGATACCTTCTGACATCTCAGGGCACATAGTCAAAATGTAATAAATACCATTGCAATACTCTTTTCCAATGAGCAAAAAGAAAAGGAAATTGCCTTAAAACAAACCCTTCCGTTAGTCTATCATCCCCGGAAAGAAATGCTTCAAAAAAGAGAAGTGTTTGTATTGTACTCTCAAGTTCAATAGATTCTAGTTCTGTTGGATCTGCTAGGAAAATTAGTTTCATAAAGAGATGCCCTCCATTGAGATTTTCATGCTGCTAACAATCAGATTTAAATGTGAGGTTCATTAAATGAACTGTGGTGCTTGAGCTAAACCACTGTCACTAAACTTCAGCTTCAAGTTTTCAAGGCTATCCCAAGTAATACACATTTCATCAACCACTAGAAGTCCCAAAAAACTCTATTTTCTTCCCCAGTTAGTAACTGTGTAACTCACGTCTTCTGAGTGTGGTGTACTGTCCCACCTAGACCACTTACAGAGAGAGAGAACGAGTTTGCTCTACAGCCTAAGCTGAAAGCCAGCTGGCTTTTAGCTCAAGCGGTAGAGGTTCATGCACAAAGCTCCAAAGATCCCAGGTTTGGTTCCACCTGACAACACTACAAGTGGGGGCTCATCCCAGATTTCAACTGGTATGTCTCTGATGCTTGGGACGCACTTCCTCACCCAGGGGGAAATATGTAACCCACATGTCTTCTGTGTGTGGTTCACTGTCCCACGTAGTGGCACTTAGATCACTTATACAGAGAGAGAAATAGTTTGCTCTACAGCCTGAGCTGAGAGACTGCTGGGTTTTAGTTCAAGCAGTAGGTCCCAGGTTCAGTTCTGCCTCTCAGTGCTACAACTACAGGCAAAGTAGCCAAGCTTCACACTCAACAGTATTAAATACTATCATTTCTACAAGGTTTAGCATAGACTCCTGACTAATTCCCACTGATAGTTGGAAATCCTGAGCCAATGAGATCAGAATTGTTTCATGCAATACTAAAACCAGACTAACAAAGACAAAGAAATCCATATGATACCAAAATTGCTTTGCCACAATCTTCAGGATAATCTTCGTAAGAATGACACACTGAAGGTCAGTAGTTGACAAAATTATAGCATGAAGAACCTGACCCAAATTTTCCCAGGAAAATTGTTGCAATTGTCCTATCTAAAAACAAATTATTTTCCACGAGTCCTTTGCTGAGCTGCACAGCAGATGGGAAATCATCCCTCATAATATGAAAACTCTGTCAGATTTCAATTGGTGCCAGTTTAACAACTGAGGATATCCTAGAAGGACAGCCACTTGGAACATTTCTGCTGTAAATAACTTATACAGTAGTAAAAAGAACAATACCAGACTTTTCAGCACTACCAATACCAGACCATGAATGTTTATACATCCTGCAGCCAATTGGTCTCTGGTCATGTTTACCTCTAAAGGAGCTGCTCAAGGTGTCAAAGGATGACAGATAAGGAGAGAATGCTTAGGGTTTCTTTGTCAATGGCTGAAAACAGAAGAGAATCCAGTGTTCTACGATAGCAGGCTCATTGATAGAGTAAGTCACCAGCCATGGACTAGGTATCCTACTCTTCCATTATGGTACCACAGATAAGAATAATGAACCCACACATCTCAATCTACAAAATCTCCTGCTTTGTTTCACAATGTCCTCTATCACAAGTACCAATGAACCCAATCACTCAGAGATGGTTCCTTCCTATTTTCAGCTCAGAATAGCATTGCTCAACCTCCTCCATCACCAAACTGAGGGAACTAATGGAGATGTAAATGCTGAAGTTGGCTCCTGAAAGATGGTTGTGGAGAGGAGAAAACAAGAGCCATCTCCTAAGAAAAAGATTCTAAATTAGAGAAAATCTTGTTACTCTTGCACATAGAATATTTATCTCCCCAGTCATCTAGCATTAAGCCCAATAAAAGGATGGAAACAGGAAGGAAAAGAAACCTAGGAGATCTCTCATCCCAGTCTGAGGGCTAATCAGACTGCATTGTTAAGAAAATACCCCAAAGACCCTTTTTCCAAAATAAAATCTAACCTGACAAGAACATCCTCAACATCATCATGGAGACCAGGCTCACCTAACAGAATATAATCATCTCCACAACAACCTCCCCAGCATAAATAAGTCATTCCACTAAATCGTCATCAGCCTGTTCCCACATAGTTTTGTCCCTGTCCAGAACCCAAAAATGTCTTAAATTGACACCTCACCTTCTCCCACAATTCCTTCTGTGTAACAGAATATTGCTGACCCTTAAGAAGCTATGCACCAAAGAAAAGCCCAGAGCTATGAGTAAAAGAGCTTGAGTCAGGATTGCTCAGTATGTCATAAGTAAAAGGAGACTGAGTGCCCCACCAGGGTCTAATCCGTGGTCTTAGAGGACAACTATGCTATGAAGAAAACATTGATTATGGATTGAGCTACTCTCAGTGATTTTTAAATTAGTGTTCATACCAGGCCTTCTGCTGTGCAGAAGGGAGGGAGGTGGCCTCCTGAATGGTCTACACCAGTGTTTCCCAGTCAGTGGTACGAGTACCCTTAGGAGTACTTGAGAGAAGTCTGGGGGGAGTACGTCAACACAACTGAAATTTGGAGAAAACTGAATTTTTGTTTTAAGTTTTACAGCTTTTTATTATTTTTGTACTTTTTACACCCAAACATTTCATCGCCCACCCGGCTATGATTAAGCAAATGTGTTGCAACAATAGACAACAAATTGTGTGTCTGAAAACTGTAGGTACTGGGAGTACTTATAATTTTTAAAGGGGTACTTTATAAAAGAAAAAGGTTGAGAAACACTGGTCTATACCACAGCCCCAAGAGCAGCTCTGCTGTGAACTTGATCTGTGAGGAGCCCCAAATGCCTATGTTGGAGCCCAGGGGATTTCCTGACACAGAATGGCTCCGCTATAATACCCAGCGCTCTGCTCCCTCCAGGAAGCTTAGGAGAGGTGGAAAGAATAGAAGATGAGAAGCAGCCCCTTTCACTGATTATCTATACAGCCTGAGGACAGCCCAAACTTGCACCCACCCAATCACTGGTCTAAAGGGAATGCAGACCTGCTGTGGATAGACAGAGCATTCCATTAGCCAAATCCCTTTCCACACTTCTGCCATTTGTACATCCAGGGAGCCTTACGAGCCATACATGCTGCCTTCATGACTACAAGGCCATACGGGGGAATACCCAGAAGGTGCATTAATGGATGTTTTCTGCAGTCTTTGTGCAAAAGGAAAAGAGCAGGACAGAAGGTCTGTCCCAAAGTATTGATTGTGGCCTCTTAGCCTTTTCTGCAATAATGTTTTTCCCTCTGATTGAAAAGTTGGATACCACTGTCGTAGTAAAATATAATGCTTGTGAGACAAAAGTCACAGCCCTGCAGAAATGCCATCCAGGTGCATAGGGCAGGGCACTGTAATTTAATAAAGGCAAGTGGAATATCTATTTTTTTATAAGAAGGAAATAGAAAGCAACTACTTCTCCAAGGTCAATGCCATTTTGGAAAGAGATGCCACACCATGAGTAAGAATTGCAGTGGGGTTAGACATACCCACACCCTCTTTCATTTAGGATATGTCTACACTATGGGGTTTTTTTGGTTTTTGTTTGTTTGTTTGTTTGTTTTGGTTTTTGTGTGGAAGAGCAGAAACACTC
Organism: Rafetus swinhoei; assembly: GCA_019425775.1. Classification (NCBI taxonomy): domain Eukaryota; kingdom Metazoa; phylum Chordata; order Testudines; family Trionychidae; genus Rafetus; species Rafetus swinhoei. The sequence goes on from CM033440.1 coordinate 35,055,803, forward strand.
TTTTGGAAGCCCTGTCTTCTTTCTGTGAGGAAGAAGGGCTCTTCTGAAAGAGGAGGCTTTTCCAAAATTTGGTCCAGTGTAGACGGGCCAAATTTCAGAAAAGCCTCTTCCATAAAAACTATTGGAAAAAGGTACGCAAATTGCGGAGTGCAATTTGCATACCTTTTTCCGATAGATCAGTGTAGTCTAGACATAGCCTTAGTTGCCTGCTAACAGCCGCTGTGAAAATGCCTCAATGCAGGCTTCTGCTTGACTTACAGAACCCTGCCTGACTCCCTTGAGTACACACTCAAATTTATATCATGCACTGAAACCCACCCGACTTTGTCCTCACTGCTATTTATAGCACTCTAGCTAGATTAAAGCTAAAGTGGATCTGTCTGCATGACTGCAAATCACATTGCTGGTTGAAATGTAGACATAGCCTAAGAGTGAGAACAAAACTGACATACCACTTGGAATATGGTCACTGTTAAAACTGCCCTTCAGATATCCCTCTGCTCCCTAGAGATATTCAGAAGAATGTCACACAAAACAAAAAACATAGCAACATCAAAGAGGGGAGATTAAATATTGTGGGTCAGATCTTGTCATTTTTATTCACACTGAATAGTTATAATAATGTGCAAGAACAGTTCCATTTAAATAAATGAATGTGCTTGTAGAGCACATATTACTCACTGTGCATAAGAACGGGAAAAAAATGGCCCTTTGTAACTGTTGAACCAACAAATTCATGACTTTATATTACGAAAATCTTGCCCTTTACTCACCTCCTCACTTGCTCTCCTTTCCTAATTACTTAGCTGATTCTATAATGTCAAAGGGAATATTCCTGAGTAAGAATTTCTCATATTCTGCTACCACCTAATGAGAATATTTGTGGATTAGGTTATTATTCCACATGAGTAAGGGTGGTAGAATTGGATTTTCAGTAATGGGCCCTTAGATCATACCCTGTTTTGGGAAGAAACACCTATGAAACATCACATACACCTCTGTGGTACCGCATAAATAACAATAATAAATAACTGGGTGGATAGAAAGCTGAAAGGGAAGATTGGGAGCACAAGAGGTAATGGTGTAATAGTTGCTTGAGCCACAGAGGGCTAGAAAATAGCCAGAGATAATATAGAACAAAATCAGTGGTCACAAGCGTGATACAAAGGGAGAAAGAAGAGTTTAGGATTATCAGTAAAAGGGTGAAAATGTATATGAGCCCACTGAGATGAGAAGACACCCATTATTTTTGAGAAGAGTACTTTTATTAATTTAATGGTTCCAAAATTATTAATTAAAACATATGTTAGTTAGTCTCAATTTTATCTTGATATGAACAATTAAAGAACAACTTTATTTGCCGGTAAGAGTTCTATCGTTACATACAAATTCTGATTCTGCAAGTGTGCCTATTATTCCTTTTTAAATACCAGGACTTTTTACTATCTGAAAAAAAAAACCTGACCTGGCACCATACATCAGTTAGCAAGACCAGATAAAAAGTGGAACAGAGAGAAAATGAAAAGACTGACATGGTAACTGAAAGAAAATAATTTTTTAAGGAAAAAAAGACACTGTAAGGAAGAATAGTTAATTATGTACAATATCTGAAGGTCTGTACAGACCTGCTCTGCAGCACTCACTCCTATTTATAATACTGTACCCTGCTGTGATATGCTGTGTTCTTCAGCTCATACTTTCCTTACAGTGTTTAATGACTTCCGGACTTCATTCATTTCTCTTTGAGCATTGGCTATTATTTGAATTCTGTAATTATTGTGGGAAATTCTAAGCATTGGAACCCAAAATTACAGCTATAGTAAGTGTTTGTAAGGAAGAAATAGAAAAACATTTCTTAGATGTTATATAATAATTAAAATGCATCTAAGAAATAATTAAACACTTTTTATCCTGGATATTTTATTGTATGTATTTGCAAATAGACTAAAAAGATGTCAAATATTATACAAATATATTGCTTTGGTCTTTCATTTAAAGCATTCACAACAAACAAGAATAACAGGAACTGGGCAGAGGCAAAGAGTTCCAAATGGTCAGCCCTGACAGTCTACTTGATCCTTGGAGTCTACATGGATTTTGAAAGATTTCGGAGTGATCCAAATTCCATTGAAGTGAATGGGAGTTTTTCAGTTGACTTCAGTGAATTTTGGATTAGACTCTTTCAGAGGGCGGGGTATGAACCCTCTGTTTCCTCAGTGAAGGGATGGAAAGAAACCCCACCCACAATGGAATAATCTGCAGGATGCTCACTTAGTTTTCCTCACCTCAGTTTCCTCTCTTACAGGGTTTCCCCCAGGAAAGAAGGCATTTCTATTTGAGATTTTTGTAAAAGTGAAAGGCGAAGGTTTTTTTCAAGCATATAAAAATTGAACCTTATGATCTGGCAGTGTCCTTTTAGATTGACTTTAAAATATTCCAGATATGCTTGCGTACTGTGTAGACCTACGTATGAACATTTATATTTATCGTTTTGTTGGCTCAGAAAGAGAAAATGGGCAAATCAATTACATTGCATACTTTACGGTTGATATATGACTAAGTCAGTAGTGAGATGAGTCAGGTGTCATAAAAAAACAAAGGATGCTGATTGGATGATGAAAATTCCATCTGTTCAGGAACCTCGTATAACCACAAAGGGCTGGTAGCCATGTTATTTTCCATCATTCCCATGGGGGGAAAAAACAGATAAAATGACAGGCACACCACAAATCTGAGAAACCTTTGGTTTGTGAGATCTGTGATTTTTGATAGAAATATAGCTACTACTGAAGTATCATTGCCTCTCTCTGCAGAATCTCTAAAATTAAATGCTGTATACTTTTCCTTTTAAAAAGGAGCTATTTTGCATGAGTCCTACAGTAAAACTATGGCAAGGTTTATTCTATCAAAGGGATGTATAAAATTGTATTTGGTAGAAGCAAAGGGAGGAAGCACTGATAGGAGTTGTAAGACTTATTCCTGGCTCTCCAGTGACTCACTGTGTGATCTGGAATGGCTCACTCAATCTCTCTGTGTCTCATTTCTCCCATCTGTAAAATGGAGCTAAAAATACCTACCTCACAGGGGTGTTGTGAGGCTTTATTAATTAATTTTTGTAAAGTGCTTTGAGATCCTTGGATGAAAGGTGTTATGGAAAAGCCAATATGCTTTGTTTTTGTAAGGGCAGTAATACAGGAACACCCATACATTCAAGTGGCTGATGCTTTTATACACTCCTGAAATGTATCCACCTATCTAGTATAACTGTACATCTTGATAGGATATGTAAAGAGCAACTCCCGTGGTCAAAACCATGAAAGAATTATACTTTGGCTGATCACAGAGCTACTCCCTACAATCTACAAGGTACTCCAGTTTACCTCATAAGTATGGAAATGTTCAAAACACATTCGCATGTCTACACAGCAGTGTTATTCCAAAATAATGTTGTGTGTATCTACACAGCAAGCCCGTTATTTTGAAATAAATGCAAAATAACAGGCTTCTTACTCCAACTTCTGTAAACCTCATTGTATGAGGACTAAGGGAAGTCAGGGGAAGAGTGCTCTATTTTGAAATAAGCGATGTGTACATATGCCCAAAGTCAAAATAAGCTATTTCGAGTTAAGCTACGCAATTGACATAGCTCAAGTTGTGTAGCTTATTTCGAGTTTAGCCCTGCTGTGTCCACATGCCCTTTGAGAAACAGATACACAGAGTCTAGCCAGCAATTATCAGGTAAGTCTTCTCTAATGCTGAAGCATCTGTAGACAGACACCACTTATATATAAGGCTTGATCAGGCTTCAAAGGAACAGCAAGGTATAGGACAGGAAGGTACCATCCCAGGAGAAAAACAGGAGACCTCCTGGTGGGGCCAGAATGTGGGGAGCACAATCTGCAACTCCTCTTATTCATATTCCCTATCCATGCAACCAGGCAGCACATAGGACAGGTCAATGTGATTGCTGAACCTGCCCCACGCTCACTGTGCTCTTGGCCACCTGTACCTTGGGGAAGCATTTTGGTAATAGCCTATATGCTTCCCCATGAATAACTGGTTCACTTTTAGTCAGTGCTTCCCCAGGTTGTGTAAGCTCTGGGGTAAGGTACCATGCTCCTCCCCCTCACAACCATATAATAACCAGTCAAGATCTCATAATAAATGGAGTTCTAACAAAAAGAGATATTATCATTAAATAGATAAAATGCAAAGAACCAGTTAAAAGTTAAACTTTGGTAGCATAAAAATAATAATAGAAAACATGGTAAGATTTTATACAGTTGAATCAAAGGCGGAGTAACATGGGTTTGTATAAAGTAATTTTGCGTCATTGTTAGACTAAAATATTTCCAAAATCATGTTAACCAAAACATATGCTGATTTGGGACTTGAACTTTTGGAATGATGACCATTCTTACCTTAACCAGCAAAGCACTTAAGAATATGGCTTCAAAATTAAGCACATGCCTAAGAGTGCATCTACACTGCATCCTTACTTCGAAATAAGATACACAATTTGCACTACACAAACTGTGCAGCTTATTTGGAAGTAATTTCAAAATAGCTTATTTCAAAATTTGGTGTTGTCTACACAGTGCCAAATTTTGAAATCAAGTACTATTCCAAGAAGTCCCTTAACCCTTATGGAACAAGGCTTACAGGGATGCCAGAATAGCACGCCCGTTATTTTGAAATATAGTTTGAGATAATGGGCATGTTTAAAGACACGGCATAGCTATTTTGGGCTATTTCTGGTATCCCGAAATAGTGCCACTGTCTAAACGTAGCCTAAGAGTGCTACTGGATCTGCCCAGAGTGTTGATTGCCCTAGAGAGCTGTGCCTTCGACCAGATAACATTGGTACACGCATCTATAGTTTTCCTTATTAAAAAAAAAAAAAAGTTACTGCATGGAGCTAAATAATAAATGCTTCCCTAGAAACATTATTGTTTTTAAAGAAATACAAAGTAGAAGGCAAATAGTAATTGGAGGATTAAAATAATTTATTCCTCTGTTTCTCTCATCAAAGATTCAAACATTTCACTTTCTTCTCCATCACTTGTTCCTCCTCCTTTTTTGAGTTGAATGGACAAGAGAGCTTAAATAGATAAAACCAAACTAACAGAATAAACAGTATTAAAGTTACAGCTTTCACGCAGCTTCACAAGCACTCAAAATGGATTTATGTCTTTATTAATGAAATAAGTGATTCATATTTTGAAATAAGTGATTCATATTCATATTTTGGCTTTGCATCTGACAAAGTGGGTCTTTGCCCACGAAAGCGTATGCTCCAATACATCTGTTAATCTATAAGGTGCCACAGGACTCCTTGTCGTATTTTGAATATGATTATTAGAGTATTAAATGCATTTTTATTTTCTCAGGCCACAGACTGATTTTCTAACTCTACTACCTATTTAGGTGCAAACACATAAAATGAAAAAAATTATAAATAGCTGAACTGTATCCCCAAGTCATGTACTGAGAAAACCAAATTCAGACATACCTCAATTTTAGTGAACTGAAGTCATCAGAACTTTGAATGATTACAGGAATAAAAGACTTCTCAAATAAAATAAAACCACGATTGACAATAAAAATGAATTTGATGACAATGACTTGGGTTTTCTTATCAACTGAACATAACACTTATATTTACTTGTTAATAATCCTCCATACTATACTTAACTAGCTAATACAAAGTGAACCTCTCTAGTCCAGCACTGTCTGGTCCAGCAACATCCAGATGTCCATTTATCATGGGTGTTGCCAAGTTTCCCATGGCCACATAAAGTTTGTTTACAGTCCCCAGTCCTGACTCTTAGTGTTGGGTGCTGTTATTTAGCTCTAACTTACCCCTAAGGAGATGAGCAAGCAGTGGAAGTGCCGGTAATGCAGCTAAGAGTAAGCATGATTCTTATGCTTATCTACTTATTTCCTTTTGCCCATGCAGTAAAATTGTGTAACAACACTAACACATTGTTATGACGAGAGGTGATAAGCCTTAGTTAGGCATAGGCTTATATAAGGCGTGTCATATATTATTAAGCAGCGTTGCAAACATTGTTCTGTTTATTTGCCTCGTGAAATAAAAATAAAAAGACCCACTCACAACAATATTGACCTCTCGTGGTTTGTAAAATTCTCTGGTTTGGCACCAGTCAGGTCCTGAGGGTGCCAGACTGGAGAGGTTCAACTTGTATAGTTTGTACAACATACTGCCATAGGATCTCTGCTCTTCCATTCCTAAACACAACCAAATCTGCTATGTATATCAGTTCTGCCGCTTAACAACAGCCTCCTCTCATTCCAGGATCCCTAACCACTGTCTAGAATGAACACTATCATGTGGCTGAAGTATTATATTTTCACTGTTGAGCTGTGTATTTAAAATTCTGATTTATTCTTTTGTCCGCCAACCTGCAGAGAATATTCTTTTATGCAAAAGCAGGCCTGTCAGCAAATATTAGTATATTAAATTCTCCTGCTACCTGAAATTTCCCACTATATTTTGTTTAAGCCAAAGCATAAAGGCCACAGATTAGAAACTGGTATATCTTCATTGTACCAAAATACATCAGAGTTCCTATGATGTTAGCTTATGCTGATGGGCCAGTTCTTGAGTTGGTACAATTCAGCATAACGCCATTGATTGAGTTGGGCCACTGTGTTAATCTAATTACTACATTGGGGAAGTCCTTTTAAAAAATTGTGTCACTGTTACTTGCAGCAAATATTCAAAACATTTGAGTAGCTGAGTGTCAAAATGTAATTTATATTGTGTTTTTTTATTTAAAAACAATTGACCTATATTTATTTAAGAATTTGTATGATGGTGATGCACATTAACTTTTGAATTACCATAAGATATATTCAAGGGTATCTCAGGTCGGCTGTCTCAGGGTGACTCAGTCTATTCAAAAAGTTGCGCCTCTGTTACTCACTGGTTATTGGAGCAGAACTCAGTAAAATAGAGTTACTATGCGTCATCTTGTGATATTTGTGATGTACAGGATAGCGAGCCCGTCACTGGAGTTATCTAATGTGGCCATTGTATAGACAAGACACTTTAGAGTGAATCTAATACCATGTATGTAAGCAAATCTAAACTGGGGACAGTATAGCTACTTACACTTATATTGTACCCACTATTACTTTTACCTTTCTTTTATGTAATGATTATCTGTTTTTTGCTTGTTCATAGTTTGCAATAGCTAAACAGTGTATTTTGAATTCTAGCTAAGAGTATACTTATTGAAATGTATTTTTACCTTTCTGTGTACTTATCTTCACAGTTATTTTTCATATAACATTCCACTAATGGTGTAGATGGTCTTATATAAGAGTCAAATCTCTTTTGTTGTATATGAATTAATTAAAAGAACAGACCCTTATAACACTCACTCCTTTACCAACAACTGCATTTAAAAATATGGGAGTGAGGAACATTAAACTATATAAACTATAACTAAAAATATAATTGTTTGAATAATATAATTATGAGAGTGCCAATAAAACCATAAATAAAGAAGTAAAAGAAGGAATAGAAGAAATTATGCTTTAATATTTTAGAAATATTACAAATTTATGCAACTTTGTAAAAATTGTCTTTTTTTTCTGCCTAATTAATAGTTTATTATAGGTTTAATGAGAGAAATTAATGGTGCATAGCAAATGTATAAAAATGCCTTTTTGGGCTTTACAGATATCTCTTTTCTTAATACCAGTGGTTTAAACTTACCAGGTCTTAGGGTTCTAGAGCTACTGTATGATAAACAGTATTTGACATGCAGTTTGTTTTCTGTCCATGCTATTGCAACAACAGTTCCAATTCTAGCCACTTTTTTCTTTTCTTTTCCTTTTTCTTTCTTTCTTTGTTTCTTTCTTTGTTTCTTTCTTTTTTTTATGCAGAAGATCATCAAATGAATTGTCACAATACTCGAATAATGCAAGACACAGAAAAAGACGATAACAATAATGATGAGTATGATAATTATGATGAACTGGTGGCTAAGTCATTGTTAAATCTTGGCAAAATTGCAGAGGATGCAGCATACAGAGCCAGGACAGAATCAGAAATGAACAGCAATACATCTAATAGTCTGGAAGATGATAGTGACAAAAATGAAAATATTGGTCGGAAAAGTGAGCTGAGTTTAGATTTAGACAGTGATGTTGTTAGGGAAACAGTGGACTCCCTTAAATTATTAGCACAAGGACACGGTGTAGTGCTTTCAGAAAACATTGATAGAAATTATGCAGACAACATTTCACAGCAAGATAACAGAAATATGAACTTTGTAATGCTAGGGAAGCCTATGAACAATGGACTTATGGAAAAAATGGTGGAGGAGAGTGATGAAGAGGTGTGTCTCAGCAGTTTGGAATGCTTACGGAATCAGTGTTTTGATCTGGCTAGGAAACTCAGTGAGACAAACCCACAGGAAAGAAATCAGCAGCAAAATATGAATGCTCGTCAACATGTCAGGCAAGAAGATGACTTCCAAGGAAGAACACCAGATCGGAACTATTCAGACATGATGAACTTAATGAGACTTGAAGAACAGTTGAGCCCCAGATCTAGAACTTTTTCTAGCTGTGCAAAGGAGGATGGGTGTCATGAAAGAGATGATGATACCACCTCAATTACTTCAGACAGATCTGAAGAAGTTTTTGATATGACAAAAGGTAACTTAACCCTGCTTGAGAAAGCTATTGCTCTGGAAACTGAAAGAGCAAAAGCCATGAGAGAAAAAATGGCAATGGAAGCTGGAAGGAGGGATAATATGAGATCATTTGAGGAGCAGCCTCCACGACAACTTTCTGGGGATGACAGGAAGCCTAAATCCAGTGACGGCCATGTCAAAAAGCCATATTATGGTAAAGGTAATATTTCTATATACCGTATGTCGTGTCATGAAAAAGTGTGAGCTAATGTGATAACAAATGATACTTAGAACTCTAATGTGAAGTCATTGTTTATATAATTGGTATGACTATGGCATGATTCTAAAATAGCATCATGCTGTTCACCTAATAGAACAACTCATTCTTAAATGTTAGAAACATGTACAGTATTTCAGTGCAACACCATTTGGCTAAATAGAAAAATATAACTTTTCAGGGAAACAAAACAAATAAGAGATCATGTTGAAAGAGGCAAAGATTATTCTAAAGGGTATTATGACTAAAAATATGAGGAGAATTGCATTGAGTATTATATTGAATGGTAGGATTTTATGGAGCAGTTAGTCAATCAGCTATGAAGTGCATATTTTACAGATTGGATTGGGTAGGTGGCATCATGATTTATAAAATTATCATCAAATGACAATTATTGATGAAGCCTCTCCTATCTAAAACGTAGAGTTGTCTGATAGAAATTGAACAGTATCAGAATGACCGATAACGCAAGATAGGGGCAGTGACTGCACATTAATTATCTTAAGATACTAAGGTAATGGAAACCATTTGCTATGCAAGGCGTAGTGTGGCCTGGGCTGAGATCAATAGCAATTTCTTTCTTATATGCATTCCACTTCACTGGTTTCATTCCATTGTGGAAACAGTTAAGGTGCTGCTTTAACCATCATTATATATATGATATATAATGTTAGTTTTAAAATATGTTTTAATTTAAAGAATTATCCTAGTAAAGGTGTGTTTATATTAACACACCCCTTTGTATGTGTCTGCATTTATATGCATAGGGGATCTGTCCTGTAAAGCATTCAGTGCCTCCTGAAAGTTGTTGAATACCCTGAATTCCTATTGACTTTAATGGAAGTTGAGGGTTTGCATTACTAAGGAGGTGGTAAGCATGTTGCTCAATTGGCTTTATATTGTATTTCCTATAGAAACACCTGGTTTCATCTCTAGACTGTGGGCTGGAGGTATTTTGTTTTTTTCTTTGTTAAACCTCTATTTACAAAGGGTGATAACATAGCCATAACATCTGGCTGTGAGATTACAGTTGGCACACCACATCTCAGATTAGGAGATTTTTTATTTTAGAACAGTTATGAAGGGCAGAAAATGGACAATAAATTCTACAAACAGGAACATGGAAGTTATTGGTTTCAGAAACTCTTCTGCAATGTAGCTTAGAGATTTTGTTTGCTTTCAGACACAAAAATCATAGTCCACTATATGAACTGGTAATGTGGGGTGTTTGGGGAAGACATTTTAAATTGAGTTAAACAGTTTTCTGTGGCTATTGTTTGCACGTGACACATAATAGGTGTATGTCTCCTTCTTAATGTGCGCCTGTAACAAAACCAATCAGAACATGGCAACATAGTGCTGACATCTTAAAATCCTTAAAACTAGGGATGTTAAATGTGGGTTAATTGACTAGTCGAGGAACCTCATTAATTCTTATCAGTTAGTTGACTAGTCTATAGTCCCTGGGGGTGGGGCTGGCAGCTAGTGCGCTTCAGCCTCACTCCTGAGGAGCACCCTGCCACTCTTTGCTGGAGTTTAAAAACCAGCTCCTCTCACAGACCATTTGCCTGTCACCCTGTGCTGCTGCCTCTGATAAAGAAGTAGCAGCACAGGATGGCAGCAGCCCCTGTCTGGGGGAGGTGGGGTGTCCAGACGCATCACAAGCCAGGACTGAGCCAGGCTACTGGCCAGTCTGCTTAAAAATTTACTGGTAAGGGAAGAGGGGAGGGAAATGCGTGAAGTCTATATCATTAATCTATAAGCTTTTGCTTATTGGTTAATCGGTTAATCGACTACACTATTACATCCCTACTTAAAACAGTGTTTTCCAGATCCACCTACTCATGAATGCATAGGAAAACACATAAACATATATGCGGTCTCCAGAGGATTAATATATTAACAGTGGAAATATGGGCTTCTTATTTCATGATTTCTAGAACTTCCCTGATGCCAACCTACTTCTAAGAACTGTCTTATGAATTGGAGATAGGCCCAAACACAACCCTTGGATCCAAAGAAACACCGTGAAATTTATGGTAGCTTAGATCAAGAAACTTTACAGCTGTGACACTCTTCTGTTTTTCATAGGGGAAGGCTGGACGAGAGTGGGAGGAGAATGATTCCTTCCTCACACTTGAGAATATTGAGAAAAACAGAATATTGCAGTGAAATAGAGGGGAGAATGAAAGAAAGGGAATTATTTATGTCATTCATTCTCATATCATCTATAATCTCCCAAACATGCTTGCAAAAGTTCTCCAAGGAGATGAATGATATAATTAAAGGGAAATATTCTCAAGGTGGAGTGCTTAGAAGAATCGTAACTCCTGTCTTCTTTCTTTAAGAGCTCTATTCTCAGAGATCACTGAAAAAACAAAGGTATAGCAACCCGCCATTTTTCCCTGCCTTTTAAAATCTTCCAGAGTGTCTTTCCTCCAAGATTAATACTTCTAAAACTCTGTGACCCAGCTTGGGCAAGCTTTGCTCAGGCAAAATTTCCATTGTGGCAAGGATTGAGTGAGGATTTCAGGATTAGGCTAAAAAAAAATCCCAATAAAGTAGCACTCTCTATTTGAGGAAGGAATTCAAACAGAGTCAAAATATTTATGCATATATATCGAGAGGTTAATATAATCCTGAGCCCCACGTTTTTTGTATTGTTGCATGGAGTTTTAGCGGGATGTCTTCTATTAAGTCAATGGGAAATTGTGCAAATAAAATTCTATGCAAGTTTCTGAAATGTAAGATTAGTGTGCAGCATCTTTTCTGACTTGCTAGACCATAAAGGCTCTTTTGGAGTTTGTAAATGCTATTATCCTAAGCCTCTGAATACTTGGAAGGATAAGACCAGCTCCTCAGGTGATTTAAATTGGTATACCTCCATTGACTACGGCAGTACTACATCAGCTGAGGTTCTAGCCTGTAGGCTCTAGAGAAGCCATTATGGTCTATTGTGTCAACCATTTACATTTTTACAGTCCTTGAGTACTGATATATTTCTATTATACTTATTTCATTTATTTTTATTATTTATTCACATATCTAACACTCTCTTCACATTTCAATGTGTTTTATACAAAGAGTTGTACAGAGTTTTTTGTAAGAGTGAAAATGGGACTGGTGGTCTAGTGGTCTCAGCACAGGTATATGTGGCAGGGACTCCAGAATTCTAATCCTAGCTCTGATATTGACTTCTTCTGTGTCCTTGCGTTTAACTGCTAAAACTCTTTGTCTCAATTTCCTAAAGTATAAACTGGGGAGAATGGTATTTACTACTTCACAGGGTTTTTGTGATGTTTATATGACTGGACAGAGTTTTTAAAATGACATTTTGTAAATAAATACATTTAGCATTGAACGGCATAAAGCATAGATATGTTGCACCTGGCATACATGCAAATAAAATAAAATAAAATAAAATAAAATAAAATATTCGCAATTAGAAATGCATTTGCGAAAGCGAAATGTAAAGTGTGATCTTAAAAGTTGACATTGGAAATCATGCCAGAGGAGCAATCAACATGTGATAAGGAGTTTTTCCTAAGCCAAAAGTTTGGAATATACAACAACTACATGAGAGCACAAAAATAAAAATCTGCAACTGAACGTACATTCTGGGACATATGTACAATTTATTTACTAAAAGCAGATTGTACCCAGAAGTACTGAAGCACTGAAAGGGTCCCTGGAGGTCCCTGGGTTGTATGTGCTCAAACAGGGCTGAATTTTACCGTGAGACTTAATAGAAACCTAACAGCAAAATGTTATTTCCAAAGGGGGGGGGGGAGCATAAATCCTACAGCAAAGAAATAAGAGGAGAAGCATAAAAGATTATACATAAAATATGATAGATCAGTTTGGGTTCTGAATTCAGGATTGATGGAAGAACTAAAATGGGTGATGATGTTTGCTTTTAGCTATTAGCTTAGGATGAGAGAATCTTTGTAGGCAGAGTAGCTTGAACTCTTTTTTTCCTAAATACTAATGTATAAATCAGTTCCTTTTTCCAAAATTGGGGAACAGTGTTACAAATGCTGTGGTGTAGCTTCTATTACAAGCTGAGTTGGAAGCCTTAGCATGTTACTTTACAAATGTTCTGTTACAGGAAACAAAATGATGAAATATATGCTCAAGTTCTAGTTCAGGGATGCTTTCAACATCAGTTCCATTATTTTCTTGGCACAAAACAATAGTTTATTGAACAGAATTCTCCTTAGACCCTTTTGTTGACTTGTGCACAAAGAAACAAACAGCATTATAGAAGACTATTAATCTTTAAAGCTTATGAATATAAAAACTTTATAGATGCATGACTATAATGACCCAAATTCAAAATAGGGGACTGTTGTATCTGATTAGATCTTTTACCCCATGATGATTTATTAACCGAAAAAAATGCTTTTATGTACTTTTGTATTCTATTACTTCATAAGGAATTTAGGGAAATTGGTATCATCTGCTTAGAGTGCCTTTGACTAAGGATATAGTTGTGCTGAATCGTTGAATCTATATGCTAAGGAGCTGGGTCTGCTAACCTCAAGAGACTGAACTGCTATGACAGTACTTTTGCAGGCTTCAATACATCAGGCAAATAGCATTGAAAAGAAAGGGGGAACCTGCCAACAGTTTCAGAGTGTCCTTACACTCTTAAGCAGATGCTTGCCAGCAGAGTACTGATTGTCAGTGGTGTGGCTTTGCTATAAGAAGGTCACCACCCAATCACAATGAATATGTATTGCTGTGATCATAGGAGCCTGCAGTATGAAAAGAAGATAACATGGGATAAAAGTGACAAAATTGTTTTAAGAAGTAGCAGTTTTTTCTTCTGGTATTTTAAAGAACATTTACCAAAGAATAACTTAAAACATTAAATGAGCCTTCTTACAGAAATCTGGAAAGCATAATTCACTTGACACATTTGTTGTAAATTATAGATCCCTCAAGAACAGAAAAGAAAGAGAGCAAATGTCCTACCCCTGGGTGTGATGGAACTGGCCATGTAACGGGGCTTTACCCCCATCACCGCAGTTTGTCAGGATGCCCACACAAAGATAGGGTCCCTCCAGAAAGTAAGTCCACATTGTTTCATGGAAACTGGGGATAAAACTCCAAAGATTTTTCTAGCATGCTTTTTATACCTTTTTTTTTTTGTATCCATTTTATAGTATGGTATGTCTGTGCTATATTTTTTCTTTATTCCATCATTTTCATATCTTTACCAATTTTTAAATTAAACAAAACAACCTTTAAAGCTGTATTCTTTTTATTCTGAGAATGGTAGGTTATTTTTAAACAGACACCTTCAGTCCACAGAGAAATAATTTCCAGAAACACTACACTGCTTTTGCTTCTGAGCGCTGATGTCACAGCATGAACCTTCCCTGTTGTTTAGTGCAGGAATAATTGTGCTTTCAAGTTTGAAAATCTCATCGCCTATTTTATTTATGTATTTATTTATGTGGAGACATAATGAAGAAATTTACATTATAAAAAAGAGGGAGACATAGAGCGAGAAAGAGAGAGAGAGAGAATTTGGCCCTTTATCTAGTAGTACTGTTCAGGATTTTGAGCCATATTCTTTTGTCATTTATGTGGGTGCAACTTCCCTTAAAGTCATGAGTACTGTGAAGACTGAAGTCAAAGGAAATTGCACTTGTGGAGAAGAAAGGAGGATTTGAGCTTGAAAGTTTAAGGCAGATCTTCAGCTGACATAAATTGGAATAGTTCCACTTAAGCTAACTGATCTGTGCTGAATCATTTATACCTGCTGATGCTCTGGCTAGGGTCTGATTCTCTTTCTTACACTGGTGTAAAACAAGAGTTACAATCTGAATACTGTGGGCCTGTTTCTCCATTGTCTTGCATATTGAGGAGCAATATGTAAATTAAAATAGACACAAAACCATCCAAATCAGAAGGGCAACATTTAACACCCATTTTGGGCAGGTGTCCAGAGGCCTCAATGAAGAGAAAAATCAGACCCAATGAAATTTTCACTGGTGTAAAACCAATGCAAGTGAAAGGAGAATCAGGTCCCTAAAGGTACATCTACACAGCAGCGTTATTTCGGAATAACTGACATTATTCTGAAATAACATAGTGTGTGTCTACACAACAAGCCATTATTTCAAAATAATGGTGAGCTGGACGACTTCTTACTCAGACTCCTGTAACCTTCATTTCACAAGGAGTAAGGGAAGTCGAAGGAAGAGTGATCTTCCTTCGACTTCCTGCTGTGTAAACAGCGCCAAAAGCCAAATTATGCTATTACAATTTAAGCTACGCCATTGATGTAGCTGAAGTTGCATTGCTTAATTCTACTTTATCCCTGCTGTGTAGACGAAACCTAAGACTTACTCCTTAATAACTGTCAGCCTGATTCACCAGAAGTGTATTAGCAGAAAGAGAGAGAGAGAGAGAAAGAGAAAGCAACATAGATTCTTCTCTTTCATAGCATCTTTGCTCTTTCTTAAATTAAGGTGATGAAGTATTTTTAGGGAAACTCATGGCATCTTGGTTGATCTGTGAATACAGCAGATTAAATGAATTAATTTTTTCCCATTTTGCAAGATCTGTAATTTTCTGAAGCACAAATATTTACTCAGGTGCTCAAAGTTCTCTCACATTTTTTGTAAATGATGGACATTAAACTCTTGAGAAGATGTTGTAAATCAAAGAAGAATATAGCTTTAAACTGTTTGCATGTTCCATAGCTGCTAAAATGAAAAAGGTGAGCTCATCTTTGTATTTATTTATTTATTTGTGTATTTATTTATTTAACTCATTTTCCTGTTATGCTGGCCTTGTGAAGCATGTTTCAAGAACAGCTATGAATAGCAGGAATTTTAGAGTAAAGCTTTTGCATCTGCACACATTTTAATACACTGCCGGTGATGGTGGTGGTGATGATGATGATCTTTGAATTAGTATCTATGGATTAAATCTTCAGGTGTCTGCTTGGTTTCTATTCAATTCTTACTCAGCCAAAGCACTCATTGATATGAGTAGAGTTTGCCTGAGTGAGAACTAATGACTACACAAGTGCATCCTGTGGGAATAAAATGGGAGCCATTTGGAAGGGCTTAGTGGCCTAGTAGTTCTGTATGTTAATGCACTAGCCACGCAGCTCTGGAGACATGGATTCAGATATGTCTCTTGTCATAGAAAAGGAAAGGTCCCAGTCAAGTTCCTGTTTAATGTACCTCAGTTTTACAAAACCTTTTAATAATTTGGCCCATTATACCAAGAGTGTTGACATTCAGAAGAGATTTGCCTTGAAAAAATTTGGGGAAATTTTGCACCCAACTTGCTAAGCCAGCGCAACCTGGTTAATCACTCCACCAGCCCTCAACTTTACAAAGTGCTTAGTGCTTACTGCTTAGGAGTTTCTTTTCCATATTATTTTTCAATTTGCATCCTTATTATTTATGAGAATATATGATATATAGAGAAGTAAAAAAATGGCAAGGGGACCAATTCTGACTCCATGCTTACATGTGTGGTAACTTCCATTGACTACAATAGGAGTTACACCCATTTGACTGTGCACAGAACTGGGCCCTAGTGAAATTGAATTGACTTTCATAACTAGGGTCAAATTCTGCTCTCGGTTGTACTGATGTAAATCTGGAGTACCTCACTTTTTTATTGGTATCACTGGGAGCAAATTTTGGCTTTCAGGATTTACTATATGTGTGTAAAACTGCATTACACAGTTGCAATCCACACTTTATTACTGGGCTGTTCCCAATTCACCCATTGCTATTGAGCTGATCAGTGTTCAGCATTTATGTATGGAGAGGATGTTGGGGTTTCCCTACTTCACCATCACACCAGAGACACATTAATTGTAAGAATCTGTAATCTCCATAACTCTCACCGTACAGTGTTACCTGTGTTAATTAGCATAAGGTCACGACACCTTCTTCCCTCATCAGACTTTATTGGTTACATGTATTTTGAGGAATGCTGGTCATTAATGAATCCTGGATGGTTTTTTAATGGTTTCAAATATACTGGGACTTGATTTTTTTCTTGCTTTCATACGCTGCTGTTTTCTCTTACTCTCCTTGTCAAGTTCTTGCCATGCATGAAAATGTTCTTAAGTGTCCTACACCAGGCTGCACAGGTCGGGGCCACGTAAATAGCAACAGGAATTCTCACAGAAGGTAAGGATGCCCTCAGTGGACTATAGTCTAGAGAGAACACTGCTTTAGAGCTGCAGCACTTCTGGCAGTGTGTTCTGAGAGTGTGTATACGTGTGTGTGGTTTTGTTCTTGTGTTTTAAAGCTGACCGATGGTGCATACTGTGCTTTATTCATTTTGCATCATAAAATACTTAAATTTATTTTACAATCTGAAGATATTCTGTGCAGAATTAATTTGATTCATGTAAGATACATTTTAAGCATCGCTTGCTTGTTTTTATTTATTTTTTAACTTAGCAAGAGTTGTAATAAAAGAAGATCATGACCCCTAAATAGAAAGTAGTAGAAGAAGGAAAAAGACCACAAACGTGATCAAGACCAGGACAGAGTTACTGTTCATATAATGTCCATCTTTATGAGTGATGACTTCACACTATGTAAAAAATTTCACTCTAATTATAAGAACAAATTTGCATGAATAAATAAAAGTTTTCTACCATCAACCTGAAGTCCATATTTTGGCAAAACTTAATGAGAAATTTGCCTGAATAAGAAACAATATGGAAAAGTTCTTTTGATTTTTCAAGATGAAGAAAGCAATAGAATTTCATAGAAAATTATACTTTAATATAGAGGGTTTTTAACCATCCAATAGAAAGGGTCTTATTTTCTGATATAACCTAGGGGATTATTTTTAAATACCTATAGAAAAGTTATCTATATTTTATGGTGTTTTCATAAGGAAATTGAGGTCTATATTGTAACTGAATGGCAAAACCCAGAAAAGGTGGGCAGAGAGCACTGAAAATTACTTAAAGTTCCTGTTACTGAATTCCTTTTAACATTAACTGCAGCAAGATGGCTTAGGAGACCCAGAGAACACTGGTGGTATGGTCCTCCACACTTACAGAGCTTTGGCTTCAGCAAAAGCTCTCAGCTCAGCTCCCTGGATTCCCTTGCAGAGGATCGATCTCTTTGGAATGCTCTGCGACACCTCCTTCTTCTCTGGAGCTATGCAGCCTTTGGATGCCTCCTTCTGATGTCATGCAGCACAAACAGCAAAAGCTTTGGAGGGAACTACTGGCTTCAGCAGCACTAACTTCTGTTTGGATATCTGTTGGGATATCCCTGGTGTCTGAAGAGGAGCATATCATTGGAAAGCAGCGGCCAGCACTAATCTGAAATTGTGTGGCGCTCTCCTCCAAACCTTTCCCCTTATGGAACAGAGACAGAGAGGTTGCCATGTGCACCCAGGGAGGAGGTGCGAGCATTCTGCTCACCTCTTTCTGCAGCTTTTGGGGCATTTTTCTGCTCCCCCTCCCCTCTCCTTTTTTTTTCTTCCATTGACAGGGAAACATCTAGGCCTGAGTAATATTTCAAGCTGAGCCCTGTGAGAGGCACCTCTGTCTCTACTTTAAAACCAGTGCCACAAAATGCACTGATTTACCTTTCACTTTAATATCTTTTCCTGTGGAGAAAGCAAGGAGCTGTGGACACATAAACTTACAACAGACAAAAAGGAGAAAAAGACCCTTCCATTGTCAGGTCACAGGATTTTACAAATTCACTAAGAGCACCATCTGCTGGTAACAGGATATTTATTTTCCACATTTCTAAATATTTTCCAGCAGAAACAGACTTATTACTATCACTTCAAAAACAGTTCAGCTTTCGTAAATTAGAGCTCAAGTCCAGACGTCTTGTTTCTTTCATGTTACATTATCTAGATTAGAATGACCTTTAGTGGCTTAACTTCATGAATAAACAGCAAGCAAAATATATATTTGTTATAGGTTTAGAGACAAATTGTCCACTGATTTATACCCCTTACAAACTAATTGAAGTTAATGAGGCTGAATGAGGTGTGAAGCAGCACAAAATTTCCTCTGTATTGTGTTGACATTGAATAATCTTCATCAACCATTTCAGTGACAAAATGTGTATAAACAAAAGAGCCAAGTTCTGCTAACAAAGCTGCAGGGTAAATTTTGGCTTATATTCTCTTCTTCCTACCTGAATGCCTCTTAATTGACATCCATGCGAGTTCTGCCTATGTATAGTAGGAAGAGAAGAATATTGGATGTGAGATCATCCATTCAGCTTTGAAAGCAGAATGTTGCTCAAAGACTTGAAGTCTTTTCTAGAGGAAATGTATGACAGAAAAAGTTCTGGGAACTTTTTTACTCCATATTCTTCCTCCTGCTAACTAAGGAGGAGAAGGAGTAATTGGATCAATGCTACAATGTGAAACTGCTCAGGACAAGACAATTAAATTTCCTTTCTGTAATTGCAGCCTCTCTGGATGTCCTATTGCTGCAGCAGAGAAACTCGCTAAAGCTCAAGAGAAGCATCAGAGCTGTGATGTGTCAAAATCAAACCAGGCATCAGATCGGGTTTTAAGGTATTAGAAATCACTATAATACTTAATACTATGCAAAATTCATCACACGTTAAGTTAATCTGAGCATTTATATCTATATACATTGTATATACATATATATACCCCTTAAAGAAGAGTTTAGAATTAGGGCTTCTGGATCAATTTACTCAGCATTTATTTCCCAACAAATTTGCATGAGGGTGGACTGGTAATTATTTTGGCAAATATATGTAAAGCCTGAAAAGCTCATTTTTGTCTTAGGCATTGTTTGGTGTAAAGCTGACTGCTGGAGTGCAAAGTCTAAGAACAGTGTGAAAAAAAGTTGGTATCTTTTGGGAATAAACTAATATTTACCGGTAAGTCTTGTTTTCTTCAGCAGGCTTTTACTAGTAAATATCAGTTTAAATGAAAACCAGAAGCCCTATTTTCAGTGTTAAATTGGCAGCATCGCTATTTATGCACCCAAAAAAACCCCAACTGATCGAGTTCAGGTGCCAAAAACACTTAAGGGTTAGTTCATTGTCTCTGTTTTGCTCCTTCCCCCATAGAAGTGACTAAAGGAATGGAAATCCCTTTCCATTGGCTTAAATTTTGACGGGAGGAGGAGATTGAACTAATCTGTTTTAATCATCTCTCTCCATGCATTTGGGATTCAGCATTTGTCCTATGCAGAATGGAGCTTTGTACTATTAAATGCCCCTAGTACTGGTCCAGATGTGAGTGGAGAAAAATGTGTCTTCTGGGGGAACTAAGAATTTAGGGAGCAGTGCAGAGGCATCAGACTTCTGCATGAAGGTACCGGACCTATACTGATGTCCCAAGAGCTGCAGAATTTCCCCATGAATATTGTAATAACTGGGGATTTGGATGGCCACATCCTCTTCTCTCTATGGGAGAATTTGAAGGACTCTCCTCAACTTCCCTCACAAAATTTCGTAGACCTCCCCTAAATTTCTCTCTGTGAGGTTATCATTTTGAATTAAATTTTGATAGAGTGAGTTATAACAAACGTTTCTTACTCTGTTATCAACATCTTTCTTTGAATATTTTCTTAGTGCTTCATCAAATCTTGATGGCATTTTCTAAACCCTTGTGATCTCGTAGTTAAGAAAACAGAATTCTGTCCTACATCAGCAAAACGTACTGTTATGTAATGCATTTAGATTTTGTTTTCCTTTTCCTAAGAGTTTTCAGTGGCTTTATCTGGTCTAGATGCAAGTTCCAGTTTCACTTTTTTCAGACAGTGTCCCAGATTCTTTACTCAAAGATGATGCTTTAAAAATAATAATAATAATAATAATAATAATAAATATCCATTGAGCAAAATCCTCAAACCTTCAGTTGAGAGGAGACCTTATTGTTGGTTTTTTACTCCTCAGAATTATACAGACCAAAAATGCAGTGGCTTTCACTGCTCTTTAGAGAGAAGTCACAGGAGTTGGATGCCATGCTGTTCTCTATCAAACTCCTTAAATAGTTGTTTGGCAGTTTTGCTTTTGCCTCTGGGTCTGTCATGTGTTTTAGATCTTCATAGGCAGTCTGATTAAAACTGTGCTCTCAGACACTACGTCCCTTTTACCTTTAACTCTTGGATCAATTTAAGATGAACGTCCTAAGGGCTATCATGTAAATGCCACATGCAGCAATTAATTGGGGACTTTATGTGTTTCAAATATAAATTCTGTGAGCTGATCTTGCACTTATCTCCATCCCACCAGCATGCAGAATGTCTTCACTAAAAAAGTCAAATTGATAGGATTTTTGCTCTGCTGAAAATTTGTGGTTTGTTTTGAATATCCACTATGGGTACGTCTACACTTGTTCCCTAGTTTGAACTAGGGATGCAAATGTAGGCAACCAAAATTGCTAATGAAGCAGGGATTTAAATATCCCGCGCTTCATTAGCATGATCTCGCCAGCGCGTTACGTCGCTCAACAGCTGTTTCGAAAGTGAAAGTTTGTGCCGGGACGCTTTAGTTCGAACCTTGGTTCGAACTAACGTTACTCCTAAAAAAATGAGGAGTATTTAAATCCCCGCTTCATTAGCAATTTCGGTTGCCTACATTTGCATCCCTAGTTCGAACTAGGGAGGAAGTGTAGACGTATCCTATGGGAATTGTATTACTTTCTTATATGAGCCTAAACTATATTGGGATACACTGACTGAGTATTTGGCCCATTGTATTTTGTGAAAAGTAAAGAGAAATTTTCCAAAGAAACCTAACATACAAAAAAAAATCATAGGGTACAGTATGACTTATATAATTTCTTGGGTAATTTACACCTCAGTCTCTTGTCTAAATTCTATGAAAATTAATTCATCCAGAAACACAAACTACTAAGAATATGTTAGTATTTCTGGCTGATTATTGTATTCCACTTCATTAGCCAGCTAGGAACGATGGCTTTCCTAGTTGGAACTAATTTAGTATACTCCAGCATGCCCCTTCCATTACCTCATTGTTATATTTGTGGGGGAAGAAAAGGGGCTTGAACCTCTGTGGTATTGAATGTCCAAGTCTGCAGTTAATCTTCCTGAACTCCTGATAAAATCACTGAGTTTTAGGACACATAGGATTTGCTGTCTATGGGCCAGTCATGCAATACTTTCTCACATGAGTAAGGCTTGCATGATCTAGCCCTCATTTTGCATACTTCACATACTGTGGGCTGCTAGCTTCTGCATCCATATTCAGGAGAATCTGTACAGGTCTTTACAGCATCCTGTTCACTGAGCCTTCGAAAGGCCTACCAAAGGGCATGGGGCAGGGGAGCCAGTCGGGCTTTCTCCTAATTCTCCTTCCCCCCAACTCACAGGGAAAGGGAATTTTAGATGATGCAAGTATATATCAGCTTCCACTCCATCCCTTATGATGCTGTGGGACCCACCTATTAAAGGTGGCACATGGAGCAGCCCCATGAGTCACAGTTCATGCCAAAGCTTTGTATGCAGGAGGCAGCAGGAGCCAGAAAGACTGGATGATAGTTCAAAGGCAAGACTGATCATGTGGCTGCCTCTTGCGGCTCTCCCAAGATCTGTGTGAACTCTATATTGAAGAGGTGAGAACCCCAGCTTCTTTTCTGACAGAGTAAACCACATGCCAATACTCTCAGCAGAATTCAAAGAAAGTTCTATGAGCTGAGTGGAGAACTTAGTGCTGTTTTTTACTTCCATTAACTAAAGGAATTTGTCTAACATTTCCATTGGTCTGCTTATCCCTCTCTATTCCACCATCTGAGAGTACATTGTTATATAATGTAATTACATGGGGTAGGGGAAAACCTTATGTATTTTTTAAATAGAACCTTTCACCAATTATAGTGTTTTTAGTCACAGAACACATTTAGCACTATTATCATTCATTTATCCTAAGCTTTGCTTAAGAAAATATATATTGTTTGTCTGCTGGAAACAACCAAACCAAACAAAATAGTCATAATAATAATATATTGCTGTCTCTTGAGTGCAATAAATAACTCAGATTTTCTAATCTGAACTATAAATTATGCACAGACACAATAAACTGAACTGCATCTAACAAACTGTACATATCTTTAATTTCTAGGCCCATGTGCTTTGTTAAGCAATTGGAGATCCCTCAGTATGGCTACAGAAACAATGTCCCCACCACCACACCCCGCTCCAACTTGGCCAAGGAACTAGAGAAATACTCTAAGACTTCGTTTGAATATAACAGTTATGACAACCATGCCTATGGCAAGAGAGCCATAGCTCCCAAGGTGCAATCCAGGGATATATCCCCCAAAGGATATGATGGTAGGAGGTGCACACTCTTATACATGAGAGACAAGTTTGCAGTTAATAATGTGTTTGTGTATGTAAACTTCATAAAAATAAGGCATACTTCATGTTCATACAGTATTAAGGGGAATGCTAATCACAGCATGACATTGTTATGTTTAAGTTACTTTTTAAAACCTTTTTTAAAAAACATTATTTTATATGGTGCTTGCTGCAGAACTGTTGCACTGACAAGAGAATATCCTCAGCTATTCAATCCTTAGGATGTATTGAGCCTGCAATAAAAACTAAATAGTAGAGCCAGTCCTTGTGACAAAGTAGCAGTGTATTATGCTGCCATGTGGGAGACCTGGCTCCATGGGTTGCGTTAGGATTCTTGCGTTTGTACAGTAGTTAAGGAAAGTCATAAATGTAATGTGCTTGCTCTCTAGGGATGAGGAGGGAAAAAACATTGACCTCATTGCATTGCAGCCTCTCCCCCTTCCCCAATTGTCAGTTAATTAAGGGCCTCTGCTCACCTTATCCACACGAGGATTCTTGTTGAAGTCAGTGTGAGAACTCATGTGAGTAAGAAGACTGGGATTTGGTTGAAAGTAGAATTAACACTGATCTCTGAGGCTATTTTTTCCTTCTAGGAAAGAAAGTGTGATGGGGGTGGGGAGGGGGCGGTTATCAGGGGAGAGGAATTGAAACAGGGAACAAAACCCCTTATAGCCAACGAATGAAGGGCTGGAGTTGTCCCATTTTTTGATATTCTAAACTTATCAGAACAATATCTCAGCATTCCCTCACTCTTTTCCTGGTGCAACATGTTAATTTTCCAGATAAATTCATTTTACAAGTTGAAGTACTTGGGATTGCTCACTGACTAGCCTTTGAAATCGCAGACAGGTATCAGATTTTGTTTAGTGAATTAAAAATAAGTGTGGGCTAGTGGAACAGTCTCTGTTGTATTAAAACAGAATCTGAATTTGAAAAGTATATGTGTGGGGAAGGAAGAAATTGTAACCACTGCTGTTTCCACCTTTCCTGTTTTTGATAGTCAAAATTTCCTGTAAGAGCAGCAGGAAGGTTGTCTCTTCCTAGTAGAGAGGATGGGAGAAGGCAGATATTTCTGAGTATAAATGCCTTCATGTCTTAAACCCTCCACTACCCACCCTCAAAGTCACAACTTAATAGAGAAACTGGGTAAATTCTGGTAAGTTATACCATTTAAGTCAACAGGTTTGCACCAGTAATTGAACTTACTAGGTAAATGCTCTGTTAGTCTTGCAGAAGTGGAAATCATAATCCACTGCTTCTATGAATATGTGTATGTTTAGGGATCATGTTCTTCGGTGTTGGAGTGAACAGCAAGAATGTATTCTGTTTGTGGACCCATTTAATAAAACATTCAAGCATGTGCTTAAATCTTATTGAAGTGAATAAGACCTAAGAACATGCTTAAAGCTAAGCATATACTTAAATGGTTTTGCAGACTTAGACCCTAAATTATAAAGGATGATAGGGAATTATTCTACTGTCTATAGATACTAGTGTTTCTCAACCTATTGACCATTGTGGACCATCTATGCGGTTCTCTATGGCTGTGTCTAGACTACATCCCTTTTTCGGTAAAGGGATGTAAATTAGGTACGTTGATATTGCAGATGAAGCCGGGACTTAAATATCCCGCACTTCATTTGCATAACGGTGGCTGCTGCTTTTTTTCGAAACGGAGCTTTTTCGGACAAAAAACGGCAGTTTAGATGGGAATCTTTCGAAAATAAAACCCTTTTTCAAAAGATCCTGTAAACCTCATTTTTTGAGGAGCACAGGCTCTTTCGAAAAAGGGTTTTATTTTCAAAAGATTCCTGTCTAAACTGCCGTTTTGTTTTTTTTCCAAAAAGCCCCATTTCGGAAAAAAGCGGCAGCCACCACTATGCAAATGAAGCACGGGATATTTAAATCTCGGCTTCATTTGCAATATCGAAGTGCCTAATTTACATCCCTTTACCAAAAAAGGGATGTAGTCTAGACGTACCCTATGTGTGATGTGGGTGGCATCCACACAACATATATATATATATTATATGTATGGCCTTAAGAATGTCACATGGGCCACAACTGTGTGCTGACTGGGCCTGAAATGGCCCATGGGCCACAGATTGAGAACCACTGACACCCCTTTGTCTTTGAAATAATAGTGAGGTGAGCTTGCTTTGGATGTCAATGTTTCAGTCAAAGAATGAGTATGGAGTGATAGTAACACTTGTAGATATGTGAGACTCAGTAAATATGCTCCTTTTCATTCAAATAGGATTTTGAGGCTAGCTTGGGAGGTATATAGCATGAACCCAGTGTGTACATTAGGGAAGAAATTTTTGTTTAGAAGTGGTATTATACATACATTTGATAGCAGCCTAGAATTCAATGGGAGACTGGTAATTAATCAAAGATTCATTCTGTTTAACATTCTAAGATGAAAACAGAAATACGTATAGTATTAAGGGTCTGAAAAATGAATCAGTTGATGTTTTAATCTTTTAATTTTGAGGCAGCACCAAGCTTTGTGTCATAGACCATCAGAAAAATGTCCTGGGGCTGATATATTCAGCAAATAAATGGTTAAAAGTGGCATGGACTATGTTTGATTTTTGTGTGTGTGTAAGAATTACATAGGGAGAGGATTCCGTATGTTGTACGCTATGATGCCCCAGTGATGGTACAGAGGGATCATCTTATAAGGAAGGGGAAGATTGTTTGGCTTTATTTTCCCTTTAGGGACAACATCATAATGGGTTACATTTTGGGCTTATTTTATATGGCAGTAATGGTGAGAACAGCTAGACCCAGTATCCAAAGGAGCTCACAGGACTTTGCAGTTGGGAAGTGCTCATGGATAGCGGAAAACTTGTGCAAATTTGTTCCTCTCCCCACAAATTGTCAAGCGGTCATCCCTGAATTCTAACTTCTCACTTCCTTGCACTGGGGCTACATAGTCCCTGAAGAGCTCCTAGGAGGTGCAGAAGAAATGTTGGAGTTATGGTTAACTTCAGCAATAAAACTGGTACCAAGGCTGGTGGTGCTGAGGATAGAGGATGCTGGAACTGTGTCTCATTCTCTTACAATCCCAGCATGCATCCCTTAATTTTGATGGCTTATGCTACTCCCCAGCATACTTAGCTATGGAGGAGTTGTTGGGATATTAGAGAAGGACTGACCCCTCTATTATCATTTGTTATCTGTTATTCATTAGGGGAAAGACAGGGTTGCGTCTCTTGGAAATGGCACGGGTGGGAGCCGCTGCCTGAGGGCTATGTAGTTGTCACTGATGGAAGAGATTGCTTTCTGGTTTGCCACCCAGCCACAAAGCATAAGTGGATTATAGAAGTCCAAACGACACTGCACCACAGCAATGCACCAGACCACAGTTTGGATGTAGAGCAGAATTGTAAAATGTGTTTGGGATTTTTTCTTTATTCGGACAGTTTCATTACCATTCCCTTTGCCTACAGATGGATTTTACTCTATCTGGATTCACTATACACAGAAATCCTGAATTTCTTTTTCCCAAACTAATGTGACATAGATAACCCAGGTTGAATGAAATGTTTAAAAATTGTCCAGTGAATGTCAAACTAAAATGACCACAGCCATTCACATATACTTAACACATACACCTTCAAAGTGTTTCACAATCATTGATTAATCTTCACAACACACCTAAGATTAAGCATTATTATTGTCTTTCTATTAATTGAGAAAATGAAGCCGAAAATTCATGTGATTTTACCAAGGCCACAGAGGGAGTATGTGTCAGAGCCTGGGAGAGTTTCTTGTGACTGGTCCTTCACTGAAAACCCTTTATTTTTCTTCCCTGCTTTCCTCTCCCATCTTCTCTCTTCCTCTCCCTTCCCGTATTGATATATTAGATATATTATTTTATATATTGTCTTATATTATCTTATATTTAATTTAAATTTAATCAGCTTTATAATATATAATATGGATGCATTTTTCTTTTGTAAGTGATAGAAAAGGCATGTTATTCATTCATTTGAAACATAGTGCTAATTTTGCAAATTATGTGTGCAAAGTGGTTGCTGTTTAAGAGTCATCACTTACTATGTTAACACAGTGGTATTGAGATACTGTACTTATTTCCTATTGTAAGTTTAGAGAAGTAGTTGAGTATCTTGGCTACCAGAATGTAGCAACCATGGATAAATGCTCAGTTTTTAGTGACCAGTATTGATTACTATTTTAAGAATGAAATTTGGTGTAAAATACGTTATGAGAAATAACTATGGGATTATTATCTGTGAATATGCAGAAAATAGCAGTAACCTAAGGGTTCAAAACAAAAAGAAACTTAATGAAAAAGAAACATTCCATTTCATTAAAAATGTTTAAAAATGATGCCTGTGTATTATATGAATTTCCTGAGAAAACTCCAGCATCTGCTATGATTTAAGCATTTTATTTCACTTATAGTAAACAATGACTTCATTAACTTTTCTAAATATGTACAAATGAAAGGGATGATGGAAGAAGTGTAAGATCAATTCTGCCTCAGATTCTCCTGTTCTTCTTTTCCAGGCAGAATGTAGTTCATAAAGGGGTTGTGTTCTAGGGAGCAGGTTACTGCATGTATGTTTGCTGCAATAGACCTGAAGAAGTTGAAACTGTGGAGTAAGAGAGCTAACTAGCGTGTTGACCCTTTATATAGATCTCTGTCCAACAATTATGTGTATAGTCTATAGCACAATGACATGGCATTGTAACACTTTTATTATATTGTTCAGTATGGTTTTTGCACAATACAGAACTCTGTCTTAAAGGAGAAAATCACTGTGCATGTAACTGTTTACATTGACATCTGGTTGTGGGCTATATGAAAACAAGAGAGCACTCTAGGTTCAATAGACCTTTAATAAACACTTTTTGAGGTGTTTGTTTTGGGTGAGGAGTGGGTGTTGGGTCCTTTAATTCCTATGGGTATAAAAGGTTAAAATGCATTTTAAAAACATCAGTATTGTCCTGTTCTATATGAAGATGATGAGAATGAACTGTGCATGTCTAAGCCTGTTGTAGTACTGTAGGTCTTTCTTGAATCCATTTACTCTTACAGAGTGTGTCAGTCATTATATAGTTAAATTCATCCTTTTAACCTTTATCAGAAGTGCTAAGTGTACAAAACTGTTGTTTTCAATTGGAAGCTTTTGGTGCTTAGTACTTCTGAAAATCACAGTTAAATTAATATTTTTTCTGTTTATGTTACATTTGCTTTAGCCTGTGAGGACACCCCCTCCCCCCTCCCCCCCACAATCTGGACAATATTTGCCCCTTCATTGTATGGCCACCTTTTTTTCCATTTACTCCTCTTTCCCCTTTTAATGACTAGCACAGTACTTGCCCTTATTGTAGAATGGAGGAACACTTTGGTCAATTTGGGATTACCAAGGACATATGCTTAGCACTCTGGTCCAAAGATCAAATACATTATCTTTCCAATGAGCTTGATCCCCACTAGCTCCAGTGAATGGGATTCCTAAGGTCCATTGTGAATCTGAATTTTTTACATGTCAGCCCAATTTGCTGGTGCAACACCACTAAAGTGTCATACCATTATATGCCCACTACTTAACAAAAGTGGGTGACAGAAACACTTCCCAGCTCCCACACAAATATATAAGCAACTTTTACTATGGAACAAAAGCAGGGTTTCCCTGTGCCTTTGTTGGCATTTGTTGCAAAGTGTTAAATCTGGCCTGTTTGTCACTACAGTATATAGTCACAACCTCCAGATTTATTTTAATGGCCTGTTTAATACACACCCTATTGCTTGCATAAAGAACTCACATACAAAATCATAGAATACCTGCATGGTTGCTGTTGCCTTTTTGTAATCAGTTACTGTTGCTCATTATAAAATTCACCCACAGCAGATTGTTTTTCTTGTCATTTATGTAATGTGCTAGTACTTTTGAGTCATCCTTGTCATATTTCTTCCCACAGCGAAGCGTTATTGTAAGAATTCAAGCCCAACCAGCAGCACAACAAGCAGTTATGCCCCTAGTAGCAGCAGCAATATGAGTTGTGGTGGAGGCAGCAGTGCCAGCAGTACCTGCAGCAAGAGCAGCTTTGACTATACTCATGACATGGAGGCAGCACACATGGCTGCCACTGCTATTCTGAATCTCTCCACTCGCTGCAGGGAGATGCCTCAGAACCTCTCCACTAAACCTCAGGATCTCTGTGCCAGGGTAAAAATGAGCAATTCTGTTTGTTGATGATGATACAAACCTCTTTACTGCACGAGATTTATGCCCTGACAGGTTCAAGAGTAACATTAATACCTCTTGCTGAATCTTTTTTCTCAGAATGAACAAAAATTTGGCACTCTGCTAAAGGAGCAAAATAAAAGATAAAGATGCAAATTACTCCTTAGTAACTCTTGAAATCCAGATCAGTGTATAGAGTTAAAATGATGCTGATAAAATGTGTTGTTCTCTGTTTTAATCCTTCTCTTCCTGATGGGGTTTTTAGTAACTATGAAAGCTACTGAAATTGCTTAAGTGGTATTAATTGCAGTATAGAATTTTTACTAACCACTATCTGATTTATAACTGTAAAATAGAGGATGGTTTAATAATGTAACTTCATGTATAAATCACACATAAACCCTAAGGTTTTATGATCTATTACAAAGAAAATTTGTGGTATTGTACACAATAATGTCTTAGCTAGCCAGAATATAAACACTCTCAAATAGATGAATAATACATTTGAAATGAATAAAAAATCCTCCAGTGCAGGTAACTTTTGAATTGCAGAACAGTAATAATGCAGTATCAACAGTGATCTATAAAGTGTTACTAAAATGTATCATTAAATGGTAACACTGAAATAAAGTATAAAAGATTTTGATGTTAACGTTTATGTATTAAGAAAAACAGTAGCATTGTTCAAAGTCATCCAAATTTTAAAACTTTATAAGAATTTTTTATTTTGTTGTAACCAGATTAAACCTTGACTCTGACTTGTGATGAGAAATGATTATTTAAAATACATCAGCGACCAATAAAGTGCTACCTATAGGAGGCCACTAGATGGCTAAATAGACAGCTGCAGTGAAGGGGGAACAGTTGTATTGTGCTTATAGAATAGCTTTTGAGCTGGCAGACATGTTCTGCTCTTCTCCAGATAAACAAAAGGTTTTTTCCTGTTGGGTAAAGCTCCTTGATCATTGATAATGAGCTAACAGTCTTACCAGTTGTTATTAGTAATGATCTTAATTTATATGAATTCAGTATGGTTAATAATATTGTTTTCAAATGCTTCCTCTTGCATTAATTGATTTAATCCTATAGATGAGGAAAATTTCTTTGTGGCATGCAAATAAACATGATTGTGCTCAGTGCCAACAGGAATTGGAAAAATCTGAGCAATAACCTTAAAATGTTATGTGGCAAAAAAACCCCCCCAAAAAAACCCCAAAAACCCAGAAAATCTGGGAAGATAAATACAATGATCAAGACTAGATTAATAACAGGGCAATAATCAGGAATAAACTATGGCAAAACATATTTGTGTAGAATAATACTGTATGACCTATCAAGACAATAAGCAAAGCAAGGGATTTTCATTCAGTGTCTTGCTGCAGTTCTCTTATTACCTCAGGAGGAAAGATCTGCTAGACATCTGAATAGATGGCAGTATTCACAGCAGTTTTGAAATCTAATTTTTGATGAAGTGTTTTACTCTTGAAAAATTAAGGATTGGTTGTGTATTTTGCTTCCCCATCCCCCTTCTAAATGCCCTCCCATTCCCCGGGGAAAAGAAAGAAGATGAGAAAGGGGAAGATGATTTGAAGTGAATGATTCTTGATCTATTTCCAAGCCAAAAACAACCCCTCCCCCCAAATCTACTCACCCCATACTTCACAGTTCCTCAGTCGCTGCAGGGAATGTCAGTACTAGCTTTTTTACCCAAGCCAGCTAATTATATAGATAGTCTTTGGAAAGTTAAGATATATTAAATCTTAATGTCTGTGGTGTAGGCATTTTGAAATTTGGATATATTTTCGCATAATATGAAGGTAGAAAACACAGAATAAACTGACTTGTTTTAGTAAGATTTTTATCTCATTAACTACTAGTGTCAGAAGAGAAAAGTATTTTGCTTTTTTGATGTAACTGATGCAGCTTGCTACCTGATTTTTATTGCTCTAATTACATAACTAGGTATTGGAAGAACTGGAAGTAGGCAGACTCATACAGATGTTAACTCTGTTAGACTAATCTGTCAAGGAGTAAATCTGGGATATAAACATAGCAACAAGAAAATACCTTTGGGAATGTCTCATTTCACTGTCAAATTTTGCATCAGGCTTTTGGGGGGATGGTTAGTGTGAAATTTCCCCTTTTCTTCCAAATATCAGATTAGCCTTTTGTGAAGATATGAGTGAATCTACTTTAACAGCATTAATATTGTGTAACAGAATCATGCTATGTGTGGGAGGGGGCTTAATGCTTACAATCTATACAGGCATGATAAAGCCTTTTATCATTCTACTAAGCAATCAGATTAAAAAACACAGGGAAGTGACGGTTTGATAGTCAAAAGCTGTATTAATAATATTTCTCTTATTTTGACAGAATCCTGATATGGAAGTGGATGAAAATGGAACCTTGGATCTAAGTATGAACAAACAGAGGCAGCGAGATGGTTGCTGTACCATTTTGACACCCCTGGAACCAATGTCACCACAACGACAAGCTGTGATGAATAACCGGTGTTACCAGCTGAATGAAAGTGACTGCTGGGACTTGCCAGTGGACTACACTAAAATGAAGCCCAGAAGGATAGATGAAGATGATTCCAAAGAGATTAATGTATGTCTTTTCAACTATGGGTTCTCTTTGCAATCTGACTGTTTTAATTCATTAGATTTATAAAATAAGAACAGGAAGAGGAAACACAATGTATAGGTAATATGTTCCTAACAAGAGGACTTTTTGGTTAATCTTTCAAAATACATCATGTTGGCACACATCTGATCAGTGACTAACTTCCATCTGACAACATTTGAACCACGAATGTGAATCATGTTTTCTAACAGCACTGTCTTGTTAACAAATATTTTCTTGCGTGAAGATGTTCTAATTTTCCAGATCTACCTTGTTTCATCTGAACAACTTGGCATAACTTTTTTTCAATGTTGGTATCCAGTTTTTTCCAGCTTTTAGGACAAGATATTCTTCTCAGGTTAAGAATCAAAAATGAAGGACAGAATATTTAAGTGTGTTTATATACATAAATCTACTCAAGGAGCATGAACAAACTACAGTATAACTTTTCCATTAATTTAGTTTACTTGGAATTTTGTTCTCAAAAGGCCTGATCCTACATTCTTTATGCATTCAGGAAAGCAGGAAGAGCTTTGGTGTCCAAGGGAGACATGCTAAGGCCTTTATACCATAGCAATCAAATAAACTTGTAAACAGAAAGAGGTAAATAAAGAAGACTTGCTCCATAGTGAATTTAGTTTAAGTTTCAAGGCTTGTAATATGAGAAAAGTGTTTTCAGTCACCTCTCTGAAAGAGTGGTCCTGAAAGATGTCAGCTGCTTTTTTGGGAGGAAAGGGGGGAGGGCAATGTTTGTAATTTGTCAGGTTTCAACTCTTGTTTGCTAGCATGTTAGCCAAATTTATCCCATTGTAATCTAGACACGAGTTTACAATCCCAGACTTTATATAGCAATATTTTTCTCTTACTTGATCTCCATTATAATATTAGAATTCTTATCAACTATATGCAGCAATATCTCTCTCCAATTAAAATATAGGATGATACGATTTACAAAAGCAAACTTAAAACATGCAATAAAGTGATATTTCTTTATATACATCGTGTGCAAGCCTAGCTCTGCTGAAATCAGTGAGGGCTTTGCCATTGACTAGTTAGGGACAGGATTTCTCTCATCTAAGAAATGGGAGATATTAAATACAGCATAGTACATTGACTTGAAACAAGCAGAATAATTCTTTATTTCCATTGCTCACAGCACCATCTGCAGGAGTTTCTGCATCAGTGCTTTCTGCCACATTTTCTTCACTTCTGAAATTAATGCTTAAATTTCAAATATAAAAAGGTTAAATCCATCTGTAAATTTAATTACAAAATTATATTTTGCCAGACAGATCCACTGAGGCTTGCCCTAGGTTGTGACACTATATGTGTGTTTAGCAATTGGTTGCTAACATCATTCCTGATTCATCTTTTGGGGGAATGGTTAACCATTTAAGAACATTATTGAAGTTGGCATTTTGATGGATAAGATACTATATTTAGGCTTTGTTTTTCTATGGCTGTGGTTTGTAAAAACTCGTGACTTTGGAAAAAGTATTGATTCCTGTGAAAGAGAGTAGTAGTTCACTGTCAGAGACAGATGCTGATACAGTTGGGAATAGATACCATACAAGAGAGAATATCTGACTTTTGCCTCTTTTGCCTCAAATTAAATAATATAATTCTTTTTCATGTGTTCTAAAGTGTGCATTGAAATGTACAAATACTATATAAACATCTAGCATATGGGGGAAAAGGTAAAATGTAATTTTTTTTGATTTAGTGGGACTAATGGAGTAGATATGTCTTATAACTGTACATAACATTATTTTTGTGTATATTTCAGCCTCACGTAAGTGGGACTAATCTCTGTGTGCTTGCCTGCAGCCAGAAGACTTGGATCCTTTCCAAGAGGCACTTGAAGAACGAAGGTATCCTGGTGAAGTTACAATCCCAAGCCCTAAACCCAAATACCCTCAATGCAAAGAGAGCAAAAAGGATTTAATAACGTAAGCATAATGTGAGGTGAAATTATTTTTTCTCTTTCAACCTTTTTTCTATATTTTTTAAACAAACAAGTACATATATGCCTTGCAGTATGAGCATGCAACATTTGCAGCATATAAATGTTTCCAACTGCCAGTTAAGTAAAGTGTTAAGCTAACATGTATTTGCTTGTTCTTAATGATGCTATATTGTATTGAGACGCCATTTTCATTTGATGCTGTTCATTCTGCAGCTTTTTGGTAGGATGCTTAAATCCCCTTGCAGTCATTGCAGCTAAACTGGAAACAATGAAACTTTTAAAAGTTTTTTTTTTTACTTTTTTAAACATACTTACTATTTTGGCTGTTTTTGTTTTTGTTTGGTGGCAGATGTCCAACACCAGGGTGTGATGGGAGTGGTCATGTGACTGGTAATTACGCCTCACATAGAAGGTGTGACTTCATTTTTTTCATGGTGGATTCTGTCTTTTCAATTTATTGTTTTCAGCTTACCTCAACAATGCTGTCAAAGTAAAAATGTTGAACTATGTGTTAACCCTTTGAGTAACATATGTTGATATTAAAAGCATGCTAATTTGTGTGTTGTATAAACGTCTTTTATTTTTAAATAGACTACTAAAATTTCCAAAGTTTTCTTACTCTTTTCAGTAGTTAACCCAGGATAACAAATTTTTTTTACATGTTACTATTTATTAAAAACTAAAAAAAGGTAATTTACATTATGTAGTATTGGAAGTAACATTTATATCTAAATATATTCAGAGGGTTAACTATATTACAAAATTCAGTATTACAGCACTTGCCCCATCGCTTTTCTGCATTACAATTTTTAATTTTTATTTTTTATGTTGTGTTTGTTTGGGAGCATTTAGCTTTTAAGAAGGTTGACTTATTTGGATCTCCTGCCATGTCTTACAGTCTGTCTGGCTGCCCCTTGGCTGACAAAAGCATTCGAAGTATGCTGGCCACAAGCTCACAAGAACTCAAGTAAGATATAAACAAAATCATTCTGTTTACATATTTATTTGCTCAGCTATTATATATAATTATGACAGATGCTAGTAATGCTATTTGGAAAAGTATTAGGTAATACATAGGAACAAAACCATGCTTGGAATTTCCACAGAAACTGATAGTTTCATGCAGTTATTCGGTCGATAAACAGGTCTGTTTCTTTGGCTTTTTTTGTTTGTTTGTTTGTTTGTTCGCTTTGGGGTTTTTTGTGCAAAGAGTATATGTTAAGGATGGGCAACTTCAGAAATTTTGCAGTCCCCCTCAGACAAGCATCCACATTTTTGGAATCCCTATTCAAAGTTTATTTAAACTATCCAAGTCTTTTGAAGTTGTCAGTCTGAGCTGGATGTAGGAATAGACTGATGAAATTAGTCTGATTCTGAAACTGGCAAAGAAATTATTTGACTATTTCAGAACCTCAGGGAAGGTTGATTTCCAAAAAAATAATTAAAGGTCCATGCTTAGGTGTATGGAGAGGTAGGAGGTTTTTATGGAATCTGAACTAGTTTGCGTTGTTCTCTCCAGGTTTGTATCACTACTATCAGCCTAATGCATTGCCTCATTTAACCATATTTTTCTAGAATTTTCTTTGCTATTCCTCTGTATTCTTTCTCTCTACAAAGTAATGATTTCCTATCAATAATTCAGAGTTAAAATTGTAAGCAATACACACTAGTGTATTAACATATTATGTTGAATTATTTAATTAAAATATAAAGAAAATGCTGAAATAGGGTCTTTTAATATTGACAGCAATTACATATATTTATATATGGTTAGTTACTCTATTCTTATATTTAAAAAATTAAAAATCTAGGTAATACAACTGTTCCTTATGATTGTAGGGAGAAGTCCTACCAAGAATTTTGTAACCTCCTTCAGAAATATGTATATTCTGTTTTGGTAAAGCAATGTTACTGGTCCAAATTTACTGTTCCCCTGCAGCCAGAGCTTTGGTTAAAACTATGCTCGTGGACAGGCTGCAGAATTGGATAATTATGTGATATTCCTCAACATACACAAAATACATAGTATAGGGGGACAGATATTTAAAATAAGGACGAAAGAATGGAAAGGGAGTCTGGAACTGAACTGAATTATCCCTTGGTGATAATTCCTGATCATGATGAGGAGTATTCCAAACATTATTGTGGGGAGAGAAAGGAGGGTCCTACTTTCCCATAGTATTCTTTCCAGCACGCGACTAGCATTTTCTTCAGATTCTTACATGTATTGTTGGGAGAACAAACGCTAAAGCCCAGGAAATGTTTCAGAGAGTCAGATACTAAGGCAGATTGCTCCCTAGATTGTCTAACATAGTGAATTCTCCTGGGGGTTAAGAAACTCGTTTTACCTCATTTCAAATCCACTCCAAATTCACAGATTTGAATGCTCAACTCAAACATTATTGAGAACCCCTTCCACTTCAAGACTTTGAGATGTGTGGGAGCAGCAAGGGGGCATGGAGATAAAAAAATCAAATGAAAGCAGAGAGTGAGAAATAAAGTGTGGGCAGAGATATTGCTGGACTCAGAACCACATGATGGTGTGCATGAGGCTATCTGCAGCAACAGTGGTTGGAGGCATCATGCCTACATGAGGAAAGCACAGACATGCTGGGGGAGAAGGGACAATGCATTTACCACAGGTCATTGCTGCTGCTTTAGAAAAGGTGCAACATACAGAGACCCTGCTTCTGCTCATGTAGTATTAATTACAATACTACAAAGAAGCTCCTTTATACCCTGCCACTTCTTCTTCCCTCCCAGGCATCCCAGTCTATTTGTCCAGTAAGATTTAGTCTAACCCCACCAGTCCTTCAGTTGCCTCCACTCCTGCTTTTTTTGTCCAGTCTGTCTCTTTTCCTATTCTGGTCTCCAGCCATCCCCCTCTCATGTTTCCTGTCCCAATGTCCCTCCATGGTCTTCTCATCCAGTCTCTGTGTTTCCCCATTTCAGTTCCTTTTCCCAGGTACTTTTCCCAGCCAGTGCTTGTATCTGTCCATACTTGGTTCTTCATCACATCTGTTTCCCCACTGACCACTTCCTCCCTTGCATCTTCCTCTTCATGGTTCCCCATCCAAATCTCTACCCCTGTCTCCCAGTTTGTTTATTTTTGCCCAGCCAGCCCCAGTTTTCTTCTCACTCCATCCCCAGCCAGCCTTCAATCTCAGTCACACCCTCTTCATAATCTTTTTCCAATCTATTCTCTGGTCTGGCTTCTGTCCCCTCTGCATTTGAATCTGGCAGCTACTTGAGTCTAACACACAGAAGGCATTTAGCATACAGGAGAGACAGTTCAGATGCCTGGACAGGACATGGCCTTCAGCAGCACAGACCTGCAATTGAAGGGAAAATCTTGCTCAGTCCTGGGCAAAAGCATGCTCAATATAGATGGAATCATCAGGGAATTTAGCTGCTATTATCTATTAAGTCCCTACTGAGCATGAGTGAACTTCAATTTTGAAAGGCTTATAACTCCAGTCAGGTTTAGACAGGTTTTCATAGGGGTGCACCAGGCACATTCCTGACACAAAGGGCACCCCAAGTTCAAACATCAAATCTCTGCTCTAAAAAATGCATGCACTAGAATTTTGCAAAGAAAAATGACAAGAATGTTTTAGCATGTCGAAAACAACATGTTTTTTCTTAGCATCATACCTGGAAACAACTAATCTGCATTGGATAAAACATTCCAGAAAAGTTCAGACACCTAGCATTGAAATTTTCACCTAATGGGTTAAAGTTTGACAACGTTATGAGAGTCTATGGACATGATATACCTTGACTTTAGCAAAGCTTTGGATACAGTCTCCCACAGTATTCTTGCCAGCAAGTTAAAGAAGTATGCATGGATAAATGGACTGAAAGGTGAATAGAAAGCTGGATACATTGTTGGGCTCATCGTGTAGTGATCAACAGCTTGATGTCTGGTTGGCAATCGGTATCAAATCAGTCCCAAGGGTTAGTTCTGGGGAAAGTTTTGCTCAACATCTTTATTAATGACCTGGGTGACAACCCTCAGCAAGTTCACAAATGACACTAAGCTAGGGGGAGAGGTAGATATGCTGGAAGGAAGGGAAAAGGTTCAGAGTGGCCTGGACAAATTGGAGATTGGGCCTAAAGAAATCTGATGAGGATCAACAAGGACAAGTGCAGAGTCCTGCACTTGGAACAGAAGAATCCCAAGAATTGCTACAGGCTTGGGGGTTGAGTGGGTAAGCAGAAGTTTGGCAGAAAAGGGCCTGAGGATTACAGTGAATGAGAAGCTGGATATGAGTCAACAGTGTGCCCTTTGTAGCCAAGAAGGTTAACAGCATACTGCAGTGCATCAGTAGGAGCATTGTCAGCAGATCTAGGGAAGTGATTATTCTCCTTTATTCAGCGCTAGTGAGGCCACATCTGGAGTATTGAATCCAATTCTGAACCCCCCCCCCCTCCCATTACAGAAAGGATGTGGACCCATTGGAGAAAGTCCAGCAGAGGGCAACAAAAATGATTAGGGGGCTGGAGCACATGACTTACAAGAGGAGGCTTAGGGATTTGGGGTTATTTAGTCTACAGAAGAAAAGAGTGAGGGAGGTTTGATAGCAGCCTTTAACTACCTGAAGGGGGGTTCCAAAGAGGATGGAGAGAGGCTGTTCTCAGTAGTGACAGATGCCAGAACAAGGAGCAATGGTCTCAAGTTACAGTGGGGGAGATCTAGATTGGATATTAGGAAAAACTATTTCACTAGGGGGGTGGTGAAGTACTGGAATGGGTTACCTAGGGAGGTGGTGGACTCTCCATCCCTAGAGATTTTTAAGTCCCACCTTGACAAATCCCTGGCTGGGATGATTTAGTTGGGATTGGTCTTGCTTTTAGCAGGGGGTTGGGCTCAATAACCTCCTGAGGTCTCATCCAACCCTATTATTCTATGATTCTATGAGTCTGAAAATGCAATGTGCTCGGCAACCTTTAAAAACGTTCTCATGCCCCACCTGTAATTCATATATGTATTGATCATGTGATCAATTAATATAACATTCACTTTTGATCTACCCTGTTACTGCTACAGGTTGAACCTCTCTCGTCTGGGACTCTGGTCTGGCAACTTCCCTGGTCTAGCAGGACCACAGATGTTGTTAGACCAGAGATTCCCATTCTCACAGGTTAAGAGTGGCTGGGAGCGGAGCTGGTCTGGTTGGCGGCAGCCTGCTGGGTCAGTGACCAGGGACAGACAGCCCCAGGAGGAGCTGCGCCAAATGGCCGGGACAGGGCAAAGAACTCTAGGGGCAGCTGCCACCACACAGGGGATGGGGGCAGGGAACTCCAGGAGCAGCTGCTGCCGCATGGGGAATGGGGACAGGGAACTCCAGGAGCAGCTGCTGCCACATGGGGGATGGGGACAGGGAACTCCAGGAGCAGCTGCTGCTGTGCATGCAGAGCCGGGGCTGGAGAACTCTGGGAGCAGCTGCCATGCATTTGGGGCTGAGGAACCTCAGGAGCAGCTGCCACCACACAGGCAATGGGGACAGGGAACCCCAGAAGCAGCTGGTGCCCCACGAGTAGGGCTAGGGAACCGCGGGAGCAGCTGCCACCGTGCAGGGAGTGGGAACAGGAAACCTCAGAAGCAGTTGTCGCCATGTGCATGAGAATGGGGAACCACGGGAGCATCTGCCACCGCATGTGTGGGAACTGGAAACCCTGGGAGCAGTTGCTGCCACGTGCACAGGCACAAGGAATGCAGGGAGCAGAGCCAGGTGGGTGGGCCAGAGGAGGTCAGTCAAGATTCCAGACCTCCCCATGTCCAGCAAATTCCCTTGTTCGGGACCACTCCAATCCCGAGGGTGCTGGACCAGGAAGGTTCAACCTGTAATGCATCTTCTCTGTGCTAGTCCTAATACTCCTAACACCTAAACTACATCAAATTGCTGCTTTTTTTAATAAAGCCACCCTGCCAGAAAAAATATTTCCTTCTTTTCCCAAACTAATTTTTCCCTCACAAAAAAATTTCACTAGCCTGAGCTCTAAAGGTTGCGAGCTCTTGTCCCTGGATGTCTAATAGTGTGCATACTATCTCATTGTAAAGGAGAGATTCCCAGCTTGCTTTTAGCACTTCCTTCCTTCCCTGAAAAAAGCCCAGAGTAGCAGATTTTAACTACGGGACATTTTTCTGTATAAAAAGATCTTTTTTAGATAGTTTTGAAAGTATTTTTCTGTGTATATCTCTGGCTATAAAGGAAGAGAAATGCTAAAACAAACGTTTTATATCATATTTGGTCTAGCTATCAATTTTTCAGAATTTATCTTCCTCTAAGTCTGAAAAAATGAACAGATCTTAACAAAATTACTAAGTCTACTGAATGCAGAAAAACGCAGAAAAAAAGTCCAATAAAGTGTTTTAAATCTCTAAAGCATTTGTAATTTATTTTTCTCTAACATCTGATATAGAAAAAAACTTAAACAACAAATGGTCCTGCGTCACCTTAAAGACTAATAAAAAATGCAGATAGTATCATGACCTTTCATTGGCACAACCCACTTCTTCAGATGATACAGAATACATGATACTATGGTGTGATATAAAAATTATATTTGGGATGACCTGCATAAATCCCTCATTGTTTTGACGTTCAAGGGTAATGTGACAAATCTTAAGCTCGTGATGACAAAATCTTTATATGGCATTGCACAATTATGTATTCTCTATCTGTGTGTGTGTGTGTGTGTGTGTGTGTGTTTGTGTGTGCGCTTAAAATGCACAAACAAATACATATAATGTAATTTCCAAACTGGAATTCTGTCAGGACTGCATGTCTAGCACACCTGTGCAAAAAGTTTTGTGAGATGTTATTGGCTGAATATCTGCTCTGGAAGGCAGCCTTCCAAATTCACCACCCTACACACATACCTGCACTTTTTGTCACGCAAACTAGGTGTCATGAACAGTTAAACGTGTTTATTTGCTATTCTCCACCTTTCTTTTAGATTTTCCTTATCCACATCCCGTTATTAGACCAAACTATTCACAAAGGGTGAAATTCTACAAGCATTTCTCTAACCCTGCACACTTTGGTGCTGAGATCTGCAATAGCTCTCAATATAATATATATATGGATGGGAACAAGAGAATTGGGTAGAATACATCCAGTATATATGTTCAAAAGAGAGATTAATGGTTATCTAAATTGTATTTTAGCTTTTGCAGATTAAATTGATATGTTAATATATATTGAACCTGCTCCTCTGCCTTAGTCTTGTTCCTCCTCTTTCCCAGTTTACATAATCTCCTGCATTGAGGAATAGACCAGCCAGGAAGAACTAACACAACTTCCCTTGTCTCTCGGCTGCCTAGGAGTGGACACTCTGAGCTGATCCATCTGTTGCTTCCTGGTTTCAGCACCTCTCCTAACACCCTATTTATTTGTGTATATACCCAACTGGTCACTGATTTTTAAAGAACTGAAATATTCAAAGTAAGGCTGTCTCATATATAAATATATAAGGTTTTTAAGGCATAAATAGCATCAAAAGAGGTAGATATTGGGGACTTCAAATAATTTTGAGGACTTAAAATAGACAAAGTAGTATAAGCATCCAAAGCCTTTCATGGCTTTAGCGCTGTCTGTTTTAATTATTATGTTTATCTTAATGAATTTTGTCTCACTGCCATAGGGTCCTATAAATGCCATAGATCAGATTGGTAGCATCCAGAACAATTTCCAAGTTATGAAGTAATATTTTCACTCCATGGTGAATAATAGAATTAGTCAAATTCTTTCTTGACTTCCACACATTCCAGTAGCAGTGGCATACTAGAACATTTCTTACTGATGCATACCATGCAGTTTATATGACTCTCCAGCCACACAACATCAGAGTTTAAAAATATCTCTTGGAAATAGAACTTTAGCCAATTAAAAATATTACCTCACCCCCCTCTAGCATTCTGCAGCCACCAGGGCTACAGCAATACTGCATACATCAGTGTTTCTCAAAGTGCTTCCCACAGTTTTCCTTGGCTGAAAATGGCGAACTGCAGCCAATGGGAGCCGCAAGGCTCCATGGCTACAGAGCCAGTAAGTAAACAAACTGTAGCATCCCGGTAACAACACATGCATAGATCAGTAGAGCCCTGTGTGGATACAAAATTGGTGTCCACATCTATATCTGCAAAAATGATCTGTGGATATCCACATCACATCCATAGGTGCGGATATCCATGGATATAAAGCAGATATTCACAAATGTGAAGGGCTGTATAGATCAAAGCAAGTGAAGGGTGTTATAGAGTTTGGTCAATAATCTTTACTACCAAAGGAATTTCTTAAGTTCTTAGTACCCAGTTACTGGCATTAACAGAGAGGACTTCCATGCATTTAAGTGTCTCTAAAGAAATTAACATCCATGATTTTCTAGTGTTAAGATACAAGATGTAGTTTTGTTGAAACTTGACTTCTTTCTTAAAAGACAAAGATATTCTGGATTGAATAGTATACTTCCCTATGGTGGGAGAGCAATTAGCAGTAATAGTTAAAAAGTTTAAGGTAAAGGAAAAAAAGTTCAGTTGTTAAATACAATTTTTAATTTTAGTCTAGTTTATTGTTCCCTAAGGCTACATCTAGACTACACGCTTCTTTCGAAATAAGCTTTTTCAAAATAATCTTTTGAAAAAGCTTCTTTCGAAAGAGATCGTCTAGACAACCACCACTTTTTTCGAAAAAGCGAGCCACTTTTTCAAAAGAGAGCACCCAGGCAATCTGGATGCTCTCTTTTGAAAAAGCCCTGTTTGCGTTCTTCCTCGTAAAATGAGGTTTACAGCTGTCGAAAAAAACGCCACGTTCTTTCGATTTAATTTCAAAAGAACGCGGCGGGAGTCTAGACGCAAGTGAAGTTTTTTTCCAAAAAAGGCCACTTTTTTTCGAAAAAACCCTGGAGTCTAGATATAGCCTAACAGTTTCAGTAACTTAACAAGTGCAATCTTGTAATGTTATGACCTTTTTTTTTTAGAGAGAAACAACATTCCCTAAAGTTTTAGAAATAAGTGAAAAG
Source organism: Rafetus swinhoei (assembly GCA_019425775.1). Taxonomy (NCBI): domain Eukaryota; kingdom Metazoa; phylum Chordata; order Testudines; family Trionychidae; genus Rafetus; species Rafetus swinhoei. Next base: position 35,098,932 of record CM033440.1, read on the forward strand.
AAAAACTTTACTTTTAAATTAATTAGTTGATTTAAAAAGCAGTAATTTGAACAGTGAATAAACCATCCAAACCAAACCAGTCCTCTTTCTTTCTGTGCCCGGTCAGCAACAGCATCTGTGCAACAGTGAGTTTAAGGAAATAAGGTAGTACTTTCAGGTGAACATTTTTATAAGACTCTCTGTAGATTGCCCATGCTAAATAAGTCATCTACAGTGAGATGCATTACCAAATTTAACATTATTTCTCTAAGGTCATTTCTCTGCCAAAGACTCACACGTGCATCCCTGTGTTAGACAAAATATTAGTTTCAAATGATTATATTAACTTGGCCTGATCTCTACGTGTTTGGGGTTCAAATAAGTCCACAGGAAATTGGATACTACCTGCAATAGTCTTCCAATCCCCAAATACCTTTGCCCTAAGCAGAGTTTCACTACATGAAATTGTCTTCAGGGAGCGGGGAATAGGGAAGTGAAATTCACTGTCCCGACCCTCTAGCATCTTTAAGAGAAGAAGGCATTCTCATTATCCTCCATGTTCTGAAGCCCCAGGATTTCTTCTTTCTTTGTCTCTCTCCATGGTAGGAAGGCAAGCTTAGGGCTGGGACCATTTTTTCTGTTGTGAAGGCAGAGGACCTTGTGGTTTCCTTTCCCTCATTCCTATGTCACTTTTTGCCATAACTTCCATCTTGTCAGATACCCAACTTCTACACGCCTCCAACTATGTCTTTCCATCTCCATGGGATTTTCCCATTCCCCTTATCCCAGGGGTGGGGAACCTTTCTTGGGTCGGGAGCCACTGACTCACAGAAAAATCAGTTGGGGGCTGCACACAAGTGAGAAGCAAAAAAAAAAAAAAAAGCCCTCACTGATTAAGAGGGCATTTTGATTAAGAAGCAGAAAGACACTCCCCACATTCCCCTTGCACACCAGAGTCTGGGGTGGGAGCAGGTTAATAGATTTTGTGTGCTCTAGCCCCATGGGGGGAAGGCAGGGGAGCTTGAGCTGGGGGGAGCTCTGGATCCAGACAAGCTGAGGGCCACATCCGGCCCCCAGGCCTGAGGTTCCCCACCCCTGCCTTATCCCTTTCTCCTCCTTCCCAACTGTGATGTCTTGTGAGTGTCTCCCTCTAACTCCTGAGGAGGGGAGAGAAATGGGCCATTCTGCAACTCTCTGTATCTCATCAACCCCTGTCAATTTCTGGAATCTTGGGGAAGGGGTATTAATTGGAGTGGAGAAAGGGAACATGGGAATGCAAAAAGAACTGTTTGACACATGCCTTTGGTTGATTCCCACAGTGACCCCTATTGGCAGGAGGCAAAATTATGTCTATTGATATTAACACTTGAGGAAAAAAGATACCTGACACTCCCAGCCAAAATGGGGCAGCTGGCAGGCCAGCAGTAAATACGGTGCTTGTTCTTGCTTTTAATTATTTATACTAATTAGAGGGCATTTGGAAATTTTGGGCCAAATACTCACTCAAAACACCCAGTGACTTCAATTACCAGGAGCAGATTGCTTTAGTGGGAGCTAAATAAGTAAGGACTGAGTAAGGGCAGTAGGATTTGGCACGGAACACGTAACTTCGGAATAGTTAAAACCTGGACCCTAGTTTCTGTAATACTGGCCCTTAATGGTAAATTTTGAAGACTTCAAAATAGTTTATGGGCTCAACTCTGTAATAAAACAAAGACATAAACTTTACAAATATGTTTATTTAAGCAATATATATAGGGCCAGATTGTAATGGAGTTTTGCTGGGATTGGAGGGAAACAGACAAACTATCTCCCCAGCATAGTTAGCCCATGCAAGGCCCTGCCCCAATTGATTAAGGTTGCACAGGGTCTTCTCTCCTAGCAAGCCCGTTATTTTGAAATAATTTTGAAATAATGGGCTTCCTACTCCGACTTCTGTAACCCTCATTTCACGAGGAGTAAGGGAAGTCGAAGGAAGAGTTTTGCCAAAAGCGAAGTTAAGGTACTTTGACTTCAGCTACACAATTAACGTAGCTGAAGTTGTGTATCTTAATTCGATTTTAGCCTACAGTGTAGATGTACCTTAAGGATTCTAACATTTTGTCTCATCTGCAGGGGGGTAATTGTTTGCCATCTCTGTTATAACATTTCTTCTTCTCTAATTCCCTAGTGTGTATCTTTTCAGGTTTAATTGTTTTTGACTCACTAAGCTTGCTAAAGTTTTTGTCTGTCTGCCTACTGAGTATCTGAACTGATGAGCCTAGTAAATAAATGTGGGATGTAATGCAATGCTAAGTATGGACACTTTGAATCTGACAGGGCTCTTTTTTTAATCAAGTTCTTTTATGTTTGCACTTGACTTTTCTGTTCATAAATTTGATTGTAAGGACTTGATGTGTTCTACTTGAACTGATGTTCAAAGAAAATTACCAAAATGAGGCATTTATAAATTATTGGCTATTATCTGTTGGCCGTTAACTCATCTGGAATCCCATGGTGAAAAAATTACAGTTTACATTGTACTATTATTTTGCTGCTCAATGTGTCGTGTAAGAGGTTAATTAAAAAAACAACAGAATAATATTCTGCCAGTAAGATGTAATCATTTCCATTTCATTCAAACACATCTGTGTCAACCTTGGGCCAAGCGTGATCAGGAATCTCACGTGGTTTCAGTGGGTTTTTTTGCATTCTGTTTCCTATATTTATTGCAGATTTCCACTTGGATACCTTGTCTTTGATGGCAGCATGCATGCCTGGCCAGAACAGAACATCTTGGGCTCTGTTCCTGCACTTCTCAATACTCAAATGGGCACTGTAGGTTATACCTAGCATTTCCAAACTCATGTTGTGTAGTGCTATGACAATGTCCTTTGTACAGAACCCCATCATGTGCAGCAATTTCATCTCTATGGTCACAATCAGTTATTTTTACTTGAAGATGTCTGAGGGTTTCCCGTTAGCCATCTGTCTAGAATAACTTGCTCAAGCTCTTGAAAGATTGGATCATTTCATGTTTCTTGCTTGAGTTTGTCTAAATTTGTATCAGAAATGGGTAATACTTGAGTCATATTTGCATAAAACCCCTCTTCCTCGTGATCACTGTTTAAATGCCACTCTAAAAGCATGCTCTCTATGAGAAGCTCATTACCAGGTATTTGCATTTCGCTTGCATTTCTAACCCTACAAGGCATTCCTTGTAGGTGCAGGACCTGCCTACATGAACAGCTTTTCAATTTCACTATAATTTTCTGAAGTCTGGACTATGCTTTGCACAGTGGACCCCTGTAATATCCCAAAAGTTTATGATCTGTTTCTCCATTGACTAATTTTTGCCTATAACAATATTAATGAAAGCATTCACCACCAAAATTTATTGCCAGCATTTTTTTTTCTTGCTGGACATAGTTCTGTTGTGTTTTAATTAGTGCTTTAGAAGCATATGTCACTTAGACATCATCTGGCAGAAACATAGCCACAATCTCTGTGAATTTGCATTGATATAGGACAGCATTTTGAAAAGTCCTTTCCTGATTTAAGAACCAATGTCCCATTTTCAAAAGTAATGTAGGCATTTGGGAATCAAAGGGCAGGCCTACACTGGCAGTGAAAATTGATGCAAGATACGCAACTCCAGCTACGAGAGTTGCATAGCTGGAGTTGATGTACATAGCATAGATTTTCTTGTGGCGACCCCACAGCGGGAGGTTGACAGAGGCACTCTTAGCATTCTATTTAATGGGTCTTTACTAGACCCACTAAATTAACTGCAGGAAGATAGACCTCTGGAGCATTGATCTTCCTGCAAGTGTAATTGTGGCCTAAGTCTCATTGACCTTCAGTGGTAGTTAGGCTCCTAAATGCATAAATCACTTCTGAAAATTGGACTTAGGACTCATCTAAACGGTTCATTAGTCTGAACCAAAGGGGTGTAAATGCTAGTGCACTCTACCATATTGTGCATTAACTGGTCTGTGTGTATCTTGCTAGTGTGCACTAAAAGTTCTCTAGCATGTTTTAATGTAGCGCTGTAATGTGAAGTAGGGAACTTTTAGTGTGCATTACTAGGTGCCACATGGGCTAATAAGTGCACAGTGCACACTAAAATTTGTAATCCTCTCGTGTGGACTCATGCACCAAATAGACAAGCCCTTAGATTCTTAAGTTATTTAGATACTTCTGAAAATTATCCTTTTAGTTCTTAGGCTCTTTATGAATCTCAAAATACGTCAGCATTGATGCTTCTCTAACAACTTATTTCAATTTCCAAAAGCTTTTTTCCTGTCATCCCAGTGCTATTCTCAACTGTCCCCAAGCAGCATTCTGAGAGGAGGAATTAATTGTGACAAATTAGTGATGAATTTGCTTAGATATGTTAACATGCCCATTAATCTCTCTAAGGCCTTCTTGTCTTGGAGTCTTTCCATTTGTACAATTGTCTCCACCTTCCCTGGGTTTGTTGCTGAGTATGTGGCCTACATAATTTGTTCATGTTCAATTCAAGGGCCTTTTTCTTTGGCACAGTGCAGTCTCTCATTGTTTTCTTCATCATTTTTGCTTCAAATCAGCAGATCATAAACAATTCCTTCCATCCCATCCAGATCCTCAAAGATCTGGGACACAATGCTGTGGTATATCGCAAGTGCTGAGGCAATCCTAAAGGGAAGTTGCTTAAGCATATATTTACCAAAAAGGGAGTTGCAGAGTTTTGCACTTTCTGTGTTGTGTGAGACCTGCCAAAAACCTTTAGCTTGCACCCCAGCTTAAACTAGTCTTGCATTTTGAACTCTCCACATGCTCATTCAGATTCATAGGTGGTTAAGTTAGCATAGTTCTATGTATTTCAGTGCTCTTCCACTGATGCACAGCTGCTGAGAATTTAGCCAGATGTCCTCACCTCTTCTCGTGGGCTAGCATCAATGTTTGGTTGCCCTACTTAAACCATTTTGAACTACAAAAATCCTTAACCTGATTGATTTTATTATGGAGACCATACTGTTAATTCAGTTGTGTGTGCATTCACACAATAACATCTAATTTTGCCATCTGGTCAAGTTCACCTTTTTATTTCCAGCTTTATTACTAATGAAAATGTATATGGTGCACATATTTTTGTGGGTACAATGATATCTATATCAATGTGATGTTTTATATCCTATCTATATGTTCCAGTCCTTTAAACATCTTATATTATTTATAAGAATTTTTGATATCCTGTTCAGTGGAACTTACACACACACTTGCTTATCTGCATTTGTACACTACTCTCTAGTTCCAAAACAGATGGAATTTCTTCCCCTTTTTTAAAATCTCAGAATGATTTTGCTTCTTCTTTAGACATACCAGTGGGCTCATTTTTTGCCTGCTCACAGAGACAAGGTTTGTTATTTTATTTGCACATTGGCCGTCATTAATTTTTTTTGTATACACTGACTTTGCTTACTTTTCACTTTGCTCCAGTAATGATTTTCAGATTATTTTTATTCATTTATTTTCAATGTGTCAAACCAATGTGTTGCATAATCAAGCTTTATAAATTACTGAAATGCAATTAAAAATACCATTTCATTGTAATCATTGTATCTTTTTCATCCAGCTCTTTGTTTGTGAATGCATTTTGTTTTATTATTTCTTTGCAACTTGTGCAACACTTTTGCAAAATGGTTACAACTGACTATACGATAGCCAAAACCTATGAATTCTATAATAAGGGAGATATAAATAAATGTCAGGACAGTAGCCATTGTGTTATTTTGCTCTTATTTTATGGTGGCTTTCATTCTCACATTGTGATATGCTGGAGAGTTTTGAACTGACAACTTGAAATTGCATCATAGAAGCTATTAGTGGAGGCTGCTGGGTAATAGAGATTTGTGAATCTGTAGAGGATACAGAGGCCATCTGGGATTTTGGGATTATTATTATCATTATTATTATTATTACTATTATTATTATTATTAATTGTTTGTATTGCAGAAATGCCTTGAAGTCCTTGGGCCAAGATCTCATTATGCTAGGTGCTGTACAAACAGAGAGCAAAAAGACAGTTCCTCCCCCAAAGAGCTTTCAATCTAAGTAACTTATACTTCAGTATACTATAAATATGTATATTAGCTAATTGTTTCTGTTAAAATGATTAGTAGTCAAATAGTCAACATATTGACATTTAAATGTCATCTTTGGGTTTCAGAGTTAATATCACACTTTGATGAGTGAGTGGAGTTTGCCCTCCATAGAGCTATTATTTCTAGCTGTCTGCAGACATTATTGAATCCATTTACAATTAGTGTATGTTTTCAAGGTTATCTTTACCACCGCCAGGGCTAGAAACATTTTTTCCAAAATAAAATAATACATTCTGAAGCACTTTTCTGCAACAAGAAATGGGAAAGGGGTGGATTCCCCATTACAGTTAGGGATATTAAAATGCGTTTATTCAGGTAAATATGTAACTGCTGAATGGTTACAAGTTTACACATGGAGGTGAGGCAGATCCGCAGGAGATGGTGCACATGGGGAGCCGGCTCACACATACACTACCTGTTTCCCGTCTACCCCCCACTTCTGCCTCTGATTCAGAGGCAGCAATGTGGGGGTGGGCAGGGCCAGGCAGGAGCGAGTACTCATGGGAAACTGGTTTTAAGCTGGCTCCCCCATGTGTACCAGCTCCCGGGGATATAGAGACAGCAGCGCAGGGGGAGGGCAGGGCTGAGATAGCAACGCAGGGGTGGACAGGCAGTTTCCTGGAGCCGGTGCACGTGGGCTCTCTCTGGTCCTCCACTGCCCCCAATGCTGCTGCCTCTGATACAGAGGTGTACACATTTACACATTCACATCACTAACTACATTCTGTGGCTTTCTTGACTAACCCTGCCTTAAGATAAACCGTGAACTTGATTCTCAAAGCCAGCCAGTCTGACACCTTTCTTGAGTACTTTATTCACACAGCAGTCTTTTTTCTTTTTTTTTAAGAGAATAAATGTTTGAAAATCAGAACTTGTTCAGTTTATTTGCCAAGTCATGACTTTAGGAATCTGTTTTGTTCTTGTTTAAGCTGATGACATCTAAAAAATATAAAAGAGTGAATTGTCAAGAGGAGTCTGAATGCAGAATTCAGGATTTTCAACATATTTTGCTTTAAACCTAAATTTGTAATATAAGTCTGTATAGCTGTTCTGAGGCTCTTAAACATAGTTCATTTTTTACAAATCCTTTGAAATTCAGTCTTAAATACTTGGGACATTCATTAAGATGAATTAAATCCCACCCAAAACATGCCACCTTAATTACCGAACAATCTCTGAATGAAATGCTGGTTCCAGTTAAATTTGATTTCACCAGCTTGTAATATTAAATTGCAAATTTTGAGTATGACGGACAATTAATTGATTTTTCCTTGTTGTTGTTTTTGGCAAAAAGAGTTAATTTGAATATAAATTATGGGTTTCTCCTAAAGGCGAACTTCAGGGACCTGGGATGGTATTGATTCACTTTCTTGTAATGCATTAAGCAAGTATCAGATGTCAGGAAAGTATAAGTATATCCCATAGGAGCATTTACCTGCATATTGCCACTAGCCATGGTCTTGAATGACTTCCTATATGTTTTTATGTGAAAGGATTCAGTGGATAGGAATATAGATCATTTTATTTTTGTTTATGTTTTTAAGAAATTCTTTTGGGTCCAATTCTGCTAACTTCCATTCACAAAGGAAGGCATTCAGTGATGCTAAGACCTAATCAGGGACCTGAACCAAAGCCCATTACAAATCAATGAAAACATTCCCATTGATATCAGAGACTTTGGATCTGATCCCATATGAATAAAGATTTGGAGGATCAAGTTCAATTGCTGTGAGTGCCTAGAGCTCCCTGAGCAACAATATTTTAATGGAAAGAAAACATCATAAGGCCAAAATCTGTTCTCTCAGATCATGCTAGTTGAGTGTACAAGTCTAAAAGCAGGATTTTCAGACAGTATTCTTGACAAAACCCATTTTGATGGAGTCTTTTGTTCATGAAAGAAAGTTGTCATAGATCAGAGCTGGCTGAACAATTAGCTTTTTTAGAAATAGTGTATATTTTTATAAGTTAGTAGCTAGTGAAATATCTGTAGTTAGAGAAATAACTTTTGTCTGACTTCCATTTAATGCTATGAAGAGATCTGAATAACAGTTAATACATATAAAACAATAGTAAATCTAGAGCATATCTGTATAAAATGAATTGCTAATTTAACTTGGCTGGGCCTGAGTCTTATCTCATTTTCACCAATTTTACAACATGGTAGCTCCATTGACTTCAGAGGAATTACTTCTGAGTTATACCTGGGTAATTAAGAAGAGCATCAGGCCCATTATCTCAAATGTCTGTTAAAATTCCCATGAATGTTAATGTACCACAAACCCAGCAAATTAGTCTTAAATCTCCATCTCCAAATGTATAATTTAGAATGATTTTTAAAGCCATCTTATACTAACTTCAAGCTTGAAAGCTTTTGTTTTATGACAGTGACAGTGAAAATGTCATTACCATTGGTAAGAATCTTTTTTTACGTACATCAATGACTGTGCTTTTAATAGTAGAGTAAAGTGAATATTGTGAATAACTTATTAAGCCCAACATTCTTTCTGGCAGCAACTTGTATTCATAAACTGACCCTTACAGTAATTTTCTGTCACCACTTTCTAAGATTTGCCACTTCTTATAGGTTCAATTGTGCCATGGAGGCATAATTCATATAATGGGAGGTGTGAAACTGTAACACCTACAGGGGGCATTATTGTGTGATGCATTTTACTACTCCATGAGCAGCCAGACTACACAATCTCAAACAGCCCTTTGAGATGCTATTCTCCTCTTGGGGTTAAGGGATGAGTGCAAGGACTGGAATTCAGCCTGGCCATAATTCAGGTTGCACAAGGCAAAGGGAAGGCTAATAAACTCTCCTTTCCTCACCCCTCACTGTGCATCTACATGAGGCACTCACACGTTCAACAGAGTGAAACAGCAATGTATTTTCTTTGGATATTTGAATTTTTAAACTAATCTCTTTCAGCAGAGTGAATTTTAAGAGACTATTTTCAGAATGTGAATTTTGAATTGCAGATATTCTCCCCAGAAACAGGATCTAAGGGCATGTCTACACAAGGAAATTATTTTAAAATAACTTATTTCAAAATAATATCTCCCAAAATAACTATTTTAAAATAGTGTGTCCTCACTACAAGGAAGCCTCAAAATTAGTCTGAGGCAGGCTCCTTTAATGTGGACTCATAACCTTGACTTAGAGCCCAAGGAAGCACTGGGAAGTAATTATTTTGAATGACGCTGGGGAGTAGTTATTTTGAAATAGCAGCAGTGGAGTATCTACACTACCACTGTTTTGAAATAGCTATTTCAAAATAAGCATTATTCCTTGTGGAAAGCAGGAGAATATTTATTTCAAAATAACCTGCCCATTATTTCAAAATAATGGGATTGGTAGTGTGGATGCTCCGCTTGCTATTTTGAAATAAGGGAAGTTACTTTGAAATGACTCCCGAGTATAGACCAGGGCTAAGATCCCTTTCCAATCTGGAAAGGGAATAATACTTAAGACAATGTTTCTGTTTGATCAAAACTAACCCACTCAGCTTGAATTTAGACTATAAAATAGTTGTTCTTGAACAGTTTGTTAGAATCACAGAAAATTAAGAAATGATTTTAAAAAATAAACTTTGGAAAATTGAAAAATATGTTGATATTTTGCAAACCATAACTAAGGCTGAATTTCTCAAATAAATAAATTGTTAGCCCAGTATGTTCATACTGGTATTCACAAGAAGGAACCAATTCAATTTACAGATACCCAGGGTACGTGTACACTACAGAGAAAGATTGAAACTGCTGCTGTCGATCTTCCAGGGTTTGAATTAGCAGTCTAGTTAAGACAGCTAATTCGAAGTGAGAGCAGCACACCATTCAGTGCTGATAATCCTGCTTTCCTGAGGAGTAAGGGAAGGAAGAGTGTTCTTCCTTCAACTTCCTGCAGTGCAGACAGCGCCAAAAGCCGAATTAAGCTACTTCAACTTCAGCTACGCAATTAACATAACTGAAGTTGCGTATCTTAATTCAACTTTGTCCTGTAGTGTAGACATACCCATAGTGACAGGTGTCTTTGAAAACAGATTCTTAATTTGTACCTCAAATATTTTTTTCTTGCAGCGGCTCTTGGTACAGATCCTCTTTTTCATAGCTGCTTTTCTATTTTTGCTCTGGACCCTAAAGTGTTTTAGAGTGTACAATCTTTCTCATTCTCCCTACTTTCCCAGAAGAGTATGAGCAAAGTGTTTATAACACAGAGAACTGTTCCAGTAGCACATGCGGTTTCATAGTCCCATTGTTCTGCATAACCATTTGTTCTTGTTTATAAACTTTGGCCTTCCTACTTCTCTACATAGTTGTTTCTGCAACCTATTCTTGCTGCTGTTACAGTGTGATTAAAGTGATGCATTCTGACTTGAACCCTGTGAAACCTTCTACGCACAAAGGAAAGCTTTATCTTTTCACTATATTTGCAAAAAAGCAAAAAGTTCTGACTTTTTTACCAGAATATTTTTGTCTCTATTTATTTCAAAGAAAAAAGTAGTTGGTACTGAAAAAGCAAAGAGACCAAGAGGCATTGGAGAGCATTATACAATAACGCATTGCCAGAGTGCTATTCACACAGTCAATGACACCCCATAATGCTCCTGTGAGACTGTGACACCTTGGTCTAATCCAGCTTTTGCATTAAGGGATCTAACTCCTTTTACTTTATTGGGAATAGGGGGTGCTCAGTACTGCTGCAAATTAGGTCATTTTCAAGAATGTCCCTTACATTTTTAGATGTCCAATTTGAGCCAAGATGGCCCTCTTGAAGTAAAATGGAGCTTAATCTCCCTGAAAATTGGGCCATAGGTGTCTTGTGTCACTCGTACCAAAACTTAGAGAGTGTTTTTGAAAATCTGGTCAAGAACTAGTCTAATGCCACACTACGAATCAGAAACAGCAGGATTTATAGCGATCTCCTTTGCCCAGAGCCTACTTTTTACTAGAACATAATGTGATATAATTCAGGGTTGACATTTTCATTCACCCTTTTTCATTGGGCTAAGCCCTACAAAGCCTCCCTCACTTGGTCCTCCAGCAATACATGCAGGTCTAGGGGAAAGCTATTTGTTTCTGTAAAGTGAAAATGCACTGTTTTGCACCTCTCTGCTACTGACTTTTCACCCCAGAAATAGAGAGCACCACCTCTGCTTTTTGTGTCTGGGGAAGCTAGACTCTCAAGGCTCATCTTGGCCCGCGCTCTCCACATGCCAACCTGACATTGTCAGCAGATGACAAATCCTTTTAATGAAGGGATATATATATATATATATATATAGCCAGTGGAAGATTTAGAATCTGTTCAGTATTATAACTCTGGGGCTGTGTCACCTCTCAAGGTTGCTATCAGGAAGTATGATTTTGTATGTAGAATATAACATGTCATAGTTTTATTTTACAGACCCCAAAGGAATAGTTTTAAGATGTTGTCAGGTTGATGAGTATTTTTTATGCTAGACCAGTGTAAAGACCCAACTTTACCTTTCTGAATGTAGATTGAAAGTCAAAGTAGTCCTCCCTTTTAATAGCACTGTGGAAACAGGGGCTAAGATACAAGTTCCTGTTTATGGAATGAAGACCATTCAGGACAGCTACAATTTTTGTCATGTGGGTTGCATTTTCTTGGTAGGCTTTTAGGTTCTCCCTCTGTCAGTGACAAAACTTCCATTGTGACTCAATGATATTTACAATACCATTTCTTTATGGCTTAGCTGCTAGATGGGTAAACTCCTCTTTGGAACTGGAGCGCTTACAGCTGGCACTTCATTTAAGAAGAATCAGAAATATTCCAGCCTAACTCTCAGACCCAGTCTCACAAATTAACATTAAACAAAGTAATCCTGAAGGGACATCCTGGCCATTTTGTAAATGTAGGTGTTTTTTTTACCTGCCCTGCCCCTCTGACCCAGTGGCCACAGATAGTCCTTGTATTCACATCGTGTTCCCTGTGATTTTAAAGGAATCTTGGATCTGCTAGTGGCAAGATTCTTTATTTTCAAATGAAAAAGAGAAACACAGAATAGCTCAGGCACGGCAAGCTTACATACTCTCTTTTCTGTACTCCAGTTCTCTACGCCAGAAGAAGAAAATGTTAATGGATTGATAGAACTGATAGTACCAAAGATTAAATATAAGCTGTTAAATTTGTTGCTTCTGCCTTGGTACTATGGGTGTCAGGCCTCTGCAAGCTGCTGATCACTTTCTGGGAGGTGCTGGCCCATGGATTCAGTGAGAGTGGAAGTACCTCCTAGAAGGCTCTTAGCAAGACCCTTACTCCTTCCTTATCTCTTCCTTGCCCCTTACCCCCATCTTCTGTCCTAATATCTGATTTGTCAGTTCATCATTTGTTTACTGTCTTCATTGTATTCCTTTGTTATGTATGGTCATGCCAATTCACTTTCAGAATATGATCTGAAGAAGTGGGTCTGCCCCATGAAAGCTCATCACCTAATAAACTGTCTTGTTAGTCTTTAAAGTGCTACATATTTTTTCCTTTTGTAACTATAATGTTAGTCTCTCATTAGGAAAACAAATCCAAACCTACATTAGGGTGGGATTTTCAAAAGTATTCAGCATTTGCCTAACTTTTCTCCCATTTAAACCAATGGCAAACTCTGACATTAGTGGAAGTAGTGCAAAAATAAATGCTTTTGAAAAATCCCACAGTGTAGTATACAATAATGAAACCACCAATGCATGCTATTGTGCCTCTTTGCATCTGTCCTGGAGGGGCTTTTCGAATACAGACTCACAGAACCATAGAGTTAGAAGGGACTGAAAGAATTATCTAATCTAACCCCCTGCCACAATGCAGGATTTGTTGAATCTCTACCATTCTAGATGGTTTGCAATCCAGCCTCCTTTTGAAAACCTTCAGTGAAGGCATTTCCAAAACCTCTCTATGGCAAGTTTTCTCCATCTTTTTATGGCAGCCTTTCAAGTAATTGAAGCTTGCTATCATGTCTCCTCTTAATCAACTGTTTTCCAAACTAAACATACCCAAGTTCCTTCAGCTTTTGTGCATATGGCTTGCATCCCATCCCTTTGATCATTTTTGTCATGCACCTCTGGCTCCTTTCCAATTTCTCTACATCCTTTCTATACTTTGGTGGTCAAAATTGGACATAGGCCTCAAGGTGCAGCCTAACCAGCACTGACTACAGTAATATTGTTCCCTCCCATGACATGTATGTTATGCCTGTGTTAATGCAACCTAAAATCAAACTACAATTACATTTGCACCTTGTTTTTGCTGAATTTCATTTTGTCTTTGATAGCTCAGTTCTCCAATTTATCAAGATCCCACTGAATCTTAATTCTAATCTCTTAAGTGTTAGCAACACCCCCTAGCTTTGCGTCATCTGCAGATTTGATCAGTATGATCTCTGTTCCAACAATCATCATTAATAAAGATGTTAACTCCTGACCCAGAACAGATCTTTGTGGAAACCCTCTTGAGACCTCCAATCTGTCATAATTTCATTAATTATTACTCTTTGTTTGTGGTTGTTCAACCAATAATGTGTCCATTTTATGGTGCTTCCACCAAGCCCATATTTCTCAAGCTTACCTATCAGAATGCCATGTGGGACTGTGCCAAAAGCCTTGCTGAACTTCTATTTTGTCTCATACTAGCAAAAGTAAGAACACAGAAGCCATAAGAAAACATAAATGTGGTTTATATGCTGACACCAAAAGGAAGATAGAAGCAGACAATATTGACACAGTAACTATGAATGGAAAATTAATAGAGTTCCTGGTCTTCCACATTTACAAGAAAGGAATAGTTAGAGCTTGATAAACAGAGGAACTTCCCAGTCAGCGAGTTCTCTAGTTATGGCTTAAGGCTTGGCTTTTATGTTTATATTTTCATGATACATATGTACTACGCCATTCACCTTTTGAGAACTAGATTCAAATCCTTTTCAGGTTACAAGTAAAAAAAGCTGCAGTCTTGCCTTGCTAGAATTTGAATCACAGAATCACCAGAAATTTAGACTGGACTGATAGGGGTGTTTGAGGTTTATGGGATTTCCAGAGTTCTGAGCCCAATCCTCCAGGTGCTAAAAGGATTATGCCTTCCCTTGCAAAACTTGCAAAATTTGTTTACACTACATTGGATCCAAGTAGTTATGGCCAACCTCCGCAATTCTTGGCTATTTTTGAGAGGCCAACCTTGGTGCCAAAAAATCATGACTTAGCAACGGGCAATTTTGGTTCCCACAAATTACTTCCTTGGAGTGAAATTTGGGTTTTACTTAAAGCCCTGCTCTTGGCCAGTCCCTGTCTCTCTACTACCACCTGGTGGTCTATCAGATGAGCAGCCACTAAGGCACATATGCAGTTGGAGCTAATCTGTCTCCCTCAGCCAACAAAACCACTTGGGAACATAGATGCTGGAACTCAGGGTGCTGGCAGGGCTGCCACACCCCCTGGCTTGAAGTGGTTTCTATCAGACAGGGTTTATGGCTTGGTTCAATGGCTCTTAGCACTCCCACTATAAAAATTGTTCCAGCATTACTGTGTGGGAACAAAGGCCCATTGACCTCAGTCAAGTGTGGCTTCAGTATGTATCTATTCAGGCAGTGAGGCAGCCAGTGTGAAGGTGGGAACGGGATACATCGAAAAGTTGTCCACATACAAAGGAATAGGGGACAAATCCAGAAGTTGCCCACATACAAATAACAATCATATGGAAAAAGTAGCCCTACAGTGTTGCTGAGGGACATTTTGCTTCTAAATTTTTGTCATTTTGTAAGAAATCAGAGAGGTTGGCAGCACTATGCTGCAACTGTTGTTTGTGTGTGGTCCTGAGGGTGACTGGCCTCCCCAAACAATCTGATGTGGCCCTACCGACATGCTCCACCCTCAGGTCCTCTCCTGCAGTTCCCTCTCAGCCCTCTGCCCCAGTCCAGGTTGGCTGAGGTTGGTTGGCCTACCTCCCACAAGAACTCTGGGTGGCTAGTGCTGGGGTCATACTGCCCGCCTGACATTCAGATTATGACTCTTGACTGCCCAGTGCACCAGGTCTGGGGGCACTGCCACCCGGTACACCAGGGCTTGGGGGTGCTGCAGCTGTGCTACCTGGCTGCCCAGTGCTGGGCTAGTGATGGAGGCTGTGAAAGGGGTGTCTGGACTCTTGTAGGGAATGGGGCAGGTGTGGGGCATCAGGTACAAGGATCAGGGCCAGTGGTTAGCTTTCCTCATGCCTCCCATGTTCTTTAGTCCTCTAGATTGTAAACTATAGTCTATTTTTGTGTGTTTGTTCAGTTTAATTCCCTCACTTCATAAAAAATGAGAAAAACTTTTAAATATGAACATTTGGATGTACGTATTACTCATTGCCTGAGGCCAGAAGTCCACTCTGCTGGAAGCTGATGGCATTTAACATTAAAAAGGTTGTAGAGCAGTTTTTAAACTAAGGATTGGGGGAAAGCCAACAGGTGCAGAGGAGCACATGGATCGGACAGAGACATCTATTAGGGGAGGTTCTGTTAATAGAGATGCTCTATGTTCTAGTCAGGAGGAAAGGATGGAAGTATGGGTTGGATCAGATGAGACACAATCAAATGAAAAAAAGTCTAACACATCAAGAAATGGCAGACAGATAAATAGTGACAAATTATTGAAGTGCTTATACACAAATGCTAAAAATCTAAATAGTAAAATGGGTGAACTAGAGTGCAAGTTTTAAAGGAGGATATTGATATAATAGGCATCATAGAAACTTGGTGGAATGAGGACAATCAATGAGACACAGTCATACCAGGGTACAAAATATAGTAAAACCTGTGTTATCTGGCACACTCGGGGATTAGGGCGTTCCGGTTATCTAAAAATTCCGGTTATCTGAGGGTCCCATCAACCTAAGAAAAACCAATGGACAATAATAGTAAAACTCAATTTTTTAATATTGGTAGTTTTGTAGTGTGAGGCAGGTGGTCTCACATTTCTATTTTGAGTTAAAGATGATTAATATTTTTTAAATAAAAAATTGTCAAGCCAATGATGGTAAACCAAGCCAGGCCTGTGCGCCTGAAGATGTGACAATATTGTGGCTGGGGGCAATGCCAATTAACAAAGTTTTCTGGTTAACAGAGTGCCGGATAACAAAGGTTTCACTGTATATTGGAAGGACAGAACAGGTTGTGCTGGTGGGGGAGTGGCACTATATGTGAAAGAAAATGTAGAATCAAATGAAGTAAAAATCTTAAATGAGCCAAAATGTTCCATAGAATCTTTATGGATAGTAATTCCATGCTCCAATAATAAGAATATAGCTGTAGGGATATATTATCAACCACCTGATCAGGACAATGATAGTGACTATGAAATGCTAAGGGAGATTAGAGAGGCTGTCAAATTAAAAAACTTGATAATAGTGGGGGATTTCAACTATCCCCATATTGACTGGGTACATGTCACCTCAGGATGGGATGCAGAGATAAAAAAATGACTGCTTCTTGGAGCAACTGGTTCTGGAACCCACAAGGGGAGAGGCTAGTCCTGATTTAGTCCTAAGTGGAATGCAGGATCAGGTTTGAGAGGTAAATATAACTGGACCATTTGTAAATAGTGACCATAATGTAATAACATTTAACATCCCTGTGGTAGGAAAAACACCTCAGTAGCCCAACGCTGTGGCATTTAATTTCAGAAAGGGGAACTATACAAAAACTAGCCAATAGCCTGTCATAAGACGAGATTTTGCAAGGAACCTGGAAATCATAAGACGGGTGTGTCTTGGTGGGGATCGAGTGTCTCCCTGCCCCACCTCTTCGCCCTGACCTCGGGTCTCTCCTCCACGTCCTATTCCCTTTCTATCTCAGTCTTCTCTCCTGAGCCTCCGGTCTCTCGCTCCATCTCTCTCTCTCTCTCCTCCTCCTACTGCCTCCCCCTCTCTCTCTCTCATCTCTCCTCCACCTCCTGCCTCTCTCCTCTGCCTCTACTCTGTCTCCTCCACTCTCCTCTCTGTCTCCTCCACTCTCCTCTGCCTCCTCTCTGTCTCCTCCGTTCTCCTCTCTGTCTCCTCTGTTTTCTTTTCTGTCTCCTTCCCTCTCCTCCACCTCCTTTCTGTCTTCTCCTTTCTCCTCTCTATCTCCTCTGCTCTCCTCTCTGTCTCCTCTGCTTTCCTCCGCCTCCTCACTGTCTCCTCCGCGTCTCCTCCGCTCTCCTCCTCCTCCTCCTCCTCCTCCTCTCTGTCTCCTCTGCTGTCCTCTGTCTCCTACACTCTCCTCTCTGTCTCCTCCGCCTCCTCTCTGTCTCCTCCACTTTCCTCCTTTTGAATCTGGCACCCTTTCCTGATGTCAGAGATGCACGCTTGTCCAGGCCCTGCCCCCTGGCCGTGTACGTCACCACCCCGCCCCCCTTCGCCTCCCGCCGTGGTGCTTGGCTGACTTCTGTGCCACTCAGCCGGGCCACCACGCGGGAGCAAGTGGCACAAACGGCTGTTTGGGCTCCGTGGTCCCCATGCAGCACGGGGGTCGGCACTGCTTGAGTGCGGGGTAGATCACTCTCGCCGCCATGGGGTGATCCTGCCCTGTCACATGGTGCTCAGTGCTCCGCTCCATCTACTGATCAATGCTGTGATGCCGCTCAGAGGCAACAGAAAATGTTTCAGAATTACAGAGGCACAGGTGACACTCAGAGGCAACAGAGAACATTACAGCATTACAGAGGCATTACAGCATTACAGCATGACAGAGCCACAGACATTGGGCCTTTATATATATGATGAGGAAGTTAAACAGAAATTAAAAGGTACAGTGACAAAAGTAAAATCTCTGCAAGATGCATGTAAATTTTTCAAAGACACCATAATAGAGGTCCAACTTAAATGTATACCCCAAATTAAAAAACACAATAAGAGAACAAAAAAGTGCCACCGTGGCTTAACAAACAGGTAAAAGAAGCAGTAACAGATAAAAAGATATTTTTTAAAAAGTAGAAGTCAAATCCTAGTGAGGAAAATAGAAAGGAGCATAAACTTTGTCAAATTAAGTGTAAAAATATAATAAGAAAAGCCAAAAAGGAGTTTGAAGAACAGCTAGCCAAAAACTCAAAAAGTAATAGTAAAATGTTTTTAAGTACATCAGAAGCAGGAAGCCGGTTAAACAACCAGTGGGGCCCTTGGACAATCGAGATGCTAAAGGAGCCCCTGAAAGATGATAAAGTCATAGCAGAGAAGCTAAATGAATTCTTTGCTTCAGTCCTTCATGGCTGATGATATTGGGGAGATTCCCAAAACTGAACCATTCTTTTTAGGTGACAAACCTGAGGAATTGTCCCAGATTGAGGTGTCATTAAAAGAGGTTTTGGAACAAATTGATAAACTCAACAGTAACAAGTCACCGGGACTGGATGGCATTCACCCAAGAGTTCTGAAAGAACTCAAATGGGAAATTGAAGAACTAACAACTGTGGTTTGTAACCTATCCTTTAAATCAGCTTCTGAACCTAAGATTGGAAGGTAGCTAACATGACGCCAATATTTAAAAAGGACTCTAGAGGTGATCCTGGCAATTACAGACTAGTAAGTGTAACATCAGTACTGGGCAAATTAGTTGAAACTGTGGTAAAGAATAAAATTGTCAGACACATGGATGAATATAATTTGTTGGGGGAAAGTCAACATGGTTTCTGTAAAGGGAAATAATGACTTACCAGTCTCCTAGAGTTCTTTGACGTGGTCAACAAATATGTGGACAAGGGGGATCCAGTGGATATAATATACTTAGATTTCCAGAAAATTTTGACAGGATCCCTCACCAAAGACTCTTAAGTAAAGTAAATTGTCATGGGATAAGAGGGAAGGTCCTTTCATGGATTGATAACTGGTTAAAAGACAGAAAACAAAGGGTAGGAATAAATGGTAAGTTTTCAGAGTGGAGAGAGGTAACTAGTGAGGTCCCCCTAGGGTCTGTCCTGGGACCCATTCTATTCAACTTATTTATAAATGATCTAGAGAAAGAGGTAAACAGAAAGATGGCAAAATTTGCAGATAATACCAAACTGCTCAAGATAGTTGAGACCAAAGAACTGTGAAGAGCTTCCAAAGGATCTCACCAAACTAAGTGATTGGGCAACAAAATGGCAAATGGAATTTAATGTTGATAAATGTAAAGTAATGCACATTGGAAAAAATAATCCCAACTATATATAAAATATGATGGGGACTAATTTGGCTACAACTACTCAAGAGAGAGATCTTGGAGTCATTGTGGATAGTTTTCTGAAAACATCCACTCAGTGTGCAGTGGCAGTGAAAAAAGCAAATAGAATGTTAGGAGTCATTAAAAAGGGGATAGAGAATAAGACAGAAAATATCTTATTGCCTCTATATAAAATGGTGGTACACCCACATATAGAATACTATGTACAGATGTGGTCACCTCATCTCAAAAAAAGATATATTCTGAACCTCAAAAAAAGGTTCAGAAAAGGGCAACAAAAATTATTAGGGCTTTGGAACGGGGCCCATATGAAGACAGATTAAAAAGGCTTGGACTTTTCAGCTTAGAAAAGAGGAGACTAAAGGGGGATATGATAAAGGTCTGTAAAATCATGACTGGGTTGGAAAAAGTGAATAAGGAAAAGTTATTTACTCATTCCCACAATAAAAGAACTAGGGGTCACCAAATGAAATTACTAGGCAGCTGATTTAAAACAAACAAAAGGAAGTTTTTCTTCACTCAGCGCGCAGTCAACCTGTGGAACTCCTTGCCAGAGGATGTGGTGAAGGCTAGGACTTTAACAGGGTTCAAAAAAGAGCTAGATAGATTCATGGAGGTTAGGTCCATCAATGGCTATTAGCCAGGATGGGTAGGAATGGTATCCCTAGCATCTGTTTCTCTGGAAGTGAGTGACGGGAGGGATCACGGGAGGATTACCCGTTGTGATCCCTCCCTATGGGGCATCTGGCATTGGCCACTGTTGGCAGACAGGATATTGGGCTAGATGGACCTTTGGTTTGACCCAGTATAGCCGTTCTTATGTTCTTAAGCTCTAAAACGGGGCATTGTTGCCCGCAAGTTGAGTAATGCTAGCTAGCAAGGAACCATGGGCAGGTTGCCCAGAAAATAAGCTGTTTCACATCTTTTGTCTGGCAGCCTCCACACCGGGCAGTGCACAGACACTGTTTCACATTGGGCACATAACCAGGCCCTTGCTGGGCAGCACACGCTGGTGCTAGAGGCTACCGCAGTGGGCAGTGGCATGCTATCAAGTCTCAGCTGCTAAACAATGGGCAGAATGCAGGGGTGGCAACTGAAGGCTCAGTACTATTTTTCTAAACAGATACAGTTTATTTGTAAAGCAGCATGTGTTTCTGTGTTCAGGTGCACAGATATAATAAATGCCAGTGTTCCGTGTTTTGTTTGATTATAGGAAAAGGGATTTTAATTTAATTAAAAATGTATCATGTCAAAAATGGCTCACCCACACATGCAGCAAGAGTGTCATACTGATAACACCAGGAACTAAAGACTTACGGCATAGGTGAAAAAAAATGTATGTAGTAAGTTACATGTAGAAAGCAGTCAGCCATCCTCAATTTAAAACTATTCAGTTGCTGGTGATTTCTGGAGGCAAAGGCAGAGATGTCTCTTAGCAGAGATAGAAAACCTAGAAAGCACCTCAGTGGAGCCTCTCTGCCAAGAGTACTTCAGTTAAAATGCTGAAGTCCCACTACAGGTAGAACAACTGGAGTAACTGGGTGGTTGCAAATCTTTTTACTCCTTGATATTCCTCTGTTGTAATCTTCTCCTGCACAGCTTGCCATCCCTCCACATTGGAGAGGGCCCTGCACTGGTCCACCCCCTCACCACAGAAATGCATTGGTTCCAATGCCAGGGGCCCTCAGCACGTGCAGATTTTTCCTATTTTTATTCATACACATTCCACCCAAGATAATTAGGCTGCCTCTCTTTATTGTCCCCCTAAAGCACATTATTTTAAGTATAAAAGTATCCTTTCTTTGATAGGATAACAAGTCTTGTGGATAAGGGAGAAGCGGTGGATGTGGTATACCTAGACTTTAGTAAGGTGTCTGATACGGTCTCGCATTATATTCTTATCAATAACTAAGCAAAATACAACTTAGATGGGGCTACTATAAGGTGGGTGCATAACTGGCTGGATAACCGCACTCAGAGAGTAGTTATTAATGGTTCACAATCCTGCTGGAAAGGTATAATAAGTGGGGTTCCGCAGGGGTCTGTTTTGGGACCGGCTCTGTTCAATAACTTCATCAACGATTTAGATATTGGCATAGAAAGTACGCTTATTAAGTTTGCAGATGATACCAAGCTGGGAGGGATTGCAACTGCTTTGGAGGACAGGGTCATAATTCAGAATGATCTGGACAAATTGGAGAAATGGTCTGAGGTAAACAGAATGAAGTTTAATAAAGACAAATGCAAAGTGCTCCACTTAGGAAGGAACAATCAGTTTCACGCATACAGAATGGGAAGCGACTGTCTAGGAAGGAGTAGGGCAGAAAGGGATCTAGGGGTTATAGTGGACCACAAGCTAAATATGAGTCAACAGTGTGATGCTGTTGCAAAAAAAGCAAACATGATTCTGGGATGCATTAACAGGTGTGTTGTGAGCAAGACACGAGAAGTCATTCTTCCTCTCTACTCTGCGCTGGTTAGGCCTCAGCTGGAGTATTGTGTCCAGTTCTGGGCATCACATTTCAAGAAAGATGTGGAGAAATTGGAGAGGGTCCAGAGAAGAGCAACAAGAATGATTAAAGGTCTAGAGAACATGACCTGTGAAGGAAGGCTGAAAGAATTAGGTTTGTTTAGTTTAGAAAAGAGAAGACTGAGGGGGGACATGATAGCCATTTTCAGGTTTCTTAAGGGGTGTCATAAGGAGGAGGGAGAAAACTTGTTCATCTTGGCCTCTGAGGATAGAACAAGAAGCAATGGGCTTAAACTGCAGCAAGAGAGGTTTAGGTTGGACATTAGGAAAAAGTTCCTAACTGTCAGGGTAGTCAAACACTGGAATAAATTGCCGAGGGAGGTTGTGGAATCCCCATTTCTGGAGATATTTAAGAGTAGGTTAGATAAATGTCTATCAGGAATGGTCTAGACAGT
Source organism: Rafetus swinhoei (assembly GCA_019425775.1). Classification (NCBI taxonomy): domain Eukaryota; kingdom Metazoa; phylum Chordata; order Testudines; family Trionychidae; genus Rafetus; species Rafetus swinhoei. The sequence goes on from CM033440.1 coordinate 35,121,139, forward strand.
ATTTGGTCCTGCCATGAGGGCAGGGGACTGGACTCAATGACTTCTCGAGGTGCCTTCCAGTCCTAGTATTCTATGATTCTATGATTCTATAAACTTAAAAAACAACAAATAGTCTGGTAGCACTTTATAGACTAATAAAACATGTAATAAAACATGTATCATGAGCTTTCGTGGGCAAAGCCCACTTCATCAGATGACCGGAGTTTTATTTTAAGTGTCCTGTTTCTCATGTTTCTCCCTGTAATTCCCTTTATTTACACAAATGTAGATATCCCAGAATGCCTCATATGCGTCTGTGATATCACTTACACCATTGTATGCAATAAGACTTGTGATCTCTACAGTATTCAGCAAAAAAGTGTGAGGTAGAGTTCACATAGGAGTGAATTTCTGTACTGAATTCTCTTCCCAGTTTCTAGAAGTTCAGCATGTAAATGTGGAATTAACTCAGTTTTAATCTTATTTAATGATCCTATGATTTTAATAAGTCTCTGTTTAAAAAGTACTTTTGCTGGTATATATGTGAACACTAGAACATATATAACAAAGAGCTGATATTACCTGTCCCACAGAGTTTGAAACCAGTTCAAATGGACTCTGAGTGGGATTTTTAAAAAAATGCCCATCACTGACCAAATTCTGTTCCCATTGAAGTTGATGGGGAATATTTCCATCAGCTTTACTGAGAGAATAGTCTAGTGCTGTGCATGTTTGAAAACCAAAGTGACTCTTGGTGCTCAAGAAGAGAAAGTACCTCACTGATTCCAGAGTGACCTAGGGTATGTCTACACTTCAGGAAAAAGTTGAATTAACATATTCAACTTCAGCTACATAAATAGTGTAGCTGAAGTTGAAGTAGCTTACCTCGGCTTTTGGTGGTTTCTACACTGCATTAAGTCGAAGGAAGAACACTCTTCCTTCGACTTCCTTTACTCCTTGTGAAAGCAGGGTTACTGGCATTCACCAGCATACCCCTCTCACTTCGAATTAGCTATCTTAACTAGACCGCTAATTCAAATCCTGGAAGATTGATAGTGGCAGCTTTGATCTTCCTTTGTAGTGAAGACGTATCCCCAGTATTTTCTGCCTAAATGCAGGCAATGCTACAGTTGGCCAAGTCAGTTCATTGAAGTGCAATACTCAACAGGCAGAGCATGCAGAACAACAGATCATATGGACTAGGATGAAGGAGTGAAGGATATCAAAGGCAATGAAAGATTAGATAATGGAAAGACAGCAGTGGATGATTTGTATAATGCAAGTTGTTAAGAGACAATAAGGAAGAACATAGAAGAAATATATCAGGCAAGAAGGGTAGAGAAGAAAGACAATCAGTAGAGGAGAGATAAACAAGAGAAGGGACAACAGGACATCATAAGGGAGGGAGAAAGATCAAAGAGAAACGGCATAGTGAGAGGAGGCAGAAGAAGAGATGAGAGAGAATTAGGGATAGAAGGCAGGCAGTGAGAACAAAACTCTAGATATGCAAGAGGAAAGACCACAGAAGAGAAATTAAAAGTAGGAAACATCAGTGGAAGGAAAAGAGAGTTGGGATGAAAAGAGTAATAAAAGAGCAGTGGAAAGGAAAAGAGTAGAGGTAAAGATGGGGAGAAGAAAAATAGGGGAAACAAATTCTTGCATGTCGGTCTCTGGCAGGATTAGCTGTTTCTAGGAAACTGATTGAGAGAGTTTTGCCTGGGTTAAGTATGTGGGATTGACTTTAGGAACCAGGAAGTGACTGGGAAGCACAATTTAACTGACACAAGTGAAATCAAATGAAAATAATAAGACAAAAGGGAAGAGGAAAAGTTCTGTGTACCTATTGGCTTTAGAATGGAGAACAGCTCTTCTTCTGTGATCTCCTTAGGGAAGAGCCCAGCACTTTTCCCCACAATACTGAAATAGATTAAAGATTGACAGTCTGCAGAGGCACTTCACACTGCTAATGGGATTTAGAGCTCTACACTGCTACATGGTATCAGAAATAGATAGTTCAGTAATGACTGAACATTGTTACCTTCGGCTGATGGTTCAGGACTGTAATGAATTTGTGGTTTCAGTCCCATTGCAGCTGGATAGGAATCCACATAAAGATAACCACCATCACAGCTGTTGTTGAAACACTTGTTGACAATCTTAGCAAAAAAGATAAGGAACAAATAGCACAAAAATGAATTGTGTTCCAGTCCCTGACGCAGCTACTCCAGCTCTGATAGTGTCTTCTAAAAGGGTAGTAGAGAGAAGCTTGTTCTGCTGTCACCTATAGTGTACCTGTTCTGGAGCATTGTGTGTTGAAAACTATGTTAAAATTGCAAACTCAGTTTACATTTCATGGGATTTTCCCAACCCTGCTTGAGGGCTAGGGGGTTCTAAAATGAAGTTAGTCAGCTATCAGACAGCCTGGGTAAAATGGGGTGACTTGTGACTGTTTTAGGAACTCTCACTATATATTTTGGGGGTCCTTTGTATTATCATTCTGAATTCTAATAAATAGTATTAGAATGTAACACTTCGGGGGAATATTTTGGTTTATATTTACTTGCTATGTGTATATGTCATGAAGTATAACATAGAGGACTTCTGTATAAAGGGGCTGTAAATCCACTGCCTTCAAGAAGTACTACAGTTCAGACACACACAAAAAATTCATTCCTTACAGTAAATTCCACTTCTTCACATGCCAGCTCTTTTTCCTTTCTCTCTCTTGCATTCCATTCAATGAATTGAAGAGGAAATGCCATTAGGGCTTTGTTTCTGGATACCCAATGAATGTCTAAGGAGCCTTTCACTCCCTGATTAGATAAAGCTATATTTTGTAAATGAGGCTACATGAGGTTTGAGAGAAAGCATGAGCTAATATCTATACCCCTAAAATATTAATCAGAAGACCTGGTTCTCATTCCAGCTTCTTCAGACTTTCTGAGTGATCTGTACAAGTCACTTCACCCTACGCAATAACCAAGCTTGTTATTCTGAAATAGTGGGCTGGTTCTTTCAAAATCTGTACTCCTGCTTACCTTGGAGAATAAGCTCATTTTGAAATAGTTATTTCAAGAGTTATTATTTCAAATTTAGTTATTTTGAAATAATTTCCTAGTGTAGACATGCCCTAAAGGATCCTATTACATTTCTATGCAACTAAGTTATTTATTTGTTAAATTCTGTAGGACTTTTCGATAAGGGTTACTATATATACCTGAACTAACTACTTAAGCAGCAATTTACTGGTTAAATAGTAGCTAGTAGATAGTCCCTAGCTAGAGACAGTAGCTAGAGACAGTCCCTGCCCTGAACCACAGATCACAGATGTGTCCGTATATTAGTTATGGACTATGAAGATTTTTTCATTGGAGTGGCCATACTTGACTGGGTAAAGTCCAGCCCCGTTTAATATTGACAGGGAGTGGCCTGTATAAAATGAACCAATGACCAAATTTCAATTCCAATTTCCCAGCATGTAAACTGTAATCACAACTTGCAAGGAGCTTCCTCTTTGTTGGCAGCTGTTATTATTTATTGATTTGTATAGCAGCCAGATTGCTCCTGTGGCCCAAAAGGGCTTACAGTCTATCTAGAACAGTGGTTTTCAAAAAAAAATTCTAGTGACCCAGTCGAAGAAAATTGTCGATGCCTGTGACCATAATTTAACTATACTGTGGGTTCCGAGGTGAGGCTGAGAGCTATGGGGTATAGTGAGGGGTGGGGGGGTTAAGGGCTAGGGCAGGAGAGGCTTACCTTGAACTGTTAGTTGTGCAGTGGGGGAGCTAAGGCAGGTTTCCTGCCTCTCCTGGCACCACAGATCATGCTATGTCCCAGAAGCACCCAGCATTAGGTTCCCAGCCAATGTCAGTGCAGAGCTAGTGCTCAGGGCACAGGCAGTGCATGGAGCCTTGTGAGCTCTTCTCCTCCCCTCTTCCCCCCCCCCAACTAGGAGGTGAGCCTTTGTTGCCACACCTGGGGCACAGCACAGTCTGCGGTGCCAAGACAGGCAGGTTGCCTGCTTTAGCACCCCCACTGGTCACCTGATCCCCCTGCTGCAGTGAGAGCTAGCGCCTGACATTCCATGACCCAGAACTGGGTCACGACCCATAGTTTGAAAACCACTGATCTAGAGAAAGTAAACAGTGTACAAACCCATCACAGGGAAGTTAGAAAAGCAGTGTCTTTTGGGTGCAGCTTCATAAGGAAAAAAGGTGTGTTCATAACTCAAGTTAGCTAACTTGAATCAATGAATGTGAGGTAAAATTGCAAGGGAGTTTGTAATTTTCACATAAGTTAAGATGGTGGGGGAGCTGTGGGTTTATCCTGACCTGCTAATTTATATGGAAAATATAAGGTAATGTGAGTTAAGAATACATTTTTTTTTTCTACTAGTGAAGACAAGTCCTTAGTGCAGTAATATTCAGACTGAGGCTCTGGAGCTGCATGTGGTTCTTTAGTGTATCTCCTTCAGCTTTTTGCAGCACATCCTATTAAACCACTGTATATTATTTACTATATTATTAGCCAATTGAAAGGGTACGTCTCCCTCAGCAGGGCTAAAGTCGAATTAAGCTACCCAACTTCAGCTACATCAATTCTGTAGCTTAACTCAAAATAGCTTAACTCAGCTTTAGGCGTTGTCTACACAGCAGGAAGTCGAAGGAAGAACATTCTTCCTTTGACTTATCTTACTCCTTGTGAAATGAGGATTACCATGAGTCGGAGTAAGAAGTCCTCCAGCTTAACATTATTTCAAAATAAAGGCTTGTAATGTAGATACACTCTTTGTTATTTTGGAATAACATCAGTTATTCTGAAATAAATCTGTATAGAAGTACCCTAACTGATAAAATAATAATACTTGGTCAATCATTTTGCTGTGAAAATAATATATATATAAACTATTCCCCTGTCATACTGTTTAAATATGAATATACAGTATTGTAATTAATGAGCCAACAAATTCACACTGCTGTGGGTCTTTTGGGTAATGCTAATTTGGCTCCTGAACCACTGAGGTCTGAGTAACATTCCTTAGTGTTAAAGCTAAGCATTATCATGCCTGCTCAGCAAAAGAACTTAAGTATGTTCTTAAGTTAGGCATGTGAGTTCAGTGGGATTATTCCTGGTAAATGTGGGTATGTTTTAGAATGCCATGATTTTGGCTTAGATTTTATTTGTAAAGAAATGTAACTCTTTAGTCATCTAGTCGTATCTCTTCACTTAGGAGAGTCTCTTGGCACTGAGGCTACGTCTACACTACAGGGTTTTTGCAGAAGAAGCACAGGTGCCCTGGTGGCCATTCTGTTAATGGCAATCAGAGCTTTCTTGAGAGAGAGCATCCATGCAGTCTGGATGCTCTTTTGTGCAAAAGCGCATCGCTTTTCCATTGCACTTTTGCAGTGTGGACATGCTCTTGCGCAAGAAGTTTTTGCGGAAGTTCTCTTCTGCAAAAAGCTTCTTGCACAAGAAGCCTGCAGTCTAGATGTAGCCTGAAAGTAGAAAAGCATGTGCTTTGACTGGCATAGAGATGGACCCAATGTCTTACTGAAGCTGAATCTCACTGTAAAAGAGCCTTCAAGTTTGAGGTTAATCAGTATGCATTGATGAAGTCTGCATGAGCCATGTCTCTTCTCTGGATAAATTGAACATTTCAGTTTTCAGTTACATTAATCCAGATCTTACCATGTATCATAACATCTCTGAAAGAAAAAATGGTAAAATGTATATATTGTACTGCAGGTTAGCAATATAGTCCGTATTTAGTGATAAGTTCCTTTGGAAGAAGGTGGTGTTTCTAGTTTGGACAATCATCATTAAAAGAAGAATTTTTCCAAATCTGCACAAAAGAATGAAGGTGGGAGAGGAAACTACTGAAGTTTTTTCTGTTCTGTTTGGGGGAAAGCTCTTTGAACCCTGGTGTAAGATATTAGTTGAATAAACCCTTGCTAAACTGCACATTATTGTAAGAAAAACATCCATGAAGCTTAAATAAATAGCTTGTACAGTCAGGGTCAAATTATTTTATTATTATTTTTAATCAGCTGATCTGGCAGTAGTCATCTTTTGTATTTTTTAATTATTATTTTTGCATGGGTCTTTTGAGTCCAAAATCAATATAATCTCTTGCTGTCCCAGCTTATTAAGCTGCCATCAGTGTTGCTGCCAGCAGTTTCCTGTAGCACATTTAGTAAATTGGATGCTAGATACACTCAGTCCACTAGACAAGCTTATTTGCTAGATGTACCGACTTTATTCAGTAGTGAAATGAGTAACAGTACAGGCTTTTAGTGGTCATAAATAGGTTTCAAAGTTCTTTCACTTGCCACTGCTGAGAGTAGTTAAAATCTTGTGTAATTAAATAATTCTGATTTTAGAGGCTAAAATACATCATTTTTGCATCTTCTAATTATATTAATTTTGAAGTACAACAGACAAGCTGTGTGATCCTTTCTCCACTTGTTGTGAGTTTGATTATCAGAGGGGCCTTGTCCCAACCTCTTTTTGTATTTGAACATATAAGCCTTATGTACAGTTTTCAAGCATTAATACTTGCACATTTGATAGAGTCACATCTTCTAGTATTAGTGCTTGTAAAATGAAAGTGCAGGTATTTGCATGCCCATGGTTCCTGCAAAATTAGGATCCATCATTTTAATGATGCCAGGGATTTGTAGACAGCTACTTGAAATGCAACCATAAACTTATGATTCTTTAAATATCTGTGTATCATCTATACAAGCATTATAGTGCTGAAATCAGTATATGAAAGACTTTTCTAAAAGCCTACAGCTTTGTCTACTTAAGAAAGTTGCAATGGTTTTAAACTGATTTAATTAAACTGCTACAAACCACTGTGAGAACATTCTTAGGCTATGTCTACACTATGAGATTATTTCAAAATAAGTTATTTTAATATAACTCCCAAAATAGCTATTTCGAAATAAGCTTATTCCCTAAGGGCATATCTAGACTACGCTAGACTTTCTAAAGCGGCACTTTCGAAAGTGAAAGTAATTAAGACGCAGTTTTGTCGGCGAACCCTCCCGTTTGTCGACAAGCCACTTTTCCTTAAAAAAATGAGGTTTACGCGGCTTGTCGACAAACGGGAGGGCTCGCCGACAAAACCGTGTCTTAATTACTTTCACTTTTTGAAAGTGCCACTTTCAAAAGTGAGCTCCAAAGAAGATATGCTAATTTCCACGGAATCTGCATATCCTCTTTCAAAGGTCTAGCATAGTCTAGATATGCCGGAAGGAAAGCAGGAATTATTGTTTTGAAATAACCAGCTCCTTATTTCAAAATAACAGATTTGATAGTGTGGATGCTCTGTTGTTATTTCAAAATAAGGGGAGTTATTTTGAAATAACTCCCCAGTGTAGACATGCCCTTATTTCAGTTCCGTTTCAGGTTTATTTTGGTTTAGTTTATGTTGATTAGAAATCAGTTTAAGTGAAACTCAAATAAGCTGCTCATTCTTTGAAATAAGTCTCCAAATGGAAGTATGCAATGGTTTAATTTCAAGAAAAAGATTAAGTTACAGTAGTGCTGCTTACAAAGTCTGTTAGGGACAAATCAAACCTGCATGTATAGAGATACCTTGGAGGAGGGTAAAAAAAGGCCACGGAAACGCACCTTGTACAATTTCTGTCATATTGCAGCCTCAGAGAGAGGGGATAGAGACTCTGCTGAGGATACTTGGCCTCCCAATCCCGCTGATCTCTGGGATAAATGAGGAAGGAACTCTTGGTTCCAAAGACAAGCCTAGTGAGGGAACAGGATGGATCTGTGGTCCCCTAAGTGGAAGGGATGTTCAGAGCCTAAATTTGGAGACACTTTCAGCCCAAGTATTTAATTAATGGGATAATGAAGGGCTCAGACCCATGAGATGGAATCATTAGGGGCCGGATCTAAATTCTGTATAAGTAATTGACCCTAACAGGAAGATATATGAGCATAATACAGTGGCTATTCTACCTATGAAAGAAAGAGCACAGCCTGAAAGAATAAAAGTAATGCTTAGCCCTTAGTTAGTGTTTTAATTTGCCAGGCTCAAAGCACTTTGCAGAAAATGTATGGCTCAATACATGAATTGTATGGATGGGGAACCTGAAGCACAGATGACTTGGTCACTCAGGCCAGTGATTGAGCCAAGACTAGAACCCAGATCTCCTGAGCACACTTCGGTAATTTTAAAAAATGAAATTATTTAGAAATAAAGTATTTCAGGGGGACTATAATTAATCATGCTCATTGATCATTTTATGTTTTTAACTTAAAGTATCCATTAATGAAAACAATTACGCACTCCAGAGTCTGTGTCTGGCATGGGGCATGGTGAGAATCCCACGTTGTGTTAATACTGAGTAAGGAACTTGCAGCCTGTGTAAGTTACTCAGGGTATATCTATACAGCGAGACTATTTTGGGATACTAGAAGTATCCCAAAATAGCTACCCTGCATCTTTTGAACGTGCCCTCTATTTCGAGATAGGGGATGTGTTATTTCGACATCCCTGTAACCCTTGTTCCATGAGGGTTAAGGGATGTCTCAAAATAGCACGATATTTCGAAATTTGGCATTGTGTAGACACACCAAATTTCAAAATATGCTATTTTGAAATTCAATCAAAATAAGATACAGAATTTGCATAGCTCAAAGTGCGTATCTTATTTTGAGTTTAGGGTGCTGTGTGGACGCATCCTCCCTGAGGGCCAAACTTTCACCTACATATGAGCATTTCCAGTAACTTTAGTGGGGATGCACAGCTGCAGCCTCAAGCAGAATTTGGTCTTCAATTGCGTAAAAAATAGCAAGCGTAAGGTGACATGTTTGCACATCATACCTAGATCTCATCATTTGATTTTTTTCTTTATACCACAGTATTGTTTTTATGCATCAGCCAAGATCAAAATCGCTGTGTGCTAGATGCTGCATAAACACACAGGAACCAATAGTGCCAACTGCAATAGCGTATAAAATAGATAGTGCCTTCCTATGTAGAATTCTTCTGCAGAAACCAATTATTATGCTGTACCCAGTGTTTGCCCAAGCTTAAGGAGCACCTGTTAGCATTTCCAGCTTTGAACACAGCAATTGAGCAGTGACTGTCTGAGTGATATATTGCTTTTCTGTCACCCCAAAGTTGTCCTGGATATAAGAAACTTACTTGAGTGCGATAAACCTATAACATTTCACATATTAAATCTTTATAAGCCAGAGCCTTCAACTCTGCATGGCTACATGCCAGGAGACCTGCTGCCTCCAGGCTCTAATCCCAGCCAGGAGTAGAAGGCAGCTACCTCAGGTTTTCACCTCCCATTTCCCACAAGGAACAAGAGTCAGATGCCTGTGCTTTTCAGCTCCATGAGTGGGAAGTAGGGAGTCAGGAGACCCAGCTTTCTTGTCAGTTTCCAGGCTCTAGCCCAAAGTCAATATAAGTAACACAGTCTCTGGAGTGTGGGATTGTGGGTTTGAGCCTCCCCTTGCTCCTGGAGCATAGACACTGCATTGCCTTAACTTCATCAACATAAGCTCTATGCCTCTTGTGGAGTTATGATGTCCAGGTAATAGGGCATTTACATCAGTGGGACAAGGCTGACATAATTAGGTTGATATATGCTTTATGTTGTGTAAACCAGGCCAGAGTCTCAACTGGTTAATTTTCAGCTACTTTTAAAGATAAATATTAATAGTTTCTGAAATCACTCATTATGTAAAGAACATCTGTAGCAGGATGAATCAATTTGAACAGATTCATTCTCTTCCCCTTATTTATGAAGGGGGAAAAGTTTCATTTTAACGTATAACATGTTTGCTTTGTATTCATTTTTTGCCATTAATACAGTAGTGTTAAAAAATATAGTAGCATGCCAAATAGTGTTTCTAGTTATATGAAATTGCTTCATGGTTAAAATAAGGATGTCTTAATTATAGTTTTCCAGAATATTATGTGTTTTAATAATATATCTAAAATATACATGTGTTTATTATGTGGAATGCTTCTATTTATTAAAGAATCAGAAAACACAGGATCCTGTCTGCTGACAGGAGAATATCTTATTGTCCTTATATAAATCCATGGTACGCCCACATCTTGAATACTGCATACAGATGTGGTCTCCTCATCTCAAAAAAAGACATATTGGCATTGGAAAAGGTTCAGAAAAGGGCAACTAAAATGATTAGGGGTTTGGAACGGGTCCCATATGAGGAGAGATTAAAGAGACTAGGACTTTTCAGCTTGGAAAAGAGGAGACTAAGGGGGATATGATAGAGGTATACAAAATCATGAGAGGTGTGGAGAAAGTGAATAAGGAAAAGTTATTTACTTGTTCTCATAATGTAAGAACTAGGGGCCACCAAATGAAATTAATGGGCAGCAGGTTTAAAACAAATAAAAGGACGTTTTTCTTCACACAGCACATAGTAAATCTGTGGAACTCCTTGACTGAGGAGGTTGTGAAGGCTAGGACTATAACGGGGTTTAAAAGAGAACTAGATAAATTTATGGAGGCTAAGTCCATTAATGCCTATTAGCCAGTATGGGTAAGGAATGGTGTCCCTAGATTCTGTTTGTCAGAGGGTGGAGATGGATGGCAGGAGAGAGAGTGCTTGACCATTACCTGTTCAATTCACTCCCTCTGGGACACCTGGCATTGGCCACTGTCGGCAGACAGAGTACTGGGCTGGATGGACCTTTGGTCTGACTCAGTATGGCCATTCCTATGTTCTTGTGTTCTTATGTTCCCTGAATAGTAACTGAAACCAAAGCAACAGAAGTAGTTGTAGTTCACTCTGGGTGCATCTACGCAGCAGGGCTTAACTTGAAATAAGCTACGCAAGTTGAGCTATGTCAATTGCATATGTCAATTGCCTTAACTACATCAACTACATCAATTGCCTTAACTACATCAATGGGGAGCATCTATACAGCACTTATTTTGAAACAGAACACTCTTCCTCTGACTTCCCTTACTTCTCGTACAATGAGGGTTACAAGAGTCGAGGTAAGAAGTCCTCCAGCTTGACAGTATTTTGACATTATTATGAAATAACTACCTGCTGTGTAGACATGGACTAAGTTATTTTGCAAGAATGCTAGTTATTTTGAAATAATGTTGCTGTGTGGACTATCATTTGTTAATTATTTTGTTACAAGTCTGTGGATGGACACTTGTTTCAAGAAAAGATCACCCTGTTCTATGTATGTTGATTTTTTACTAATGTAAATGATTTTTAACTAATTCAAACACAGTATATTGAAATTGGACACAGAGTTTAATCTAAAACTCTAGTTTCTACAGAGGCTTGCATCAAAATAATTAAAAGTGTGATTTATAACTCCTTGAGGGCATGTGTACACTAGAAAATTATTTCAAAATAATTTATTTTGAAGTAATAACTCCTGAAATAACTATTTCAAAATAGCATATCCACAGTACAAGGAAGCCTTGAAATTAGTCCGAGGCAGGCTCCCTTAATGTGGGTGCACTACCTCAACTTTGAGCCCCAGGAAGCACTGGGGAGAAATTACTTTGAATGACTCTGGGGAGTAGTTATTTTGAAATAGCAGCAGTGGAGCATCCACAGTACCGCTATTTAGGGTTGCCAGATGGTTTAACAAAAAATACCAAACATCCCCCTGCCAAAAACCAACCCCCCCCCCCAAAAAAAAAACCCCACAGCACCGGGAAAAAATTCTGTTAGGGCAGGTGAAAAAGGGGGAGACCAAAGTTGGTAAGCAAAAGCAAAAAAAAAGCAGGGGGGGGGGAGACGGAGACAAAGTTGTTAAGCAAAATTTGCACCACTCCCTCCAGTTTGGGACCACACACTAACCCCCAATGCACCCACCCCTCTCCATGAGCCAGGCGCCCTTAGTGTCTCCCTATCCCAATGCACTCACCCCTGCCTCAGAGCCAGGCCCCTCTAGCGTCCTCCCATCCCAATGCACTCACCCCTGCATCAGAGCCAGGCCCCCTCAGCGTCCCCCATCCCAGTGCACTCCCCCCTCCCACTGAGGCAGGCATCCCCAGCATTGGGAGCCTCTGCTCCAATCAAATCTCCGCCCTCCCCCTCTGCAGAGCCAGGCACGGAGGAACAATCTGACTTGTAAAGTGGCTGCTCCTGCCGCCTGGCCCAGCTGCCTCGGCTCGTATTGTAGAGAGAGGGAGGCATCACATGGCCAGCTCCTGGTCTCTGCTGGTTACGTGGGCCAGAGCAGCACGCGCTCTGCTCCCAGCCCAGCCCGCTGCCCCCTTAGCGTGACACCCGGCACGTGCCCCTTCCTGTCCCCCCTTCATTAGACTCTGCCGCACTCCTCAGTCCCCCGGCCCCACCAGATGTGGCAGGGGAAAATTTTCACTGCCGGGCTTCCATCCCAGGGGAACGGGAGATACCGGACATTGCACATGTCCAGTATTTCCTGGGGTTTTTTTATCGGACAGAGCCCGCAAATACCGGACTGTCTGGGTGAAAACTGGACACCTGGCAACCCTACCACTATTTCAAAATAACTATTTTGAAATAAGCATCATTCCTAGTGAAAAGCAGGAGTTATTTCAAAATAACCAGCCCCTTATTTTGAAATAACCAGCCCCTTATTTTGAAATAACGGGCTTGGTAGTGTGGACGCTCTGCTTGTTATTTCTAAATAAAGGGAGTTATTTCAAAATAATTCTCTAGTGTAGACCAGGGCTTAATGATTTCAGTTCCAATTCCCATGTAAATAGGTCCTTAAAGTCCATCAGAAAGGAAATCCTTCCATGGTTCTTTTGAAGAAAAACCCTCAAAAAAATGAGGAGTACAGGATCTTTAAAAAAAAAAAAGGGAGGGGGGGTTCGAAAGAACCACGTCTAGATGGCGGTTTCACTTTCAAAATACCCTTTTTTCGAAAGACCACTGTGATGTGATTATGCAAATGAAGAGTGGGATATTTAAATCCCCGCTTAATTTGCACTTTTGATTTGCCTAATTTACATCCCTTTTTTGACAGAGGGATGTAGTTTAGACATACCCTTAGGGATACATTAAAGCTAAATAAAAGCACAGAGCACTAAGAGCACTGGTGGCTGTAAACCAACTTTATGGGACCATGGGAAGTTTGGCCACAACCGTGATAAGTGGACATCTGACTAACTAAAATAATATTGGCGCATGGATGTAGCCGGACCAGAGGATGCCGGACTAGAGAGGTCCAACCTATATATCTTAGTTCTTATGAGATCAAGTTCAGAAGTTCCAATACTGTATATTTTAATTAAGCATTCTAATGTAATTTATTCTGTAATATGCATGCCTGCCTTCTCTTTTTTCTTTATTTATTAAAATGAGGTAAAATAATAAGAAATTCTACAGGATATGATTACTCATTAATGGCTCTTTTGTCCAGTTTGTTTGTTAGATATGTTGCAATAGGACCACAAGAGGGCAGTATTCCTTTTTGCCTCTGCCTGCATTACTGGCCTTTCTCAGAGGCTTTTCCTCTGGTAAAAGGAGATCAGGTTGTATGAGAATCCATGCAGTGGGCTAAAGCCATAGCCATACTTGGTAGCAGGATGCCCAACACGTAAAGTTATCCACCTTATTTTAGTACATGGACATAGAGTTTAGGCCTGACCTGTTTCAGTATTCAGGGGCTGTGGAGAAGTGACATCTGGCTGCTGCTAATTAGCCGTGGAAATCCCTTGCTCACCTACTAATGCCAGTGTTGGCCAGATGCTGTTTGAGTGGGGAGGTGCCTGACCTGGAAGCAAACAGCTTTCTGCTTGCGAGTAAAGAGAGCATTTCCTCACTGCTTTGGGGTTAAACTCTGAGGAGACAGAACTAAAGAAGCCCTCGGGGGTCTCCTAATTAGCATCTGTGGAAATGACATCCTAAGCAAGGAGTTTTTGGCTGGGTAGTTAAAATATGAGTTCTATTTCTTCCAGGTAAATTACTCTGCTTCATTTTTGTTCTTTTAATTTATTTTAGGTGTCCCACTCCTGGCTGTGATGGCTCTGGGCACATTACTGGGAATTATGCTTCACATCGAAGGTATGTAAAGAAAGTTTTTGGTCTTTATAAATCATGTATCTTTCAAGCATATGTATTGGATTACAATTGAGGAAAGGGAGCTGTAGTGGGTGAAGAATCTGTCACCTGTGACAGATTCAAACTATTATTATCATTTGCATCCAGTGTTGAAGAAAACTGCACTTACTGGTCAAGATAATAATAGTATAATCCCATTCCCAGAAGAGGAGACACTATGGTAGTGTAGTAACTAAGGAGTGAGTAGTTAGTGCCACCCCCATTATGAGTACGAAACACTGTAAGGTAAGAAGAGCTGCTTTATATTTAGTAACAGGGACTATGATGTCTGACTCAGGCTTGGCTATCTGCTCACAGAGGTGCAAATCAGCAGGAACTCTGTTGAAGCCAGTAGAAAAATCACAGTGTAAAACTGGTATAAGTGAGAAAGATAGTTTAAAATCAAAACATCAGTTAAACAAGTATGAAGGAATCTGCTACACCATTGAGTTAACGAAAATTGACAAATCACAATAGTTGATTCATTTAAGAGACTGATCTAATTTAAAAAATAAAGATTACCTTAACAAGGATAACGTGTAAACATTTTAAAACCACCTCAGTAACTTAGGAGTCATAATCACATTTTCAAAAGTGACTGAGGGACAGATATTCAAAGATATGTGAGCACCTAATGAGACAGATAAGTAGGATTTTAAAGTCTAGCTGCTTTTTTTAAAATTCCACTAGGGACCTAACTCCATCTTTAGACATATAAATACATTTAAAAATTTGGTTTGTAGGAGTCTAATTCTCATTGAAAGTCAGTAAGATAGGCCTGATCTGCATTAGCAATTTACATTGGTTTAACTACATCTTTCAGGGGTGTGAAAACCCCAAAATCTTGAGAGAAGTAGCTATACTTACATAACCTCTGAAGTATACAGATTTATTCTGTTAACCTAGCTCCCAACTCCCAGGGCTGCTGTGAATTTCCTAAGCCAATGGTAGAATCCCTCCCATTTGGCATAGTGGCTGAAATGCTACAGTCACTGTAGCATTTTATATGTGCACAAATGCTTTAATTCCGATGTGTCTAAGTCACTTTTGAAAATTGCGCTTAGACACCTGTGCCACTTAGGTGCTTAAAAGGAACTCTGTTACTTATATTTTGATTTTAAATGAAAAAGCAAAACTATCTAAATATATAGTAGCATTTTTAAGGATAATGAACAGCAGGTTGGAAGAATCTAAATCTGCTATGTGAGTTACATAAGATGATTTTTAATGTTTACTTAGCATGGATATTCTCAGTTGGAGTCAGGAGAATGAAAATCAGTACAGTACAGAGAGCAAAAAAGTGCAAGTGCAGAGACCTAAATAATGGGAAGGGCATATTGCAGATGATTCTGTTCTAATGTAAACACAACAGTGAACACCAAGGAACTCTTAAATTCAGATTACTATGAAGACTGTCATTAAGGTGTTTTGCTAGATCAGTTCTCCCAAACTTCCTGAATCTGCCAATGCAATTTTGAGGTTCTTTTGCAGCACAGTGCAAGTCAGATCCATTGTCTTGTGGCCAGTTGCTGAAGACATCTAGTCAGTTTGAGAAAAAAAAGAGGGGATTAATAACACTGAATGAAATTCATAGGACTATGAAGAGGTTGTGGGGGAAGAAAATATACCTCAACCCACAGAAAAGGCACAAGGCAGCTCTGCCTCACTTCTGTGGCCTAATGCAGCCCTGTAAATAATGATTCCTGTGTTATTTCTGTTCAAGTGTTTGTGGTGACTGGAGAGCATAAATCTGAATCCAGTAGCCATATGCCATCACTGGCCTCCTTTCTACAGTGGGCTATTATGCGCTGATATGTAGCACAATTCTGTGACATGCATAGTGTGTGCATTATTGTATTCATTTTGAGGGAATAAAAGATCCCAAAGGGTGAAAGGTATTAATATAACCCAGTCAGCGTCCAACATTAAATAGTATCAGACAAGATTCAGGGTTTGGCACAGAGCAGTAGTTCCCAACCTTTTCAGACTACTGCTTTTCAGGAGTATGATTTGTCTTGTATACCACCAAGTTTCACCTCACTTAAAAACTACTTTCTTACAAAATCAGACATAAAAATACTAAAGTGTCACAGCATACTATTACTCAAAAATTACTTAGGTTCCCACTTTGTCTGAATGAAAATTTAGTTTGTACAGACTTTGTTAGTGCTTTCTGTGTTCTCTATAGTAAAACTAGGCAAATATCTAGTTGAGTTGATGTACCCTCTGGAGGACCTCTGCATATTCCCAGTGTACATATGCCCCTGATTGAGATCCACTGGTATAGAGACCTCAGCCTGATTAGTGCCATCACAATTAAAAATCCTTTTAAGCTATAAGTAAACATAGAGAAAAGACAGGAAAACAGTTAAAGAATCTGAAATGTAAATTATTAAATAAGGCTTTCATTTTAACAGCATCCTTTCCCCCCTTTTTTTCCTTAACTTGAAAGAGTTTTTAGAAGGAAAACCTCACTTTTTTATCAGTCTTCTAGGAGATATCAAAGATTGAGGCAACTGTCCTTTTCAAGAAACTAGAAGTTAGTTCCAATGGGCTACTGCTATTGTTATTGTCTAATCCTGTTTTCCTTTAAGACAAAATAAGACAAACACACACACAAAGGTGAAAGAAAAGAACAGCAAAGATAGAAAATGCAGCGTCTGTCACTGGTGTTGACTTTCTCTTGCAACCTCACTGTTGGAAAAACACAGGTGCAGCACAGAGCCTTATTCACTCCACGACCTTGCAAACTTGTACCAGCATTGGGCTGTTTGGGGCACTGCATTTAGAGTAATGTTTCAAAATATGTAGTATTAGCAGATGAGGCCCATCATTGACCGGGCAGTCATTTTGCGTGGATTACACTTATAGGAAAGTTCAAAGAAATTAAATACATGTAATAGAATTGTTTATTAATGTACTTGCAAAAGGGAAGTAAAAGAACAGTTTCAAATGTGTAGGATTTCAACTTCAAGCATTATTCATGTTATTGAATAATTACCAAACAAAGTACATTTGAATCAAAAACTTATAAAGCTTCCATTATTCTTTCCTTAACTAATTTGAATTGTGATTTGTAACAGTCAAAATTTTCTTTGAACTAAAATGATGGTTGAATAGGTGACTCAGTTTTAATTTTGTTAACAAATCTTTTTATGAACTCTAATCATAATAGCTATGACTTTTTTCTGATGAAAAACAAAAACAGTTATTTAAACCTTTCACCCAGCATATTCTGGTGTAAAAAGTAGTGCATTCAGCTAATTTCAGTGACAGGATTGTATATGCAAAATTTGGTATCTGTAGGTAATTGTGAAGTATGACTTTATTTTGCACAAATCAACAAACAAACAAACTCTTCAAAATATATAAGTGATTGGTCAGCTAAGTCAGATGCTTATTAGACAGAAGGAAAAGGAAGACAGGAACAAGAAGAAATAAAGTAAGGAAAGAAAAGGACATATGGAGGTAGAAGGAATACAAAGTTTCACATCCAAAGTGGTATTTGGGATTTTAGCCAAAGCTGGTGGAGGTGGCAATATTGTCTGGCTTGTTCTCTCTGGTTCAGTTTGATCAAGAGACATTTCAGAATTAGGACAAAGAAGATCTGAGGTCCCAGTAGATGGTGGGAATGGCAACTATGGTGGTGATGCTCACTTGCTGTTCTTCTCTTGTTTTGAAATCAGCCAGAATCACAGTTTGTTGACATTTTCTTCTAAGGCTGTGTCTACATTGGCCGCTTTTGCGCAAAAACTTGCTGCCTGTCTACACTGGCCGCGAGTTCTTGCGCAAGTACACTGACGTTCTAATGTATAAAATCAGTGCTTCTTGCGCAAGAACTCTGATGCTTCCGCTCAGGAATAAGCCCTCTTGTGCAACTGTTCTTGCGCAAGAGGCCAGTGTAGACAGGCAACATGAATTTCTTGCACAAGAAAGCCCTATGGTTAAAATGGCCATCAGAGCTTTCTTGCGCAAGAGAGCGTCTACACTGGCATGGATGCTCTTGTGCAAAAGCACATCTCTTGCGCAAACGCACATGCCAGTGTAGACGCTCTCTTCTGGAAGAGTTTTTGCACAAGAACTCTTCCGCAAAAGAGTTCTTGCGCAAGATCATGCCAGTGTAGATATAGCCTAAGTGTTTTTTGAGGACCTCATAAGGATGTGATGGATGGAATAGCCCATCCTCTCATCATTTTGCCTCATTTTGTCCAGCTCACTGATTGTGGTTCACTGATTTTTAGTTCCACTCTTTTCTTGTGTATCAAGCGTGATCTGAACCTGGTCCTGAGTTATATCAGTAGAGCTTTTTGGGTAAACTAATTCAATCTTTCTGTCTCTCTTGAGTACCTTTCCCCAGCAACATTTGTTGTCATAGGGTTATTGGGACACTTTATAAACTTTCACTCACTTTTCATAGGTAAGTTCACAATAAGGGTAAATGTGTAGGCCCAGTTGTTACATCAGTGGTTAGTTATCTTATGTATATACAGCTGCCCACCCATTCATTAAATGCCTGTGATTCTATTGAATGTAGGCCTTTAACACTCCTCAAGCCCTGAATATTTACATTGTTTAAGACAGAGCTACTCAACTTTGGAAGCCCCAGGGGCCACAATGATACTCGCAGCACATACCGAGGGCCGCAACTTAAGTGTGGTTGCATATAGATGCAAATATATATGCAAATAGCTTATTTCACACTGATGGGCATGAATAAAAAGCACTTCCCACGGTGCCCCAGTGCTCTCGGCACCTCCTCCTTGGGGGCTAGAAACGTCGTAACCCTGTACCCGTCTGTTTCAGCCAGCTCGTCCGCTTGCATCTTTCAGTGCTCATTCTGCTTGGGAGATGCCTCGCCGTTGTAGAGCATGTTCCCAGTGGAGGCCATGGTCAAAGGATCATATCCGCAGGCTGTGTGTTGTGCCCCATGTAAACCCAAACCGCACCATGGGCCGTGAACAAACGGGCTGCATGTTGAGTAGCCCTGTTTTAGGAAGTTGAATAAGTGAGAAAAAAAGTGTACCGTTGTGGGCCCGTAACATCATAGTATCCCTATGCACTAGCTCATCTAAACAACTCTGTTTACAGCATGGTAAGCACACAGTAAGTTTCACAAGATCACAAACTATCCACCATGAATAGATCTGGGAACAGAGTTGTATGGGCACCATAGTCCCACCCGGACGTCCCTGTGCAAAATGTGCAGTTCACTGAGATGGGGCCTAACTGTCCTAAAACAGTCCTGCTAGCTAGTGCGGAGAGAGGGCTCTGACCTAGACAGCCAGAGTCCTAGGCCGGGGCTGGGCTATTAGTGATTCTCATCTACTTTTTTAAGGGATTCTACTTGTTCTGGTTTGGGGATAGCCCCATCCCAGCCTTCCTCTACCAGCCATCTGTTCTTTGACAGAGCAGAAGAGAGTATAATGCAGATGGTCTGGCTAGATAAAATGTCATTTACCAGACAAGCAGCAGTGCATTTAGCATCCCACTCAGCCTGGACCAATCTTCCCCCATTTTAATGCTTTCATACCTGCTGCCTCTGCGTCTTGGAACTATTTCCCTTTCCTTACGCTTCCAAAAGCCACCTTCACTTAAATCTGTCCTTTAAACACATTTCTTTAGTGCTTATATTTGGCTTACAATTGAATGCATTTAGAAAAATCCTGGGATTAATCTAGAATGTTATGCTAGATTGGGAGGTAATCCAGTATTTTATCATATAATCATAAATTGTAGGTTGGAAGAGACCTCTGGAGGTCATCAAGTCCAACCCACTGACCAAAAGTAGGACCAACCCTAACTAAAGCATCCCAGCCAGGGCTTTCTCAAGCCTGAACTTAAAAACCTCTAGGGATGGAGATTCCACCACCTCCCTAGTAACTCATGCAAGTGCATCACCATCCTTCTAGTGAAATAGCTTTTCCTAATATCCAACCTAGACCTCCCCCACTGCAACTTGAGACCACTGCTTCTTGTTTTGTCATCTGTCACCACTGAGAACAGCCTCACACCATCCTCTTTGGAACCCCGCTTCAAGTAGTTAAAGACGGCTATGAAACCCCCCTCACTCTTTTCTTCTGTAGATTAAATAAAACCAAATCCCTCAGTCTCTCCTCGTAAGTCATGTGCTCCAGCTCCCTAATTATTTTTGTTAACCTCTGCTGGACTTTCTCCAATGTGTCCACATCCTTTCTGTAATGGGGGGCCCAGAATTGGATGTAATACTCCAGATGTGGCCTCACAAATGCCAAATATAGGAAAATAATCACTTCTCTAAATCTGCTGGCAATGCTCCTCTTAATGCACCCTAATATGCCATTAGCCTTCTTGGCTACAAGGCACACTGTTGACTCATATCCAGCGTCTCATCCACTGTAATCCCCAGGTCCTTTTCTGCCAAACTGCTGCTTAGCCAGTTGGTCCCCAACCTGTAACAGTGCTTGGGATTTTTCCATCCCAAGTGCAGGACTCTGCACTTGTCCTTGTTGAACCTCATCAGTTTTCTTTTGGCTTGATCCTGCAATTTGTCTAGGTTACTCTGGACCCTATCCCTATCCTCTAGCATATCTACTTTTCCTCCAAGTTTAGTGTCATCTGCAATCTTGCTGAGGATGCAATCCATCCCTTCATCCAGGTTATTAATAATGATGTAGAATAAAACCAGCCCTAGAACCGACCCTTGGGACACTCTGCTCGATAGCGAGTTCCAACCAGACATAGAGCCGTTTATCACTAATTGTTGAGCTCAATAATTCAGCGAGCTTTCTATCCATCTTACAGTCCATTTATCCAATCCATGCTTCCTTATCTTGTTGGCAAGAATATTGTGGGAGACCGTAGCAAAAACTTTACCAAAGTCAAGGTATATCACGTCCACCGCCTTCCCCATGTCCACAGAGCCAGTTAACTTGTCACAGAAGGCAATCAGGTTCGTCAGGCATGACTTGCCCTTCCTGAATTCATGTTGACAGTTCCTGATCACTTTCCTTTCTTCCAAGTGCTTCAAATGAATTCCTTGAGGATCTCCCCAACCCCATGATTTTTCTGGGGACTGAGGTGAGGCTGACTGGTCTGTAGTTCCCTGGATTGACCTTCTTCCCTTTTTTAAAACATGGGCACTACATTTGCTTTCTTCCAATTGTCTGGGACCTCCCCTGATCACTACAAGTTTTTAACGAGAAAGGCCAATGGCTTTGCAGTCACATCAGCCAACTCTCTTAGCACCCTCAGATGCATTAGATCCAGCCCCATAGACTTGTGTATGTCCAACTTTTCTAAATAGTTCTTAATCTGCTCTTTCTCCACCGAGAGCTGCCCACCACCTTCCCATACTGTGTTGCCTAGTGCAGTAGTCTGGGAGCTGACTTTGTCTGTGAAGACTCAGGCACAAAAAGCATTGAGTACTTCAGCTTTTCCCACATCATCTGTCACTAGGTTATATCCCTCTTCTAGTTAGGGTCCCACACCTTCCCTGACCACCCTCTTATTGCTAACATGCCTGTAGAAACCTTTCTTGTTACCCTTCACATCCCTTGCTAGCTGCAATTCCACCTCTGCATGCTCGAGCAATATATTTATACTCCTCCCAGGTTACCACCCACATCTACTTCCCCTACTAATCCTCCCTGTTCGTAAGCAGCAGATCAAGCTGCATATGGCCCCTGGTTGGTTCCTTCAGCACTTGTACCAGGAAGTTTTCCCCAACATTCTCCAAAAACTTCCTGGATTGTCTGTGTACTGCTGTATTGGTCTTCCAACAGATGTCAGAGTGATTAAAGTCCCCCATGAGAACCAGGGCCTGGTTCTCAGATGTTGTATACCTGCAGGAAAGGGACAAGGTGCTTTACAGTGCTACTGAGATATATCCACTGCATTGTATTTCTGAACTGTTCTGTTTTCCTAATTTGGATAAAATAGGTGCATTTGACCATATATTCCTTTGTTTTTGTAGAGTCCCAATAGCCAGAGGGACTCAAAATAATAATATAATGTCATTACTTGATCTGGAATGTGTGTAGTCATTAGCATTAATACACCTACTCTTTTCAAAAGTACCATGGACTGGGCAGGGTCTTCAGTGACCATCAAGCTTCAGGATCTTGGTTTGGCATCTTGTTGGGAAAAAGCACTGCCAGTACCATATCCTGAGCACCAGGCTGGAGCCCTGGCACTGAATTCAGAGCCATCATGATCTCAGTTTTCATTGGAGATTTCTCACCTACTTACCAAGCTAGACCTTCCTTGTTTCATTTCTGAGATAACAGCCTATGAGATGCCCAAGATCCATACTACTGACTAGTAAAAGTATATTGATGAAAGAATTAATGAACTGATAACCAATAAGAAATGTTACATATGAAGGACTTCCAGTACCAGTGATCCCACTAAACTGAGCAGCAGCACAGCTTCACAGGTGATTAATCAGCCTGGCCCAGTCAGAGGCTCAGGGTTGACCAACTGGGCGGGGCTGATTAATCATCTGTGAAGCTGTGCTGCCATGCAGCTTAGAGGGAACACTGTTCAGTATGTCTATGTATTTCTAATTCTCTTCTTTAAAATTAGCTGTGCTTTCTTCCTGTTTATATCTCATTAAGTAATACTTCTCTTTAGAATATACCCGATATAATTATTTAAAACCCTTTTTGTACAAGAAAATTTCAATTACATACTGCTGTCTCAACTGACTGCCAAAATGTCTGGGTGACAAGTTGGGTCAAGTAATATCTTTTATTGGACCAATTCCTATAGCTGAGGACAAGAAGGCTTTTGAGGTTACACAGAGCTCTTCTTCAGGTCTGGGTTTCATTTGTATTGCAGATAGCTGCTCTATAACAAACACTTGCATTTGAAGACAAATGCAGCTCGGGTTTAAAGCTGTGGAACTCCATTTTAATCAATGAAACCATTCAGTGCTCCTGAAGATGTTGAAGTTTTACCTGCATACATCAGGGCTGACTTTAGCACGTCATCCTGCGTTTTAGTTTATGAAGAGTTAATCAGTCATGAAAAAATGAAATAAATGCATACACTACGTAATAGCTTTTGGTTGTAATAGGATAAAAAATTAAAACAAAGACTCATATTTATCAATGTGTTTTCTTAATGAATCTGCTCTCAAAGGAAAATAAATTAATTATAAACATAAATTATGAATTTTAAATTTACTAAAGAACCTGAAAGGTCTTCAGATTTGCTAATATATCACAGTGTCAAAAAATCTATTGAATCGTTAATCAAGCAATAAATGGTTTATTCTGCTTTTTTAATGAAAGTTATATGAAAATGTCACAATCCTACCCAACTGACTAGTATAAAGTGTTTTGCTTTCCTGTGCAATTCTTCTAACAGTCTAGCTTGTAGATACAAAACCAGACAGGATTTGTCACACACATACACATTCAGCATTAGTATCATTAATGGGTTACTTTTTCCACACAAGTTGGAACATTCAGAACTCTTCATGAAAAGAAACTAGTAATCTCTTTTCAGCAAACAGAGGCCAAGTATTAGGAAGAACGTTACATATTTTTGTATATTACTCAGCACAATGGGGTCACTATCAGCATGGGTGCTACTGCCGTACACATAGTAAGTAAGAACACCATATAACTGACAACCTAGATAATTCTGAAAAGACAAATTGAACTAAACCCAAACTTTAGGCAAAATTCTGCTCTCAGTGATAATTACAGTAAAGGCAGAATTACTTCAATCAGGTCAGTAAAGTAACTCTAGCTTTACACCAAAGAGCAGAATTTGGCCCTTCATCTGCATCCTGAATTGATGAAAATTATGATGACATTATTGTGGGGGTTGCTGACAGAGGGGAGGAAAAGGGACAGCTGCCCCAGGGCCCGGCAATTTAAAAGGGCCTGGGCCACTGTGTCAGTGGCCGATGACCCAGGTCCTTTAAATCACTGCTGGAGCCCTGGGTGGCACAGTCCAGGCAGTGCTTCAGGGCTATCAGAAACGCTAGGCCAAGCCCTGTCCCTTCCATCTGAGGTGCTACCCCTTCCAGGGGCCTGGAGCTTCCCTCTTCACCTTGCTCAGGAGTGGGAAAGGGTACTGGAAAGTAGCTTTTTAACTACAGTTTGGACCTCCCTGGTCCGGCACACCTGCAATCTCATCGGTCCCGAACAAGGTAATTTGCAAGATCAGAGATAGTCGATTCCAGCCCTTGTGCTGCCAGCCTTTGGGATCTTCCTCAGGGCTGCCAGCCTCCTGGCCAGGCTTCCCTCTTGGCCGCCAACCCTGCTGCCAGCACTGGCCACTGGGCTCCGCTGCTGGCCTTGAGTGGTTCCCTGTCCCCAGCTGCCAGATTGGCTCCATTCCCGCCCCCACAGCCACAGGACTGACTCCTCTCCTGACCCCCCAGCTGGGCTTCGGCTCCACTCCCAGCTCCTCCAGCTGGGCTCCTGGCTGCTAGCCCCTCCACTGCTAGACTCCTAGTTGGCCCCTGTTCCCAGCTGCTGCCAGACCAGAGAGTCCTGGACCAGAGAGGTTCAGCTTGTAAATGCAAACTTTCACCAGAAAACAATGACAACAACAACAACCGATTTTGTCAGTAATTTTTCTCTATTTTTTTTTTTAATCCTGCCTCCATTGAAGTCAGTAGTAAAACTCCCATTGACTTTCATGGGACCATAATTTTACCCATAACCTTTTAAGGATATTGGATTAAAAATAGAATTTCCATTCCATGGGAAACACAGAAATTGCCAGACTGAATCAAACTCCGCATCTGTCTGATCCAGTGTCCTATTTCTGACAGTGGTCAGAGCCAGATATTGCAGAGAAAAGTATAAGAACCCCACAGTGGCAGACACAGGGTAATCTGCCTTCCTATTCATCCTGCCCTCCTGTCCTATGCCTTGAAGCATGAAGTGTAATATCCTTACAGTGTTTTTATCATTAATTATGAAAGTGCTGGATATTCAGGATATCAATTTAAATATCAATCACTTTGATTAATCTTGTTAAATTCTTGGCCTCAACTAATCACAGTGGCAATGAGTTCCACAATTTATTCACACGTGTGAAAAAGTATTTCCTTATATCAATTTTGAATTTCTCACCTTTTAATTGCATGTCCTCTACTTCTTGTGTTATGAGAGACAAGAATAGAAATTCCCAGTATTTTGTATACTACTATCTTGTCCTCTCTTACTTATCTTCTTTCTAAAGTAAATCCCTCCTCAGGGGAGTGTGTTTCCAGGCCATTGTGGAGGCAAGCAGACAATAGAGAAGGCAATGTGAAGTATGTTCAAAATGGAGTTTGCAGCTTGGCAAAGATACAGAATTCAGATTTCCCCAGTTCATCATACTGGGATTGTATTTCTCCAACATTCTCAACAGTGAAGACTGATGTAAAAAAATTAGGGCTGTCAATCACAGTTAACTCAAGTGAGTAATGCAACACAAATTAACTTGATTTTAAAAAATAGTCACAATTAATCACAGATTTTGAACAGTTAAATAACAATAGAATATCAATTTAAATTTATTATAAACATTTTCAATTTGTTCTATATTTTCAAATATGTTGATTTCAATTAAGACACAGCATACAAAGTGTCCAATGCTCACCTTATACTGCTATTTGTGATTACAAATTTTGCAATGTAAAAAACAAAAAATATATTTTTCAATTTACCTCATACCAATACTGTAGTATAACCTACTGTGAAAATGCAACTTACAAATGTAGAATTATTTTTCTCATAACTTCACTTAAAAACAAAGCAATGTAAAACTTTATAGCCTACAAGTCCACTAAGTCTACTTCTTGTTTGTTTACATTTGTGGGAGATACTGCTGCATGCGTCTTATTTACAATGTCACCTGACAATGAGAACAGGAACTTGCAAGGTAATTACATGCCAGATATGTTAAACACTTGTATGACCCTTTCGTGCTTCAACTTTTTTATCTCTTCATTTGTAATAAAAATAATAATATAAAGTGAGCATTTTACACTTTGTATTCTGTGTTATAATTGAAATCAGTATATTTGAAAATATAGAAAAGCATCCAAAATATTTATAATGCATTTAAATTGGTATTCTATTATTGTTTAAAAGGGTTATTAAAACTTCAATTAATTGTGTCTATTTTTAAATCTCATAATTAATCGTGATTATTTTTATAATAGTTTGACAGCCCATAAAAATCATTTCTCTCTTCAGTAATATCCTTATCTTCCCCTTTAACTCCTTATGAGCAGTTCTTTTTCTGTCTTCCTGTAGCTCACGCCAGTGCATATTAATGTAAAACTGAACCATTTTGATTCTGTTCCACAACCTAAAATTCTCAGTTTGGGTTGACCCATCCCCCAATTATTTTTTCTTCAGTTTGATATTCCCAAGAAATCAATAAAATCAACGGCTGCGTCTAGACTGGCAAGATTTTGCGCAAAAGCGACCAGCTGTCTACACTGGCCGCTTGAATTTGCGCAAGAGCACTGACTTTGTAATGTACAAAATCAGTGCTTCTTGCTCAAATACTTTCACGCTCCCGCTCGGGAAAAAGCCCTCTTGCATAAGAATACTTGCGCCAAGAGGGCCAGTGTAGACAGGAAGAACTGTTTTTGCGCAAAAGCCCGATGGCGAAAATGGTGATCGGGCTTTCTTGCGCAAAATCGCATCTAGACTGGCCACGGATGCTTTTGCGCAAAAGCACTTTTTGCGCAAAAGCATCTGTGCCAATCTAGACACACTTTTGCGGAAATACTTTTAACAGAAAAACTTTTCCGTTAAAAGCATTTCCGCAAAATCATGCCAGTCTAGACGCAGCCAACATGTTCCTGTGGGAAACCACATTCTCTGTCTAAAGAGCTTGATGGAAAATTCCTGACCACCTCTGATTTTAAGAACACAATGCCCACCAACAGACAGAAAATGAAAAACATTGTTAGTATAATATAGGGTAATTTAAATAACAAGCTAGATACATTTTTAAACATGCCCTAAATTTCTTAAAATTATCTTCTAAATATCTTTCTAAGTAATTTGTATATGTTAATGTTGTACTGTCAGTAATTGCTGAATCATATCAGTGGGACAGAGAAAATAGTATGATTGTTGACAGTGAGGGAGATCTGAGTCAGAGGGGACAAAAGGTGAGGAATTCCAAGTGGTGATTTCATGTACACAAAAGGATTTAAGAGTCACCTATTGCTCTATAGTGGCTGGCCCACAGTGTGAAGTGTTAGACAAGGGAGATTTTCTTCAACTTATGCTAGAGGGCTCTGTACTTGCATCTGATGGGCCAAAGTTCTAGTCCTAATTGCCAAATTCAGGTGTCTGAGTGTATATGTGTTGTGATGCTGCAATATTACAGTCATCTGAAGAAGTGGGTTGTGCCCACGAGAGCTCATGATACCATCTACATGTTTTGTTAGTCTTTAAGGTGCTACTAGACTATTCATTGTTTTTTTAAGTTTATTGTAGTAATTATGTCAGTTGTTGGCAAGAAATGCATACTTGATAAATGTCCACTACCAGTTTTTTAAGATCCCCTGGAAAGCCAATATTCAAAGAATTTTTGGTAGTTGATAAAAGTGGCTGCAGAATATGGCTGCTGAAGCCAATAGTAAACGAAGCCCTCTGAATCCTTCCTGTGCCACCATCAGATGTCTCTTATGGCACAAACAAGGCTCAGCTGTCCCTGTCTATCCTAATGCAGGCTTTGCATGTTGTATTCTGTTATTTTTCCCCATACATTTGCTGTCCTACATACTGTTTGATGGAAGATTTTTTTTCATATCCCAGACATTTCCATCTTTTTTTCTGGAGATCTGTAAGTTCATTTCATTTAATACCTAGTGTTTTCTTGAGGCACTTGCTTTTTGAATCAAGTATTAGAGGGGTAGCTGTGTTAGTCTCAATCTGCAAAAGCGGTGAGGAGTCCTGTGGCACCTTATAGACTAACAGAAGTGTTGGAGCATAAGCTTTCGTGGGCAAAGACCCACTTCGTCAGATGTATGCATGCTTTTTGAAGGCAATTAGACAACTGTCTATACCACTGATGAATTTTAAGCTTTCACATTTGTATTTGAAGATGAAAATAACATTGGAGTTAAAGATTAAGTATAATTTTTGTCAGGTGTATACATTTGTGTCACTGACATATGCTGGTAAAAGTACCTTTTCTTCAACTCTGATTGAAGATTAGCCCAATGTGCCCAATTTTTACAAAAAAACAAGGAGAGGCCCATTGCACCTTAAAGACTAATAATTTTATTATAGCATATGCTTTCATGAGTTGCAACTCACTTCATCAGATGCATGAAGTAAAAGAAAAAGAAACAGACAGTAGGGATAAGGAGATGGGAGTGTTACATTAGAGCTAATTCAATCAGGCTTCAAATGGATAAGAAAGTGAGAATACCTAAAGTGGAAAATTACTTACTGTAATGAGAGAATTATTCCCAGTCCCTATTCAGACCCATTCTGATGGGCTATGTCTACACTGCAGAGCTGTTCCGGAATACCAGAGGTATCCCGGAAAAGCTCAGCCGCATCCAAGGAACGCGTCCACTTTTTCAGAAACTGTTCTGAAAAAGCAGACATGTTCTTTCGGCATCCCTGTATCCTCATTGTATGAGGAAGAAGGGATCTTCTGAAAAAGGAGGTTTTTCTGAAATTTGGCCCTGTATAGACGGGCCAAATTTCGGAAAAGCCTCTTCTGAAAAAAAAAAGCGGAAAAAGATACACAAATTGCAAACCGCAATTTGCGTATATTTTTCTGGCTTTTCTTTGCAATCTAGATATAGCCGTGATGTCTAATTTGTATATAAATTCCAGCTCAGCAATTTCATGTTGCAGCCTGTTTTTGAAGGTTTTTTTGTTGTGGTTTTTTTTGCTTTAAAATGGCAACTTTCAAGTCTTTAACTGTGTGGCCAGGGAGGTTAAAATGTTCTCCCACTGGTTTTTGTACATTACCATTCTTGATGTCTGATTTATGTCCATTTATTTTGTTGCATAAAGACAGCCTGGTTTGTCCAATGTATTGCTGCCAATTTTACAAACTTACTCAGTTGCTGGAAAGCTTGCTACAGAGTTTATATAAATGATATCTTACAAAGTAAACAAGGACTTAGCCTAGAAGGTTTTGGATGGAGAGGTATATTTCTTTGCATTCTGTATAGTGCTGAATATATTTTTCAGTGCCTATACATAGTACTTTTACTAGCTTGCTAGTTAGCTTTATTAGATTTTCCTTTGGCTTACATGACTTATTTTTCCGGGAAGTCATTGTTCAACTTTGTAAACTATGCAATATCATTATTCAAGATTCTTTAACAAATTCCTGCGCGCATGCTCTACAGGAAAATTTTAGCAATGTTAACTGTCTTAATATATCCGCTAAATGATCTTTTAACTCCCTTCTGCCCTCTTAAAAGATACAGAGATCTTTTCTGCTTTTACTTCTCATTCTTATTTCCATCTCAACAACACACAGGACATGCTACTTATCTATCCATAAAACACTTGATTCCATTCCTTCAGACACCTATCCCTGCTTCTGCTGAGTAAGGTGGAAGGATCATTAGAGATTTTAAGAGCTGCTTTTTCTCTCTCCTCAGAGGTTGTGTATGTGGTGTGCAAAGTACTCCCAGTCCCAGCCTTCAATCACAATCTGAGATACTTGGATCCCCCGTGTGGCTGTTTATTGCCACTGTCTTTATTCTTTAAATCAGCGGGGCTGTAACTGTTGAAAAAAAGACAGCATTGTGTAGCCAGTAGTATTTCATGTGCAAAGAATGTCTCTTTGTAGAGCCCTTATCACTTATAGTCAGGAATGAGGAATTATTTTTTAAAACTTAGTCTTTCATTCAGTCTCTCAGGTTGTCCAAGAGCAAAGAAAAGTGGAATCAGGATAGCACAAAGCAAGGAAGACAAAGAAGACCAAGAGCCAATTAGGTAAGTACAAATCTAATCAAATAACCTTTGTGTGTATTATGAGAGAAGGCATATCTGCAGCCTGATTATTTTTTAAATACAAACTTTATATTTGTCATAGTAGTTCAAGAACAAAGATACACTGAACTAAAGAGCGCAGTTAGTTGTTTTTTAATCAATAGAACAGTGGTATTTAGTTTGCTGAAAACAAAATACATTGTTCTCTCAATAATAAAGGTGGAATTCTCCACTGACACAAATCCATTGGCTTCAGTGACTTGATGTTAGGTCAGGAGCCACGCTTATTTACCCTAGCTGTAGACCTTATCCCTTGTATTTGGAAAATTTGGAAAACAGTAGTTTTTAAAGTAAAAATACAAAATAAAAAACCTCAAGTCCACTGCTGTCCTGTTCCGTAATCACAGTGAACAAACACTGTTGACAAACTAGATCTGACGCACACAATATTTAAAGGAATTTAGAAGTCAGCAGGAATTGTGAATGATCACCTCTGAAAATCAGGCCAGTTATTTGGGTGCCTACAAATTGAAACAAGTCCCTAACTTTAGGCACCCAATTTTGAAAATGTTGGCCCATGCTTCTCCTTGTGAGATGTGGAATAACCTCAGTGGCCATTGACATCAGTCTATGTGGAGGCTGCTCAGCACCTTTCAGAATCAGACTTCCATCATTGCAGCATTGCTTTAGTGCAGATAACCAGAAAATGAAACCAACTACTCTTTTGACTGCCCAAACTGCACAAATTGTAAAATGTAATCAAGCAGCAACATGCTGAAAAGTAAATTCAGTGTTTATTACTCTACCCTGCTCCTACTAATGGAGGAAACAACTAATGCAGGTTGTGTCGTAAAAATAAATGGGGCTAAATGTATATGGGGGCAAATTCTGAGCAACGGTGAGCACCTTATGGGCACCCAAAATGCCTTTCATTGATGTCTCTGGGCCCCATCCTGCAAGATTGTAATAGCCTTGAGTAGCTAGTGAGTGCTAAGAGCACTTACCACATTTCATGATTTGCTGCCATAGAAGTTGTGGGGGGTTATAATTTCTGAGACTTTAGCTCATGATTTTTTAATCTGACAATGTCCCTTTGAAGTGCTAACTATGGCAAAGGTTTGATTGATATCTAAGTCTTTATAACTACCATAATTTTAAAGTCAGACACCTTTAGATTTCATACGCATTCTTAAAAGGCACATAGAACCATGATAAGTAGGATTTTAAATATTTAGAGTTTTAAAATGTCACTATTCAGTCACAGAAGCTCAATGGCCATCACTTCAATCCCAGTGTGCTATTTACTGTAACGGACACCTTCATTTCAAAGATGCACCCTGCCACTTTCTCTCCAATATTCAGTGGAAGTAGAAACCCTACGACTTTGCTATTGATTAGTACGGTTATTTTTTTATCAGCCAGAGAGATGCAAACCTTTTTTTGATTAACAAAGATCTCCTGATTTGACATGTTTGACTATTCCATTGGGGTGTCTTTGGTGATTTGTTTTAAGTCCATAGAGCATGATTGTTCTTTTCTTTTCATGTCAGGTTTATTTTGACTTTGTTGTAGAGGCTACCAGGTATATGATGGCAAGACAATAAAGTTTATCTCATCTATCTGCTATCCAGATGTCCAGTTCCCGGTTGTGATGGTCAGGGTCATATAACTGGAAAGTATGCATCCCATCGCAGTGCATCAGGGTGCCCTCTAGCTGCCAAAAGGCAAAAGGATGGGTACTTAAATGGCTCACAGTTCTCTTGGAAGTCAGTGAAGACGGAAGGTATGTCATGTCCAACTCCAGGATGTGATGGCTCAGGACATGTCAGTGGTAGTTTTCTTACTCATCGTAGGTGAGTAACTACAGATTATATTTCTCTTTCAGGAGTGCTTCTTAAATTAGATAACCCTGATTTGTAATACCACCTCTTGCCATGACATGATTCTGTTTTAATTTCATTTTGTCTTTTTTTATTCTGTGGGAAGCCATCTTTCTAGAGTTTTAAGCAGGGAGTGAAGATTCTGGAGCTCTGTTTTTTGGAGGTGATTGTGGCTCTTTGTGTGCATTGAGGGCACTTCCAAAAACAAATTATAAATTATAATATCTCTGCTACTGCCTTACTGTGCGACTTGGGAAAGTTACTTAGGTCAGCCTTTGCAAATTTGGATGCCTAAAGTTAGTCACTTAAATCCATTTTTATGAGAAGCCTGATTTGCAGATGGGTTAAGCACCTGCAGTTCTGCCACCATGTTCACCCAAAGACAAATGCTTAACAACTCTGTAATATCAGGGCACTTATCTTGATATATCTGTATGGACTGAGGTGTCTAACTATAAGTCAAAACTTAGCCTGTCCCTCTCTGTGGTATGTTTACCATTTCGGTATGTTTATCTGCCTCACAGAAGTGCAATCATCATGTTCTAGGGTAAAATTCAGACCAGAGAGGGGTTGTGTCTTTACTTGCCTTATACCCAGTGCCTTAAAATGCACTGCTGCTGTAGTCTCCTTGTTTGGATGCTCCCAGTCAGCACACAACCGCTCACTGAGTGTGCATGTTTTCAGCAGTCCCGACTAGGCATTTCTGATTCCAGCAGCTTGCTTGTTACTCACCTGTCACACTTGAAAGTACACCAGCACTGGTGACACCTGGCAAGATAACACCAACCTTCCCCCAGTTCCACGTTTTCCCAGAACTGTGTGGTCTGCAGTCTCCAGCCCTCTCCTAGACCATTCAAAGAAATGTTAAGGTGTGTTTGTTCTTTAAAGATACAGTACACAACAGCTTGCCACATTTGTATGAACATTTGCTTTAAATAAAATACAGCACTGGGTAGGGTCTGATTAAAAATTAAACACATTTATTGACAAATGGAGACAGAATTAAGATAGTTAGAATTGGTTACAAGCAAATAAAAGTGAAGAATGCTTTCTAGTAGCTCAGTCTTCATACAAGCTCTTGCCTTTGTTCATGATAATTTCCTTATCAATCTACCTCCCAAGGAGGTGGAGGTCAAGATCTCCCACAAAATCCGAAATGCTAGGTTCCTTTGTCGTCTTACACAAAAGATTACTTGAAGAAGAAGTCCCTTTCTTTTATAGACCAGCGAACCTTTGAAATAGACTCTTCGGAAGATTATTCCTCTCACCCCCACATTAAAGTTAATTCAAGAGGAATGCAACATGGAGTCTGATGGTGAAGGAAGTTCCATGCTGGTTTCTCTTCTTGTTGGTGTTTGCTAAAATGCAAATCGATCTGTTTCCATCAACCTCCTCCCTCTGTTTTGGTGCTGCTGGCTCCGATAGAGAGGCATCAGTGCGGAGGGTGAGGGAGGCAGGGAGAACCAGTCCACACAGGAAACCAGCTTTCAAGATGTCAGTAGGTTTTGGGTCATGCCCTGTGAACAATGGCACCGGGAAACCTTTTTTGTTGTTGTTGTAAGGTTTGTCATGGCTATCAATGGGAATTCCTATAAATACCACCATTTTGGAGAGATCTATGAAGGAGAGAGCAAAAGAAGATGGTATTGAGGAGAGAAATGAAGCAGGGAATTAAGGAAACTGGGCACACACAGGAAGGAGGTTGTTTCAGGTAGAACAGGAAGTGTGAAATAATATGCACAGTTGCCAATGTGATCTTAGGGCACAAAGTAAACTTTTGGTTTAAAAAATGCAAATAGTCCACAGTAGTGTGTTTTTACAATTTGATTCTTGAACAATTTGGCAGAGACCCTACAGCTCACAAACCTAATGTGAAAGGATTTTACTAGACAGCTTAACCTTAAACAGCATTCCACTCCCACAATATCAGCACTATGGACTGGTATGGACTACCTTGAAGGAGACCTGGACACAAGAGCTTAGTTGTTATAGTACTTTAGAAGAGTTGTGCATGCAGAGTTGCTATTTTAAGGGGCCTTTGGTCCTGTACCCTTTGGTCCTGTACCCAGCACCTCAATTTCATTATGACTCTTTTGATGTAAATACATCAAATCAGAATTCACCCATTTGAAACATGATCATGTATATGTAAAAATCCTTTTAAGAAGGAGAAGATTATGTAAAATTATCTAAGCTGCTGGAGCTTGCCCGTAGGTGCAGTGGGAGCCTCAATCAGGTGCTCTGCTGCAGCACACCACTCCACCACTCGGAAAAGCCAGCTGCGAGGCCTTGTTTGTCTGTGAACAGCTGCAATCCAAGGCTTGGGGGGGGAGAGGTTTCATACACTTTCCCCTACCTCCTGCACAATCTTGCAGATCCCATTGGCTGGTTTCCAGCCAATGGGAGCTGCCTGTTTGAAGAACAGGCTTTGCAGGAAGTACCCCTCCCCACTCTTCAGGCTCGCAGCTGTTTACAGACACACATGGCCCCACAGCCGGCTGCTCTGAGCAGCCTGCTGGTGCATGGAACGCAGGAAACCTACTGTGCTGTTAGCTGGGAGTCGCCCAGAAACATGTCTCCCAGCCAAAGCCTCTGACACCCCAGCCTCTGCCTCCCACCAGCTCCCTGCTTCCCTACTCCTGCTCCTCTACCACACATAAATAAAATCTTCTGTCCCTACTCCTGCACCCATACTCCCTCCCAGACTCTGCACCCAATTTCCTTCCCCAGATCACAACCCCTCCTGTCCTAGGTCACAACCCAAACCCCTGCATCCTCTCCTTTACCCCAGTTCCCTGCACCAGGTCATAACCCCCTCCTTCACCCAAACCCCTCCCAGATCCCATACACCCTCCTGTACCCCATCCCTTACCCCAAGCTCCCTTCTGTATCCACTCTCCATCCCAGACCCCGCACCTCCTCCATTAATATCATGGAAGACTATGTCTAGACTATGGGGGTTTTCCGGATACCTCTGGTATCCTGGAAAAACTCCGCTGCGTCCAAGGAATGCGTCTGCTCTTCCACTTTTTTGGCAGAAGAGCAGACATGCTCTCTCAGAAGCCCTGTCTTTTTCCTTCCATTAGGAAGAAGGGCTCTTCTGAAACAGGAAGATTTTCCAAAATTTAGCCCAGTGTAGACAGGCCAAATTTCAGAAAATCCTCTTCTGAAAAAACTATCGGAAAAAGGCACTCAAATTGCGGAGCGCATTTTGCATACCTTTTTCCGATAGATCATTGTAGTCTAGACATAGCCAAAGTGTGTATCCCTTGACTACTTATCAAATTCTTGGAGTGCCCCCTCCGTCAAAAATTATTGCTCACCAGTGGCCTTATTATTGCTCACAGATATGCATATAGATGATTGCTCACAGCAATTGCTCACAGATATGCATATAGTTAATTGCTCACAGCAAAAATTATTGCTCACAGATATGCATATAGATTGCTAAAATTCTGTGTCTCTTTTGTTATGCTTTGTTCTTGCTACTCAGATTAAACAGTACTTTGGTTTAAAAAAATCTGTCTGACCACTGATATTGCAGTAAGTAGCAATTTCATTTTTGAGTTCCTTCAGTACTTTTGGGTGAATATCACCTGGTCCTGAGGACTTATTATTGTTTAATTTATCAGTTTGTTCTGAAACTTCTTTAATTATACATCAATGTAGGATCATACTTCAGATTTATCACCTTAGAAGGACAGCCCTGATGAGGATATCTACCCCACATCCTCTGCTGTGAAGTCTGATGCAAGGAATTAATTTAGCTTCTCTGCACTTGTTTTATCTTCTTTAACACTGTGGTCACTACTGGCTTCACTTCCTATTTGACAGGGTTCTAACTTGTAATTAATTTTTTTATAAAAAACTTATTGTTAGATTTTGCATCCTTAGAAAATTGCATCTCAAATTCTTTCTTGGCTTTCCCTATTGTACTTGTATCCTGCCAGACTAGTCTGCGACTATTAGCAACAAATACCCCCAACATCTGGTAATGGAGCACTAGATGGGGAGGGCTGTGAATTACTGCAGAGAATTAGCTCCCAAATGTCTAGCTGGTGTCTTTTGCCCAGATACTCAGGGTCTAGCTGATTGTCATATTTGGGGTTGGGAGGTTTCACCTTCCTCTGCAGCATGAGGCACAGGTCATTTATACGTTTAAACTAGTGTAAATGGTAGATGTTCTGTAAGTTGATGCCTTTAAACCATTATTTAAGGCCTTCAGTACTTCAGTTAGAGGTTAGGGGTCTATTCCAGGAATGTGTGGGTGAGGTTCAGAGGAGATTGAGTACGGGAGGTCAGGTTAGATGATCATGATAGTCCCTTTTTGACCTTACAGTCTATAAGTCTATGAACAAGCATACAAGTGTGCCAGCCATCATGACACAGGTTCCCATACCATCGAGGATCTGTGGCCTCATGCCCCAAAACCAGAAGCAGTTGTCACTGCTGAGCCTCAGACTATTTGCATTCATTTAATCAAAGATACTTCCTTTACCACTTCATGGAATAACGTGTGCCAAATAAGATGTTTAACTCAGTCCCTTACATTCTGTTCTTTTGATATCTATCCATGACTTGCTCCCTAGCCAAGTTAAACTACTTCTCCTCAATGTATGGCTTACCAGTTAAATACTCAAGAAAAGCCCCCAAAAAACAAAATTGTTTCCACAGATTAACATCTGAGATGTTTCTCCACAGCATGTCTGTTTCAATGTTCTATAAATGTCCCTGCCCTCTATCTTAAGTCCAGACATACTCTACAGGAAAAAAAAAACCAGCTTCAACTTCTTGGTCTTTCTGTGTTAAGGGGAACCAGAGCTGCTTATGTACATTATCTCCCTTTCCCAGCATGCCTTCTCATGGTAGTCAGTAATCCTCAGACTACAACTCCCAGTATGTCCCAATTCTGGTTAGAACCAGGATCAAGATAGTGCTAGACCTGGTCTCTGTCTTAAAGGGCCAGTATGCTTTGTTACTCAGAACTTTCATCTTGATGGCACATCAGTATACTGTCACAAGACAATGATTTTTGCGTGGTAACACAAACATCACATCAGTGACAGCCTGGAAGAGCTTGTACTCTAGGAGACCATCCTTTACTGCAAGAAGAACAGGTTGGGTACTTCCACATTTGGATTTCTGTAGTCTCTTCTTTACTGGCTTCACAAAATAAACACCATCATGATATGGCAGCTAAGTATCAGATTCCTCCTCATCAGTGAAAATTGGACCCTTTAACCCGTAATAGCCCAGACATGGGATAAATACTTAAACTGAGGGAAAAAGAGGGAATGACATAAGATAATTAAACTGATACAGAACTGTAGTTTTATCCTGTCGTCCTCCATCCCCTCTGTTGTGCCAGAGGGGATGCATCTCTCACCAATGTTTCTGTGTATATTTCTCCATGCCACCCTTTAGTCATGTCATAAATTTGATCCATAAAGACATTAAATCCTTATTATTTCAATTCTTCCCCCAAATTCAAGATTTTTCATAAGGTCATGCCCTACCTAGGTGCTGTACAAACAAGTTATGGCAGATGTGACAGACACATGTGATATCTTAGAGATTATTGTATCAGTTTTATAAATATCTGTATCTTTGTGGGCCAGGGATTGTATCAGGCTACAAGGGGGGAAGGTTGCCAAACTCTCTCCAGGAACTAGAGGGTGGAGAGTGATTACTGAAAATCCAGGGACAGGTAAACAACTCCAGAGAAGTACCACTCTCTTGGAGTTACTGCGTAAACTGGCTCAGACAAAGTTGAAGAGGCCTAGGAGACAAAGAAAGAGTTGTGGTATAAAGAGTCAACCTTGACTGGCTTAGGGGCCCTCATTTTGATTCAAAATTATAGCCAAGAGGGCCAAATACTGAGATTTGAAAGAGTGGACCCTATCAGGCTCTCCAAATGGAATATGGGTAACATCTAATAAGCTAGCATGCCTGTAGATTGCATCTTGTTTTATGATTTGTGGACTTTATAATGTGTTTATCCTAAAACATATTGTGCTCCATGAAGGCTGACTGGTCACTGGTTACACCATGGCTGGCGACAGACTTTGCTGTGTCCTGGGCAAGGTGGGAGGGCTCGCTCCAGACCCCCAGAAAGGGTGGGGCCTCAGGCAGAAGAGGTAGGGCTAGGAATTAACTTCTCCCAGCCAATCGTCAGTGCCATCCAGACCACACTGTGCAGGGCTCCAGCAGTGAATTAAAAGGTCTGGGGCTCCAGCCACTGCTGGTGCCATGTTAGTGGCAATGGTGGCTGGGAACCCTGGGCCCTTTTAAATCTCTGGACCCTGGAGCAGCTGCCTCCTCCCTCTCTGTCCCTCCGCCTTTAGCAAACAAACTTCAGGTGCTGGACTAAAGTCAGACCTGGTGTAATGCAAGACTAAATCCCCTATTAGAAGAGAAGGATGCAAGTCCCCACCCTTAGAGCAGTGATAGCTGAAGTCCTCAGATCTAAATGGGTGCCTTGAAGGAGACCACAAAGGAGGTACGGTTAACTCAGAATTGTGACACACATAACAAGAGACAGTCCCTATCCTGAGAAGTTTACTTCTGAACAGACAAAAGAAATACATAGAGAATGCAAGAGAAGTAAAGTGATTTCTCCAATGTCATGCAGTGGGTCAGTGGCAAAGGCGGGAACAGAGCCCAGGTTTCTTGCCATCTACAGTCCTATCCTTGAGATTACACATAATAACAACAATATTTTATTATTATATAATATTTCAACAATAGAACTAGTCAACTGAATTTTGAAAATTTTGATGACAAATAGGGTTAAAATTGTGATTTTTTTTTTTACAAATGTGTCCTTTTTATCAGTTGTGTTTAATAATATAATGTAGAGCCTTATAGATGTGATCATTCAGATCATTCAGAGTAGCATTTTTAATGAGTAAAAGTCAGTGTTGGAAAGCCACAGGCTTTAAGGTCAGTAGGAACACTTACGATCATTTAGTTTGACCTCCTATATGACACAGGCCATACAACTTCACCTAATGTTTGCTGGATCATGCTTGATAACTTGTGGTTGAACTGAAACATATCTTTTTGTAAGAAATCGAGTCTTTATTTAAGAACTCCAAGTGATGGCAAAGCTACCGCAGCCCTTGGAAATTGGATCCATATTATACATACCTACATTCTTTATGAGAAAAATAAGCTGCTCTACTGGTTCTATTCAGGATTTAAGCCTGACACGTGAACAATTAAAAAACAGTAGAAATAGTACACTCTAGCCTTGAGAACAAAGTACAGATTTCACAGTATGCAGCAGCATATATGTAGCATGTGGAATCTAGAGTTCAAATTAATTACTAAATCATGAATATGTGCTCAAAAATGTAGAATTGCTTTTAGAAACATTTCAGAATTCCCTGCTTTTAAGGACTGATAGAATGGGAACATAATACTCCTGCTTGTAATAATGTTAAACATATTTTTCCTCCTGCCAAGTCTAATACACAGTGTCATATGAAGAACATGATTTTTAAGATGGGAACAGTTTTGTGCCCACAGCTAATTGCTGTGTGTGAGCACAATCTGGCCAACATTCTTTCATTTGCTTGGATAGAACAATTAAAATTCATTTTGATGATATATCCTTTTACATGGTGTCATAAGAGGATGGCCATAATATGAGACACAGTTAAACATTTTGGGGAATGTAGACAGACTTTTAACTGTCCCACAGTTAAGGACACTTTTTAAAAAATACATGGTGAAATCTTAATAAAATATTCCACAATTAAAAATAAATATATAATTATTTGTATATGATTTATTTAGTACATAGAACACCTGTCCCCAAAATAGTGTCTAGGACTCCGTACATAGAATGAGATTGTGGAGGTGTGAACCTGAAAGACAGTGTTAAATCTCATTTTACATATAATTCATGCAGGTCTCATAGGGTGTGTCTAGACTATAGGGTTTTGTTGACAAAAGTGGACTTTTGTCGACAAAACTATACCTGCGTCTACACTGCCGCTGAGTTCTGTCGACATAACGTCGACAGAACTCAGCAGTTTTGTCAACGGCTGTAAACCTCATTCTATGAGGAATAACACCTTTTGTCAACAGAGTTCTGTCAACAGAAGGCGTTATTGCATCTACACTGTCCTTTGCGTCTAC
Organism: Rafetus swinhoei; assembly: GCA_019425775.1. NCBI lineage: Eukaryota > Metazoa > Chordata > Testudines > Trionychidae > Rafetus > Rafetus swinhoei. The sequence goes on from CM033440.1 coordinate 35,161,136, forward strand.
ACTGCCACGTCGACAAAGTGGCTTGCTTTGTCGACAAAACTTCTGTTGACAAAAGTCTGTAGTCTAGACGTACCCATAGGTAGGGAAAGCACTTTTCTAAAGTCAAAACAAAAATCTCATCCAAAACACTTCACATATTTAAAAAAGCGAATTTAGAAAAAGAACAATTCGAATATATGAATTGGTAATATCTATAAAAAATGAGTATGCTTAAAAAGGGCTAGTCATTCAAAAGAACTAGTTATTAAAGACACAATTATAGCTAGCTAGTTCCCTCTGTTCTTGACATTCAGGATACGTCTATACAGCAACATTATTTTGAAATAACTAGCATTATTCCGAAATAATATAGTCTGCCGCTACACAGCAGGCAGTTATTTCAAAATAATTTTGAAACACTGTCAAGCTGGAGGACTTCTTACTCCAACTCCTGTAACCCACATTGTACAAGAAGAAATTGAAGTCAGAGGAAGAGTGCTCTATTTAAAAATAAGTGCTGTGTAGACACTCCCAATTTTGAAATTGTTGCATAAAAAAGCTTCTGCCTGAGCTTACTTGATTTTACACATGCATTTTCTGGAAATACACTAAACTGTAAGGTCTAAGATTTTAAACTGCAACTCATTGTAACCTTTGTCAAACCTTGCAACTTGCTGTAATCTTTGTAAAACTTTGTAATCTTTGTAACTCTCAGCCACCTTGCTTGTAACTTGGTCTAAACTGCATTTTCCCCTGAGTGAATGAAGAGAGACAGGGTGTGTGTGTGTGCGTGTGCACACGCGCGCACGCACGCGCTTGCTACCATCATATAATACTGAGGCTGGAGCACATGGTGATGAGTCATCAGAGACTTCTGCTTTGCTGGATAAAGGGAAGTCTGGGCATGCTCCCTGGTGATGAGGTGGATGAGTCACATGGGCCATTCAGACACAATAAAAGGAGAGGGAGCACATGTGAGATTCCTCTTTCTTCCCCTGCTCCTGAGAAACTCCTCGCTACAGCCAGTGTCTTTCCTGACCAGCTTCCCAGCCATGATCAGCAGACAGACCCTACAGAACCAACATGCCTTGTCCTTCTGCAACCCATATGCCTGTGTAAGTGTGTGAGTGTCTGAGGGCAGGAATGAATGTGTGTGAATGAGTGAATGAATGGAGGTGTGTGCATGCGTACGCTTGTTTGTTTATGTGTGTGTGAGAGAGAAAGATAGCTGGTTTTCCCTTTAGTTTAAACCTTTGGTGGCAACAAACCCATGCTAGTGTAACCATAGGTGGTCTCCAGTGTGAGTATTTTTGGGGGTAACATTAACAAGCTATTTCAAAATAAGCTAAGCAACTGACACAGTTCAATTTGCATAGCTTATTTCGAGTTAAGCCCTGCTGTGTAGACTCACCCTCAGAGTTCTTGTGTTTGGGTTTCTGAGTAGAAAGGGAGTGGGGCAGGCAGATAATGTTTTATTTAAATGGAACATTTAAGCAGTAATCATTTTTAGAAGGTAACAAAAGAACATAGGAACAGCCATATTGAGTCAGACCAAAGGTCCATCTAGCTCAGTATCCTGTTTTCTGACAATGGCCAATGCCAGGTGGCATTCCAGAGGGAATGAACAGAACAGTCAATCATCAAATAATCCATTTCCTGTTTCCCATTCCCAGCTTCTGGCAAACAGAGACAAGCTAATAGACTGATGGACCTATCCTCTGTGAACTTACCTAAGGATGCATCTACACTGCATCCGGAGTTTGAAGTAAGCTACGCAATTTGAGCTACACAAATTGCGTAACTTATTTTGAGTTAATTTCAAAATAGTTTATTTTGAAATTTGGCACTGCCTACAAAGCACTTATTTCAAAATAAATTGCTATTCCGAAACGTCCCTTATTCTTCATGGAATGAGGTTTACAGGGACATCAGAATAGTGAGCCCATTATATTTCAAAATAACAGGCACACTCAAAAGACGCAGAATAGCTATTTTGGGATACCCTCCGGTATCCTGAAATAGCACTGCAGTGTAGACATAGCCTAAGTATTTTTTTAACTCTGTTATAGTCTTGTCCTTCACAACATCCTCTGGCAAGGAGTTCCATAGGTTGACGGTGTGTTGAGTGAAAAAATACTTCCTTTTGTTGGTTTTAAATCTGCTGCCTATTGATATCATTTAGTTCTTGTGTTACGAGAAGGAATAAGTAACACTTCCTTATGTACCTTTTATGGGTACCGTATTTTTAAAAGTCTGCATTGTTCTTTTCCTAGTTAATTTTTTTACATAAAATACTTTTCTTTATATTTATATATAATATGCATATTCAAAAAGGTGGGAGCAGAAGAGTTATGAAGCTCCTCCCTCTCTTTCAGACCCAGATACCCTATTAGTTTGGTGTAGAGTGGAGATAAAGTTCCTCTCAGATGTTATTTTTGTGTTAGTTTAGGTTGACAGATTTATTGTCAGTGACCTATGACAATTAATAGGCTCTTTATCTTCTCATTGTTCACAGTCTATCAGGATGCCCGAGAGCCACTTCCGCCATGAAAAAAGCAAAGCTGTCTGGAGAACAGATGCTAACAATAAAGCAACGGGCCAGTAACGGTAACATTCCAATCATTTTCTTTTAAATATTACCTCTTTGTGAGATAAAAGAGACATTGCTATGTGGGCCTTTTTCTAAGTCAGTCTTATTGTATATCATGAAGGAGATCTTTTTAGAAAACTGCAACTGACTTCCATGCTATTGAAATCTGAGACAGAAATACAGCAGGTCACATTCTGGCCTGAGTTACACTAGAGAAAGTCTGAAAAATTCTGTTGACTTTATTGAGGAGATTGAGGTGTAGCTGTGTACGTATTTCCTAGTATAATTAAATGCTATGTTTTTGTGACGCAAAATGCTTTATGGTGGCAGTGGGTCTCACATTTCTCACATTACTCAGAAGAGGAAGGGACATGATTTTCAGAGGTGCTTAGCACACTCAGGCTATGTCTACGCTGGCAGGTTCTTGCACAAGAACATCTTGCGCAAGAGTTCCTGCACAAGAATTCTTGCACAAGATCATGTCCACACTGCCATGTGCTTTTGCACAGGAGCATCCATGGCAGTATGGATGCTCTCTTGCGCAAGAAAGCTCTGATGGACATTTTAGCCATAGGGCTTTCTTGCGCAAGAAACCCCTGCTGCGCGTCCACACTGCCCTCTTGCGCAGGAGCTCTTGCACAAGAGGGCTTACACTTGTTAGAAAAGAGCGTAGCTCTTGCGCAAGAGCGGGCAGGCCGTGTGGACGCTCTGCAGGTTCTTGCGCAAGACCTGCCAGTATAGGCATAGACTCACAGTCTCCACTGGTTTCAGTTGGAGTGGTAGATGCTTAGCATTTCTGAAAGTCAGGTCCCGCGGGCCTTGTGCTAATCATCTTCAGGAAATCCTCTGGCTAATCTGAAGATCCACATTCCTTGTGCTCCAGGATGAACACTGGCAAAGCAACATCATGAAGCTGCATCTACATCCAAGATCCCAGCCGTTGCATGAAAAACACTTTCAGCACTTCATATACAATCCAGAGGAAAGCAATTCTTCAACTTTAGAGAGACAAGGCGGACGAGGCATTATCTTTTATTGGTCCAAACTCTGGTGGTGAGAGATACAAGCTTTCATACTGTCTTACCAACAGAAGTTGGTTCAATAAAAGTTATTACCTTGCCCATCTTGTCTCTCTAATAGTCTGGGATCAACATAGATGCAACAACACTTATTAAAATTTGAAATTTTATTTAGTGGGAGAGCTTATTTTTCCTGAATCATTAGTATCATTAGTATCATTACTTACACATGGGATAAGCTGCTATCCAAAATTTAAGTCCCGTCTCAAAATGTACTACTTCCTTAATTTTTATAGAATGTTGCTATTTGCTAACAATTAGGCAGGTGAAAATTAGTGTTTACTGCTCCTGACTGGGTAAGAATTGCACACAGCCTGTGATTTTGTTACCTTGTCGTCCCCCCCCTTCCCCAACCCAGTCTAGTTGTTTGTCTCATACATCTTGTATGTCTTTCCATTTAGACTATGATCTGATTAAGTCAGGGACTCTCATTTATTATATGTTTATACGGAGCTCAGACCAGTACGCTCAATAGTATTTAGACACCTAATTCCTAATTGATTTCCATGGGAGTTAGGTGCTTATATCTGGGCTCTAGCACAGTCAGTCTTGACCTGTTTGGTCTCTAGGCACTACCATATTTAAAGGAGTCTATAATAAATAATTGCTACAACATGACTTCTGCATTTATATAGCAGTTAAAATACCCCCCAAAAAACTATGCAATTAAGAAGCAGCTTTGATTGGCTCCAAAAAGAATCCTCGATCCTGCACTCCTCAGTAGCTGTAATAATAAAGGCTATGTCATAGAATCATAGAATACTAGGACTGGAAGGGACCTCGAGAGGTCATCGAGTCCAGTCCCCTGCCCTCATGGCAGGACCAAATACTGTCTAGACCATCCCTGATAGACATTTATCTAACCTACTCTTAAATATCTCCAGAGATAGAGATTCCACAACCTCCCTGGGCAATTTATTCCAGTGTTTGACTACCCTGACAGTTAGGAACTTTTTCCTAATGTCCAACCTAAACCTCCCTTGCTGCAGTTTAAGCCCATTGCTTCTTGTTCTATCCTCAGAGGCCAAGATGAACACGTTTTCTCCCTCCTCCTTATGACACCCTTTTAGATACCATGTCACTTCAGATGTGTGAAGGGGAGGGCTATAGTGAGGAAAAAATGGGAGATTCATCAGAGTTCTTTTAGATCTTGGGGAAAGTGAGGAGTAGTCTGAAAAAATCCAGAATCAATGTGTTACAAATGTAATGAATATAGAGTTATCACATTTATTGTCAATTGTATTGGTGTCTACAAGGCACATTAAAGATATGTGTAATCTATTCATACAAAATGTCATTAATCAATCATAGCAAGTAGGGATGTTAAAATGCGTGCAATTAAGTAACCATGTAACCCCTGAAAATTACATGATTCCCTGCACATGCTGGCTCCCGCCTGCCGCCCTGCGCTGCAGCCCCTGGTGGTAGGTGGCTCCCCTATGCATACTGATACAGGGGCAGCAGGCAGTTCCCTGGGAGCTGGTATGCGCCAGGAGCTGGCTCTTAAGATGGTTCCCCACGTGTACCAGGAGCCTGTGTGTAACCAGGAACATTATCCGATAAGCCCCAAGTAATGGGATAACCATTACACTGTTAGACTGTAATTAAGGGTATGTCTACACTGCATTCCTCTTTCGAGAGAGAAATGCAAATGCAGCTGAGTGAAATTGCAAATGAAGCGCGGAGTTGAATTTCCCGTGCTTCATTTGCATAATCACGTCCGGGCACTATTTCGGAAATACCCTATTTCGAAAAAAAAGCTGTCTAGACACAGTTATTTCGGAAGAAAACCCTTCTTTCGATATTACCCTTAAGCTTCATTTTACAAGAAGGATTTTCTTTCGAAATAACCACATCTAGATAGTGTTTCTTTTTTTCAAAATAGGGTATTTCGAAATAGTGCCCGGACGCGATTATGCAAATGAAGCGTGGGAAATTCAAATCCGCGTTTCATTTGCAATTTCGCTCAGCTGTATTTGCATTCCTCTCTCGAAAGAGGAATGCAGTGTTGACATACCCTAAGTGTGTATGACAGCATGAAATTGGTTTAAAAATCATGAGATTCAAAAATCACATATTTTCTTGTAAGTGCCTTTTGGATTTGAGCCTATAAAGAGAGCTGTTTACTTTCAATTTGTATGTGATCAGGTTAAAAAAGCAACCTTTAACATATAAGCAAAAATATGAGCCTCCCCCCTGGCTGCCTGGAAGGAGACTCTACTTTCTCCCTCCAAACTTCCTAAGATGAAGGTGCTGTCATTCTGTTCTCCTCATCCCCTATCACAAACACTGTCCTGCTTCCTATCTATCTTCCCTGTTCCACTCAGTCTTCTGTCCCACTTGCATTCTCCCTCCAGGCTCCTCCATTCTCTTCTGTCTTTCATGTGTGTCCTGTCTTTCCCCTCACAGTCTCCTATCCATCATATTCTCCCTCTGACTTCTTTTTTCCCTGGCCATGGAGGTTCACACTTGCCTCTCCTATTCCACTGCCCTATCAGACTCCCTCCTGCACACATACCCCATATCCTTCACCTGTCCACATTCCTCGTTACACAGAGAGGTCAGTGTCCTCCTCTTGCCTTCTCTATACCCCAAAAGGTGGGGAACCTACGGCCCAGGGTCCAAATCCGGCCCCCAACTTGCATGGATCCGGCGCCCAAGGATCTGAGCTTCTCCTCCCCAGTACTGGAGAGCCAGTGCTGGTGCTATAGCCCTGCAGTCTCCCTGCACCACCATCCCTGCAGGGCTAGAGTGTCAGCACTTGCTTCCTGCTGGGGAAGGGAGGAATACTGAGCCTTGCAGGCTGGAGTCAGGCAAGCCTGGACTGGATCCAACCCACATGGGGAAAGTGAAGTGCTTAGAAGAGCGATTTTCTGCAACTGGCAGGCTTAGTGCAAAGCCACTCAAGCTAGCCAAGCATGGTAAGGGGTGGTGAGATGAGAGGGACACAGGGAACTAAATGGTTGATAATGTCTGCATGTCTGATGGGCAGAGATAAGTGTCTCCCTCCATTTGGAATCCTCAACTAAAAACCTTTTCCTGGAACTAGGCACCTATGCCAGGTCAGCTGCTTAGGTAGCCCATACTCTAGCAGCTAGAGTTTTTCTGGAAAAAGAGCTGTTTTTTCCGGAAAAACTACACTTACGTCCACACTGCCATTGAGTTCTTTTGACAGAAAGTCAAAAGAACAGAGGGGTTTTTCCAACAGCATTAAAGCTCTTTCTATGAAGAAGAAGCCTTTTTCCAAAAAAGCCTTTTTGGAAAAAGGCGTGTGTGGACACGGAAGAGTGTTTTTTCGAAAGAAGAGGCTTCCAGGAAAAAGCACAGGTGCTCTGGTGGCCACTCCATCCACAGTAATCACAACGGAAATGCGTGATAGCGTCCAATCAATGTAGACGCTATCTTTTGAAAAAGCAGATCACTTTTTTTTTGCACTTTTGCTGTGCAGACGCTTTCTTTCGAAAAATGTTTTTCCGAAGAAGCTTGCAGTCTAGACGTAGCCTGAGAGACTTTGGCCCTATAGCTAGGTTTTTACAGGTATTTCAGGGTGGAATTCACAACGTTGAGTTAGAAACCTCGAGCTCTGGCCACTTTCTACAGATTTAAATGTGCTCAGAGCATAAATGCAACAAATGTTGTTTGAGTCTATAGAAATAGTGAGGAATATGAGCCATTTATGAATGTGGCAAAAATGAAATGCATGTGTGGTGACATGATCAATAATAGCAGGATGAAAGTAGGCATAATGATTAATAGGCAAGATGTAGAGGCAGCAAATCCATAGCTAGCCAAAGAGACTGCTCCAAAGAAGACGACTAGGGATGGCTTGCTCAGCCTTATGAAAGCATGGGAAAACCTTGGCATCTTGAAATGTTCTCCAGGACAAGAGACATTGCCAGTACTTTTAAAAAACATCAAGTATGACAATGCAGCAGAATTAATTAGTAGAGGTACATTGCTAATAATGCAAAAATATGATCAGTATATTTTAAGGCTGGCATTATGTTTTTATCTCTTTCTAAGCTGTTTCTACCCTTCTCGTTGGAAAAATACCACAATTCTTAAAAGAGACATTGTGGAGAATATATGGGTTTAACTGCAAATGGAAAGTGCAGATTTAATGTTTCTGAACTTTTTACTTTCATAAATTTCAAACATGAAATGATTCAGTTGCAGAACACAGATTTATAGCTTAATTATTTTAATAAATCCTTTATTTTTTATATTGCATAGGAATAGAAAATGATGAAGAAATTAAGCAGCTAGATGAAGAAATCAAGGAACTAAATGAATCCAATTCACAGATGGAAGCTGATATGATTAAACTCAGAACTCAGGTAACAGTTTTATGTAGCCTTAAATTTAGCTACTTTTTACACACAATTGTTAAAAGAAATATAGGAGAAAAGCTGTCTTAGGAAAAAATGTTTTCTTTCATACTTTTGCTCACATTCTATATGTTCTTAATTTACATTTAGAAAACAGTATTTACGATGCTGTTAAATAGTTATTTTCCACCACAGCTACCACCAGTTGTTAAGATCTAAAAGAGATGGCTACATACTTTTTTCTAAAATTGCTGCCAAAATGTGACTTGTGTAGCCATCTCTGCATTTCCTTCTTGTAAGATTCTATACAACCCTTGTATGTGTTAAATCTCAGACCTCTAAATCGTGCCATTAGTAGATGCAGCTATGACAAAAGAGAGTAAATGGAGAACACAGTAGTGCCCATGACATTCTACTTGCAAAGAGAGTACAGAAAGAAGCAACAACTGCTACACCTGTAATATGGTACAGTGAGAACTCTCCATGGTAACAACACCAGGTCATTGATTGGTTGGAAAGGACAGTCCACAGCCCAGCTTTATCCTATTTGGAGTCCACACAGATTGGACAGAAAATAGGGAGCAAGTTCGTGTGGTGTCCATTGAGATTACATTTTTCCACACAGAGCTCACCATTTGCCAAACTCTGCTCTCGCTGAATTCAACCATAAAATAACCAATGACTTCAGTGGGAACAGAGTTAGACCAATATTAACTATTTTTGAAAACTCCACTCAGCTCCAGTATTGGCTTTCTGTGCAAGTGTTCCTTGCACCCTCTGTCTCCTGTTTGTATACTCATGCATGAGCAGGCAGGATCTGACCCAGAGATTTTGTAAAATTATGTCTTAGCCAAACTCATGTGAAAAGTTTGTTTCTATGGTAAACCTACATTTGACTCTGCTAATCATTATTTGAGTTTTGTAGGTGCTGATTCATTTTTTCATAGTTTTACTATGTAGTCATACATAACTATATAGTATTGATAAGGATAAATCTAAAACCGTGAGACTGTCCTACAATTCAGTGTATGTAGTTGTGCCATGTATGTGTGTTTGCAGGACTAGGATCTAAGTTTTGAAACCTACCTGCTCCTGTCCATATGCTGTTTGCTTTTACATCAATAAAATATAGCATGTGCAGTCCACACAAAGACTTGTAGGATTTTTTGTAACTGAGGTTTTTTTTAGATACCTTCCTTCTGGGCACTCAAGTATTTGTTAGGCCATATCTCATCCTGGCATAAGTAACCTGCCACAAGATTTCTGTATGAGTACCTCGTACATTGTGGACATATAGAAAAATTGAATAAAAAAATGAAACACCCTCAATATTCAAATAATGATATTGCTACTCACAGCATAAAGTTACTCTAATATGAAAGAACTTGTAGGATTAGGGTCTTTAGGTAGGAGACTTGCAGTGCTATAATGAATATGCAATCCCAACAGTAATTCTGGCTTTACATAAGTTTAGAACATGTGCCTGGCCTGCTCTCTGACATATACAAATTGAAAACATAACGTGAGAGAAGGAACATGTTTCCATCCTCTATGTTAAAGTAAAAACTATTTCTGCTTGCTGGATAAATAGTTCAAGAACCATTCATCCTGAAGAAATCATCCCCTCTAATATTGATAGTATGTGCCTCTTGTATTATCTTCTGCATAAATATCAGTAGTCAAAATTAAACCTACTTGAAAGCTAGTCTAATGTGTGCACCAAGCTCTTAAGAAAATATTTGCTTTTATCAGTTAGTGTTACAGGCCAAATTATTTAAAAAACAACAACCCAGAATCCATTATGGGTGTTAATTACAGGCTTGAGGCAACTATCAGGTTGTGCCGGAAAAACTTCTTAAAACATATTGTTGACCCAGGATGTTCACATAAGAACCATCTCCTCTTCAGACCTCCATACTGATTGTGCTGACAAATGAGATATTTCATATCAAAATGCTATCTTTTCTTCCTATAACTTCTTATACCAGCAATTAACTGTGGATGTCTAATTAGAGCTGAGTGACTGTCATTTTCAGAATGTAGCCACTTTCAGAATTTGGCCCTATGTGTTCTTTTACACTTCTTTGACTTAATTTTTTACCCTCTTGCCAATGTACTCTTTATGCCACATGCCACACACACACATTTTACACTTAATTAAAGATGAGATGCCCTCTGCATGGAAATTAGTCATGTACCACACTGGTTTCTTCATTTTAGAAAGATTCTTAAGGTTTGACTAGCATACTTAAAATGTGGAGTGCTTTTGGAAATACTAAAACCTTACAAAATTTATTCCATTTAGAAAGTGTGACTTCTGTATTTATATCAATCTCACATCCAGGAATTTACTTATAGATTTATATAAGTGATTTAGCTTCATGATTATGCAGCACAGTTTCTTTTACTACATTCCAGCCTGTTTGAGACTGTAATGAAATGTCATAAGTTCTGTCTTTAAGTTCTTTAGAGGTCTCACAACTACAAATATATTTCAAACAAAACAGAATTTATTTGTCATTAACACAAACATTGAAAGCTGTTCATAATGCAATACATACAAATACCTATTGTGCAACAATATGTAATTCTTTAGCTTGCACTGGCAGTTCTGTGAGAATATTCATTGGGCATTATAGGTTGGATGTAAATATAATTCCAAAGAGCTAAATAATGACAGCAGAGAACTATGCACACTTAGTTACATCTATTCACACTGGCCCTGATCTTGCAACCTCATGGATAAAGGTGGATTCTTATATCCATATGGTGCTTCCACTGGGGTCACAGCAAGTATAAGAGTCTGTCCACATGGACTGCAGGATTGAGACCCTTATGAGTGCCTTTAGATACAAAAGGATATTAATTTTAAAAATATGTAAATCAATATAAAGCTCGTACAATTGAATGTAAGATAAATCAATACTTCTGCACAAAAAGGCAAGCCGTTAAAGTAATAAAATGTGCAGTTTTACATAGCAAAAAAACCAACCCTTTGTAAAATTATAAAAAATTATAAACAAGTGAAATTTTTTTATTTAAACAAAAAGTCCATTTTTTCCCTGATACTACTGTTATCACTCACTTCTCAAACGCATGCTTTATAACGGCTTGCCTTATATTACATTGTACACAAATTTGTCCATTTTAGATTACCACAATGGAGAGCAACTTGAAGACGATAGAAGAGGAGAACAAAGTAATTGAACAGCAAAATGAGTCTCTTCTTCATGAACTGGCCAATTTAAGCCAGTCTTTAATTCATAGTCTAGCTAATATCCAGCTGCCACATATGGTAAGTGATTGAGAGCACAAGTTAAGGAATTTGGCGATCTTCAGTTCACCTCATACAGTAGATGTCTTTTTTATGTTTATGGTTCCTCAACCAGTTGGATATTTGTGGTAACAACACTGAAACCATAAAGATAAATGTAAATGCTAACAAAGGCACAGTGGGCCTATTCCAATGTATCCTGTAAAATTAAGATCTAAATAGGCATTTTAAATATAAAAACAGTGGCAATATGCTATGATAGTATGTTATGCTTAAATTAATATACAAATCAAAAAAATAAAAGTTGTATATGAACTACTATTTAATATCTCGTAGGAACCAATCAATGAACAAAATTTTGATGCTTACGTGACCACTTTGACGGACATGTATACAAATCAAGATCGTTATCAGAGTCCAGAAAATAAAGCCCTACTGGAAAATATAAAGCAGGCTGTGAGAGGAATTCAGGTCTGAACAGCTGCTATAGTGGTGAAAGTCTTGCTTAAAAAAAGGATGCCTCTTGTTTTTTGCTGCTGTAATTTACCAGAAAGTGTTATATATTTATTTCTGTTGGAAACAGTGTTATGCTTACAAGACTTCATAATGATTTTATGTCTTGCTTTAAAGATAGTAACTGCAGAATAGTTTTTTGAATACATTCACATTTTGTACGTTTTCATATAAGCTGACATAGTGTGATATGCCATGTAATGTTTATAGCTGCTAATGTATGCACATTTTTGGGGTATATATATTTCTGAAGAGGTAAGCTGATCGAAATAAATAGAGTGTAAATTCTTTTTAATGCTTTAGTGATTAAATGTTTTAGTATTTTGAACTGAAATGGACAAAAAAAAAAACAGCTTTGAATGACAATGTTGCGGTCTGCAGCCACTTTTTAAACACTATCATTTTGCCTCATGTTGGAGGATTTTATGGGATTTAAGAAATACATTTTGTGTGCATATTGTTTCATAGCAAGAATTGGTTGCAAAAATGCTTTATTTTTGAACAATGCTTGAAAATATTATGTGACTTTTGTTTTCAGAGGATGGTGTGTGGTGGGGGCAATAAAATGAGGTTTTTTGAAATCCAAGAAAATGGCATGGATTAGATGTAAGATACAAAATGGGTAATTTATTGTAAGACAACATCAAGCCATGGAAACTTGACAGAAGATTCAAAGCAGCTTAAACAGCACTTTTAATTAACTTCTAAGCATTACATGGTATGAAAATGGGAACTCCATTATGAAAGGAACTATATCAGAGGTGGACAACCTGAAGATTTCAGCTTTTATTTTCAAATAAACTTTGGAGCCAACATTCTCTTATTTCTCCTGGACTGCTTAATTCCCCTCTGAACTATGTCTTATAGCAATGTAGTTCATCTTTCAGAAATTCTGTATTTCCAATTTAAGATGGAGGACAATATTTTAAAACAAATATTGCCTTTTTACATCTTTAATTTTGGAATAAAGACAAATGATTTGTGTCTACTGTAGTTACTGAACTGGATTCATTGCTAGATTTAGTAGGAATGCAGTTCAGTAAAGATTTCTTTTTGCTTTGCCAAGCATTTGATCCCATTTTTCATATTTTAATATTTATGTTCTGCTTTTTGTTGGAGAACAATCATCACTGCAGCATTCACGTATGCTTTATATTTGTTCTACTGTTATCTATTGCAAAAATGAATGCAATCAAATTTTAATGTAACTAAATATACTTCAGCACTTTTTTTTGCTTTAAACTGGATCATTTTAAGATCAATCTTATTTGTACTTTCAATATTTGATTGTTTTCTTCAAAATGACTGCACTATATGTATGCATAAGACCACTTTTTATTACTACATTTTTCCTTTTTAAGTAGTAATTTTGATGTGTTGTGTTTTACAGATGTTGAATTTATTTAAAATTGATATCATATCTTTTCCTTCCATGTCTTGATGTTATGCAGAAAGTACAAAAGTACTTTAAAATTTTGTTATGAAAAAAGATGGGTTTTGTAAAAAATAAAATATTTTTAGCAGAACAGGACTTACAGGGTCATTGTCCCCACAATGTGCCAGTTGACTATTTGCACTTACCTTGCCCTATATATCCATACGGAGGTGTGCAATTTCTTGTGTCATTAGCCTTGTGACACTGAACCTGAACAAATTATAGTGGAAGCCATTATGGCCAATCCAGTAATATTGCTAAGGGAGACTACAGGGATCTCACAACAAATATTCTGATACAATATTCAACCTCGGTATATATATATATGTATAAATATATGTATATCCCAGCGGCACTTTATACTATTCACTGTACAAAAGCTTACAGTTTTCCATGAGGACTTTAATAACTAGCTGGGAAAAGATTATGTAATTACTTTGGGGCTCTGCAATCTTATCTGTACAGTGCCCTTTTTCTGTTGTGCTATTAGTTGTAGCTGCCATGCTCAGAATTGCCTTTTTGAGAGCTGAAGCAAGGTGCTTGTTGTTCACCTTCTGCCATATATATTGTACTTTTGCCCTAGCCTCCTTTTAGGGCTTTCATTGTTCATAATGGCATATGCATTTTTCCACTGCATTGTGTCTGCAGCTTCTTTGCCAATATAGTAATGCTTTCAGTAGAGTAATAGATAGTATCAGTTTTGGATTCTTATTGTTATCACCTATGTACAATGGAAAGGGATTTTAAGCACAAATCTGCTGCTCATCTAATGTTGGTACATAATATCAAATCAGAAGTTATCTGTGACTATTATATAGGGATCACAAAAGTGTCACATATTAGAATGCTGACCTTTCATATGAAATTATTGTGAGTCAGAGTTTATTTATTATAACTTATTGTTCATATTCATTTCTAAGTTAATTTAAGTAATCATTTATTAAGACAGAATTTTGTATAAACTATTTATTGTGCTCTCTGTGGAACTGAAGTTTGATTTATTTTTGTACTACACGGCATGGATTTGTTGACATTTTAATTTTGCTATAAATGTGTGGAATCACAAGTTGCTGTGATACTTCATTTTTAAATTGTGAACTTTGTACAAATTTTGTCATGCTGGATGTTAACACATCTTACTCTAAATAAATAAAAAAAATGTGTTGCCACACTTGCAGCACAGTGGTTCTGTGATCAGTGACAACATTTTCACTTTACCCAATGTACTAGCAGCCATGGTGAATAAATAATCAGCAACTATTTTTAGTGATGAACGTAGGCCCTTTATTCCTTGAATTCCCCATGCAGAATTTTCAGCTGTTCATTTTAATTTAATCATGCAGTTATTCAGTTTAATCTTTCACAAGCGTGTAAAAACATCCAGAAGGAGACACTTCTGTTAGTGAGCTTCACAATCATTTAAAAATGTCCTGCTAATTATAGCATGGGAGGAAATTAGTGCTACTTTTCAGTATGGGTAACTCAACTGAGGTACTGTCCTCAATACATTTAAAATTAAAAGAGTTGCTGATTGGGGTTGATAAACTCAGACATGATATTTAATTGAAAACTATATATCCTCCGCAGATGTAAAAATTTTCAAACACATTTGACTTTCAGAGGGGCCCCAAGTTGTTTTTAGAATTAGTCAACCCAACAGGAAAACTACAATTAATGTTAGTTAACACTTCTACTTATCAAATAACCTACCAAAGAAACAATGAGTTATGATGGTGTTGTGTGCAACATCAACATCCTGCACCAACAACCAACATAAGCAAGGTCAACTCTGCAAACAAGTTAACAACCAGTTAATATCTTATTAGCACTGTCGAACTACCTCATTAAAACATATTTTACTAGAAATAAACAACTAATTACATAGGGAATTAGCAATATCGATTCATAGGCAGAATGCTTACTACTTTTTCATATGTATGCATTCCTGCACTGAGTATGATTTATATCCTGCAATACTTAGTAGCGTCATCAATTAATTCTGTGCTATATTATCCCTCTATGCCATTCTTCTTAATTATATTCTTCAGAGATCATCCTAACTGACCAAGACAGAAGCACAAAGCACATACTCTAGATTCTCTCTTTTCCCCCAGGAAAATTCTGCATGACTTCTAAGAAAAAAAAAGAAGACAAAAGGCTCAGGAGACTTTACACATAGGAAATTAAGAGAATGTATAAATAAAAAATAGAAAACAGGTAAAATGAACCCTATAATCAATCTAGAGTAACAAAAGAAAAATCATTCTCTATAGGTACGTCTAGACTACATCCCTCTTTCGACAGAGGGATGTAAATTAGGCACTTCAAAATTGCAAATGAAGCTGGGATTTGAATTTCCCACACTTCATTTGCATAATCGCATCATGGCGCTCTTTCGAAAAAGTGCTCTTTCGAAAGTAAAACTGCAGTCTAGATGCAGTTCTTCCAAAAAGGGAGGGCTTTTTCAAAAGATCCTGTAAACCTCAGGATCCTGTTTACAGGATCTTTCGAAAAAGCCTTCCCTTTTCGAAAGAACCATGTCTAGACTGCAGTTTTACTTTCGAAATAGCACTTTTTTGAAAGAGCACCATGACGCAATTATGCAAATGAAGCACGGGGAATTCAAATCCCGGCTTCATTTGCAATTTCTAAGTGCCTAATTTACATCCCTCTGTCAAAAGAGGGATGTAGTCTAGACACACCCTATGTTGGCTAGAGAGAGACTGGCAAAACATAAAAGAAGTTTATCTTAATTTTATTAGGGCCACAGGCAAACATTTATTCCTGTCAAGTATCAATAGAGTAGGATAGTGTACTGTACCCAGAACCTATTCTGGTTTTTGCTGGGTGCATAACGGATGACCTGTGACTATTTTATAATATTACAGATAACATCTCAGAGGACTTGATCCTGTTTCCTAATTTGAAAAATGAAAGCCAAACCAGAATCTCAATTATTTAAAAAAATGGATGAGAAACAGCAAAAGAGCATCAAGGTGACCAAAAGAGAAAACATTGCTGAGCATAAATGTTTTACATCTAATGGCTTCAGTTGTCTCAATTTAATAAACCAACGTTTCGAGAGGGGAGTTTTCTGTCACATTTATGCCATTAACTTGGATACTTAATGAGCATTAGAATATTGCTAAAGAAAGTGAAACACGCAAAAAAACCTCCCAAGACCTCAGAATAAAGAAAATGAAAAGAACCTTGAGTAAGACACTGTGTATATGGTGCTTGCATTTCCCTTGCAAGAATTTCATTTACACATTAAAATCCACAATGGATTTTATAATCAATATGAGGTCTATAACATTTGTTCTGATACAAAATGACATGCTACATGTTAAAATTATGTCTAATAAACAATATATACATGTCATTAATCAAGAATTGTTTCATTTGATATTTTTGTCAAATATTATTAACTAAGCTTTTAAATTGATAGTTAACTTTACAATTAACCTCAAAGTCTCAAAAATAATTAAATTAATTTTGGACTAAGTTTACATGGGTTGGCATTTACAGTTCTGCTTTCCTGGTTTGGCACTACATAGGGATAGTGTAGCCAAGAAAAGCTGAATGTGAGGCATCTTTTAAAAATCTTAATGACATTTTCAATATCTCATAGAAAAACACATAGTAACCCCTTCATCAAAAGACAAAGACACTTTAAAAACTGCTATAAAATTAATTCTAATGATGGAATTGCCCTCTGAATGAGTGTTTGTGATGGGTTCCCTGTTGGGCAACTTTGAACTGGGGTACCACTGAGCCCACTGGCATTCCAACCTGGCCTTCCTCTCCCACTGTGATGATATGACAAACTACAATCCTCTCCAAGTCCTGCACTTACACAGACATCCACAGGGAGAGATATACACAGGTGAGTTACATGAATGCTTCTCCAAGTAATTCATGAGCTAACAAAAGAAAGGCTTCAGCCAATTCCCCAGCTCCCCAGCCTGGAACCCCAGAGATATACCATAATGCAAGGACAGAATTTTGCGAGGATAGGGGGGAGCAGCAACCAGGGGCGCTGGGATGCAGCTTGCTTTTCATCCCGTTCCCCGGATGCTAAGGAAGTGTGAGAAGCATGCACGGAATGCAAATACTTTCTCCTCACGTCCTTAGCATCCGGGGAATGGGATGAAAAGCAAATGTTATAGAGCTCACCCGTCAGGTGGGAGAGGCATGCATGGAATGCAAACACTTTCCCCTCACTCCCTTAGCATCTAGGGATTGGGATGAAAAGCAAGCCGCATCCCGGAGCCCATAGCTGCTTCCCTCTTCCCCCCCCCATCCTCGAAAATTCCGCCCTTGCCATATTGTTTTGGTAAGATACCTGACAAGTGTCAGTTTATTAGCCAATCCACCACGTCTGCAAAGGAAAGTGGATGTGTGCCAGCTTTTGTACACTGAGCAGATTCCCCAAGAACTTCAAGAATCCTTAGTCTACATGTGATCTCTGAGAGGTTTCTATTGTATGCCATTCGTGGGGTAATCCTCTGTCATGTGGATTCCATCATCTGTATCCAGCTTCTCTATTCTACCTAAAAGGCTGGTGGTGGGTGTTTCCTAATTCACAACATATTTCAGTGACACACACTTAGCAAAACTTCATAACTTACCATACAATCCAGCAAGATGCTGTCGTTCAGCAGACCAAGACTTTTAGAATACCTTAAAAGGCACTTTTTGTACAAAATGTATCATAATCATATCACCATGGTAAATATAGGGGTTCCTGGTTGATGGTTTCTGGTACAGAGTATCACGCCTCCCCCTTAGTTTCCTGCAGGAGCATTAGTCACTGACTAATATGGAAGCCGTGGGACCAAGGTCTTTTTTTTTTTCCTGGAGAAGGCATCCACTACCATATGCTCTTTCCCCTTTATGTGTACTTCTCACCAGATACAATAATTCATTCTTCTGCTCTACTCTGTGCTGAGTATTGTGTCCAGTTCTGGGCACCACATTTCAAGAAAGATGTGGAGAAATTGGAGAAGATCCAGGGAAAAGCAACAAAAATGACTAAAGTTCTAGAAAACATGACCTGTGAGGGAAGACTGAAAGAACTGGGCTTGTTTAGTTTAGAAAAGAGAAGACTGAGAGGGGACATGATAGCAGTTTTCAGGTATCTAAAAGGGTGTTACAAGGAAGAGGGAGAAAAATCTTGGCCTCTGATGATAGGACAAGAAGCAATGGGCTTAAAGGAAGGTTTAGGTTGGACATTAGGGAAAACTTCATAGCTGTCAGGGTGGTTAAACACTGGAATAAACTGTCTAGGGAGGTTGTGGAATCTCCATCACTGGAGATATTTAAGAACAGGTTGGATAGACAGCTATCAGGGATGATCTAGACCAGGCCTGGGTAAAATATAGCCTGTGAGCCGCATCCAGCCCACCAAGCCACTGGATCTGGCCTGCAGTGGCAGTGGGGAGGCCCAAGCAGGCTCCCCTGCTTGCCCCACACGCTGCTTAGAAACATGGCTGCGGGATACTTTATGAGCCCCGAGGGGAGGGGAGAAGATTCAGACACTGCTTCTGCCCCCAGCACAGTCCCATTGGCTTGTTTCTGGCCAGTTTCTGGCCATGAAAGCTGCCTGTTCAAATAACAGGCAGCCAAGAAGCACAACACTCCTCCCCTCTGTCATATGACACGCTGGCAGGCCTGCCTTCAGGCCTCAGAGAGCAGGAGTGGAAACTTCCATGCTTGCTGTGCACAGCCTTGTACCCTGCCAGCGTAAACACCAAATGTTCTTTATCAGATGGCCTTCATCGGCTGTTAACTCTCCATTCTTGTTAGCTGGGAGCCAAGTATGGGATAAATAACATGACTTCAGCTCTCAGTCCCGTGGGAATGTTAAAAGTGGCATTGGGCCAACTTGCGCACACTCAGTAAACAGCTAAAGTATAATATCATTGAGAGTCCTGCCCCTAGCTGAGTCTCGCCAGGGACTTCCAGCCTCAAAGGTTCCCTGCATTCCCCCAGCTGAGCCACGTCCGCCACGGCCCTGGTGTGAGGCATTCCAGGATAGGGACTCCCCATGGTAGATGGGACTTAAGCATTCCAAAGAGCCTATAGTGCTTTTGCTCGCTAAAGTGTACCCTGTAAATTGTAGTAGCAGTGGAATAGTAAGTTTAATAAAGTACATTATCCCTAATTGGCTCTGTGTTGAAGCAAATCCCATAATCCTGTTCATCCTTTGGCCTTGTAAATTGACACCCTCCTGCTCAGTTACTCACTCAAGCACATGGCTGGGCAGGAAGAAACATTTTAAGCTCTGCAAGTCTTTAGCTCTGCAGGCAGGCAGGCTGGTTTGGCTGCTGGCTGGTAAGTCTCCCTGGCCAGAGGCTGCCTCTGGCACCCCCAACCCCTCCCTTTCCCAACCCTCTGCCCCCCCCCCCCACTAGTCCACATATACAAACCCTTTGCTCCCCTCTTGCACCGATATCCCCTCCCAGATCTGGCACCCCAGTCCCCTGTCCGAGATCACAATCTCCTCCTACCCCTAGGTCACATCCCAGAACTCTGCACCCCAGTCCTCTGCCCTAGGTCACAACTGCCTCCTTCACCCAAACTCCCTCCCAGACCCCATTCTCCCTCCTGCATTCCAATCCCTTCTCCCACACTCCCTTCTGCACCCAACTTCCATCCCAGACTCCACATCTCCGTCATTAATATCATGGAAGTGTGTGGCCCTCAACCATTTTCCAAATTCTTGGAGTGGCCCACCATCAAAAATTATTGCCCACCCCTGACCTAGACGGTGCTTGGTCCTGCCGTGAGGGCAAGGGACTGGACTAGATGACCTCTTGAGGTCTCTTCCAGTTCTATGATTCCATGTCAACTTCTTGAAGGATCAGGCTCCAACCTGAATTTGGAATTCATGCCCTTAGTTCGGTTTAGCCATACTAAGGGTGAATGGTTGGTTAGACTCTTGAACTTCCTATGAAAGTTGCATGACTGCCCACATGATGGTGCTGAACTCCTTTTCTATGACAGTATAATTTTATTCAGAGGGTGGCAGCTTTTTATTCAAGAAGGCAATTGGGTGGTTTTTGTTATGCCTGTTTACATCAGTACAACACCCAAGCCAATGACAGATATAGCAGTTCACAGTTCAAATGTTTTATCAAAGTCAGGGCTGGCTACCACAGGCTTGCGAGACAAGAATGCCTTTAGCTTATCAAAACCTATTGACATATTTCTTATCAACCCACCTTATTGGGTTAGTGCTTTTTACATAAGACTGTGATAGGGGATGCAATGTCACTGAACCCCACACAAATCTTCTGTAGTAGTTTGCTAGGCCTATAAAATATTGGACTTGTCTCTTAGTATGTGATATATGATAGCAGCTTCCACTTTAAGAGGGTCAGGAGATATTTGCCTCCTTACAACTCAATGTCCTTGATAAAGGACTTTGGCTATTCTTATTCTGCACTGAGAGGGTTTTATGGTTAGACCAACCTCTTTGAGCTTTGACAGTGCTCTTTATAGTCATCCTATGGTTCCTGAAAACTGCTAGTTCCTCTATGTATGCTCTTGAAAAATGTTGACACTTTGTTGACCAGTCTCTGGAAGGTTGTACCAGCACTTACCAAAAAGTAACACTGTGAATTCACAGAACTCTACATCAGTGATAAAAACCAGTTTTTTTCTGTTCATCCTTCTCCAGAGAAATCTGCCAATAACCTCAAGTTAAATCAAAAGTAAAGAGATATTTGACTTGGCTTAGTATAGCCAGCATATCATCAATTCTTGGCATTGAGTACACATCTGTTACTGTAAAAGCATTAAGTTTTCTATAATCAAAACAAAATCTTACAGTGTTATCCTTTTTGGGGACCACAGAGGATGTCAAAGAGCTGCCAGATTCCTTAATCACTTCCATGTCCAACATCTTGGCTGTGTCTACATTGGCACCCTTTTTCGAAAAAAGGATGCTAATGAGACCAGTCGTACTTAAACAAGAATAATGCTGATTTAAATATCCTCACAGGCGTAGCATTATGGATGTTGGCTCGCTGGCTTTGTCATTAATTAGATAAATAAACTTTCCGCATTTGCGAATGAAACCCTTTTCCTCAAGAAGATCTCTTATTCCTACTTGCAAGTAGGCATAAGAGATCTTGCGGAAAAGGGTTTATTTTCCGCAAGATCCCGTCTAGACTGGCGCTTTTGCCGGCAAAGCCCCAGCCGCGGCAGTTATGTAAATGCAAATACCGCGGGGATATTTAAATCCCAGCAATTTAATTGCGCTGTGTCTCATTAGCATCCCTTTTCCGAAAAAGGGTGCCAATGTAGACACAGCCCTTGTGTATTTCTATATGCATTTGCTCATGCACCTTGCCAATGTACCTGGGAGTGAGTGGTTGTCTCATTTTTGTGAGGATTTTATGGGTTAGCAAGTGTGTTCTTCCTGGCTCCATGGAGGTTAGGTCCATCAATGGCTATTAGTCAGGTTGGGTAGGAATGGTGTCCCTAGCCCTGTTTGACGGAGGCTGGAAAAGGAGGACAGGAGAGGGATCATGTGTTGATTCTCTGTTCTGTTCACCCACTCTGGGGCATCTGGCATTGGCCACTGTTGGCAGACAGGATACAGGGCTAAATGGACCCAGTATGGCCGTTCTTAATGTTCTTATGGATTCTTTGTAAACACCTCTCTATAGCACACGCCCCCCTTTGACTGGTGCTAACTCTTTGCAGATCCCCATGCTTTCCAAAGTTGAACCATCTCGGCTTTTAGCCATCAAATCAATGAGTGGATGTGCTTCAGCTTCCCTTTCCACACAACAAATCATATTCACTACAGCCCCTCTGCTGTTATAAGGTTTAAGCC
This sequence comes from Rafetus swinhoei, assembly GCA_019425775.1. Classification (NCBI taxonomy): domain Eukaryota; kingdom Metazoa; phylum Chordata; order Testudines; family Trionychidae; genus Rafetus; species Rafetus swinhoei. The sequence goes on from CM033440.1 coordinate 35,183,182, forward strand.
TACAATCTGTAGGACAGCATCATTGTGGAGCTTTTTAACTTGCTATGTGTCCTTATTTGCCACTTCTGCCATCTCAGAGGGTCCCTTCCAAGAGTCTGAATCTTGTGGTTTTTTCACTGGGCTTAGCAACATCACCAAATCTCCCATTTAAATTCTGTATTTCTGTCATGCCATGTTTTTTGTTTGGCTTGACTATCCCGGAGGTTGTCTTGGGCAATTTCCATCATGTCTTTTTTCTTCTCTGAACCTCTAATCATATTCAGTTATTGGTTCTTCCATTACCTCAGTGTTCCCCTCCCATGTATTTTTAATTAGATCAAGGGTCCCCTTACTTTCCTCCTATATAAAAAAATCAAATGGGAAAAATCCTGTGCATGCTTGGGGTACCTTCTTGTAAATATATAATAGGAAAACTTCCTAATTTTGGCCCTTTTCTTAGTGTACATTCCCTGCATAGACTAGAGTCCCATTGAGCCTTTCCAACAAACCACTAGCGATGGGGGCAGTTTCACTCCACACATCTTCCATCACTCACTGTGACATGAAATCCAACCACTGGTCAGCTCTTCGATTTTGTTCAGATATTTAGGCAGCCACTGTATTCTAAAGATTTTGTTGTTGTTGAATGATGTGTAATCAGAGGTACACGGTCACTTCTTTAATCTCTCTCTTTGTTTTATTCCTCTCTCTGAGTGAGCTATTATTCCCAAGTTGCTGTTCCATTTTTTTTTTTTTTTTTTTTGCTTTGTTACATTTTTATTAACTCTTTTCTGGATCATTAGGAATTCCAAAATAGTAGCCACCATTCTGGAGAAATATTTGTAACTGACTACAAAATTTAAGAATTTCCAATGGCTTAGACGGTACAAATGCTTCTGGTCAAGTTCCAGCGTGAACATATGATAAACGATTGAACAGAACTAAACTGTATGAATTGTTCATTGGTTATTAATCGGGATACATAAATACATATTGGGATATATACTGTGACATAGCTCCTTCTCTGCTTTGGTGGGTGCCACGCTTTCGGGTGAACTGCTCCCTTCAGAAGCTCACAGCAGCTTTCAGTTTAGACACTTTCCCCAGGGGCATAAACTTGCTATTTATTTAGCCACTCTCATAATTGGCCAGCATGGGGGAAAGAGAGGAGACCAAGCCCCATAGTCTCTCCTGCCCTCCTGGGGGCAGGCGAGACTCTTCCAAAATAGTCCTTCCCCTCTGGTGTGTCTCACTGTCCAGATCAGCTCTACTGTGGCAAGTAGGAAGTTGGGAGAATGGGGGGGAGGGAACCCAGGACCAGCCTCTTCTCCAAGTTCCAGCCCAGGAACCCTGTGGATAGCAAATGTCTGTAATGTCTCTTGAACCAGCTGCATGATAACTAGGATTCCCTGAGCCACTTCCCCATGGCCCCTTCTGAGAACCTTCTTTATCCTTACTGCAGCACCTTCCGCCTGGTACCTGATAGCATTTGTACCTTCCCAGTCCCTCCACAGCATCTTCTCGCCCCAGTTCCTTGTATGCATTGAACTAACTGAAGGGAAGCTTTAACTGGCCAGCCGGCCTTAATTGACTCGAGCAAATTCTTACCCTAAACATCTGTTTGTGTTTCAGGCATAATCTTCAAGTCAGAGACAAATTCTTTTACTCTGACTTAGGTCTCCAGCCCTCTTTAAAGTTCTTTGAATCCTTTTAGGGTGTAGCAGGTAGTTTCTCAGGCCAGCTGGACAAAAGGGGCTTACTTCACATTGCTTAAATAGACTCTCCTGCAGGATGGGAATCCTTTGTTTTACATCCCCGCCCCCAAAAAAAAAAATACTAGGTTGAAAATAGATTTCAGCACCAGATGATATGGTCCCATGTCTTTCTAACACCAATCACTGCTTGGGCTTACAGAACAAACAAGGCTCTTTACAAATCATTGAATTGATCACCCAATCATTAGGTTTCCAGGGCACTGGTAATGGCTCTAATTAGCACATTTGAAACTATAAACAGACTCAAACTTTATATTTCTAATTTCACATACAAGAATGATACATACACCAACAGAGGATATACAGATCCAGGAGACTGCAACATCAAAGTTGATAGGTTACATAAGGTATTTTGTCTAAAGCAACTTAGAGTTATGCGTATTTATATTCATAAGCCAATTTTCATAAAGCAAGGGTGAACTGCTCAAATTCAAAAATAGCCAGCTTTCTTATCTATATCACAACTTAGAGCTGAGCAAATTATGAATAATAGGGTACGTCTACACAGCAGGGCTAAATTCGAAATAAGCTACGCACCTTCAGCTACGTCAATTGTGTAGCTTACGTCTGGGAGTTGAAGGAAGAACACTCTTCCTTTGATATCCCTTTCTCCTCGTGAAATGAGGGTTACAGGAGTCAGAGTAAGAAATCCTCCAGCTCGACATTATTTCAAAATAAAGGCTTGTAGTGTAAACACGCTGTTTGTTATTTCGGAATAACATCAGTTATTCTGAAATAACACTGCTGTGTAGACATAGCCATAGGCTACATCTAGACTGCAAGCCTTTCGAAAGAGGCTTTTTCAAAAGATACTTTAGAAAAAGCCTCTTTCGAAAAAGAGCATCTAGACTACAACCAGTACTTTCGAAAAAGCAAGCCGCTTTTTCGAAAGAGAGCACCCAGCCAGTCTGGATGCTTTCTTTTGAAAAAGCACAGTTTACATTACCTAGCGCCTTTTTTCGAAAGAGCACTTTTGAAAAAAGGTGTTATTCCTCGTAAAATGAGGTTTTCCACAGTCGAAAAAACTACCGCGTTCTTTCGATTTACTTTCGAAAGAACGCGGCAGTAGTCTAGACTCAGGGGAAGTTTTTTCGAAAAAAGGCTACTTTTTTTGGAAAAAAACCCTGTAGTCTAGACACACCCATAGTGAATAGTTTTCTTCTCAAATTTAGCATTTTTTTCTGCTATAGGAATTTTCATGAGAAAACTTATCAGGACTAAGCATTATCTAGATTATCCCTGACAGGTGTTTGTTTAACCTACTCTTAAATACATTTCAAACAAAACTTTTCATTTCATTGTAAAGGTTTTTACAGATTTTTTTTTAAACAAAAAAATGAACATTTCTTCTATTTTCAAAAATTAAAAAATTGGAGCGTTCCCCTTCTTTCTTTCCAGCTACGTCTAGACTGCAGACTTCTTTTGGAAGAAGCTTTTCTGGACGAGATCTTCTGAAAAAACTTCTTCCGAAAGAGAGCGTCCACACTGCCAAAGCGCATCAAAAAAGCAATCTGCTTCATCGAAAGATAGCGTCCACACTGAATGGACGCTATCTCACATTTAAGCTGTGATTACTATGGAGGCAGTGACCACCAGGGCACCTGTGCTTTTTCCTCTTTCCTCTTCTTTCAAAAGAACTCCCTCTTCCCCATCTACACATGCCTTTTTCTGAAAGAGTTCTTTCGGAAAAAGGGTTCTTCCTCGTAGAAAGTGATTTACCAGTGTCAGAAAACCCCCTCTCTTCTTTCGATTTTTCTCCAAAAGAACGCGATTGCAATGTGGACATAAGAGAAGTTTTTTCCGCAAAATGGCTGTTTTTCCGAAAAACATTCTGTAGTGTAGACATAGCCTCTTCTTTTTTTTCACTGTCCCTTCTTTTTGTAAATGGAAAAGTGAGGAAACGGGTAAAGAAAGGATGAAATATACACAGTAAACAAACAAAGCAGTACATTTCAACTGAAAAGAAAAATATTCCATAAAAATGTTCATTTTGGTCAAAAAAATCATATTTTTTTAAAGTTTCACATAATTTTTTCAGCTAGCTCTGGGGTTTGAGAGGAAATGCCAATGCCACTCGTCTCCATTCCTTAGACATTTGTCACGCCATTGCCTTCTACCTGGAAAGAACAAAACAATGTAGATGTTCTTCTGGGCTGTTTCTATCCATAGTAGATCATTCCAAAGTTCAAGCCATCTCCAAACAATGACTCTCTACATGGATAATTAATAGCTACCCTTACAGCTTTCCTGCACAATGTCCCTATCACTGACATTTGTAGAGCCACAATATGGGCTTTCGCACACACCTTCACAAAACATTATGCCATAGATAGGTATGCCTCTCAATGCACTAAATTTGGGGGGATGGTTCTATCCGCCGCTCATAATACAGGTCTGAAGTCCCTGCTTCCAAATTCTCAGGGCTCTGCTCCACAGTCACCTAGAGGGGAGAGACCAGAGGGACACTCCTTGAAGAAGAAAAAAGAAGTTACTCATCTTGTGCAGTAACTGCTGTTCTTTGAGATCAGTGTCCCTATGGGCGCTCCATGACCCTCTCTTCTCCTCTCTGCTTCAGGGCTTTACCATCTCTCTGTGGCAGAGAAGGAACTGAGGGATAGTTGACGATGCGCATGCGTTGGCATGCTCGCTATAGCGCAAGCAGCACCGCATATGCACATCAGCACCCAGGGTACTGCTGCTAAAAAGTTCTGATTATAAGTGCAAGGCTCTGAGACACCTACAGTGGAGCGTCCACAGGAACACCCATCGTGAAGAACAGCAGTTATTGCACAAAGGGAGTAACCTCTTCTTTTTTTTTTCCTTTTGCATCCCTGCCCATCCTATCTAATAGCCATTGATGGAACCATGAAATTATCTAGTTCTTTTTTTGAACCCTGTTATAGCCTTGGCCTTCACAACTTATGGAAAAGAGTTTCACAAGTTGACTGTGTGTTGTGTGAAGAAATACTGCCTTTTTGTTTGTTTTAAACCTTCTACAGTAAAACTCCAATAGTCCGGCATCCAATAGTCCGGCACTCCTGATAGTCCGGCATCAAAATGGCAAGAGCCTAGTGAGTGAGCTTCGGCCAAAAATGAGTCACAAGGTAACAGCGGCAGCAGCTGAACTGAGCAAAAGGGTAAAAAGACTTAAAAACTAAAACATTACAGTATACTGTATACAGTATGTACAATAAAAAGGGTTAAGAACACTTTATATACAGTATATAATGTATACAGTATATATATAAAACCTGCTTATAGTACCTCCTGATAGTCCGGCATATTTGTTAATCCGGCACCACCTAAGTCCCATAGGTTCCGGATTATCGGAAGTCTACTGTACCTATTAATTTAATTTGGTGACCCCTGGTTCTCATCTTATGAGGAATAAATAGCATTTCCTTTACTTTTGTGTCACCAGTCATGGCTTTATAGACCGCTATCTTATCTCCCCTTATTCATCTCTTTTCCAAGATGAAAAGTCCCAGACTTAGTAATCTCTCCTCATATGGAAGCTGTTTCATATCCCTAATCATTCTTGCTGCCCTTTTCTGAACCTTTTCTTTAAATTCCAATATATCTTTTTGAGATGGTGCATTGAGGTTTGCAAGGAGTATTCAAGACGTGGGTGTACCATGGATTTATATAGTGGCCATATCAGATTTTCTGTTTTATTATATATCTCTTTCCTAATTATTCCTAATATTTTGTTCTCATTTGACTGCTGCTGCACGAGTGGATGTTTTCAGAAAACTACCAAAAATGTCTCCAAAATCTCTTTCTTGAGTGGTAATAACTAACGTAGACCCCAACGTTTTATTTGTGTAAGTGGGATTATGTTTTCCAGTATTCATTATTTTGTATTTATCAACATTGAATGTCATCTGCCACTATGTTGCCCAGTCACCCAGTTTTGTGAGATCCCTTTCCAGCTCTTTGCAGGCTGATTTTGACTTAATTACTATCTTGAGTAATTTTGTGTTTCACCACCTCAATCTTTTTCCCTTTTTCCAGATAATTTATGAATATGACTAATAATACCGGTTACAGTATAGACCTCTGAAAACTAACCATTTATTCCTACACTTTGCTTCCTATCTTTTTGCATTGCATCTCTTTTTTATAAATTATTTTACTATAATCTAAATAACAATTGATTATTAGAATTATTCAGGTTGTACTGGTGTTTTACAAATTGGAAGTCTTACAATATTTAACAGAGATTTAGAAGACCTGATTTAATTCTCAGTGCTGTCATAGGCTTTTTCTGTGACCTTGGGAATTCACTGAAACTCTATTGCCTCAGTTTCCCATCTGATAAATGGGCATAATAATATGTCCTTTGGCTGTCTTGTCTATTATATTACTAATTTTCCAGGACAGAGACTCTTTCTTATTCTGTCTGTACACCAGATAGGACAATGGGGTTCCAATCCTATTTGGAGCTTGTAGGTGTTCCTTTAACATAAATAATATCTTGGATTGATTTCAGGGTAAACATCCTTGGTCTACGTAGAGAGGAGACTTAGCCACTAAGTCACAATTTTATCATTATGCTGATGCTAGGGGAAAATGGTATGTAGGAAATCAGAAGCTCCCTTATTTGAACACTGTTTCCTCTAGGAAACTCCCTTTCACAGAGATTTTTTGTTTTCACTTCCCATGCCAGGCCAATTTTTCCTCTAAGTATGTTGGCTGGCTGCAGAGCAAGGATTTGTGGTTTGCCAAAGACTGAACAACTTGCCAAATTGCTGATACTTTCTGTTGGATCAGAGACCAATATTTTCATTTTCATTCTTATTTACTGAATATTCTTTTGCTAGTATAAAACTTTAAATGCCCTGTAGGAACAATTTTTCTTCTAGCAACATCTACCTCTATAATTTAACTACACAAAACCAATACAAATTACTGTGGATTCTAGCTGCAGAGATTTAGCAATAGTAATAATATAGCATCAATAAAAACCTGATAGACTTTATAGTGTTATGGCAAATATGGTTTAAACTGGAGATACTTGATTTCACTAAAATATTTGATATGAGCTTAGCTATTGCAGCTGCACCCATCTCAGTTTTAAATAATACTTGGTGGGGGATACACACATTCATTTCCATATTAAAACCCATTATTTTAAAAGCAGCGGTGCCTTTCAAATGTAATAGGTTACATTAGTTTCCTTTACATATGATAGCAAGCCCCCAAACCAGACTGTCTGGCACCTAGCTGAGGTGATAGACTTGAGTTGTTCTTTGGAGCAGGAGCTGTATTTTTGCATATTTGTACAGAACCTAGCAAAGGATGTTTTTTGTAGCAATTTAGGTTACTTGTGGCTTTGAAAAAGTAGCCTACCATATTTTTGAGGAACAGCATACTCCTGTTCATTCTTGGACAGAAACAGATTAAAAAGCTAACAGACCGGAGCAATTATCACTAGAGACCCATATTAAACTTCGAAAGGCAGAATGACAGCTATTTAAAATATTGAGAAAGTGGCCTTCCTAGAGAGGAACAAGGTATCTCATATCCTAGTGAGCACCCTTTTCTGGACATCCACTAGGACTTCTGTGAAGGGAATCCAAGCCTCTGTGCTCTGGATCTGAAAGTGTTTCAAGTTCCTGGAACCTGAACAGATCCAGCGACTTCCCTAATATCAGGGATCTTACGCACACTCTCAAGGTGAAGGTCACCTATCTCTATCTCCCTATGAGTGTTGGAAACTGTTGTGCAGCTTCTTGACTGCAGCTTCTTAACACTCAACTTTCAGACAGCCTGGTTCTTAAATACACCTTCTCCCACTCCACTAATAAGCAGAGCCGGATTAACAGGGGTGGGGGGGGCTAGCCGGGCAGCTGCCCGGGGCGCCAACCTATGGGGGCACCTGATGGCAGCTGTAAGGGGCGCCGCGTGCCCGACCGCGCGGCGCCCCTTAGAGCTGCCATCAGGTGCCGTGCGCCCGGGGCCAGGGGCCGCACGGCGCCCCTTAGAGCTGCCATCAGGTGGTGTGCGCCCGGGGCTGGGGGCTGCGCGGCGCCCCTTAGAGCTGCCATCAAGCGCCACGTGCCCGATTGTAGCTGTAAGGTGCGCAGCGCGCCGGGGGGCAGGGCCGCGCATGCGCCGTGCGCCCGGGGTGGAGCTGCGCATGCGTCACACGCCCGCTGCCTGGGGCACAGGAATGGCTCGAGCCGGCCCTGCTAAAAAGATGTGATAATACGGATTTACTGGTTAACTTTCTCAGGGATATGCAATGGTTGTGAAGCAGTCAACACACACAAAACACAAAGACAGATGAATAGCTAAGGAGAATTACAAAAGAATAGCACAAGAATGAAGAGATAAAATCAAAAAGGCTAGGCCACATAAGAGGCAATAAGAAGAGGTTCTTTAAATACATTACAAGCAAGAGAAAGACAAAGGGAAGACTAGGAGAAAATGGGGAAGGAGAGCTATAGCTGACAACAGTGATAGCCAACATAAAAAAGGATGAGATGTTAATATCTATTTTGCTTCAGTCTTTATTAAAAAGGTTAATGGTGATTTAATAATATATTAACAACATGGCGGGGGTGAGGGGAGAGGAGAACACAAAGCAAAGAAGATTAAAGAATATTGATGTATTCAATAAAGATTTATTTAAATTGGCAGGGTCTGATGAAATTCACCCTGGAATATCTCAGAACCACTGGCAATTATCTTTGAAAATATATGGACATAGGGTAGATTCCAGAGGACTAGAGAAGGGGATACATAGCACCAATCTTTAAAAAGAAAAGCAAAAAGAGGACCCAAGAAATTATACACCAGTCAGCCTAGTTTCATTATCTGGAATCTTGCTGAAACAAATTATTAAACAATCAATTTGTAGGCACCCAGAGGATAATAGCATGATAGGTAAGAGAAAGCATGGGTTTGTCTGCATAATTTCCTTCACTGACAGGGTTACTAGCTTAGTAGCTGGGAGGAAGAAGTAGACATGATTTATCTTGAAGTTAGAAAAACGTTTGATACTACCCCATATGACACTCTCATAAGCAAATTAGAGAAATGTGGTCTAGATTATATTATTATAAGATGGATACATAATTGGTTATCAATGGTTCACTGTCAAAGTGGGAGGAGGTATCTAGAGAGGTCCTGCTGGGACCACCCATGGGTCTCATACTATTCAATAATTTTCATTAATTATTTGGATAAGAGAGTGGAGACATGTCACAACAAATTAATGACCCTGGCTTCAATTTAAGGTCTCACTTGACATTCTTTGGTGAATCAAAATATGCATACCAGAATCCATTGCCAACTCTGTCCACACATCTCTACAAGTGCACCATCACAGGACCTAGCCACATAAGCCACAACATCAGAGGCTCATACAACTGCATAGTCTTTAATGTGATATATGCCATCAAGAGCCAACAATGACCCTCTGCCATGTATATTGGCCAAACTGGACAATCTCTATAACAAAGGATTAATGGTCACAAATCAGATATTAGAAATGGTAACACAGAAACATGTATAGGAACATTTTAACCTTGTTGGGCACTCATTAATGGATTTTAAAGTAGCTATTCTTCTACAAAGGAATTTCACAAGCCAACTACAGAGAGAGAGTGTGTATGCGTAATTGACCTTCATATGCAAATTGACATTGTTTCCCTGGGCTTGAACAAAGATTTGAACTGGATGGCCCATTATACAACCAGCTTTCCTGACATGCAACACCTCCACTGACATCAAAAGCTAAGTATGGGACACTTCCAGCCCACTCAATTAGCCTCATTAGCATTGGCACTATAATTGACAGATACTTTTTTTCCCCTCTCCCTTCTTTTCTGTTATAAATTGTGAGGGTTCTCCCTTTTTTAATCCACTCAAGCTCATCTGAAAAAGTAGGTCGTGCCCATGAAAGCTCATGATATTATACATATGGGTACATCTACACTTGCTCCCTGGTTCGAGCTAGGGATGCAAATGTAGCCGACCAAAATTGCTAATGAAGCGGGGGATTTAAATATCCCGCGCTTCATTAGCATGATCTCGTTGGCACGTTACTCTGCTCAACAGCTGATTCGAACCAGGAAGTGCGCGTTAGAACGCGTGAGTTCGAACCAAGGGGTTTGGTTTGAACTAACATTACTCCTCAAAAAATGTTCCGAACCAAAGGGTTCCAGACTGTGGAAGGGCACCACAGTCTGGAAGGGATGTGGCGATCTTAACGCAAAGTGGTGGAACCATTACAAGGTAACAGAAGGTGAGACACCGGGCAGAAGGGGGTGTTCCGGCACTGAAGAATTCCTGAGTGACCAGAAGGAGGAACCTGTGGCAGTGAGTCCTGCCGTCTTACGGCCCTTGAGACTTGATCCTTTTTAGCTGAGATCTGTTTAAGTTTTCAGGAAGGAGAAGCCTAAGCCATAAGGATTGAGATCCCAGTCCTAAATTGGATCACCCTAAATATGATGTTGGACATTGAACTAAAACAACAATGAGCAACCAAGGCTAGTGAGTGAGCCCCGTGAGTGGCCCTCCTTCATCACTGTGCACCACAAGATTGAAATCTAGCATGTGCATTAACCATGACCAGCATGCACCTCACACCTGCCCTTGCTTTAAACTTCTCATTTTGCCAAGCTCTGCCCCCCACTCCACCCCTTCCTCAAACTCCTGCCTGGCCTCTTCCCTGCCTCTTCCCCTGAGCGCACCCCATCCCTTCTCCTTCTCCTTCTCCTTCCCCTTCCTCACAACACTTTCTGCAGTGGCTGATTTGCGCCTTGTCCCTGGTCCTCCCCCTCCCAGAGTTTGAATGCCATACTCCAGAAGCATTGGAAGGGAGGGGAGGAGTAGGTAAGGGTGGGTTCCCCATGCACAAGAGGTAGGGGGAGTCAGAAGGAGGTTGCGCAGGATGCACATAGAACCTTTATGGGCCACATGCAGTCCATAGGCTGCAGGTTGCCCACCACTGGACTAGGTCTAGTGGGTATTATCGCCGCTTTGTGCCCGATTTTGCAACACAGGACACACCCTTAACAGATCTAACTAAGAAGGTGAAGTGGTCTCAGACCTGTGAGAGAGCCTTCCAGAGCCTAAAGGGCCGTAAACTAAGGCCCCTGTTCTGTTTCAACCAGACTTTGTAAGGCCCTTTATTCTTTGCTATATGGTCCTAACTAAGTAACCTCAGTTGGTTCCCCTGAGGCCCCGGTCAAAATGGACCCTTAAATTTCAGATAATCTCAGATAGCAATTGTACAGACATATTCCCAGTTCTAGGGTGTGCAGAGACAATGCCCCCGAGTCAGCTCTCCTAGGTCAATGGATGTCATAGGATACTGAATGTATATATGGTCAGAGGAAAATCATTATTCTGCCTCTGACTGACCTGAACTTGCAGAAATGCGCCACTATTTCAAATAGCCACTCTGGCTATTTTGGATAAAGGCTTGCCAATTGACGACCATGAATTTAAATAATCAATCAGTAAGACCTGAATGGTTTTATGTGTTAAGCGGACTTGTAAGTTACCTTGCCTGCTCTCTTTGCATGTGTGGTAGAGATTAAGGGTCAATTTTATGCTGTTGAAGTCAAAGGAAACTTTGCTTTTGTCTTCAGTAGATAAAAGATCAGACTCTATGGCTGTGTCTACATTGGCACCCTTTTTCGGAAAAGGGATGCTAATGAGACCAGTCGCAATTGCAAATAATCCCCCGCGGTATTTGCATTTACATGGCTGCGCTTTTTCGGCTCGAGCTTTGCCGGCAAAAGCGCCAGTCTAGACGGATCTTGCGGAAAATAAACCCTTTTCCGCAAGATCTCTTATGCCTACTTGCAAGTAGGAATAAGAGATCTTGCGGAAAAGGGTTTATTTTCCGCAAGATCCGTCTAGACTGGCGCTTTTGCCGGCAAAGCCCGAGCCGGAAAAAGCGGCAATATGTAATGCAAATACCGCGGGGGATATTTAAATCCCCCGCGGATTTGCAATTGCGACTGGTCTCATTAGCATCCCTTTTCCGAAAAAGGGTGCCAATGTAGACACAGCCCAGATGTGTTTCAGCCTTTAGAATTTTGTATTAGGAAGATCACAATGTAACATTTACATTTATTATATCAAATAATACATGTAAATGGTTATTTTCTAATGCATCTTTCCACCATTATTTTTGACGAGATGTACCTAATAAGTATTGGTTTTGATCATCTGATCTGGTTATAAACTGTAATCTGGGGCTTGATTCTATGTCAAAGTCAATGGGAAAGCTATCATGGACTTCAGTTGGGGCAGGATCAGGCACTTGAAGAGAAATATCTATAATTCCCTAGGTCTTAGATGTCAATAATCTATGTCTTCCCAGTAGAAAAGAATGCAAAACACTGCCATCCAAAGATGACCATGGAAACATGAGGCAAATTATAGCAGATCCAAATTTGATCTATGTCCTATATATCTGAAGTCTTATGGAAATACAGAATGAAAATATGCCATATAAATCCTAAACAAATACATTTTATTAATATGACAAATTTAATTCTGTAAACTGGCAAGAGAGAAAACCAGCAAGTGGCAGTATTTGACAACAATCAAGAGGTAAGCAGAAATTTTAAGAAAGGAAAAAATCTTTTAAAATGGTGTAAAAGTGCAACATAAGCTTTTTAAAAAGCATTCAGGAAGTAATGTTCTTTCATTGCTAGTAGTGAACAGAAATTTCACTACTTTGATGTCCAAACTTCAGTTAGAAAAACAGAGAAGAGTGGGCAGAATTAATGGTAGTTTATAGTGACCTGAGTGACCATTCAAAGTTGTGGAGATGTGCTAGCTGGAAGCAGAAACTGATGGAATTTGATATTTTCTTTGATGAAATCTTGTTTATTTACGAGCAATACACAAAATCCTATGTTTCTGAATTCAGAAAGAGCAAGAACAAAAGGAGCAGTTTTATAGCTTACAACTCCCAAATCTCTTTAGCCAGCACCAGGCTCAAGTGCGCCTCTCTCTCTCTCTCTCTCTTTTACTTTCTCACTTTTACTATGGTCACACTGCACTTATAGACTTGCACATACACCTCCACCGAAAACACTGCTCAGCCAAAAACTCCTGGGTGAGTTCACACAAACCTTTCGCTTACATGTAGGAGTATGTTTACAGTCATGTTATTTGATAGATGTGAAATCATCCTTCAATTTCAGTGAGATTTTTAACTCAACCCATAACAAGGTTTATCCCATGACTATAAGTAGAATCAACAAAAATGTCCCAGAAAAACTTTATATAAACTTTTTCATGGAAATTGTCTAAGAATAGGAAGAGGTTTAAGAGCAACACCAACTATATATTTCAGAGCCTAAATTGCATATACTTGGAAGTTAAATTTCTCTAGAAGTTTAGCATCACCAGTATTCACACCATTGCTGTTAAGAACATTTTCTTGTTTTATTAACATACAAATTATAAAAGAAAATCAGATGCCTAGAAAAATGTGATTTGCTGATATATATTAGCAAATCTTTATCTACGAAAACCCTCAGACTTGAATTATATAATAGAGTTAACAAAGAATGAAAAAGCCAATAAAAATTTATTGCAAACTATAATTTTCATGAAATAATATATATATTTCCCCAACACCAAAAACAAATTCAGACACCAGCAGATCTGGAGTCAAATAAAAATCCATATCAAATAAATCTCTACAATTAGGGTGCATCTACACAGCGCCTTAAACTCGAAATAAGATACACAATTTGCACTATGCAATTTATGTATCTTATTTCAAATCTGTTTCAAAATAGCTTGTTTTGAAATTTGGCATGTCTACACAGCACCAAATTTTTAAATAACACTATTTTGAGACATCTCTTAAACCTCGTGGAACAAGGGTTACCAGGATGCCGAAATAGCGTGCCCATTATTTCAAAAAATATTTTGAAATAATGGGCGGCTTATTAAGACACAGGGTAGCTATTTCGGGATACCTCCAGTATCCTGAAATAGCTGTGCAGTGCAGATGTATCCTTATAGCAATATTATTATTATCATTATTATTCCATCTCCAAAATGACCTCTAGAAGACAAGTTGTTGGATCTGATCTTGTTTCTACTGGAATTCTGCCAAAATTCTTATTGATTTCAATGGGAGTAGGATTAGACTAAAGATTTCTGAAGCCATACTGCCAGGCTTGTTACTCTATTGCATTCAAACTATGATAAAAGAATGCTAAGGTTACAAAGCCAATCATTGTAAGGGCCAAAACCCCTGACAGAGTCTTTGTGAGTCTCAATTTTGTTTTGGTGATTTTCTAGGTGCCTAAAAGATAAGGGCTGCACACTGAGGGAAACATCTTGTGAACTAGGAATTATTTCAGGGAAGTTTTATGGTTTGCATTATGCAGAAGGTAACGGGAGATGATCACAATGGTCCCTTCTGATGTTAGAATCAATCTATGAAGAGAGAAAGGCAATTCAAAGGCCTAAAAAGCCAGCATGGGGCTGTCTAAGCTAGCCAATTGAAGCTACTGTAAAGAGGAGTATGTTCTAAACCAAGGATGGGCAACCCTGGCGGGCTGTTGACATTGTTTACTTTTGCCTCTGCAGGTATTGGATGATTGCAGTTCTTGTTGGCCACAGATTGCCATTCGCGGCCAATGCGAGTGGCAGAAAGTGGCGTGGACTGGTACACCATTTTCAGCCACTCGCGTTGGCTGCGAACCGCGATTCATGCCAAGAAGAGTTGCGATCATCCAATACCTGCAGTGGCGCATGTCATAGAGGTAGGGGTCTGTCAAGGATTAACCTAGCAGACCGGATCCAGCCCATGGGCTGGAATTTGCCCACCTCTATTCTAAATCCCCTCTCCTCTCAGAGTTAGGCACCTGCCTTATTCCACACAAAGTAGCACTGGAGGCGGTGGCTATCATGTGCAGCCCAGTGGTTAGAGTACTTACCTGGAAGGTGGGAGACCCAAATTTTAATCCTCCATTTTGCCTGAGGGGAGAAAAGATTTAAATAGGGGTCTCCCATCTTTCAAGTGAGTACTCAAGCCACTAAGCAATGAAATATTCTTATTTGGGGCTCCCTTGCCTCTCCTGTTGAAGCTGTTCCACTTTGAGTAAATATTTAAAGAGTATTAAAAATTAGTGTAATAGAGAATAAATTTTGGGGACAAAAATTATGGGTCCCACAGTGCTCAAAAAGAAAGTATTGGAATGAATACCTAAAGGGTACCTGGGAAAGATCAAATAAAAAAGAAGAGCTAGAGAATTTGATTCTGGCCATAGATGAATAGTACTACAAAAGAAAAGGTGAGCAGATGTGCAACATGTCAAAAGTAAAGAGATTGCTAGCAGAAAGAACCAGCAATACTTCAAGGACAACTTGCAATTCCATGAGTCAGAGTTGGAACTGACATATTCAGTTCAGGAAGATGTAGTCACATGGTTATAATGGATTAGTTTACCAATTTCCCAGTTGTCACACTTGTTTGGTTTGGTTGGGTTTTTTTCCCCAAATATTTTGGGTCATTAAGTTTAAGACATTACAATTACATTGACTTTACACAATCTACATCTCTTAATACAGAACTGCCAATTTTAAACGTTATAGATTGACCATAGCACATTATACTATCCCCCCCCGCCTTTTTTTTTAAATTAAACATAATTTATCATGGTGTGTTTGTGTAGATAAATCATTCTATTAACGTTTTGGGAGGAAAATGAGTATTTTGGGAGGAAGCTGAGTATTTTCTGGGGGTGAGGGTATGTGGAAAAAGTCTTAAGAGAACAGAAAGAAAGGCAAGCTAAGTGGGAGTGGGGAGGTGGGATGTAATTCAATGTACTTCATTACTGTTATAGAAGGAGTACTACAGAAAGGAATCTAGGGGTCAGAGTGGACCAAACTAAGTATGAGTCAACAGTGTGACACTGTTGCAAAAAAAGCAAACATAATTCTGGGTTGTATTAACAGGAGTGTTGTAAGCAAAACACAAGGGCTACGTCTAGACTGGCATGATTTTCCGCAAATGCTTTTAACAGAAAAGCTTTTCTGTTAAAAGCATTTGCGGAAAAGAGCGTCTAGATTGGCACGGACGCTTTTGCGCAAAAGCACTTTTTGCGGAAAAGCGTCCGTGCCAATCTAGACGCGGTTTTGCGCAAGAAAGCCCTGATCGCCATTTTCGCCATCGGGGCTTTTTTGCGCAAAACATCCTGAGCTGTCTACACTGGCCCTCTTGCGCAAATACATTTGCGCAAGAGGGCTTTTGCCCGAACGGGAGCAGCATAGTATTTGCGCAAGAAGCACTGATTTTGTACATTACAAAGTCAGTGCTCTTGCGCAAATTCAAGCGGCCAGTGTAGACAGCTGGCAAGTTTTTCCGCAAAAGCGGCTGCTTTTGCGGAAAAACTTGCCAGTCTAGACGCAGCCAAGAAGTAATTATTTTGCTCTACTCTGCACTGATTAGGTCTCAGCTGGAGAATTGTGTTCAGTTCTGGGCACCATGTTTCAGAAAAGATATGGAGAAACTGGAGAAGGTTCAGAGAAGAGCAACAAAAATGATTAACCTTTAACCATAACCTCTGAGGATAGGACAAGAAACAATGGGCTTAAATTGCAGCAAGGGAGGTTTGGGTTGGACACAGAAAAAACTTCCTGTCAGGTGATGAAGCACTGGAATACATTGCCTACGGAGGCTGTGGAATCTCTATCACCATTTGAGACATTTTAGAGCAGATTAGATAAACATCTATCAGGGATGAACTAAATGGTGCTTGGTCCTGCTGTGAGAGCAGGGGACTGGACTTGATAACCTCTGGAGGTCCCTTCCATTCAGGTATTCTATGAGTCTATGAATTTCAAAGAGATGTACTAGACTAGCAAACAGCAACTCACTTATTTATAGTAAACAAATAAAGAGTAGCCGCTAAGGGCATTTATCTGTGTTTACTTATATGCTATTAGAAGTTTAACAGTATGACCAAATTGGCTTGTATATGCTAATTCCCTTTCATGTCTTAATTGCTTTATTTTGTATGCAAGTGTGTCCAGTTAACCTTAAGATCAAAGACAAAGATACTGCAGGAAATTAATAATATTATTTACTGTCTTCAGCCTACCTACATTCTAATAGAGGACCAACTAATTGCCTTATGTGAATAAATGTAATCAACTGATCCTGTCATCTCTAGTTTGCTTAAACTTTGAACAGGGAAACTATAAGCTGTAGAACAGAGATATTCTAAGTAAATACAGTAAAACCTGCGCTATCCAGCACTTAACTATCCAGAAAACTTTAGAAACCAACAAATTTCCTATTAGACCAATACAATTCACCAATCTACGAACCGTTAACCTTTCCGAAGCCATCCGGTATCTTCTAAAACAGTGGTATTTGCGGATGTCTTCCCTTGGGGCCATGGCGCTTTGGTCCGGCTGGCCAGGGTTGTGGTGCGGCTGTGCGGCACTTTGATCTTGCCGGCTGGGGGCTGGGCACGGCTGTGCAGCGTGGCGCTATGATCCAGCCGGACGAGAGCTGGGCTGGGCCCTGCGGTGTGGGGGGTCGCAGCTCCAAAAAGGTTGTGCACCACTGTGTTTGACCTTTCTGGAAGCTTCCAGAGTGTCTCCCCAGATGTAGCCTGAGATCCAATAGTTTCATAGCGTCTCACCAGATAGTGCTTAAGTGATTTGGTCGTTCAAGTGATTTGGTCATTAAAGATTAATGGCATCAAGAAAACCATCAACAAAGAAGTTGCTGCAGAGAGCTTCTTTACTTTGTGCAGCTATACCTTCTACATCTACATGAACCAGTGATTTGGATCCATTGTCCATTGGTTTTTCCTAGGCTGATGGGATACTCAGATAACCAGAATTTTTAGATAACCGGAACGCCCTAATCCCTGAGCATGCCGGATAACGCAGGTTTTACTGTATTTGGAATAGCCTGAAAAATGCATGGAAAGACTCTAACGGACTTTACATTTATGATGCCTCTGGAATCTAACCTGTTGCATTGATTCCAGAGAAACTTTTTAATCCAGCAATTCATTTCATCACAGCTATGATCCTGAATACTGGAATTCATTTCTGTGTACAGTGTTTTTTTAACAATTTGTAACTTTTTTTCTTTCTTTTCCCGGTTAACAATAAATATTACATTTCATTATTAAGGATTGGCTGACTGTGATATTTGTGTAAAACCTGAAATTTGTATTGACCTGGGATAAGTGTCTGATCCTTTGGGATTGGTCAACCTCACATATGGAGAGGTTTTTAGTAAACCCTCACTATATTAAAGTTGGGCTAAGACTACACTGGCACTTTATAGCGCTGTAACGTTCTGGCTCAGGGATGTCAAAAACACACCCCTGCCCCGCCGCCGCCCAATCTCAACAAGTTATTGTGCTGTAAAGCACCAGTGTGAACCAGGTTACCACACTGGGACTCATGTTCCCAGTGCTGTTAACTACTTTCCTTGTGAAGGTGGTTTAATAGAATGCTGGGCTTTCCCAGCATGCGTGCCATGGCCATACTTTCAGTTTAAAATGCTGTCACAGCTGCACTTTAAACTTTTAAGTGTGAACAAAGCCTTGGTTGTCTAGATGGGAGCCAAGAGTTGGAATACCTAAAGGAGAATGTGTTTTGCCTCTTATTAACCAGAGTGGTACCATAAAAGCTTTCTCCTTTTGGCTTGGTGAATCTAATTATAGAATAAACCACCCGATTTACAGATTGTCTGTCCTATTTGTTGCAGTCTGCTCTAAGTGTAGCATTCTCAGTGTGGCCCATCCAGGCATCAGAGTCACAGGTTGGGACTTTCTGTTCTGTTTGTACAGTGTCTAGCACAATGGTGGTCCAGAGCCATGAGCAGAGTTCCTAGGTGCTATCATAGTACAAATCAGTGGCATAAAATTCCAAGAGACACTCTTAAGTCCAGAAAGCCAGTGTGTCATCTCTCTAAGGCTAAGTCAGTGTAAAGTTATGGAAGAGCTACAAACATGGGTGAGAGCTCTTTTTATTCAGAAAGTTGAATCCTCAATGGATTTCACAATCTGTTACTGTTCAATTTTTACCCTTTTTGACTTAAATTACATCTGTGTCATATACAGCTACAATAAAGCAAGAGCTTATATCATGGCAAAAGTACTAGATGATTGATATCAGATGTAACACAACCAATCACTATCCTTATGCTACAACTTATTTACATCCAGTGATGTAATTTATCTACATATTTTAGAAAGGTGCATTTTGTCTGTCCATGAGTCTATCAGTTCAAGAACTACTCCTAAATGATAAGAGCTAGGACCAACAAATCTGGTAGGCAGCTTCCTCTTAGCCTAACTTAAAGCAACATCAGGATTTGGTTGTGCCAGGAAAACAAGAAGTGCTGGGAATGGGACTGTTTTTTGTAACATGGAAAGAGAGGGAGCAGAGAGAGGAAGGACACGATTCTGAGAGTGGCCACTGGAGACAACGAGTGCAGGGTAGATGAATACTGCAAATTGACCACTGGGGGCAGCAGTACTACCAAGAGGCCTGGGGTAGGGATGTTAAATTTAGATTAATTAATCGAATAGTCGATGGAATTTGCATTGACTTCAGTTAGTCGATAAGGATGTCTCCACCTTTGAAATGTGTTTCATTTTGCTGGCTCTTGTTACACTTCAAAAGTGGAAGCACTGCGGGGAGCATGGGGCCAGGAGGGGACTCAAGCAGTCCCCCACTGGCCTTGTGCTCCCTGCTTTTGAAATATACAAAAGTCCCGGGAGGTATGGATGGGAGGACGGCACTTGTACATTTCAAAAAACAGGGAGCACGGGGCCAGCTGGGGACTGCTTGAGTCCCCCACTTACCCCGTGCCCCCCATGGTGCTTCTGCTTTTGAAATGTAGCAAGCGTCTTGATCTTGCTACATTTCAAAGGCGGAAATACCGCAAGTTCTCCGCTGTGCCCCTGCCCCCCTCCCATCCCCACATGGAGATGGTGCTGGGGGGAATCGGCTTTTAAGCCGGCTCCCCCCAGCACTGGCTCCTGTCCCCCCTCACCTTTGTTGCTTCTCTCTGGCTACTTCTAGACTGCAGGCTTCTTTTAGAAGAAGCTTTTCTGAAAGAGATCTTCTGAAAAAACTTCTTCCGAAAGACAGCGTCTACACTACCAAAGCACATCAAAAAAGCGATCTGCTTTTTCGAAAGATAGCGTGTCCATACTGAATGGACACTATCTCACATTTAAGTTGTGATTACTATGGATGGAGTGGACACCAGGGCACCTGTGCTTTTTCCTTTCCTTTTCTTTTGAAATAACTCCCTCTTCCCCGTCCACACGTGCCTTTTTCTGAAAAAGCTCTTTCAGAAAAAGGCTTCTTCCTCATAGAAAGAGGTTTACCATTGTCGGAAAAAACCCTCTGTTTTTTTTATTTTTTTTTTCCAAAGAACGCGATTGAAGTGTGGATGTAAGTGAAGTTTTTTCAGAAAAACAGCTGTTTTTCTGGAAAAAAAACTTTGTAGTGTAGACATAGTCCCTGATAGAGGCAGCAAAGGGAGGGAGGGGGACGTGACTAGTTGCGTCACTAGTCAACTAGTGGTTTACATCTCTAGCCTGAGGCTTAAGTATCAGAGGGGTAGCTGTGTTAGTCTGGATCTGCAAAAGTGACAAGGAGTCCTGTGGTTTGTACTTGGCTAGCCATTCACAGTCTTTGTTTAATCCTAAAATGACGGTGTCAAATTTGAAGATGAACTGTAGCTCAGCAGTTTCTCTTTGAAGTCTGGTCTTGAAGTTTTTTTGCTGCAGGATGGCTACCTTTAAATCTGCTACTGTGTGTCCAGGGAGATTGAAGTGTTCTCCTACAGGTTTTTGTATATTGCCATTCCTAATATCTGATTTGTGTCCATTTATTCTTTTACGTAGGGACTCCTTATCGCTTTAGCCTGGGGCTTGCCATCCTGCTTGCCACCCAATCAAGTAAATAGCCCTGCAACCACAAACCCTAACCCCCCTGCCACTCTGGGCACTGATTGCAGCAGCACCAGGGGAGGGAAGGCCCCTTCTGGCCAGGGAGAATAGGGGGAACAGAAGGCCCCTACTGGATGGGGGGCTGGGGAGGAAGGCAGAAGACACTTGCCAGCCGGGAGGGAGGGAGGGAGAGAAAGCCCTGCTGGATGGTACCCTCATCTAAGCCTCTCTTCACCTCCCAACCTTCAATATCGCAACCCCACACATTCCCAGGCCTCTGTGCTAAATCCCTCCTCAACCCCCTTCCTGAGTCCAGAATCCCCATGCCCATAGCTTCCTGATCTGCCCTCCAAACCCTCAAGACCCCGCCCTGACTCCTGCACACACACACCCCACCATCAGCCCGTACCCTGAAGGACCCAAGCAATGCTGGATAAGTCTTCCAGTTGTTTATAAGAGGGAGACTGCTCAAGATGACAGATTCCTTGACACACCTGCTGCATTCTTTTCAAAATCACCCACACAACTAGTATACCCAATAGCCCCAAATACACATAGCCCTTTATGGCAACACACTCCTCATTTACCATCTACACAGCTCTTCTAGCACAATCCCCCTAGACACAAATCAATACAATCTGCACATACAATAATTCCCCAAATCATTGTGACATCTTGTGGGAAGCAACGGAAAGAGCTCTGCTTGTTTAGACCATCAGCAGGTTCAATCATCACTGACATTTGCAGTCTGTTATTGTCCAATGTTTAAGTGCTTAGCCATTTTTTGCTTTTTACACACTTGACTTAATTACACTAATGCTACAAAATGGGCTTTCAGCTACTGGTAAATAATGCAGTAAGACTTCTGAAAGAGTTGAAAATTTGCCAGAGTTGGCAACACTCTTTGGTCTCATCTAATCATGTAATAGAGGCCCAAGGAATAATTTACACTTAGAATTTCTGTTTTCCACTCATTATTGGACTGAAATAGAATGTTTTAGAGGGCATTGGCAGTTGATCTCAGCATGAAATTGAATGGCCTATGCCTCTGAAGGCCAACAGTCTTTGAAAGGTAGAATTCTGTTCAGTCTCTCCTTAGGAAACTGAGACTGAGTCTACAGAGCAGGAATCTAATCAAATGGCTTCAGAGAAGTAAAATTACAGGGAATTACCCACGTAACTTACCTAGCACTGAGTGCTTTTCAACATTTGTGTTATAAGGGCCACAATTTTTAAAATTTTTCAATTTACCATATTAGACAATTATCTTTCAAGGTATAGTCTGCATTCACTGAGAAACAGATGGGTTCATTATGATTCCATTTTCCACTCCACAGCTCAGTATTTCAACTGTTTTAGTCAGGTAAATGAGTCAGAGAGCAGTTTTACAGAGTGAATTTGGTTGTGAAGTTGTTAAATTAGATAATCTGTGGTGGTCACCTAATTTTATGTTTCTATATCTGTTGATTATAATCAAAATTAATTATACTAATTTGAGATTACCAACTGACTTTCAATTACTCTTATCATTTTAGATGTTTTATCAAATATATTTAGTCCTCCTGAAAGGAGCAAGATGGGCTGCTGTGAAGACTAAACTCCTCTACCTGCTGTACAGACATAAGAAAAGTCAGAGCAATTGGATGTACAGGCCATCCCCATGTGACCCAACTTGGTGATGAGGTAGTTCATTCTTCATTGTCATTCCATCTTTGGACTTTTTCCTGGATTGTTAAATCCAGTTGTAGACCCTGATCTAGTGGAAAATGAACAAAGGACAATTCACTTAATCATATTTGCAAACAATGCACCTATTTCTATCAGCATTTTAGCTATATTTAACTTCTCAAAACTTTTCATCAGTTGAGGTGACTTTCTTGAAAAGGAAAATGCAAATTCCTGTGGATAGGACATAGGATTAGGAGTCAAATAGCTTGGATTATATTTCTATTATCTAAAACTGCTCTCTGACTCATTTACCTGACTATAAAACAGTTGAAATACTGAGCTGTGCAGTGGAAAATGGAATCATAATGAACCCATCTGTTTCTCAGTGAATGCAGACTATATCTTGAAAGATAATTGTCTAATATGGTAAATTGAAATTTTTTAAAATTGCAATATTCAAAAAAGTTAACTTGTTTACAATTCAAATTTAGTGAGCAGAATAATGGTAGTACATCCAATTGTTCTTAGCTCTTTAATAGTGTGTCTGTGTGTGATGTATAAGAAAACTATGGAACAAGTGACTTATCCAATGCGAAAGTGTGAGTCAGTGTCAGAACCAGCAATATTTACAATAATAAAGGACTAGAAAACTTACCAGGTGTTGCTCAGGTCCTACAGAGAAGGGGGCTGGAGATGTGGGAGGTGCAGGAGTCAAGTCAAAGCCTTGAAGGTGGGAGGCGGCGGGGGGGGGGGGAAGAGAGTGAGATTTGGGGGGTGAGGAGAGGCTCAGGGTGTGAGGTCCCATCCAGCGGAGCTTTCTGTCACCCCTCGAAGGGCCCTTGTCTCCCCAAACCCCCTCCCCAGCCGCCATGGGCCTTCTGTCTGCCCCTGGCCCCCTCAGCTGTCAGGAACCTTCTGTCTGCCCCTGCCTCCCCCAGGGCTTTCTTTCTGCCCCGATCCCCCCTGGTTTCCAGGGGCCCACTGTCCATCCCCAGCCTCAATATGCAAGGCCGTTCACAGAAGATTGTGCAGATCTTAGAAATCTTATTATCTGTGCTTTATTAGATTTGATAGTATTGGATACACCTAAAAGCAGGGCTGCATTAAGGAGACACATAAATGTAGGGGCTGGAAGAGACCTCAAGATGTCATCTAATTCATCCTTTCCCAACCCACATGGTGAGGTGGGACAAAGTATACCTAACCATCCCTAACAGATATTTGTCTAACCTATTCTTAGAAACTTCCAGTGAAAGATTCCACAACCTCCCTTGGTAAACTATCCCAATACTTTAACTATCCTATACTTTAACTATCCTAATAGTTAGCAAGATTTTCACAAGATCTAACCTGAATCTCCCATGTTGCACATTAAACTGATTATTTCTTAGGGTTCATCTACACTACCACTTTACTGTGCTGTAACTTTTTTCCTCGGGGGTATGAAAAAACACCCTCCCTGCAAGTGCTGCAAGTTATAGCGCTTATTTCGAAATAGAGCACTCTTCCTCTGAAATCCCTTATTCCTCATACAATGAGGGTTACAGGAGTCGGAGTAAGAAGTCCTCCAGCTTGACAGTATTTTGACTCTATTTCAAAATAACTGCCTGCCGTGTAGATGCAGACTGTTATTTTGGAATAGCGCTAGTTATTTTGAAATAATGTTGCAGTGTAGACGTACCCTAACAGTCATTCACATACCTGAAGATCGTTAACTGGTCCTCACTCAAATGTATCAAGATTAAATATTTCCAGTGTTTTAACCTTTCCTCATAGATCAGGCACACACTTTGAAAGTCAGGATATTAAGTTAGGTTTTTTTTAAATATTTTTTTTTGCTCTTCTCTGGATTTTTGTCAATTTACCAACATCTTTCTTAAAGTATGGTGCTCAGAACTGGACTCAGTTCTCTAGTTGAGGCTTTATCAATTTCAAGTAAAGCAGAATAATTATCTCCCATGGAGGGGGTGAAAACAACTTTAATTTCTTAAAGGTAATGTATCATAATTCCCCCTTGGAGGGCTCAAGGTGGGTGCTTTTGGGGGCCGGGGTTGTGATACAATAGTATCTATAAGAAATGTAAGTGTGAGGGTGGAGAGCTCGAGGCAGGGGGTTAGGGGTGTGTGGGAAGTACAGGAGTCAGGGCAGGGTGTTGGGAGTATGGGGGAGGTTCAGGACAGGGAGCTGGGATGTGGGTTTGGAAGTCAAGGCAGGGAGCTGTGTGTGGGGAAGCTCAGGGCAAGAGGCTAAGGGGGGGGGGAAACAGGAGTCAGGAGAGAGGCCTGTGTTGGGGGAGGTGCAAGAGTCAGGGCAGGGGCCTCTGTGTGAGTGGAAGTATAGGAGTCAATAAAGGGGCCTGTGAGTGCGTGTGGGAGGGAAGGGGGTGTAGGCATCAGGGCATAGGGCTTGGGGTATGTGTAGAGAAGCTCATGGCAAGGGGCTGTATGGGGCTGGGTTACCTTATCTGGCTATTGCTCCTCTTTACTGCCAAGGGAGCTGTGGACAAGCTGTGTGAGGGCACTGTTGCAGCAGGCAAATGGGCAGTGGTGGCGTGAGAACACCCAAGCACTGCTTCTTTCCCCTGGCTTCTTCTGGGGGTCTGCATATGTACTGTCTGGCCTCCTGCGAGAGAGGGGACAGGCGCGGACACACCAGGAGCCCATCTGGGAGCGTGCCCATCTCCCCTTCAGCTGGCCCCTTTGACTTGCCTGCCTCACCTGGCTGTCTGCCTACTTACTGTGGCACACAGGGTTGCCAGTGCCAGCTGGGAGAGCGCACTGCAAACTGTGCCTCATGCCTACACCTGCAGCAGAACACCCCAGATGGCTCTTACTGGAGCAGTGCATTACCTTAACCTGTGCTCCCATGTATTACATACATTGCTCCTGTTAATGCAATTATACTAGTCTCTCTCTTTCACAGCTGGATTACACTGTCGATTCATATTCAATGTGTGATTCACTACAAACACCAGATCCTTTTCTGCAGTGCTATTGCTTAGCCAGTTATTCCTCATTTTGTAGTTGTGCATGGATCTTTCCTTCCTATGTATAGTACTTTGCATTGTCTTTGATTGAATTCCATTTTGTTGATTTCAGACCAATTCTCTAATTTATCAAGGCTACTTTGAATTCTAATCTTGTCTTCCAAAAAGCTCCTCCCATCTTAGTCTCATCTGAAATTTTATGTGTGAAGTTCCCTCAATGGATAATTTGGGGCCTGTTGCTGGATATTAAGTAATGGTTACTTAGTTAATTGAATTTCCATGGATTACTCAATTAATTGATAAGGGACTATTGCTGGTGTGGCTCTGCATTTTAAATGTAGTAAGAGCCTGCTGTGCAAAGTCATAAGGGGGTTAGCTCCTAGGGCCAGTGCAAGCCATGATTGAACACTCCAGGCCTGCGCTGGTTCTAGGATTGCTGTGGCTCTCCTCCTTAAATAGAACAAAAGACAGGACTATGCAGCACTTTAAAGACTAACAAGATGGTTTATGGATAGTGTGTAGCAGAGTCTCTCACTTTACAGATTAGTCTTTAAAGTGCTGCATAGTCCTGTCTTTTGTTTCAGCAAGACCAGACTAACACAGCAACATCTCTATTACTCTCCTTAAATATAGTAAGAGCCCACTGGGCTTACTACAGTTAGGCTGTGTCTAGACTGGCCAGTTTTTGCGCAAAATCATCCGCTTTTGCGCAAAAACTTGCCAGCTGTCTACACTGGCCGCTTGATTTTCCGCAAAAGCACTGATGTTCTCATGTACGAAATCAGTGCTTTTTGCAGAAAAGCTTTGACGCTCCCGTTCGGGCAAAAGTCCCTTTTGCGCAAAACTGTTGCGCAAAAGGGCCAGTGTAGACAGCTGAGATTTGTTTTGCGCAAAAAAGCCCCGATGGCTAAAACGGCGATCGGGGCTTTCTTGCGCAAAAGCGCGTCTAGAGTGGTACGGACGCTTTTCCGCAAAAAGTGCTTTTGCGCAAAAGCATCCGTGCCAATCTAGACGCTCTTTTCCACAAATACTTTTAACGGAAAAACTTTTCCGTTAAAAGCATTTGCGGAAAATCATGCCAGTCTAGACGCAGCCTTAAAGTGCAGAGCTGCAGTAGAGTTAGCTCTTGGGCTGGTGCAAGCCGGGACTGAACGCTCCCAGCTGGTGCCAGATCTGGCATCGCTGTGGCTCTGCCACCCCTGCCTGCCCCCCCGCACTGCAAAGTCTGTGCTGGGGGAACCAGCTGGTAAGCCAGCTTCCCCCAGTACTCTCCCCTGTCGGGCCCTTTGCTGCCTCTGATACACAGGCTGCAGGGGGGTGGGTGGGGAGGAAGGGAGTAGTTGAATAGTCACTCCACTAGTCGCTTACATCTCTACTCTATGCTGGGGGAGGCACTGCCTAGATATGTGTGGTCCCCTCAGTGTGGTAGCCCGTGACTCTGAGTCCCAGGAGTGGATGGGGGGAGGGGCAGTTTCTGTCTGTGCTCCAGCACAGGAGTGTCTGGGAGGAAGGGGGTGTTCAGACCTATGCAAGGGTCTGTCACTCTGCACCCCAAGGGTGGAGGAGAGGTTCAGACCCGTTCAGGGGCCTGCTGTCCTGTGCCCCTGGGGAGCGGGGGGGGTCAGACCTGTGTAGGGGCCTGTCGCTCTGCACCCCAAGACAGGAGGAAGGTTCAGACCGGTGCAGGGACCTGTCGCTCTGCGCCCCAGGAGCGGCTGGGGATGGTTCAGACCCCGTGCAGAGTGAAGGGAGTCAGCCCTGCGTTTCTCCGCCCCCTCTCCCCCCGCCGCCCTGCTTCCCCCTCTCCGGGCGGTGCCTAGCTGCGGAACGCTCTGCTCGGGGTCCCCTCGCGCCCCTGCTCGGGCCGGGGAGCCAGTGGCGGGGCTGGCTGCCCAGCTCTCCAAACGCCGAGAGCGCGCCGTGGGGCGGTCCCACTGCCGTCCCCTCCTCCCACCAGCCTGCGCTGGGCAGGGAGTCGCCTGCGCCGGCTCCAGGTCCAGGAGCGAGAGCAGCCGCAGCTGAGAGCGGAGACCTGCTGCCGGCCCCTCGCACCATGGCCCGCTGCACGTCGGCGGCCGGGCTCGGCTTCGTGCTCCTGCTCTGGAGCGGGGCGCTCTTCCTCGCCGCCTCCCCGCAGCCCCAGTCGCCGCCGCCGCGGGGCAGCGTGTGGTGCCCCAGCCGCTGCTTGTGCTTCCGCACCACGGTGCGCTGCATGCATCTGATGCTGGAAAGCGTCCCCGCCGTGTCGCCCCAAACCACCATCCTGTGAGTACCCGGGGAGGCCGGGAGCTTCCCACCCGCAACGCGGGAGCGGGCAGCGGGGGGGCTTCGGGGCACTTGAGGGGCGGGGGGAAGGAGCTGTGCAGCAGCCGCCGCCGCAACCCTTTGTCTCCAGCCTGTAGGACTGGGAGCGGCGGTGACTGGGCTGCACTCCGGAGATGGATGTGGCGCGAGCAGCCCGCACCCAGGCTGTGCTAGCTGGGGCTAGGCTCAGTCACTTGTGCTCGCCGGGTGTCTGCCTGGCGAGTTCCTCTCCCCCTTTTTGTCTCGCTGCGGGTCGCTGAGCGCGCCGAGCCGCTGCACTGTTGAGTTTGGCCCGCAGCTGTCCGCCTTCCCCCCTCGAGGCCTGTCGCCAGTAGGACGAGTGTGTGTGTATGGGGGGGGGAAGGGGTAGTGGGGGAGAGATCACTCAGCGGGCTCCACCTCCCCTTTCTTGGATCCTTTCATGACTTATTCAGCACCGGCTTTCGGAGGCAGCTGCAGAGAGCTGTGTAAGGAGCTGCTGCTTCACCAGAGGAGACTTGGGCTTGATTCGCCTTTGGATGGGAAAGGTTTCGTCGCACTCCACCCAAGCCTAGATGTTTTCATTTGGACGCACTTTTTGGTTGTTTTCCTGAATCGGGCTGTTGAACTGTAGAGCTACTAGAGTTGTGGCCAATTCTTGTGAATTTGTAGATGTTCTTCAATAAAAAGTAATTGTGAAACATGGATATTGTGTGTCTAATAACAGCCGGGGTTTTTTAAGTATATCTGGTTCCTAAAATGTTTTCACTGTGACTCTTCACAGTGGCTCGGTACAGAATGTTTCATACATGGCAGTGGCTCATTTGGGAATGTTATACTTTTGGCTCATCTTTAAGCAGCACTGTGGACATACTGTTCACATGCATCTGACGAAGTGGGTCTTTGCCCACGAAAGCTTATGCTACAATAAATCTGTTAGTCTATAAGGTGCCACAGGACTTCTTGTTGTTCTTGTGGACATTCAGTACACCAGGGACCAAATTCTATACAGAATTATACACTCCAGGGTCCCCATCTCACAAAGGTTTGTGCAAATGCTTAACTTGATTGTGTGTGAATGGTCCTATTTATGTCAATAGGATTGACTCCTTTGCTACTTGTAGAGTTAAATACATGCATAAATCTTGGCAGCATTAGGGTTCAGACAGCTGATTTTCAGTGGGATTCTATGGTGTGAAAGCCAGTACAGAATTTGGTCTAAATAATTTTGACAATGATTTAATATCAGTTTTATTATTTCCTCCCAAACCTTTTACCATCTACATGTTTTGTTAGTCTTTAAAATACTACCAGACTATTTATTGTTTTTTAAGTTTTTTAGAATTTATTGTGAGTAAAGGATTAGCCCCATGAACCTGTTTCTAGGGATCCAACAACACTCCTGGAACTAATTCCTGGCCTCACTTACACAAATGCAACTATGGAAAACTATGAGAGTAGACCCTGGCCCTGGCTATTTTCTGCAGGACCTACTGTAACTTATTGACTTTTGACTTTCAGTTATTTTCAGAAAGGCCCCATTGAGTCTTTTGGTATTCAGACTCTAAATGTCTCAATGTGAAAAGTACCATTTAACATTTCTGATTCCCTCTTTGGCACAATGTGAACCTTTTTGGCAGGATCTGAGCAGTCCTGAAGTAGTTGTAAAAGTTTTAGTGAACAATACAGGAAGTGGGTGGTTAATGTTTCTTGCATTTGGAACTAAGTACATATACAGAGCACATTTTATATTGGTCATTGAGCTTTAGACAGCTTTCTGTAGTCTTGTGTTGTGATTTTTTTTAAAGAATCCTAACAGGGATGCAAGTCGAAAAGGTTTGGACACATGGCAAAGATATTGAGGCTTACAACAGCAAAATAGATTATACCTGAACAAGGTGGAGCACTTTTCACCATTAATTTGTAAGATGAAAATATATGAACAAAACCATCTTTATAGTTGTCTAACCTCTTAGACAACTAGTCTATAAGCATTCTAGTCTATAATGAAAATTAAAAAGAAAATAGGTTAGCATTTAAATGTTCTCAACTCAGCTTAAGGAACTGTTCTCAAAGTATGCCTTGTGGACACTTGTGGTCTGTTGAGATCTTACTATTCACATGGTGACAACTATCCTTGTTTCCACCTACTTTATCACCATTAAAAGACAATTAAAATATAGCAGGTACTTTCCGAATATTACTTTTCCATAAAAGCAATTTCTGTAGTTCCTACAGTTGGTGGTGGTGATTGAGAAGGTGGGCCACAAGATATTATTACAGTATGGAAGAGTTTAAGAACCCCTTCGCACAAGGGATAAAATTGATCTAGTAACCACAACCGGTAACTTAATTGGCTATGAATATATCAGAAGTAATATTTTTGCCTGTAAGCCCATAAATATACATTATAAATATTTATTTATTGCATACATTTTGGAGGTATTTATTGTTGTAGTATTTCAGCACCAAATGGTTTACATAATTATTACTGTCTGTAGTGCTTTCCTATTTTGTAATAGTATGTATGGTAAACTCTTTCACAGAAATGTTATGCTTTTGTGGAGATACCTCATCACCCATGCAGAAGCAATGTTCTGAATCTCCATCTTCAGCGATGGATTATTTTTAACATCAAAATAAAATAAATTTAAATCATATTCCATTTGTTAATCATCAGTTTATATTTTTCTTTTGGAATCTGTATTTTTAAGTGCATTGAAGAACGTAAGTTTAGTGAAGTTACAAACAATATGGTCTGGACCATTATGAAGTAGACTGAGCCAGCTAATGCATTCCACAGAAGTAAGGACAATAGGAGTCTGCAGGAATTTTCCAGCCAAATCTATAAATCATCTGTCAATCTGTGTTTACATTAGTTTTCTATTCTGTTTAGCTATCATTTTTATGCCAATGTCATATTTTGTGTAAGGTAATGCAAATACATTTTTGTGCATGGCAATGATAGCTAGATTGTTTGAAGTATTAATTAGTATTAATTAATTAATTGCTGATTTAATTTAAATACATTCACTCTTGCTAGAACAGAAACCTATAAAAATCCTGCAAACACCACTACTAGAGTCTTAGCATGTTTTCACTAGCAGCACTTTATTATCTTCTTACCTTTTTCTCCTCTTAATGTATGGCTCTACTCTGAATAGTGACTAAGAATGGCAAAATGGGATTTCCTTGTTTATTGTGTCTCATTGATTTCCAGACTCATTTTTTCAGTTTATAACTGCCTCACCATGGAACCAGAGAACTGAACTGTTTTCTTTCTGGCTCACACATCACTTCCAGTGGTGTATTAAAACAAAATGGACCTGAATAATATCCAGACAAATATTTCCCTCACAAATCAAAAATCTTCCTTCTGCAAAAATGTTTGTTGCAGTCCTGATTTCTTAACATGTTTCTCCATTCGCTGACATTGCCACTTCTGCATTCTCTTGGAGATCCATATTCTGGCTTTGATTCACGCAAGCAGACTCTTAACAATAGTGCAGTCTTACTGAAGTGTGTGGAGCTCTGCATAAACACAGCACTTCATCTGAGTGGATCAGAGTACAGGATCAGGTCTTCTGTGTGACCACTGGTTGGCTCTAGTCCTGCGTCTGCAGCTCCTTGAATCTACTTCCATTACATCCCTGGCCCATGAATTACCCTTTCCAAAATAGCTTGTAAAGATAATACTCTCTCATCCTTCAAGAACCACTTCTTCCTGATACCTAAAATCTCCAAATAAATAATGACCAGGGTAGAGTGCTCATGGGAACTGCTGATACAGGTTCAACCTTTCTAGTCTGGCATTCTCTTGTCTGGCAACATCCGTGGTCTGGCATGATTTTAGTTATCTGGATGTTCTCTCATAACGGGTGTGGCCAAGTTTCCTGTGGTCCCATAACATTTGTTTACAGACACCAGTCCTGGCCTGCAGTGTTTGGCATTGTTATTTAGCTCTAATTTACCCCTAATGTCTCCTAAGAGCCCATAAAGCAGTGGACGTGTTGGTAATGCTGCTAGACAATATTGATCTCCTGTGGTTAGGCAAATTCTCTGGTTCAACATCGGTCACGTCTCAAGGGTGCTGGACTAGAGAGGTTCAACCTGTGTTACTCTTGTCCTCCCTACTCCTAGCTGCTCTTTTTCCTAATAATAATGAATAATAAGTTGTTTGGGTCAGGGTGTCATTCCGTTTTTCAACAGCATCTAGTACTTTGTTCCCATGATTTAGGGCCTGTGCAGGGTGAGTGCACCCCTCTCTCTTAGGGAATAGGGCTTTCACCTATGTCCCTCCCAGTCTGATTTCTTACGCTCGCCCTTATGAGCAGGGTGATAGTCCTAGTGGACAGAGTCCATAAATTTGCCCTTGTCAGCTGGACTGCAGGGCGTATGGGCCAGTGTCAGTCAATATGCCCTTCTTTGCAAAGCTAAATGCCCAGAGTCAGAAAATCTGCCCCCTGTCACATGACAGTAAGGCCTAGTGGTCACTGCTGGGCACAGGGGAAGATTTTGTGACCCCAGCAGTGGCCCTAACAGGGCCCACCCTCCCTCCCTCCCTCTCCACTGGACCCCACCTCAGGACCCTGTAAGAAGCTGTAGCACAGGCCTCTGAGACAGCAGGGAAAGGCTCCTACTGAAACACACTAACTCAAGGCTTCAGCTTACTCACTGCTCTGCCGTAGGATTCTCTTGGGCAGAAGCCTTTTGTCATGCCTGCTTCACCATAGTCTGGGCATTCCTGTTACCCCCTAGGTTCTGTGGCTTGCCCTTCCTCCCACATCTCTGAACCTGCGGGGCCTTTAGGGTTATCTTGGCATCTGTCTTGACTGCGGCATCTCTGGTGCCTAAGGTCCTGCACTCCTTCTGAGCCTTGGTTAGAGTGGGTTGCACACATCCTTCCTCCCCGGCAGTCAGCCCCAACTGAGGCAAGCTGCTCTCTTTTATACCTGTACACCTGAAGCATGACCCTTAGGGTGAAGGGGGGATAGTTACTCAGCCTTAGTGTATAGCTACCCTATTCCCATCCAGTGTGGGAGAAGTGTGCCCCATCATAGGGCTTTTGATCGCTTCTGTAATGCAAATAATAATGTATCTTGCCTTAGTTTATGCTGATCATCAGCAGTAGCAAAGATTTCACAGGCCAGATTGTGTCTTCCTATTCTGTTCCCTATAGTTTTTTCTTTGCTATACCCAAGCAATCCCATTTAAGAAACTGGGGTTTCAAAGATTTATCTTTGTTGGGTCTACAGTGTGAACAGGGAACTAAAGTAGAAAAAAATTCCTGCACAAAGGGCTATGGCTTGTAATACACATAAAGTACAGATCTATTAAACATAAATCTACTCTTTATGTAAAGTCACTTTGGATACGTCTAGACTGGGGTTTTTTTCCGGGATACCAGAGGTATCCCAGAAAAACTCCACTGCATCTAAGGAACATGTTTGCTCTTCTGCTTTTTTTTTGTGGAAAAGCAAACATGCTCTTTCCGGGAGCCCTGTATTCCTCGAAAAAACCTCTTCCGGAAAAGCAATCGGAAAAAGGCTGTAGTGTAGACCTAGGCTTTGCAGGGATAATTCTAGTTAGTGATAAAGTTGCATGCATTTTAAGAATCAGCAAGGTTGCAGCTGTTTTGTATCTTGTGGCTGCTTTTAAAACTTTGAGAGGGGTATCCAAGTTAGTCTGTAACAGGAAAAACTTAAAAAACAACAAATAGGTAGCACTTTAAAGACTAATAAAACATGTAGATGGTATTACTCCAACACTCTTGTCATGTGAAGAAGTGGGCTGTGCCCACGAAAGCTCGTGATACCATCTACATGTTTTGTTAGTCTTTAAAATGCTACCAGACTATTTGTTGTTTTTTAAGTTTTTAAAACTTTGGTCGTATATAACAGTTAATAATATATTAGTTGGCAGGTCACAGATTATAGGACTGATTGAAGTAGGATATATTAATCATATGATTAAAAAGGCTGCCTCTTCATTTTCATAGCAAATTTGTTATCTCAGTCAGAGTTTATAATTGGGCTTGAAAATTTTTCTTACCCAGTCACTGGTTCAGTAGGAAGCTTTCCCTGGTAAGCTTTCCCTGGTAAGCCATTAGCTTCAGCAGATGGTTGCAAAAATAAGCATCCAATTGTCTGATGTAGAATTGTCTTCCGAAGTCTTCTGACAGATGGCTTCGGTGTCTCTGCTACAGCTCAGGTTTTTCCAAATGGCTGTGGAATGACAAGTGACCAGTCATGTCAATTTTCATTACATCTACTGGGAATGCCAAAGGAAACAGTGAGATTCACTAGAGTCAAGTCAGTTTCAACCTGCTGCTTTTGAAAGTTAAGAGCAGCAAAAGCAAGCATGGAGCTATTAACTGTGTAGATTAAAAAAATGAATGCTTCAGTAAAGATATAGGAGCAGAGGTGCAGCAGCCCTCCCTGCTCCAATCACAGGAGCCAGGAGGCTGGGGTAAGAGTAGTGTAGTGAGATCCCTAATGCCTTGGAGTAATCAGGAGACTGTGAGCTTGAGGATTAGGGGGACAAAGTTGTTTGGAGCAGAGGGTCTAAATTTGGTGTTAAACAAAGGCTGATATGAGAGGTAAGCGTAAGGCAAGGATGGCACAGTAAGTATCCTAGCATCTTTTCATTTCCCAGATGCTTATGTTGGCATTTCGCTTGGGAGGTGCTGCTGATCAATGGTCCTGTATTTTTTTTAACTGATATTTAGCAAGTAAGTTTAGTCTTCTGGCTGTTTAGTGTTTAGTAAAATTTTCAAGCTTTCTCTGTGTGAATTGATAGATCTGAAGGGAAAAATAAGTGTTAGTTTGGGGAGAGAATTGGTACTGAGAGTGAGTTTGGGAGTAGAGGAAACATAAAATACAGGGAAGGAGGTAGATGTATTTAGAAAGTGACAAGAGACCTGAAGCTGTGGCTACACTAAAGAGGTTACAGTGGTTATAGTTATGTTGCTGAGAAAAGGTCTCCCGCTGATATAGGACTGTCCCACCAGCGGTTAGGTTAGTGCAACTTATGTTGCTCAGGAGGTAGCATCTTCCCTCCTCAGTGATATAAGTTATACTGACATTAACTCTTCAAGCCCTGGTTATATGAAACAGAATGGAAATTTGAAATAAAAAAACACACACAAAAGTTTTGATACCTTTTTTAAGGGGATTTGTCAAAATTGTAATTTTTTACAACTATTTCACTCTGGCTACATCTACACTACACGTTTTTGCGGAAGAAAATACGCTAATGAGGGACTCATTAGCATAAGTCGCAACATCATTAGCATATTTTCTGCCATTTCTTTTTGCGCAAGGGGTTTTTGCGCAAAAAGAAGCAGTGTGGACGTTTCCTTTTTGCGCAAAAACCCCATTTTGCGCAAGATCCTTATGTCTTGGAGAGATCCTTATGCCTTGCGCAAGATCCTTATGCCTCCTTAGCATATTTTCTGCTGCAAAAAACGTGTAGTGTAGACGTAGCCTTTGGGTTTATATATTGAGATTTTTTGATGAAGATGGAAGATAAGGTTCTGTTGCTCCACAGTCAATATATATATGAGCTATGTATCAGTCCATATTTTAGTAGATGTATATTTTGAATAATATAGATCTGATCCTGGAAATATATATGCTTATGCTTTAACTTTCCTCAGTGTGAATAATCTTCAGCATTCTAAACCTATAAAGATAGTGACTGTTAACAGTGAGTAAAGATAAATGCATGAAACTCCTTAAAGGATTGGGGGCTAAAACTTTTGCTTACTGGAAAACTATATAGTTGTAAAACCACTTTTTATAATATATATTGCTCAGGTTAGAAATTTATAATGATTTATGTATTTGGAAGAGTTGCTGCATAAAATAACAGGAGGATTTCTGAGGATTTTTTTCCATCCTTTTTTTTTTTTTTTTTTTTTTTAATGAAATGGCTGGTCCCTTTTGCCTTAATCATTTGGTTCCTCTCAGAATTTGATTTAAAAAAAATAACATTATAGACTTGCTACTGTAAGCATGGGCAGAAATTCAAGACAATCCAGAGAGATGGTGCAATGAGCACCGGATGAACTAAAATAGAATGACTCAAATGTTTTGAGGGTTTTTTTTCTTTTGGTCCATTCTCTTATCCTGCTGCTGGATTTTGTTTCTTTTTGCTGTGGAACTAACTATTACTATTAACAAGAGCCAACTGGTTGGATTATAAATAAAGCCATTGGCAGTGTGTGCTTTGGCCTCTGGCACTTCTTTGGAGTTTGTAAAGTGCCCAGCATGTGCCCCCTGATCTTTGGTGCTACTATAATTCAAACTTTAGAATAATAAGCAATATGTAAAATTATGAAGTAGTAAAAGAGTTCGGAACAAAAGTTGTGTCCTCTTCCTGTTCCCCTTCATTACAAAAAGGAACTTGAACCAAAACCAATGAGCTTCAGAGGGGTAGGTGAGTTAATCTGTACCTGGAAAAACTTAAAAAAACAACAAATAGTCTAGCAGCACCTTAAAGACTAACAAGACATGTAGATGGTATCATGAGCTTTCGTGGGTACAACCCACTTCTTCGGATTAATGGAGTATTAAAAGTCCAGTTCCAAAATAAATAGGGGATGGGGCGGGAGTAAGAAGGAAGGGGAAAAATAGTGAATTAGAGTGTTCAAAAACAGTGGGATATACCTTGCTATCTTTTACTTGATTTTACCTTAATGGCACTTTTCTCTTACCCTCCTTTTCTATGGGGTCCTGCTGCAGCTGTTATTGTATTTTCTTTAGTTTTTCCTTTTTCTCTTTCCAGTTACCACTCCCCCAAACCTTATGGAATGTTCTGACTCCAACATTCCTTTCCTTCTTCTTAAAAAGGATACCAAGCATAACATTCTATTTGCTGCCTGTCTAGCACAAGGGAGGAAAATAATATCATTCAATATATGCACTGTTATATTTACAGTATTGGGCAGTTTTAATGGGGATCATGCTCACAATTTGTTCATTTAGCATTAGGTAGATAGGTGCACCTAGAATCCTTTTATTAGTCATGTTGCCAAACTTCCTTCTTAGAAAGTATATAGGGTATCTTAAAATTAGTTTTATACTGTTTTCCAACATATTTTATTCTGCTGTTTAGCTGTAAAACATAATGTATCTGTGTGATCCATAACAGCATATGTTTAATGATTACTTGAATAAATGTGACCAAAGTACCACAACTTTTAAACTTTGTCTTAACTGAAATTCTAACATGTTTTATTTGTTAGTCTAGAAAACTTTTTCCTCTTGGTATGTTAAAAAAAATCTTTCCTACATTTGCGGTGATGCATGGTCCTAGTGTAACCCACACACCTAGTGTGGTTCATTGTACCATGTAGTGTCACTTAGCCCACTTACAGCTAGAGATAAGAACAAGTGAACTCTACAGGCTAAACTGAGCGCCAGCTGGCTTTATAGCTCAAGCTGTAGAGGTTCATACACTAAGCTGCAGAGGTCCTAGGTTCAAATCTACTAGGTGGTGGTTAAACTAGAATTCAATCAACTCTGAATAACTCATTCAAAAATCTATGTTTGGTATACTGTGAAGAGTGCGGGCATAACAAGAGGGTGGTTCAATATTCATTCAGGAGCAAAACTAGAAAACCTGTATTTTTATTGTTTATTGCTGAGAGATTGCTTACCACAAGAAGTTGCTTTTGACCAATATTGTAACCTTGCTTTTGAGAGCTGATCATTGGAATCATGATTCTGGAAAAACAGCTTTGTAGAGGTTACATTTTGATAACAATTTTCCTTGATTAGAGACTGGAAAATTGGTTCATTGAATATTTTAGAAAGGGTCAAACTGCAACATGAGTTGCCAGTCATTTGCTCAGACTCAGGAAGAGGGCATTTGTCTCAATAAGTAAAGGGCCCAGACACTTGTGTTCAATAGCCAACAAGGGCAAAGTTCCATATTTTGTTATTCAAAGTTCTCACAGGGCATCCAGATCCATTGTTAGTGTGACCAGCAGGAATTTGATTAAGCAATAATCAGGGCACTTTCGCCCCTGAATTGGAATCTAGTCAATAATTTACTGAATTAAGCTAAATAAGTATTTATCAAAGTGGTCCATGAAACCACTTTGAAAACCTGCTAGCTGGCTGTTCCTGTTTGTTTACTTACCGGCACCATGGCCACGGAGCCTTGCAGCTCCTATTGGTTCTAGTTCACCGTTTGCAGCCAAGGGGAGCTGCAGGAAGCTTGCTCACAAAAATCACACATAAAAATACAAAGTATTATACTATTACTGAAAAATTGCTTATATTCTAATATTTGTCATATAATTATAAAATAAATTTGATTGGAATATACTGTATTATACTTAGATTTCAGTGTATAGCTTATAGACTAGTATAAAGTAAATTGTATGAAATTTTAGTCTGTACTAACTTCACTAGTGCCTTTCATGTAGTCTGTTGTAAAACTAGGCAAATATCTAGATGAGTGGAAGACCTCTGCATACCCCCAGGAGTACATGGACCCGTGGTTGAAAGCCACTGCTGTATGTTGTATATCCTGTATTGTTCTCAAGTGTATAGATTGTAAGATCTTTGTGGCACAGAGTTTTCATTTTGTGGAATCTTGTACCTTCTCTTTATTACTGTGTACACTTTGGTGATAAATTTAGTTGCCTTCATTCAAGGCAGGACTAAATATTATCTAGTCCATCACTGACAAATGTTTATGAACGTTCTGAATATCAAAATTAGTCTGAATCAAAATAACTTTTGTTTCTTGGTTATTAGTAAAGTTTTGAATAAATGTTTAAATAATTTCAGAGCCTAAGTTTCATTTATGTTTAATGAGATTTAAGCTTCTAAATGACTGAGTCACCTACACATTTTTCAAAATTTTACCCATTGGAAATCATTCAAGATAGTGTGATGATTCCATAATGTCTGGTATTAACATAGAGCTATCGATTCATATATTAACTAGTGTAATACACATTAGCTAATTATCCTTCTCACTTTTATTTACTACACTTTATAATAAAGCAGCCTTTACAACTCAAGGTCTTCTGGGGGCAGGAACTGCCTTTTTGTTTTGTGTTTCTACAGTGCCTAGCATGATGGAGTCCTGTCTCCTAGGTGTTCCTGGGATAAAAATAATATAATTATATAACTCTTTTTACTTGCAAGGCAGCTTAACCATTGTCAGTAATGATTTCAGAGGTACAGTGCCTCTTGTAGGTGCCCTAATATCTATGGGTATGTCTACACTAGCCCCCTAGTTCGAACTAGGGAGGCTAATGAGGGCGACCGAAATTGCTAATGAAGCATGGGATTTAAATATCCGGCTGATTAGCATATTCGGCCGATCGCCATTTTGAAACTGACTAGCCCGAAGTAACTGTCCGTGTCTGCACGTCCAGAGGCGGGATTCGAGATAAACCCCTTAGTTCGAATTAACTGTTACTCCTCGTGGAATGAGGTTTAACAGTTAATTTGAACTAAGGGGTTTATCTCGGAATCCCGCTTCTCTGCCGCGTGTAGACGCAGGCAGTTACTTCGGGCTAGTCAGTTTCCAAAATGGTGACCAGCCGGGAATATGCTAATCAAGCGCGGGATTTAAATATTAGCAATATTTAATTTTGATCGCCCTCATTAGCATCCTTAGTTCGAACTAGGGGGCTAGTGTAGACGTACCCTATGTGAAGAAAAGAAACTTGCTTTCACATTCCAATACTATTCACAATCCAGAGACTCTAGACAAATTCAGGCATTTCACAAAACAGATTTCCATAAAGTTTCCTTTGCTCTTTTCTCTGGATTCCATTGGGAATGGGGTTTCTAATACTATTAACATATGATCTCTATTTAACTTAACTTGCCTGTATGTAATTATTGCTCACATGGTTTAAATCCTGCTTATTTCTCTTTTACTCCCCCATACTCTTCCTTGGAAGTATGATTGAATATATATCTGAACACTAATCCTAAATGTTCATCTGTCATAGAAATGAGAATGTACATTCGTAAGATTATGTAAAGACAAATATCTTTGATTTATTTATAATCAGTTGAAATGGATTATGCTTTGAAAAGAATATTTATAATTTTTAAGTCTGTATTTCAAAATTCTGATTCTTCCAGATGCTTTATTTTAAGAGGTCCTAGATAAAACAAATGTGAGGGCATAATGTGTCTTTTTTTAAAAAATCGCTGTCTGCTTGCTGCACACATCTGGAGCAAGATCTGAAAATAAATAGAAATCTATTGCACATGGTAAATTATTTTTCTATAGCAACCTGGATTTTGTGGCATACATAGCATCTGTTGAAATTTAACTGAAAGCTAAAGTAGACGCCGATTAACATTTTTCAAAAAAAGATAAAAATATCTCTATGACCTAAGTTTCCGCTAATCTTTTCCGTATAGCTGTCACAGGAATATTGCATGATCATGAACAGGAAGTGAGGCTAGATGATCTTGAATGGAACTGGCTGAAATTTTTCATGCACAATTTTCCCTTTGAAAAATGTAGTTTTGTCACTGGCTACTGCAGGGAAGGGCAATAATTTTCATGGAGGACCACTCCAAGATTTGGCAAGTGGTCGAGGGCTGCACTTCTGTGGAAGGAGTGTAGGGTCTGGCACGGAGGGTTGGTGCAAAGATCCCTTTTGTGCAAGATCCCTCATACCTCCTTTTCTGAGGCATAAGGGATCTTGCGCAAAAGGGTTTTTTTGCGCAAAACGGACCCGTCTGCACTGCTTGTTTTTGCGCAAAAACCTCTTGTGCAAAAAGCATCGGCAGAGATATGCAAATGACAGTGTGACAAATGCTCATGAGCGCTTCATTAGCATACTCTCTGACAACAAATACCTGCAGTGTAGACCGAGCCAGAGAGAATACAGCCGGTCCCCGAGTTACGAACGCGTCGACTTACGACTGTTTGTACTTACGACCAACCTCCCATTAAGCCCAT
Organism: Rafetus swinhoei; assembly: GCA_019425775.1. Lineage (NCBI taxonomy): Eukaryota > Metazoa > Chordata > Testudines > Trionychidae > Rafetus > Rafetus swinhoei. The sequence goes on from CM033440.1 coordinate 35,223,756, forward strand.
TACATCCGGTCCCCGAGTTACGAATGCGCGATCCGCGCTTACGAACAGTGCGGCCACATTTAAAAGCATGTATTCCAACTTACGAACAAATTGAGTTACGACCAGGTGTTCGGAACATAACCCGTTCGTAAGTCGGGGACTACCTATAATGTCTTCCTAGCTGAAATTGTGGTAGAGGGCGAACTCTAACAACTTTTGATATTTCAGAAATATCAAATTAAGTCAAGTGCTCAGGGCAGTAGACAGTTGTCAAGCTTCCTTGCTGGTAATGCTTTACCTTTCAATGGCATCCAATAAATGGATAAAATAACAATAAACTAATTTTTCTATTTCATTATGAGTGAATTCAATTAACATGTGTTTTGATCATTTCACTTGCAAAGCTGGTTGGAAGCTAATAAGATGATTGCATCAGTTTTCATTTGATTCATATTTGGAATATTATTGTCTCAAAAATATAATAATATTTAACTCTTGCAGACAATAAGACTTAAGTCTCTCCACATTCAACAGGAAAAGCATACTGTGAGTGGATTTTTACAGTCTACAAATGGAAAAGGTACTGATAAAATGGGTGTTGAGAAACCAGTATGTTTTTGTGCAAATTGCAGACTGTTTGAAGAGGAAAATATATAAATGAGCAAGGCTGCACTGTTGGTGATTTTTGTAAGCTAATTTGTGAAAAAAGATCACTGCCTCCATATAAGTTTGCATCTTATGGTTATGGTTTCAATTGTGCAAGAGAATTTTAAAGGTTTTACTTTCACTTTTGTTATGAATTAATAGTTATTAAAATTGGAAAAAAAATAAAATCCATTTAGCTGTTAAAAATCCTCTCTTAATTACTGATCCAATATTGATAGTTGTTTAATAGTTAGTGTTTTTGGGAATTATGGGAATTTAGGCTGATTGTGTTTTGATATAATCAAATATAAAAATGCTTAATTGGTTAATTAAAAGAGATCACTTAATGATTTTAATAATTAACCAGTGGGGAACAAACCACCGAAAAACTGTATTGCAATAATGAACAGCCATTGTAGGTTTGTTTTGGAAGAATCTCTGAAAATAAAATTTCAGCTTTAACATTTTAAAATGATTTTTTTTTTAATTTCCATTTTTGGTCTCCTATTTTAGATGGTGACAAGCTTTTGTATGAAAGAATGTTATAAGTAGCTAATATTGTTGAGAATTTAAAAAGAAAGACAAACATAATTTGTTTGTTCAATATATGACACTTTTTTTACAGAGTGTAGTTAAAATAGCATTAATGTGCCATTGACATCTTCCAGTTACTGCATTGACTTGATTATATAGCCTCCTTTGTACAGTTATCATGCTCTGTTCTGTTTGAATGTTTTTGCTGGGCTGATGGCTGTTTTTCATTTCCTGCTGCAATGACCTTGAATAAAAAAAGAATAAGAATAAAGTAGACATAAGCAATGTAGTCTTGCTGGCATTTGCAGATCTTTTGTTCTGCACTGAGAAACATAGTGGCTTGGCACTTATGCTAGCAGATTTTCTGTTGCTGGTAATTGGTCTTCAACTGTTAGAAAATTATTTACTGTTTCCTTAAAAAAAAAAATGCTGTACCCATGTAAAAGTAATTTATTTGTTAGAATTTCCAGAGAAATGCTTATTGTCTGAAGTACTCCCAATATTTGGAATGAATTACCAAAATATTTAATGAAGAAAAAATATTTAATCACTGATCTTTAGCTGTAGAATTTCTGTAATATAGGTCATTAACTCGCATCCCTTTTTTTAAAGAAAAAAAAGTTTTCTACAAATTCACTATTTTTCTTGACAAAGGAATATAAACAGTTATCTTCAACTGCATCATATGTAGTTGGTCCAGGACTGCTGACAGAATTGTTGGGCCCTTGGGCAAAGTGGGGTGGCCCTGGCTCTGGACCTCGAGAAGGGGTGGGGCTAGAGAAGAAGGGGGCAGGGCAGGGGGTTGTGGCTACCCAGGCAGCCATTCAGCACTGCCCCGCATGTAGTGCCCAGGGCTCTGGCAGTGACTTGAAGGGTCTAGACCTCTGGCTGCTGTAACTGCCACAGTAGGGACAGTGATAACTGGGAGCTCTGATCCTTTTACATTTTTGGAGTCCCAGGGCACCTGACCCTTTTGCCCCCATCCTTGCCCCCACCTATCACTAGTGATTGCTAATTGAAGTTTCATAAGTGCCATTACCCATTGATGGGAGGATACATTAAATTTTATTTCACGTCTAACTTTTTTTCAGACCTCTGTTGTCATACAATTTTGAAGAAAGTGCAATGATGAGTGAAAGCCTCCTTCTATCCTTTCAAAAGGGCCCTAGCTGAGTTAATATAATTTTGCCAGTCTTACATCTGACGTGGGCAACCTCAATGCACCATATATAGAGGACAGATATTGAGACAATCTGGCAATGCTGCATAACTTTCCTTTCCTTCATATTTAGTAATTTCCTTGTTTTTATTTATTTTTTGTGTCTGTAGTGTTTTATGACATAACTTTATTATCGTAATGTGTAGTCTACCATGTTTTAGACCAGTGATGGGAAACCTATACTAGTGAATGGGCCATGTGAGTGGCCCTCCTTCATAAAAGTGAGGCGTAAGATTGTCAGAACCAAGACACTGTCCCAGAATAGGGTCATTTGTCTAGAATTTGCAGAGTGTGGTGATTGAACTGTTGCAGCATTTTGATTTGATGCAGAGGGAGCACACAGCGCTCACGTCAATGTTGTATGCAGTCAGCATGCACCTCACTTCATGTACCCTTGCTTTATGTGCATGTGACTTTAGTAATACTGGTAGGAAAAAACTACACAGATAGAAACGAGTGGAATCTGGCAACCCTGTACGTGGGCAATAGTAAACAAAATGTCTTGTGGGTCACACATAGAATCCCGATGGACTGCAGGCTGTCCAAAACTGTTTTAGACAGTACACTGAAAGAATTTGTGCAATTATTGCTTCAGAACAACTTCTAGAAGTGCTTGTAAAGTTTGTATTTGTCAGATATTTTTCTATCTTTAATAAGCTTTACTGATTGTATTCCATCATAAAGCAAATGAGCTATTTGTTTTCAGTATGGCTGGAAGAACTGTTCTGCTGTAGGGAGCTAAGAAGCAATCACAGGGAGCCTACGACATTATGATGACGTGGAATTGTGGATCTTTCATGTCACAAAATATAGGATTTCTATTTAAGTGAAATCCTTTACTGGAAAACTCACAACAACTTCCTCTGTCTTTTCAATATGCTGTGAAACAGAGTAGCTAATTACATTATTATAACAGTTGCTTTGTCAGCTGAAAGGAGAAAAGAATTTTGTGTTGATCCTCCAGGAGCAGGACAAAAGCACAAACAAAAGAGAGATTACACATTATGTCTAAATCTTGGCATATGCATAAAGATAAGTTCACCCTTAGGCAGTTTTTAATGCAAGAACAAAGAGGATGTTCAATGTAAACATTAGCTCCCTGATTTACTCAGTTCCAAGATTCTGAAGATACCATTATATGGAAAGTATGTTAGTGCATTCCAGCTGTTATTACCAGAAACTGTGTTTCCCCATGTTCTGTGTTAAAAAAAAATCTTTACTAACTTTTGAACCTTGCATATGACTCCATTGGTTCTAATATTTCTGGTTTTGTTTTCATTCTTCTACCCTGGTTGGTATTAAGTTATCTCAAGGATGTTTAAAGCTGTTGTTTCTATCACTTAACCAGGAAGCTGAGTCTTTTGATTTCAAGAGTTTGAGTAATTTTCAGCTGCCTTTCCTCTTTTCTATGCTTTGTTTGAAAGAATTTATTTGAAGAACATCTGCATGAAGTTTAAAGTGTGCTAGTCATTGATTGATAGAACACTTTCCTGTTACTGTATTTTATCTTTGCATGGGATGCATAAGAACATACAGAACTTGTTTGATGATAAATATCCTCTTTATTACCATAAAGATGTTTGCTGATGTCCTTGCAAAGAATGTTCCCATCTATAAAACATGTAATAACAAAGATATTCATTATCTGTCAATAAAGCAGCATGGCATAAGGCAACCTTTATTCATATGTTAGAGTATCCAATTTTTTGATACTGGATTTTTTGTTGTTTTTGTTGATTTGAGACAGGGGAACCACTTTCAGAGAATTTTCCTTGCTCGTTTGTAAATAGCTTCCCTCCCACCATTCATCAACCTGAACATTCAGGAGGCAAGTAGGGATAAATAGACTAAAAAACTGGTACAGTGAAGCCATGAAGCTAGGGCACTATATGATGTGAGGAAGACATAGTACTACTGTATCATATAAGGGATTGTGGCTCTGTTTAGTGGAAAAGAAGGGAACTTGGATCCACAACTGTGGATCAGCCAGCTAAACACAAACATGTCTAGTGTGAGGAGGTTCCAGTCTATCATCCACAGCACAGGTTTCTTAGCCCTCCTCTATGAAGGCAATTTACTTGGGACATTTTATGGGGTCAGGATTTGGTCAGTGGAATATATAGAGATGGATATGCAGCGAGAAGTAAAATACACTTAATACAAATCCTGTGTCTTGGTTCTCAATCAGGGCTACACTAAATTGGTATTCAGCTTCCTCTTATCATAACTTAAAGCAAGGTCAGGGTTTGGTTTTGCCAGGACAATGGGATATGTGTGGAATGCAATTGTTTTGCATCAAACGGACAGGGAGGGGTGTGATAGCAGGGACAGTTATATTCATGAATGACCACAGGAGGGCAGCAAGCACACCAGCTTTGGGGAGCAGCTGCTGGCCAGCAGCATGGCCCTCATCACCCCAACCAGCCTTCAGAGGCAGCTGCCACATTACCCCTGCTATCTCATGTGACCCCCCCAGGTCACAATGCCATGTGGCTCCCATTGCCCTGGGCTGCCCTATAGGGAAAAGCTGATGGGCAGCTTGCGCAGTCCCCCTTGACCTGGGCCAGCCCCACACAGCCCCTCTTGACCATGGCTGGCCCCACACAGCCCCCTGCCCTGGGGAGAAGCCAGTGGGCAGCCTGCCTGCATGGCTCCCCCGAGACCTGGGCAATATGAGGTAAGACTTCTAGTAGATCATAATAGTGGCAAAAAGTGGGGGGAAGATCTGGTACTGTAAGTGACCCCAGTGTAGGATGTTGCTGCAAGTGTAGTCCTCCAGGCATAATACCTAGGTGTCTGATAGGGTGCTGCATGCTTAGAGAGACACACACAATAAGTGCTCCAAGGTGGGTTCCCAAGAACATTCACACTCAATGGATTTCTTTACAAGCAACACCAGAAACAGAATTTTCCAGTAGTATAATCATAATTGCTTTTTATAGTTATCAACTAAAAAGGTAAAACCAACAGTTGCTACACTTTCATTGACAATTTCATTTCCCTTTTTTCCCTTCTTTTTCCTTCTCTTCCCCCTCTCCATCCCCTCTCTGTGTTATTTATTTGAAAACTGGACCCCTTAAACTCCATTCATCTGAAGAAGTGAGTTGTGCCCATGAAAGCTCACGATACCATCTAGATTATTTGGTAGTCTCTAAGGTGCTGCAAGACTATTAATTGTTTTTTAAGTTTTTCCAGTTGCTACAGTCTGTACAGACAGTCTAGTACAGGAGCTCTATGCAGAGGCTTCTCAGGCCTAGTGCCAGGGCTACTTTCTCCAGAAAGTAATCCTAAATTACCCCCTGGTAACCTTACAATGGCCTACCCTGGTCAGGGTTCTTTTTTTTTTTTTTTTTGCTTATTTCTACATACAGTTTCAATAGCCCCCTTCTGCACATGCAGCTTCTAAATAACATCCTGTTGTAGCTACCATTGGCTTCCTTGCCAACAACAGGCTGTTTCTCACCGTAACTCTCAGACTGTTGCTTCTGCCCTGCTGCTTATAAGAAGCTTCCAGCTGCTCCTCAACCCAGTTGTCTCTGACCACCTGATATTACTTCCCCTTCCTGTCTTTTTTGGAGGTAATGGAATCCTTTGGTGGCTAGATGTTGAACTAGAAGTTCACACTGTGCTGAAGAAAATGTTAATCTTCTCATCTTAAAATTAGAAATGTCAATGGTTAACCAGTGGCCCATCTAGGCTGGAGCAGCCCCCTGCCTGACATGGTGGGGACACACCACGCTTGCAGCTGGTCCAGCTATGAAGAAAAGTTAGAAGGGAAATCATCCCAGGAGAAACTGTGTATGAAGCCTAGCCCTAATCTCTAAGCTGACACCACAGGTCTCAGTTCAGACGATGGTGATGTGCTTCGATCAAGGCCATATGTTGCCTAGACAGTGGGCACTTTCCAGCAGGGGCATAGACGTCCCAGGGGAGCAACACTACACCCACAGTCTGGGAACAAGCAGGCATGGGAAAGTGCTGACCAATTCAGGAGTCTGTGGCCGGGAGGGGACATGGTGGCTCGGCTTCCTTCTGTGTTCACACGCTGGGACTGGCACTAGTGGTGTCCCGCAGAGAGAGAACTTCTATTCCTGCCCACTGGAGTGGGGGAGTGTTGGGGGAGGTGTATGTGAGTGGCAGATACAGCTTGCTGGAGAGAGTGCTACTGGGTTCCCCTCCTTTTTCTCTCCCCCAGCAAATTCCCATGCATGGGATTGGTCCCCACATCACCGTGCTTGACAGGGAGTGAATGCTGTCAGAGTGCAGGCACGACCCTGTGCTTTGTGCGGCACAGCTGTGTGTTTCCATGACCCCAGACTCCTTAGTGGTTGCTTGTCGTAGGAAGGTGTCCCATCACGGAGGCCGGAGTAAGGCACCCCTCTCCAGGAACCTTGTGAGAAGGACCATGGGGTTCCTGTGTTAGTGTCATGGAGCTGAGTGCTCTGGACTGATGCTCCATGTGCACCCATGTGCACAAGCTGTTGTGTGGCCCCCAGGCCGAGTAGGCGGAGAGAGGAGTGCACAGCCTCTCACAGCCTGCCTCCTCGTTTATAGAGGGAAAGTTATAGAACTCACCTGAAGTGCCTTCCTCGCGTTCCTCCGAAGCCTGGGAGACATCCTGGGAGTGGGGAACTGGCTCCAGAGTGAGGAGCATGTCCTTGCTGGTGGGCATAGTCTCCTGACTCGCCTTCTCCTCCACTTCCTTGTCCTTGTTGGCGTCATCCACCACCCCGCCTTCCTGGAGACTGATGCCAAGAGTGTACTGGCTGGACTCCACAACGATGGTGGGAGGGAGGGAAAGTAACTGGCTCTCCTCACAGGATGGCATCCAGCTGGTCGAAGTAGCAGCAGCTGTGCGGTGCCACCCTGGAGCATCTGCTCTGCTCTCTGGTCTTGAGGTAGGCCTGCTGGAGCTCCTTAATCTTCATCTGGACCTGATACAGAGTCTGGTTGTGGCCTTTGTCAGCCAGACTGGTGGCAATCTAGCCATAGACCTCTGCCTTTCTCTTCCTGGTGCAGAGATCCTGGAGGTTGGTCTCTTCCCCACAGACTTCAGTGAGGTCCAGGATCTCTCACCAGTGCAGGACGGAGCTCTCCTGCGTCCCTGGCCAATGGCAGCTGAGGGAGCAGCAGGAGTGCCAACAGCTGTTGGATGCTGTGAGGGAACATTAGGGTCCGTCATGGCTCTCTCACTGGCTGCTGTCCTGCATGTGGTTCTCACTGTTTTCCAAAGTGTGAGAAGCCCTTCTCCTGCTGCCTGGAGTTTTAAGCTTGGCAGGAGAAGGGGAGCAGTGTGTGGCTCGAGTCATAAGAACTGCAGCTGTGAGAGGCCTGAAGAGGCCAATTATTTTGGATTAGCAGCAGCGGAGTGTCCATGCTAATGCTATTTCTAAATTATTTCAAAATTAGTGTTATTCCCCAAGGAAAGCAGAAGTACAGATTTCAAAATAACCAGCCCATTATTTTGGAATAACGAGCTTGATAGTGTGGAGACTCCGCTTATTAATTTGACGTAAGGGAGTTATTTTGAAATAACTTCCTAGTGTAGACCAGGGCTGAGAGGGATGGTAGTCATAGAATTAATCAGGGTTGTGAAGCAAATGATGTTATGTGTTAGATTCCTTCAGTTGTTGGTTGCAAAATCCACTGCAGGAAGAGTAGTGGTCTTGTGGATAAGCCAACTGAATGCCATGCTGAAGCACTGGGTTCTTTTCCCTCTGTATCCCTGTGTGCTGCTGAACAGTCTACTTTAAGTAAAGCTTTGGTCATAGATTGTGTTATAGTTTTCTGGGTGCAAAACTTCATACACCTGGGGTCAGATTTGCAGAACTACCATTCTGTTTCTCATACTGTCGTGATTTGAATAAAAAATGTATTAAACCAGAGAAAATGGAATTAAAACAAAAAAGCTTATTTAATATAGTAAGGTTTACATTTTTCATAAACTAGATTAGATAAGTCATTTTCATCTTTATTCATGGAAAAAAAAGATGTGAATAGCTTATCTTTCTTGGAAGCAATTCCCTTGCTGGCCAGACTGACAGCCTCTGTGGCTGTTCTTATACCAATTCTTTTTGTCTTTTCGGCTGTGTCTAGACTGCAGGCTTCTTTCCAAAGAAGCTTTTCAGGAAGAGATCTTCTGAAAAAGCTTCTTCCGAAAGAGAGTGTTCCTACTACCAAAGCGCATCGAAAAAGCGATCTGCTTTTTTGAAAGATCGCGTCCAGACTGAATGGACGCTATCTCTCATGTAAGTTGTGATTACTATGAGTGGAATGGCCACCAGGGCACCTGTGCTTTTTCCTCTTTTCTCTTCTTGCGAACTCCCACTTCCCCATCCACACACGCCTTTTTCCGAAAGAGCTCTTTCGGAAAAAGGCTTCTTCCTTGTAGAAAGAGGTTTACCAATGTCGGAAAACCCCCTCTGTTCTTTCAATTTTTCTTTTGAAAGAACATGATTGCAGTGTGGACATAATTGAAGTTTTTTTCGGAAAAATGGCCTTCTTCTTATATTCCCTCCCTCATTCTTTGCTCAATTTTCCGAAACATTTTCTGAAGACAAAAGAAAAGATATGTCTACACTTCAAGCTGGAATGCTTACCTATACTAGTTTGATCATAATTGAAGCTGCAAGTTATATCTTCCAGCTCAAAGTATAGTCATATTGCAAAAAGACAATAGTTTGGTAAACAGTTTTATTTTCCATTCACTAGGATGTGAGCTCCTGAGGAAGCAAAGGTCCTTAATGATTAATGGCTGCCATTCAAGGATTAACAACCTAGCTCACATATTGGCCTTCACAGACCACATTGTCTGATTATACTAATTTTTGTTCAGCCCTCATTTTAAATGAGGTGTACCCCTGTTTGCTCATGCGCTATGCCAAAATGGTGACCAATAATAATGTTCTTCATGTTGATGTGTTTTTGTTTTTTACCCCACAGAGATCTACGGTTTAATAGAATTAAAGAAATCCAGCCTGGAGCATTTAGACGACTTAAAAACCTGAACACACTGTAAGTTATTACCCTTGCTCTTGAAAACACTTTGCCCGCCCTTCAGTCAAATGATTTAATTTAGATTATTTGCCAAATTCAGCTAATCTTCTTTAGGCTTTAGGTGAGTCGTTTCTATTTGGCTGCAATTGAACGAATATACATGTGTGTTTTGTTTTATTTTCAAATACATTTAGCACTTTGTTACAACTTTAGAGGCCTCAGAAAACACATTGACAGCCCAAATCTTTTATTACATTTTATTACATTTATTGTGAAAGATATGAAAAATATGTAACTACATATTAACATATTTTTAGTTATGTTGTGTTTTTTAGATTCTTAAGGACGTGCAACATCAGATAAATAAGCCAGTTATAGCCAAATTGTTCAAATGCTTTCCCACCACTGCATATTTAAAAATGTGTGGAATATTAGGGATGTAATAGAATAAATGGTTAAGCAATAAGCCTGGGCTTGTCAGTTACCGTTAACAGTTACACGCAGGCTCCTTTCCCCGGCTTCAGGGGAGCTGGCTGCCACCTGTGCTGCTGACTCTGCATCAGAGCCCATAGTACGGGGTGGCAGTCTGCTCCCTGGGAGTGGAGCTGGGGGCCAGGAGCTGGAGTGGGGCGGGGAGCTGGCTGCCAGTTCTACAGTACAAAGCTTTCTTACACTTGTCCCCTCTCACCTCAGCAGTATGAGCCCTGGGTTCTTTATCTCGGCATCTATCTGATGTTCCCACCCTATAGCAATTAGGCTGGCTCTTGATAGCTTCACCTGGTATCTCGGCTCAGCCTCCTGGTTGCTTGTCTCTCCTGGATTTGACACCTTTAGACTTAGCAACCACCAACAGAGTTTAAGGTTTCCCTTTCAGTAGAAATGGGAAGTTTGGGGACCTCCCAGATTGTGATGCTTTTTCTTCTGAAAGTAAAACCAAACACTCAGTCACTGAGTTTTGGTTAATTATTGGTTCTTTTATCTTCTTGTATCTAGCTTCTTCTATTTCCATTCTCCATTCTAGGCAATCTGGGAAGCAGAGACTTGAGCCTCAAGCCATTTATGCTGTAGGCAAGGCAGGGGCAACGACAGCCTCCAAAGGCCCCTGGGCAAGGTGGGGGGCTCTCTGAAGCAACGGGGCCTTGAGTGGAAAGGGTGGGGCTGGGAGCATCTGGCCCTTTGTGCCACCCAGAGTGTGCCATGCCAGCCCCACCTCCAGCCCTTAGAGCTACCTGGAGTATGCAATGTAGCTCTCCGGCAGTAATTTAAAGGGCCCAAGGCTCTGGCCACTGATGCTGCCACTGTAGCAGTGGCTGGGAGCCCCGGGCCCCTTTGACTTGTTGGGCCCAATGGTAGTTGTCCCCATTGTCCCTCCCTGTCGCAGGTCTTGAGGAAAGAGGTGAGTCCTCTAAAGGTTTGGAGTACTGTGTCAGGAATAACGAACTCCAGTGGCAGTGCCACAAATAATAACATACATGCAATCCATTTAATTTAATGTCTTCTTGCATTGCCCCTGAAACATGAAATTTGAAACAGGTGTGTTGAATACATTTGCTGTTTCTGTTCACCTGAAACCTGAGAAGGAGTTATGGGGATTTTCATTTTAAAATGAATGGTGCTTACTTGACTGTCAACTTTCTCACGCACAAGCAGCAGGTGAATTTATTCGCTGACATTCATGGTACTGTTAGGAAATGAACACTACAGTTTTCTTTAGTAATTCGTTTGTAGCTTGATAAGAAGTCTTTTGATGATAGTGGTTTTTAGATCATTATGATTATTTTTATTGAAAGTGTACCTAGGACTGCCTGTCATGCATCAGACACACATTGTGCAAGGCACTATAACAAACACCTAAGAAAAGCCTGGTCCCTTCTGCAAGGAGTATATAGTCTAAATAAGGAGGAGTCTCTCAAACCTGAAGTTTTCTCTTCAGAGGCCAACATTCTCTCTGCACTGGGGATGAGGGCAAAGTTGTGTTGAGTATTCTAATCCACCATGTTATGAGCTGTCATAGAGGAAAGGACTGAGGAGTGCCAAGGGATGGTTTGTTAGCTGTAACTATGGCTGGGATACCTCAATTATAGGCATCTCAAAGGAGCAGCATCTACTCTCCAGGCCATAGTCTAGAGTAGCATTTGGTGAAGAGATTTTTCCCTGTTCTTACCCTTTTTGGTACTTTCATGTAGCCAAACTATGTACGTTTTAGGTGTTTTTCTTAAATTGCTCTCTTGATTCTTTAAGGACTTGATCCTGTAAGATTCTGAACATGTTCACCTGAATCCAGCAGAGCATTTAAATACGTGATTTTGTAAGGACATATTAAGTATATTTGGATTTAAAATAGAAGGCACAAATTCATCAGTATATTTCTGGTAACAATTCCTGATGTGTCCTTAGTTTATTTTTGTTTAATCTAGTTTTTGATGCTTGGGTTGTATAAACTTTCAGTCATACAGCCTGACATTCTGGTTTCTTTCAATTGGAAATTGTTTTAACAATTTGTGAATTAAGAAATATAATGTTTTCATTTCTTTTTTAGGCTTTTAAACAACAATCAAATTAAAAGAATACCTAGTGGGGCTTTTGAAGACCTTGAAAATCTAAAATATCTGTAAGTAAATGTCACTATTTTTATATCAAAAGTGAAAAATTAAACATGACTTCAGAAACAGGGAAAAACCTAATCTAAATTTATTCACATTCTCAGGTATCACACTATTTTGAAAATCTTAAATGTGACTTCCAGCTATTGTGATTGGAGATCTGGGCACAATATATATCAACAAATATTTATCAATATAAATAGTGGGTTTGGCATTTGCTAAAATAATACTGAGCCTTTCACAGCTATATTGATGGTTTGAATCTAGGCATAGTTGATAGTAACTTAAAACACTTGCTAGTTACAATAGAAACCTATGTAGGGATTTGCAAAGTATCTGTTAAGTATGGGATTTTTAAAGGAGTTTGGAGTCCAAATCCCATAGAATGCTTTGAAAATACTAGTCTACACCTGTACTATTTCCTCATCTTCACATATACTTCTTCCAGATTTGTCCAAAGTTTCAAACAATATTTTCTTTCTATTTGGTTTGTTTTGTTTTTATATTGTATTTTATACCAAACAAACAATTTCACAGGGTCATTAAAAATGTTATGTATGGAAACGCTTTCATTGCTGCTGCTCCAAGCTTTATAGCAATTTTAATCGTTGTGCTATGTGTCCGGGTCTCCCTGGCAGTGGAGTGGCCTAGTGGTTAGGCCCTAGGATTAACTGGTGGGAAATGGGTGCAAACCACTGCCGCGGGAGCCCTGGGCCTAGGAACTCCGGCCCACTATGTTACTCCAGGCCTTAAGTTTGGGGCATGGCCCCACGTGTCCAGATTTTTTCTCTCAGTGAGGGTTTCTAGCAGGTTTCTCCCTTCCCTTTGTCCTGGGCTGGGGTGTGGTTGGAGGCCAGTTGTAGAACCATGCTCCTGTCTCCTTGCTGGTCAGCAGCCAACTGAGCCAAGCTCTCTTCCTTTATCTTCCCTCCAAGCCTGGCACTGGCTGCAGGTAAAGTGGGGCGGGGCTAGCTAGATAAAAAGGCTTTGTTTAGCCCCTGCTTTGCCAGGCCCTCCTCTCACTCCCTCACATGCCATATGAGTAAAATATTTTTTAGTTATTTAGGTTTTGTAAGCACTATTTTTTCCTAATTTGAGGAAAATAACAAAATATAGTCAATAAAATACTGGCCCATTCGTGTAATCAGAACCTCCAACTAAAATTGGCATGGATTTCTCCCATGAATACTCCCTTTGTAGATGGTCCTTCAAATACTGATTTTTATAGTATGGAAAAATTTAACTTCTGCAGCCTTTGAAATGCTGAATACAATCTATCTATCTATCCAGATATACTGTATAGAACTAATGAACTTCACTCTTAAGTGCTTTCACTTGCACCCTTTTAAACTACTTTATAAATTAAAATATACTTATGAAATAATTCAAATTTGTATAATTATAATATATACATTCAAATTTTGTGGTATATAGGACGCAGCTATCAAATAACTCTACTGGAGGTTGGCAACCTATGGCACATGCTGATTATCTGTGGCACGTGGGGCAGGAGTTCAGCCACTCCCCTCCCCATGCAGCAGGGAGCCCATGCTGCAGCTCGAGCCTCAACTGTGCAGCTGCAAGCTGGAGCACCAACTCCAGCTTCCTGCTGGGACAGGAGACACACACATGTGTGTCCCCGTGGCTGTCCCTGCCTGGCCTGGGTGTGCAGCTCCTGAAAGCTAAGGGGTTAACACGCCCTGCCCTTCTGCACTACAGGCTCTGCTCTGGCAGGGGTGCTTTGCAGATTGGAGCTGGGCGGCTGGTCACACATGGGGCGCCGGGGCCAGGCTGTGCTGCGCTGTTCCCCGTGAGGTGTGTGCGGTGGCGGGGGTCCCCTTCCCAGCACCCTGCTGTGCCCGGAGCCAGAGCCTGCAGGTGAGGGGTGAGCCCTGGGCAAAGGGCTGGTCTGGGCAGGGAAGTCACTGTGTCGTGTCCCTTCCCCGCCACTGCCCCTCCTCGCCCCAGCACTGCTCCCGGGGGCTGCGAGTCCCAGTGCTGCTGCCCTGCTGGTGAGTGTGCTGAGGGGATCTGGGATGTGGGGTAGGAGGCGGGGTGAAGGAGGATGCAGGGGGAAGATGGGACGGGGCAGGGCTTCACTGTGGGGGGGATGGGGTGATGTGAGGGAATCAGGCTGTGGGGGGGTATCATGGGATTGAGGAGAGCGAGGCTGGAACAGAGGGAAGATGTATTTATTTATTTAAATATTTTTACCCCGCCTTTCTATTTAAAATATTCAAGGCAGCTTACAAGAACAAACAAAAAAAATACAAATATATATAAAAATTTAAAATATGAGAATTTAAAATATGAGACCTCAGAGGGACATAACCAGCTAAAGAGATACAAAGAGGAGGAACACACACATACAGACTCAAACATTAATAAAAGCACGAGTAAAAAGGGTGGTTTAACCTGACGCCGAAACAATGCTAGCGTTGGCGACATGCGAATATCCCGAGGAAGAGAATTCCACAGTCTGGGAGCAAAAGCTGAGAATGCCCTGTTCCGCATAGAAGTTAATCTTATCTCCACAAGTTGGGGAACACGAAGCAAAGCCTCCCCAGCTGACCTCAATCCCCGGGCAGGTTCATATGGGAGAAGACGGTCCTTCAGATACCCTGGACCCAACTCATTTAAGGCTTTATAGGTCATAACTAAAACCTTAAATTGTGCCCGAAACATACTGGAAGCCAGTGCAGCTGCCGAGCACTGGCATAATGTGCTCCGTATAACTAGTGTTAGTTAAAACTCGAGCAGCCATTCTGGACCAGTTGAAGTTTCCGAAGGCTCTTTAGAGGCAGCCCCACATAAAGTGCATTACAGTAATCCAGTCAGGATGTAACAAGAGCATGGATCACTGTGGCCAAGTCATGTTTGTTCAGTAAGGGTCGCAGCTGGCGGATCAAACGAAGTTGCCCAAAGGCACTCCTGGCCACCAAAGAAATCTGATTTTCAAATGTTAAAAAAGGGTCCAGGAGGACTCCCAAGCTGCGTACCTGTTCTTTCAGGGGGAGAGTAACCCCGTCTAGAACAGGTGCCATGCCACATTCACGAACAGATGGCCTCCTGATCCACAGGACCTCAGTCTTATCTGGGTTCAACTTCAGCTTATTTGACTTCATCCAAACCATCACTGCCTCCAGACACCGATTTAGATCAGTCACTGCCACACCTGGTTCTAATGTCACAGGGAAATAGAGTTAGGTGTCATCTGCATAGTGATGGCACCGTCCTCCAAAACTCCTTATGACCTCTCCCAGCGGCTTCATGTAGATATTAAACAGCATAGGGGACAAGATGGAACCTTGCGGGACCCCATAGCACAATCGCCATGGGGTCGAATAGCAGCCCCCTAGCTCCACCTTCTGAAAGCATCCCGACAGGTAGGACCAGAACCATTGCAAAACAGTGCCTCCAATACCCAACTTCGCCAGGCGTCCCAGAAGGATATCATGGTCAATGGTATCAAAAACTGCTGAGAGGTCTAGGAGAATCAACAGGGATGCACTCCCCTTGTCTATCTCCCAGCGTAAATCGTCTACCAGGGTGACCAAGGCTGTTTCAGTTCCAAAACCAGGCCTAAAGCCAGACTGAAATGGATCTAAGTAGTCTGTTTCTTCCAAGAAAGCTTGGAGTTGCAGCGCCACCGCTCGCTCGAGTACCTTGCCCAAGAAGGGAATATTAGCAATTGAGCGATAGTTATTTAAGTCATGTGGGTCCAGGGTGGTCTTCTTGAGTAACGGTTTTATCACTGCCTCTTTCAAGGCAGCAGGAACCATACCAGATCTAAAAGACACATTAATAATCCCCTGGACCCAGCCAGTTATCCCTTTCCGGCTAGATTTAATAAGCCATGAAGGGCAGGGGTCAAGTGAGCACGTGGACAGTCGCACTCCTCCAAGCACCTTGTCCACATCCTCAGCCTGCAATAGCTGAAACTGATCCAGAGAAAAAAAACTGGGTGGTGCACTCAACACATTCTGTGCCCCACTTACACAGCAACCAGAGTCTAAATCCTACCGGATGCGGGCGATCTTATTAGCAAAATGCTTTGCAAACAGATTGCAGCGGGGGGCCAAAGGCTCCTCTGTTTCATCATGAGTGCCAGACTGCAACAGGCCCTGCACTACTTGAAACAATTCCGCTGGACGGCATTGTGTGGATGCAATACGGGTGGAGAAGTAGCTTTTCTTTGCTGTCAGCACCGCCACAGAGTAAGCTCGCAGTTCAGCTCTAACCCGCAGTCGACCAGACTCAGCTCTAGTTCTCCTCCAGTGGCGTTCTAGCCATCGCACAGACTGTTTTGCTGCCATCAGCTCGCCAGAAAACCAGAGAACAAACTTGGCTCGACTAGTCCGAAGAGGGCGCTTAGGAGCAATCATATCAACTGCCCGGGCTACCTCGGTGTTCCGTGTATCAACTAGGGTATCTGCAGGACCATTTGCCATAATGGCTGAACAATCCCTCAGGGACCTCAGAAAACCCTCCGGATCCATCAGCCTCCAAGGGCGGATCATCTTAATTGGTCCTCCGCCTCTGTGGAGGGGAAGGTCAGCAGATAGTCTAAACTTGACCAGGTAGTGATCAGTCCATGACAAAGGGAGTGTAGCCACATCCCTTATCCCAAGAACTCTATCACCCTTAGTCCAAAAAACCAAATTGAGTGTATGACCTGCAACATGTGTTGGGTCAATTATTTCTTGGGATAATCCTAGGGTGGTCATGGTATCCATAAAATCTTGGGCCGAACCAGACAGAACAGCCTCGGTGTAGATATTAAAGTCCCCCAAGACCAAAAGCCTTGGCATCCTCAATGACACGTCCGAGACCACGTCGGCCAGCTCGAGCAGAGCATCTGCCGTAGAGCGAGGTGGGCGGTACACAAGCAGCATACCCAACCTATCCCGGCCACCCAACGTCAAGTACAGACACTCGAATTTGACACTTTGTTGGACCACAACCATAGCCAGTGAGATAGAATCTCGATAGACAATTGCCACCCCACCTCCCCGACCATTAAGCCGCAGCTGATGCTGTACTGAGAACCCAGCCAGGCACAATTGGGAAAGGTCGATGCCTCCCTCCACTCTCAGCCAGGTCTCAGTGATACAAGCCAGTCAGCCCCTTATTCAGAATTAAATCGTGGATGACAGCTGTCTTCTGGGATACTGACCTGGCATTCAGCAACAGCACCCTCAGGGCTGATGGCCAGGTATTAAAGTTTCCAAAATTTTTAAGGCTGGGAATAGGACTGGAAAAAGGAATAGCACATAACTGTCTAAACCTCATTCCCCTTGGCTGGCCAGTCCGGATCTTACTTCCATATCTTCCCCTACCTGTCACAACTGCCACGATGCCATCTGAGCCCTCCTCCTTAGGCACCCCATCTGTGCCAAACCACATATTGGCGGTGGGGGACGGGGGGCAGAACAAACACACACCTTCAGTTTGGGTAGCTAAAGGGAACTTCCTCTCACTAAGAACCCTCTCCTGCCCTCCCTGCTCTCACCAGGGACTGAATAGGCCACCACACAACCAAGTGTGCTGCTCTCACCAGCACACACAAACACATATCCAATTATAATCTGCCATCACAGCACACACCCTTGCCCTTGGTCTGCCCCCAAAGGGCTCCCCCATAAGGGCAGCCCCCTTTGGCTCGCCCCTTTGGGGCAGCCCACCACCAGCGGCCTCCTAGCTTTAAGGCCGTCCCTGGTAATGGCTGCAGGCAACACCTGCATTTGAAAGGTCTGAGTCCTAAGGGGCAGGCCTCTCACTCAAGAGCTAGGTGGTAACAGCTGTGCAGCAACAGCTCTGCCTTCTGAGGTCTGAGTGAGGAGGGATACAAGTTTCCTTTGCAGAAGCTGCACTTCCCTTTACTCCCCACTCTGTTGCCTCCCTGCCCCCTCCATCACAGCATGAACCTCTTTGCATCTTATCATTCTGTGTGAATGAGAATTTCAGCCCGTTTGCACAATAATCAGCCAGCCACAAGTGTTTTGATGTGCAGCTATTTGGCTGCATTCTCACCCTCTCACCTTTTCTGTGTTACTCTCCCAACCCCTCCTGCCCCCAAACTCCCTCTTGTATCCCCGCACCACTCCCCTCTCCTGCCACCGAACTCCCTTCTAGACCCTTCCCTCCTCATCCCCTCTTGCACCTCAACTCCCATCCAGATCCTGCATCCCTATCCCACTCGCAGCCCTGTCCTGCACACTGAACCCCTCATTTTTGTCCCTACCTCAGAGCCTAAGAGCGTTCCCAAAATCAACTAACCCTAGAACCCCAGAAAAGTAAACCTGTCCTATGGGAAGCCCTGCACCTCAGTCCTCCCTGTCCCTTCCACTTGCCGCATGGGTCTGGCGTGCCAGAAGAGTGAGGTGTCTCAGTTGGGTGCCATATCAGTGAGAGTTGGGGGGTTTTGGAGGAGTTTTTTTTCTCACTTGTGTGGTACCCAACTGATTTTTCTTGGGGTCAGTGGCCCCCGACTCAAAAAAGGTTTCCCATTTCTGCATAAAATAAATAAAACATTGATATCTTTTGTGTTGGACATAAATTAATATTTTATTTTATTTAAAATGAAGTTTGATAAACTAACATGAGAAAGTTAAAACACTTAGTCTGTTTAATAAATTAAATTAAACCATTCTTCCTAGCTGCAGCACTAGCAAAATGGCTTGGGTGTAATTATGTAATTTAACAGTG
Organism: Rafetus swinhoei; assembly: GCA_019425775.1. Lineage (NCBI taxonomy): Eukaryota > Metazoa > Chordata > Testudines > Trionychidae > Rafetus > Rafetus swinhoei. The sequence continues at coordinate 35,242,440 of CM033440.1, forward strand.
AGTTTCCATTAGCAATGGGTGGTCCATGGAAAGGTTTGCATTGAGCCAGGTGGTTTACAGGGTGCACTGTGGAAGGAACCCCTCTCCCCTCCTGGGAGAATGGCATGGCTCTAGGCAGGAGGGTTAAATCTTGGCACACCACTTTGGAAAGCTTGCTGACCCCTGAAATATACATTCTCCCCATAATTTGTACTTACGTGTTGTATCTATGTAAATATGCCATCAGTTAAAACTGGTTTAATTCCATGTTGTTTTTTATTGGCTAATGATATGCATAAACAAAGCATTTATTAGTTATAAAACCAGAAGGAGAAGAGAAGGACCCAGTGCAGGAGACTGGACTAGATGTTATCTTGAGGTTCCTTCTAGTTCTGTGATTCTATGAAATGATGAAGTCAATTGCAGCACTATCTGTTATACAAACATATTTGTTAACATCACTTATTTTCTGGTGTTTGTTTCTATCATAAAGATGTACAGTCATTGAGATAATGTTGAACGCAGCTGTTAGTACATTTCAGTGAAAGGTTGAAAACACACTTTTAAACTATTCCCTCCCGAGTTTCCCCGATTTATTTGTCTTCATTTTTATTCAGATCCTGAATCTATAATATCCAAATGAAAGTTCTTTCCCTTTCCTCTGTCTCTCTGTACGTTATGGATGAGACATGGCAGTTGAATAAGATGAAACTTGGCAGTGGATTCATGATCAATAACAGGGCTTTGTCAGCAGAATTCTTTTTTTAACATCCTTCCTCCATTATTAACAAAGCCTTTAATAAGGCTCTTTTGACTTTGTTTTTAGTTGACTACAGAATGCAATATAAACAAACACTGCTATAGTGAAGCTAGAAAAATTGTCAGAAAGGGCACTTGCATCTGTAGCAGCACCTTTTGAAGCAGGCCATGAGACCCATTTCAGTACTGGGGACCTCTGCAGATTGCCCGGTCCTTTCCAGCTACCATGGGACATTGCTCCAGATCTAAGGTTGGATATTTCTCCCAGGAGAATGAGAGACTCTTCTTCCTTGGGCCCTCCAAGGCAGAGGTTTCATATGGCAGCCAAAGGACATTCCAAGGCTCAGAGAGATTTCTTCTCATCTTCTAAGGGCATCGATCATAGGGATGTGAAAGGTTAATTGCTAAGCATCAGTAGCGGGGTGATGCTTACCAGTTCTCATTAACCAGTGGGGGCTGGAGCAGCTCCCTGCCTGCCAGAGGCAGGGGGCTGCTGCAGCCCCACAGGAGTCCGCCGCGGACGGGGTGCTCGAGTGTGGCCCACCCCCCCCCTTTAATCCGTTAACTGGTTAAATGCTGTGATTAACCAGGTAACCAATTAAACTGGATTTTACATCCCTAATCGACCAGCACCCTGAGTCCTTTAATATGTGGGATACAGCTGAGCCATCTAGCTATTCCCTGGTGCTGAACTGAGACCAGTTGGACACTATACTGTCAATTCAGTTACTAGTCATTTGGCATCAGCTGGCATTGGTGCAGACAGTTTCAGTGCCATTAGTGCACCAGGTGACATGAGGTGTGGTCTGTTTTTCTTCCCGACTCTCCATTAATTAAAGACATTTCAACAACTGTTCCTTCGGCTGCACCTGGACTTATTGCAGAGCTGTCTTTGTTGCCACCATCGTCTCTCACATCGTCTAAGGTTCAGAGTGCAGAGTTGAAGTTGGCTTCCTTTTTGGTATTGACGTGTCTATTGATACTGATACTATTTTTGGCTCGGATACCTTCAGTATAGCTCTCATCTTCTGGATTGGTACAGGCCTGGTTTCAGTGCCAATTGGAAGTGCAGTGCCTCTTTCAGTGCTTAGATGTTGTCTGATCCTCTGTTCCAATACCGTTGTAATAGCATCTTTTGGATGAGGCTGGTCATTTGTTTGCTCCATTGAAGGTGGCTCCTCCGTTACTATTGGACAATTTCCAGAGCTTGTTGAGATTGAGTTTGAGGACATCTTCCTACATTCCCCACTTCAAGGCAACTCTGTTGGATATCGTTAATATCACCCTTGGATCACCACTGGTACTGAGATTCGCACTGTTCCTGTCATAGCGACAGGAGCTCTTAACCTATTACTGCTGGCTGCCAATGCCATATGCTTATCCCTAGTGGCTTCCCTCAGTCTGTAAGGTCTCATTCTTTGGCCCATGTCAGTGCAAGACCCGTCTGCAGATTCTCTACCTGAACCATGTATGTTGCAGACATAGACCAAGGTCAACCCTGAACTGGTTCAGCCTGAACCCTGTCTCTTACAGGGACAAGTACTCCTCCATTTGCCCTGCTTCCTTCCTTTTCCTCTCCACTGGTGATTCCATGATACTGGCCTTTTCTTCCATTGTGCATGAGAATTTTAAGTCATATCAGGACATCACGAAGCATATACCTGGAGCATTTAAGCTAAGCTTGTGCAGGAGAATAAGCATAAATAGCTGGATAATCTCAAATTCTCAGTTCCAGAGAGAGTGGCTTGCTCTGTGAATGAAACTCTTAGAGCATGCAAAGTCCTTGTGGAATACCCCTGCTTCATTGCCATCTTCAGCAAAGCATACTGAGAAATATTATATTACTGTGCATAGGTTCAAGTGGGTCTAGTCCCATCCACCCCCTATCTCTCTTGTAACAGCAATAAATAGCAGATCAAAGCAGGGGAGATAGAAGTCCAAGCCCTAGGACAAAGAGTCTAAGAGCCTGGACTTGATGGGGAGAAAAAATTATTTGACTTCACTAATACAGATGCATATTGAAAATCATAAGGGCACTGTTGACTAAATATGTCTTTGTTAATTGAGATCTTATGTCTATATCACTGGTAAGTTGCCAGAATCCTTCTGGAAAGAGTTTAAGGTATTTATTTTGGAGGGCTATGTGCTAGGTCAGAATATCATTATCATGGGCTCTGCATGTGGCAAATGCTTCTTCCAGAATTGTGACAACTGTTGTAAGTGTGGGAAGGGCCTCGTGGTTACTGAGTTCTGGTGTAGCTCCTGACATTCAGAAGAGCATAGAGGTTGTACTTTTCATTGCTTGGTCTTTAGTTTCTGAGATTGACAAGACTGTATATTATTAAAAGACTCCTGTGTTATGTTATATTCATTTGGGGTTTATACCCCAGCCACAGAGAGGTATTATTATAGAGGTCAGTAGCAACAGCAGCAATATTATTGCAGCAATGTTTGCAAAGATGTTCCTTCTGCTTATCCTTTTATGACCAGAACCTTGGATACCCATGCTTTCACAATAGGCTGGGGAGGCCATCTGAGGGTATTGAATGTTCAAGATTTGTGGACAGAGCATGAAGCTGGTCTCCCTATCAATCTATTTATAATCCTTACAGGGCATTCTGAGTACAGATCAAGAACACAGTGGTTAATATACTTGCCAACAACACCACTGTAATGTTTTATATGAGGAAGCTAGGGAGGAGCCTGCTCCAACCAGCTTTGCCAGGAGTCAATAAAGTTCTGGCAGTTCTGCATCAAATAGAGCATCATTCCCTCAAGCACTCATTTAGGATGAGCCCAGAATTACTTGGATGGTCAGCTTATCAGGAGTTTCTCCCAGAATCTTGAATGGTGTCTAGAAAGCAGTGTGTAGTGGTTCATCTTCAGGGAATGAACATTCCTGCTATTGATCTGTTTGCAACAAAGGACAACAAGAAGCCTCAATTTTGTGAACAGGTCTCAATCAGGGCTCCTTAACTGAATTAGGGACATAGTACTCCACTTTGTTGTGTTGAGCATGTGCACACCTTGATGGAATACACATCTGCACCCACACCTTGAAGAGCAATAATTACAGTACAGGTAAGTAATCAGTTTTTTTCTGCCTACCACAAAATTTAAGAGAGTAATCTTTCTATATGTTCTATCCTTCCTGTTTCATAAAAAGAAGTACTGTTTTTGGAATGTTTGGGGTTATTTACTTTGTTTTTAGGTCAATGACATCTATGTTGCCACAATCTTTTTTAAATAGTGATGCAGTATTGTCTAGGTAATAAAGTAACTTCAAATTCTGAAGCTGAAAGTAGGACAAAATTTAATTGTATTGCTCTTAGACAACTGGATTTGTTTTGCTTTGAAGTCTTTTATTTCAATTTCAGATACTTAGTATTTGGTAGAGATTCTTTAGGCAGTGTGCAAACCCAGATCTCCCCCCAAAACACCTCATCACAGGTAATTTAGACCTTATCCATAACACCTAATTCACATTTTTATTCTGCCTTGAATTAACTCTCTATTATTTTGCCTGCAACAGAGAAAGTAAACACAGCTGTCAAAAATGAAGACTATACTATTGTCTTCACTTATTAACTAAATAAATGATACTCAGTGTGTTTTAGTCTTTCTGTGCTTTGTTGCTCATATTGTATGTAGATGATTTGTTCACTTGTGGTAAATTATTCTGACAGCAGCAGTGGAGCAGAAAGGGAAAATGTGAGTAGAAATGTAGCTATGATAAAATTTTAAAAGAAACCTTTATGGGTGATAAGGAATTTCAGTATGAACTAGTAGAGGGGAGGCCATTCAGGAAATTCCAAGCATAGGATGAGGTGTTCAGCATGGTGGGAGATTATTATTTTTGCAGTAGAATTTGGGGCATGCTGGCTGAGGGAGAAATGAGAGGTCTAAGGCAAGACATGAAAGTTACAATAATCAAGGAGATACTAATGAGGACATGGAGAATAGTTTTAGCAATGAGGAAGGGACAGACTTTGGAACTATTAAGATGGAATATGTGGCAAGATTTAGTGATATGATTGGATATGGGGAAATAGGGAGAGAAGGAGAGAGAAGTAAAATGTAATACCAACACTACATGCTTGTAAGACTTCTTCAAGATCCTTCCCTATCAATTCCCTAATATACACACATTGTCCCTCACCAGTTGATTAAAAAATGTAGTTGCTGATCTTGTCTTCTTTGTTTGATGAGCAGATCCTGACACTCCCTTCTTTGAATCTCTCCAGTGATTCCCCATCTGATGTTATTTGAAATTTAAGCTTTGTGGGTTTATAATAATCAGCCTGGCCCTACTTATAATTTGCTTGTCAACTTTTGTGTCACCTCCATGAACATTGCTATGTTTTTTCACATGTCTGTCAGTCTCTCAAATAATCACCTCTATGGCTTTCTTTACACAACTTTCTGTACGTGACTTGACTGGTCTGAACTTGTCTGCAAGGCCCGTATACCATCCACTTTTAAGTCTCATAAAAATCCACTCCTAATAAGTTGCCTGTAGTGAATCTCATTGATATTTAATGATATTCCTTTTATTATTTCCCTTCTCTGAAAGCTGTCTGTCTATCATCCATCCATCCCTACTTGTTGGGGGGCAGGAATCATCTATTGCTGAATGTTTGGAAAGTGCCCACTTCTCCGTAGCTGCTAATGCAAACAAATAAGAATTGTAGAATTTTGTTTTCCAAAACTGTCTGTGCTAATGAACTATACCTACATGTCACTAATAACTGTTTATTCACCCCTTATAAAGTTCTGATAGATTAACGGTTTTAACCGGTTATAGAATTTATAGTTAGCTAAGTAACATATTACTCTGTCCTTAATTACACTTTTAACTAGGACAATATTTACAAAGTTCCCATTGATAGACATAGCTGGAGTTTAGCGAGAGTGTTATATATTTCGGGATGATGTGCTCAGTAGTAGCCTCCTCAGAGGTTTGCGTTCATTAGGCTGTCCTATCTCCTCTCTCTGTTAATGTCACATCCTATTTCCACATTAAAAATATCATATAAGATAGTGCTGACTTGGAAGTGCAGGTGGATCAAGCATGTCTTACTTATATAGCCCATTTAAGCTCTAGGGATTGTTCAGAGTTGGAGTCTCCAGAGAGGGCATATGGTGGTGGGGGATCAGGTGATTACATGTTATAATGCTCTTGACTCAGCTTGGAGAAAATGAGAATTGAAGTAAGGACTGAAGTGAAGTGTTTTCTACGGGGACCGGGGAGGTCTAGCAGTGGACAGGAAAGGCTTTCCAGGAGGAAGGGTGTGACTTCCATCCCCTTCTGTTCCCGCCCCTTCCAGTATTTTGCAGTCTGGAAATGCCTCTACTGGCTGGGACCGAGTGCTTTTTGAGTTGCTTTGCTCTTTTGTTGAATGACCAGTATTGCCAACCTCAAGAGATCAAAAATCATGAGACAGATCCCCCAAAAAATCACAAGAATGATCCCATAAATCATCAGCTATTAAAAACATCATAAAACGATGGTCTTTACTCTGTCTACTGACTTTTTGTCTCCCCTCTATTCCTCCGGCTATGTGGTGTGTGATAATTTCAGAGCAAGAAGTCAACATCTAATACACACAAAATGCATGCTTTTACCTTCCCTCAGCCTGTGCTTGCTATTCTCACACCTGTGACCAAATGACACCACACTCTCCGTTTCATCTTCATATGTCTAATACCATCTAGTCCAGTTTTGCTCACAAAACACCTACGAAATCCTTTCATTTTTGGATGACAGCAAAATACCTTCCTCCTGAAACGAGGAGGAGGAATCCTCATATTGCCTAAATATTTTAATTGGCATAGTATGAACTCCCTCATTTAGTAGCTATAGGTTTTGTTAGGTGCCAAAAAAGGATATTTCTTAATAAAGTAAAAGGGAAACATCTGTTCACCTAACTCAGAGAAGCTGGTTAATGAAGGACACAATACAAATTCATAGAATCATAGAACCATAGAGCTGGAAGAGACCTCAGAAGGTCATCAAGTCCAGCCCCCTGCTCTAGGCAGGACCAATCCCAACTAAATCAACCCGGCCAGGGCTTTGTCAAGCCGAGACTTAAACACCGCTAGGGATGGAGACTCCACTACTTCCCTAGGTAACCCATTCCAGTGCTTCGCTACCCTCCTAGTGAAATAGTTTTTCCTAATATCCAACCTGGACCTCTCCCACCACAACTTGAGACCATTGCTCCTTGTTCTGCCATCTGTCACTACTGAGAACAGCCTCTCTCCATCCTCTTTGGAACCTCCTTCAGGAAGTTGAAGGCTGCTATCAAATCCCCCTCACTCTTCGCTTCTGCAGACTAAACAGACCCAGCTCCCTCAGCCTCTCCTCATAAGTCATATGCTCCAGCCCCCTAACCATTTTGGTTGCCCTCCACTGGACCCTCTCCAATGCGTCCACATCCTTTTTGTAGTGGGGGGCCCAGAACTGGACACAGTACTCCAGATGTGGCCTCACCAAAGCCGAATAAAGGGGAATAATGACATCTCTGGATCTGCTGCCAATGCTCCTCTTAATGCAACCTAATATGCCTTCTTGACTAGAAGGGCACACTGTTGACTCATATCCAGCTTCTCATCCACTGTAACCCCCAGGTCCCTTTCTGCAGAACTACTACTTAACTGGTTGGTCCCCAACTTGTAACTATGCTTGGGATTCTTCCGTCCCAAGTGCAGGACTCTGCACTTGTCCTTGTTGAACCTCATCAGATTTCTTGTGGCCCAATCCTCCAATTTGTCTAAGTCACTCTGGACCCTATCTCTGCCCTCAATTCAGTTAATTATGTCTAAAATCAGACTTCATGGGACACACTGGGTTTCCTTGATGTAAGTAACAGGACGCTTTGATTCCCTGATTTCTGAAGTGCAGCACTTCTAATGTTTTATAGAACACTGGAATGTCTATAGCAATGTGAAAAGTTTATTTTGTTCCTCAAAAATTTCCCAAGGAAATAATAAATATAGAATTTAGACAGAATTTGTACCAACTTCTAGAACATCAAAATTGAGATGAGTCCAAATTTGTGCATATCTTGGGAGCACTTAGCACTTGTTCAGCAACTTGTTTTTATTCTCAAGGGGAGGAATACAAAGCATATAGAAACAACTTAGTATTATATGTGTGTTGATTCTGGATAGTACTAGTGTGGATACCAGTGCAACATATTTAGCATCCATGTCCCATAGCGGGGGAAAATATTTATGGTTGTTCTGTTAATGGTGTTACAGAAATATACTGACTTCCATTTATTCGTGAATATATTAAAAATTGGGAGATTATCAAAAAGACAATTGTATAAATTCTCTCCTTTTTATTACCTGAATTTGGTGAAGGAAAGTACATTTCCATTAAAATTTAACAATTTCTTCCAGTGCTTAATTTATAATGACAGAGGTTCCATGGCTCAAGCAATTAGGTGTCAGGGGCTAAAGCAATTTTTTACTTTCATAACTGAAATGCAGGGGGGATATGAATTGCCAAGACTTGACACAGATTAAACACTGTTAGGTCTAGCATTCAAACCAAATATTTTAAAGAAAACTGGGGGCTGCAAGCAACCTCAGCATTCTTTGGGAGATCCAGTTAATCAAACTACCACTCCCATCCCATTGAAAGCCTATCAGGAAAATGAACAGAGCCCTGCATGGATGCAACATTTATATCTGTATCTGCAGCTGCAAACATGATCCGGGGATATCCTCATCCACATCCGCAGATGCGGACACCCATAGATATAAAGTGGATAGCCACAGATTTACAGGAGTCTAAATATAAAATTTGTATCTGCCTCCATATCCTCAAAAATGAAGAGTGGATAGCCACTTTCACATTCGTGGATGCAGATACCTGCAGATATCTGCAGATTTGCAGGGTTCTGACAGTGAGAGCAAAGGAACCTCCAAAAGGGCATGGTAGCAATCGGAAGGCCTAAGGCACTCCCAACAATCAGTGTCAGGGTAGACAAAGCCCCATTCTTCTGTGCCTCTTCTGGTGGGCCTGGGAAATGGACTCTTAAACAGGAAGCATTTTTAGTATGTACATGTTTTTGTTTTGTTTTTCTAATATGTAGTAGAAAAACTGTCTTCATGTGTCAATTTTCTTCTTTTCCACCTTAATGTAGCTCTTGTTTGTGTACTAATATTACTGATTGTTTCTTGTTTCAGCTATTTGTACAAGAATGAAATCCAGTCAATTGACAGGCAAGCATTTAAAGGACTTGCCTCTCTAGAACAACTGTAAGTGCCTTTCTCTTCTGTGCTGTCATCTGTTTGGTTACCTTTCAGAGGAAAAGTGCACGTCCTGATCAGTATTTTCTGCCTGCATGCCTTGCACGTCTGCCCTAAATGGGATATTAGTCAGATATTCTTGTAATCATTTGCATGTGAAAAAACAAAATTGATCTCTGTGTCAAATTGTTCATTTGTATGTTTGTCTTTTATTTGTGATTTACTTGTTCCAAGTGTTCCAGTGCACTATGTAGGAGACTTGGAGAAGAAGCATGATCAAAGACCAATATTGAAAAGAGTGTGCATTCATTAGTGATTCAAGATCTGATTCTGCTTTCACCTACATTGGTTTTACTATGCTGGTACTCTTTTTAGCTCCACTGGACTTGCTCTCGTTTTATACTGGTGTAAATGAAAGTTTGAATCAAGCTCTTCAATGTACTTCAGCATTTTTATCTTTCATTTAAAAACCTTTTTAATAAAAATATGAATACTTTTGATGCACATGTGGGTTGATCATTGCTGTATATTGGGGGAGACAGAGGGTGGAAGTGGGAGCAGTATTCTCTTTGTCTCTAATGTTGAAAGTACTACAGTTAGTTGTATAACCTGTTGCTTTCTTACTAAGTTTCAAGTGAAGACAAATTTGATTTGAAAATGAAGGGAAAATAGAGTGAAGTAGTATGATTAGAAAGAAATTTATTATTTCACCTATGTGTTTGTTTATTCACCATTTACTTAATCAGAAAACACTTCACTGTAACACAATAATTCAAGTAGTACTTGGACTATTGAAAACAGCGATAGCCAGATGGATAATATTGCGTTTCTGTCTGCAAAGTTCTAAAGTCTTAAGGTTCCATTAATCTTGCAAAGGATTTTTGATTCACAGGGTGAATTTCATTGAGAGTGAATTCCTGAAAAGGGAATCGTCTTTCCTAAAGGACAATAGGAATTTTGAGTGTGCAGACTATGTTTATATGTCTCTGTGCTATACATACCTGTCTCTGCATTTTTATTCATCATATGACATTTCATATACGTGCATTTTAGAGGGCGAGTGCCTTTTAAGGGGACAGGTTCTATTAGGTACTAAGTGTGAAACATGTATAACTGTCAATTTGTCTCCTTAATGCCTTTCTCGTCTTCCCTGAGGTAGCACTGATTACTGCAGCATACTGATAGCAATTGGTAGGTCTTGCTTGCTTGATAATAGCAAATCTTATTTTCTTTATGGTATACATCATTATTTAGTGTACTTGTTAAATTACTAAGTTATGTAAAATAATAAGCTTTCAGCTGATTCACAGGTTTGACATACTGTGGGTAGCAAAGGACAGGTTTTCCCTGTGTACTGCCTTACCAGTGATCAGCATTATGACTGGAAGATCTAACTCTCTGTAGGGGTAAATAACACATTCTTTATGTTCTTGTACTTTAGGTCTGACTCTCTGGTATGAGAATTGTAATGTTGTATTAATTTAAAGAATGACTTGAGACCATCACTCTTATTACTTATAAACCTCATTTCTATATGGCAGAGATGGGGAACCTTTTTGGGGGTCTGGGGCTGCTGACCCACTGAAAAATCAGTCGAGAACCGCACACAAGTGAGAAGCCAAAAAAACACCGTCACTGAGGTAGCCCCCAACTGAGAAGGAGAGACATTCTCCACATTCTCCTCACACATCAGAGCCTTGGAGGGTCCAGGCTAGTAAACTGTATGCTCCAGCCTTGTGGGGGGTCTGGAGCATCAGTGCTGGGAGGGAGCCGTGAGCCTCAGGGACTGGACCCAGGCAAGCTGGGGAGCAGGGCCTTAGGTTCCCCTCCCCTGCCATATGGGATAGAAGAGACTTAGAATTTATTTTGACAGTTTCAGTTTTACTTGTTAAAGTGTGGAGTGACATCTGATGTCCCACTTCACTTGGATTATGTTTGTTACCCCCAGCTGTAAATATAACGTAATTGCTTTTTTGAACAGTCTCCCCGTTCTAGAAATGATATAATTCTGTTAAATGTATATGCTAATAGTTTATTAAAACTAATAAAAGAAAGTTCTTCTTCACACAGCGTGTAGTCAACCTGTGGAACTCCTTGCCAGAGGAGGCTGTGAAGGCTAGGACTATAACAGAGTTTAAAGAGAAACTAGATAATTTCATGGAGGCTAGGTCCATAAAAGGTTATTAGCCAGGGGATAGAAATGGTGTCCCTGGCCTCTGTTTGTCAGAGGCTGGAGAAGGATGGCAGGAGACAAATCGCTTGATCATTGTCTTCGATCCACCCTCTCTGGGGCACCTGGTGCTGGCCACTGTTGGCAGACAGGCTACTGGGCTAGATGGACCTTTGGTCTGACCCAGTACGGCCGTTCTTATGTTCACACCTTTTATTTGTATATATTAAAAAGAATGGTAAGCATTGTTATTCTCCATTTACAAATGTGGAAACTGAGGGTATGTCTACACTAGCCCCCTAGTTCGATCTAGGGAGGCTAATGAGGGCGACCGAAATTGCAAATGAAGCGCGGGATTTAAATATCCCACGCTTCATTAGCATGTTCCCGGCTGGTCGCCATTTTAGAAATTGACTAGCCCGAAGTAACTGCCCGCATCTACATTAAAGCCCTAAATCGAATTAGCTGTTATTCCTCCTGCAATGAGGTTTACCAGCTAATTCGATTTAGGGCTTTAATTCAGAATCCCGTTTCACTGCTGCGTGTAGACGCGGGCAGTTACTTCGGGCTAGTCAATTTCTAAAATGGCAACCAGCCGGGAACATGTTAATGAAGCGCGGGATATTTAAATCCCGCACTTCATTTGCAATTTTGGTCGCCCTCATTAGCCTCCCTAGATCAAACTAGGGGGCTAGTGTAGACATACCCTGAAGCACATATATGAAATGGTTTGCCAAAGGTTAACACATTAGGGCAATGACAGAGCTTGGAAATCCAGTCAAAGTCTTCTGACAGTCTAGTGCAGTAGTGGGCAACCATCCCATCAGAGTTATCTGATTTCACTGATATTGACTATCCACAGGCACTGCCCCCAATATTCCTTGTGGCTGTGGCCCAGCGGCTGCATTTCTTTGTTCCTGGCCAGTGGTAACTGTGGAGGCAGTGTCTGCAGATGAAAGGGCTGCCGGGACATGTTGGCCACTGCTTGCCACAACTCCCATTGGCTAGGAACAGAGAAGTGCAGCCACTGGGAGCTGCAGGGGGCGGTGCCTGCAGATGGACAACATTAGCAAAATGCCTTTGCATGTGAGCTGTGGGCTGCAGGTCTAGTGCCATATCCACAATTCTATGCTGTTTCACTATATTAAGAGTAATACAGGTTATTAGTTTCTTTAGTTATTAAAAGAATTCATTACTAAGTTTATTGACTAAGCCAAATTTTCTGTTCCAATACACAGTGCCACTCCTTCTGAGGTCTGAGAATTATATGTTGAAAGAAAAAATTTGGTTCATAATATTTGTTTAGCATTCAAACTGGAAGGTTTTGTGTGTATTTATTTTACTGTTATTCTAGTGAAGTAGAATTTATATATTTATACATTTCAATTGAATAGAGTAACGGAAGGTTTTGTTTGTTCGTTACCTGAGTTTTCTTAAGTTATAATGTTGAGAGAGAAACCACAAGTGTAATTTGCTTCAAGGGACACAATTACATATGCAGAAACACAAGTACATCAACGTTATAGTTAGCCCCCCATTGTTATCCTCTGGTAGGATTCGACTTTTCCCATAAGCTTTATGGCAGGGATGAGGAAGTTCCAGCCGTCGGGCTGCATTCGATTCATCAAGGTTTGCTGATGGTGGGCCTCTAGACACTTTGTTCGTGACAACTGTGGTTCACCGTTTCCAGTTAGTGGAAGCTGCAGGAAGTAGTGGCCAGGCCTTGCTATTTCCTTAAGTTCCCATTGACCAGGAATGGCAAACTGCAGCCACTGGGAGCTCCAAGCAGCCAAAAAAGCGTCCAGCAGCCCCAGCGATTAACCCTGCCGAACCACATGTGGACGGCATGCCAGAGGTTCCCCACCGCTGCTTTATGGCATCATCATCTCCTAATGACTTATTAGAAACTCCTCACTCACCCTCCATGTTCAGCAATTGGAGTAGCATCTCTGGACCAGATTCTTATCTTCTTTGTACCAGCATAATTTTAGAGTGACCACTGAAAAATCAAGTCAAATGTATGTAGTACCTGAATATTAATTTAATCATAGCAAATTGCAGGTGCCACAGATACTTAATTCGATGGATACCAGATATTTTTCTAGATCTGGTCACAGAAGCTAAACCGTAATTAAAGTGAAATTCTTAGTGCTTGTATGTATACTGTCCTATGATCTCGTCCCCATGTTTTTCTTCCCAAGTAGCTAACATATTATAAAGAGCACATCTATAGTATCTTTCACACAAAGAGAACAAAACCTTTTTCTGCAAAATCCTTGACTACTCTTCCTCTCCAAAATGCTCCCTTTTTATTATATGTTTGTACAGCATCTAGCATAATGGATCCTTGATTGGGACCTCTATGACTGAGACGCCTAGATGTTGCAGTAATAATAATAAATAAATAAATAATATTCACTAGCACCATACCTACAATAAATAATAGTAGTAGAAGGGAGCATTTTTCAAAACAAAACAGATATTTGTTGGATCGTTTTTGAGTAAACTGCTCATAATGACCTTTTGAACAGTCAGTGAAATATTATTTGCTGACATACTTAAACATTCAGTACATAAACAACAAGGAGTCCTGTGGCACAGTAAAGACTAACAAATTTATTTGGGCATAAGCTTTTGTGGGTAAAAACCACTTTGTGAGATTCAAAAGTCTTTTAAGGTGCCACAGGACTTCTCGTTGTTTTTGCAGAAACAGACTAACACTACCCCTCTTGAAATCAATACATAGTTGGAACTCACTTTATGGATTTTAAATGCTTTCCCCCCCCAAAGATTGGGAGGTTTTATTAGACAAGAAAAATTGTACAAACTATAAGTTTAAACTCATTCCCTATTGTAGAGTGCGTCCACCATATAGCTGTTCATTGTAGCCAACATGTTCTCATGTCCATTATGTGTGAGTGCCTGTTCACAAAGTATTTTAAGTGAGAAGATGAAGAGAAGCAATCTCACTCTCTCAGCTGCTAAAGCCAGATTAATGGAATGCAAGGTTGAGACAACTGGGAACTTTGTTAACTGCAGTGAATAGTGATTGACATCTTGTGCCTTATCTGGCCTTACACATTCTACACAATGTTGCTGCAGTGCCTTTTCCAGCTGTTGGAGCAAAAGGTCTTCTCTGCTTTGTCCACTAAAGCAGAAAGTACTATGCTAGGGAGTAGGGACTGGCATTTCCCATCCCCATGGGCATTTCCATAAGGCAATTCTTAACCTGGGTTAGCCCACCCATCAAAGGTGTGTGAGAGCTGGGCACAAAGGGAGGATCAATGAAAGCGAACCATTTGAGGATGCGGCTTCTTTGGGTATCAGAGGTACTGCCATACTGCCTAGTGCTGCACCAAGGACATATGGGAAATACTTTTTTTTTTCCAGTGGCCTTTATTAGAATGTTTATTCTATAAAAGTAGATGGGAAGAGAATACGTGTATATCTGATGCTGAAGAAAAACTAGTTCAGGTATAAATGTGTTAGCACAACTGTTCAGAAACTGGTATATGTGATAAAATGATCTTTGTACTTGTGTGGTCATTTAAAAACCTGATGAGTAAGCAGAGCTGTATAAGTTTCTGGTGAATAAGTCCTGTGAAGCAAGGTAAAAAGCTAAAGCCACCTGGAGGGTAACACTGCTACATTTTTTTTCTCTCCCCACTCCCGTGACTGCAGAGATATAAATGGGCAATTTCACATTGAATTATTATGTGAGAGACAAGGTGAGGTAATAGCTTATGCTAGACCAACTTCTGTTGGTGATTAGGACAATCCCCAGAAGAAATTCTCCACAGGCATGTCTCTAATCCCAACTGTACATATAAAATGAAGTGGTCTAAATTAACTGTTACCCCTCAAGAAAGAGCTCTTGAAATCATTGTGGATAGTTCTCTGAACTCATCCACTCAGTATTTAGCAGCAGTCAAAAAAAGGGAACAGAGTGTTAGGAATCATTAAGTTTGGGATTGATAAGAAGACACTAAGGCCTGCCCTGTCTTCTGCATAAGAAAAAGCTATTTATGTTGACAATACGAACCATTATGCATATGAATGTATGTTGGCTAGCTGTAATTGCTCCATGTATAAAAATAATTCTGAGTTTCTTCATGATTTACCAGAGAACTTCACAAGCCAGATTCATTGGCTGTCTAGTAGATTTGACATTAACATTTTACTTGTCACATTCACTTAGACTTATTGCTTTGGCTGTTTTTCTGATTCCCCTACTGGAACCACTTTCTCTTTCATGATAGCGCAGTGATTGATGGGCCCCTTTTCTGTCAGCAGCCCATCAATACTAAGTTGTTGGGAACTTCTGTGGTTGCTAAACTATTTATGTGGCCCTGTGCTGTGAAAGGTGTAGTTTTTTGTGGGTAATGGCTTCTGAGATTATCCCAATTTGTTTTTCCTATCCCTCTTTTCATTTGATTTCCCATATCTTACCATGTGGTAGGCTTTTTGCTCTTTGGTCTGGGGCTGGAATGTGATGAGAGTGTTTCCAAGCAAGAGAGTTTCTGCTCTTGAAGTATCTTCCATCTTCTCACACTGAGGGTTTTTTTAAATTTTGGGTGTTTTTTTTTTCATGGTTTCATTAATCTCTTACTGAATCATTCACATGGGGGGGAGAAAAGTGGGGCAGGCCAAAAAAGGCAAACTTTTAGAAGTCTGACTATGCTTGGATATAATCAGGATTCAGAATTCACCAGCATATTAACAAATCATTTCCCAAGCTACAACTACAGATCTGCTTCCTGTTTACTCATCTGAAAAGTTTGGATAATACATTCAAAATACATGACAAAATTGTTAATACTAACATTCATAAACCAATATGAACCTAAATTTGTAACCCTTGATCACGCAGATTCAGACTTTTTGTAAGTGCCAAGTATTTAAATCCAAGGCTTTTGTCCTCCAGGAAGAAGTTTAATAGCCATTATATACCCTCATTACATACCCTCTATTTGATGTATCTTTTTTTTAGTGTTGCAGTTAGCTTCCAGTTCATACACTGGACAATAATAACTATTGGGTAGCCTCTCTAGGAGGGAGATCTGTCCAGTTGGTGATGCAGCACACTTGCACCGACTTTGTGTTTATGAATTTGAGAATAGGCTATTTCTGGTGAGAGGACAAGGAGAGGTCCTATTGTAAATTTAAGTTTTTGAGAGGGAATAAGAGGAAGTTAGGATTGCCACAGCTTTAACTCTCACTGATTTGTCAATGGTATTTCAGGCAAAAGACCTATAGACAGCATCATTGAAAGGTTGCAGTCATTCTGATGCTATTCAAATGGCAGGACACCAAAAATATAGCCATGTATATTATAGGCTGCAAATATTTACAAATAAAGCTAAAACCTTTTCTTACAGAAAATAGTATCATATTCATTTATTCAACCATGTAAAATAAATCAAGTTATTTCATGTTGTGGTCTGGGTGGCAGGACTCACTAGAAAAATATGATAATTGCAGGAGAGAAGGACAAAAAATGTACAACCAGTATTTCTCTTAATGCCCTTTGTTCTAGTGTAAATAAAACACATTATGCATATTAATGGATCGATCCAAACTTGTATAAATGATACTGTTTTTGCATTTCTAATGTTAGTTGATAATATCTATTTGACTTTATGAAAAAAATGTTTTTTTGATCTGTGATGTTATATTTTTTGCAAATACTACCATCTGTCATATCTTACCAGTTCTGTGATACACACAGACTCACTGTCCAATGAGACCTTGTAAATATTTAGTTTTGACAGAAGATTGTTTAAAGTCTGATTAGTTGATGCAAGTATCTTGTTATTATTACCAATATAGTAGCAAATTTTAAAACCTTCCTATTATGTGGGGCCTCTTTCTTTCATGGAAAAGTGTAGGATCCAAAAGACATCAACAGAAAATTATGCCACTACATCATTAACCTGTTGTCATTTTCAGATATGCTCGACAGCATGAGAAGTCCTTTACATACCAAGTTCCTAGCTGCACAGTACTATTTTCATTAAATAAATTATTTCAGTAATGTTTGTTTAATACATTTACAGGTATCTGCACTTTAATCACATAGAAACATTGGAACCTGAATCATTTACACATCTTCCAAAACTTGAAAGGCTGTAAGTTTTATTTTTGTTTGGAAATTTAATAAGATGTAGTAGTCAAATAGCTGCATTGTCTGATCCAGATCAATAGTGTAGAAAGTGAGAAAAAACTTTCTGATCTGTAATGTAGCTTTTATTTTGTATTGAAACTTTAACAGTCAATGAAAGTGAGGAGTGAAGTGCTGAGCACTTTTTGGCAAGTGTGGCACACTCTTATCTCCCAGTGACATCTGATCAGGCCCTAGATTAGGGAGACAGTTTAGTAATGCTGTTTTGTGTACAATTTGCAATGTCAAAATGAGTTCAGAACATTTGTAATTGACTATCATAAAATAGATTGCATGAAACATGATATAGAAGGATTACATTTTTTGTAAAAATGGCTCATATGATTACTTCCATCCTCTAGTTGTATGTTACATTTTAGGTAGTTTTGTCTCCAGTGTAGGCTAAAAAATTTTTTTTTTCCTTAGGTGGAGGAGGAGACAGGGCTATGGAAAACTTAAAAAAAAAAAGTAGAAGCAGAAAGTTGATTTTTAAAATGTTTATTTGTACATGTGAAATTAGTGTATCTTTAAGGAATTATAGAAGAATGTATATAGAATGAAGACAATTCAAAATGTGAACTCATACATGAACTTACCTGTGTTTTCAATAGATTTTTGCATAACAACAGAATAGCTCATTTAGTTCCTGGGACATTTAGTCATTTGGAATCTATGAAGAGACTGTAAGTAAATTAAATTTCTATACTGAAAGACTGAAATAGTCTAATTATACTTATATCTCATCTTATAGTATCCACTTCCTTTGGCAGTCTGTTTCACTGTCTAATTGTTTTTACTATTAAATAACCTAGTTTAAACTTTTCCTTCCATGGTCTTTATCCTTCAGTCTTTCGTGACTGTGACTAAACCCCTTTCTCGATTTGTTATCTTGAATTTATGTATAGACTATGCCCTGGCCTGCAGCAAGTCTTCTATTTTATAGACTAAATAAATCAAATTCTACAACCTTTCCTCCTTCTGTACGTTTTACATTCCTTTTATACTCTAGTCTAGTATAAGATTTGTTGTATTTTCTCTAGTTTGTGTTTTCCAGATCCTTCCTAAACTGTATAGACCAGGTGTAAAATTGTTTAAAGTACTTTAGTGTTTTGGGAACCTAAGGATACATCTACACAGCAGGGCTAAAGTCGAATTAAGCTATGCAATTCAGCCATGTCAATTGCGTAGCTTAAGTTAAACTAGCTAAATTTGGCTTTTGGTGCTGTCTACACAGAAGGAAGTAGAAGTAAGAACACTCTTCCTTCGACTTCCCCTACTCCTCATGAAATGAGGGTTAGCATGAGTCGGAGTAAGAAGTCCTCCATCTCAACATTATTTCAAAATAATGGCTTGCTGTGTAGACGTGCATTTTGTTATTTCGGAATAATGTCAGTTATTCTGAAATAACACTGCTTTGTAGATGTACCCTTAGTGACATTTTTTTAAAGTGATGTAGGCACTTTGGCCCAAATTCACAAAGGCCCTTAGTCCATTGCAGCATTTAACTTTCAGGTGCTAGCTGCCCAGTGGAATCCACAAACCCTGATTTAGATGCCCAATGAATGAGGAGAGATAGTAGCCTAAGAATGGGTTCCACACAATCAACATGCTAGGTGAGAAGCCTGAGTTAGCCAATATCAGATGCCAGGGAGATCATTGTGTCGTAAGCTCTGGCCTTTTCAGAGCATGTCCTGTAGGTATGCTCAGTTCTCCCTATAGTTGGGAAACCTCTCCTAGAGTCAGGTGCCTAAGCCATTCCCCTCCAGAATGGACTTGACACATGCCTAACTATTGAGAATGGCCCAGAGAAGAAAGCTTGTGAGCATTAGTCCAGTGGCTAAGAAACTCATCCAGAATGTGGGCGACCTCAGTTCAGTTCTCCCTCCTGTTTAACAAGAAGAAGGGATTTGAACATGGGTGTCCCCTCTCAGGTGACTGACCTTATGTGACGTAGTGAGGGTGCTATCCACTTGCTGGTTGCTATGCTTGGTCTGTGGGCTGTGGGTGACCCCTACTGGCCTGCGTCTGTAAACACTGCCCAGCGGGGGGTCACCCTGAGTACCCTCATGTCACATAGTCCATGGCCCAACCGGTTTTTACTTGTCCAAGGAAGGGGTCTGAACAAAGGAAGTGTGTGGCTTGGAGTAGGGGCAGTCTTGGCTGGGAAAACATGAAGAGAACAGACTAAATGGAGTGCTGGGGGTTCAGGGGCCTGTGCACCCCCTCCCTCAAGGGGTCTAAGGCTGCCAGCCCCTGACTCATATTTCCACATCGCGCCTATGCTGTGCTGTATCCTGGACAAGCAATAAACGCTCTCTATTCTACTGGCTGGCAGAATCTCACCTTGCTGTAGATGGGGTGCAGGATCGGGGGGTACCCAATGCACTGCCACACCTTACCTATTGGACTATGGGTTACTTTGATGTGGGTTTCTCTCATCCTCACCTGTTGAAGCTGTTTCACTGGGTCCAGCTGTTTCCATTGAGTCAAAGAATGACACCGTAGTTCAATGGTTAGGCAGTCATCTGAGAGGTGAGAAACTCTTGTTCAGATCTCTTCTCATTAGGCAGAGAAAGCAGTTGAACAGGATTTCCTGCATCCTGGGGGTATTTCCTAAACGGTAAAAAGGAGCTCTCTTCTTCCTCTGAGCCATTTTGGGTAGAGTTAGGTGTCCTCAGAGCACAACTACCAAACTGGACTCTGCAGATTGGCTAGGTTAGCGAACCGTCACTGAACAAGGAGGACAAAAAGTATTGAATAGCCTGCAACAGAGAACACTGTCTATCCTTTATAGTGAGTGAGGAGTGGTCTACTCTGGGAAATAGTATGCGATCACGTAGTTAAAAGACTATATCATAATGTATGTGCACAAGGGGGAATATGGCTTTCTTTTACTGTAGGTTTTTGTGTTTAAGAACTGAATAGACAGAGATAATTGCTAAGTCATATAAAATCAAATGAATTGTTCCAGCTGATTAGCAAGTATAATGGACGATTCTCATTTTATATAGGCGTTTGGATTCAAATGCTCTGCATTGTGACTGTGAAATACTGTGGCTGGCAGACTTGTTGAAGACATATGCAGAATCTGGCAATGCTCAAGCAGCTGCTACTTGCGAGTATCCAAGGAGGATCCAGGGAAGATCAGTGGCCACAATAACACCAGAAGAACTTAACTGTGGTGAGCTTTCCACTTAAAGTTCAGATTTTTTTCCCCAAAACCACCATATTTTCATGGGATTTTTCCCCCCATTATTTGTACAGGGAAGCTAATAGCTACTTTCTGGCCATCTCTATCTCTTGTCTGTACCCCTTTCCCACAGTCTGACTGCTGCTTTTTGATCACTCACTCCACTTACTCTATATTCTTGGCTTCTTTGACCATACTGTTCTGCTTTTCCTCCTCTATCTCCACTTGCTCACTTATTAATATCATCTCTTTCTGTTTCTGTCCTCTCTTTAACATCATGTTAGTTGATGATGCAATGGCATTTCTCAGTGTAGACAAGGGAATAAGCCAAAGAACTGAATATGATCATCCTGAAAAGATTTTTTCCTTAATACGTTTCTGTATTTGTCTGCTTCAGTAGTCAAAATTGAGAGAGATCTATATCAGAATATCCCATAGCACAATGATTAGGCCATTCTGCTGAGAGACTGCTGTTCAAATCCCTTTGCAACAAGCCATTTTTAGCTTTCTAAGTTGACACTAGTAAATGGCCAGAGAGATCAGAAAGACAAAGATAATTTTGTGTAGAGAAAAATGTGTTTAATCTCTAAAGCATTTTTTACTTGAAACATTTGTGAAAAATGTTCATCTCTGTACAGTGTGGGGGGAGATAAATATTTAATTATTTATTTTAATCGTTTTAAACCCAGCAAATTTTCCTTGATATCTTTTATTGTTGATCCAGAGAGGCCAAGAATTACGTCAGAACCTCAGGATGTGGATGTTACCTCAGGGAATACAGTGTACTTCACTTGCAGAGCTGAAGGCAATCCCAAACCAGAAATTATCTGGCTTCGAAACAAGTAAGTTAAGGAAAAAAAGGAGAGAGAGAAATTGTATGTGTCTGTTTTACAGGTAGTGTATGAAATACACCATACATGCACTGTAAGCGGTCTTGCTTAGTCCTTGGCCCCTGATCTGTGCTCGGACCCTTAAGTAATGGTCTGGTGGCCCCTTTTAGACTGTGGGGCTGGAGGTCGGGGCAAGCCGCAATGCCGCGCCAGTCCAATGTCAATACAGCCCTGGCCCTGGTTCAGGGAGGGCCGGGCAGACAAACAGTTCCCTGAGTCAGCTCAGCCTGGTACCCTGATTCAGGTCGGAGCAGGCAAACAAACAGTTTCCTGGCACAAGTGGGGAGGGGGAGACTGCCACTCAGTGTGACAGGGGGGCCATGGGCCCTCCCTACTTCATCTGCTTCTCCTGGGCCACTTCCAAACTCCCCCTCAGTCTATACCTGGCTCCTGGTCAGTGGTGGGTTCACAGGGTCCGGGTAGTCTGCGTTTGGGGATAGGGTAAAAAAAGTCTCCTATTCAGTGCCTGAGCCTGGTGGCCCGGGCCACTCGTCAACCTCTGCCAGATCCTCAGGGTCCTCCTGGCGTGAGAGCTCAGGATAGGCCTCTGCTCCCTCTGGCAGCTGGGGCCTTACTTAGCTCCTGTGTGGGGCTTTTATGCTTCCTGCCCCACCCCAGGGCTTCTGTGAAATTAAAGGGGCAGGCTCCTGCTCGGCCCACCTGGGCTGAGAGAGGGGTTCTTCCTCCTCGGGGTCAGTGAGCAGCCACCCATGCTCACTACATGCGCACATACATGAAGTACTTAAGAACATCATATTAGTCTTATACAAATTTAATATATTGGCAGTTATAATTAGATCTACTTTCTTTTTATAAGGTTCTTTCTATAATAAAGAATCTTATAAAATATATAGTATACTGTATATGATATCATGAATAAGATGTTTCAATTGCATTTGCAACCACAAAATTTCAGAGACCTGCAAAACCCTGATTAACTTAACTAATAGGCTGTTGTATGGAAGATCAGATAATTCTATCACAGCCGGTAAACGTGGAGTTTGCAGGTGCAGCAGGCATTGATGCATTTTGTTCAGATGTACTCATTGTTTCATTACAAACTATGTGATATCTGTCTGCGGGCCCTAGTTATGCTGTAAGTAAATCAGTTTCCATCCTGCATTAATATCACTTTAACAAAGAAAACATTTGAGAATTACTTTTAAACATGAGATGGTAAACTATTTTATAAAATATCATGTTGATATTTTATAATTATATAAAATTGTTATAATCAACAAAAGCATGCATTCAGAATTCAGATATGAAAGAGTTTAAAAAGAAATGAGAGAGGTTCAAGTGGGGTTTATTGACACTGGCTTGAGACATTTATAGTTGTTTGGCAATGAGAACAATTGATATCTGGAATAAGAAATGGAAATGGATGTAACTCATTTCCTTGTTTTTTCCGTTTAAAAACTGCATAAAAAATGTATACTTCTAAAATTAGTCTAGCTTTTCTATTCTGAAGTATGAAAGTTTTCATTTTTTAAATTGGCACTCAGTTTGGTTTTAATATCTGCTGCTTTTTTGTTAATTTAAGATGAAAAGTTCTACTATTAAAAATTCTACTTCCAGTTAAGATGCTAAAGATTTATTCTTGTTGGTTATGAACATTAATACAGTTAGACTTTTGTCCATTGATATGTTTTCTCTGTGCTTTTGATTTAAAAGTTTTAGTCCAGCACATTTCTGTCTTTACAGTAATGAGCTCAGTATGAAAGCAGATTCCCGTCTAAACTTGCTAGATGATGGCACTTTGATGATTCAGAATACTCAAGAGACAGACCAGGGTATTTACCAGTGCATGGCGAAAAATGTGGCAGGAGAAGTGAAAACTCAAGAAGTGACTCTTAGATACTTTGGGTCCCCAGGTAAATAGATTTCAGATATGGAATGTTTTTTCATCAGAAGACCATTTTCATAATGAAGTACATTTGCTTTTGTACATTAACTGCAGGTTTATACTTCTTGTGCATTTTTCATCTTCATTTGCTTCAAAATCTAGTTATTGCAATCCTAGAAAATATCAACCCATTATAGTAGTTATTTTATTATTTATTATAATATTATTTTATATTATTTAATCAGAGTAATAATGTAGATTATCTTTAGTAGTATAGGAGGGAAATAAGAGAATTAAATAGTGCTGTTGTTCTACTGCACTGATCTTTAGAGGTCTAAGTTCAGATGCTCAAAACAAAAACAACACTGCCACCACATAATTTAATGGGTGGGAGACTTAATTGGACCTGCAAAGTGCCAGACAATTTTAGAAGGAAATGGGGAGTCTGTGCAGGAGTAGGACTCTTCTCATGGGCATTCCACCATCCATTGTTCAGAGAGAGGGAGATGGTGGCTGATTGGTTTCTTGCTTCTGACGATCGATCATGTAAAACCTTGCCCTGGGTTTCTCAAGCCTCTTGCCCCATTTCAGCTGCCCATTTTAGGGAGAGTCCATACTGATTTATGGTAGGTTATAGGAGCCCTGTAAATCCTCCTCTAGACACACTTCAGTGTGTGGTACAGGGAGATGGGACACATAGGCCAACTTTATTAAACTTAATATAGAGGAAGGGTGCTAACATTTTAATTCCATCCTTGTGCCTGTCCCCATTCACTCACATGTCCTGCTTACTGAGGTATTTTGTCACATTACAAAGTCAGACCGTTTCTGATTTCTGTTCAAGAAAGGGCCAGGATGGAAAATGGTACAGGTCAATAATGACATGCATTGAAATGTATTGCAGAGGAAAAAACAATACTTTAATACATCTCCTTCCTGCACTCTGCCAAAGTCTTGTCTGTGTTTCATATTGGAGCATTAACTTCACCCATAGAATTGTTTTAGAAACAGTTTTCTGGAGACTTGATACATATGTTTAAAGTAGGGTTGCCAGGTAGACCCCACTAAAAAACCGGACACGCTTGTCCGGGCGGAGGAGGACTGGCCGGGAGGGGGCGGGAAGCAGAGCTGGCGGGGGCGAGGGCTAGACGGGAGGAGGGGGCTGGAAGCAGAGCTGGTGGGGTGGAGGGTGTCCGGGGCCGCGGGGCTGGCCGGCAGGAAGAGGGGCAGGAAGCAGAGCTGGGGATTGGGGCTGTGGGGCTGGAGGGGAGGATGGGGCGGGAAGCAGAGCTGGTGGGGCCTCCAGGGGCTGGCCGGCAGGAAAGGGGGCCTGGAGGAAGGGGGCGGGAAGCAGGGCTGGCGGGGAGGTCCAAGGGCCGCGGGGCTGGCTGGCAGGAAGAGGAGGAGGGAAGCAGAGCTGGGGGGATCAGGGGCTGTGGGGCTGGAGGGGAGGATGGGGAGATAGAGGAAGGGGGCGGGAAGCAGACCTGGTGGGGAGGGTGCAGCCACTGGCCGCAGCCGGAGTCCTTCCGGCCGCGCCCCCGGCAGGCGCTCCCTTTACTTGCCAGCAGAAGCCACTCCCCGCCCGGCTTCTGTTCGCAACCAGAGGCTCCCAGCTGGGAGGCGGGCCGCGATTGGTGCTGGGAGCCTCTGGTCCCATGCAAAAGCCGGGCGGGGGAGTGGCTGGGAGTCCCGGCTCCGCCTCCCAGTCGCTCCCCCGCCCCCGCCAGGCTTCCTCCGCGCTTCAGCCGAAATTCAAAATACTGGACATTGCACATGTCCGGTATTTTCTGAATTTTTCTGCCAGACAGACAGTGCAAATACCAGACTGTCCGGTAGAAAACCAGACACCTGGCAACCCTAGTTTAAAGGGATACCCGCAACTTAAAAATTATATTCCAGAAAATGTTCTACCTACTTTAATCAAAAATTACACTTGATAGATATAATTGAAAAAAGTTATTTAAAAACATTGTTCTTTTCCCCCTTTTTTGTGCTTTAAGCAGCACTTTGTGTATAGTTAGTTTGATTTTTCTTTGTCAGTTTCTTTCCTGGGTAAAAAACCCTTTATAAATAGCAATAGATTATCAAAGCGTACTTTATGCTCTGATATGTTTTCATAGATTCCTTCAGCTCAATTTTATAAGAGTTCTAGCCTGTTGATGTTTGAGTCTGGAAATGGATGAAAACAACATTTAAGCATGGTTCTCTTCTGACAGCCAGGCCAAGTTTTGTGATTCACCCACAAAATACAGAAGTATTAGTTGGAGAAAGTGTTACTTTGGAATGCAGTGCAACTGGCCACCCTCAACCACGGATCACATGGACAAAAGGCGACAGAACCCCCTTACCAAATGATTCTCGCATCACAATAACTCCTTCAGGAGGCCTTTACATTCAAAATGTGAACCAGGAAGACAGTGGCGAGTATACCTGTTTTGCAACCAACAGTATAGATAATATCCATGCAACTGCATACATCATAGTGCAAGGCAAGTATTAAACAAGGAAAGACATTATATTTTTCAAAACTACAAAATAATTTAAAGCAAATATTTGTTTTGTTTTCTAAATTGTTGGAAATTAATGAAACCATATGTACATTATTTTAATTGTGGACCTTGCTCCCTCTCCTAATAGAGTCAATGGGGTTTTGCCATTGACTTTAGTGAGGGCAGGATCTCGGTCCCTTTAATCTAGAAATAAAACTTTGGAAGAATTCTACCCAAATGTTTATATCCCCATTCATTTTTGAAATGCCTGCTGCTCAAGATTTTGTCAGTTGGTCTATTTATATAATCAAAGGTACATGTATTGTTAATGTCCATTTTGTGTGGGACTCAGATATTTTATACAGCAGCTAGCATGTCTAAAGTTTAAGGTATACGTATGTGCTACTGGACATGGAGTTTTGAGTGTGGCTTTGTCATGCATTTTTCCTAATCATTTTTTCCCCCTGATTTGCTCCATGGAAGCTATCAAACCCTCTAGCCCCTTGATCATTTGTACAGCTCTTCTGTGAACTGTCAATTATAGTAGTGCTAATTATCGTAATCATACTAACTGTATTTTCAGCACAATTTTCACATAGCGTAGTATACAAAATATTTTCAGGAATACTATATGCAAAACATTTTTTTTATACATAGGCTATTACTTGCAAGTTTATAAAGCTAGAAGTGATACTGGCAGTTACATTTTTCCATAGGTTTCTAATATCTTTCAACATTTAAATTTGTTCTTTCCTTATCAGTTTTGGTTTTTTTCCCCGCTTCTTTTTCTTTTAGATTGTAAACTCCTTAGAGCAAGAAACATGTCAACCAATACATAAATATTTTTCAAATTATAGAAAACATATGCCCTCCCCCCGTGTTTAGTTCACGATTCCATCAGCTAATAGGTGGATGTATTTTGAGGACTGAACAAATGCCCCATCTCATTGATAACGTCACAGTGTTACTGCAAAAACTGGCCTATATTTCATTCGTTGGTTTTCTTTTGTATAAAGGCACTGTGTGTGTGTGAGCAGAAAAGAGCAGATCAGGCTGGTTGTGATCACATTGTGTTTTCTTCATAATTTAGTTGAGGATTTTTTTAAAGAAACAAAGAAAGCAAGATATTTTGAATCCAGAGAACATTCTCTACTTGATTATACCAGTCTTAAGGTACATCATATTTTGGATCTATTATGATGATGATGATTTGTTATTTATTCATATTACTGTAATGCTTATAAGTACCACCTGAGATGAGGGCCCCATTATGCTAGGCTCTGTTCATATATGTAACAGACAATTCATGCCCCAAAGAGCTTACAATCTAAAAGAGCTAGCAGGATCCCTTTCCCCACAGAACTGTGCAGGTCACATAGAAAATAAGTAATATTAACCAATGGAGCATCTTTAATTGTTCTTTAACATGTTCTTTTCTCCTTACTCTAGCTGTACCTCAGTTTACTGTCACTCCTCAAGACAGAGTAGTGATTGAGGGCCACACTGTCGATTTCCCTTGTGAAGCGCAAGGCTATCCACAGCCTGTTATTGCTTGGACCAAAGGAGGTAAGAAGTTTATTAGAGATTTTAATTTTAAACTTTTAAAATATGACATCCTCTTTAGAATCACTTAAGAAATATCAGAAAATGTTTGTGTGTGTGCTGTACATACAGTTGCCTTAAAAGCTTCTTTGTCTGTGATGGAAGATGTCAAGGTAGTCAGCTCATGTAAAACTTTTTGTACAGGTTGAACCTCTGTTAACCAGGACTTCCTGGTCCAACAACATCTATGGTCCAGCAGGACCATGGATGTTCCAGGACCAGAGAGTCCAGTGGAAGACTGGCTGCACCTCAGCTGGGCTGCTACATACAACACAATGGGGCTGCTCGGGGTGCCAGGAGCCCTGCACACTGCAGCGAGGCTGTTCAGCGGGGCCAGGAGCCCAATGTGCAGGGAGCTAGGCTGTCTGGCTTAGTAAGGAAGGGGGTGGGACTGGCAGGGCAGCAGGACTGGCAGGAGAGGGGGGGCAGCCAGGAGGCCAGTAGCAAGTCCAGGGCTGGGGAGGAGGCGGTAGCAGGGGACAGATATGACCTCCCCAGGTCCGGCAAAATCCCTCATCCGAGACTGGTCAGGCCCTAAGGGTGCTGGACCAGGGAGGTTCCACCTGTCCTTATAAATCTAAGTAGGGTTAAACATATAATGTGATGATCTTTAACTGCCGTCTCTACATAGTTTGTACAAGATATATTCTTTCCAAGCATGTGGAGCAGATGAAAGACTTCAGCACTGATCCTGAAATATAATCCACCAGCACTGGCACCTGTCCCACTGTATAAAGACATTGACAAAATAAATGGCCAAATAGGGGTTCAAACTGAAGTTGATATGACTTGTCTTGGGCACAGAGGACTACTCTTGTGGGCCACATTTCAGGAATTGGAATGTAAAGATGCTAGGACAAATTCAGGGATGATAGAAATGATAGTATGCATAAGATCAGTAAGTAGATCCGCTACACGTACCATCCTAGTGGAAGGGTGAGTTTATAGCAGGAGAAGCAACCCAAAGGAGGTTGCAAGTGGTGGTAGATAAAGCAGAATTTTAGTTAGACCTTGATCATTGAGATGTTAACAGTATCTATGGATTTTCCCTCTCCTCAACTTCTTGAGGTGGCTCCAAATAATTGTTATGTATGTTTGCCATTGATAAAGAAAAATAGAGTGTGGTGGAAAAGTAGCAAGGGGTGGGTAGACAGGAATGGCTCTCAGCCTTATTTTAGTGCATTTTGTTTCATTCCTTTGTACCCACAGAAACCACTATAGTGCCACTGTAGTGCTTCTGCAACAATGCTACTTGTCCTGATAAAGAGATTCTCTTATCAGCTTAGGTACACCACCTGCCTAAGAGGCGGTTGCTAGGTTGATGGAACAATTCTCGCATTGACTAGCACTGTCTATACCAGCGGATGGATTGGCTTAACTGTATTGTTCAGGGTTTTGGATTTTTTATACCCTTAAATGTTGTAGTTAAACTGACATAATTTCCTAGTGTTGGCCATGCCACACTGTGTGTTCTGGAGAGTAGGTAGTTGCTTCAAAACATTTTTTCTAAAGAATTTGTTCTGTGAAACCTCTGTTTATTTAAAAAATGATATAAGTTTTGTCAACTACTAAATGCCTCTGGTTGTCTCTGAAATATAAATAGTATTTTATTTTGCATGGCTATAATTAATATATAACAATTGCTGTGTTTCAGGTAGCCAACTCTCTGTAGATAGAAGACATTTAGTACTGTCATCTGGAACACTGAGGATTTCCAGAGTTGCTCTACATGACCAAGGCCAATATGAATGTCAAGCTGTCAACATTGTTGGATCCCAAAGAACAGCTGTACAGTTAACAGTACAACCCAGAGGTACGCTCAGAATAACCATATTTTTATCTGCTTAGAAAAAGTACATTTAGGGGCCCGATTTTAACAGCTATAGAGGGAGTATCAATGGGGGTTAGGCAATTAAATACCTTTATAAATATGGGCCTCAGACTTATGTTAAAATGTTCATTGGAATGCTTGCCTTAGTCTTTTTCTCTTGGAAACCATGTCTGAATGTTGAAATTATATTTATCAGGTTTTAGATAGTAAATTTTATTTTATAAGGCACCTTTTAACTTTGCTTCTTTCACCTCATCATAACAGAATTCAAATACTTAGTTAGCAAAGAGAAGCTCCCAGGATAGGGAGCCTGTCTTCTTCAGCACTTAGTACAGGGGAGCCCTGATCCTGCTTGGAGATTCTGGGTGCTTCTATAATAAAATAATAACAATTTAACCTACGCATAGATTTAGTTTAGAGGAAGAAAAATTGTCCATTAATATAGATATATAAGTACAGATGCATACAACGTGGTAAAATTCACCTCTGTCTGTAGAGCCCACACAAAGCTCATTCCCGTTTTTAAATCAGAGCTTAAGAAGAATTTTACTGATTGTGCTAGATTTCTGCATAGGAGTCTTCTTATCCTTGAAGACTATTCCAGATTTGCACTTTCATAGTACTTTCTATCACAGGATCTCAGTGCAATTTACAAATGTTAATTAAACCTCACCATATGCTGTGAGGTAGGAGTCTATTTATATATCATATTGTTAATGAATAAATTGAGAAAATACAGAAGTAAAATGTTATATTGGGGACAATACAGAGTCAGTGCCAGAGCCAGGGCTTCAGTAAATCTCTTAAATACATGCTTAACTTTGGACATGTGAGTAGTCCCAATAATTCAGTGGTTAGCAAAGATAAGGAATCTTGTTGTCTCTGTCTGTTCAACATCATGCTCAGTAGGACTGCAATCTTGACTGAAGCCAACAGGAATGCTTACAGCTTGTAGTTTTATATATGCTTTATTGGATCAGAGCCTAACAGAATAGGGCTATTTCTTTGTCAGTCGAAAACTTTACTGCTCATTCCAGATTCCAAGTACCTAAAATCTGACTGTGTATGTTTTTGGCTTCCAGTTTTCATTACTGTTTGTATAATAAATTAAAAGGGCAGCAGCTGACTAATATTTTTATCAGAGTAATTTTGTTTTAAAGAAAATGCTGTCTCATGAGAACTTTTCTGATTATCTCTTTGTGGAGGAGGGAGATTTACTCTTTGAATGACTATTTTCTCAGGTTTTATGTGGTATTTTTTTATTGTGCAATTTTTTCCTTTCTTCTGGGTATGTTTCCCATATGACTGCTGCCCATCTGTAACTAATTAGGCTATGCTTTTAGCATGATGTTTTGGTTGCTAGAACCCCAACATTTTCAGTTCCCAGAGCAAAGGAAAGATGGTCTTCCCATAATACTTAGTGTCACTCACAGAAAATCAAACAACATGAAAAATTTAAAGACTAACAAGATTGTTTACTAGGTGATGAGCTTTTGTGGGAGGTGGGTCTGGCCCATGAAAGCTCATCACCTATTAAACCATCTTGTTAGTCTTTAAAGTGCTACATAGTTTTTCCTTTTGTTTTAGCGAGATCAGACTAACAGGGCTACCTCTCTATTACTATTCAACATGAAAAATGTTATTATTTTCCCATTTTTTGATTATTACCCCTTTTTCATACAACTACACATAATCTGCCTTTAAGGATTACATTATTTTATTTTATGTTTTGTACTTGAGCTTCTGTTGATATATCAGTGTTTCAGGCAATATTACTAACTGAAAATGCTTTTGGATTATATGTTTAATCTCATTGAGTTCAGTTGTTGTTCAGGAAAAAAAAACCCACTGACTTCAGCTAAAAATAACAACACTGACCTCAGTGAGGAGTCAGAATGGGCATGCACAAAAGATGGAAGACTAGAAGGTTATGCTCACTGAGTAAAAGTCATTAATTAATAAGTTAAATCTTAATGTTCCTGAATTTATACAAAATATTGAACCCAAGAAACTGTATTAAAAGAAAATTAAGGTTTCAAAGTCAATCACACAGAAGAGATAAAATGTCATAACAAAGCAACAGAATGGACGATACACACTTAATGAGAAGTCATTCAAAATTTTGTTTTCACCTTGTTATTCGATATGTTTCCCCATGCATCAATTGCAATATGCTATTTATACCCTGCTCAGGAGATGGAATTATTCATTTCCTCCTGAGCAATTCTGTGATTTTCCTCACTATAATATCGGAGTGCTTCACAAATATTAATGAATTTATTTTCACAACACCTCTGTGGATGAGGGAATATTATTATCCTAATTCTGCACATGACGAGCAGTGGCACACAGGGTCGTCTAGACTGCAAGCCTCTTTCAAAAAAGAGCATCTAGACTACAACCAGTACGTTCGAAAAAGCAAGCCGCTTTTTCGAAAGAGAGCAGCCAGGCAGTCTGGATGCTCTCTTTTGAAAAAGCACAGTTTGCATTACATAGCGCCTTTTTTCGAAAGAGCACTTTCGAAAAAACGCGTTCTTCCTGGTGAAACGAGGTTTTCTGCGATCGAAAAAACTCCTGCATTCTTTCGATTTACTTTTGAAAGAACGCAGCAGCAGTCTAGATGCAGGGGAAGTTTTTTTGAAAAAAGGCCACTTTTTTCGAAAAAACCCTGTGGTCTAGACACACCCACAGAGATGTAGGTCAAAAGTATCCATTAGTTTTGAGTGCCAGTTCAAGACTCCTGAGACCTGATTTTTTTTCAGAGTGCTTAGCATTATGTACCACTTTATATGTCAAAAGCACAGCATCCAGTGTCTTCAGTCTTCAGCATTTCTGCAAACCATATTCCAGGGTCTTAAATTGGGGAACCAGAAAATGGTTTACACACAGTTAATTACAGTCTGTAAATTGCTTGGATTAAGTGGCTTGCCCAGTAACCATAAGATGCTTTGTGGCAGAGGAAGGGATAGAATCCATTTATTCAGGGCAGCATTCAATGGCCTTAATCCCGAGACCTTCGTTTCTCATCCTGCACTCCCCTGTTTCATTCACTATAGACATTCCAACATCTGCAACAAATGAAGCAGGAGTCCCACCACTAATCCCCTTAATTACACAATCCTGAATTTATCTCCAAATCTGGTCCACCCTAAATGAGAAAGTGATTCTTTGGAAAAAGATAGTATGTGATCATGTAATTATATGTGTCACAATGCATACTCACAATGAAGTTGAATTAAGGTTTCACAGGCAACCCAAATTCTGGAGTTCCCGAACTTTTGAGTGCTTGACTTTGTAACTCTTAATATAGGAATTATACACAAAACACTAGTTTCTTTCTCTTTTTAAAAAAGCATACTGAAAAAATTCCATTATGGGGCATCATTATTGACAGTGATATTGGCTGTCATCAAGATGGGAATCTTTAGGCCCACCACACACATTCCCAACACTTGAGCTGAAGGAGTAACAGAAAGTAGATGTAGGCTGTCCTCCTTTATATGGACAAGCATTAGCGGGGCAGGAAACACTTTGCTAGTGTGTTTCATAGGTTAGGTAGCAGAGGAAAAGTGACACTCTGCAATCTGTGGTTCCATTTTAGTGTCGGAATGGACAATCATGACCCTTTGTGCCCTTTCCCCTCCAACCTGTCCCAGTCCTGTGTCTCTTCTGATTTCTCATTCCAATCTTCACACTTAACCAGTCCAAATCTCCACTCTCCAGGCCTCTCATCCTAGCAAGTCCTAGTCACCCCTTTGGACTATCTCCCTGTTCTCAGCCTCAGTCTCCCCTCGGGATGTAAAAACTGCTCAGAATAGTTACACAATTTGTTTAACTGGTTAACCACTAGCTGTGGGCAGCGGGGGCTACTCCAGAATCTGCTCACCCCAGCTGCAGGTGGCAGGGACTGCTTTGGGAGCACTGCCCACTCTGGTCCTGTCACGTGGGCCACCATGGGGGAGGGGGCTGGTTAGCTGGTAAGTATGCTGGTAAGGTTAACTGGTTACCCAGTTAGTATGCCTAGTCTCTCCTCCAGTGGCCCAACTGTGCATTCCAGCCAGTCACAATCCCTCCCACACTTGACTCCTCATCTTTCCCCATCCATGTTCCCCATCAGCTTCCTGTCCCAACTTCCCTTCCGCTGCTCCTCATCTAATCTCGGTGTCTCCCCCTCACTGCCATCAGCTCCTTGTTCCACACTCTTCACAGCCAGTCCCATAGCTTCTGGGCATTGCTCTTCATTGGATTTTTCTGCTCTGCCTTTTTCTCCCCCATCCCACTAGTCCTTACTCATCCCATCCTTTTCTCAGTCCCCACTGCAGCTCCTCATCTGGTGTCTGTCTTCTATCCATCTACTAGGTTCCAACCCCTTCCATTTTGGCTTGGCTTCTAGTCATCTTGTCCAGCTAGTCCCAGTTTTCCCCACCTCCCTGACTCCCCCATCAAGTCTCTTTGCTTAGCTTAACCAAGTTTCATCAGTCTAATTTCTCTCTTATCCCTCTGCCAATCAGTCTCTCTCTAGTCAGTCTCGTACCACTTGACTCTTAATCCTACTCTGTTCCCAGGTTGCCCACACAGGTCCAGCTCTTGTCCCTTCTGTATTCAGATCAGTCAGGTTCTTCCTCCATGCTGCCTAGACCCAGCAGGGGGCTCATTGAAAGCACAAGGGAAAGTCTCCCAATTCTCAGTTCTGATGCCTAGAGGCAGCATGGCCTGCAGCAACTCATAGCTGCAATCACAGGGTAAGTCTTGCTCATATCTTGACTGGAACATGCCCAGTGTGCATTGAAACTTTGGGGGAATGTAGCTGCTAAAATCTAAGTTGTCTTAACAGATCATTTATGAACT
Organism: Rafetus swinhoei; assembly: GCA_019425775.1. NCBI lineage: Eukaryota > Metazoa > Chordata > Testudines > Trionychidae > Rafetus > Rafetus swinhoei. The sequence continues at coordinate 35,276,469 of CM033440.1, forward strand.
GCATTTTTAATAGGTCTTATCACTTTAAAAAGCTTGGTCAGTGTGGCCAGCAAAAAGCATAGCCCTCACATACAGACGATACACCTCCCTGTCAAAATTCAAGTCCCAGATCCATGTGGAGGCACCAGAGCTGTTCGAAGGTCTCCAGTGACAATAAACCCTATTTTTTTAACATAGGTAAAACAACATATTTTTCCCTAGCTTCATGCTTGCACGTTTCACTGTTCTGCCTGAAATTGTCTAAAAAAATTCAGCCTGAGGAAAATGGAAAATTTCAGCACAGTAGTTAAAGTTTGGCAAAGTAACAAGCGACTTAAAAGTAGTTTTTACAATGGGAAATGTTGGGGAAATAATAATACAGTTCTTATTCTGAACTTCTTCTGTGCAAATAATAGGTCGATTAGTTTATTTCAAAAAGTTTTCCTGTTTTTAGTGCCATAATAAAGATTCAGCTGTTGTATATGCAACTCTTACTGCCTTCATTCAGCTAAATTGTTGTATGTGATTTAACTGTGCCTCTGTAATTTTCTTTATTGCATACATTTAAAATACTTACAAATTTTTTCATTATGTCCGTGTAACATCACTTTAGTTACCCCAGTGTTTGCTAACGTTCCAAGTGATATGACAATAGAAGTTGGCACAAACGTTCAGATTCCATGCAGTTCTCAAGGAGAGCCTGAGCCAGAAATAACATGGAATAAGGTAATAAATAATAAAAAAATAACTTTTAGAGTGCAGAGACTTTTTTTCAGGTTTTACTACCGCAAAATCAGGCTTTATTAAGTGTGCTGGAGTTGACTGTTGCTTATTCTGTGTCTAACCTCAAATGATAGCAGTAGCTTAGGCATCTGTGCTACAAACCATGTTCGGAGTATAGGTACCTAATCTGAGAATTTGTCTACGCTACAGTGATACAGTTATTGTACAATGGCTGTGCCACTGAAATACTGTAGCGTAGATGCTTCTTACATTGACAAATGGGGGTTTTCCACCAGTATAGATAATCAGTCTCTCCAACGGGTGAAAGCTATGAAAAATTCCACCAATCTGGCTGCATCTACAATGGTGGTTAGGGTGATATAAATACATTGCACAAAGTGATGTAAATACACCGCACTAAGGATAGATCAGGTCTGAGTTTGCACAGGAGTATGGAGCCTTTTTAATATAGGAACTGTGCCTAAAATTCACATTCCCAGTTTGTAAAAGGATGATCAAAGATATTGCAAATGCTTTTCTATTTCAGTTTTGTGCGGCTCTGAACAAGTTAATTAATAATCACACTTTCAGAGAGATTAGAATATAAATCAAGAATAGGACTACTTGCAGACATTGTGCTGGCACTGCAGAGGCCTTAGACAACACTATAGCTTCAACCAAGACAGAGTTGTGGCTAGTGTTTCCTGTAAGCTGAGCCCTTGGGCAGTTGCACAGGAGAGATTCAGATGCTGCCCAGCTGATTAGCAGAGCGTCCACAGCTGATCACTGCCAGCAGTATGTGTTTCTATTGGTGGTGAATATCTGCACATGCCTTGGTGCATGTAACAAAATTTATTTTGCCCATGGATGGAAAAAATTAGAGGAAACTTTGGTTATGGCTCATGCTGAAATTATACCTTTCTACCTGCGTTTCTTTGACAAATATTTAAAAAAAAAAATCCATAAATGAAAGTATCAGAATGAAAAAATCTCTCTTAGATGATATTAAGCTAAACACATGAAAAAGTAAAAGAAAAGTCAGGCAGGACTCCTGCTCTGTCTTTAATTTCCACTATAATCCTAACCATTGCAATAATCTGACAACAGTGTGTGATCATGTATAGCTTGCAGTACTGTAGTTATCTCCAGTAATGAGTTAAGAATAAAGCGCCAATAAGAATCTTGAATTTCCTTGGTTCTCATACCATTATAATACTGCTGTAATTGTTGCATAACAAGTCTCCGTGCATGCCACAGTTCCAGAAGCATGGTTTTTGTAAATGACTGCAGATATATAACACATGGATGAAATAAATGTCACTTTCATTTAGAACTCACTGCATTTTGATTGCCTTATTCTCAACAGTTCTTTGGCCTCCTTCATTTCTTGTTTGGTGTGGTTTTTGTTTTTGTTCTTTATAGGGATGTGCCAACCTTGTTTTATTCCCATTCTTTGTATCAGTGATGAATTGATTTATTTTGGTAGTTGATTTTCCTTAATAGATTTGCCTTTTGCCATCTATGTTTCAGATCATGATTAGGGACTACTAAATTCATGGTCATGAAAAATGTGTTGTGAACCATAGAATCAGATCTCCCACCGTGAAATCTGTACTTTGTAAGCTTTTTATCTTATATGTCCATATTGCATGGGGGAGACCAGTGTTTCTTCTGACCCAAAAGGGAGTTGCAGGTGGGAGACAAGGTTATTTTAGGGGAGCCATAGTATTGCCACCCTTACTTCTGTGCAGCCTCCAGAGAGCGGCATCTGGTGGCCAGGCACTGAGCTCTGAAAGTGATGCCCTGCTAGCTGCAGCAGTGCAGAAGTAAGGGTAAGCAGTACTGCAAGCACTCATAAGAAAAACCCCTCCTTTTTTGGGTCAGGACCCCTACAATTACAACTTTGTGAAATTTGCATTTAAAAAAAATCCTACACCCATGAAATTGATCAAAATGCAATGTGAATCTGGTAGGGCCCCAATCATGATTATCAGGGCTTGATAAACCGCGGCGAGATCTACTCGCCAGCCCTGCACTGCGCATGCACCAGACCAGCACTGCGCATGCGCGCAGAGCCAGTGAACAGGGCAAACGGAGCAACCGGCTGAAATCTACTCGCCACGGGCGAGTAGAAACAGCGATTTGTCGAGCCCTGATGATTATGTATTTGGGTGGGTTGGCTTCAAATTTTTAAGTTATTTTGTATTGTATTTTTTTATCTCTTGCAGTAAGCACTTCCATACATTTTTAAATAAAAATAAATTATTCAAAATGTTATTGACTGTTGTATCTTACTATTCATTGTATGTAGTGTTTGCTCCTCCATCTCATTTTGGCCATGCTCCCAGCCTCTATACACATTCTTTGGGGGCTGAGAAGCCCAGTAGCTTTTACGTTACTAAAAAGCAAAACTTCTGCTGAATTCTGCCATTGTTCTTGTATTCACACTCAACTGCACTCTTGAGACTTCCATGATTTTAATGTCCTGAGTGCATTGGATTGTAAATCTGAAAAACCTTGGTGCTAAACTACAGTGACCACTGAGATTTCTGAAATTTAGTGCATACTGTAGAGTAGACAGTGTGATAAATCATCTGAACAGGACCAGACAAGCAAGGGGCAGTGTGATGAATCTGCTGAGAGTGAATCTGTCTCTGTTCTTCTGGTTCCTGACCAGAGAGTGATTGCTCAGCCTGGAGCAGATGGTCCCTTGGCTTTTGGGAGAATGATTATGGCAACCTGGTAGCACAGAGATGAAGGCAGCTGTTTCTGGTGGCTGTTCTGGGTAACTCAGCTGGAGTTTCAAATCTGCCTAGGTATCTCTGGAGTCTGTTGTGGTTGAAAAATAACAGGAACTCTCCTACACAGTGCAGATGAGAACAGTACATAATGGAAATAAACAAATGATCATGCATCTGACATCAGTTTCTCTCCAGTAATGGAAACTGGCCTGCAGCAAGGCCCTAAGGTCAACCACTGCTCAGCTGAGAGGCAACAATAATGTACTGGGAAGGCACAGACTACAGGGAAATGTGTTCAGACCTATGGCCCAGGGCCCAGCAGAGGGGGTACTGAATTCCACCTTCCTATTGAATGGTTGGCAGTATTCCTCTCCTTTCCCTATGGAATGGCATGGGGTACTCACATCAGGCTGCTGAACTGAGAGCCCGCTGAGGGGCTCCTGGGTACCACTGCCATGAGAGAGGACCAGGCTTGCCTCTTTTTCCAGTATTAGAGGGGAGAAAGGAATCTGAGTGGCAGTGTTTCCGTTCTCCCTCCTCTGAGGATAATTAACATTTGCCAAAGCATTCAGTTACAGGAAGTTATATTCAAGTGAGTATGAATGTGAATTTGTATTCAAGTGAAGTCAATCCATTCTCTAGAGTATATGGTTCTTCCCAGGGTCTTCTTTTATTATTTGTTGGGCCTGTATTTTTTATGGAAAGGGCACACAACTGTGAGGCTATTTTGTGTTCCTTTTTAAAGTTCATAGACATAATAAATACATTCAATATACTGTTCTGCCTACAAACCATCCTGTCTTGGTGGCAATGTACAGTACTGTGAGCTATGCTCCTTCTTGTTAAATTTTGTTATCTAAACTATAAAAAAAATAGTTTCGCTGAGGTTTTTTATGGATTTCTGTTGGGTTAATTTAAATGATTGACATGGCATATAAAATTGGTATGAAATAAAGATATTATTGTTCTCAGATCAAGTTCACACTGCTAGAAGAACACAATATAGATTCAGAATGTTAAGCAATTTAAAATGTTAATAAAATTTCCAGAGATGATATTTGCAGAGTAACTGACAATTGTGCTTTGCTACAGGATGGAGTTCAGGTAACAGAAAGTGGAAAGTTTCATGTTAGTCCAGAGGGATTTCTTACCATTCGGGATGTGGGAACAGCTGATGAAGGCCGATATGAATGTGTTGCCCGGAACACTATAGGATACTCCTCAGTTAGCATGGTGCTAAGTGTTACTGGTAAGATTTATTCAAGCATTTATGTGACTTCATTGCCTAACTTGCTTGTAGTACAGTCATGACTGAAGTCTAAAAGAATGTTTTGGGCTTCAGGAGGCCACACCACTTTCCTCTTGAAATATATTTTGGCTGTCTGAACTTGCTAGTACCATGCACACACTGGCTTTTGGGAATGACTTGACAATAAATCCTTTGACATTTTTAAAGGTAGACCTACATGACTAACTGGAAACTAGCTTGCTGCCACAAACCAACAATTCCTAAAAGTCTTAACCTTTTGATAAGAAGCCAGTGTAAGTACAAACTACTAGTTAAAATATAAATAAAAATAGGCTGGCCGAGAGGCTACCAAAATAATTAACAGCACTTCTATGATCTTATATAGACTGATCCCAGTCCATCAAACACAGGTAGTTTATCCCAGGGAATAACTGCAACCTTCTCCCTGCCATCCCATGTGTTTCCAATTTCCTCTCTTTTGTAGAATCCCTGCCTGTCCGTCACAAGTAAACTTCTCTCTAATTAGCTGCTTTCACCTTAAAGATCTGCTGTTTACAGCCTAATTAGCTGATTGGACCCACCCAGTATAACTCAGCTCTTACAGAACTACTGTGGAGAGCTGCACACCCCATCACAGATCCCAAAAATTATTTTTCCAGGCATCTTTATCACTACTCAGAAAGACCACTCTATTGGAGCTGCAGTAAACCCAGATGCTGAACTTCCACCTACACAAAAGTAGTGAGACCTTGTTCTGGAGTGTTTGCTAGCTGTTTAAAAAGTATATTGGACAAAAATATTACAGTAAGGTAAAACTTTCATGTCAAACTAATGAGCAAGGATGTTCAGAGTTAAAACTGGTTTTGTATATCTTCTCATCCTACTCTCGCATATTGGCTGTGCTCTCAGATTAACAGCGCTGTCACTTTATTAATAAAATACTTTTCACTTGTATAATTCCTTCATCTGAAGATCTCAAAGCTCTTTGGAAACATTAAGCCTCACAGCAATTCGGTGAGGTTAGTAGTTATAAAAGAGATTACGTACCCACTGAAAATCTGCCTCCTTCCTCCTCCTCCTCCTTCTGTGTCACATTACCAACCTACAGTCTCTGTGGAGAATCTTTCAGTATTGCTTCTGAATCTGGTGGCCCCCAACACAGGGTAGGAGCAGGATACTAAAGGGTAGATTGTATTTACCCATCTGCACTTCAACAACAGCTGCTAATCAAACATTTCGTAAAAAGGCAATTTCATGGATCCACGAGATCTTGCATTTCTAGCATTATAAAGATTTGTATATTGTCTATGAATCTTTGATATTGGGCCTACTTTTCTGAGGCTAGATAATTGTAAATATAAAACAAAAATCTAAAGCTCCCCAAAATGGTGCCTCTTGCTTTCTAGAGAGACCCCAAGATGAAAACCATGAAGAGTCCCCATAGCTACTTAGGAATCCCTTAACAGTTTTTTGTAAAGCCTCTTGAATTTCTGTAATACAGCAGTATGTTTCCTAATCTAAAAAGGAAGTTTATAAATATGGGGCATTTGACTCTAGTGTTTCATGTTACCCACTGAAACCTATATGCTTGGAACCCAATCCAGTATCCTTTGAAATTAATGGGAATGTTTCCATCAACTTTAGTGAATGCTGGATAAGCTTTTGATTGCAACACTTTTAAGCTGCTTACATGGTGCACCACAAACAGAAGCTGAGCTAGAATACTGGCTTTACTTTTTTGCTTTGGTTTTGTTTATATAATCATTGTAAGACTACTTAACAGCTACTTAAATAATCTTACTTGTTTTTCACACACTGCTTTATTTTTATGGCAGCTTCATTTTAACTGAAACTTTATGTATAACTGACATTAAAAAAACACCCTTAATTCTGCAGCGATGTAAATGTGTTTCAGTAGGCTTCCCAAAGGATTAGTAATTTTAAATTTGGAGGCACTAAAACTTGAGGAAATGTGGTTTTCTTTGTGAAACTGAAATTGTGTAGTGTCTAATCCTTGCTTTCTGACTAACTTTTTTGCATGAAGTTATTTTTGTAGTAACATGCAATTTTATGTTTTTCTAGTTCCTAATGTCAGTCGAAATGGAGATCCATTTGTAGCAACATCAATTGTTGAAGCAATTGCAACTGTTGACAGAGCTATAAATTCAACACGTACACATTTGTTTGACAGGTATCATGTACTTTGGGGTTTTTTGATGGGGAAGTCAAAATTAATTTTGGATATCGTGCAGGAAATGTTGCAATCAGTAAACCCATTTAATTACTATACAGCTGAAAGATGATACAATGTAATGGTTTTAAATAACAAATTTTATCATCTGATTATTTTTTGGAGTTCTAGAAATTTACCAAGAAAGCCATATTTTTAAATGTAAACTGAACAGATTCAGATAATAAAGCCTTGAACAGTTATTTTGAACAGTTATTTGGGGGAACCAACATGTTTAATTTTTTTTTCTAAAGCCAACAGGCATTTTAATGTTGTATCTCATACATAATACAAATGTAATGTATTTGAATGTTTAATTATGTTTTGAACATCTTGTATTAAATGTAGATATTTATTTTTATTTATTTTGCCTTCCATTTTGGGATGAGTAACAAAGGTATAGTCAATCACATCTAGTTCTATCTTAAGTTGCAGAAACTTTTAAAAACATTTGTTAGTTTTATAGCGCTTGTTATTCATACTTTTTTTCAATTGTCTATTAGTCGTCCTCGTTCTCCAAATGATTTGCTAGCTTTGTTTCGGTACCCAAGAGATCCTTACACTGTGGAACAAGCAAGAGCTGGAGAAATATTTGAAAGGACATTACAGCTAATTCAAGATCATGTACAAGGTGGTTTAATGGTTGACCTAAATGGGACAAGTCAGTATCTTTTTCTTACTTTCTGTGTTGTGTAGTATATAAGCCATTTCAATTCAATATGCTTCAAGAAATATTCATTTTAAAAGCCAGGGTCCCCATTGTGCTGTTATTCATCTTGAAGTTATTGGGGCTGCTTGAGTGTGCAAGAGCTCACCAACATGAATGAAGGATCCACATGGGTCCTTGATTCACATATTGCTATATTTTGTTTGATATGTGCTGGTACATTATTGTAATTCTGCACTATTTGATGTAGTAAGGGAAAAATGTAGTTAAATTAGTCTCTCAGTTACAAATAAAGTACTGAAGGACATGGGGTTGAAAAGGTGAATTTGACTAATAGTTTCTTAGCAAGATTTAGAATTCTTCAGTGTGTACTGATAAGACATTATTTGTATTGATTATTTCATCAAAAGAAAATATGGTAACCCCTATTTGTCTTATCACAGAGAGGATATAATCTAACAGCAAAGACAGAACAGTGTTTATTTATGGTACCAATTTTCCTGCAGTAATTGTTACTTGTTCTTCTTAAACCAGAATACAGTATCAAACAAAGCTACAGCCATTTTCTGGAAATCTTTTCTCAAGTTTAATTTGATATTAAGAAATATGGGTTTTGTTGTTTTCGTAAATAGTAGGAAAAAGTAAAGTTTAATGTTTCTGCTCACTGACTGATGTACTCAGAATTGAGAATTATAATGCCCAGCCTGAAAATTTAGAGCTAAACACACTTGCAAAGAGAACTGTATGCTAATTGTTCTGCTGTGGCTGTATGTCTTACTTTTGGCAGTTCATATGCAGTATGTCAGTGCCTGAGACTTATGACTAAAGCATTTGGAAATAATGATGGAGTTTTAGGAGAGATGCTGAGACGTGGCATGTAGCCAAATGTTACAGCTAGACTGGAAATCTGAGGAAATATTTTTACTTATACATACTGCTTTTGATGTTTATAATTGAGAATTTCACTTTAACTTCTTAAAACTTTAAAAGTGTCTCTGAATTAGGCCAATATGTACAAGGCCAAAAGCTGTAAGCTTTGTAGAATTAAAACATTGTCGCATTTGTTACTCAGAATGCTGAGCAAACAGTTTACAAAGAATAATTTGTCATAGACATTTGACTTCTTTTTTGAGCAGGTATCGTAATTTTAGCGAATTTGCTAGTCATTCATGGCTAACGTGAATTCATTTAAAAATTCAAGATAATCCCAGATAACATTTTATAGCATTGAAAACTTTATACAACTACAACATGAACTGGCTTTTGGTCCCTGAAATGTCCACAGCTAAGGGCCCAAGAGTTCAGGGAATTAGAAAGGTAAAGAGAATCTACGTTCATTGAACTACCTGGCTTGTGTTTTCAAAGTTAAGTAATGTAAGCTGTTACTAATGTTGAAAAGAACAAGTGGATGGGTTCCACTTTTGCAGTGATAAACTGGGGGAGCTTAACAACTGCCCATCCATGGGGGTTTTTTTTACTAAATGAAGCTGTTACAATTCATCTGTATCCCAAAGAATCATCCAGCCAGGCTTATGTATAGTGGTGTCGTAATGGGTGCTATATATTTTTGGTAGTCTCTGGGGTGCCATGGGACTATTCATTGCTTTTAAACAGTGGTCCCCAACCTTTTGGGGCTGCCAGGCCGGGCGGGGGCGGTACCGCGCATGCGCCGTGTGCCCGGGACGGGGGCCACGCATGCGCCACACGCCCAGGGGCGGCACCGTGCATGCGCCATGCGCCCAGGGCACAAGAATGGCTCGGGCCGGCCCTGGTCACTAGGCGGGTACACATAAATGTCCCAGCGGGTGCCATGGTGCCTACGGGGACTGCTTTGGGGACCACTGCTTTTAAAGTTACAGACTAAAATAAGGCTTAGAAATGGGTGTTATTGAAGGGAAGATTTGATTAAAAAGACAGGCCTTAGAGTAGGAGAACCATAACATCCTTTTTTTAAAGTGATAAAAATCCTCAAAACAATGTATTATGTTGTGTTTTTTAGTAGCCATTGGTGATTCTTCACCATGGTGTACAGTGTTTCCAAGGTCAGAATGGTCATGAAAATGTTATTTGTAGAGCGGCTAATTAATACTTACTCCTTGAATTATGTATTCCAATCATAGTAACATTATTCTTGAGTAGTGGTGGGCAACCTACAACCCATGAGCCGCATGCAGCCCATCAAGGTAATTTGATTGTAGGCTGGGAGACATTTTGCTGGCATTGACTGTCCACAGGCACCACACCCTGGAGCTCCCAGTAGGTTCAGTTCTCTGTTCCTAGCCAGTGGGAGCTTTGGGAAGTGTTACCCTGCAGGTGAAGAGGCCACAGGAATGTAATGGTCACTGTTTCCCACAGCTTCCATTGGCTGAGAACAGAGAACTGTGGTCACTGGGAGCTGTGGCGGATAGTACCTACAGATGGTCAACATCAGCAAAATGTCTTGCAGCATGTAGTCTGATTACCCTGATGGGCTGCAGGTTGCTTGCCACTGCTCTTGAGTGATTATCATTTAGTTGTGGATGCTGCTAGCCTATATAATTGCCTTATTCTATTTGTGTGCATTTACACTGCACTGTTATTTCAAGATAACTAGCATTATTTCGAAATAACAATGCGCGTGTCTATACAGCCATTCTGTTATTTCAAAATAATTTCGAAATAACATACGGCTTATTCTGAAATCTGTAAACCTCATTCTGTGAGGAATAACACCTATTCCAAAATAGTTATTTTGAAATAAGGCATGTGTAGGTGCTCCACTTCAGCTATTTCAAAATAGCCCTGCACCTGGGCCATTCTAAGTTATTCCTCCTCAGGATCCCCTGGGGCTCTAAATTGAGGTGGCACATCTACATTAGGGAAACCTGCCTCGGACTGATTTTGAGGCTTCCCTGAAGTGTAGACGTGCTATTTTGAAATAAGCTATTTTGGGAAAACTATTCTGGAATAGCTGATTTCGAAATAAGCTTGCAGTGTAGACATACCCTTATAGTTGATCTCATCCTTCCTCCTCTTTTCCTGTCTATAGTTTGTTACATTCCCTAGACACATTTTGTCTTTGATTAGAGTGTAAGATTAAGGACCAAAACAATATATGTGTTTTACAGTTCCTAGCACAATGGGGCATTTGTATCGTGAACAGGGCATAGGGGAGTGCCTATTTTTGTAATACTGTAATATTTATATGACACATAAAACATTATAAGACACTACATAATAGATAACATGAGAATAGATAAGCTTCAAGTGATTTTTGTTTGAGGCCAGAATTTCAAATGTCCTCGGCATCCATTGCTGCAGCTTGATTTTCAGAAGAGCTAATCTCTCATTTAGGTACCTCAGTGAAGTGGGCAGATTTTCACATTATTCTTAATGGCAGATGTTTGGTGCTAAGTATTTTCCCAAATCTCATTTAGGTGCCTAAGTGGGAGATGAGGTTTGTTGAAAAGCTTTGTGTCGTTACGATGAAAATTCTTTTTCCTTTGAATTTGCTTAATGGCGTGTGGGATTTTTTTTAAATCAAAAGATGCCAAAATTATGTGTAGAATATTTGTGATTTTATGTTCAAAATCTGATAAGTCTTTAATTTCCCTCATATTTCTCTTCTATTTTAGGCTATCATTATAATGATCTTGTATCTCCACAATACTTGAGCCTGATAGCTAATTTATCAGGCTGCACAGCCCATAGACGAGCAAATAACTGCTCAGATATGTGCTTTCACCAGAAGTACAGGACACATGATGGAACTTGCAATAACCTGCAGCATCCAATGTGGGGAGCCTCTCTGACAGCCTTTGAACGTTTGTTAAAATCAGTCTATGAAAATGGATTTAACTTGCCTAGGGGTATTGGACCGAATAGACACTATAATGGATACACACTTCCCATGCCTCGCTTGGTTTCAACATCTCTAATAGGCACTGAAACAATAACCCCTGATGATCAGTTTACTCACATGATAATGCAGTGGGGTCAGTTCCTTGATCATGACCTTGACTCCACAGTCGCTGCCCTAAGTGAAGCCAGGTTTTCTGATGGTCAGCACTGCAGTTCAGTTTGTACAAATGATCCACCTTGTTTCTCAATCATGATACCACCAAATGACCCACGAGTTAGAAATGGTGCACGGTGTATGTTTTTTGTACGCTCCAGTCCTGTTTGTGGAAGTGGCATGACATCTCTTCTAATGAATTCTGTTTATCCAAGAGAACAGATTAACCAGTTGACTTCATATATTGATGCATCCAATGTGTATGGCAGTTCAGACCATGAGTCACAAGAAATCAGAGACTTGGCAAGCCAAAGGGGTCTTCTGAGACAGGGCATTGTACAGCGATCTGGCAAGCCTCTTCTTCCATTTGCTACTGGTCCCCCAACAGAATGCATGAGAGATGAAAATGAGAGCCCAATTCCTTGCTTCTTAGCTGGAGATCATCGTGCTAATGAGCAATTGGGTCTCACCAGTATGCATACATTATGGTTTAGAGAGCACAACAGAATTGCTACAGAGTTACTGAAACTCAACCCACACTGGGACGGTGACACGATATATCATGAAACACGCAAAATTGTTGGTGCAGAAATGCAACATATAACATACAACCATTGGCTACCTAAGATCTTTGGAGAGGTAGGCATGAAGATGCTTGGCGAATATAAAGGTTATGATCCCAATGTTAATTCTGGCATAACTAATGAGTTTGCAACTGCCGCTTTTAGGTTTGGTCACACACTTATCAATCCCTTACTGTATCGGCTGGATGAAAACTTTGAACCTATTCTGCAAGGCCATATACCTCTTCATAAGGCATTCTTCTCTCCCTTTCGGATTGTAAATGAAGGAGGCATTGATCCACTTCTAAGGGGATTGTTTGGTGTTGCTGGTAAGATGCGAGTGCCATCACAGTTACTCAATACAGAATTGACAGAGAGACTCTTCTCCATGGCACGTACCGTGGCTTTAGATCTGGCAGCTATGAATATTCAGAGAGGCAGAGATCATGGAATTCCCCCCTACCATGATTTTAGAGTTTACTGTAATCTTTCTTCAGCTCATACTTTTGAAGATCTGAAAAATGAAATTAGGAATCCTGAAATCAGGGAGAAACTTAGCAGGTGAGCTTGAGGTGAAGGTGAACTGTCAAAAATTCAAAAGTACTTTTATATCTAAATGTGCATGTGAAAATAATGATTATTTAAATGTCTAACCTAGAAGAAAATATTTCTTAGGAAAGAGATAAAGGGAAACTCCCACAAAACTTCCTGCCAACATCAGGAAATGTGGTGGGCTCAAGGTTCCCTGATACCTGCGTACACTATACAATGTCTTTTCCCCACTGAGACTTATACAGATCTGATTCCTTGACTCCTGTAGTTGTAGGAACACCATGAAGCTGAGCCCATCCAGAGAGCACATGTTCATGTATACACCAGTATATATTTTATTAATAATATTAAAAATTAAATACATTATATTTAATACTGAAATCTTATGGTAATATTTATATCTTCAGTTTTATATCCCACACTTCAGATTAAGTGCAGCTCTGTGCAGTAAGAGATTGCTATAGGTGATTACATATCATTGGCTGTGAATAGTTCATATCCATTGCCTTTAATTTGTCATAATACTGAATGTTTTATGTATGTATAACTTTAACATAACTATTTGTGTTTCTCTTGTTACAGGCTCTATGGTTCACCTCTGAATATAGATTTATTTCCTGCTCTTATGGTAGAAGATTTAGTTCCCGGTAGCCGATTGGGGCCAACTTTGATGTGTCTCTTGAGTACCCAATTCAAACGTCTTCGAGATGGAGACAGGTAAAGCCAAAATGTGTATGGAAAACTTTAAGAGATTTTACCGGGTTTTTTTTAATTTTTAAAATTATTTAGTGACTTTTTTCAAATTCAACCTTTGTTTTCTTTTTCATTTATGATCTGAATATAGAAATGAAAGTAATAAAAAAGCTGATTTTATAGTTTGTCAGAGCAGCTGAAATAACAGCTGTACTTATTTATAATGTAGGCTGTGCCCATGAAAACTCATGATAATATATGTATTTGTTAGTCTCTAAAGTGCTATAGGACTACTTGTTATTTTTTCAAAGTTACAAACTAGCATGGCTACCCCTCTGAGACTTTTAAACATGCAAGGTACTGCATTCAGCTGTATGGAGTGGAAATCTCTCTGCCCATCTGAGGAAGTGGTTTTTGCCCACAAAAGCTAATGATTCTCTCTCTCTCGCTCGCTCTCGGTGGAGCTACTATGGTAAAATCACATATAAAGCTACAACAAGCAATACAGTATAGCTGATTGAGTAGAGGTCTGGGATCCAAGAATTCCTATTTCTGAATAGGAGTTTCCTATTTCTGACAGTGTTTGACTGGCCTTGTGCAAATTATTTCTCAGACTATTTTACTGTAAATTGAAGAAAATAATCTTTCTTCAGTGACTGTCCACTTTTGATGCATGTGCATCCATATGCATGAGATTGGAGTCTGTTGGCCAACAATGTCCAGTGGGCCCTTTCCAGTACTCTTACTGCCTGTGATTGTGAGATGAAAATCCTCAGTGTCCACTTTTCTGCGTACTGTACTAATTTTGTGTGTGAGAGACTAGTTAGCTATTAATACTAGTATAGTTATTGTAGTGATTTTTCTTATTTTTTCACCTTTTAGCTATATGTAAAAACAACAATACCTCCCTTATGGCTGAAATGAATCTTCAAAAGTTGTCCTTTCTCTGAAGCCACTATTTAATTTAATGATGGGCACTTAAGGTGCCTCTTTTGTCTTGGAGAGGACCATTTCCCTGATAGTTGCCAGATCTGTTGCTGCTTCTTCAAAAGGATGTAAAAGGCAGGAGAGAACCATCTTAAACATTGTCTCCTGGAGCACTCAATGAGAGCATCCTCAGAAATGAAGGGAAAAAAGGCCAGCCAGACCTCAACAGCTTTCTTCAGTCAGTGCTCCTGTGACCTGCTGTCTAACTCAGCTCCCAGCCTCACTCATCAAAGAAAACTTCATCCACTGAGAACAGCTAAGCTGAGTCTTGTCCTTCATTTAGTTGTCTGAAAGGGGTCCTAACTCGCATAGTTCCCACAGTAAGTGCAGGCCTTGGTTACCCTGCCTGGAGTCTAATAAAAGGAGTCAGAGATCTCCTCACACTACTTGGTCAAAGGATGGTTCACAGACCAAATTTGGCTCCATTGACATCCTGGCAAAACCTGGTTCCCAAACCCACATGTAGCGAGTACCTGCTTCTCAATAGTAACATTGGTGCACATGACGTACATGAAGAGTGACTCTGCTTCTGACTCTTGCAGTATGGATGCTCCTGCACTGACTACTTGGCACCAAAGCACTGAGTGATCTGACAAAGAAACCTAGATCTGTTACCACCACTAGATATAGATCTCCTTGTACTGTAAAACTGGTGGCTGCTTGAGGCATCTGGCACTGATTCACACTGTACACCAGGAAGAATGAGAAAATGAGGAAGAACACCTTCCAAGCGAGACACACCTGATCTCAGCAGTGATCTCCTCTTCCTCACCATGTGAAGCAGTTGTGTGCTCCACATGCATTCAGTATGACTACTGAAAAATATTTCAGGAGCTTCTGAATACATGGCAGATACATTCAAGAATTTAGGAAGTAACTGATAGTTGAGGGGCACTTGATAACTCATACCTTGCTACAGGTAGCATTAGACTCTTTGGATATGGCAGCACAATCAATGATGAACTCCACTGCCATGTACAGGACTTCATAGTCACGGTCTTTAAGAGTACTGAAGGAGGTCCAGACAACTATTGAGGTCCTCCCATTTGAAAGTTATTATGCAATAACTGATGAAGCCCCATGTTCTATGAAAGATTAAAGAGCTACTGTGCATTCCTTGGTGGGTAATTACCAGCAGATAAGATGGAATATTCCTTGTTACAGATCACACTAGATAAAGATTTTATGTATTATTATATTTCACAAAGACCATCTGAACCACCAAGGAATGAATCAGGTTTCCAATACAGAGGCTCTCTTCCTTTGTTGCTGCACTTCAAGATCCACCTCATGGCAACAATTTTGACAGTGTCACTGAGAGCAATATAAAGCCTAAAGAGGAGCCATACTCTTCTTCCCACCTCCACTTCTTGCAATAACCATTTTTATTTTGAGAGGCTTGGAATTGGAATTGAAACCATTGGGTCTTAGAGATTAATAATATGAGGAATTATTCATTTTCAGGCCCTTCCTACAAATCTTCAAAGACTCCTCTTACAAAAACTGTTAAAATAAGAAGTAAAATCTCTTCTGTCTCTATAAGATGGCAAAAGAGTCTGTGGAGTTAAAAGGGGAATGTATTCTGCTCCCATTATTTTATAATTCCTAAGAAGAAGAGGACAGGCATCCAATACTAGATTTGAGACAACTCAAACAACTTCATCTGCCATTTCAAATTCAGTTTGGTAACTCTAGCCTCTATAATTCCATCTTTCGACCCTCAAAACTGGTTCACTGCTCTCAGTTTACAGGACACATACTTTCACACACATTCACCAAGCACACGGAAAATAACTAAAATTCCAAGTGGCAGCTTCCCGCTACCAGTACAAAGTCCTTCCTATTTGTTTTGAATACCATGAGTATTCAGGAAGTGATTGCAAAGTTCATTTTAGGAGACAAGGGATCTAAATATGTCAATACTTTGAAAACTGGCTCATTCAAGGAAGATCATCATAGCAGGTAAACAATTCTGTTCACTTAGTCCTACATCTTTTCACCACACTGGATCTCAGAGCATCACTGTCACCAGCTCTGAGACTAGCAATCATCAGATTAGTGCTAGGTTCCCATTAGCAATGGCTAACCTGCCACGGAGAGATTCAAGACCTCATCAATCAACTGTAGGATCACCCAAAGACATGAGTAAGAGCATGTTTCCCACTTGCACCACATACCATGTCAGATTTCATTACTGTATCTTCCCAACAGACATCACATGGGCATGAGGGTATAGGTCCCTTGAGAAGTCTTCTCATTATTAAATTGGTGAAAAGACCCTTTCCATGAATGCATGGGAGTACTGACTTCTCCAGCAATATCTGTACCTACCTATTAAAATTTTGGCGAGAGATGTTTCCATACTTGCGTGGCCATCCTTTGTCTCAAACACAAGCTCACGGCACATGGGCATGGAAAAATTATTGGAGTCCCCTGTCCACTGGCATATCTTGACATGTCCTGCAGACTCATAGGAATAGACCCTGACTTCTCTCAGTGGGGTTCACTGTACAGCTAATTTGTAGAGCTGACTTCTCCCTTGATGAGCCATTAAACAAGCTGGATAGTGCTGATTCCTATCTGTCTGGAAGTGTCACCCAGAAAAATGGCACGAGTTTGTGATACAGATATATCACACATATTTATAATTCATGAAATGATGATACATACATATAAGCAAGATTATCATACTTAGCAAATCATACATTTTCCTCTTATATACCCATATACATTACAGTGTCACAAGGCCTCTGTCACAAGGCCTCTGTACTGTCAAAGAGATTCACCGTCAGATAAATATTCTGGAATTCATAGCTATTTGTTTAGCATGTAAAGCATTTCTTCCTAAGCTATGGACTAACAGTTGAGGAAATGACAGACAACACAGCAGCAATGTTTTCTGTCAACAAATAGGAAGGAATACAATTATATTTCCTTTGCTAAGCATGTTCATTTCTGGAACTGGTGCATTCAACAACAGATTTTGCCAAGTAATTCTGCTTCTACCACACTCGTAGAATGCCCCATTGAATCTGATTGGCTGCCCTCTCATTTGCAAATTGCCTGCTAAGAATTTGATCCTGCCAATCATTTTCTGCAGGTGGGGATAGTCAGCTGAAAATGTATTTGCTTCATATTAGAACAAAAAATAACAAACATTCTGTTTGAGAGTGGAAGATTTGGGGAAAGGCTGAATTCAGTCTCCTTGTCAGATGATTTCCTTATCTCATGGACTCTGAGAATAAAGTTTACATATTCACTAATTATGTAAGTGAGGTAATATCTTTTATTGGACCAACTTCTGTTGGTGAGAAGAGAGAAGCTTTTAAAAAGCAGTGACACTGATTTATTTTTCCGGTCTGAAGAAGAGGTCTTTGGAAGCTCAAAAGCTTGTCTTACCAATGGAAATGGGTCCAATAAAATATACTGTCTTACACACTTTGTCACTCTCCATCATTGAAAGAAGCTGTTTAACTGAAGTCCAGAATATTTTTATGCATAACAGAAAGTACTCTACCAGATTGACCTTTGCACCTTCATTGAAGATGTTTTTTATTTGGGCAACACTGTGCCACTTGTCTCCCTTAAAAGTTCCAATTCAGACAGAGTTCAGTGGAGCATGTTTAGGCATGTGTTGGATTTTGTTAAAAGTCTTGACACTGTATTGTCACGTTCTTTATTTATGTATTGATCAATGGCCACAATACCAGCCTTTCATTTCAAGATGGTCTTCTTATTATCCTTGGAATATGTAGGTCTGGATCTTCATAGATCACATTGATGCCAAACATTAGTAAACTTTGTTATACTTTTAGCCAGGAGCATTCTAAATTTTGTGTGGTATGTTAGTGTTTGTCACTCGCAGAATACTTGAAGATTACCCTGGCATTGCTCGGCATTGCTCCATAACTCAAATCATTTCTGGTTTTTGGAAAATAAAATGAAAATGTACATGCTTCATTTAAATCATTGTTCTGGGGTGGGGCTGGGGATGAGGGGTTCAGTATGCATGCTGCCCCAGGGAGTGAGGACTACCCAAGACCTCTCTCAGCACATCACTTTGGGGCCAGGTGAGAAGCACTTCTCCATGGCTGCTGCAGTGCCAGCAGGTACAGCCAGGGGAGGGTGCATGTCTCCCAGCTGTGGCAGGTCCAGGTTTGTCTGCCCCCTGCTCTTCCCAATCAGAGTGAGGAATGCAGCAAACTCTGCAATTCCCTTCACTCCTTGATGAAGGGGAACAGCCAGCAATGTTTCAGTATGAACTGGGGGTGTGGAAGCTTCAGGCCCCCCCGGCCCCAACTGCACCTGAGGGGGTGGGAAACTTGGCACTGGGACGGTCCCACAGGGGGGAGGAGGAGAAGTGCCCAGCCAGCCCCTTCCATTTGCCTAGTGATCCCATTTTTCCTAACACAACCAAATTATTATTGTGCTTTAAGTTATGATAAGAGAAAGCTGTTTACCAAATTTGGTGGTTCTAGCTCTTACCATTTAGGAGGAGTTCTTGAATAGATTGATGGGCAGACAGACAGACAAACTCTCAAATATATAGTAGATACTGAGTATCTCTGGTTCTACTTCATGATCTTTACCTGTCACTTGCAATGACAAGCATGATAAGCAATCTTCACACACATGTGGCATGTGCCACAGGAGTTCTTGTTATCTTCACACACATGTTAATATTAACAGTAAGGGAGAAGAAAACAAGCCAGACTAGAGAAAGAACTGGTTAAAGAATATTCAGGTAAGTTAGATACATTCAAGTTATCAGGGCCCGACAAAATTAATCCTAGGGCACGTAAGGAATTAAGTGAAGGAATGCTGGAATTTTTAGGGGTCATCTTCAAGAACTCAAGGAGGATGAGTGAGGTCCCAGAGGACTGGAGAAGAGCAATTGTAGTAGCTATCATTACAAAGGGGAACAGAGAGACACTGGGAGTTGATCAGTCAGCATAATTTCAATACGTAGAAAGATCAGAGAACAAATTATTAAACAAACAAATTGTAAATACCTGGAGGATAATAGTGCAAAAGGTAATAGCCAGCATGGATTTGTCAAGAACCTAATTTATTTGTTTGC
The DNA here is from genome assembly GCA_019425775.1 of Rafetus swinhoei. Taxonomy (NCBI): domain Eukaryota; kingdom Metazoa; phylum Chordata; order Testudines; family Trionychidae; genus Rafetus; species Rafetus swinhoei. Next base: position 35,295,927 of record CM033440.1, read on the forward strand.
AGAGTTACTGGCCTAGTGGCTAAAGGGGGAAACAGTACATTTGATTTTATCTTGAGTTTAGTAAAGCTTTTGACACTGTCTCATATGACAGTCTCACAATCAAATTAGGGAAAAGTGGTCTAAATGAAATTGCTATAAGGTGAGTGCATAAATGGTTGAAAACACATATTCAAATAGTAATTGTTAGTGTTAAACTGGGAGATATATTTAATGGAACCCCTCAGAGATCAGTACTGGATAAAGTGCTATTCAGGATTTTCATTAATAGCTTGTAAAAGCATAGTCTCTCCTCCATTATCCAATTTGTGAATGATGCCAACCTGGGAGGAGTTGCAAGCACTTTGAAGGACAGAATTAGATTTCAGAATAACTTTGATAACTTGGAGAATTGGTCAGAAATCAACAAGATACAATTTAGTAAACAGCAGAATACAGATTATCAGACAAGTTCTTGGAATTATTAGAAACAATATTTTATTGCAGAGGTGGAGAAAGCTAGTACGGGAGAGGCTCACGAAATGAGAGAGTTTATGATTCTAAAGAATGATAGGCGGAAGAACAGCAAAATAAAGACAATGGTTTTCAAGAAGGCAAACTTTAGCATACTCTAGGGAGTTGGTAGGCATTTCCCACGGGAAGCAAGTCTCAGAGGAAAAACTAAAACAGTTGGCAGTTTTTCAAAAAGACATCATTAAGGGCAGAACAGCAAATTATTCCACTGTGTAGGAAAGATAGGAAGTATGGCAAGAGACCATCTTGACTTATCCAGGAGATCATGAATGATCTAAAAATCAAAAAAGAGACTTACAAAAAGTAGAAACTAGTTCATTACAAAGAATGAATATCAACAAGTAACACAAGTATGTAGAGGCAAAATTAGTAAGGTCAAGGCACAAAACAAGATAACTAGATAGAAACATAAAGGGTAACAAGAAAATATTTTACAAATATGTTAGAAGCAAGAGGAAGACCAAGGAAAGGGTAGGCCCATTACTCAATGAAGAGGGAAAAACAACAGAAAATGTTGAAATTGTATAAGTGCTTAATGACTTATTTGTTTGGGTTTTCGCCAAGAAGGTTGGTGGTGATTAGGTGCCTAACATACAGGTTGAACCTCTCTAGTCTGGCACCCTTGTGACCCAAACCACAGAATTTGCCGGACCACAGGATGTCAATATTGCCTAGCAAAATTACCAACACTTCCACTGTGTGGTGATGTTAGAAGACAGTTAGGGGTAAATTAGAGCTGAATAACAGCTCAGAACACTGAGCGCCAGGACTGGTGGCTGTAAACAAATTTTATGGGACTGTGGGAAACTTGGCCATACTGGGTACATCTAGACTACATCCCTTTTTCGGAAAAGGGATGTAAATTAGATGTATTGAAATTGCTAATAAAGTGGGGATTTAAATATCCCACGCTTCATTAGCATAAAAATGGCCACCGCTTTTTTTCGGCATGGAGCTTTGTCGGAGAAAAGCAGCAGTCTAGAGGCTGATCTTTCGCTAAAGAAAGCCTTTTCTGATAGATCCTCATTTTACGAGGCATAAGGGATCTATTTAAATCCCCGCTTCATTAGCGATTTCGATACGTCTAATTTACATCCCTTTTCCGAAAAAGGGATGTAGTCTAGACGTACCCACTCATGATAAGTAGACACCCAGCTAACTAAAATCATGCTAGACCATGGATGTTGCCAGACCAGAGAGTGCCAGATTAGAGAGATTCAACCTGTAGTGCATGCCAGTGACAAAAGGGAGGACTCCAAAACTATAATAGGGAAAGAACAACTGAAAAATTACTTAGACATGTTAGATGTCTTCAAGTCACTAGGGCCTGATGAAATACATCCTAGAATACTCAAGGAACTGATTGAGAGGGTATCTGAGCAAATCATGGAAGATGAGAGAGATTCCAGAAAACTAGAAAAGGGTGGATATAGTGCCCATCTGTAAAAAGGGAAATAAGGACAACCCAGGAAATTACATATGAGTCAGTTTAACTTCTATGCCAGAAAAGATAACGGAGCAAATAATTAAGGAATCTATTTGCAGACATCTTGAAGATAATAAAGTAATAAGTAACTGTCACAATGGATTTGTCAAGAATAAATCATGTCAAACCAACCATATAGCTTTCTTTGACAGGGTAACAACAAGTCTTGCGGATAAGGTGGAAGTGGTAGTTGTGGTAAATGTAGACATAAGCAAGGCATTTGATACAGTCTTGCATTATCTTTTCATTAATAAACTGGAAAGTGGTGTTCCAAAGTTTGCAGATGATACCAAGCTGGGTGAGTTTGCAGGTGCTTTGGAGGACAGGATTAAAATTCAAAATGATCTGGATAAATTGGAGATACGGTCTGAGATAAATAGGATGATATTCAATAAGGAGAAATGCAAAGTACTCCACTTAGGAAGGAACAGTGAGTTGCACACATACAAAATTGGAAATGACTGCGTAGGAAGGTTACTATTGAAAGGGACTTAATGGTCAAGGTGGACCACAAGTTAAATATGAGGGAACAGTGTAACACTGTTGCAAAAAAAGCAATCATTCTGAGATGTATTAGCAGGATTATTGTAAGCAAGACACAGGAAGTAATTCTGGTGTTCAGGCCTTAGTTGGAGTGTAGTAACTAATTCTGGGCTCTACATTTCAGGATAGATGTGAACAAATTGGAGAAAGGTAAAGAGAAGAGCACCAATAAAAGATTAAAGGTTTAGAAAACATGACCTATGAGGGAAGATTGAAGGAACTGCGTTTGTTTAGTCTAGAAAAGAGAAGACTCAGAAGGAATGTAATAGCTTTCAAATACCTAAAAGGCTGTTACAAAGAGGGAGACAAATTAATCTCTGTAATTCATGCTAGGACAAGAAGCAATGGGCTTGAATTGTAGGTAGGAAAGTTTAGGTTGGACATTAGGAAAATCTTTCTGTTAGGGCGGTTAAGCACCATCGTTTTGTGTATATAGTAGGGATTATTTTTTCTAATCTGCATTACTTTGCACTTGTCAGCATTACATTTCATCTGCCATTTTGTCATCTATTTACTCAGTTTAGTGACTTCTCTTTGTAACTCTTTGCATTCAGCTTCAGACTTAGCCATCTTGAGTAGTTTTGTATCATCTGCAATGCCACCTGGCCATCCCTTTTTCCAGATCATTGTGTTAACATGTTGTCCAGTACCATATTCTTGGAATATCCCACTATATACCTCGCTACACTGTGAAAAGTCACCATACTATTTCTTTTCTGTCCTTCAACCAGTTACTGATCCATGAGAGGATCTTCCCTTTTATCCCACGACTAAGCAATTTGCACTTTGATTCAGAGTCTTTGGTTAAGGAGTTATCAAAGTCTTTCTGAAAGTCCAGTTACACTATATTGACTTGATAACCCTTATCCACATGCTTATTGACACCCTCAAAGAATTCCAGTAGACAACGAGGCATGATTTCCCTTTACAAAAAACATGCTGACTCTTCCCCATACACATGCTTCTTGATGTGTCTGATAATTCTTTACTATATTAGGCTTACCACCTGTAATTGCCAGGATCACCTCTGCAGCCTTTTTAAAAAAATAAGCTTTATATTAGCTACCTTCCAAATATCTGGTACAGAGGCTGATTTAAACAATAGGTTACATAGCAAAGATGATAGTGTCACAGATTCATATTTGAGTTCCTTCGGACTCTTGAGTGAATACCATCTGGCCTTGACTTCTTACTATTTAATTTTACAATTTGTTCCAAAACCTCCTCAACTGACATTTCAATCTGAGACAGTTCCTCAGTTTTGTCACTGTCTTCAGTCTTCACTGGTAGATAACCTATGAACTAACTTGGGTTAGGTCGATTTTGGGAAATGCTACAACAAGCTGACGAACATGCTATGTTCTAGGTAAAGAATACTGATCCACATACAATATTAATGGGTATGTTTTATCCATCAGCCACTAGTAGTAACAGATACACTTTCAGTTATGTAAAAGAGCAAAAAATGATTAACCACTGGTGCACCAGATTATTCCTCAGAGGGTAGGAAAGACAGATATTCTAGGGGATGTACGTGGAGGAGAAAATGGGAAGCAGAAGAGCTGGAGAAACTGAGTAATGTGTGCACAAGAATGTCAGGGTACCTCAAGAGGGTAAGAATCTAGCGCATATTTGTTCATGCACGTGACTGAACAGAGTAGGAATATGCTTTGGTTTCTTTGCATTGTGCTATAGAGAAGCAAAGCAACTGCAAAGCCATTTTTATTTTATTTAATTTTCCATTGTCTTAATTGTCTGACAACTTAACTTTCTTTTCTGTGAGTCTACAGGTTATGGTATGAAAATCCTGGTGTATTCAGTCCACCTCAGCTGACTCAGATCAAGCAAACATCTCTTGCCAGAATTTTGTGCAACAATGCTGACAATATAACTAGAGTGCAACGTGATGTCTTCAAGGTGGCTGAATTCCCACATGGTTACAGTAGCTGTGAAGAAATTCCTAAGCTGGACCTCAGGATGTGGCAGGATTGCTGTGAAGGTCTGTATATAGGAAGAGTATGGGAGAAGAAACATTGTTTCTGGCTACATTTTAAGGGCCTGTTTGGAAGATATTTTAAGAAATTTTAGTTACTATTCAACTGTAACACAAGTTGAATTAGGCAGATTACTAATGTGCTTACAAAACTAAATTTGAAATGTGCAGAAGTATAATTCCACTTCCCATATCAGTGAAGGAATCTGGTCAGGAGATTGATTTAGCTACTGTAACTCTAAGTTTTTGTATTAGCAGTTTCCTTATGAAAACACTGAAACTTTACTATTTTTCCTAAATGACATTAAAATGTTTAGTAAATTGAGTTGTTTGATAGAAATTTAGAATGCAAGAATCAACATTTTTATGTACTAAGTCTTCCATGTATTTATTGTTGTAACTGTGTAAGTAGGAAGCATCTGTTTTTGTTATCCTTCCTGTTTTGTTCAGCACAAAATACTTTTCCACATGGAGAGCAGAGGAGTAGCCATTTAGCTACCAAAAGCTGTTACTTATTAGATTTGAACAAAGCCCCATTTTTTTCGGATGCAAAGTTGTTCTCTTCTATAACAACAAAACCAGATTACCTCGGAAGTTTATTTGATCATATAGCAGAATTACTGATTTATCATTGTCAGGAAACTAGAGTTTCAATGAAACACTGAGGATTTTCTTTCTACTTTCTTGACATTCTAACCTGCTGTTTGGGATTGTCACGGGCTCCAGGACCTAGTTATTCTGCAAAGTGAACTGTTTGAGCAACGAGCTGGTAAAACTCACCTTCAGATGTTCCAAAAAAGCTACCTCTGTTGCTTTTTTTAGAATCTTAACAGTTACCCTATGTTGCAAGTAGTCAACTAAGGCTCAGGAAAAATGCTATCAATTCACAGCTCTGCCACATACTTCCTGTGTGACATTGGGAAAGTAGTGTATTGTTTCTGTATCTCAATTCTGTACCTGTAAAATGGTGATGATCCTTTCTTAGCTCAAAGGAGTATTATAAAGATAAAAGCATTAATCTTGGTAAGACCCTGAGGGTGTACAGCAGCTGAAACCTAGGCTTGATCTGGGCTCAAGTCAACCCCGTTGTTTTTATGCACCAGTTTTGTTTACTGGAGGCTCAAATCTAGGATCCCAAGACCCTACAGGGCTGGAGGGTTTGAGCCTGTGTTAAACTGTGACCTAGGCTTTGAGCCCTATTGCTTAACTGTGCACATGTTATCCCAGCTTGACTTGGATGACGAGTGCTGAAAATCCTGCGGATATATCCAGAGTTCACAAACAATTTCCTTAGCTTTCTCTGCGCTGATGGTCTGTGGCACAGTTTATTGCTAACAGAAGACACACCCCCTTTGCAAAGACAACAGCTCAGGTCAGCATTAATCCATCGTCTGCTGAACTCTAGTCTGCGAGCACTACTGGTAGGAAGCCTGCAGGGTTTTCTATGGGGACCAAACAAAAGCAGCTTTTGGAAATGAGAGCTGCTTACTGGTTACAAAAGTCCAGCGCTGCCCAGGTGCCTTTGCATATATATCCCTGGGGAGGGGACAGAGAGCAGAGCAGGAACTAAGCAGCTGCCCTGCGGATAGGAGGAGAAGAAGAGCTCTGGCTCAGGACAACGGGGGGAGGATGACTTTCAGCTCCCCAGCCACCTCCCTTCCAGGGAAATTCCTTTGTCTTTTGTGCTCTCTGCCCCCACCCCATTCCAGGGCTGCACATGTAGGGGCCCTCTGGTAGCATACATTGCCAGAGTGGTGAGTTGGAGCCAGCTCCAAACCTTCCTATTGCTTCCTGTGGCAGTGGCTCTGGCTCTTCCTTGCTGCTGTGCAAAGCTTTCCCAGAGCAGCTGACAAGCAGAAGGTGGTTCCTGGACACCAGGATGTTGGGAGTACTGAGCCAGGAGCTCTGCTGCTTGCCCTCCCTGGAGGGCAGTGGTTTGATCCTGCTCTGCTCTTTGTCCCTTGCTCCTTTCCTCTGTGGGGCTGTGTATGCAAGCGTGCTTGGAGAGTGTGCATTGGGAGGGCCCTAAGTGGGAGCCAGCCCCAAAAAGTCCCTCCTGGGGGTCCATTATTCCTGACTTCCAGGCTATGTTTACACCAGGGGCGGCTAACCTGCGGCTCACAAGCCGCATGCGGCTCTTCAATGAAAAAATTGTGGCGCTCGTGGCTCTTAAAGGGGCAGCATGTTTCTTTCTGAAAGAGACAGAGCCGGAGTTACGGCATCTGGTGCAGACTTTAAAATGGCTGCCTTAAAAGGGCAATGCCTGCTCTGCACTGGGCAAACAGTTTTTTTGGTTGGTTGGTGTTTTTGCTCAACAACTTTTTTCCCTCAGCTCTTTGCGCTGTATCCGCCCTATTTTGGCTCTTCGTCTGTAATGGGTTGGCCAACCTGGTCTACACTATGAGTTTTGCTGAAAGAGGCAATATAAATGAAGTGTGAGAAAATGCTGATCCGCGCTTCATTTGCATTGCCTCTTCTGGCAAAACTCATAGTGTAGACGTAGACCCAGAGTACAGCATGGGCAGGTATAAGGGATCTCCAGGCTGCGCTGAAGCACAGTGTTCTTCAAGCCCTGGGGATGCAATATACTGTTCTGCAGCAGGCAGCAGCCAGACTGGGGTGTGTGAATGTTTTTCTTCTGATATCTACATTTTATGTCAAACTTCAAAACAGACAGATAAAAAGTCAACCAAGCAGAAACATCTTCATTGAACATCCCATTTTACAAATTAAGAATGGCAAAGTTCTATTTCAATAGTCTGACAGCCTCGGAGACTGATGCCCTAATTATCCTCAGAACGACAGCACATGGGTATTTCCTGCCTTATGTGACTCAGCCAAGAGGTGAAGAGCCCTGTTCTCATTTAGATGGTGTTTCAGTATAAAGCCATCTCAAACTGCAGTCATTCTTCTGAGACACGCCCCCAGAGGAATAGTTTATGTTCTCAGGTGCTCCTGATGGGCACCTTAATCTCATCAATAGCATTGTCAGTTAGGAAACAAGACCTACTTTCCACAAAACCATATGGACTGTCATTAATTATATTTTGGTGCTTTCGTTTTTTATTGACTGAATTGTTATAAAACGTAACTGGCCTATAATTATGTGGGTCATCCTAGTTGCCCTTTTGAGAAGTGGCACAGTAGCATTCTCAATTCAAGAAGAGCCAAGAGGCTCTTGTTCTTCGACTTCAAAACCTATGCAGTTAGTATCCATTATACTTTGGGTATTAGATTTAAATGCTGCAAAATTCTGAAAAGTTACTCATGCCCCTTCCTGTTCTACATCTTTTATGTTGTGCCCCCTGTTCACTGCACCCTCCCCCGGCTGATATTGTAGTCCCTCCCCTCTCCAGTGCATGCCGAGGAGCTGGTACCGCCACCCCACACCTGTGATCACACACTCCTTTCATACTTCGATCGGCTCTCTGCACCCTTTGCCATTGGTGCCCTCCTTCCTTGCTTGCACCTTAGCGGGGATTAGTAGCCAGTGCACTCCAATCCCACTCCATCTCAGAATCCCCATGGACAAGGGGCTGCTCTGTAGTATGCCAGAGCAGCTTCTGTCTGCAGGGAGCTCAGACCACCTGTTTCTTCTAATTCCAGGATCTTTTTAATAGAGAGAAGCTCTGCAGAATCTATCTTTCATATATCTCTGTTGTTTACGATAAACCAATAGAAGTAAAAACTATTTTAAAAATTGTCATTGAATAGACGCAGTGACATGATCTGATGAATGCCAATTTGTTTAGCACCTTTTCAGAATAGAATTCCACTACAAACAAAATTATAGGTATCATGAAGCAGGTATAGGTCTGAATGGTACAATGAAGTGGAGCTCTGATAATTTATGGAAGAGATGAACATTGTTAAAGGAAAAACAATTTGTACCGGTAGGTGGCAATTTAAAAAAAAATAATCACAAGACTAAATTAAGGGAAAGAAAAGAAAATCTTCAATAAAAAGCCATTTTGGAGAAGACAAGATTTAATTCTGAAGTTTTTAAAAAATGTTTATTTTGCTAGTTTATTATTTACAGTTATTATTGTCATAAAGCTATATATATATATATATATATATAAATCTTTTATTTCAGATTGTAGAACTAGAGGGCAGTTTAATGCATTTTCATATCACTTCCGAGGAAGACGATCTCTTGATTATAGCTTTCAGGAGGACAAACCCTTAAAGAAAATGAAAATGCTCAAAACAGTGAGGTAAGGATTTTGTACTAAGGTATGAAGAAAGGTTTTTCTTTTGTTTGACTTGGTTTGGTTTTGTGTAAGAGAGAGGAAAATTGAATAATTTTCTGCAAATGCACATTAGATTTTTGCAGTCTCCAGTCCATCAGTATGGGATTGATGCCTTTCCCTTTGACATTTCTAAATATTCAAAAGCAAAAGCAAAATTGAATGCTACAGGTTGTCAACTTTAGTTCTCATTTCTACTTTTGTTTACCTTCCAGCTCTAATTTTCATAAGACATTCAGCATATGAAAAAATAACACTTATACCCCCAGTTCTGTTTATTTTCCTCAGAAGAAATTTGAAATGTAAAGAAAAAAGCAATAGAAAATCTGGGTTGTTCTTCGAGAAATTGCTCATGTCCATTCCATGTAGGTGTGTGCATGTGTCATCTAAAGATTTTCCTGGCAGTACCCTTTGGGCCAGTAGAGGAGCCCCATGGAGTGGCTAATATACCCCTGCTGGCCCTCCACCCCCTCAGTTCCTTCTTACCGCTTGTGATGTCAAAAGCTCTGCAAGTGCCTCTTAGCAGTTCTCGCCTGTTGTTTAGCTAGTTACAGTAAAACTCCAATAGTCCGGCACCCAATTGTCCGGCACTCCCGATAGTCCGGCATCAAAATGGCAAGCGCTCCTGACGGAACCGGGACGGAACCTGGAACCGCTCAGGTCAGCCGCTTTCACATGGGTTACAGCAGGGAGGGGAGGCGTTTGGCTCTGGGGAAGGGGGGGAGGGGAGGGAAGGGGGATTGGGTGATGTACAGCATCCTGGTCAGCTCATTGAAAAGCCGGCCACTCAGCACACATGCCCCAGCGCCTGGAGGGAGACGTGCGGCTGTACCAAGCATAAGGGGGGGCGGAGTGGGATCGGGTTACAGCAGGGAGGAGAAGTGTTTGGCTCCAGTTTTCTCGGGACCAAGAGCCCCCCTTCAGGGACCCCATTGACTTGCTCCCTGACGTCAGGGCAGTTGCTCCCCTGGGGACAGGCCTCACCAGGACCCACTTCGGAGAGAGGGCCTACCACTGCTTAACCCTCTATGGTGGCCTCCTCTGAAACCTGTAGACGGTGGGCATGAAAGGGTCCTCATCCTCTTTACCTATTGAGGCCTTTGGGTGGGTCTCTCCCTTCCATGCCCTCCATGGACTTGAGATCCCATCAGGAGCTCCTCCACCATCTAGCCCAGAGTCTGGGAATTCAGGCAGAGAGAGTGATGAAGATCATGAACATCCTCTGATAAACCCCAGACTCTATTCTGCTGACAGATAAGAAGGTCAAACAGAGGTACTTTGTACTGAAAGAAGGGAATGAGCACCTCTTCTCCCACCCACCTCCGGCGTCCCTGGTCATCCAGGGAGAGGCAAGACCTCCTGATAGGGATGTTAAATATCGGTTAATTGAATAGTCAAGTAACCTCATGAATTCTTATCAGTTAGTCGACTATTCTATAGTTCCCGGGGCTGGGCCTGCAGCCAGTGTGCTCCATCCTCACTCCTGAGGAGCCCTCTGCCATTCTGCACTTCTGCTGCTGTATCAGAGGCAGCAGCATAGGGTGCCAGGCGGGAGCTGGTCTGCAAGGGGATCCAGTTTAAAAACCAGCTCCCCTCATGGACTGGCTACCTGTCACCCTGTGTTGCTGCCTCTGATAAAGAGGCAGCAGCTTGGGTGGCAGCAGCCCCCGTCTGGGGTGGGGATCTGAGCTCCCGGACCCGACATGAGCCAGAACTGAGCCGGGCTGCCTGCCTGCCCCGCTCCTAATACACTTTAAATGCAGAGCCGAAGCAGGGGTAGGTCCTGGACCTGTTGCAAGCCAGGACTTAGCCGGGCTGCTGGCCAGCTTTCTAAAAAATGTACTGGCAAGGGCAGGGGGAAATTTACTGGCAAGCACTTTTGCTTATCGGTTAATCAGTTAATTGACTACACTTTACATTCCTACTTCCTGGGCAGAAAGGCCTATGCCTGTGGGGGCCTCCAGCTTCGCATAGCGAACCAGCAGGTCCTGCAGAATCGCTATGCATACAGCACATGGGCAGCCATGGACAAGTTCGCCAAGCTGGTCCTCAGGGAATCTGAGCCTGAATTTAGATCCCTGTTGGAAGAGGGCAGGGTGGCCCAGGACACAGCTGATGCAGTAGCTCTCACCATGGCCACGGGGTTGGTCTTGCACCACGTCTGTTGGCTGCAGGTATCTGGAGTGCCTCCCAAATTCCAGACTACCATTCAGGACTTCCTGTTCCAGAGGCCGTCTCTTTTCTCTGATTAGACTGACCAATGTCTGCATGGCCTCAAGGATATCTGGGCCACCCTAAAGTTCCTTGATATCCATACACTAGCTACCCAGAGGCATTTCCTCTTGGGCAGGAATGCCTCTAGGCCCTCTCAGCAGAGTGCATGCCCTGATTTCTCCCAGCACAGGGGGAGAAATGGGAATGGGAGAAATAACAGACATTGTTCCTGCCCAGCCCCAGATCAGGGCCAAGACCCCTCCAACAAGTCCCAAGGACTCCAGCAAGGATTTTGAGGGTACTCTGAGGACAGCGTACCAACTTCATCTCTCCTATTCAGGGACTGCTTATTCCCTCTCTGCCGGTCCTGCGAGTCTAATACATCATCCCCTTCCTTTCGTATCCTCCCTCCCACCCTCCTGCCTTGTCCCTCTTCAGCAACCCCTCTCACAAGCATCTCCTCTGGGAGGAGGTACAACAGCTTCTCAGCCTAGGAGTGGCCAAAGTGGCCCCCCAAGAGTTCTTGGGCAGGGGTTTCTACTCCTGGTATTTCCTGGTTCCTAAGGCCAAAGCGTGTTCCGACTCTAATAGTCTCTTAGAGGAGAGTCTATTGATAGAGATTCTCTAGGTTTTAGTCAGGAGGAGAGGATGGAAGAGGATATAGTGTGGGCCAGATCAGACAAAAAACATTCACATAAAAAAGAATCTGACACATCAGAAAAGGGAAGACAAATAAACAGTGACAAGTTTTTAAAGTGCTTGTACACAAATGCTAGAAGACTAAAAAATAAAATGGGTGAACTAGAGTGCCTCGTGATACTGATATAATACTCATCATAGAAACCTGGTGGAGTGAGAACAATCAATGGGACACAATCATTCTGGAGTACAAAATATATTGGAAGGATAGAACAGTTCGTGCGGGTGGGGGAGTGGCACTATATGTGAAAGAAAATTTAGAATCAAATGAAGTAAAAATCTTAAATGAATCAACATGTTCCATAGAATTGCTATGGATAGTAATTCCCTGCTCTAATAAGAATACAACAGTAGGGATCTATTATTGACCACCTGACAGGACAGTAATAGTGACTGTGAAATGCTAAGGGAGATTAGAGAGGCTATCAAAATAAAAAATTCAGTAATAGTGGGGGATTTCAACTATCCCCATATTGACTGGGTACATGTCACCTCAGGACTCAGATGCAGAGTTAAAATTTCTTGATATCTTAAATGATGGCTTCTTGGAGCAGCACAGGAACCCACAAGGGGAGAGGCAATTCTCGATTTAATCCTGAGTGACACGCAGGATCTGGTCCAAGAGGTAACTATAACCGGACCGCTTGGAAATAGTGACCATAATATAATAACATTTACCATTCCTGTGGTGGGAAGAACACCTGAGCAGCTCAACACTGTGGCATTGAATTTCAAAAAGGGGAACTATGCAAAAATGAGGAGGTTAGTTAAACAGAAATCAAAAGGTACAGTGACTAAAGTAAAATCCGTGCAAGCTGCATAGATACTTTTCAAAGACACCATAATAGAGGCCCAACTTAAATGTATACCCCAAATTAAAAAACATAGTAGAAGAGCCATCGTGGCTTAACAGCCATGTAAAAGAAGCAGTGAGAGATAAAAAGACATCTTTTAAAAAGTGGAAGTCAAATCCTAGTGAGGTAAATAGAAAGGAGCATAAACGCTTCCAAATTAAGTGTAAAAATGTAATAAGAAAAGCTAGCCAAAAACTCAAAAGGTAATAACAAAATGTTTTTTAAATACATCAGAAGCAGAAAGCCTGCTAAACAACCAGTGGGGCTGCTGGACGATCGAGATACAAAAGGAGCACTTAAAGACGATAAAGTCAATGCGGAGAAACTAAATGAATTATTTGCTTCAGTCTTCACGGCTGAGGATGTTAGGGAGATTCCCAAACCTGACCCGTCCTTTGTAGGTGACAAATCTGAGGACTTGTCACAGATTGAAGTGTCATTAGAGGAGGTTTTGGAATTCATGAACTTAACAGTAACAAGTCACTGGTACCAAATGGCATTAACCCAAGAGTTCTGAAAGAATTCAAACGTGAAATTACAAACCATAGTTAATAGTTCTGCAACCTATCCTTTAAATCAGCTTCTGTACCCAATGACTGGAAGGTAGCTAATGTAATGCCAATATTTAAAAAGGGCTCTAGAAGCGATCCCGGCATTACAGACCGGTAAGTTTAATATCAGTACTAGGCAAATTAGTTGAAACAAATGTAAAGAATAAAATTGTCAGACACATAGAAGAACATAATTTGTTGGGCAAAAGTCAACATGGTTTCTGTAAAGGGAAATCATGTCTTAGTAATCTATTAGGGTATGTCTACACTACAGCGCTATTTCGAATTAACTTAATTAAGCTAATTCGAATTAACGCATCTACACACAAAACCTATTTCGAAATAGCGTTTTGCTATTTCGAAATAGCGCGTCCACACTGAGTGGACCCTGAACCGAAGTTAAGGCTGGCCGGAACCAGTGCCGGCAGGGCATCAGGTTAGGACTTACTGTGTGGGGCTGCTGCCTGAGGCTAACGTAAGCTCCGTGCTTAAAGGGACCCTACCCCCACCCCAGAAAGACAGTTCTCAGGGTTCCCCTCTTGTTTGTCTACCTCGATGAGGGACAGCAAAGCATTCCTGTCTTGGAGTGCCCTGAGTGCCCTTACTCAGGACACCATAGCACTCGACCACATGGAGCCAGAGCTGCCCCTGCGCACGCCGGTGCGTCTCGTGGGGTTGTTGCCATCAGCCCTGCAGGCTGCCATCCGAGGGGTCAATCGGGGGGCTGTCAGGATCCAGGAGGCCCTGCAGGAGAGCATCCACCCCAAGGAGCCCTCAGAGCCACCCCGGTCCTCCCCACCGGGGGCTCGTGCCCCATTCCTCCCTCATGTCCTTCCATTTACCCCTCCCTAGCCTCCCTTCCTGATGTCAAATAAAAGACACATTTTTTCATAAACACGAACTGTCTTTATTTAACAAAACTGGGGAGGGGGAATGAACCTCTGGGGAGACTGGGAAAAGTAGGTGGGAGAGGGGAAGGAGAAACCTGGGAGGAGGGAGCTGGAAGGGGGAAACAAGGGGAAGAAGGAGGAGGGGAAGCTCAGGGCCCAGAGTTGGGGGTCTCGCCGGACCAACTTGATTTTCATGCAAACCTGCTCCTGGGTTCGCATGTGGCCTTTCGTGGCCAGGCTGGCAGCTATCCTGCCATAGATGGTCGCATTCCTCCATCTAGTGCGGAGATCATGGACTTTGGGGGCATCCCCCCCAAACCTGAATAAGGTCCGTGATCTCTACTCTGGACCAGGAAGGCGCCCGCCTTCTCCAGCCCCTGTCAGGCTCCTTTGCAGTGTAGACATACCCTTAGAGTTCTTTGAAGGGGTCAACAAACGTGGACGAGGGGGATCCAGTAGCTATAGGGTACTTAGATTTCCAGAAAGCCTTTGACAAGGTCCCTTACCAAAGGCTCTTATGTAAATTAAGTTGTCATGGGATAAGAGGGAAGATCCTTTCATGGACTGAGAACTGGTTAAAAGACAGGAAACAAAGGGTAGGAATAAATGGTAAATTTTCAGAATGGAGAGGCGTAACTAGTGGTGTTCCCCAAGGGTCAGTCCTAGGACCAATCCTATTCAACTTATTCATAAATGATCTGGAGAAAGGGATAAACAGTGAGGTGGCAAAGTTTGCAGACGATACTAAACTGCTCAAGGTAGTTAAGACCAAAGGAGACTGTGAAGAACTTCAAAAAGATCTCACCAAACTAAGTGACTGGGCAACAAAATGGCAAATGAAATTTAATGTGGATAAATGTAAAGTAATGCACATTGGAAAAAATAACCCCAACTATACATATAATATGATGGAGGCTAATTTAGCTACAACTAATTGGGAAAGAGATCGTGGAGTCATCGTGGATAGTTCTCTGAAGACGTCCATGCAGTGAAGAGAACTAGATAAATTCATGGCAGTTAAGTCCATAAATGGCTATTAGCCAGTATGGGTAAGGAACGGTGTCCCTAGCCTCTGTTTGTCAGAGGGTGGAGATGGATGGCAGGAGAGAGACCACTTGATCATTACCTGTTTGATTCACTCCCTCTGGGACACCTGACATTGGCCACTGTTGGCAGTCAGGGTACTGGGCTGGATGGACCTTTGGTCTGACCCAGTATGGCCATTCTTATGTTCTTATGTTCATCCTAGACCTCAGGAAAGTCAATGCCTTTAACACCAAAGCCAAGTTCAAGATGGTGACACAGGCGTCCATCGTCCCCTCTCTGAGTCCTGGAGACTGGTACGCTGCTCTCCATCTAAAAGATGCCTACTTCCATATTTCTATTACACCCAGGCGGTTCCTCCACTTTACAGTGGGCCAGGACCATTATCAGTTTACAGCCCTCCCAATTAGCCTTTCTACAGCCCTTCGAGTATTCACAAAACGTATGGCCATCGTCTCTGCCGCCCTGAGTAAATGGGGGATCCAGATGTTCCCCTACCTAGAAGATTGGCTTCTCTAAGGCCCTTCCTCAGCTCAGGTGCTGGCCCACATCGTTCTAGTACAAGACCTTTTTCGGGAGCTGGGGCTCCTCCTGATGTGGCCATGTTGACTGTGGTCCCCACCCAGATTATAGAGTTCATGGGCACCCACCTGGACTCTATGTTGGCCACAGGCTCACTCCCCAGGTCCTGTTTTCTGGTGAACAGGGTTGCCGTCCTAGACATACAGGCTTTCCAGATGATCAAGGCCAGGATCTATATGTGCCTCCTGAGGCTTATGGCTCCCACATTATTCAGCCCTGCACCTACATGCAAAGCTCTGCATGCACCCACTGACGCTGTGGCTGGCGCAGGTTCACAACCCATCCTTCCACCCTTGGGACAGAGTGGTGATGGTTCCCCCTTATATCCTTAATTCCCTGGATTGGTGGAGCCAGGAGGAGGTGGTCTGCACTGGAATCCTGTTCTCCAGGCCTTTACTGACACTTCAGTTATTGACGGATGCATCTAACACTGGTTGGGGGGGCTCATCTTGTAGATATGAGGACCTAATGTGGTTTTCCCCTTCTAGACCTGTTTGCCACCCATTAGAACAGGAAGTGCCAAAGGTTCTGCTCCCTCATGGGGATGGGGCGGGGATCCCTGGAAGACGCACTCATCACTCCTGGGGCCAAGGGTCTACTTTATGTGTTTCTGCCCTTCCTGTTGGTTCACAAGGTACTCCTGTAGGTTCGGAAGTTCAGGGCATCCCTGATCCTCATCGCACCGTCATGGCCCAGACAGCACTGGTTCATGTCCCTCCTGAGTCTGTCCTGCGAGAGGCGATTGCTGTCCTGCTAGACCCAGACGTGATAATGCAGGATTTCGGCAGTCTTTGCCACCCAAATCTGCGGTCCCTGCAACTAATGGCATGGAAACTCCATGGCTGAGAGCGGCAGAACTGCAGTGCTTGGAGCAAGTGCAGGAGGTCCTGCTGGGGAGTAGGAAGCCGTCCATGAGGACCACTTACCTGGCTAAATGAAAGCGTTTGTCTATCTGGGAAACACAGAAGGGAGTATCATCTATGGATGCCCAGGTCCCACTGGTCCTGGACTAACCATTGAACCTTAGGATACAGGGCCTATCCTCCTCATCAGTTAGGGTGCACCTGGCAGCTATCTCCACTTTCCACCTGGGCTCATGGGGCAAGACACTGTTTGTGGACTCCGTGGTACACAGATTTTTGAAAGCTTGGACAGGCTTTATCTGCACATCCGTCAGCCTGTCACTCCAGGGGATCACAACCTGGTCCTCTCCAAACTCCCGAGTTGACTCCTTTGAGCCCCTGGTGACGTGCTCATCGCTACACCTTTCCTGGAAGGTGTCTTTTTTGGTGGCTATCACTTCCGCCACTGAGGTCTCTCATCTTGCATCCCCCTTATACGGCTTTCTTCAAGGATAAGATTAGGTTACGCCCTCATCCTGCCTTCCTGCCAGAGGTGGTGTCTCAGTTTCATGTTTCTGAGGACATTTTTCTCCCAGTTTTCTACCCCATGCCTCTGGCAAGGAACAGGCTTTACATTCTCTAGATGTTAGGAGAGCTTTAGCCTTTTATTTGGAAAAAACAAAGCCCTTCCATAAGTCCCCACAGCTGTTTGTGGCAATCGCAAAATGGCTGAAGGGGCAATCGGTTCCTGCGCAGAGGATCTCCTCATGGAACACATCCTGTATCAAGAGGGCATACCAGTCTCCCCTCTTACAACTCACTCTACTATGGCACAGGCCTCCTCTACTGCCTTTGTGGCTCATGTTCCTCTACTGGACATTTGTAGGGCTGCCTCGTGGTCTTCAGTCCATACTTTTGCCAATCACTGTGCACTGGCTCAGCATGCTAGGGAGGATGCAGCTGTGGGTAGAGCTGTCCTCTGCTCTGAAGGTTAGAACGCCAAACCTGCCTCCTGGGGTTTCTGCTTTAGAGTCACCTACGTGGAATGGACATGAGCAATCACTTGAAGAAAAAACTGTTACTTACCTCGTAACTGTTGTTCTTCGAGATGTGTTGCTCATGTCCATTCCAAATCCCACGTGCCTCCCCTTCTTTGGAGTAGTCCGGTAAGAAGGAACTGAGGGGGTGGAGGGCCAGCAGGGATATATATTAGTGGATATACTGGCATCACTCCAGGAAGCTCCTCTGCTGGCCAAACGGGTACTGCTAGGGGAAAATCTTCTGACAATGTGTACATGCAGTGCACGCACACCTACATGGAATGGATATGAGTAATTACTAGAAGAATCATAGAATCATAGAACACTAGAAGTAGAAGGGACCTTGAGAGATCATCGAGTCCAGTCCCCTGCCCTCACAACAGAACCTAGTACCATCTAGAGCATCCCTGATAGATATTTACAAAGGTAAGTAACCGCTTTTTTTATAGCATCCATCCATAACAGCATTTATTTGCCTGGAAAATGCACAGACACCTGCTGTTCCAAAGTGATCCAAGCAGGGATTGCAGATAATATATACCTCACATCAATGTATAGGTACTTGCTTAGAAACCAGGGCAGGCAAATATTGGGGCAGTTGTATTGAAATCTGTGGGTTAGACTCTCTCATGCCAAGATCTACTCAGGGGAGAAAAGAGTGATGGTTATGGCTTCCTAATGCTCAAGTTGTGCCAGCACTGATGTGAGTTACAACAGCCTAGGGTCTACCCTGATTTATAAAAATTGAGTACTATAGGGGCCCCTAAGCTAGCTGTTAACTGGCAGAGTAGAGATGGGCTCTTCTCCATCCAGATGTGCACTTTCCCTTCCCTGATATACCCTACTCCAGTTGGTGCAGAAACCAGCATCATCTGTTTTATGATATTGTGTGGTCCTCTTCTCAGTTCTCAAACCAGTAGTGGTGGCCACATTCTAGCTTTCTTGCAGTATCTGGAACTCGGAAGGAGAGAATCTGTCATAATGTGTTCATACCTTCACCCGGACAAGAGAGATCTGGACAAACTAGGGAAATAGTCTGAGGTAAAGAAGATGAAATTCGAAAAGGACAAATGCGAAGTACTCCACTTAGGAAGGAATAATCATAAATACAAAATGGGAACTGACTGTCTAGGAAGGAGTACTGCAGAAAGGGATCTAATGGTCATAGTGGACCACAAGCTAAATAGGAGTCAACAGTGTAACGCTGTTGCAAAAAAAGCAAACATGATTCTGGGATGCGTTAACAGGAATGTTGTAAGCAAGACATGAGAATTAATATGTCCACTCTCTTCTGTGCTGATTAGGCCTCAACTGGAGTATTGTGTCTATTTCTGGGCACATTTCAGGAAAAGATGTGGACAAATTGGAAAAAAAAAATCCAGAGAAGAGCAACAAACATGATCAGAGGACTAGAAAACAAGAGGGAAAACTAAAAGAATTAAGTTTGTTTATTATGGAAAAGAGAAGACTGAGAGGGGACATGATAATCATTTTCAAGTACCTAAAAGGGTGTTACAAGGAGGAGGAAGAAAAATCATTCTCCTTAACCTCTAATGATAGAACAAGAAGCAAAGGGCTTTAATTACAGCACGAGAAGTTTAGGTTAGACATTAGGAAAAACTTTCTGTCAAGGTGGTTAAGCACTGGAATGAATTGCCTAGGGAGGTTGTCAAATCTCCATCATTGAAATTTTCAGAGCAGGCTAGACAGACATCTGTCAGGGATGATCTAGATGGTGCTTGGTCCTACCATGAGTGCAGGGGACTAAACTTGATGACCTTTTGAGGCTTCTTCCAGTTCCAATATTCTGTGATTCCATGAAAGGAGTGTTTTCAGGCACTTGCATAATAAGATTCTGTCTTGTCTCCTTTTTGTCTAGAAATTGTGTTCTTTGTGTTCCAGATACTACATGATTCAGCTAGTAAACTCAATTCGTCATGTAAAACTCTTTTGCAGATGTGATCATAGCCCAGATGTTTTCTAATGATCTGACCCATATAGGCACCTTTTGAGGATGAAAAATTATTAAACTAGTTCAGCAATAGAAGCAAGCCTTCATCTGCTCAATCTCCCACAGAGACATTGGAATCCTCTCAGATTCTGAAAGAAACATGCTCTTACATACAATTTGACATAAATTATTTATTTGTATTTATATGTATAAGCCTAAAACAGTGGTTCCCAACCTTTTCCAGATGGGGACCCATTTTGACAATTCAGGAAGACTTGGTAACCCAAGGCAATTAAAAAACGGGGGGAGGAGAGGGAGCAGAGCCACCTGGGGGGAAACTTGGTGACCCTTTTTTTTGAAATGTAATGGCGACCCATATTTGGGTCCCAACCCATAGTTTGGGAAACCCTGGCCTAAAACATTGTGTCTTTCTCAACCAGAGCCTCCAAACCATTGGGACCAAATTATTCTTGACTACCCAAATCTATACCAGAGTACAAACAACTCTGTTATATACTAGCCAATTAGCCTGCCGTAAGACGGGATTTTCAGGTCTCTCCTCCACGTCGGTCTTCTCTCCTGAGCCTCCGGTCTCTCACTCCGTCTCTCTTTCTCTCTCTTCTCCTCCTACTGCCTCCCCCTCTCTCTCTCAGCTCTCCTCCACCTTCTGCCTCTCTCTCCGTCTCTCTCTCTTCTCCCCCTCATGCCTCTCACTCTCCCTTTCTCTTCTCCTCCTGCCTCTCACTCTCTCTTCGCTCTCCTCTGTCTCCGTCAGGGATGCACTCTCATCCAGGCCCCGCCCCCCTTCGCCTCCTGCCATGGTGTTCGGCTGACTTCTGCGCTGCTCAGCTGGGCCGCCGTGCGGGAGCAAGCGGCACAAACGGACTCTCTCTCTCATCTCCTCCTACTGGCTCACCCTCTCTCTCAGCTCTCGTCTGCCTCCTGCCTCTCTCTTCGTCTCTCTCTTTCTCTTCTCCCCCTCCCGCCTCTCACTCTGTGTTTCTCTTCTCCTCCTCTCTCTCTCTCTCTCTCTTGCTGTCCTCCACCTCCTCCATTCTCCTCTCTGTCTCCTCCGCGTCCTCTGTGACTGCTCTGCTTTCCTCCTTTTGAATCCGGCACCCTTTCCTGATGTCAGAGACACACGCTCGTCCAGGCCCCGCCCCCTGGCTGTTCTCTCTGGGCGTCACTGTTGCCTCCCTCCGTGGCGCTCGGCTGACTTCTGCGCTGCTCAGCCGGGCCGCTGTGCGGGAGCAAGCGGCACAAGCAGCCATTTGGGCCCCATGCTCCCCATGCATGGGGAGCGCGGACCCCAAACAGCCGCTTGCGCTGCTTGCTCCCGAGCGGCGGCCCAGCTAAGTGGCTCAGAAGTTAGCCGATTATCACAGCGGGAAGGAACAGCGCCACCCAGAAGGAACAGCCAGCGTTTCAGCGTTACAGAGTCACAGACTTTGGGCTACTTTATATACGATTACTGCTTTGTTCACCCTCTGCTTAAGACTCCCTGCACTCCTTTTTTTATCATCACAAATATAAGGACTACTAGACTAGCTTTCACAAAACTGGTTTATGAATCTGAAATATTCAGTTACATATTTACAAGGTGGGCTAGTATGTATGAAAGGCCTTGTACTTTAGTTAGTATGTCATTCTGCTATCAAGGGCTCAGATTTTAAAAGTAAAATTTTGATCAAGCCACTGTTCAGAGTCCATCGATTAATTTTTTTTACAAACCCGAAAGTGCATGAGCCAAGAGAGTGATCCCAGGCTTCTCCAGCACACCCTTTCAATCAGAGTCAGTTGGAAGCTCTTCTTCAGAAATGAGAATACTGGGAAGACAAAATGCGTAGTGTGACTGCACTTTGCGTCTATAGCATATTAGATTTACCCAGCTGTGCTCGGTTCTCAACTCAGTTTTTGGTTTTTTTTTTATATAAAATGTAAATTACATGCTTAATTTAAATCGTTGCTCGGGATTGGGTTGGGGATGAGTTCACATTCACCTGCCCCCTGTGCTCCCCAGCTAGAGTAAGGAGTGCAGCAAACTGTGCACTTCCCCTCACTCCCTAATGAAGAGGAACAAACCTGGACCTGCCCCAGCTGGGGGACATGCACCCCTTCCCCAGCTGTGCCTGCTGGAACAGTAGCAGCCGTGAAGAGGTGTTTCTCACCTGGTTCAAAGCTGCCATGGAGTATGTCTGCACTGCACCGTAGGTTGAAATAAGATACGCAATTTGAGCTACACAAAGTGTGTATCTTAATTCAATGTTATTTCAAAATAGCTTATTTCAAAATTTGGCACTGTCTATACAGTACGTATTTTGAAATAAATCACTATTCCGAAACGTCCCTTACTCCTTGTGGAATGAGGTTTATAGGGACATCGGAATAGCGAGCCCATTATATTTTGAAATAACGGGCATGCTCAAAAGACTTGGAATAGCTATTTCAGAATACATCCAGTATCCCGAAATAGCGCTGCAGTGTAGACATAGCAATGGTGAGAGAGGGCTGGGGAGTCCTCTCTCCCCAGGGCAGCCTGCATACTGAATCCTTCATCTCCAGCCCTACCCGAGACCAATAATTCAAATGACTTATATACATTTTTCATTTTATTTTACAAAAACCAAAAATTATTTGAGTTAAGAACCCAAGCAACATCAGGTAATTCTTCTAGTACAACATACACATTAAATAAACTATCTTGCCTCAGTTGCTGCAAGAACATAAAATTGTGGCCCCAACCAATAACTAACAAAAAATGTAATTGCTTCAACAGCATATCCACTAGTGTTCCTTTCCTTTTTCTAGCCCTATAAATACCCCTACTCCTGTGCAAGGGAGCAAAAGTGGCCCATTAGCTGTTTGCTACTGACCTTTCTGGAAATTATCAATATTTAATATAAATTGTGAATTTGAGTCCTGAACCCTCACTTGTTCTTCAGATGCCTGTTAACACTGAGTATAAATCTGCATGTATTCGTTGACTAATAATTAGAAATAAAGAGTCAATACTAGCCACATTACTATTAGACAGAGGACATTTGGGGATTTCCTCCAATGCTCCCCAATCCCATTCTCCATTCATGGTACCATAGTTTAAATAAAATTACCAAAGTACTTGAAACAAGCATGATTATATTGCATTATTTTGAGAAATAAAATGTGAAGAATTTTGCAGAATTTTAAAATATGTGCAGAATTTTAAATTTTTTCGGTACAGAATTCCCCCAAGAGTAGGAGATAGTCCCTACTCCCAAAGAAATTATAATCTAGAAGACAAAGAGAAGTCAGGATATGCTTGGAAACTCAAATAAGGTAACAATTCAGATTGTATTTTCTTGGCTTACTTCTGGTAAGTATTATGGAAGGAATGAACCAGAGGGCTTTGGTGGTGACTCAGTGGGTATGTCTAGATTATATGCGTCTGCCGACAGAGGCATGTAAAATAGGCTACCCGACATAGTCAATGAAGCCAGGATTTAAATATCCCCGGCTTCATTAAAATAAAAATGGCCGCCGCGCTGTGCCGGCTCAGCTGATTGTCGGCACAGCACGCGAGTCAAGACGCGGCTCAGTTGACAAGGGAAGCCTTTGTCGACTGCTCCATTATGCCTCATGAAACGAGGTTTACAGGAGCGGTCGACAAAGGCTTCCCTCGTCGACCGATCCGCGTCTTGACTCGCGCGCTGTGCTGACGATCAGCTGAGCCAGCACAGCGCGGTGGCCATTTTTATTTTAATGAAGCCGGGGATATTTAAATCCCAGCTTCATTAACTATTTCGGGTAGCCTATTTTACATGCCTCTGTCGGCAGAGGCATGTAATCTAGACATACCCAATGAGAGAAATCTGAGCCTTTGCTGGCAAATTTTGTATTAGTAAAATGCAAGGCTCAGCATAGAAAAAAGCATGTGAGCATTTTATTGCTGGTTTTATATATCTGATTAATTATAAAAAAAACACTGAACAAAATTCATGCATGGAATAACTCCACTGAGATCAATAAAGTTACACCAGGAGTGAATTTATTCCACATTTCAGATGTTTTAATAATTTACATATACATTTAATAATGCTAAGGAAGAGTAGAAATAAAAAATGCTCCACAAACACTCTAACTTTCACTTAATTGACTGTTAAAAGTTCATAGAATCATAGAATACTAGGACTGGAAGGGACCTCGAGAGGTCATCGAGTCCAGTCCCCTGCCCTCATGGCAGGACCAAATACTGTCTAGACCATCCCTGACAGACATTTATCTAACCTACTCTTAAATATCTCCAGAGATGGAGATTTCACAACCTCCCTCGGCAATTTATTCCAGTGTTTGTCTACCCTGACAGTTAGGAACTTTTTCCTAATGTCCAACCTAAACCTCCCTTGCTGCAGTTTAAGCCCATTGCTTCTTGTTCTATCCTCAGAGGCCAAGATGAACAAGTTTTCTCCCTCTTCCTTATGACACCCTTTTAGATACCTGAAAACTTCTATCATGTCCCCCCTCAATCTTCTCTTTTCTAAACTAAACAAACCCAATTCTTTCAGCCTTCCTTCATAGGTCATGTTCTCTAGACCTTTAATCATTCTTGTTGCTCTTCTCTGGACCCTCTCCAATTTCTCCGCATCCTTCTTGAAATGCGGTGCCCAGAACTGGACACAATACTCCAGCTGAGGCCTAACTAGAGCAGAGTAGAGCGGAAGAATGACTTCTCGTGTCTTGCTCACAACACACCTGTTAATGCATCCCAGAATCATGTTTGCTTTTTTTGCAACAGCATCACACTGCTGACTCATATTCAGCTTGTGGTCCACTATAACCCCTAGGTCCCTTTCTGCCATACTCCTTCCTAGACAGTCGCTTCCCATTCTGTATGTGTGAAACTGATTGTTCCTTCCTAAGTGGAGCACTTTGCATTTGTCTTTTTTAAACTTCATCCTGTTTACCTCAGACCATTTCTCCAATTTGTCCAGATCATTTTGAATTATGACCCTATCCTCCCAGCAACCCCTCCCAGCTTGGTATCATCATGATTAGTCGCAACCCCTCCCAGCTTGGTATCATCTGCAAACTTAATAAGCGTAATTTCCATACCAATATCTAAATCGTTGATGAAGATATTGAAGAGAGCCGGTCCCAGAACAGACCCCTGCAGAACCCCACTTGTTATACCTTTCCAGCAGGATTGTGAACCATTAATAACTACTTTCTGAGTATGGTTATCCAGCCAGTTATGCACCCACCTTATAGTAGCCCCATCTAAGTTGTATTTGCCTAGTTTATTGATAAGAATATCATGCGAGACCATATCAAACGCCTTACCAAAGTCTAGGTATACCACATCCACTGCTTCTCCCTTATCCACAAGACTCGTTATCCTATCAAAGAAAGCTATCAGATTGGTTTGACACGATTTGTTCTTTACAAATCCAACAGATCAATTGCCCTGAAGTAGCAGATCTTTGTAGATTGTGGTTATCACTCCCAAATGAACTTTTACCAACTTTTCCAAATCTTCATAGCATAAACAGTAATATACTGGTAAACGTTCTTTGTCACATATTTATAAAGCGGTCAAGAAGTTTAAGTCCCATAAAAATGAAAGTCAAAAGAAAACACCAGGTACTCTTACCCTGGTAACAAAGAGAATCTTTTGAAGGTCAAAGAACAGAAATATCAATGGGGAGGAGTTTCCAGGATTGCTAAGTGAGAGATGTAGAAATTACATTTAGAGATAGGGTCCAAGAGCTGTATTAATACTAGGAGTAAAAATTGTGTTACTGCAGAGAATCCTCTAATATCAACAACCCTCAGACAGAAATGTTTGGCATACTGGACTATGTGGGCTCTTAGTGCTTCATGTAGTAAATGGTTTAATGATTAATGCTCTCTCTATTTTTCTGAATGTTTTTGAAATATGTCTGGATGGTATAATTAATACTCAATATGTCAATTTTCTGTAATGACTTTACACCATATTTTTACTTGAAGATTAAACTTATTAAAATGATTTTGTGATGTAAGTTTGCGAGATGTCAACAGAGCAATTCAACATTTAATAAACAAGTGGCTTTAAATTATTCCAAAAGTGTAAAAGCACTTCTGATTTCAAATGTTTATTAAATTGGAAACAGGTAAGTATACCAACTTGTTCCATTTTCAAAAACTTAGGTTTTCAAGCATAGAAATTCATAGGAAGAAACTCTAAAATGAGTCCAAAAACAATGCTGATTATAATTATACAAGTAAATCATTAGCATTCTGGATTATTGTTAATGTTTAGCTTAACTGGTTCTTTTCTCTGTTATGCCAAGAGACTAACAACATTTTCTATCCCCTACTAAAGTACCCAGAACACTCTTTAACAGTGATGAATTCTGTTTTCAAAACTTCCTATTCCTGCTGGTATAAGGAATAATAATAGCATTAAACAGTTCTCAGCCTGTATACTGTTACAAGGGCACTAATGCTCTGTTGTGCTTCATATTACTCATACAACCAGCTGTCTATACTTGATTTATTCATAATTTACATTTTGGATAGGTCCTATTCAAATAGCCAGTCTAATGAAAACTTTTTGGTGAATATCTTGATCTGTATTCCTCTTGTTGCAGTTCTACAGAACAGATTAAACATTTTAATAATTCCACTTCAGCATCTGATGAACATACAAAATTGCCTGTGGTAAATGACTTTAGAGAATTTGTTTTAGAAATGCAAAAGACCATTACAAGTCTCAGAAATCAGGTAAGATGATGTCATGGACATTTTCTAATCTTGCATTTAATTTACGTAATTTTAAATTGCATATTTACAAAGAAGTCTTATCCTTCTGTGGCAGTGATAGGCAACCTAGGTTAGTGATTGGGCTGCATGAGTGGCCCTCCTTCATCAATGGGCTGCAAGACAGTCGTAACCAAGACAATCTCCTGAGGTAGGGTGTTTTTGCTAACTGCGCTTGTGTAGCTAGAATTTGAGGGGGGGGATTCAATTGAATCATAGCATCGTTTTGATTGGATGCAGAGGGAGCACACAGCTCTCACGGTCAGTGTTGTGTGCAATCAGCATGCACCTCACTTTACGTGCACTTGCTTTACACGTGTGTCTCGTTAGTAGTACTGTCAGGAACAAAACTACAGACAGAAACCAGTAGAATTTGGCAACCCTGCCTATGGGCAGTGTTAAACAAAATGTCTCGTCGGCCACAGATATCACTGGTAATACCTTAAATATAAGGACTTCCTCTGCATCCCCCAGTCCAAAATTTATTTTGTAATCTTTTGACAAAATTAAACGCAAGAACATAGTGTATATATTATGGTTTATTTTTGCATATTTTGTTAATCTTATTTAAAACAAAGATTATACAGTCTGACTTTGTTGACTGTTGTCATCAGAACCTTGTGTAAGCAATGCATTCCATGCATGCGGTCATTCTCTGTGTATGAAACTGTTTATAGGATTAGCTTTTTCCTTCATGTTTTTATTGTATTTAAGACTTGGAATTTATAGAATCTGGGTTTATGGTGTGCGTAAAATTTGTTGATTAAGCCATATCAGTGATCAGCTGTGCATGAAATATGAAATAATGATGTGTGCCAAATTGCAATAATACATTATAATATCCAGCATTCAGATATATTTGAAAAGACTTAACAGTGTGTCATAAAAAATCTCTTAATAATCACACTGACTAAAGTAGCTATAACTGTAGCCACTTTAAAAAGAGGTGCTGTGTTGGGGGGCTGATCACCTCAGCTCTGTGCTTCTTTATCCCCCTGGAGTTGGGAATGTGGGGCGAAGCAAAGTGTCCTGGCTCTAAGCCCCCCCCCCCAACCCAAATGATGGGAGTGTGGGTGGTGAGGCAGCGCACCCAAAGGTTATGCCTTTTTTATCTCCTGAAGCTAGGGGCAAGCATAGTGCCCTGTGCTCTTCTGTGTTTCAGCAAAAGTTTTGTTGAATTTGTAACAGCTGAAGTGAAACTTTTCACCACGCCAAATCTCTATTATATCTTGAAAAACAATGAGGAGTCCTGTGGTAACTTAAAGACACTTTGTAAGCTTATCGCCAAATACATCTCTTAGGGCATGTCTACAGTAGGAAATTATTCTGAAATAACTAAATTCAAAATAATAGCTCCCGAAATAACAAAATCGAAATAGCATGTCCCCATTATGGGGGAGCCTCGAAATTAGTCTGAGGTAGGCTCCATTATTGTGAACGTGATATCTCAACTTAGAGCCCCAGGAAGCACTAGGGAGTAATTACTTCATATTACTCTGGGGAGTAGCTATTTCAAAATAGCAACAGCGGAGCATCCACACGAACGTTATTTTGAAATAACTATTTCAAAATAAGCGTTATTCCCTAAGGAAAGCAGGAGTACAGATTTTGAAATAACCAGCCCATTATTTTGAAATAACAGGCTTAGTAGTGAGGATGCTCCATTTATTATTTCAGAATAAGGGGGGTTATTTCGAAATAACTCCCTAGTGTAGACCAAGGCTTAGTCTTTAAGGTGCCACAGAACTCCTTGCTGTTTCTGCAGATACAGACTAACATGTCTACCCCTCTAATACTTGTCATTTTATCTGACCAGTTCTAAAACTGAGTAATCAACCAAATGCACCTACATGAATGTTGTTAGGGGATTGTATATGTAATCAGGAAAAGCTTTATATTAGTTCATTTTAATAATTTTTTTTCTGCCTTTAGATAAAGAAACTGGAATCACGTCTCAGTAGAACTGATTGCACTGATGAAAAGGGTAAATCGTATTCCAGCAATGAAACCTGGAAAAGGGACTCTTGTACTATGTGTGAATGCAAAGTGAGTATACTGGAATCCATTTTCAGTGTTTAAGACATATTGTGGTCTGTTTTGAAGATATAACCTCTGATGTTGTACCCATAATTTTATAGATTCAAGTGGTTGTTTCAATCTATTTGCAGTTAGTTGCTGGGAAAATTCACCTTTCAAATATCATCCATCTAACATTACTTACAAATCTAATAATTAGACATCTACATAAACTAATTTACTTCATTTGGCTGGTGCTTAATTATACTTGCAAAAATGTGGGTGAAAGGGGGAGGCCTGGAAGAAGACATTCCAAAAGCAACCTCTTACAGAATGTAAAAATTGGTAAAAGCTCATGTACTAAAATGTTAGTATTTTCCTTCTTTTTAACCTTTAGGGAAAGACATCAAATAATGTTATGGGGAGAGGAGGGGACACTTTGGCTACGTGGGATCCCTGAACTTTGTGTGAACTTTAGATAATAAATCAATATGCAACTTATAAATTGTATTATTAATTCAACTTCACTGTGGTAATGCGTGCCTAAGAACCAAACAAGAATATGGCCTCATTGTGCTATGTGCTATACAAACACAAGAGCAGTAGATATGTACTTACAGTCTCAATAGGCAAGACAGACACATGGCGGGATAAAGGAATATACCACAGAAGCAGAGTTAATAATAATAATATGCAGCACAGTGTCACAAAATCATAGAATTGTAGGACTAGAAGTGACCTTGAGAGGTCATCTAGTCCAGTCCCCAGCTCTCATGGCAGAACTAAGTATTGTCTAGACCATTGTTCCTTCTAATTGTTCCATCTATGTTCAGAATAAATGTGTTATGTGCATCAACGTACATGTGGATGTGCACCACTAGTAGAAACACATGGTACTGGCTGTGAATGGCTGTGGTGTCTCTGATAATCAACTGGGTGGCATTTGGATCTAGGCAGCCATCCAAACACTCAACTTGGACGGAACACTGAGCTAGACCATCCCTAATAGGTGTTTGTTTAACCTGCTCTTAAAAAAAACATCTCCAATGATAGAGACTCCATGATATCCCTACGCAATTCATTCCAGGCTTAACCACTGTAGCAAGACGTTTTTCCTATTGTCTAACTGAAACTTCCCTTGATGCAATTTAAGCGCATTGCATCCTGTTCTAGCATCAGAGGTTAAGATGAATCATTATTCTCACTCCTCCTTATAACAATCTTTTTATGTTCTTGAAAACTGTTATGCCCCCCTCTGTCTTCTCCAGTATAAACAAAGCGGCTACGTCTAGACTGGCATGATTTTGCGGAAATACTTTTAACGGAAAAGTTTTTCTGTTAAAAGTATTTCCGCAAAAGCGCGTCTAGATTGGCACGGATGCTTTTGCGCAAAAAGTGCTTTTGCGCAAAAGCATCCGTGGCCAGTCTAGACGCGATTTTGCGCAAGAAAGCTCCGGTGGCCATTTTCGCCATCGGGGCTTTTTTGCGCAAAACAGTCCTTCCCTGTCTACACTGGCCCTCTTGCGCAAGTATTCTTGCACAAGAGGGCTTTTTCCCGAGCAGGAGCGTGAAAGTATTTGCGCAAGAAGCACTGATTTTGTACATTACAAAGCCAGTGCTCTTACACAAATTCAAGCGGCCAGTGTAGACAGCTGGCAAGTTTTTGCGCGCAAAAGCAACTGCTTTTGCGCAAAATCTTGCCAGTCTAGACGCAGCCAGCCAGTTTTATTAGTCTTTCTTCACAGGTCATATTTTCTAGACCTCTGATCATTTTTGTTACTCTTCTCTGGATCTTCCATAATTTATCCACGTCATACCCGAAATGTGGCACCCAGAACTGGACACAGTACTCCACTTTAGGCCTAATCAGCACACACTCGAGTGGAAGAATTACTTCTCATGTCTTGCTCACAACACTCCTGCTAATACATCCCAGAATGATGTTTACTTTTTTTGCAGTTACACTCATAACTCATATTTTATTTGTGATTCGCTCTGATCCCCAGATCCCTTTCGGTGGTGCCCCTTCCTAGGCAGTCATTTCCCATTTTGTATGAGTGCAACTGATTATTCCTTCCCAGGTGGAGTACTTTGCATTTGTCCTTACTGAATTTCATTCTATTTTCATGATAGTTTCATGGCTTTTTTAGGTGGGTTTAGGTAAGAGGGTATAAGCTAAATGGCGAGGGGGAGTGAAAGGAGAGAGGACATTGAAGGGAAGTGGCAATGAGAGGAGCAAGTTAGGGGAGAAGAGGATGGGAGGAGCAGGTGCAGACTGATGCTTAGGAGATCAGATTGTGAGAGAGGATGAAAGAGTTTTAGAACAAACAGTCATTTTAAAAGTTGCCATTCAAGGTGCTTTCTTCTAGATGCAAATGTTAATATTCTCTCAAAACAATCTATGACACATTCAAAATTTGTTTCAGTAGCCAAAACCTTAGAAAGAATGGCTTTTACATTCCCGAATAATGTAAATGCAGGTTGAGCCTCTGTAGTCCGGCACTGTCTGGTCTGACAACATCCGTGTTCTGGGATGATTTTAGTTAGCTGGGTGTCCACTTATCGGTGGTGTGGCCACATTTCCCACACTCCCATAAAGTTTGCTTATAGCCACCCATCCTGATTCTCAGTGTTCTGTGCTGTTATATAGCTCTAATCTACCCCTAAATGTCTTCTAAGAGCCCAGTAAGCTGTGGAAGTGTTGGTAATGATGTTAGACAATATTGACCTCCTGTGGTTCAGCAAACTCTGTGGTTTGGCACTGGTCAGGTCCCCAGGGTGCTGGACTAGAGACATTCAACCTATACCATATCTCTTATTTTGTAAACAAAGCTAAATAAAATGTATTAAACTGTTCTTGTATTTGTACTTATACAGGTTGGTCAGATTACATGTTTTGTAGAATCATGTCCACCAACTGATTGTTCTACACCATTGAAGGTCAAAGGAGTTTGCTGTCCAGCCTGTTTAAAACAAACTATTAGCAAGGAAAAGAAGCCATAAATCTCCTCTAAGAATTTAAGATGTGTCCTCTTCAAATCATAACGATGCCTGCTGATGGCAAATAAGGTAACCAGAAGCTTAAAAGAACAGCAAGAAATCAAGATTTTACATGACAACATTCTATTGGTGCTGTAACAGTATAAGATGATGTATTATTTTATTATTTGCCCATAAAAAGAAAATTACAATGCAAAAATGTTGAAATGGAAATAAACAGTTCAAGATAATTTTTGTACTAAGATTCTCAGGTTAGACAAACTGAATCCGGTGCTACTTTAAAAGGACACTGTCAGGTAGGTTTAGGCATCCAAAATAACTTACCTTAAAATGTTTACATTATAAAATCAGAACAGCTCCCATTTATGAGAAATAAGCACAATAAGAATATTTACTTTGTAGTATCAGTCTGACTTGATATTCAGTGCTTTGCTAATAAAGTCAGAAGAAGCTAAAATAAAAGCTTAATAAAAACTATGTTCAGAACTTTGCTAATACAGGGCCAATTTCTGCAAGCCAGCTGTGCATATGGATTGCTTAATCAATTATGCTGGTATATAGAAAAGGAAGTAAGAAAATGCATCAGTTTCATGTTAACCTCTCTTTAATAGAAGAGGAAAATTATTCAGTGTTTGACTAATTGAAAAGCATAACATTGCTAGAGAAAGAGAAACAAACATCAAGTTTCTAGGAAGGTATTAAAAACAATATGATTAAAAAAATGTTTGACAGTGTTCCTTGAATGTTATTCCTCATTTTAGGAAGCAGTACATGACTCACAAGTAGCATTTGAAATTAAAATGAATATGATCATAGGTAATTGCTTGGCTACTCTTTTGTTTCATTTCTTTTAATCATGGTAAAGTGACCATCCAAAGTCCAGCTTGACAGCATGCTTCTGTCCATCTCAGACGTGCTCACATGTAGTTACTATGGCCCTGTTTTGAAAATGTGAAAACATCACATGCCATTTTGTATACAAAGAGACCTACTGATTCATTTTGCATATTGTCAGTAGACATATGTTCCTGAGTATATTATGGCACTGTTTGTGAAATGTAAGCATTAATGGTTAATTGTGATTGACTACTCCTTTCCATTTTTTTGCTGATTAGGTATTTGAGCATATAGGTTTTCTCCATTTTCAGCTACTACATAGATACTTTTAGCTCAGTGCCTTTATTTGCCTCACTTAACTGCTCACATAATTCATTTTTAGCACTATAGAATATATAGCAATGCAGTGTATGTATTAGCATACCAATTCTTTGCCATTTTAATAGGCATATATTATTGCATTCAATGCATTGCAATGAAGGACAACTATCATACCTCATTTTACAGTTTTCTTTTTCATTTACAGTGCATCTTCTGAAAAAAAAATCCCTAATTTCCTACAATTCAGGGCTCAGTCCTGCAGTCCTAATGCAGAACTCCTACTGACATTATTGAATTCTCTGGATTCTGAGTTAATTGTTAGCTTTTAGGGATCAGGAATTTAAGCATTAATGAAATGTGCACAAATGTCAACATTAGCTAGACAACATGGGTGAGGTAATATCTTTGATTGGACCAACTTCTGTTGGTGAGAAAGAAAAGCAACATGTAAACATGTAAGTCTTTTCATATTATGTAAAGACTTAAGTTGCATAGTAAATCAGATTTGTGTGTTATAGCTAATCTATAGCAACAATTTCCACTATAATATTTTGGCACATAATTTCCCAGATTAGTAGCTTTAATGTACTATAATTTGATAAGATACATACTATGACACTGCTTTCAAACTTTGGTATATATTATATGCTTACTACAATGACTAGTTTGACAGTGTAGTAACAGTAATATGTACATGTGAGTGGTATGGTAATTAAAAATGTATGTTAGAGGTACATGAGGTACTACCATTTATATTTTTAAGAATATTATAATTGATTTCATATATAAAGTTTTGACGTACATAATCTATTTTAATATTTTTAGAAACTGTGTGGAAAGTTTCATGGGGTATCTAGGGCTTGACATTCCTTCCCTTTTTTGATACTCTAGTACTTTTGTTCTGCTTTCTTGAGAGTCCAAACTGCACACTCACTCTGGAAGATCTGTGCACATGGATCTCCCACTGATTACAGTAAGAAGAAAGGCTTGCAGAACCAAATCAAATATAATAATTTAAAAATATATATGGTTATATGGACCAGTGGAAAAGTGCTTTTAATGGACTATTAATTTCATAATTTCCGTGCAAGTTTATATGAATTAAATATCCTTCTAATTCCGATCATAGGAGAAGAACTTTTCCATTTATACATTATGTACAGTAGCAGGTATCTGATTCCATTGCTCCCCTCCCCAGAATAAAGTGAATATCTGTTGTTCTTTGTTCAATGTTTACTCATACGGTATAAAAAAAAGATTCTGGAATAACTCTTGACATGCTTATACAGCTGTCATCTTCAGTTATTTTCCATAATCATAAAACCTATAAAAGATTTTCACCAACAATTTCAAATGTAATAAGCAATCTAGGATGGTATACATTTACTTTTATTATTACAGTGTCTACAGATTCAGCACCCATATTAACATTTCTGAAACAGTGGCCAATGGCTGGATGATCATTTCCTCAGTATCCACTGTGAGAATATTGCTGTAGTATGTTGCAAATTGTGCATATTTATTTACTTTTAAAAACTGTTACCAAAAGCAAAGGCTTTGTTATTTTTATTGTAATCAGTAAATTTACCAAAGAACTGTTTGCACTGTGTAATGAATGCTTCTCAGTTAAAATAAATGGGTCACATTTCCAAATCTTGAGTAATATTGTACCTGTTAATTTCTTGAAGCTACACTGTGCGTGTTCTTTATCAAACTCCCAGATCAGTGATTTCCTCCAAGAAACTTAGTATTAAACCTCCATATCTGACCCTAGCATTATCAATTAGTGGAATAAATAAATGCCAGTTTAATAAAGTTATAAATTTTTATTTAGGTGATGAAAGTATATATTTACTACTATTTACTCCTTGCACGGAGGGAGGAAGAGGGTAAAGACAGGATCATAGGCATAATTAGTTATTAGCAGCTGGCACTTAACAGTGTTTCACTCCAGTCCTTTCTAAGGAAAAAAAACTGAAAGACACTAAGAACACTTAGGAGCCTCCTATCACTTACCCATGCCTCACTCCAGCACAATTCCTTAAGTCTCCCTATCACTTTCCAAATGAGTGCATTGTCACTTTTTCTATCCCTCTCTTCTACTATATGAAGTAGGGATGTTAAATTGTGTTTAATCAGCTAACCGAGTAGTCAATGGAAATTCCATTGACTACTCCATTAGTCAATAAGGGGGGAAACTGTAGAGCCGCACTCAGCCCTGGGAGCTAACCCCGTTGTGCCTTTGCTTTGAAATATGTTAAGAGCCGCCAGGTGAAATATGCTTTTCTTTTAACCAAAAAATGTTGACAGAGAATATTCAACCATCCCCCTTTAAAATGCATCCATTTAAGGGGACCTGAACAATATTTTTTGTCTTTGGTGAGAATTGATGTGGCAAAGTTTTGAATTACACTGGTGTGGCTAATTATATATGTGACTTGTGGTTTCTTCACAAATGCACTCAATTCTCTTTCTAATTTAATAGGGACCAAGTGTTTGAACTTCAGAGGAGGACAAGTTAATAAATGAATACATAAAAGAGAAGAACCTAGTAACTCCAAGAGGACCTTTAATATTAGCAGAGTTCATAAGTACATTAACAAATTTGCCTTCACTTCAGTAATATAGCCACAAAAATAAATACTCAAATATAGGAGACAAATTACTTGTTTAACATTTAATTCAATTGCTGTGCTTTAGTATTCATCACTGGGTGTATCTTTCTGAAACTTGTCATGATTAGAAAATAGATAGAGCCTTGCTTGGAAGCTTTTGCTTACATAAATGTCTTTGTCTTCAACCAAGCTGGAGTATTGCCAGGGTTCTCAGAGTTAATTGCCATGTACTTTAATAACAGGGTTTTCAAAAGCTTCAGTCATTTAGGACAAAACTTTCTGGCTGCTGCTAATAGAATATTTTGGATAATAAATTAGATTTGAAGTACTGTAGCTTAATTGATTTATTCCTATCGTTAAACTTCATGCAAGAATGACTCGTATGATAGCTGGAATTGCCTTTTATGG
The DNA here is from genome assembly GCA_019425775.1 of Rafetus swinhoei. NCBI lineage: Eukaryota > Metazoa > Chordata > Testudines > Trionychidae > Rafetus > Rafetus swinhoei. The sequence goes on from CM033440.1 coordinate 35,331,350, forward strand.
AATGTCTACCCACCACACACATTGCAGCTCAAAAAAAGGTCTTGCATTGTAAAATAATATCTGTTATGGTGCCCTTTCATTATAGGATCTAAAATGCTTTATAGAAATTGTCTTCATCCTCTCCTTGCAAGTTATGCTCATTATACAGATGAGTAACTTGTGGTCTAGAAGGCATTAAGTGACTTGTCCAAGGTTACAGAGCAAGGCAGAAGTTTAGCTGAGAAGTTTAGCTAGAGTTCCCTGACTCCCAGTCTCCTGTTTTAACCACTGCTTATCTACTCCTTATCATAGAATCATAGGGCTAGAAGAGACCTCAGGAGGTCATCGAGTTTAGCCCCCTGCCCAAAGCAGGACCAATCCCAACTAAATCATCCCAGATAGGGCTTTGTCAAGCCGGGACTTAGGATGGAGATGGGATGGAGATTCCACCACCTCCCTAAGTAACCCATTCCAGTACTTCACTACCCACCTGGTGAAATAGTTTTTCCTAATCTCCAACCTAGACCTCCCTCACTGTAATTTGAGACCAGTGCTCCTTGTTCTGCCATCCGTCACTACAGTAGAGTCTCAATTATCCGACCTTCCTTTATCCGACATTCCATGTTATTCGACCTGCCTGTGGCCGCCCAAGGCAATTCTGCAGGCGGCGGAGCCGGCAGAGCGGAGCACGGAAGGGAAGGCACCGGGCAGTGCGGAGACAAAGGCGGTGAGAGAAGAGGGAGGAGGGAGCAGGGCCATGCAGCAGGATGCAAAACTACTGTTGCAAGCATATTGACTAGATGGTAAATAGCCATGAAGTGAAATAGACTCAGAGAAAGTCCCTGGGCTTTACTCCTTAGTTACAAAAGAGAAAAACAATTAGCCACCTCAGACATGATTTCCAAACCCCCAAACAAGGAAAACAATTTAGCCTGACAGACTAAACTTTTCCCTATTTACACATTTCAAGAAGTCTGTTCTTGGAGAGAAAAAGTGTCTCCCATCTCCCTCAATACCTGGGAGAAACTGCTCTGATCGCAAACAAAGCAGAGAGAGGGAAAAAAACTTCTTTCCCAGTTTGAAATTCCTATCTGCATTTTTATTGGCTGACTGCCCCAACCCCCTCTCTAGGTCATCACCAGTCTCTTAACCCTTTCCTCACTCTTCAGGTAAGTCAGACTCTCCTTAGCAGCTCCTATTTATGACAAGCTTTCTGAAGGGTTCTCTCATGTTCCAGCCTTCCAAATCCACATATTATCTGTGGACCATCATTGCAGTTCATGTATGGACGTCTTATATTTTAAGACCTTTAAATCTGAGGATACCCATTTTATATCAGTGGCTATCTGCAGATGCAGATATCTACAGATTGTTTTTGAAGACTGAGCATTAAATGCAGGTACAAATTTTGTTTCTACATAGATCTCTACACATAATCCATAACAAGTAGTCAATTGCAGATTCCATTCCACTAATTTTATCGTTCACCAAAAGGAACGTGATATATGTCAAAAAGCTTGTTAGTTTGAATGCATCATCATTAAATAACCATATGAATATTGATAAGTGGCAAATGCAAATGGTCATATGCTTATTAGACACAAAAGTCTGTGTCAGGATTCAGCAAGGAGAGAAATGTTATCCTTATTATTGAAATTAATGAAACCAAAATAAATTACTAGCTAAGTCCTGTTCTAGCTTGAAGGGCTGGAGAATAAGTTCACTACCAATGGAATCTCACAGAGTCATGAAGTGGTCAGGGAACAGTGTTTGTGTCATGATGCACGTCAGGCTGAGTCATGAAGTTGTAATGGTTTCACCTGTTGACACAATCTCCTGAGGCAGACATTGCTACTAACACCAGATTGCTTCACTGCTGTTATTTTCTGCCTTCTGTTGCTCAATTCCATGCAATATCTCCCCTCTCTCCTCCCTCCTCTCCTGGTCTGCAGTGAAGTAGAGAGGAAATCTTTTTAGCTCCCACATACCAGTTCATTTTCTTAGTACTCTGTGGTGTCCAGCAGATGCCAGGCAGGAATGGGAGTGCTCCTGTGATTGGAGCTCTGGTATTCAGCCTGGTATTCAGACAGAGCAGAGCACTGATCAGATATACATAATCTGCAAGAATAACTAGAGAGCTGTGACTAGCCTAGGCAGAGGTGGAAAGTAACTAAACAAAAATACTTCGTTACAGTACTCAAGTACATTTTTTTGGTATTTGTACTTTACTCAATTTATTTTTATGATACTTTGACTTTTACTCAAGTAATTTTTTAAGAAAATATTGTACTTTTTACTCCACTACCATTTCTGGAAGCACTTAGTTACTCACTACTTTCAGCACCCCACTGACAGTTGCACAAGCTAGCATTCTGATTTGCTAAAGCACAGCCTCATGCACAAAGCATTCAATTGTCATGCAGTGACAATTTAAAAAAAAAAATCAACAAGCACAGTGACTCTGCCCAATTAAGAAGCCTTTTAATAGCTGCATCAACACCTTTCCATTCAAAAACAGTATCTATGCAGGGACCTCGTGGGCCAGATCCAGCATGTTGGGGAGAAGAAGCATGGTGCCATGCACTGCTGCTCACCCTCCCTCTGACTGGGGGAATGTGAAGGGTTTCCCTGCTGCTCTCATTGGCCAGATTTCAGCCAATGGTAGTGGGGAGCACAGAGCTAGGTAAGCGCCCCCCCCCCACTCTCATGGCCAGGCCCTGCACCCCCATTCTGCTCCCGTGTCCCCCTTCCTGCCCAGCTCTCCCAGCCCTAGTCCACTCCTGCATCCTCCCACCCTTCCAAACACCCCACCCACAGCCTGCTCCTGCACCTCCATCCCAGCCAGACCTTCACTGCCAGTCTGCTCCAGCACCCTTCCTCCCACTCCCATCCCTATCCCACTCCTTAACAACCGCCTCCTGCACACAGAACCCCTCATTTTGGCCTCATCCCAGAGCCTGGGGGGGGCTCACAAAATTACTAACCCTGGAACCCCAAAAGAGTTAATCTGACCATTCTTGTGCTCTTATAGAACATATGATGACCAAAGAAGCAGTTGGGAAAGTCTACTCTTTTTATTTTTGTAATAAATAATGAAATAAAAAATAGCAAATATATTTGTCTGTCAAAAAATTGAGGGTTTCCTCCCCTTCCCCTTCCATGCTTGTAAATTCCAGGAAAAGGAATATGCTGTTTGTATTGCTTATAATACAAAGGGAATGGGTCTCATTTCCACCATAACGGGGGGTCCTTTTTAGCGTACTAGTTTCCATTAGAAAGTTCTTATTCCATGAAATTGAACTGTAGAAAGTATTGACATTGTTAAAATTTTCTATGAAAAATTATCAATACATTTCATTTTGGTAAGGTCAAAGTGCTTTGTTTCATAAAGTTCAAGTGCTTCATTTTAACTTTTCATATAAAAGTTGAGCATGACAATATATTGTAAGGGTTAGTTCAACTTAATTACATTGCATAGGATGTGAAATTTTTCACAGCCCTGAATGATGTGAGTATGTTGGCCTAAGTTTTAGGTTTCGACCAAGCCTTTGGTAAATTGCATGAAACCCTTGTGTGGACACTCTCATTCAGAATTAAAGTGGCTTTAACTTGCTTTAGCTTAATTCACTTAATCTAAACCTTTTTGGATTTAAGGAAAGGAAAAGAAAAGTAAATAAAGTAAAAAAAAAAAGTAGATCCCTACTTTTAAACTTTCCATGGACCCCCTACAGAACTGTCGTGGACCACCAGGGGTCTTCAGATCACAGGTTGGAATCACTGATATAGGGGAATAAATCTAGATATTCCTTACCTATAATTCCCATGTTTTTTTCTCTTTCATCTGAATAGGAGTGCTAGGGATACCACAGTACAGTAAGATGCATTGCAGAGCATTGAACTGGGATCCTGTGAAGGAATTTCAGCAGGAAATAGAGATCAGGGAATAAATATTGGCCCCAATGAAGTCAATGTGAGTATTGCCATTCTCTTCAGTGAGGCCACTGTAGATGTCAAGCTCTCCTAAGAATATTCCTGACGTTCTGGGGTTTGCCTGGAGAGAGACCTGTGATTCCCTTTGAGAGAATACAGACAGGGTTTTTTTGTTTGTTTCTACCAGGACATAGTGATACAAGAGGAAAGAAGTTGGGATAGGTACAGTTCACATGGTTTTGTGAACATTGAATGGTATCTTATAAAAGGACAAAAAAAACCCCAAAACTTGGCTACAGCATAAATAGTCCAAGTCCTGCTTCCTGGCTACTGTCTGCGTTAGCAGATGACCAGTACTATGTGTGCATTAAACGAGTCCCATGGCAACTAGTAAAGATAAAAAGGCAGCCCACGAGGCAGTTAATTGCCCATTACACAGTACTGTCCATTTGCAGCCACTAAAGATCAGGAACCATCTTGCAGAATGCATGTCATTAGGCAGACTATGTCTGAGTTGAGTTTGTCTGAAGGAATTCCTTCTGCTACATGCAGCTTCATCACTGCATTACTAAACAGTTTTAGGTGACAGCAGCACAGGATATATTTCTCAAGACAGAAATCCTGTGAAAAGAAAATATATTCTGTACAGGGTTTGTCACACTCATCATCAATTCCTCATTCATTTTGCTGAAATTTCTTAAAGGGTAAAGAAAAGAAAAAAAACACTGTGGGGGGGACGTAGTCTAATAAGAAATGCAGGTATACAAATGCAGCTTTCTGGACAGACTTCATGACTGCCAAGCATTCATCCTAACTGGAACAGGTGCTCCCACTGCCTTACCACTCCTCCCCCACCAGTAAATATAGTAAATTAGTCTGGGCAGCTTGCCAAATTATGTGATATGTGGCTGCTCTTTTGGTTTTCAAATAGCAGATTTTGGTCTTCCAAGAAGTATGAGCTTCTCAAGGTTTCTATTATCACATAAGTCATTGCAAAGTAGAGCACGGAGGCAAGCACAGGAATTAGGGTGTACAGAAGTGTATTCATTAATACATCCTTCTTTGGGGCTTCAAAAATAAATTCTGCTATGTCAGTAAAAAACTATTCCCTTCCATCAATTAACACCCTCCTCCCCTTAAATTAGCGATCTCGGTGGAATAGGTTAACTTCAAATTGTATGAAAAGAAGAAAAAATTCTGATTGCACATGCTTATTTCAATATTCTAAGTATTTTTACAGTTTTATTGGGCAAAAATGGATCCCAATCTGGGATGGAGACTATGGTCCAGGGTCCAGATCCTCAAAAGTAAATGCTTTTGAGATTCTGGCTCCACGTACTCACATATAACAGCAATGATGTTTGGAATTTCTATACAGTAAGGCTATGTCTACACTACAGAGTTTTTCCGGGATACCGGAGATATCTCGGAAAAATGCTGCAGCGTCCAGGAAACGCATCTGCTCTTCCGCTTTTTTCTTTGCCGAACAGCAGATGAGCTCTTTCAGAAGCCCTATCTTCCTCCTCCCATGAGAAAGAAGGGCTCTTCTGAAAGAGGAGGCTTTTCTGAAATTTGGCCCTGTGTGGAAAACCTATCGGAAAAAGGTATGCACATTATGGAGCGCAATTTGCGTACCTTTTTCCGATAGATCATTGTAATGTAGACATAGCCCAGGTCTCTTAGTAAACTCCTTTCTGTATGACACTGATGAAACTGCAGCTAGAAAACACATTCAGTCCAAGGTAATTGTGTGCCAGAAAGTTGTCAACAAATTGGATGGATTTCAGATAGAAGCAAAAAATCATTAGCAAGCTGTTGTGACTGATTTATAAAGGACCTTAAGAAAGGTATGTATACCTTCGTCAAACAGCCACCAAGGAGTGAACAAATAAGATAGCCTTCAGAATCACTTTAAAGGAAAAGCTTCTAACACACAAGGGAGGAAAAAATGTTTTGAGTAGTCGAAGGAGGTGTAGCCAGGAATTATGGAAATGAAATTTTGGGGATTATAGTATTGCTGAACATTGTCAGAAAATCTTTAAAAAATTCCTAAAATTCAGGAATGGTTTTTGAAGTGGTGACTATTTAGTCACTTGGGGGATTTAAATCATTGGGGGAAAAATCATCTTGCATTAGTACAAGCCTGTAATAGAACTCTCATATCTTAATACTCTCTGTACAGTGGCGAGTAATATCATCTACATATTAGCATTTCAGATTATTTTGCTTTACTTATTTTAGTGTTGCTTTGTTTATTTTGCTTCCTTATAGATCTTCCTTATGAACACACAAAGTGTGTTGGTGCAGATCAGGAAGAATATACAACAACTAATAACTTGTTTATTCTTGAATTATAATACATCTTAATCCATAAATTCTACTGGAACTTTTATGGAACCTAATTTCTTAGTGTCTATAAAGCTGGGTCAGTATCTACAAAGATCCTTTTAAAATCATGTCAGTGGATCTTTAATCTTTCTAAAAAGACTGTGTAGCAAGAGATACCTGCAATATTTATTAGGTAACATTTAGTTAACTTGTTATACTCTTAACTATTATCTTTCTATGTTGTGTATTCCTTTGTTAATAAAGTTAAAATGGCAAATAATCCTATCTTGAAAACAGGACCTCTTTCCAAGTCAATCGCCAAGTAAACTGAAGTATCCTATATCAAGATTTTAACCAGTTATTCACAGGCATTAATTGAATAAAGTGTGTGTTTGTGGTTATTCTCTTCAATACAATAAGATTACAGAATTTTCTCTCTGTGTGTCACTCTGCAGTCTAGACTATCTGTTGAGTCAGCATGAAGTGATGGAAACAGCTACTAGCATGATTCAGAGCTCATTTTGTTTAGAATATCACCAGGATCTATCATTACTGTGTTGACAGTCTGTTAACATTCACAGTCTCAGCTATTTCACACTTTATGAATTATAGCAGTATGACAGCACAGGCTTTCACCTAGCAGTACTATGCTCCTTTGAATTGCTGCCAGCACAGATCTACAGAACACTAAGAAGTATAACTTATACTGTTGTTGTGCAGACATGTACTCTAAAATGTCTGACCTAGTCCATTATATAAACTTGTTCATAAAAGTAAGCAAAAGCTAAAGATAGAAATCACAGTACAAAACTGCATTGTTTCAATTAAAAGAATTACACAAAGGGGACTACAAGGTTTCTTGCAGTTTTGGATTGGTCTCATACAGGGGTGAAAGTAACTTAAATTCTTACAGGTACTGTCATCATACATCCCCAGGAAATGCCTCAGGGCAGCATGTTTAAGGTGTGTGTGTGTTGGGGTGGGGGAGCTGTGATATGATAGTACCTGTGAGAAATGTAAATGTGGGGTGGGGTGCAGGGGATTCAGGGCAGGGCATTGGGATGTGTGTGGGTATAGGAGTCAGGGCAGAAACTTGGAGGTGGGACTCAGGGCTGGAGGATGAGGGGTGCAGGAGTCAGTGTTAGCGGTGGGAGTTGGGGCTCAGGGCAGAGGGTTGTTGGTGTATAGGGGATGCAGGAGAGTTGTTATCAGAGGGCTAGCACATGGGGGGTACAGGAGTCAAGGCAGTGGCCTGAGGTGACAGGTTGTAGAAGTCCTGGCTATGGTGTGTAAGGAAGGGCTCAGGGGAGAGGGTTGGGGTGCAGGAGTCAGGGAAGGGTGTAGATGTGTTTTGAATGAGTAATTTTAATGGGAATTGGTTACCTCACCTTTCTGGACGTTGTTTATTTGGAACTTGCTAAAAGAGCCATCTGGACAGCAGGTTAGTTGGAATGGAATGAATGAGCTACACAAGCATGGCTGCTTCTACACCACTGCGTCTTCAGCCTTGAGATCCCACCAAGAAACCATTGGACCATTGGACTATAATTAGTTATCATACTAAAGATATTCTGGCCATATCAAGCCTAAAGGAGGAAACCATGAGTTAGCCAAAGCCATTTGAGGTGGGGCTAACTCCTAAACACCACAATGGGAGACAGTATAGCCTATTGAGTAAAGCACTGGCCTATAAATCAAGACACACTCCTATTCTCAGCTCTGGGTGATCTCACCTAGTCTGATCTCACCTAGTCTGCTGGGTGACCTTGGGCAAGTCTCAGTACCTCAGTTTCTGCATCTGGACAATAGTGATACTCATCTCTTTTGTAAAGCATTGTGAGATCTGCTGCTGAAAAGCACTATGTCAGTGCTAGTTAGTAGTACATTATCTAAAATGTGAACCTGATGTTTCTGATGTTATTCCCTCCCTAATATGTCATTTCCCTTCTCTCTGCTTTCTTTTCTCTGTTGTTGTATTGTTGTATTTTTGCTTTTTGTCTTACAAGATTCTGGTGTAACTGGCCAAGACAAATCACCTTTTGAAACATTGCTGTAAGCCTGGGACCAGAAGGGCAAGCACTGTTTAAACAGCCTGACATTCAAAATTCTGCCATGTCTCAGAGTGCCTGATAAGGCTGTATGTTGTGCCAGTAATTTCCCAGCAGTTAAGATTAAGCATCAAAGATTAAAGATAGAAAAGAAAAATAATGTTTCTCCTTTAATGTGTGTAAAACAGGCTCAGACTTGAGCAAAAACCTCCAGCACCCCACTAGCTCAAGACCATCCAAAATTAACATTTTGGTCCCCCCTCCACCTCCCAAAAAGGACAGTTAATATAATGTGTGCCATCTAAAAGACTGCTAGTCAGGGATTTTTCCCCCAATAAAAGACTCATTAAGACTGAAGGCGAAAAGAAATAAGGTAAATTGCTGAAATTAGAGCCTTACTTAATTATTTAATTTTCAAATGCCTTCACTGGTTATTTTCTTGTTCTGCATGTTTACTGATAGGTTGAAAAGTTTTTCAGTGGTGATTCTTATAGTGGGAGTAAACCAATAAAACTCACAGGAAATCTTGAACCACACTGAAAATTGTGACAGATCACTCCAATATTTATAAAATACTTTTTTGATTTAAAAAGTAATATCCGCATTTTATCCCAAGCTGAGGTATAACACAACAATATATAGGTAAATTTGTACACAGCATTGAAAATCTCTAACAAATAGTTTCACATCTGCTTGTGTAAGATACTGCTTCTTGGACATGCTGCTACAGTTTCAGACAGTGGAGGCACCTGAGTTGAAATGGCATATTAGGGTGCCAGGTATGTAGCCTTTATTTTAATTTGACTGGATACTCCTGTGTTAAACTATAGTGTCCCTATGTTATGAGCTTGTTCCTAGGGTGCTACAGTTTTCAGATCAATAAGGTCAAAATGACCTTTTATGATTGTCTTAGAGTGGGAGACTTTTAGGATCACACAAAGAACAAATACAGGTTGGACCTCTCTGGTCCAGCACTATTGGGACCTGACCTGTCCCAAACAAGAGAATTTGCTGGACCAGGGGAGGTGTCCCCTGCTACCAACCCTAAGCCAAATGGCCCCCTGCCTCTGGTCTCCTCTACTTCCTCTCCAGCCAGGCCGTCTGCCCTGCTGCAACCAGTCTCTCAGCCTCTGGTAAGAGTAGCAGAGGTGCTGGTCTGCACTTCTCTTTATGCCTTAGGTGTTCAGTGCATAAGGCGAGAGATGGCACATGTGGACAAACTGGCATTGCTTGCAAGAAAACTCATCATGTAGGTGCACATGCATAATACAGAGAGGGACCGTATATCTGGAAGAACCTCCAGCTACAGGTAAGTAACCCACATTTTGTTAGCTGCTCTGGTCTCAGTGTAGTGTCTGGAGATCCTCTGACAAGAATAAAAGAGGACTCAAATCATCTCTAAGTTCACAAAAAAGGTCAGGCACTGAAGAAGAGTTGGCTGGCCTGTTTCATCCCCTTTTTCAGCTTTTCTTAACAAAGACTCCAAACACTTGTTTGGCCAATCACCTCCCTTAGAGAGATCTGTATTTATTCATACAACAGCTCAAAACAAAACAGAGTCCCACAGCTTGGCTGTTACCTCAGAGGTTGGGCCTGGCTTGCAGCTGTCCTGCTCACAGCTCCCTTCTCTTAGTCAGGTGTCCCAAATAACTGCTTCAGCTTTCCAGTAAGGAACCAGCTGTTTGCAGTTCCCTCACTGTGCCAGTTATATCTGGTTAGCTCATTTGCAAAGCCTGTTTCAGGCTTCAGGTCTTCCTGCAGGCAGCTGCCTTATTCTCTCTGGCTGCGTCTAGACTGGCACAGACGCTTTTCCGTGCCAATCTAGACGCTCTTTTCTGCAAATGCTTTTAACGGAAAAACTTTTCCATTAAAAGCATTTGCGGAAAATCATGCCAGTCTAGACGTAGCCTCTGGGTATATCTACACTGCATGCTTATTTCAAGCTAAGCTATTTTATTTCAAGCTAAGCTAAGCTATAGCTTATTTTGAAATAGCTCATCTATACACCAAAAGCGCATCGAAATAGCACTGATCTATTTAGAAATTAAGCATCCACACTGATTGGATGCTCAATTGCATTTAAGGCCACCTGGAACCACTTCAGGCAGGGTATCAGGTCAGCAGTTACTTCCTCGAGCTGCTGCCTGAGGCTGAGACTCATTCTTAAAGGGACCCCCCACACCCCGTACAGCTGTTTCTCAGGTTCTTCTCCTGCTTGCCTACCTCTCTGAGGGTATGTCTACACTACAGCACTAATTCAAACTAACTTAATTCGAATTAGTTAATTTGAACTAAGCTAATTCGAACTAGTGCATCTAGACCTAAAAACTAATTCAAATTAGCATTTTGCTAATTCAAACTAGCATGTCCACACTGAGTGGACCCTGAATCGAAGTTAAGGCTGGCCAGAACCAGTGCCGGCAGGTCATCAGGTTAGGGCTTAGAGTGTGGAGCTGCTGCCTCAGGCTAGCCGAGGGCTGTGCTTAAAGGGACCCGACCTCCACCCCAGACAGACAGTTCTCAGGGTTCCCCGCTTGCTTGTCTACCTTGATGAGGGACAGCAAAGCAGTCCTGTCTTGGAATGCCCTGAGTGCCCACGCTCGGCACATCAGAGCACTCGGCCATCAGCCTGGCTGCACGTGCCACAGGCTGCCATCCGGGGGGGGTTAATCAGGGGGCTGTCAGGATCCAGGAGGCCCTGCAGGAGAGCTTCCACCCCGAGGAGCCCACAGAGCCACCCCAGTCCTCCCCATCGGGGGCTCGTGCCCCATTCCTCCCTCACCTCCTTCCACTTACCCTTCCCTAGCCCCCCTTCCTGATGTAAAAAATAAAGGACACGTGTTCAAAAATAGAAACTCTCTTTATTTAACAAAACTGGGGTGGGGGGATTAACCTCTGGGGAGACTGGGAAAAGGAGGTGGGAGAGGGGAAGAGAGAGGGGGGAGAAGGGGAGGTGGAAACCTGGGAGGAGGGAGCTGGAAGGGGAAGCCAGGGAAGAAGGAGGAGGGGAAGTATAAAACTATGGTACGCCATATCTTCAGTACTGTGTACAGATGTGGTCTCCTCACCTCAAAAAAGATATTTTGGCCTTGGAAAGGGTTCAGAAAAGGGCAACTAAAATGATTAGGGGTTTGGAATGGGTCCCATATGAAGAGATGCTAAAGAGACTGGGACTTTTCAGCTTAGAAAAGAGGAGACTGAGGGGGGATATGATAGAGGTCTATAAAATCATGAGTGGTGTGGAGAGGGTGCATAAAGAAAAGTTCTTCATTAGTTCCCATAATAGAAGGACTAGAGGACACCAAATGAAATGAATGGGTAGCAGGCTTCAAACTAATAAAGAAAGTTCTTCTTCACAAAGCAAATAGTCAACCTGTGGAACTCCTTGCCACAGGAGGCTGTGAAGGCTAGAACTATAACAGAGTTTAAAGAGAAGTTAGATAAAGTCAAGGAGGTTGGGTCCATGGAGTGCTATTAGCCAGGGGGTAGGAATGGTGTCCCTGGCCTCTGTCTGTGGAAGGCTGGAGATGGATGGCACGAGACAAATGGCTTGGTCATTGTCTTCGGTCCATCCCCTCTGGGGTACCTGGTGTTGGGCCTCTGTTGGCAGACAGGCTACTGGGCTAGATGGACCTTTGGTCTGACCCAGTACAGCCATTCTTATGTTCTAAGCTCAGGGCTCAGGGTCGGGGGTCTCACTGGACCAACTTGATTTTCATGCAAACCTGCTCCTGGGTTTGCATGTGGCCTTTGGTGGCCAGGCTGGCAGCTATCCTGCCCTAGACGGCCACTTTCCTGTGCCTAGTGCGGAGATCGTGGACGTTGGAGGCCTCCCCCCAAACCTGGATGAGGTCCACGATCTCCGCACTAGACCAGGCGGGCGCCCGCCTCTTGCAGCCCTGGGCAGGCCCCTGGGAGCTGCCAGTCTGGTCCTGGGAAGAGACAGGGGGCTGGGTGGCAGCAGGTGGCTGGCTCATGCCGTGCCAGGTGCAGGGTCTGCTGGCTGGGTGCTGGCAGGCTTGCACCTGGCACGGGCACTGTAGCCAGACCGTGGCCCTTTAAGGGCTCTGGGGCCGGGAGTGGGGCAGAAGAGTTTCCCTGGCTTGGCCCAGAGTGGCCACCAGGGCAAGCTGGGAAGGGCTAGCCTCCAACTAGTTCGAATTAAGTGGCTACACAGCCCTTAATTCGAACTACTTAATTCGGACTAAGCATTAGTCCTCGTAGAATGAGGTTTACCTAGTTCGAATTAAGCGCTCCGCTAGTTCAAATTAAGTTCGAACTAGTGGTTTGCATGTGTAGCGCCTATGAAAGTTAATTCGAACTAACGGCTGTTAGTTCGAATTAACTTTGTAGTGTAGACATACCCTGAGGGACAGCAAAGCCTTTTCTCTAACTGCTGTGGTTCTTCTTTCAGACATCTCAGCTTGCCAGCCAAGGAGCCAGAGCTGACTCTTGGCACGCAATTGCCCCTATTCACATGCTGCAGTTTCTGCAGCAATTTCTGCCAGCTGCCCTCCTGGCCCTGAAGGAACACAACCTCCAACTCACTGAGGAGACCCCCGACCTTTGTCTGGGAGCACAGCTCTTCCAGCTGCACCCCACCGTGCACTACCGCTTCTCGCATCTGTACACCAGTTCCAACTGGTGGGACCCCAGCTCGTTATGGAGTGGTGGGATGACCAGCAGTGATTCCAGAACTTCCAGAAAGGTCTCCTTCCTCATGTGGAGCTGTGTGCCTGGCTCGTCCCTGCACTCATGCGATGGGACATGAACATATGACCCGCCATCCTCCTGGAGAAGTGGGTTGCCATCGTTGTATGGAAGCTCACCACACCAGACAGCTACTGATCTGCTGGGAATCAGTTCAGCATGGGGGCTATTGACGGCACCCACATCCCCATCTGGGCCCCTGACCATCAGGTATCTTTCTACATAAACCACAAAGTCTAATTCTCCATGGTCTTGCAGGCCCTTGTCGACCACCACGGGCAGTTCACCGACATCTACGTTGGGTGGTCAGGGAAGGCACACAATGCCCCCATCATCAGAAACTCCAGCGTCTTCCAGAAGCTAGAAGCCAGCACTTTCTTCCTAGAGTGCACAATCAGGGTTGGGGATGTGGACATACCACTGTGCAATTGAGGGGATGCAGCCTACCCTCTCATGTTGTGTCTCATGAAGCCCTACACCAGCCACCTTTACCCCAGCAAGGAATGCTTCAATGCCAGGCTCAGCAGGGCACGTGTGGTAGTGGAGGGTGCTTTGGGGTGTCTCAAGGTGAGGTTCAGATGCCTCCTCACCTGGCTGGACATAGGGGAGCATCCCCCAGGTGATGGCTATGTGCTGCGTGCTCCACAACATGTGTGAGCAGAGAGTCATTCCTCCCTGGGTGGGGGCAAAGGCAGGATGGATTGGCAGGGCCTTTGAAGTGATTGTGGCAGCAGCAGCAGTGTGGCTGGAGGCTGTGAAGGCCAGCTTCCTGCCACAAGCCCTTTCCCCTCTGGCTACAGCTTTAAGGGATGAAGGGGAAGAAGAACTATAGAGTCCTGATGACTGCAGATGGAGTAGCCAGCAGGGCATCTGTGGGGTTTCCTGGAAGCCCCTTATTTCAAATAACTCCAGCTCCTGTGTCTACACATACCTTATTTTGAAATATTTATTTAGAAATGGGCTTTATTCCTCATGGAACAAGGTTTACGGATTTTGAAATAAACTGTCCATTACTTTGAAATTATTTTGAAAAAATGGAATTGCTGTGTAGATGCTCGCATTGTTATTTCAAAATAACAGCCGTTATTTTGAAATAATGTGCTGTCTAGGTGCACCCTCATACTCCTGTGGCTCTCTCACAGATGCCTAGAAAACTCCTAGGATTCACAGAGCCTGAGTTTGGTGCCTCAGCTCCCAACACAACGAATGGGGAGGGGCATGTGCTTGAGGATGGGATTTACAAAAGTCACCACAGCAGGTAGCTCCTTATCTGAGCTTGCCAATAAGTTGTCTCTGAAATAGGTACCTAAGGTAAGGCTACAGGAAGGTGGGATTCTCAGATGCAAAACCTCTTTAACAAAAAGCCCTGGAGAAAGGCTCTTGCTCATGAATTTTAGCCTAGTGCTGAGGGAACCACCTGGAATCCCCAGGCTCTGGGACATTGTGATAGGGGCTCCTTTAGTCTCTCCTTTGAAAGCTGTTCTGCAGTGAAAAATAATTTACAAAGTCACTGAAGTAATCAGGACTGGATCATTGGTCTCCCACCTCTCTGGTGAAGGCTTCAGACATTAGGCTGCAGCAGCATTTTCATGCATGCTATCTCAGACTGGCCCATTTACTATGCAATCTAATGGTTAAATATTCATCTCAAATCTTACTGTGCCAATTAATTTATTGCTGTTGGTGAAGCAGTAAGGGTATGTCTACACTACAGAGTTTTATCAGAAAAATGGCCATTTTTCCAACAAAACTTGAGTTACATCCACACTGCAATCACGTTGTTTAGAAAGTAAATCAAAAGAACAGAGGGTTTTTCCGGCATCGGTACTCCTTTTTCTATGAGAGAGAAGTCTTTTTCTAAAAGAGCTCTTGGCCCAGGGGGACCAAGAGGTAGGCACCCTCCTGGTCCAGAGTGGAGATCGTGTCCCTCTTTGAGCTATGGGGTGAGGAGGAGACACTGCAGGATCTCCGCTCCAATCGGTGCAACACCGGTATTTTTGAGTGCATGGCTGAGTCCCTGGCGCAGCGCAGACACCCACTCTGGACCTTGAAAAAGGTCTGGAGTAAGGTTAAGGAGCTCCGCCAGGGATACATCAGGGCCAGACAGTGCAGCTTGCACTCAGGGGCAGGACCCCACACCTGTCCCAATTACCAGGAGCTGCACCAGATCCTGGGGTTTGGGGAAATGTCTTCCCCACCTGTCGTGGTGGTCTCCGTTCTCCAGACCCCCATCATTGCCCAGCCAGAGGTCATGGCAGAGGAGGAGCAGGAGGACCAGGGCCGGCAGGAGGAGGAGAGACGGACACCGTCACCCTGTCCCTGGAGCCAGTGCCTGTGAGCCAGGACATCTCCCAGGCCTCGTCAGACACCAGGGAGGGATCTTCAGGTGATTGGTCTTAGTTTGTCACATACACAGGGCAGGGGAGTCTGGCGCACAGGAGGTGGGATGTGAGTGTCACTCGGGCTGCTTGGGCTGGAATTGTGGTGCGGTCCGCGCACATGGAACCACATGCAACGTTAGTGTGCACCATACGGATGCAGCAGGCAGCCCCTGATCATGGGTGAGATCCTGCTGCCAGGCTCAGGAGAGTCCACACACATCTAGCCACGGGGGGAGCCCTCCCAGCACCTGCCACAGCTGGAAGCAGGCTAACCACAAGGGCGCAGGCATGACCCCAGAGACACCAAGGAGTGCTGCACACAGCACAGGGGCATGCCTGCACGTGCGAGGTTCCCGTGGGCAGTGCTGCGAGGCACAGGTGTATGTGCGGGCCCCAGGGAGGGCCAGGCTGCCCGGCTCCTCTGCCTCCCATGAGGGGATCCTACTGTGGCCGGACACTTCCCTTGCCTGCTTGTCCATGGGCCCGGGACGAGTGGGGGTTGGGAAATGGGCAGCATGGTCCCCAGGACACCTTGGGGCCCCTGTGAGGCAGGTCCCACTGTGCAGGCCACACATGGCCTTGCTCCCAGGACATCCCCCTCCTCTGCCCTGAGGACTGTTGGTCGCTGATCACAGAGGAGGGCACGGCCTCAAGGACAGTGTGTGCATGGTTGACTGACCACCTCTCCCTCTTTGTGTTCTCCACAGCAGGACCAGCCAGGGTCCAGGAAGACCTCATGCGCCAGCATGTCAGCATTCTGCGCGACATGCAGCAGACCCTGGTGCAGAAGGTTCGTGAGGACTCAGAGTGGCGGAACTGCACATGGAACCAGCTCATGCGAGCATGTGTGCCATCATGTGAGACATGATGGCACACCTGCCTGCTGTTGCTGCTCCTGGCTACCACCCTCCTGCCCCCTCCCCAGGTGATGCCCATGTCCCCTCCCCAGGTAACGTCCATGCCCCCTTTCCTCTGCCCTCCCTGACATCCCTGACCCTGCTCCAGGACCCCCTCCTGCCCACCCCTCTGTGGTCCCGGGATCCACCCAACCCCAACTCCGACGAGGTCCCCACACCCGAGGTGGCACATCTAGCCACCCCGCCCACACCAGGTTATGAGCCCCATACCTCTCCAAGACTTTGTTTTGTTCAAAAACAAACAGGTTATGAACCCCCCTCTCCAGCTGTTTTTACTGAAAGATAAATACAGAGTTCATTTTGTTCAAAACCAAACAAGTGTCTTTATTGAGAGGTCAGGGAAGGGACAAAGGGAGGGGTTGTGGTGGGGAAGGGATAGGGCTGCAAGCCAGAGGCCCATAGGGGGAGGCCCTGGAGAGAGTTACTGGGATCCTAGAAAGAACCTCTCCCTCAGAGCCTCCCAGATGTGCACCCTGGCCTCAGGGCCTGTTGGATGGCAGCTGTCCTCGGTTGCTGGAAGGCTCACCCCTTGCAGCTGATGTCTACCCCCTCACCCCGGGAGGAAGGCCTCCCCCTTTCTCTCTACAATGTTGTGGAGGACACAAGTTGCCATGACCACCTTGGGGATGTTGTGCTCCCCCACATCGAGGCAAATCAGCAAGCACCTGAAACATGCCTTGAGGTGGCCAAAAGTGCACTCCCCCTGGATCCTGGCCCGGTTCACGTGGGCATTAAATTGGTCCCTGTTGGGGTCCAGGTGGCCAGTATAGGGTTTCATAAGCCACGGCATGAGGGCGTAGGCTGCAACCCACACAATGCACAGTGGCATCTGCACATCCCCAATGGCAAGTTCATGGTGGTGGAAGAATGTGCCCACCTCCAGCTTGCCGTAGAGGCTCGAGTTTCTAAAGACGCGGGCATTGTGTACCCTGCCCTACCACCCAACAAAAATGTCCATGAAGTGTCTACAGTGGTCGACTAGGGCCTGCAACACCATCGAGAAGTAGCCCTTCCTATTAATATACTGGGCCACTTGATATTCTGGTGCTTAGATCAGAGTATCTAAGAGGGTCCCATCTATGGTTCCAGCACCATTTGGGAACCCCAGGGCAGCAAATCTAGCCACAATCGGGTCCAGGTCTCCCAGGCGGATCAACCTCCGCAGCAGGATTGAGTTGATGGCCTTTACCACCTGCAGAAGGAGACAAACACACACACAAAACAGAATGAGAGCGGGAGTGCCTGAGCCCTTGGGCGATGCCTACTCCCCTTCCCCAAACACCCCAGGAGCCACTCCCTATGAGGTCGGCCCCAAGCAGCAGGGTTGTGTGATGGCAGGACAGGACAACCCCCCAGAGATGGGGGCTTCCCTCCACCTCCACTCCACCCCAAAGATGCCAACCCCCCTTTCCCGAAGGTCCCCTTTTTCCAGAACTCTCCCTCCCCCCCATGCCATGCAGGGACTGCAGTCCCAGAGTGCCTTACCTCCATGAGGAGGGCCCTGACGGTGGACTTCCCCACGCCAAACTGGTTGCCCACTGACCAGTAGCTGTCTGGGGTGGTGAGCTTCCAGAGGGCGATTGACCCACTTCTCCAAGGGGATGGTGGGCTGCAGGTGGGTGTCACATCTCTGGAAGGCAGGGGCGAGCCAGGCACACAGGTCCAAAAAGGTGGCCTTCCGCATGGGAAAGTTTTGCAGCCACTGCTGGTTGTCCCATCGCTCCATGACCAGCCGGTTCCACCAGTCGGAACTGGTATCCAGCCTCCAGAACGCCTCTCCACAGTGGGTTGCGGTTGCAAGAATGGAGCTTTCACACCCATGGAGAGGGTCCCCAGAATAAGCTTGGGGTCAAGCTTGGTTAGGACCAGGATGGCAGCTGGCACAAAGTGCTGCAGAAACTGCATCATGGCCGTGTGGGGCCATCGTATGCCATGGGGCAGCGCCGGCTCCATGGCACCAAGCGAAAAGCTGTGGCACCCAAAAAAACAGGGCAATCACAGCAGGCACTGTGAGAGCTTTGCTGTCCCTCGAAGAGGTAGCAAGCAGGCAGCAGAAGCAGAGAAATGACTGTCCAGGGGGGTCCTCTTAAGAGCGTGTCTCTGGAAGGCTCCGGCACCAGCACTCGGAAGCAACCGGTGACCTAAAGCCCTGCCTGAAGTGGTTCCAGGTGGCCTTTTATGCGAGAGAGCGTCCAATCAGTCTGGACGCTCTCTTTTGAAAAAGCAGATTGCTTTTTGATGCACTGTGTGTGGACGCTCTCTTTCGGAAGAAGTTTTTTCAGAAGATCTTTTCTGAAAAAAACTTCTTTCAAAAGAAGCGTGTAGTCTAGACGTAACTTCAGATGCAGTAAAGATCTGCATGATAGAAAAGTTACTGAGGGAATTAATAATTTTGTTTTACGAGCAAGGATTTGAATACTGTGCAATAAATGAGGTCTAGAGCCACATGTAGAACAATAAGGCGAAAACAACTTATTCAGTAAGTGCTGTCCATCCTGTGCATTGAAAGAGGTATAAGGTCTTTCAGAAAATTAATGGGTGATCATGTGATTAATGATTGTATCATAATTTATGTACAGAAAAAAGAGCTGAATTAAGGTTGCACAATTCTGGCATTTCCTGACTTTTGAGTTCTTGACATTGAAACTGTATATTCTATTGATGTGGATTTTTAAATATGAAATGTTAAAGAAACATCACTTCAGGTAAAGTGTAGAGTGACAATTAGGCTGTATTCTAAATAATAAGAGCACCCAGCTCTGACCATAATCATTGTACACATTTTGGGAATACACTGACATAGCATTGGATGGAAGTAATACAGGAGTAGAAAACACAATCTTTGCATTATTTTGACTTTTCCGGATAACTCTTTGTTTAGTATATACTGTCCAAAGCAAGCTAAAGAAACTAGAAAATGCAGTGTAATTATTGTAATGTCATATCATTTATTATCAGCTGGAACTACACTGAGTTCATGTCACTAAAAAATGTTGTGCGTTCTTTTAAAGATATAGTTGACAGGGCATGGACTCACACATTAGGCTCCTTTTTTATGCTATGTAAAATAATGAGTGTGCTTACTGATCTAGATGGAATTCCAGTGCGCTTGCCCCCAGTTATAAATTACCATACAGTTCTTTCTAAGCAAGTACATTTATTGTTAAGGTGACAGCATTACAAAAAAATATATAAAAGAACCTACACACATGCTAATAAGCTTACCAGAGGTCACCCCAACTCTAACAGTTCTGTTAGGGCACATCTACACAGCAGGGCAAAAGTCAAATTAAGCTATGCAACTTGAACTACATCAATTGAGTAGCTTAAGTTGAAATAGCTTATTTCAGCTTTTGGCGCTATCTACACAGCAGGAAGTCGAAGGAAGATCACTCTCCCTTTGACTTCCCTTATCTCTCACAAAATGAGGGTTACAGGAGTCGTAAGAAGTCCTCCAGCTCACCATTGTTGCAGGGCCAAATGATGGACGAAGGCAGGTGAAGTGGTAAGAGGTGATTTATTCGGTTACAGCATCCAGACCGCTCATTCCCCTCCACCTCGCGACCAACGAAGTGAGCCCTGAGTTACGGTTACAGCATCTTTTATCCCTACCCTTCTCCTGGTACCCACCCTATCCCTTTCTTTCCGAATCATCCTTTTGTTTCCTAATATGGTGAGGATTATCCCTTCCCGGACCCAACCTCTTTGCTTCCTAATATGGAGAGGCTACCTTTTCCCGGACCCTACCTATTTATTCCTTATATGGTGCATTTTGACGCCTTATTTTACTGGCAGCAGATTGGGTAACTGGATAGCCTAACTTATGGTAAGGCCCCAAATTAGGGAACTTTGTGGCTTAATTTACAAGAGGACACTACTCCTGAGGCAAGCCTTTTATTGCCCTTTTTCCTGTTACACAGGGGCCCCCATGCAGCTGAGGGTCATCTTGCTTCCAAGCTGGGTTTCTGCGGAGAATTATGAAGGCAGGCTCTTATGCCTGGATCCTGCCTTCAGTTTGCTGAAGGCCAGATCTAGCGCTGAGACCCCCTTTATTCCCACACCCACGACCATTATTTCAAAATAATGGCTTGCAGTGTAGCTATGCTCTTGTTATTTCAGAATAACGTCAGTTATTCCAAAATAATGCTGTTGTGTAGATGTACACTTAGCGATCAGTCTTGCAGATCCCATGTGGGTTTTTCTATGGTCACAAGTTCATAACTGCTTTATGTCAAATGACCACCCACAAAAACAGTTCATTCTTTCCTTTGTATAGCTTGGACCTTTCATATTCCCCTTGGCTGTGTCTACATTGGCACCCTTTTTCGGAAAAGGGATGCTAATGAGACCAGTCGCAATTGCAAATCCGCGGGGGATTTAAATATCCCCCGCGGTATTTGCATTTACATGGCTGCCGCTTTTTTCCGGCTCGGGGCTTTGCCGGCAAAAAGCGCCAGTCTAGACGGGAATCTTGCGGAAAATAAACCCTTTTCCGCAAGATCTCTTATGCCTACTTTCAAACCCCCGCGGATTTGCAATTGCGACTGGTCTCATTAGCATCCCTTTTCCGAAAAAGGGTGCCAATGTAGACACAGCCCTTATGTAAAGTTGATGTGCTTACAAAGATCCCTCTTCAGGCCATAGCTGACTTTTGCATAAGCAGTGGTGGTAAATTTCCCCCTAGGGATTTCCTGGGATATCCCTGTAATTTTTTTTTGGTTCCAGAAATTCATTCTTGTTTGGCATGTTGTTTCAAATAGTGCTTTGAAGCTCAGACTATTTCTCCATGTTTTACACTGGTCATATTTCTTTTACTACAGAAGTTACATACAATTCCACACTAATATTGAAACTTTGCATTTTTAATAGAATGGACTCCAAAGCTACTTACACTTAATTCAGTAAAGTTTCTCAGGGCCATTACAGGAAATTGTCATATCTATCACAATCATGTAAATAAAGAGTGTATCATAACAGTTTTAGAAGGATCAGTAGATATTGGAAAACATCAATTTCACCATACATATACAAGCTTACTAACTATTTCCATCAATAGTAATGACAATGTATAGCTAAGCAAAGTAAGGAAAATGATGCCTGACAATATGGTAGAGATTGATATAAAGATATTTCTTTTTATATTTTGATGTAATGATAATTTGTTTTAAATGGAGATAAAGCTTTAATATTTTGAATTTTAATGATTGCTGTCGTTACGTAATTACTTTTGATACTCAACTTCCCACATGATCTCCCTGAACTGAATAAACTCTGAATAGATTAAAAATAAAAGATGCCTACAAATAAACATTGATATTATCTGTCAAATTTTTCAGGTTTGCCTCATCTACTCATAATGCATATATGCAAAGGGGCCAACTTAATGTTGCAAAGATACTCTTCATTCTGGCATTTCCCAGCTTTTGAGTGCTTGACTTTGCAACCTTAAAATTCCTTTAATGTAATTTTTGGGCTGTTAAAAACATGGAATTCCATCATGTGAAAACATAATCACCCCCACACTGTTCATTGGTGGGGCTGGAAGCTTTGTGTTCACAGTACGTACCTCTCCCACTAGAGCTAATAAAGTTACGAGTAGTATTAGTGAGATATCATCCTCCGTGTGACACCTGTTGATTTCATAGCTGTTTTCACAGTAATTAATATTAAAACTGGAAAATCTGGGTTCTGTTCCAGAGTCTGAAAGGAATGTTCTTCAGAGGTTACAGGCCCTTCTGTCCTTGCCCCTCCAGCATGCCCTGGCCCAGTCCTGTTTTTGTTCTCTGTAGTCCCTGGTGTCCTCAGGCTCACTCTAATTCCCCCTCACTCATGGTACGTCTACACTGCAGGGCAAAAGTTGAATTAAACTACGCAACTTGAGCTATGTCAATTGTGTAGCTTAAGTTGAAATAGCTTAATTCAGCTTTTGGTGCTGTCTACACAGCAGGAAGTTGAAGGAAGAACTCTCTTCCTTCAACTTCCCTTACTCCTTGTGAAATGGGGGTTACAGGAGTCAGTGTAAGAAGTCCTCCGGCTCGCCATTATTTCAAAATAATGGCTTATAGTGAAGACACACTCTGTTATTCTGTAATAACATCAGTTATTCTGAAAAGATGCTGCTCTGTAGATGTACCCTCTCACCCATACATACATCTGCAGTTCCAGGACCTTCTCATTGCCTGTCCCCTTGGCTGCAAGTCTCATTCCACTTCCCTCTTTCCCATCTTCTCCACTTATCCCCCTCAGCCCTGTCCTGTCCCCATTCCCATTCCCTTGGCTTCAAACTGAGTTTAATTGGAAGAATAAAACATGCCAACAAGTCCCAATAAAGCTTTTTGATCCTAATTGAGATAGACATTTCCTGTAAAATTGATACCTTGATTATTTTTCTGTTACAAGAATGGCAAATGGCTCATGAAACGATAGACTTCAGAAACCCTATATCATTTCAATTAAAGAATATTTTATGGGAAATTGCAAACAAGCAAATGGAAATGAACTGTGGTCCAAGTCTCTGCTGAGCACCACAGCAAAACAAGTCCCTAGGTTCATTTAGGATACTGAAAAACAAACTGTGGCATGATATCATCAACAGATGTTGCATATATAACTTGATGTATTTCTTGTGGTTAGTGGGCTGAAGAATTGACCAAACCATTATTCCCCTTTGTGTCAATGCAGCAATACATCTGTTAGAGATTTCACTGTTACCATTGGGATTTTCCAATAGAGCTATATAGCTTTTCAGATGTAACTAGTGATACATTATTAGAGACAGAAGATTTAGGCATTATTTTATATAGGAAAGTATTTAACATTTTATTTGATTACTATTAAAGATCAACATCTTTTAACATTTTTATATTCTAATTCTGTTTGCTGAGGCAATAAATTAAACATCCAGTTATGGACAGCATTAACGTTTTAAACAAGTACCAACTACTTTTCAGTCATTGTTACCAACATACAGTACTTGCTATTTATGTCAGTATTTACCCACTAGTATCACCAGCTATTTCCAAGTACAAAGAAATGGTAACAATGATGCAATGTTGACTTTGTAATGGTGGCCACTGTATGAAGAAGACATCAGAGTTTTACTTATGGAGCATATTGATTGATTACATAAGTAGGGTCTAATCAATTGAACTTTTTTATAAAGAGAGACAGGAGAGACCAGTACAATTTAGCTTACTCTTGTTTTCAGGTGCTGATGGTTTTCTGTGAAAGTTAAATAACTAATAAACCATGTTTCTCAATAGAATGCCAGGGATTTAATTGTAATGGAAGATGTCTGGTGAAAACCTTCCGCTTCTTTGAAAATAGCAACAGATTTGCTTTAAATCTGAGGTGTAGCATTAAAAGAGGGCATGGTCAATGAAATTAACACTTAACTATTCTGCTTTCAAGCTGCCTTTTTAAAGAGTTTAATCCATCCAGAAATATCTTCTGTGGGCCATCAGCTGAAGACATTTTGTGAGCCATCTGTGTTTTGCCTTCTGTGAAGCTAAACATGTCTTGGAGGAAAATCAGTAATCTACATCGACCAATAATTAGTCATTCGTTTGTGCCATTCCCCATTCTCAACAGAATCTCAAATTGTCTTTGCCTCATTTGCCTTACATGGTGATGAAGTTTCAAGTGACTCAGCCAAATAAGTTCATGCAATGTCCCAGGTAATCTATTGTGGGTGAGTTCTAATCTGCCAAAGAAGTACTTGTAAAGAGTCCATGAACCAAAATTATTGGGCTTTTCCATGGACATTGTCATAGTTCAGGGCAATTGCGCCTATATTCACCCTTTAAGGCCCACAAAGGGCATGCGCTCTCAGGCTCCTGGATCCACAGACATTCCCTCTCTTGGGCAGAGGCATACATCTCACTCCTTTCTATTCTGGATATTTTCAGGCTGCTTACATTGTAAGTTCCTCAGCAATGCCAAAGAGTGGGTAACTTGGTCTCGGGGGGAGACATGACCAATGTAAGCCTGTGAAGTGTTATGAGCTTCAAGGGCTATTTGAGGCAATATGCCAGACAAGAATGAACATTTAGTTTAGTGGAGTTCCCAGAAAATCAGTAGGGAGACATATAAGCAAATCTACTCCCTCCTAGTATGTAAGAATTCAACTTTTTGAAGCTCCCACGGTTTATATTAGTCAGGTCTTCCCCCTTGAGAGGTTACATACACAACAATACATAAACATTTGCATTTTAAAACAGTGAATTCCTAAGATACTTAAACTCAGTTCAGTAAAGTGCAGCTTAATTCAATAACATTTGTCTGGGATATTTGCAGGATATTGTCATATCTGTCACATCTATGTTAATCTCAGTCATCTAGAGAAAGATATTTCTGACAGACATTTCCTACTTAAATTTCCAGCAAGAAACTAGCAGCTAGCAAATATGGCTCTCCCCACCTTGTTTCTGACTTGCCATTATGTGAACAGCAAAGCAGTCAAATGATTGTGCAGATTCTGAAGATGTAGAGGAAAGAGATCATATGATATTAGCCATGCTTAATCTAACTCCATAAGGGCTGGAAGGTTTGTTTGGTATATAAACAATATTAACTCTGTGCAGCACCAGTCCCAATTCTCTGGAATGTTTTACGTGTGGAGAATGCAGAGTTGTAGAGTTCTTCACCTTTAGTCAGAGAGGAGATTTATTATAAGACAGAGCCACCAAGTTACATTTTTCCACTGATGAGGAACTGAAACAAAGCAAGATTATGGACCAGATGCTACCATCTGCATAGTCTGTTTTGGGCTACATAATGCCTGTGCGAGCTCTCCCTCCTTGACCCTGGTATAAGACGGATAGTGGACAATTTTCCGCTGGTGTAATATCCTTATGTGACATCTTGGCTGCTACACTTAGGACTGAACTAGGAAATCTGCAGTTAACACGTGTACTGTAGATTGTGCCTTGACTCTTAAGTAGGCAACAATTTATATCCTCTGTGGGTTGGTACAAAGGGGACTGTAACACAAGAGAAGCTCTCTCTTGGACTGGAACTGGGTAGTTCTGGATGACTCCTTGGGACCCTGTATTTTCACTTCATCTGAGCAGAGTGGAGGATCAAGCCCTATGAATCTCAGCACAGAGGAGAGATGAATTTCTGCTTTAACCATCTTCTGCTTGTTAGCTTTGCAGTCTGTTGCATTCACATACACATCTGTAAAGCTCCTGGCCATTGATGATGCACCCCATTCTTTGGCAAGAGTTATGTTGACAACATACATACAAAGAAATTATAGAAATACTTAAATAATCTGGCTAGAAGGCTGCACTATCACACTAGTGTATTTCTTAGCATTCAGAACAACACACAACCTCCCCTCCAAAAACCATAGAGAAAACAGGCTGTGCCCTAATCTAGTAAAGTAGAACTGAGCCCACCTTGGTTTAAGCAGTCTCTTTCCATAATTGTCCTTGTAACACACTTGTAATAGATCTCAGCTTGCACACAGATCCAGGAATTCCCCCCCTCCCCACTTAAAGTGATAGCGTGCAGTTCTAACACAATCCTCAATATACCACAAAAAGACGGCAAAGCTGAAATAAAGCTTTCGAAGCAGAGGAGGAGTCATAGGGTAGTGTACAGCTTGTAGGTATTGAAGTTAATGGTAGCGGATGGGACTTGAGGATGGGGTTCTGGCTACTGTCATTGGTGTGTGTATGGTGCAGAGCACCTGAAACATTGCTGTAGAGATGTCTGTTGTATTTTATTCAGAGCCGGTTTGTTGCAGGTCACCCTTACTTTTGAGTAGATCAACCATGTGAGGAATTTCCAGGGCTTGTGATAAAATAATTGGTTCTGAACCTAGAGATGCCAAGATTGGCTTTATATTTAAAACTGACCTTCACTTCATAAACAAAGTTAGTATTATTTATTTATTTATTTATTATCATTGTTAAGCCTAAAGCCTTGAGTGACTGTGCCTATCCAGACTAGAGAGCACATGGCATCTTAGAACATAAGAAGATAAAAAGGTCCATCTAGCCCAGTATCCTGTCTTCTGACAGTAGCCAATGCCAGGTGCCCTAGAGGGAATGAACAGAACAGGTAATCATCAAGTGATCCCTGCCCTTCTGCTTGGGTTATAACATTTGGGGTCTTGTTAATTTACATTTTGTTTCACAGGAAGCCTAGGTTTGTTGTTTTGTTGGTTTTAGATTTAGCATCCCAGCAAGGTCATGCTGGAGAAATAAACATATTCCCAGAATCCTTACAGCCTAAAAGATCTGGACAACTGGCAAACTACTATGCATTAATTTCAAGGCCCTGACATTATTTTTTAAAGGAAAGCAGCAATTACATTTACTTAGTCATTTGTTTTGCAGTTTAAATAATCAGAACTATTTTCTCTCTTATGAGCCAGCCTGGTTTTTGAACACCAGGGAGTTCTTGTAGGCCAGTTTCTCTCAATATTTTATTCTCCTCCAGGTGGCTGAGGAAAATAACACATCTGTTTCAAATCTCAGTAGACCCACACATTGCAGACGTCACTAGAGCCCTAAAACAAACATGTTGTATAAAGCTGGAAAGATTGAAGCAGTCTCATAATTATGAATATATTTAGTATTCACTACAGATGCAAAACAGCTTGGAACAAATTCTGATCTTTCCTATCCGGCAGGAACAGAATAGCTGCATATAAGTTCTCCACTGAGGGTATGATGGGGGTTGGAAGGGATCCCTATAGCTTTATTAGCAGCAAGGGAAGGTAAAGAGGTGGGGCCTGGCAGACACATGACTCCGAATGGGGTAATATCTTACCTGACTCAAGTTCTATTTTTCTCTGGTGGCATGAGTGTTAGTATCCACAGATCCATTAAAAGGCAGATGAGGAAAGGAAGTGAACTCAATAATTCAAAGCAGATCCCGTGATCCAGAACTAACTCCCTTTATTGTATCTATGTATGCATTGTTTCACCAGGAAAAATCCTCTTGTGACACACGTCATGGTTGCAAGGAGACACTAGAAAATCATTATGACCCCATGGTGGATATTTTAGTTTATCTCTCGCTGGAACAGAGCCAACATCATTCACATGGGGATGGGAGATTTTAAGATGGCATTTGTATATGACTTTATCAAGATTTAAACAACAACAAAAATGTTTATTGACTGCAGATCATGTGGTAGCATCTCACTCTAAAAGATGCAAAGATGTTTCATTAGGCCTAACCCTGTTTTCAAATAGTCTAACCGTCCAACCATCATCTGTTCCTCTGCTCAGAAGCAAATATATTTCAAATGGATGAGGACAGCCTTTTCAGTTATTTCTGTGCTATAGAAGAGTGAAATTATTACATGTTTAATAAATATTATTAATAATGAATAGATTGATTGATATACTTGTCTTGACCCCTACACGTTAGAAGGGCATCATGATAAAACAATGTAAGTAATAGTATAACAATTGTTTTAAAAATGACACTTTTTTGAACAAGGCAGTAAGTTCCAGTTAATAAGACGTTAGCTAAACTTACTCAGATGTATAAGTGTTTGCAAGGCTGGGACCTAGCTAGAATGATGACAAAAGCAGGGAAAACAGAAGAAGGAGGGGATGAAGAACAAAGATTATAAATGTAAGGGTATGACTTAGTGATAACAGCCATGTCTTTTAAATGTCGAACTGTGTCTAAACTACTCTGGACTTTATGAGACATTTTTCATTCTCTCGTTGTTAACCCATGCCTATTTCCTCCTTTTTGTTTATTTTATTTTGAACCATCAACTAGTTTGATTTTATCCTTTGTTTCCTTTGTGTTATCTGTAATCCATGAGTCTTTCTTGTTATTATTTTCACTATCTGAATTTTGGGGTGTTTGAACCCTAGATAATCTCATTAGCACATTTCAAAATATAAAGTCTCATACTTCATATTTCTAACTTTACATATTCAGAAAGATACATGCACCAAAATAGGGTATGCAGATTCAGCAAATTGTAACATTAAAATTGATAGGTTACATGAGGTATTTTGTCTAAAGCATTTTCTAGTTATGCATATATATATCCATAAGCCAAATTTCATCAAGCATGGGGGGGAACTGTCACAGTGTGAAGAAATACTTCCTTTCATTTGTTTTAAATCTGCACCTCTTAATTTCATTTGTTGACCACTGGTGTTTATGTTAGGAGAAGGAGTAAAGAACACTTCCTTATTTATTTTCTCCACACCAGTCATGATTGTGTAGACCTTGATCATATCCCCCCTAAGTAATCTCTTTTCTAAGCTGTCTCATTCATCTCTGCTCATATGAAAGCTGTTCCATAACCCTAATCATTTTGGCTATGTCTACACTGCACGCTTATTTTGAAATAAGCTATTTCAGAAAAAAAACTATAGCTTATTTCGAAATAGCGCATCTACACTACAAATGCCCATCGAAATAGTGCTGAGCTATTTAGAAATAGAGCATCCACACTGATTGGAGCCTGAATCGCATTTAAAGCCCCCTGGAAACACTTCGGGTAGGGCATCAGGACAGCACTCACTTCCTGGAACTGCTGCCTGAGGCTATCTGAGGCTCGTGCTTAAAGGGACACCCCCATACAGTCGTGTCTCAGGCTTTTCACCTTTTCCTATCTCCTTGAGGGACAGTAAACTCTTCTCACTGCCTGCTTCAGTTGCCCTTGCAGATACTACAGCACTTCTGTCATGGAGCCAGACCTGCTTGAAAGCAGTCACCAGCTCTTAGACCTCATGCTGCAGTACCTGGTGCAGTTACTACTTGTTGCCTACATGGCTCTGTGGGCACCTCCTCACCTTTCTCCAAGTGCTACTCATGCAGCACAGCCCTTCCCACCCTTCCCTGTTCACCATGCATCACTGCTTCTGGCTCCGGGACACCAGTTGCAACTGGTGAGACTGGATCGTCATGGAGCAGTGGGATGAGCAGCAATGGCTCCAGAACTTCTGCATGCAGAAGGACACCTTCATGGAGCTCTGTGAGTGGCTCACTCCTGCCTTCCAGCTACAGGAAATCAACTTGCAACCCACCCACCCTCTAGAAGCGGATCACCATCACTATTTGGAAGTTCACCATGCTGAACAGCTATTATTCTGTAAGGAACCAGTTCAGCATTGAGAGATCAACCATCGGGGATGTGGCAATATGGGTCTGGCATTTTTGTGTTATTTTTGCAGGACGGTGGTGAACTGCTGAAATGGTGTTCCCTAAGGGGGCGGGGGAAGCTCCCTCCCTGGAAGGTTTTTCAGTCCTGCCTTCACAAAGCTCTGTCGGGGGATGGGGCAAGGTGGGGTTTGGCCCTGGTGTGTGGGAAAGGGAGTTGGGCTTGGGGAACTTCTGAGGGCTCTGGCAACCTTGTGATTCTGTTTGTCTCTTTCTACAGGTGATGAGGGCCATCAACACCATCCTGCTGTGCAGGGTCATCACTCTGGGTGATGTTGACCCCATCGTCACTGGCTTTGCCGCCATGGGCTTCTCCAAGACATTGATGGCACCCATATCCCCATCCAAGCCCCCGGGCATTGGACTACATCAACCAGAAGGGGTACTTTTCGATGGTCCTGCAGGCTTTTGTGGACCACCGGGGCTGGTTCATCGACATTAATGTTGGGTGGTCGGGGAAGGCGCATGACACCTGTATCTTTAGGAACTCCAGCCTCTTCCAGAAGATGAATGCCAGCACTTCTTTCCCTGACCGCACCATCCAGGTTGGGGATGTGGACATACCGATGTGCATTGTGGGGGATGCAGCCTACCCCTTGCTCCCCTGGCTAATGAAGCCCGACATGGGACACCTGGATCCCACCACGGAATGTTTTAATGCCAGGCTCAGCAGGGCCCGCACTGTTGTGGAGGGCACCTTCAGCCATCTCAAAGGGAGGTTCCGCTGTTTCCTCACCCAGCTGGATCTTGGCAAGCAGAACGTGCCCCAAGTGGTGATAGCCCGCTGTGTCCCACAGAACCTGTGCAAAAATAAGGGGGAGACATTCCTGTCAGGATGGGGGAGAGGCAGAGGCTGAGCAGTTGGCCAGGGTCTTTGAACAGCCGCGCACCGCTGCCATCTGGCAGGCCCATCAGGTAGAGTTTCAAACAAAGACACCTGTGAGACTCTCCCCTAGGCCTCCCCACAAGGGGCCTCTGCATTGCCCCTCTGTGCCTTTCCTCCCAGACCCCTCCCTTCCCCTGCCCTCACTTTCTCCCCCCTGCAGACATAATAAACAACACTTTTTGTTTTGGAACAAGAAACTATTCTTTTTATTAGGGGTAAATATAACTGGGGAGGGACTGGGGAAAGAACCTGGGAGGTCGAATGGGGACGAGGGGGGAGGAGAGGCTCAGGGATGGGGTTGGGAGTGGTGCCTGCTTTGGGTGGTCCCACTGCCTTATGTTCGAGGCCCTGTGTGGCTGGGGTGCTGGAGGAACAGGAGCAGAAGCAGGAGTGGGTGCAGGTGTGTGGGGTCTTGGGTTGGAGCAGGTGCAGGGGGTGGTTGCTGGACTGCTCAATCACGGTGACCATGTGGTTGGCAGTGGCTGTGTGCCACACATTCTCTGGGCCTCCTGGGACAGCTCCCGTCAGGTGGAGCGGTGTAGCTCCATGTCAGCATGGCGCTCCTCCAGGTCGCGTCCAACCTCTGCTCCTGCTGGTGCAGAGACTGCTGGAGGGAATGGAGGCAGGCTATGTGCTCCTGTTGGGGGTCCTTGTGGGGTCAGCGGTGCTTGTGGGTCTTGCAGGGTTGTGCAGCTGGTGCGGGAGATGTGGCTTACGCCCCACTCATAGCTGGTCCAGCTGTGAAGAACAGAGAAGGGCAGTCATCCCAGGAGACAGGGTGCATGAAGCCTAGCCCTCAACTCTGAGATGACACTGAAAGGTCTCAAGTCAGACGAAGGCGATATGCTTGGAGCAAGGCCATCTGAGGCCTAGATAATGGGCCCTATCCTGCAGAGCCACAGATGTCCTGGGGGGAGCCTCACTACCCGCATGTCCTGGGGAAGCTGGCATGGGAAGCTAGCATGGAAGGTCCTGGCCAGGCTGGGAGCCTGTGTGTGTGTGTGTGTGGGGGCAATGGAACAGCTTGGCTTTCCTTCATGCCACACACATGTTGGGACCAGCAGTGGCAACGTCCCACAGGGAGAGAACTTGTATCCCTGCCCTCTGGAGGATGGGGGGAGGGTGTTGGAGAGAGATATGTGTGAGGAGCAGACGCCACTTGTTGGGGAGGATGCTTCTGAGGTCTCCTCTACTTCCTCCCCATACCGGCAGGCTCCCCTGACCAGGGAATGGTATCTTCCACCTCACTGTGCTGGCCCGGGAGCAGATATGTCCCAAGAGTGTGGGCATGACCATGTGCTGTGTGTAGCACTGCTGTGTGTATGCCCCTGATCCCATCCTGCTTAGTGGTGGCTTGTGGTGGGAAGGTGTCCCACCATGGGGTTGTGAGTGAGGCTGGTCTTTGCAGGAACCCTGTGAGTAGGAGTGCAAGGTTCATTTGTGGCAGCCTCATTGCAGCTGGGTGCTCTGGATTGACATTCCATGTGCACCCACATGCACAGGCTGCTGTGCAGTCCCCAGGCTGAAAAAGCTGAGTGAGGTGCATGCAGCCCCTCGCTGCCTGCCATTTTCCCCCATGTGTGTCTCGGGAAAGTAATGGAACTCACCTGATGGGTCTTCACTGGCCTCATCCGAGTCTTGGGACACATCCAGTGGGCTGGGGGGTGGGGAACAGCTCTACCAACAGGCTGAACTCCTGGCTGACAGGCATGGTGTTGGTCCTGGCCTGCTTGTCTTCATCCTCCTGCACCTCCTCCTTCTCCTCCTCTGCCTCCACAGCCACACCCTCCGGGAGGCTGACGACAGGCATCTCCTGCCCAGAGTCCACAACTAGGAGGAGGGAAGGGACTGACCTCCGCCCAGGATGCGGTCAAAGTACTGGCAGGAGTAGGGTGCTGCCCCATAGCAGGAGTGGCGCTCCCTGGCCTTGGTATAGGCCTGCCACAGCTCCTTCACCTTCATCCTGACCTGCTCCTGGATGCGGCTATGGCCCCTCTGGCCTAGGCTGTTGGCCATCCAGCCATAGATGTTGGCATTCCTGCACCTGGTGCAGAAATCCTGGAGGTTTGTCTTCTCTCTCCAGATCTGAATGAGATTCAGGATCTCCACACCAGACCAGAATGGTTCCCTCCTCTTTTGCCCCCAGGCAAGGGCTTCGGAGCTGGCTGCCGGCTCCCTTGCAGCCATGAAGGGCTTGGTAGGAGCACAGGGGTCACTCATGGTGGCAGGGAAGGCAAAGCAGGCTGCTGGTGTGTGGTACAGGGCCAGCAGAGCTTTCCTTGTGTCATGAGACCTTTCCCCTAAGGCTGCAGGGGAAAGGGAACTATAGAGTTCTGATGAGTGTGGACAGAGTGGCTACCTGAGCACCTGTGAGAATCCCTGGAGGCCAGTTATTTTGAAATAACCACTGCTGCGCTGTCTACATACATACTATTTTGAAATAACTATTTTGAAATAGGTGCTATTCCTCATGAAACAAGGATTACAGAATTCAGAATAAAAAGCTCATTATTTCAAAAAAAATTCAAAATGACGTGTTTGCTATATAGACACTCACTTTGTTATTTTAAAATAACATGAGTTATTTTGAAATAACGCTGCTGTGTAGACATGCCCTTTGTAACCAGGCTTTCATGTCTGAAAGGTGCACTGTTCCGTCTATTGTGCTTCTGGAGGCCAGTGGCCTCTTACTGGTTACCTCTAGAAAATATGGTAGATGTATGTGTTGGTAGCCTGGAACATCTTCCTCTTGGCAAAAGGAAACTGGTTTTGGCACAGAAGAAGAGGGGTTGGCAAAATGACATTTTCCCTTGACTCTGGAGCCTTTTTCCCACCTTCCTAGTTCTGAATTTCTGTTGCCAATACTGGTGCTCCCAGGCCATGCCCTTTCATAGATTGTCCTAGAGTCTGCTAAGGTAAGAAAGGGATGGTAACATTCAGGTGAGTGTTTAAATGACTATGCAGCAATAAAATAAATGCAGTAGCATAAAGTTTTGCATTTTAATCTTCCTGCCTCTTTTAAAGCAAAAGCAAGAAACTGATGGGAAAAACACTGTATTTATACGTTGTGAAGGACTGAGATTTTATACATGCATGAGACAGGAAATTTGTGGAGATGAGCTAATGCATGTTTTGCTGACACCCCTTTGCTCATACCTACCTATCTTGAAGTGTCAAGGGGATTTTGCCAGCCTTTGGGATTGCCCAGGGCTCCTGAGAACTTTCTGTGGTTACAGATGGAATTCTGAAAATTGTATTGAAATAATTTGGAGTCTATTGCAGAGTTGGATCCAGTGCAACCAGACCTAAAGAAGATGGTTCTTGTCATTGTCCAGACCTTTTAAAGAGAAGTGATACTAGAATTTCATGATTTAAAGCAGTACAAGTATTCATCTGTCAACCGTTTTTCAAATAACCAGAGAAAAACCCATATTAGTGCTGCAGAGGTGTCAGCCAGTGGTTGGGGCAGTGCGTGGTGTGTGTGTGTTATACACCCGAGTCTTCAACTGCTAGGACCAGGGTCCCTTCGCAGCGGGCAGCCTGGAGAAGGCTGACAGGCGCCCCAAAGTTTGCAGGAAGAGCTTATTACACCCGAGTCTTTAGCTCCTAGGACTGGGGTCCCTTCGCAGCGGGCAGCCTAGGGAAGGCCGACGGGCACCCCAAAGGTTTGCCCCGTGGAGGTGGCACAACCCAACGCTCAGCTTTTACTGCGTTGACCCCTGACCGGCTGTGATCCTTTTAATTGTGTCTGGTTCTGTTACAGCAACAGGAGGAGTCAGGTTAAAGCTTAAACAGTTACTATTTTATTGTTACAAGGCAAATTTAGCTGTCAAATGTTACTGCTGTGTTACAGACAGAAATTACAATAAAAAGTCACTTACAGGTACCATGAAACCCTTTTGGTTCTCTGAGCTCTTATTAAATGCATGCAAAATAGACACCTAGCAGGTATATTCTCACCCCTGCGATCCTTACTCCGGCGAAGCCAGGTTCCTCTCAATCCCAATGGGAAGCAGTTAATACGAGACTAAGGCATCCCTAAAGCCTCGGGGGTCCAAGACCGCCTGACCAGCAGGTATGTGGGTGGATCTCCAATTAGAGTGGGGCACAGGGCCCTACTTTATACCCCTGTGGTCATGTAGACGCTTCCTCTTGTCATTAGAATGCCAATTAAGTTGGAACATCTTTGTGACGCCCATTCCCACAGGGGGTCCAAAGATTAATTTGCACCTGTGAGGTGGAGGTAACTAAATCATTAGGGCCAGACACCCTTTTTCTGATGGGGTGACAGATTCCTCTTCTGGGACGGTGTGTGTAGGCGTAATCATACTGGTACCAGCCATAGGTAGCCCAAGGCCCCAATCGTCTGCTGGCCCAATTGCTGCTGTTATCTGGTTTCTGTCTAGCATCCAGGGCCATAGTTATTCCAGCACCTCTGGAGGCCCTGGAGCCTTTGAAGACAGAGTTTTGCTCTCAAGGATTCTCTCTCCCCAGGATGTCAGAGGGAGGAGGGGGAGAGAGGGAGGGGAGGTTTCTGTCTGGCTACAAGAGGCTGCTGATGGTAATGGGGGTCCTTAAAGAGGAAAACCTCAGCCTGTTCAATTTTTCTTCTGTGGGCCCGTAGCTCCTAGATTGGATGCAGGCGA
Organism: Rafetus swinhoei; assembly: GCA_019425775.1. Classification (NCBI taxonomy): domain Eukaryota; kingdom Metazoa; phylum Chordata; order Testudines; family Trionychidae; genus Rafetus; species Rafetus swinhoei. Next base: position 35,366,324 of record CM033440.1, read on the forward strand.
CTTACAGTAGAGGGTCTCCTATTATGGAAATCACTTCATTTTGTATCATGGCAGAAACTGAGTTTCACTAACCTTTAGCGAGTGACGGAAGGCACATCTGTTTGCTGGAGAGGGTTATTATGAAGGTAGACAGAAGCAGTACAGGAATAGGATTCAAGATGAGGCTTTTAGTCCTTATTTACACATCAATGGGAAATGTACATGACTATGGACTGTAGGAGTCAGCCCATGTGGTATTTTATATTGATGTATGCGGTGCCTTAAATGTGGAGAATTACAGTTGCTGTGGGCACCATAGCTTGCCAGATCCCAACTTAAATATGGCATTAAGTTGTTTTATATCAATACCATTTTATGTGCTTTTTTCTGTGATGTAAATAAGTTGCTAAAAACATTACTCTGTTTTATGAACTGCAGTAGCAGCTGCTTATTATCTCTAGGACTTGTCTAAACTGGCACATTTCATCACCAAAAACTGCCTTTTGGTGACCAAACAGTGAGAGCGTTTACACTGCAATTTAACTTTTGTTTGGTAAAACACCCAGTTTTGGCAACAAAAATCTTTCAGCCCTGCAAGAGACTTTTGTCTTTTCCCCTCCCTTTATTGTCGGCAAAGAGACAGTTTGGACTCTGCGGTTTGTTTTGTTAAGAGAACTAGCTTCCCTCAGTCCTAATGGGTGAGCTCAGAGCTTTTTTATCTCTGCTGCCCTACAGACATGAACTCCTTCCCTTTCAAAGCTCCAGGGAGTATCTGACAACTAAGTGAACTGCTGCATTTGGGGAACAAACAAAGAGCAAGTCATTAGAATGCTTCAGTTCTGCTCTGCTAAGAACATAGCACCAGGCAGACTGATGCTGCAGGGGTAGGACTGGAGAGACTGCTGTGATGCTTTGACATTCCTCAGCACACAGAGCAATGGGGGAATCCCAAGAAGCACAGGGATCAGCTTTACCTTCCCACAACACTGCACTGTGGGATGCTTACCCACATTGCTTTGCTCTGTCTGTCATCAGGGTGCTAGCAATGTGGCCATGAAATGTCAAGAATGGGAGGCAAACTGGTGGATTGGTTTTCACTTCTGGTGACTTTTGCATGTTGACAGCACTTTTGTCATCAAACCTTCCCAGTGTAGATACAGCCTTAGTCAGTTCCTGCAATTGTCTCTTCACAATTTGTGCTTCAGCTCTCACTCCAGTTCTTGAGGCTTCTCTTCTTCCTTTCTGCTCACTGGACTTTGTAGCCCTATATGTATCTGAAACAACACACATATTTTATTTCATTATTCCATTGAGCAAATGTAAAGGTGGGGTAGGAATTCAGAGGGGTTTTAGCAGCCAATTCTGTTGACATTTCAGTGATATTCTTTAAAAGTTGGTTTATAATAAACTTCAAAGTAGTTTATGAATGCTTCCAATGATCCTGCCATGACAGAAAAGATTCTAGGGTTCTGGTTACTGAGTACTACCTTGGTCTTGTCAAATATTGGATAAGCTATGCTACCACTCTTATTACTATTCATACAGCTACTCCTCAGAAGCCACAGAAGTGCTGGAATGGGGAAATCAGACAGAAGCCTTCTGGAGCCTTGACACAGTTTGGGGAGGTGGTGAAAGACAGGAGAGCAGGCCTGAGAGTGTGTGGGAAATGGGCAGAGCAGCAGAATTGCCCAGAGAGCCCCGGAATTATTTAGAGAAGTGTCATTCTGTGGTAATTTTAATAGTGACCACTGTATCAGTAAGAAACTCCAAGAATGGTTTTTGTGGGATTCAGATGGGAAACCCTGGGGCACTCAGAGGAAGGGAGATTGGGCACTGCAGAGGGTTAGGCAGCAGCTGGAGAAGATCAGTTATAACTGACTGAAAATGACCTCTATATCATCAGTCAAGGCTGTAGACAACTCTTTATTTTCATCCCCTTTGTGACCCTTGGATCTCTTTTTTCATGCTTAGCTTGATAATCACTGTGTACTTTGCTGGTAGTAAGCTGCAGAGATCAGGCCTTTTCTGTCCTGTAGTTAGGAACCAGTTGTTTTTCTTATAACATTTTTTCCGCTTGTCCTGAGAACAACTTATTGGTGTGGTGGTTACCATAGGGACTAGAAAGACTTGGGACAGGCTCCTGTACAGCGTTTGTTCAGGCTGCTACAAGGGCCTTCACAATTCCAGTAGCATAACACCATGTTATCTGTATTATTTAGGAGTGTATCTTTTCTGTGAAGGAAAAAATGCATTCTAAATTGTAGGCAGTTCACAAAATTCAACAAGTGATATGGAACATTTCTCATGCACATTTTCTTTCCATTTCTTTTCTCTCTGGCTTAAAGACACTTTGAAGACAGATGTCAGTCTTTTAATTTTTATCTGTGGATCTGAGAGTAGAAATTCCCCTTAGGCTAATGAACTTTTAATTTCTCCTCTCTGCATTCTTGTTCCATGTAGTGCCTTTTTAGACCTACCATATAAACAAGCTTATTCAAGATGAATACAAAAGACACTTCATTTATGTGTTGGGAGGAGTAAGGATAAGCACCCTTTTGCTATTCATCATTATATCAAAGCTGTGTTATATAGGCACAACATTCTTTGTTCAAACCTTCGCTTTCACTCAATAAATAAACTTAAACAAAAACTGGTCTGGTAGCACTTTATAGACTTTATCCTGTTCAGACTAACTCGGCTACACCCTGGAGCTACTCAATAAATAGTTATGGGCCAAAACTTTCAAACTTTGGTGTCTGCCTAAATTAGGTGTCATAAAATCAGGCAGCTTAGTAAACAGATTTTCATTTTCAAAAATATTGAGCACCATCAGCTACACATTTATTTAAAAAGCTGCTTTGTATGTGCAACCTTTTTTTGGGGGGGGGGGCGGGGAGAAGAGATACTTTTTATGTTGGTGCCTACATATGGGTTTAGGATCGGATTTTCCAAAGATCTAAGTGACTTAGGGACACATGCTACGCTATTATTTTCAGGAATAACAGCATTGCGCAAGAGGGTTTTTCTTGCGCAAGAAGGGGCAGTGTAGACAGATCCTTCTAGCGCAAGAGCCTCTTCTGCAAAAATGGCGGCTCATTAGGTATGCAAATGAGGCTCGGTGATATTCCACGCTTAGCCTCATTTGCATACTTCTGGCGCAACAACCCGCCAGTGTAGACATAGCCACACTCTACCTTCCTTGGGCTTGCCTTTTTAGTTGACCTGAATAACAATAAACCATAAATATTAGTCTAAGCATTATCCTAAGCACTTTTTCTGACCTAGAGTTTCTTTGCAGGACTGCTATCTCCTTGACCCTGTATTTTTCTTCTGCCTCAGAGAATCCTATTTGGCCTGATTGCTAGGCTGAATCAGGAGAAATAATACTTTGGTTTTTTGCAGGGTCCTAGCACTTGAAACAGTGCGAGTTAACAGAAAAGTGAGGTAGCTATAGTATTTGCAACATATCCCTTGTGTAGGGGGATATTGTCCAGGTGAACAACAACAGGGTTGCTCCACCAACCTTATACTTGGCCCACCTTGCCCCACCCACAATAGAGTCATGCTACATTCCAGCTGCAGGTAATGGCCAAATTTCATGTTTGGCTCCCAGCCTTCTGAAATCTCTCCTTTTCCAACAAAACTGCATCAGTTCTCGAGCCAGTACATCTCTGCACTCTAGTGGAGAGGGTGGTACTGCTTTCTCCTGTGTAATTGTGCTTGTAAAATGCATTGGCTAAGTCTAGACTGGCATGATTTTGCGCAAATACTTTTAATGGAAAAGTTTTTCCTTTAAAAGTATTTGCGCAAAAGCGCGTCTAGATTGGCACGGAGTTATCGTTATAATGATGCGCTTTTGCACAAAAGCACGTCTACATTGGCGGCGCGCTTTTGCGCAAAAGCAGAAGCCCAGAACCATTTTGCAGAGGGCAAAAGGGCACCAGCCCTTTCCGGGGGCGGGGGCTGGAGCTCCTTTGAGACACGTGCTTAAAGGGATCTCCCTGGACAGCCGTTTCTCTCCTGCTCCGTGCTTTAGTACCTCTTGCAGGGACTGACAGCCGTAGCAGTTTTGGTGGTTGCCCTCTGCCTTTTGGACACCGCTGCCTTTTTCCACCTAGTGCTTTTGCCTGTTTTTTTTTTCTTTTGCCTTGTTTTGTCTGCCATGGAGCCAGGGGTGGCCGTGTGCCTGCTCTGGCCCCTGCCAGCCATTTTGGAGTGCCTGCAGCTGGTGCTCCAGGCTGGTGCCCTCCTGTTCCAGGACCAGGAGGCGCAGACTGCTTTGGACTCCCTCACCAGGGAGGCCATGGTGTCCCTGTGGCATCCCCACCACAGGGTGGAGAGGCCACTGTGGAGACTGGACACCAGTACGGACTGGTGGGACCGGCTGGTCCTGGGGCAATGGGGCGACCAGCAATGGCTCCGGAACTTCCGCATGCGAAAGCGACGTTCCTGGAGCTGTATGCCGGGCTCGCCCCTGTGCTCCAGAGAGCCACTACCCGGCTGCGGGCACCCATCCCCGTCAACAAGAGGGTTGCCATCGCACTTTGGAAGCTGGCCACACCGGACAGCTACCGATCGGTGGCACACCAGTTTGGGGTGGGCAGATCCACCGTCGGTGTCATCGTCATGGAGGTAAGTCCCAGGGGAAGTGGGAAGTGGGGAGGGGGGAGGGTGCTGCACTCCATGCCCAGGGGCAGCCAAGACTCCAGGCTGGGTCACTCAGGGGTTTGGGCCGTCCCTCCCTTGCACAGGCCTGCTGGTGGGGGGGGGGGGGCGTAGGGCGAGGGGGCTGTGGTGTGTGTGTGCATGTGCGTGTGTGTGTGAGTGCGGACAGAGGGAATCACAGGGGGGCAAGGGAGCGCACACTCACCCCTGCCTTTTGTGATGTGTTCCCCTGTGTTTCTCTGCACCCTTCTGCAGGTTGTCCATGCCATCAATGATGTCCTGCTCGCAAGAGTGATTTGCCTGCGCGACGTGGACGCTACGCTGGCCGGCTTCGCTGCCCTCGGGTTCCCCATCTGGGGAGGAGCCCTGGATGCAACCCACATCCCCGTCCAGGCCCCGGAGCATTGAGCAGCCCATTTCATGAACAGGAAGGGGTACTGCTTGATTGTTCTTCAGGCCCTCGTGGACCACCGTGGCTGCTTCCTGGACGTCTATGCGGGCTGGTTCGGCAGGGCACACGACGCCCGCATCCTCCGCAACTCCGGAGTGTTTCGCAGGCTGGAGGTAGGCACCTACTTCCCCCGGCGGGAGTTTACTGTCGGGGATGTGCCTATGCCCATCTGCATCATCGGGGATGAGGCCTATCCCCTGCTGCCCTGGCTAATGTGGCCCTACACAGGGCGGCCGGACCAGAACTGGGCCCGGTTCAACGACCACCTCAACCGGGCCCGGAATCAAGTGGAGTGCGCCTTCGGCCGCTTAAAAGCCCACTTCCGTTGTTTGCTCACCCGTCTCGAGATGGGCGAGCGGAATGCAACGGAGGTAGTGGCCACGTGCTGCGTGCTCCACAACGTTGTGGAGCAGAGTGGGGAGGCCTTCCTCCCTGCACGGATGGCAGCCGAGGGCCAGACTTATGAACAGCCCCACACAGCTGCCATCCGCCAGGCGCACCAGGATGGGGTGCGCATCCAAGAGGCCCTGACGGGCATGTTCGCACAGGCCCTGGAGTAGGGTCGCCTCGGTCTCCCCATACAACTCCCTCCCATCCCCTACCCTTCCCCCTCCCCTCCCCTTACCTCCCAATTGTAAATTTACTGCATTGAACAAACCAACCTTGGTTATACTTGTACGACTGGTTTATGGGATCAAGGTCATTTGTGCCTAAACTCGAAGGTTGGAGAGTGCAATTACGAGCTCCATCCAATCGTGAGTAAAAACAATAATACTATTGTGATACAAATGGACCATTCATGTGTTTGTATCCGAAGTTTATGTCCTCAATTCATGGTAAACAGATTTTATACCGTGATCATGCCAAAATTGATGAATTTATGTCTATGCAAGGTCTTTGAGATCAAAGGATGCGACCTTAATTTGGCATTAATTGATACATCATATGAAGACATTACTGTTGAGTATGCCATCATCGATACTGTAACTCCAATTTTGTTGGGTCCTAATTTGGAGGCAATAAGATCTATGATGATCTACTCAGATCTGAAGGACATTATCAATGAAATTCAGAACACTAGTGAAAGGGTACATATAGTGGTACAACATGCCGTAGACGAAATTGTCAGTATTGGGAAACGTTTACAGTTTAAAGCAAAATGGTGGAACGTATTGTTTGGTAACATTTTTGGAGACATATCAAAGATAAATGTCTCGTCATTATTAACCAGTCCGTTGGGGATTATTTATATCATTGTTATGTTATTGACTATCCATGTGGTGATATTAACCTTTTTTTATTTGTTGTCCCCATCGCAGATCTGCTTTGATCTTTGCATTCAATTCTGTTTAAAGTTAATGATGAACATCTTCGTTTTCTCCTTCAATGTCCATCAAGGAGGGGAAATGTTACAGAATTGTTCATGGTTGTATATTGGTTGTAGAAATATGTATGAACAGTTATAAATAAATATGTATGAACAGTTATAAATATGTATTAGATAAATCATAACATTGTCAATGACATCATTAACTGTCTTGTTTTTGTTTTCTTTGTAAATGAGGATCGGTTAGGCATGAATATTCATGTGATATGTCATGGAACCAATCAATTCAAAAGAACTCTCATGAATAATGCATGAGTCTCATCTATATAAGCCTGTGTCAAACCGGGGTGCTTTGGGTTCGGTTCAGTTAGTTTTGGGTTCGATTCGGTTAGTTCTTTTCTTGTTGGGTATGAAGACTCCTGTAGTCTTGTCTGTCAGGTCAGGTGAAGCGGAAGACTTGCACCTACCAATTTCAATTGGGTCCAGAGTTAGGTTTAGTTAAATTAGCTATCGTCGTTGTGACTGTTCGTCAGGCAGCGTCAGTTCGAAGCATATCGGCCGTCATTGTGCATGTTCGTCGGGTGCGTCGGACGTAGCTAGGGTTTTTCTTTTAGTTTAGGCTAGGTTTTAGGCCACCATCACCTGTTCGAGCTGTCCCGAAGAACAGGAAGAGGATTCGTGGTTCGTGCGGAAGGCTCGAGTCAGCGTACCCGATTCCAGTCGTCTTCGAGGGATCTCCTGGCAGTTCCTTGTCTGAGGCCCGGAAGGACCAAAGACTTGAGGTCGCCAGCTTCGGCAGCGTCTTCCATCGAGGGACTCCTGGCTGTTCCTCTCCCGAGGCCCGGAAGGACCAAAGGATTGAGGTCGCCAGCTTCGCGCGTCTTCCATCGAGGGACTCCTGGCTGTTCCTCTCCCGAGGCCCGGAAGGACCAAAGGATTGAGGTCGCCAGCAACACTACAATCGTCCCTGCGTCTAGACTATGTAAATATTCTTTGTGTTCGTGTTTTAACCTTTCTTGCTTGTTTGTTATCTATGTTAATATAGTCTTGTGGTTTAAATTTTACTTAAAGTGTCAGTATTTATTTATGCGCCACAAACCAATGACCAATTAAAGGAACGACCGGTGATAGATATGGTATTTGGTGTCCGCATTTTGTAATCTTCTTAAATTTAGTTGGCTAATTGGCATCTCAAATCAATTATTTAAGTTACCTCGAGTAACACAATAAACAACACAGTTTTGTTTTCAACAGAAAAACTTGTATGTTTTTATTTACAAGGGCGAGAGGGGGAGGAGACCTTCAACTGGGAGGGGGAGGAGCTAGTCCTGGGAGGGGTGCCCCCTGCGACCGCTCCTGCAGGGGCGGACCTGCACATGGGGGGCAGGCCGCATCGGGGCAGGCTGCATGGGGAGGTGGGCAGGAGGGGCAGGAGCAGGAGGGGCAGGAGCAGGAGCAGGAGCAGGAGGGGCAGGGGCAGGAGCAGGAGCAGGAGGGGTAGGGGCAGGAGCAGGAGCAGGGGCAGGAGCAGGAGGGACAAGAGCAGGAGGGACGAGGGGCAGTGCTAGGGGAGGGATGGCGGGGCGGCCATGCCAGTGGGACGGCATGGCCAATGTGGGTGGTGAGGGTGGTGATGGAATCTGCCATGCAGACGCACTGGGCCTGGAAGGCGCCCCAGGCCTCCTGGCGCCACTGCACGTCCGCCTCGACGCATCGCGTGATGGCTGCCTCGACACGCTGGACGGCCTGCACGTGGCACCGAAGGAGCTGGTCCCGGTGGCGGAGCCACTGCCTCGGTGGTTGGGCGGGTGGGGGTGCTGCTGCTGCCGCTGCTGCTGCAGGGCTAGAGGGTCCCCGGCTTGTGCTTGGTCCCGCTGCAGGGAAGAGAAGAAAGGATGGGTCAGTCAGGCAGCCCGGCCACTGTCCCCACACCTCATGCCCTCCACCCCTGAGCCCAGGTGACACCACAGTAGTATGGCTTGGGCCCACTCGGTTACCCCCTGCCCCACATGTTGTATGTTTGCATACAGGACCGCCCCTGGAGTAGGGTCCTCCTCCATGTATTGTAACCACCGGTCTGTGTCCTGGCTCTGTGGAGGGTGGGAGGCCGCTTGTGTTGTGTTCACCTGTGGAACTCCCTGCCGGTGGAGGCTGTGAGGCTTTGGGCTAATCAATGGTGTTTGACAGGGAGCGAGATGAATCCCCACACAGTGCCTGGGAGCACGTCTGGCAAACGTGGTCTGGGCTCTCAGATCCCCATTGCGTGGGATGTCTCCTGGATGGAACCAGGGGTGACTGGGGAGTGTACCATCCTTGCAGCAAAACTCAGGCGGCCCTAGGGCCAGCCCGAGCGCTACCCCCCGCCCCCTCCCGTTAGCCCTCACACACGTAGCCCAGGGACATGTGTGGCCGCAGTGGGGACTTCCCTCGGGGAGCCAGCCAAGGCACCGGGAGCAGGCAAGGGGCTCAGTGGGGGCCACGCTCACAGGGCTGTGACGCTGCGGTTTTCCCAGAAGCAGCTGGCTGTGCCTCACAGCCAGGCATGGGACAGTGTGCTGTTCTGTGTGCTGCACCCTTGCGGAGGTGCGGGCTCTGGCCTGAGTCCCTGGGACCCTGGCTGGTTCCAGCCAGCATCCACCCTTCCCCCCTGGTCCTGCCGGATGTGTGTGAGCAGCACGGTCCCAGGCATGCCCTGCAGCTGCCTGCCGTGGCCACATCCCGCTTGGTCACCAGGCTGCATGTGGTTGCACGTGCTGCTTCCTGCCTAATGCTACACAGCGTGCAGCTCACGTGGCCTGAGTGACATGCTGTCTCCCTGCCCACTCCGGGCGCCTTGCTCCCCGCCCTTGTGAGTGCAAAGTGTAACACTCACCGGTGGAGACTTCCCCGGCCTCTGAGGATGCACGGGTGACATCAGGACTGCTGGAGGGGGCCTGCAGGGTGGCAGTGATGGCCTCGTCCTCCGACGCACTGCTGTCTCCTTCCCCCGCCTCAGTGGTCCTGCTGACGGGGGGCGCATGCTGCTGTCCACCGGGACATCCGGGGCTTGCGGGACTGGCTGGCCCAGGATGGCGTGGAGCCACCGGTAGTGGGGGCAGGTGTCAGCTCCTGCCCCCTGGCCCTCGCTGGCCCGCATGTAGCCCAGGCGCAGCTCCTTTACTTTCGCTCGGACTTGCTCGAGGGTCCGGGCTGGATGGCCCTGGTGGGCTAGCGCCTGGGCCATGCGGGCAAAGATCTCCGCATTGCGGTGGTGGGACCGGGTGTCGTGGAGGGCCTCCTCCTCCTGCCAGAGGTCCAGCAGTGCCTCCAGCTCCCCTGAGGACCAGGATGGGGCCCTTCTTTTTCTGGCCCTAGGGGCCTCCTGCGCTGGGGGTGCGGGTGGCTGATCCCCCCCTGGAGCTGCCATGGTGCTTGGGGGGTGTCTGCTGGACAGCAGGGGCCACGTGGCAGACCTCTGGCCAGAGGTCTGAGGAAGGCTCCTGCCGCATGAGCTCAGCAGCCTGCGTCTGCTTTAAGGGGGCTCAGGTTACCAGGAAGTCCAGGGAGCTGACTATGGCTACGGAGTCTCCAAGTGTCCATAGGGCTTTTTTCCATTTAGCCTGCTTTTGCGCAAAACGTCTTAGCTGCCTGTCTACACTGGCCCTTTTGTGCAAAAACATTTGCACAAGAGGGCTTTTTCCTGAGCGGGAGCATCAGAGTATTTGCGCAAGAAGCACTGATTTCACACAGCAGAGCGTCAGTGCTCTTGCGCAAATTCTCGCGGCCAGTGTAGACAGCTGGCAAGTTTTTGCACAAAAGCGGTCGCTTTTGCACAAAAACTTGCCAGTCTAGATGCAGCCATTTTGTCTCTAGATTAGAATATGTGGCACTTTGTGTAAGCGAGAACCTCAGGTGCTGAACACTGCCCTGCAGAAAATTAGCTCAGCACTCTGCAAGAACCATCCCTGTGCTTGATCAGCTAAGCCCCCAAGCTCCTAACTATATGAGTAGTTAAGGGCTGTGCTACTCAGATACAATGGATTTCTAAAAATGCTGTAATGTACAAGAACACTGGTGGCAGAAATGCTAGGAATTCCTGGCAGCACCAGGAACTGAGAGCGTGTGTATGCGTGTGTGTGTGTGCGCATATAAAAAGAATCAGTGAATCAAATTTAAAATGTATGCCAAGAATTCTTTTAGCAGCTCTTATGCACTCATTGTTAATCTTTCCTTTGTTTCAGATAAGGTACAGCTGTAGTGTGCAGGGAGGCAGGTCACTTACTGCCCTCAGCTATTCAGGCAGGTTGACTAAGTGTGAAAAAAAAAAATCAAAGGAGTGACTGAGGGAAGGCTACAATCAAAGAAATTGCTATTGAACCAGAAGTGAATCTGTTCCCCTGCCAGACTAAGGCTGGACAAAAGATTATTTGTTTTTCATTTAATACCCACGGTGGTATGGCTTTATAACAGCTGTACTAGATTGCTAACTGACATTAACAACCAAATGGTCTAAAGGAATCCATGAGAGAACAGCTGTCTTGCAGTACAATGAAGTGAGTAGGAACATATGATGAATAGTTTAATATGTAAGTGGAGAGGAGAGAAATGATAATTAATTATATGATAGAATGTGTGTAATGTCAACTATTGTGAGAGTTAGTTCTTACTTAAATGAATGTGGCATCCAAAAGTCAGAAAGATTCACTATAAGAGACCAGAAATTAATTAAAACAAGAACCTCAAATCCACTACCATATGATTCTTGGAAAGGGGACAGTTAGATTCAAATTCTTTTGGTTCAAACTCCCCACCGGCTTTTGATTTCCAGTCAGATTCCAAACCGTGTTTTCCATTTGCTTTTGAAATGCATTCACAATCTCATAAAAACAACCATTCTCAGGAAACTGCATGAGATTTCTGCCAAAATTGCTTGAGACGAGTTCATAGGATTTTAATACTATCGGCTCTGTCACTCAACCAAATCCTAGCTCCCTTAATGCTTCAAACCTGAACTCTTAATTCTAGCCTGAACTTGATCCAGATCTGTAATCCCTAGCCTCTGTTTGTCAGGGGCTGGAAATGGATGACAGAAGAGGGATCACTTGATGATTACCTGTTGCTGTTCACTCCCTCTGGGGCATTTGGCATTGGCCACTGTCGGAAGACAGAATACTGGGCTAGATGGACCTTTGGTCAGACCCACTATGGCCATTCTTATGTTCTGTCTTTTCTGCTAGCATATGTACCTGAGGTGTTGTTGGGATAATAATTGTGCGAGTGCTTATGGGTGAAGACAGTGTGATTGCACCAGTTTATACCAGGGTTGAATTTGACTCAATATATTGAGGGCATCAATATTTATAAATAGATAACTCTGCATATTATATGTCTGCCTTCAAAGTAATTAGGCGGATGTTTAACAGAGAAGAGAGTGGCTTGTCCCTTAAAAACCATCCAGGTTTCTTATCATTACTGATGCCTGGTCTCAGGGGAGCTAACAGGACCATAAGGCCCCTGGGAAATGTGGGAGGACCTTGGTTCCATGATCTCTGAAGGACCAGGGCCTCAGGCAGAAGGGGCAGGGCTGCGGCAGCCAGCCTCTAGTGCTGCCTGGACAGCATAGTTCCTTCCCCCAACCCCCACTGGTTCTCAGAACTGCCTGGAGCACTCCAGTGGTGATTCTAAAAACTGAGGGCCCTTTAGAATCACCCGGCCCTGAGGAAATTGCCTCCTTTGCCCTCCTCCCTCTCCTGGTGGTGAGCCTACATGGTCTACACCAGTGTTTCTTAACTAGTGGTACGAGTACCCTTAGGGGTACTCGAGAGAAGTTGGGGGGAGGGGGGAGAGTACGTCAACACAACTGAAATTTGAAGAAAACTGTATTTTTGTTTTAAGTTTTACTGTGTTTTATTGTTTTTGTACTTTTTACACCCAAAAATTTCATCTCCCTCCCAGCTACAATTAAGTAGGTTAAACAAATGTGTTGCAACTGTAGAAAAAAAATTGTGTCTGAAAACTGTAGGTACTGGGAGTAATTATACTTTTTTTGGGGGGGAGAAGGGGTACTTCATAAAAAAAGGTTGAGAAACACTGGTCTACACTAAAAAGTTAGGGCAACAGAACTTTGTTATTCATCACCATGAAATCTTCACACTCCTTAGCAATGTAATTAAGCTAATTTAACCTCTGATGTAGACAATGCTAGGTCAACAGAAGAATTCTTGCATCACTTTAGCTGCCACCTCTTGGAAAGGTGAATTACTTGTGCTGATGGGAGAACCTTTCTGTTGGCATAGGTAGGGTGTGTCTAGACGACATCCCTCTTTCAACAGAGGGATGTAAATTAGACTCTTTGAAATTGCAAATGAAGCCGGGATTTAAATATACCGTGCTTCATTTGCATAATAACGTAATGGCGCTCTTTCGAAATTGAAACCGCAGTCTAAACGCAGTTCTTTCGAAAATGGGGCACTTTTTTAAAAGATCCTGTAAACATCAAAAAATGATTCTGGAGGAGTTGTTTAGGTGCTTGGGTGCCTAGGCTATGCACAAGGTCACTGGCAGATCTTTAAGTATAAAGGAAATATATCAGTGGAAATTTAGGCTCTTAAAGAATTAAGCAGCAGTTGAGCAGAAATTTTGGTGATCTACATTTTGGATTTAGGCAGTGTTCCCTGTAAGCTGAGTGCTTGGATGGTCACCTTGGAGAGCTGATTAGCAGAGCACCACAGTGCCTATAGCCAGCAGCATGTTTTTCTACTGGTGATGCACATCTGCACATGCCTTGGTGCACATAACAAAATTTATTCTGCACACAAGAGGAAAAAAATTAGAGGGAACATTGAATTTAGGTACCTAAACTGGCAGTTATGTGTCCAAATCCCCTTAGTTCTCCCAAACTGTTTAAAGTGGGGGTGGGGTACTTAGCTCAGATATAATACTTTTCAGCCATAGACATAAACAAGCTTTACAAAAGAAGGTAAGTGTCATTATCCAAAATTTTGTAAAGATAGAGAAACTGAGGCACAGGGAATAAATTGAGGTACATTAGGTCAGTGGTAACAATAGAACCAAAATTACCTCATGCATTGCAGTAACCACTGCACCATGACAACAGTTACTGTGTGTGTGTGTTTTTTTCCTACTAACTAATGCAAATTCTAATGTGCAATCACAATGATTTCAATTCAACTCATTTTTCCCTTTGGAAGAAGGTAGCCAATTACTAGATCTATGTATAAAACAATTCAAACACCATGGGCTGGATTTTCAGCTGACATAGCTCCTTTAACTTTAACAGAGCTAACAGTGATGAGGTATCCTGTGTACTAATGGACAGCAAATAAATGAAGAAAAAAGCATAAAGCCTATTGTATCTTTCTCCCAAGATCCCAGAATAACACAAGAATGTGGGGAAGCGTCCATTATAAGAAAATATTTTTATTTTCTCTTAGCTGTTCTATTATGACAGCTTGAGTCCTTGAATGTTTTGTGTCATACCAAGTGGCTCCTTTTCCAGCTTTGTTTCTCCAACTTGATGGTTAATTTGCTGGCTCTCTTCTCTATTCTGCCTTCCTTTCACTCTTCTTTCACAGCTTGTTTTCTAGCTTTTCTGTCCTCTCTGCTCTCGTTTTTGGAACACAGTTATGTGGATATTTTTGGCAGGTCACTGTTGTTAATCATTTTCATGTGTTTAATCTATTTTGCTGTAAAACTTCTGAAGAAAAATATCCAGAGAAATTCCAGCCTTACTGGAAATTTTGATTGTTTTAGACTTTGGTAGATTCTCAATAGGTTTTGAATGAACATACAAATTTGAGTATTTATGCTGAGTGGATTTGCAGTCTTATTTTCCTTTGGGTTTCTTAATAGCTAAAGCTAAGATTTCCACCACTTCCTCTGCTTCTCATTGAGGTAACAATCTGATTTTTTTTTTTTTTTTTGGCATTCAAAAGACTCGATTTTCATACATTTTCATACAATGATTAAGTTTTGTATTAGATTGATAATATAGGAATAAAGAATGAAAGATTCCTCAGAGACCCTATTAGAGACTGGAATTGACCCAATAAAGTTCTTACTCAAAAGAAAAAATTCTGGGAACATATATAAAATATAAGGAAAATAAAGCACAAATTAACAGATAAAGATGGGACAGAAGTGACATTAAAATATGAGATATGTGGATCAAAGGTAAAGTTACAGATCTCATTATTCCACTCCTAGGAGACAAAAAACATTTTAACAGAATCTGGAAACAAAACCCAGTTCATAGCTCTTGTCAGAAGTAACCATTTCAAGAAAGATGTGGAGAAATTGGAGAAGGTCCAGAGAAGAGCAACAAAAATGATTAAAGGTCTAGAAAAGATGAGATATGAGGCAAGGCTGAAGGAATTGAACTTGTTTAGTTTGGAAAAGAGAAGACTGAAAAGGTGATATGGTAGCAGTTTTTAGGTATCTAAAAGGTTGCCACAAGAAGGAGGGGGGAAATTGTTCTCCTTGGTTTCTAAGGGTAGGACAAGAAGCAATGGGTTTAAACTGCAGCAAGGGAGGTTTATGTTGGACATTAGGAAAAACTTCCTAACTATCAGGGTGGTTAAATGCTGGAATTAATTGCCTAAGGAAGTTGAGGAATCTCCATCACTGGTTAGACAGACATCTTTCAGGGATGATCTCTAGAGGGTGCTTTGTCTTGTCGTAAAGGCAGGGGACTGGGTTTGATGATCTCTCAGGGTTCCTTTCAGTTCTAGTGTTCTCTGATTCTATGATTTGTGAAAGTCTCCTCTCCCCATGCAAAACAAGAATTGTCTTGTGAATAAGAATATGCATAATTCAAAGATGCTTTATGCAAAACAGGCTATGTTACATATCAATTTTACAGTTACAATCTGCTGGGTTTGTATATCCTATTTTTGTGCATGTATCATTCTTGTATGTAAAGTTAGAAATATAAAGTGTGGATCTGTTTATAGTTCTTAAAGTTTTAATGAGGGCCATTTGTGCCCCAGAAACTTGATGACTCAGTGATCAGCTCAACAACCTGTAAACAGCCTTGTTTATCATGTAAATCCAAACCATGGTTGGTCCTAGGAAGACATGTGACCATGCCACCTGCTACTGGAATCCATTTTGAAACTGGTGTTTTTCCATGGGAAGGGGGATTCCTGCCCAGGGGGGAAGTCTATTTAAGCAATGGGAAGTTATCAGTCTTCAGTTGGCCTTTGAAACTGCCTGTCACACCCTAAGGATACTTGAAGAACTCTGGAAGGCTGGAGACCCAAGCAGAGCCGGATTAAGACCTTTAGAGGCCCTAAGCACTGAAAAGATTATGGTGCCCCACCATATGTAATTCAAAATAAAAATAATACTAAAATTTTATTTTTCAAAATGACACAAAACTTACATGTATGAAATTAAAATAGATTCTTTCTAGATTTTCTGATTGCAAAATTCTGGATAAGTTCATTGAAGCTGACTCGATGAAGCATGTCTGCTTCCATACACAATAGGGGAAGTGAATCAAGTCTGTCCTGACACATTGTTGTTCTCTGAGGGTTTTTTATTCTTTTCAGCTGAGAAAAAGAGTGTTCTGCGGAGCAGTTAGTAATCATCAATGTTAGAAAAATACGTAGTGCGATCTCTACATTTGGAAATACACATTGTATTCCGTTTTTCAATATTGTGTCATGAAGATCAATGTGACTGAATTTCATTTTTCCTGTTTCATTAAACTTTTCACGCATATAACAGTGGAACTGCTGTACTTCTCCACAGAGATTCATGTTCAAGTCAACAGGGTATGAGTCAACTAGCTTTTGGGAACCTTGTGAATATTGTTCATCAGATAAGTCCATATCATTTAGAAAAGAAAATCTACTTGATACTTCTTTGTACACTTCACCTCTCTTCTTCATATGAGCTTCAAGTGTATCAATTATAACGTAGTAAGTAGATACGCAAAATTTGTCTCTAGGATTCAATGCTGTTTCTGTTGCACTGCTATCATTTGCTTGTTTTTTCCTGATTCGCTTGCGGGGCTGGGCTTCTTTGTAGTTAGTATCAGACAAGATATCTTTTGATATGTCTTCAAATCTTTCAAAATCATTCCTCAAAGTGTGTAAGTGGTCTGCTAATGATTGACAGAGGTCTGCACATGTTTTCAAATCCAATTCTTTTTCTTGGAGAACTTGACTTGTGTGTGTTAAAAGTGTTGTAAAATTTCATTCCACATGGTCAACATGAATACAAACTCTAGTTCTTGCATCTTGTTTGCAATGTTTTCTGCCTCTCGTATAGTTTCTCCCTTTTGTGATTGGTCTTCAGCTATACTTTCTAATGCATCCACAATCTTTGAGTAGGACTCCAGAATTGCACTTGTTGCCACTGCATGTGCCTCCCAGCGAGTATTAGAAAGAGATTTCAACACACGACCATTGCCCAAATATGTTTTAAGAACTGCCCATCGGTGTGTTGAGGCAGAGAAAAAATGTATAAAGTAACTGGACCGTTGAGAAAAAACTTACTGCCACCGGACAACAATCAACAGCACTGCGGCGGCCAACAAGATTGAGAGAGTGTGCTGCACATGGTATGAATATGGCATATTTGTTCTGTTCTAAAAGCTTCTTCTGCCTTCCTTGATAACGCCCTGACATGTTGGCAGCGTTGTCATAAGATTGACCTCTGCACTTTGAAAAATCTATTTTCCAAACTTGGCACAGATAATGTGGTACTTGATTTGCCATTTCTTCACCAGTGTGGCTTTTCAAATTGAGGAATGTTATAAATCGTTCAACTCGTTTTTCATCTGTGGGAGACACATATCTTAGTACAATACTCAATTGATCAATATGTGAAAGATCAGGTGCAGAGCTGACAGATAAACTGAAGTACCCAGCAGTACTTATTTCATCCACAATAGCTGAACGAACTTTGTCACTCATTAGACCAATGAGTTCATCACATATTGTCTTGGATAAGTATGATGGGTTACCTTTGCCAGCATTCCCATATTTGAGATATGGCCTGCTAAAAATGGGTCAAACTGAGCCACAAGCTCCAACAATCCCAAGACATTTCCATTCTGCAATGATCCAAATGTGTCATTTGATCCCCGGAAAGGCAGACCACGTTCAGCTAATGTTTGAATAATAGCTATAACATGCTGCAAGACATGTTGCCAGTATTCACGCTCCCCTTTAATTTGTTCCTCCAATTTTTGTGTCAATCCAAAGCCCTGTGTTCGATTTAAAATGTCAACATTGAATCTCTGTGAGTAGTGCTATTTTCATGTTGTTCAATTAAAACAGTATTCTGCCAGTCACTAAATCCATCTGCAGTAAACCGGGATGTTGAAGGTTTATATGCAAAAAGTTTGCAAACAAAACAGTACACAGATCCTGTTGATGGTGACTACAGTAGCCAGGAAGTCTAACAAAGTTCTGATTTTTCCCATGATGACTACTTCGATGCTTTTTTTGAAATATCAAATATCAAATTTTTTCAAAAAAATCTAATTTTTTTTTGGTGCCCCTGCTTTGCTGCTGCCCTAAGCACATGCTTAGTCTGCCTATTGGGTAATCCAGCCCTGGACCCAAGTCAGAGTAAAAAACAACAACTCTGATTTGAAGCTTTTATCTGAAATAACAACAGCTGTTTAGGGAAAGAATTTGCATGTTCGACGGGGTGTCTGCCACACACTGGCCCTTTAAGAATAAAACCCAGCCCTGGGAGACAGCTGAGGGCAAAGTCCACAAATGAGGCTGATATTGCCCATTTGGGCCCAGAGGCGGATATAGGGCAGGACAAGCGGGGTGGCTGCCCCAGGCCCCGTGCTTCAATAGGCCCCGCGCATGTGCTACTACCTGTCGGCTGTGGACATGGCGCAAGTGCAAAATTGTGCTGCCCCGGGCCCTGCGCTTCAATAGGCCCTGCACCCTGGGCCCCGCAAAACTCTCATCCACCCCTGTTTAGGCCAAGCTAAGGGCTGTATAAATAAAGGCTACAGGAGGGAAGAGGGGAGAGACTCTTGCTCTAACAGGGGAGCAGGAGGGCCTGGCTGCCAGGGAAGCTGGTGGCTTCCTGGGATCCAGCAGTGCTGGGGAAATGCAGGAAGGGCTGGGAAAGCTCTGGTCTGTTCTTACTCCCAGGCTGCAGGGCCTGAAACAAGGCCTCAAAGTAGGGCTGTGGGGAGGTGGCTAGGATAGGCAAAGGCAGCAGGTCTGCCCCTTGCCAATGAAGAGTGGCCATTTCAGACTGCAGTTTGCCCCTGCAATGGGGCTAGATGAAGACTGGCAGTGGGTCATTGAGGCAAGGTAGGTATAGGAAAATTGGGGGTTCCCTGGGAGGGGAGGACCCCAGAGTATAGAGACTGATAAACAACTCAGAAGGGGACCAAGAGACAGTGGAGTGGGGGCACTGCTGGAGGGAAGTGTCCTGAAGAGGACACTGTGGTCTGGAAGTGACGCGGGTCCGGAACTGACATGGGGAGACACCAGGACAATCTCAAGTGGATTTTAGTGACCACACCCTATCACACATGGCTCTTGTCAAAAGAAACCATTCTACACTCTTGAGAAGCAGAACTGAGCAAATAATAAACTATCCATTGTGTACTAGATAAATTCCCCATCCTGTTTTCATCAAAAAAGATGAGATTATGGTACTTTGCTTGGGTTGAGTCTTACCTTACAGTAAAAGTAGTTCCACTGAGTTTATTGGGCATGTCTATACAGGAGGGCAAAAGTTGAATTAAGCTACACTACTTCAGCTACGTCAATTACATAGCTGAAGTCGTAATAGCTTAATTTGGCTTTTGGCGCTGTCTACACAGCAGAAAGTCGAAGGAAGAACACTCTTCCTTTGACTTCCCTTACTCCCCATATAATGAAGGTTACAGGAGTTGGAGTAAGAAATCCTCCATCTCACCATTATTTCAAAATAACGGCTCGCTATATAGATGCGTCTTTGTTATTTAGGACTAACATAAGTTATTCCGAAATAATGCTGCTGGGTAGACATACCCATTGTTAGTAAGGGGGTCTGAATCTGGTCCATGATGTCTATCAACAGATGCTGATTATCTAAAATGTTGGTGATTAAAATTATTCAACACAGTCTTTTATAAATTTCATTTATTCTTTTGCTTCATTTACTTGCTATTCAAATTGAGGGTACATCTGGACTACAGAGCCGGTATCCCAGAAAAGTTCTGAGGGGTCCAAGGAATGCGTCTGCTTTTCTGAAAAATTTTTTGGAAAAGCAGACGCGTTTTTACAGCATCCCTGTAAACCTTATGCTACGAGGAAGAAGGGAGCACTGATTTCAGAAGTTCCGAAAGAGGGTTTTTTTCCAACATTTGGCCCCATATAGGTGGGCCAAATGTCAGAAAAGCCTCTTTCAGAAAAAAAGCAGAAAAAGATATGCAAATTGTGGTTCACAATTGGTGTATCTGTTTCCAAATTTTCTTTGTAGTGTAGACATAGCCTGAAAAATCTAAAATTCAGATTTTGTTGCATAATTGTGTTTGGTTACATGACTAACACTGAATTGTGTTATATGATTGGGTGAGTGTAATTCTGATAATCAAGTTTCTGTCATCAGTGCTCCTGAAAATTTGTTTTTCACAGGTATTTTCCTTAAGATCCATTACAGAATTCAACTGCATGAAGATTTATGGAAAGAGAACACAAAAGAGAGCTAAACATAGCCAAAGCAAATGTTGAATATGTGAGTATTTGTAGAAAATATTTGCTGAGTTTATGCTGTAATGAGAATATAAGTCACTATAACGTAGTAATCATTATCTGGATCAGATCAGTGGTCCATTTAATCAGGTATTCTATCACCGGCGGTGATTGTTACCAGCTATTTGAGAAGAAGGTACAAGAAACTCTACAGCAAGCAATTGTGGAATACCTTGCCCTCAAGGAAAGTTCCTTCCTAGCCACCAGTAATTTGAGGTTGGTTTATAGCCAGAAGCATGAAGATTTAAATCCCGTACAAAAACTACTGTGTAATTTTTAAAAATCCATACTCTGGATATTTTTATTAGTCATATAAATCCTCTTTGGAATCCTGCTAAGTTTTTAACTCAACAATGTCTTATCAACTACTGCTACAATCACCTTCTGGAGCAGGTAAAACAGAAGCAAATTTCACAAATTACAAAGTAAATCTAGATTAGTAAAATCTATGCTCTAGAAACAAAGTAAAATTCATGACTAGAGAGTAGAGAAAAATTCTGATGAAATTATGTGCATTAAGGAAAGGAAGAGCAGGGTTTATTCTGTTTAGATCAGGGTGAAAGGAGAGGATTTGAAGGCAATGAGATTGTCTCAGAGGTATCGTTAAATAAAAGTATTAACATTAGTCCCCAAAGGAAGTATATTGAATCCACATTTGCAGTTCCCACTCAATATCATGACAGCTGCAAATGAAGATCCAGAATAATATATGGCCTTATGTGAGTTTATATGAAATGCTGGATTGTATGAGCACACACTTTCTGTAATTAAAATGTGCTGTATTATAATAATATTGATAATTTAGAATCTGTTTGAAAATTGTTCTTTAGAACTGAGAAGAAGAGTATTTTACTATGAAGGGGGGGAAATAAAAACTATAGAGAAGTGAAGCATGTTAACTAGGTACATTACTAAGAACTCATGAGTTAATTATATGCCATGATAATAAGCCCGATGATTATAAAACTATGTCAAAATAGGCTCCACAAATCAAATCAATAAATAAGTGTAACTGTCATTGAAGGGAAAAAAATAAAAATAAAAGAAAGCAGTAGTAGAAATACAGGGTGTCTCTACTATAAGTCACCCTGGTATATATCCATTCTGCACTGAGCAGAATTTAAAGACACGCTACTTGAAGCAAAGAGAGTAAACTGTAGTTTGTAACTGAAGGGAATATACTGACCCCAAACCTTGACAGGATCATCATGTGGAAGATGGTTTGCTTATGTGCTAAGCTAAACATATATATAATCAGTTTTATTGTTTTACAATCTTTTTCTTGAAATGCTGTTTCTGAACAAACATTACCTTGTGTAGCAGCAAGGCCCCTATATGAGTTATTACAATTTAAGGATTTCCCAGCATCAAGATTTTTTAGAAAAGATAGTACAGAGTGTTGACAGAACAAAAACTCAAAGTCTAACTCAAATACAAATACTGAAATACTATATCATATTGTCAAATATAGTAGTGGGTAAAATAAGGAACCAGACCAACTCACTGACTGTGATTAAATTAAGTTAGAGGTATAAAAGAGAAGTTGACTTTAATGGTGCGACTACACTGCACCGTTATTCCAGAATAACAACGCAAACGTCTACACAGCAATTCCGTTATTTCAAAAGAGCATTGAAATAACGGACGGCTTTTTACGACCTTTGTAAACTTCATTACATGAGGAATAACGCCTCTTCCAAAATAGCTATTTCGGAAGTGGGCATGTGTGGACATGGCACATGGAGTTATTTCAAAATAAGGGGCCTCCAGGAAATCCCACAGGTGCCCTGCTGGCCACTCCATCCACACTCCTCAGGACTCTATAGTTTCTCTTCTCCTGCAGCTCTTAAAGCTGCATACACAGGGTAAAGGGCTTGTGGCACGAAGCTGTCCCTCATAGCCTCCAGCCACACTGCAGCTGCCACAGCACATTGTCTGGCCAGCATGGCAGACCCTCAAGCCCCCCCAAAATCTGATGCCCATCCCAGGGAGCAGTCTGATGGCTCCCAGGAGCCTGCCAACTGTCACAAGAGGCGTGTGCTGTGCTGGCCTCGAGTGGAGATCCTGGCCCTTTTTGAGGTGTGGGGTGAGAAGGAAAACCTCCAGGATCTCAGCTCCAGAATGCTCAACACTGACATATGGTGGCTGATAGCCTGGCCACCAAGGGCCACATCAGGAACCAGAAGCAGGTCCGGAGTAAGGTGAAGGAGCTCCGCCAGGCCTAAATCAGGGTGAGGGAGTGCAGCTCCCACTCTGGGGGAGAACCTCACTCCTGCCTGTAATTATGAAGATTTGCACCACTTCCTGGGGGGCAATAGAGCCCCTTCCTCGCCCCTGGTGGTGGATTCAGGGCTGGAGATGCCCATCGTTGCCCACCCAGGGGTCACAGCCGGGGATGAGGAGGAGCAGAAGGAGGAGGAGGACCCTGACATGGCCAGCACCGTGACCATGCTCACCCTGGAGCCAGTACCACACTGTCTGGATGTGTCCCAGGAATCCTCCGAGGCCAGGGAAGGATCATCAGGTGAGTGGTGTTAGTTTTCTCACACAGACAGGGAGGGGGTTACTGGCACTGAGGGACTGTGGTGCGATCATCACTCAGCCTTCTCGGCCTGGAGATCGCACTGCAATCTGTGCACATGGATGCACGTGTAACACCAGTCTGAGCCATGCAGCCCCAGGAGGCAGCACCGGAGCACCCCTGGGCTCCTGCTCACCGGCTCCGGGGAGGCCGGCCACACTTCTGACCACTGGGGGAGTGGACCCCCCTCCCACCAAGAGTCACTGCTAGAAGGAGGCTGGGGACAAGAACACACACAGAATCTGGAGTGCCGCACACGGGCTTGCTCGAGGCAGCACCCATTCCTGGAGCAGCGCTGTCGCGTGCAGGTGCGTGTGCTGCTCACAGCCCTCTTCCTCTCCCCCAAAACCTTCACCCCTTCTTCCCCAGTGGCCAGGGATACAAGTTCTCTCCCCTTGGGATGCCACCACTGCTGGACCCATCGTGTGCGCGACACTGATGGAAGCCCAGCCATCTTGAGGCCCTCCTCATCCACATTGGAGCCTAGTGTGGCCAGCAATTTCCCATGCCTGCTTCTCCCTAGGATGTGGGGGTAGGTGGGAAGCATGGTCCCCTGAGTACATCTGGGCCTCTGTAAGAAAGGGCCTGTAGTCCCCTTGCTCCCAGGACATCACCTTCTCTGACCCAGGAACTTATGGTCTCTGCTCACAGATAAGGGCAAGGCTTCAGGGACAGTGTCTTCAGGGATGACGGACCACCTCTCTTTATTATCCCCAGCCGGACCAGTGTGACTGTATAAAAAACTGATGTCTCATTCTCTGACTGGGTGGTGAGAGGGGATGACTCTTACTTTGGCTTGATATTTCTAATCTTCAGAAGAAGTATAGGTCACCATCTAATTGAAGATTATTGGACCACTCAGCAGAAATGGGATAAAAGGACCTGGCTCCTTCAGAACAACACTTCCTAAAAACCAAAACCAAATTTAAGGAAGAAGACTGAGATCCTAGGCAAGCCACCTGAGAGTCCTCTGGGTGACATCAAGTATCTGTCTTGGATAGGCACCTTTAATAGTGGCTTTCTATTTACCAGAAATATGGGTGCCTGGCAGTGCACTGGGAATGGAATATAGTCATTTCCATCCTTCATTTCATCTGTGTTCACAGTGTCTACTCCTACTGTGCACAGTAACAGAGCTGAAAACTGACTACTGCTCAAATATTGTTAATGAAAACACAGACGTTCTTTTGGATGATGACCCAAATCAGTCAACTGACTAATTCTTGAAACTGGATACCTAAGTAGCAAGGAAGTTGACATGCTTGTGCATGTGCTGTTAAGAATATCACAGAGTTACTGTGTGTGTCTTTGTTTTCTTATAGGCCCCAATTAAGATTGCTGTAAATTATCTATCCGGCGTAAGACCTTCAGTACTACTGATACTCTAATGAGCAAGTTAAGCTCTCTGATGGATTTCCCTGCCTGATTGTCTGAGGAAGCCAACAGGCCATTTTTTAAAAACATAGCAGCATTAATCGCTTGCTGACTGCTCAATAATCATGCCTATGAAATTTGCCTCCCTGTGCTCATCTTTGCAAGCCCTGCTTTGTTCTTCCAAATCTTCACCCTAGATCCTATTCTGAACCCAGTTGTCCCCATCCTGGTCTGTCCTGGCTCTTGCCTCAGAGCCAGGCCTCCCTCTGCCTTGCCTAACTCCTGGTAATCTGGTTCTGACTCTTGGCTGTAACTCCTGACTATGACCCTGTCTCGACCCTTCACTGAACATACATGCCAACTTTTGCAAATTAGTCACAAAAATGTGATTTCTTAGTAAAATTAAGCCTGGCTCATCATCTGGGGGTAGAGCTCTCAGATGTCAGGATCTGAGAGTTCATGAGTCAGCCTTAATGTTACTTAACTATCATTCTTAGCTCGGGGGCGAAAGGGGGGCAGGATAGGGCTCCTCTGTCAGCATGGGAAGTGGGAAAAGGGACCCAACTACAGCCCCTCCCAGGCCTGGGGAAGGTGAAGAACCCTAAGAAGAGCAGAGGTGAGTCTGGGAGGTTAGAACTATGGTGTGAGTGGTATTGGTAGGCTAATCTGAGGATGGGGACCAATGGAATGGACGTCTGCATTGTTGGTGGCTTCTGAGAAGATAGGGGGGAATAATGGAAGGGTGAACTGAAGAAAGTGGGGGTCAATGAGGTAGGGAGGCTCGACTGATGGGGTTGTGTTAATAAGATCTTGGAGACTGAATTAAGGGGAGACAAACTGAGGGGGTTGAGTGCAGTGTTCCCTCTAACATTTTCCATCCATGAATGGAGTGAGTTGTGTCTTGTGCACCAACACTGAGGTCATGTGAGCTTGTTCGGATATGTGCCATCATGGTGCCCAAGTTATTAACAAATATCTTGTATATATTTTGTAAAATGTTACAGAGGAAAGAATACTAAAACAAGGGAAAATTAACAAGGTGCATGACTTTAAATATTTATTTTATATGAAGTCAAATAAAAAGAAAATTAATATTGAAACATTTTCAGTAGCCAACTTCCTCTGTTTGTAGCCCTCTCCCAGACCCTCCCACAGCTGAACTAGATGATCTCTCAGGGTCCTTTATGGTAAAACCTGCTTGGACCCAGTGCTGAGATGACAGAATGTTATTTAAAAGAAGATACAGTGTATATAAACATTTCTTCGTTAACATTAACATTTAAATTCTGTCTCTTCAGGATTGTCTTGTAAACTATGTTTGCAAACTCCACTCACATAAGCTAATCTTTGCTCACACAAACATTAGTGATTTTAGTTCATAATAATTACCAAAACATTATATCTATTTTCCTTTTAACAGCTATTCCATACTGTTAGACTGTGCTTGATATGTATTTTGATATATGATAAGAGGAACGAGTTTAACATACTTTCCTATTTGAAAATCGAAGAAGAAGAAAGGGGAGAATTACAAATAAAGGCTATCTTAACATGTCTGAAAGCTACTTTGGTGTAGGCAGATAGTCAGTGATACCAAGGCTGACTTTTCTGTTACTTGGTTGTATTACGCCACACTAAAACAAGTCTGCCACACCAAACAAAAGAAAGGACAATTAAATGATATACAAAAAATGTATCTTTGCAGAATATTTGATTACAGACAAAAAAGATAACGTGGGGCGTGTCTAAACTACATCCCTCTTTTGAAAGAGGGATGTAAATAGATCGAAATTGCAAATGAAGCTGGGATTTGAATTTCCCGTGCTTCATTTGCATAATGGCAGCCATGCGTTCTTTTGAAAACGGGTATTTCAAAAGTTAAACCGCTTTTTAGATGCGGTTCTTTCGAAAAACCCCTCTTTTTTGAAAGATCCTGTACTCCTCAAAAACAAAAATAAGGAGTACAGAATCTTTCTAATAAAGGTTTTTTTTCTGACTGCGGTTTTACTTTCGAAATGGTGCTTGTTTGGAAGAGTGTCATTATGTAAATGAAGCATGGGATATTTAAATCCCCGCTTCATTTGCACTTTCGAAGTGCCTCATTTACATCCCTCTGCCGGCAGAGGGATGTAATCTAGACATAGCCATAGTGTTTGGAGGTGGAGGGGCAGAGAGATCTTCCTGTAGCACTGATTGGTTGCTCAGTCCAAGAGTGAAGGCAGCCAAACAGAGACAGTCTTGCCCTTCCCTGTTCTCTGCCTCTGGACTCTAAGAAATTTCAAAGCTTCTTCCATCATCATAAGATCTAACCCCTTACTTGCAAAAATTGGCAATAGTGGGTACCTAAGACATGCTATTACCCAACCCCACACCAGTCCATAAACAAAGTACAGCCATTGGACCTGTAAAAAAATCTGTGAATATTGAGATCCACACTGATTCAACTTCACTGGGAAAACTGTGCTTCAGACCTCTTTCCCTCCATACAAATCAATAATAAATATTCCAGTTGGTGTCCTCTAGCATGTTGTGTTGGATATTTTTTTCCTTTTAATCCCACCTCTCTCTTTCTTCCTGCTTTTTTTCATATCACAGATGGATGATCTATCATGTTAAATCGTGTGCTTTGCAAATTGCTTATTTTGGAATACTAAATCATATGGGTAGAGTAGTAAAATGGAAATGATCCCATATATTTAAATAAAATAAAAAGCATCTAGTGCAATATCAAGGAATCATCAAACAGCAAGGCAAAAAACCAACATTCTTGGGCTACGTCTACACTGGCATGATTTTCCGGAAATGCTTAAGCGGAACAGTTTTCCGTTATAAGTATTTCCGAAAAGGAGCGCCTACATTGGTCCCGGAGTTACCGTTATAACGATGCGCTTTTCCGAAAAGCGCCTACATTGGCGCGCTTTTCCGAAAAGCAGAAGCCCGGAGCCATTTTGAAGAGGGCAAAGGCCACCAGACCTTTCCGGGCGGGCCGGAGCGCCATTCAGACACGTGCTTAAAGGGGTCTCGCCGACAGCCGCTGGTCTCCTGCTCCTGCCTTGGGACCTCTGCCAGGACTGGCACCCTTAGCAGGTTCAGTGGTTGCCCTCTGGGTTTTGGGGACACCACCCTTTGGCCCCCAACTGCTTTTCCTGAGTTTAGTTTTTTCTGCCCTGCTCTGTCTGCCATGGAGCCGTGGGTGGCCATTTGCCTGCTCGGGCCCCTGTTGAGTTGTACGAGTGCCTGCTGCTCGTGCTGCAGGCCGGTGCCATGGTGTACATGAACCAGGAGGCAGAGATCGCATTGGACTCCTCACCAGGAGGCCCTGGCAACCGTGTGGCATCAGCACCCCACCGTAGAGAGGCCCGCCTGGAGTTTCGAGAGCAGCACCGACTGGTGGGAGCGGTTGGTCCTCGGGTCTGGGACGACACCAATGGATCAGGAATTTCCGCATGAGAAAGCGGACCTTCCTGCAGCTGTGCACCTGGCTCACCTCGCTGCAGAGAGCCACCACCCGGCCGCGGGCACCCATCCCCATCAAGAAGAGGGTCGCCATCGCTCTGGAAGCTGGCCACACCGACAGCTACCGCCGGTGGCACAGCAGTTCGGGGGTGGGACGATCAACCGCCGGAGTGATCGTCGTGGAGGTAAGTCCCAGGGGAGTGGGATGGGGAGGGTGCTGCACTCCAGGCCCAGGGATAGCCAAGATTCCAGGCTGGGTCGGCCAGGGGTTTGGGCCCTCCTTGCACAGGCCCGCTGGTGGGGGCCGGGCGAGGGGGCCCTGTGTGTGTGTGTGTGGTGTGTGTGAGGACAGAGGGAATCAAGGGGGCCCCAAGGAGCGCACACTCACCCCTGCCGACGTGATGTGTTCCTTGTGTTTCTCTGCACCCTTCTGCAGGTCGCCCACGCCATCAACAACATCCTGCTCCCGCGAATCATCCGCCCGCGCGACGTGGATGATACCATGGCCGCTTCGCTGCCCTCGGTTCCCAACCGCGGGGAGCCCTGGACGCCACCCACATCCCCATCCGGGCCCCGGAGCATCGAGCGGCCCATTTTATGAACCGCAAGGGGTACTGCTCCATTGTTCTGCAGGCCCTCGTGGACCACCGGGGCCGCTTCCTGGACATTTACGGGGCTGGTCCGCCGGGCACACGACGCCCGCATCCTCCGCAACTCTGGACTGTTTCGCAGGTTGAAGGCGGCACCTACTTCCCGGCGAGACTTGACTGTCGGGATGTGCCTATGCCCATCTGCGCCGCGACGCCGCCTACCCCTGATGCCCTGGCTAATGCGGCCCTACACGGGCAGCCGGAACCGGGCCCGGTTCAACGACCGCCTCAACCGGGCCCGAAACCCAGTGGAGCTGGCCTTTGACGCTTAAAAGCCCGATTCCGTTGTTTGCTCACCCGCCTCGACATGGGTGAGCAGAATGCAACGGAGGTACTGGCCACAGGCGCGTGCTCCACAACATTGTGGAGCGCAGCGGGAGGCCTTCCTCCTGCATGGATGGCAGCCGAGGCACAGACCTTGGAACAGCCCGACACAGCTGCCGTCCGCCAGGCGCGCCAGGATGCGGTGCGCATCAGAGAGGCCCTGGTGGACATGTTTGCCCAAGCCCCGTAGCAGGGTCGCCTGGGTCTCCCAGACTACTCCCGCCCGCCCCCTACCCTCCCCACCCCTCCCTTACCTCCCCAATTGTAAAGCGCCGGGTCAAAGCACATCGGCCGCCATCGTGACTGTTCGCCGGGTGCGCCGGGCTTAGTCAGGGTTTTTCTTTTAGTTTAGGCTAGGTTTAGGCCACCATCGCCTGTCCCAAGAACAGCCACGAGGATTCGGGGGTCGCGGAAGGCTCAAGTCAGCGTACCTGATTCCAGTCGCCTTCCGTCGAGGGATCTCCTGGCTGTTCTCTCCTGAGGCCCGGAAGGACCAAAGGATTGAGGTGGCCAGCTTCGCCATCATCTTCCGTCGAGGGATCTCCTGGCTGTTCCTCTCCTGAGGCCCGGAAGGACCAAAGGATTGAGGTGGCCAGCAACACTACCCAATTGTCCTCCCTGCGCCTAGACTATGTTTAATTATCTGTAGTGTGCATCTTTTAACTGTTCTTGCTTGTTTGTGAGCTATGTAAATATAGTTTGTGGTTTACATTTTACTGAAAAGTCTCAGTATTTATTTATGCGCCTACAAACCAATGAGCACTTAAAAGGGCCCCAGTGATAGAGTACAGATTTTGTTGTCTGCAGTTTGTAACCCTGTTAAATTTAAGTGGCTAATTGGCATCTCACATCATTTCCTACAGTTACTAGAGTAACACGATAACCAACACAGGAATGAACAGAAAATAGAAAACTGTTTATTTACAAGGGGGAGGGGACCTTCAACTGGGACTGGGACGGGGGACCTTCAACTGGGACTGGGACGGGGACCTTCAACTGGGACTGGGACGGGGGACCTTCAACTGGGACGGGGGCAGTTACTGATGGATGGCCCTGCGACTGCTCCTCCGGGGGCCTGCACACGCTGGGCAGACCGTGAGGGGCAGGCTGCACGGGAGGTGGGCACCACCACGGGCACGACCACGACCAGGAGCAGGGGCAGGAGCAGGGGCAGGGGCAGGGGCAGGAGCAGGAGCAGGGGCAGGGGCAGGGGCAGGGGCAGGAGCAGGGGCAGGAGCAGGGGCAGGAGCAGGGGCAGGGGCAGGGGCAGGAGCAGGAGCAGGAGCAGGAGCTGGGATAGGAGCTGGGATAGGAGGGCATGGGCTGTGCTCCGGGAGGAATGGCGGGGCATGGGGTCCGGCCATGCCATAATGGATGGCATGGACCAAATGTGCTGTGAGCATGTCCATGTTTGTGCGCATCCTCGGCACTCATGTAGGAAGGCAGCCCAGCCCTCCTGCCGCCACTGCAGGTCCCCCTGCACCCGCTCGGCGATGGAGGCCTGGATTGCCTCCACGGCGCGCACGTGGCGGCGCAGAAGCTGGTCTCTCTGCCGCCGCCTGTGCCTCGGGGTTAGCCAGCTGGGGTGCCGCTGCTGCCGCAGTGTCGGGTCTGGTGCTGGGTCCCGCTGCAGGAAGAGAAGAAAGGATGGGTCAGTCAGGCAGGCCGTCCACTGTCCCCACATCTCATGCCCTCCACCCCTGAGCCCAGGTGACCCCACAGTTGTGTGGCTTGGGCCCACTCGGTTTCCCTCCTGCCCCGTGTTGTATGTTGGCAGGAGGACCGCCCCTGCTGGAGTAGGGTCCCCTCTCCAGTATTGTAGCACCGGTCTGTGTCCTGGCCCCGTGGAGGCGGGAGGGTGCTTGTGCTGCGTTCACCTGTGGAACTCCTGCCGGTGGAGACTGTGAAAAGCTTTGGGCTAATCGCTGGTGTTTGACAGGGAGCGAGATGCATCCCACAGTGCCTGGGAGCACATCTGGCAGAGGCGGTCTGGGCTCTCAGATCCTCGCGTGGGATATCTCCTGGGCGTAACCAGAAGCGTGAGTGGGTGGGGGTGTCCCATCCTTGCAGCAAAACTCAGGGGCCCTTGTCCCTCCCACTATCCCTCCCGCAAGGCCGGTAGCCCAGGGACATGTGCGGCCACAGTGGGGACTTCCTCGGGAACCAGCCAAGGCACCGGGAGCAGGCGAGGACTGTGGCGCTGCGGTTTTCCCAGGAGCAGCTGGCTGTGCCTCACAGCCAGGCATGGGACAGTGTGCTGTTCTCCGTGCTGCACCCTTGGCGGAGGTGAGGGCTCTGGGCTGAGTCCCTGGGGCCCTGGCGGTTCCAGCCGGCATCCACCCTTCCCCTGGTCCCGCCGCATGTGTGTGAGCAGCACGGTCCCAGGCGTGCCCTGCAGCTGCCTGCCGCGGCCATGTGCGCTCGGTCGCCAGGCTGCACGAGGTTGCACGTGCTGCTTGCTGCCTCATGCGACGCAGCGTGCAGCTCACGTGGCCTGAGTGAAATGCTCTCCCCTCCTCCTCTGGGCACCTGGCTCCCCACCCCGCCCTCCGCCCCGCCCTTTGGGAGTGCAAACTGCAAAGACTCACCAGTGGGTTCCTCCCGGCCTCGGCCTCGGCCTCGGAGGAGCTGCTGGAGGGGGCCTGCTGGGTGGTGGCCTCCTCCCGCGCCGGACGCGCTGCTGCTGTCCTCTCCCTCCCCCTGCTCGGTGGGTCGTCTGATGGGGGGGCGCTGGCAGGTGTCCACAGGGACGTCCGGGGCTTGCGGGGCTGGCTGGCCCAGGAAGGCGTTCAGCCGGTCATAGTAGGGGCAGGCGTCTGGTCCTGCCCCCCTGCCCTCGCTGGCCCGGACGTACCCCAGCCGCAGCTCCTTCACTTTGGAGCGGACCTGCTCGGCATTCCGGGTGGGGTGTCCCTGTTGTGCCAGGTTGTCGGCCAGCCGTGTGTACAGCTCGACATTGCGGCGCCTGGAGTGCAGGTCGTGGAGACCCTCCTCCTCCTGCCACAAGTCCAGGAGGGTCTCCAGCTCCTGGGGTCCAGGATGGGGCCCGGCGTTTGCGGCCCCTGGGGCCTCCTGTGCTGGGGGTGCAGGGGCTCACCAGCCGGAGCTGCCATGGCGCGGTCAATGGGTGGCTGGGCAGCACAGCAGCACGTGGCAGAGCTCAGGCTGCAGGGTCTGCGGCGCTCCTGCCACGTGCGCCCAGCAGCCTCCCTACCAGGAAGTCCAGGGCTCCTCACGTCTCGTGGCGACCAAACCGCTTTTCCGTTTCTTCTGCTTTTCCGGAAAAGCTGTCTACACTGGCCCTTTTCGGAAAAGCTTTTCCGGAAAAAGGACTTTTGCCCGAGGGAGCGGCATAGCTTTCGGAAAAGCGGCTGATTTCATACAGTAGATCGTCATTGCTTTTCCGGAAAAGCAAGCGGCCAGTGTAGACAGCTCGCACCTTATTCCGGAAAAGCGGCTGATTTTCCGGAATAAGTGGCCCAGTGTAGACACAGCCTTGGTGAACAACGAATTAAAATTTTGATCACAGAATTAGAACAAGGTATGACACTTAACATTTTTATTCCATCTCTCTCACCCAAATGCAATTTCATGTACAAAACCCTAGTGTACTGAAAATGTAATACCATACAATAAATTAATTTCTGGACATCAAGTGCAGATTAATGTAGTGTTACCCCTCCCCATTTAATTTATTTGACTACTTCTAAATCTTCTTTTAGTAGAATGTGCAGAAAATCAGGAGGGCCTCACCTATTTTATGCCAAATAAAGCAGTGGGGCCTTACGTATTACATGCATTTGTATGCATCTCACAAGCTCAAGAAAACTGTATATATCAATATGGTGTTAAGTGCTGCATCCTCATTTCAAAGTCCCACTGCAGTCTGCCAAAAAATGAGTGATTACAAAGGGCAAGAGAAAAATGCAATGTGTGCACCATTACAGATCAGCTAATTCCAAAGGCCACAAAATAAGAACAAAACCCTCAATTAAATTAAAGGAAATCATAGAAAGTTTATTGGAATCCAGGGACAGAATGAGTTGAAACTAACCCTGAATTGATAAACTTTAAGTAAATTACATTAACAGAAAGTAAAATAAAGATGGTCATGACAGCTGAAGTTAAACCTAAGATTTTAACATAAAGTATTTGAAGTTCTATCAAGTAGCAATAATCAAACCTTGTTAAATCATTTCCTAAATTCTTATCATAATGCATTATTACACTTGGAGCATATTAAAGGCTCAAGGGATCTTAAAGTGCACAAGAGCCTGTGGAGACATACAACTCTTGAAAATCACTGTGGGTACGTCTACACTAGCCCCCTAGTTCGAACATTAGCATGTTCCCGGGCTGTCGCCATTTTGGAAACTGACTAGCCTGGAATAACTGCCCGCGTCTACACGCGGCAGTGAAACGGGAGTTCGAAGTAAACCCCTAACTCGAATTAGCTGTTACTCCTCATGGAACTAGTCAGTTTCCAAAATGGCAACCGCCCAGGAACATGCTAATGAAGCGCGGGATATTTAAATCCCGCGCTTCATTTGCAATTTCGGTTGCCCTCATTAGCCTCCCTAGTTTGAACTAGGGGCCTAGTGTAGACGGACACTGTGAGTATAAATTGTGCAAAATTCTCTTTGTCCCACTTTGGCATTAGTCAAGAGAGAAAGAGTTGAGTAGGCATGGCTCTCTATTGACCTTAATAAAATTTTGCCACTTTCAAACACACATCCTATGATAACCTTCACACCATCCAAACAGCACCCCACAAACAACCTCAACTTGTCCTCTAAGCTCCATGTAATAATACACATATACAACCTCAACTTTTACCATCTAAGCTACAGCCAATGATATATACATACAAAACCATCTATGCAAAACCATGTACCCTAATTAATGAGATTGCCATGCTGACTGGACAGAAACAGAGGCCTGAGCATTCATTACCAGGAGGTCATGGTGCTGCATCCTGGTCACTTGCTCTCGCCTTAAAGTGGAGTCACTCTCATTAGCCATCTGCAAAAGGCCAAAAGGCTCAACCTGAACCTGCAGTATATGGAGGTCAGACTGCTCAAACACAGGTTGCCACATAGGCAAGAGGAGGAAACTTCTTACCTAAGAACTGAGTGGTCACTTTGACTAGTCACGCATGAGCACATTATTTTAACAGAGAAAAGGGAAGACACCAGAACCCTAGATACAGAGAGGTCACCCAGGCTATGGTACAAACCTAATTCTAAGCCCTCATGAGCAGAAGATATGTGACCTTCACCCCAGTGACAGGGTGGCCACACCAGCTACACTATCAACACCATGTCAGGATACAATGCCAAAAGGGCAAGTGGGCAGAGACCTGAACCCACCTTACAGGAAGGTCTCAGTACCAATGGCTTGAATTTAGTCCTAATCCCTTCTTAATGAATGGGATTCGACCTGCATCTGAATTACAGGGTGATCCATTCCCATTAGGCTGCTATAGAAGCCTAATGCCAAGAGCCTGAAGGACAGAAACTGTCTCCTGAATTATGGGAAGGCACGCTGCACCAGGTTTCGCAGAGCTCAGTATCCCACATAAGCAACAAGACTGTGACTTGCACCCTAATGACAGGGCAGTCACTCACACTAGTCAGCTAAATGAGCAGACTACCAACAGGCTAAGGGTATGTCTACACTTCATTCCTCTCTCTCTCGAGGAATGTAAATGCAGACACCCGAAATTGCAAATGAAGCAGGGATTTAAATATCCCGCGCTTCATTTGCATAATCGCATTATGATGCTATTTTGAAATAGTGCTATTTTGAGAGAAAAAATGGGGTTATTTCAAGATAAAACCCTTCTCTTGAAATTACCCTTACTCAGAAATAACCCCGGTTTTCTCTCAAAATAAAGCTATTTCGAAATAGCGCCATAATTCGATTATGCAAATGAAGGGCGGGATATTTAAATCCCCGCTTCATTTGCGATTTCGAGTGTCTGCATTTGCATTCCACTCAAGAGAGAGGAATGAAGTGTAGACATACCCTAAGAGAGAGCAGACCTGAACCCTACTTACAGGGAGGCCACACTGCACAAAGAATGAAAAGGCTCTATAGCCATAAGTGACCAGTTGCTCTTATTTGTGGGGTGCTCACTCTTTCCAGAATCTCTTTCCTTCTCCTTCAGCTTCAGGGGCCTGCTTGCTTACGTTCCTCCTGTTTGATTGACATTTCTTAGCATCTTCATTTTCTTCCGTGGCAGCACTGGAACCAGAGAGACACAGAGAGACATGACAGTAATACTTGTTTTCAGTTTTCTTCAGAAAATGACGGAGGAGCATCTCTTTTGAAACTTACCAGCAACTGGTGCAGAATGTCTCATCTCCAGCGGCCAGGCAGATGAGTCAGAGTGAGGCAAGGTTGTGAAATTCCAGGCAAGCTGGGAAGGAGGGCTATAGGCAGGAACCATGGACAGATTTTCGCAGGGGCACAACAAATAGTGAGTGATGAGGCTTGAACTCTACTCACAGAGTGCTCATTCTGACCAGCAGTCACAGCAGCAAAATGTCGAGAGACAAAAGGGCAGACACTAGATCCTTCATTACAGGGAGGTCACCCAGTCCCAATTACTAAAATGCTGCTAATTCCCCACATAGAGCAAGGAGAGATCCAACTTATAGGTCCCTGATTTCCATGGTGGTCAGTCAAATCAGCCACCTCAAGGCATATTAATGCCAAATGAGAGGTGGGCAAAGACCTTTCCTTCAATTACAGGGAGATCATGCAGGTCAAGATAGAAAGGGTCACAATGTGTCCCATAAAAGAGGGAGGTACGTGACATGCTCCCTAATTAATGGGATTTCCACGCTGACTGGACAGAAACAGAGGCTTGAGCATTTATTACTGGGAGGTCATGGTGCTGGGAGTTCTCAAGTGCTCACCCTGTGCCTCACCACTTCCAGTCTCAGCCTGAGCCCCTACCACTCACTCTCAGCCACAGAGCTTCCTGCCACCTCAGGCTGAACCTTCACTCTTCATCCTCCCACCTGAGATCCCTCAGTGCTTTCTGCCTGAGCCTGAGCCCTACACCTCAACACTTCCCACCTCAGATTCTGTACCCCACCTCATTGCTTCTCGCCTCAACATGAGCACCTCACCTCAAAGCTATCTGCCTCAGCTGGAGCCCTCCCACCTCAGATTCTGCACCCCACCTCAGTGCTTCCCTTAGCCTGAGCTCTCCCACATCAGCACTTCCCACCTTAGCCTCAGCCCCTCCACCTCAGCACTTTCAGCCTCAGTCCCCCCCCACTTCAGCACTTCCCACCTCAACCTGATACCATTCCACCCCAGCACTTCCCACCTCAACCTGTCCCTCAACCTCAATGCTTCCAGCTCAGCCTGAGCCTTCCACCTCAGTGCTTCCAGCTCAGCCTGAGCATCCGCCATCCAGCCACCACCTCAGCACTTCCCACATCAGTCTGAGCCCCCCACCTCGGCACTTTTCATCTCAGTCTGAGCCCCTCTCACTTCAGTGCTTCCCATCTCAACCTGAGCCCTCTCCACACCCTGAGTGCTTCCTGCCTTATCCTGACCCTCCCCGCCTTAGTGCATCTCACCTCAGCCTGAGCCAGTGTTCCCTCTATGGGTATGTCTACACTAGCCCCCTAGTTCGAACTAGGGAGGCTAATGTAGGCATTCGAAGTTGCAAATGAAGCCTGGGATTTAAATATCCCGGGCTTTATTTGCATCTTCCCATCTGGGCACCATTTTTAAATCCCCCTAGTCCGAACTAACTGCCCGTGGCTACACGCGGCAGTCAAACATTAATTCGAACTAAGGACTTAGTTTGAATTAACTGTTACATCTCATTCCACGAGGTATAACAGTTAACTTAAACTAAGGACTTAGTTCGAGTTAACGTTTGACTGCCGCGTGTAGCCGCGGGCAGTTAGTTCGGACTAGGGGGATTTAAAAATGGGGCCTGGACGGGAAGATGCAAATAAAGCCAGGGATATTTAAATCCTGGGCTTCATTTGCAACTTCGAATGCCTACATTAGCCTCCCTAGTTCGAACTAGGGGGCTAGTGTAGACATACCCTAAGAGTTTCCATCCATGAGAGGAGTGAATTTTGTCTTTGTGCACCTGAGGTCATGTGTGCTTGTTCAGATGCGTGCCATTGTAGGACTCACCAGTGGCGCTGCTCCCTGAGAGACTCTCTCAGCGCAGAGACCCCAGCCTGGCCTTCCCTTGCTGGGATTCCGAACTCTGCTCCCAGGCAGAGCCACCACCTTGTGGGGAGGTGAGACCTGCCCTCTAGGGATTGCTGCTCCTGGGGCAGCCTGTGTGTGAGGCAGGGACTGCCCCAGACTGCTCCCTGTGGGGCTGGTTGCGAGTCTCTGCCTGGGGCAGAGGGAAGCTGCTGCTAATGTCCAGGGTTTGCAGGGAGTAGGGTGCTGGGAGTTGGGCAGTGAAAGAGCCAGAGTGGGGGAGCTGGCAGGAGGCTGAAGGGGAAAGGGGGCTCTGAGAGCCAGAGGGCTGTGAGATTGGAAGTGGGATGTAGGAGGGGGGAACAGGGATGCAGGGACTGAGGCAGCTGCACTGCAACCCAGCTCCAGCCCTTGCCTTGGCCCTGGCCCCAGCCCCAGGAGCAGCTGCACCAAAGCCCAGTTCCAGCTCCAGCAGCCACCTGCCACGCAACCCTCAGCGGTAGCAGATGGGCAGCCACCATGTGGCCTTAGCTGCAGCTCCAGCCCTGGGGAAGGGCTGGAGCTGGGGTCAGGGCCATCTGGTGGCTGCCCAGCTGCTCCCAGGGCGGGCTATGTGGCAGCTGCCAGAGCTGGAGCCCAGGCTGTGTGCGGCTGCTCCTAGGGCTGGGGCTGTGATACGGCTGATTAGCAGAGTGCCCACAGCTAGGTTTTGTGTTTCTGTCGGTGGTGTGCATTCAGACATGCCTTGGTGCATATAAAATTTTATTCCACACATGGATGGAAGAAGTTTACATATGGGTGGAAAAGATTAGAGGGAACATAAGTGAGCAGCCCTTCTTATATAAGGTGTAGCCTGGCCCTGACTTGGCTATCTTCAGCCTCCCTTTTATTGGCTGGAGCCATAGCCCTCTCCAAGGGCTGTTTAGTACCTTGTTAAGCAGTGCAGGTCAACCACCCCCATCACCGTACCCTATAGAGTTATGATGTTTTGCCCTGGGAAGGTTGAAGGTGGAGTTGAAAACTGTGAAATTTTAAGTGACTAAATTACTTCTCTGTTGGCACTCAAGGCAAACATTTAGATGGACCATAGATTGAACTATTTTTGTATGACTCAAGGCTGAGTGGGTGTAGGGGAGGCTTGCAGTGCTGCTGCTCATGGATATTTTCTGTGACTAAAGGTCTTTCAGAGGTGACAGTTTGTTTCCATTGATCCCTAAAGCAATTGAGAAGGGAATAAAAAAGTTGAGAATACCAGCTGTTAAAAGAGACTGTCTTTTACACACAGATAACATATTTGGTCTCCACCAAATTATTCTGAACTATGATGTGTTTGTCATTGGGAATGGGTTTTTGACTCATCCAATGTGGTAATATTTCAGAAAAAAAGATTGTTCTTGTGAAACTTTTAGCAGGTAGTGTAAATAGTATTAATTTATGAAAATTAGCCAACCAATGGCTGAGGCGAAGCCTACACTGGCACTTTACAGTGCTGTAACTTTTTGACTCAGGGGTGTGAAAAAACCCCCACCCACTGACACACTCCAGTGCAGCAAGTTATAGCGCTGTAAAGCACCAGCATGAACCAGACCACAGAGCTGAGCACTATTAGCTACTCCTCTCCTGCACAATGGTTTACATAGAGCACTAAGAGAGCTTTCTTCCTGCACTCATGACATGACCACACTTTTAATTTAAACAGCTGCTGTAACAGTGCTGTCACAGCTGCACTTTAAACTATAAAGTATAGACAAAGCCTTAGTCAATAATTACCTTATTTTTAAGGTACTGTTATTGCATTATTGTAAAACTGATCCTTGAGAAACTTGTGCTGATGTGAAACAGAATCCTTTTTTGCATATTATTCCTGGCACTGATGGTAAAAAGAAATGGTGAAGTGCGACGATACAAAGGCAGTTATCAGCAGAAAGCTTTAAGGAGTCCATGCTATGAACATGTTCTGTGAGTGAGATATAATGCCTGTCACATTCACAAGCAGAAAATTGTAGATGCTGAACTCATTATTGTTGTTGCTCAAATGGTGGAGTAATGATAAAGCAAGGCCATCAGAGTTTGAGACAGAAAATTTCAGTAGTGTGGTTTGCTTAATTCAGGAATTTGCATGTTGTGCATACATGGTTTTCCCTCAGTACTTTGTGGGTGCTGATAGTTTAAGTGCACCTTTTTGTAACTTTAAATGCATGGACACAGTAAGTGTGTCTAAGGGGGATGAAAGGGCTGGAGCTGTGGCCAGGCTGGGCCACATGGTGGCTGCCAGCACTGGAGCCATGGCTGCTCCTGTGGATGGGGGTGATTTTGGTGTCTCATCTGAAAGGATGGATGTGAAATCAGCTATTCCTTGTAAGAATGCTAAAGAGTCTCTGACAACAGTTTATCAGGTTGGTGTTTATAAACTTGCAGCAAAGGTACTGTGGAGAAGAGAGGTATTAATAGATTAGGGTAGGTGACTTTTGTGTCTCATGCAAAGACTAAGGCAAATTTGTGACTTTTAAAAAAGTGTTCTGGCTATTTGGGATCTTAAGCAAGCTCGGCAAGCAAGCCCAGCCTCAGGACCAGCCGGGCAGCCACCATGCAGCCCTGGCTCCAGCTTCAGGCCTTCCCCAGGGCTGGAGCTGTGGCCAGAGCCATGTGGTGATTGCTCAGCTGCCCCTGGAGCAGGACCGCATGGCGAGAGGCTGGTCTGTGTGCTGGGGCTGGAGCCGGGGCTGCAGTGAGGCTGCTCCAGGGGTGGGGCCGTACTGCGACAATTGCACCATGGTCCCAGCCTCAGGAGCAGCTGCACTCTGGCCCCAGCTCCAGCAGCTGCCACACAGCTTGGCCTGGCTGCAGCTAAAGCCCTGGGGGAAACTCCAGCCCAGGGCCTTGTGATGGCTGCCCAGCTGCTCCTGGGGTCTGGCTGTGTGGCAGGGGCTGCCCCATGTGCCTGGGCTGGAGATGGGTGTCAGCCCCGGCCCCAGAGTCCCATCCCCAGAGCATCTGCGCAGCCACCATGCGCCTCTGGCCCTCAACTCTCCCACTAAGGCTACTGCCACCAGCAGCTTACCTTCCAGGTCTGAGGAAGGTGAGTGCTGCTGTGCGGCTCTGCTGAGAAGTTGGGTGAGATTAAAATTCTTTGTGCACACTCACACAGGTGTGCACACTAGAGGGAACTTATGTTGGGAGGGGATGATGGTGAACTAGTGCAGTGGTGCGCAACCTTTTTTCAACCGCGACCCCCGCGGCTGGGCCCGGCCGTTGGTGGCTGCCTGGCATGGCGCTTAGATCCAGGCAGTTGGGGGCTGGGCCTGGCTGTTGGCGGCGGTGCTTAGATCCAGGAGGCCAGGGCCTGGGTCCGGTTGTTGGCAGCTGCACGGTCCATGGGTTGTGCACCACTGAACTAGTGGACATTAACTGCTGGACAGGCAGATGTGGGTGGTGAGCACTCCTGCAGCAGGGCCAATATCACCTTGTTCGGCACATGTAAGAGAGTGGGCAACACAAATTCTCCCATGCACACCACCTGAGAATGGAAGGGGGAAGTTCAACCCCCATGAGACTGAGTTAAAGACACAATATAATCAATTTTAAAAACTCTACAATTTTGGGGGGTCTGACTCAGAATTTTTTAACTCTTGAAGTTGGCATTACTGACTCTGGCATTCACACTCTGACTTCAGTCCTGACTCACAGCTCTGATTCCTGACTCTGACTCGCTCTTGCCAGTGGCTCTGGCATTCAGACTCTGATCAATAGGCTTTACTCTTCCTCTGACCACTAGGTCTGATGACCCAGTCTGCTGACAGCAACTTTAAAACTGAGTAGCTTATGTTGTTATGTCATGTCATATTAAGCCCCGATAAATTATTGACATAGGTAAAATAATATCTAAAAGGTGCCATGTAAGGCATAATATTCCAACTGGTGAGACACTGGTCCCAAAAATCATCGAATGATGAAAATATGGGTTGTGCAAAAAAAGTTATATGTGTATAACAGGATGGGACTCACTGCTGTGGCATATCCTGCTGGGCACTCCGGAAATTAGTTCAATCCAATCTCACATTACCCTTTCTTAGCAGTGGCTCGCTTGCTGTTACCTACCTTTTTGTCCTTCACTACTCGTTAGGATCTGCGTCCATCTCAGACCACAGCACCCTTCCTTTGGGGCACTTTCCCACAGCAGTGCCCACACTCTGAGGTCTTCTTATCTCAGGGAATCCCGTTACCCCTAAGCCACCACCTGCCACTGTGACCCACTGCTGTTTTTTGTTGTTTAATATTGCTTAAATCTTTGTTCTTTATTAATGCGCGTATTCTTAGTTTTACTTTAAACCATCCAAGGCTGTTATATTGCAGTAAAGCATTAAACCTCAAGTAAGGAAATTTAATTATTTCTGTGAGTGACCAGTAAGAGAGTCCCTTCAGAATCTCCAGGTCTCAGGGCAATTGCTTCCTTTATTCTTCCCCTCCCCCCCTGCTCCACTCCCCGTCAGCGGGCCTGCTTTTGGCTCATTGGAGAATATGCTATTTTCAGGAGTTTGTCCATTTCAGTTACATTCTGAGCCTGGTCAGAAAAGGGGCTGGCTACAATTTGTGGTTATATTTG
Organism: Rafetus swinhoei; assembly: GCA_019425775.1. Classification (NCBI taxonomy): domain Eukaryota; kingdom Metazoa; phylum Chordata; order Testudines; family Trionychidae; genus Rafetus; species Rafetus swinhoei. The sequence goes on from CM033440.1 coordinate 35,407,648, forward strand.
ATTTTCTACAGAACTAACATGATTACCACTTCTGCAGTATATATATCAGTTTCTGCACTGTAAATACCAATATGCTGAAAGAAGGCAAACATCACAGGTGTTTTCTGACTAATTTTAGTGAGCACTTTATGTTGCAATATGAAAATATCATTAGCAAGCCAATTTGGAAGTGCTCTATGCAAAGGAAGAAGAGTCATTTCCAGTGAAAAGCCCCTAAAGGAATTTTATGTAGATATGTAAAAAGCATAAAACCATCCAGAAGAATCCATAAACTAATGGTAAAATATATTCATATCCAGACCAGGAGAAATTAAGTCAATGGATTTGTTCCCTTGATATATAAAACTGGCTGTGTCTTGGAATGTCTCAGACTATAAACTGTAATTCTCTCTGTAATGGCTGCTGAATTGCTTGCTCCCCTTCACATATTATTGCAAATGCATTTTGGTGCAGAAGCTCAAAATGTTCAGAGTCCTGAAAAAGGCTCAGTTTTTGAAGCAGAGTTTGTTTTTCGCTCCCCGTCCCCATGTATACACATTCCAGTTGGCTGTTCTTTTTCTTATTAAACAATGGGAAATACCTTTCCAGCTGTGAGATTTACTACTCCCTACAACTGTCTGACAGGGATCCTTGGCAGTCTTTTCATGCAGAAGGATGCAAGTAAAATTTGAGAAAGTCCTGGGCTTCTACTCATCTGGCAGCTGAAAGAAGCCAGCAAAGCCTTGCTTGGCCCCGGGCTGAAAGTGTGGCCGTTTTATTTGTCTGTTTGAATATTCTAAACCAAAGAGTAACTTGCACACCAAAGGAAACTTTCCAATGCTTACAGAACTAATATTCAGTTTTATTTCAGATATATATCTGTATTAACATCTCTTACTCTTTTAACTGTCAAACCTGTGCTTTTTCTCAATTTGTTTTCATTGAATATACTATAGAGAGAACTAGACGGGCTTTTCCATCTCTAATATTTATTAAACATTCCATGTTAGCAGATTTATATTGTATCTTTAAACATAGCTCCTTCTCCTGGACTAGCAAACGCATACAGTGTAGGTACATCATTGGAAAAATAATTTCCAATTGGTTTATGACCACAAATTGCTGGATTTCAAGTAGCCCGAGACTATTAGAAACCCAGTCCAGGACTCCCATTAGAGTCAATAGAATTCCTTCCATTGTCTTCTGTGGGCTTTAGATCTGGCTCCTATTGCTTATGCCAATGGCAAGGTAACCTTCTCTAGAATCACATATTTTAAAAAGGTCATTTTATATGTGCAGTTAAGTCCCATATTTGACATGTGACAATAACCTGGGCATTCTTAACTGGTGCCCCAGCTAAATAATCTCTTCATCTTCCTCATTTTGCAATATTATCCTTAATTAATAACATCACAATCACTTTTGACAACAGCCAGCACTACTATCATAATTATTGACTAACAGGCATTTCTCTGCAGGGTCACAGAGAAGATGTACTAGGAAAGAGCAGAAAAAACATAAACTGCTGTAGAAGCAATCAGGCTGAATACCAAAACTTGTTTTAAAATGTGTTTCATATTATTCCCTTTTTCAAACTTACCCTGTGTGCATACTGTCAATTTAAATTTGTCACAACATTTAGGTTTCCTAAAAAGCAAGTTTTTAAAGAATCTAAACAAACAAATGTTTCAATGATTTTTTAAAAAATTAAATGGAAGTGGATGGTTTAGAACAAATAAAGATTCCCTTATAGTGTTTTTAACCCAAGCATTGAAGCTCAGAAAGTGAGACTATTACAAAAAGAGTTAGGACTAATTTATTGCTTATATTGCCTAGGTGAGAGAAATGAAAAAGGAAGTAATCAATATAAATAAGCAAATAGTGTTCAGAATATTAAAATATTTTAAAATTGTTATGGTAAAAAATCACTTTATAAGACATTATAAATTAATAAAATAAAATAAAACAAAAATACTATAATACAATTAATAAAATAATAATAATAGTAATAATAATAAGTCAGTAATCAGACCTTTTGTACCTCCACTGAATTAAATGCATTGATATCAGTTTGTCACAAACCAGGAATTTACCTAGTGGCCATGCCTACTAGTTGGAGCTGGAGCCAGGAACAGGGCAGGTACAATGAGAGCATAATGGCAGACATGTTCACTGAGCCGCCAGAGATCAATTATTACTGTGGAGCTAAACAGCAGTCTTGATGACTTTCTTAATCGATCAAGTGTCCATGCTGTGTCTCAGCTGTGCTCATGGGCTGCCCAGAGAGTGGGCAGCTGCATGTGCAGGCCCTCATTCCTTATACACACTAATGATTTTGGATCCTATATTTTGTGTTTTATTGTACCCCTTTAAGTTCTATTTTTAGTCACAGTGCAAAGTGCATACTTTCTCTTATGTGCACAGAGGCTTTAAGTGGGCTAACATAGTACTTCCAGTAATGTTACCTGGAGTTGAGCATGTTAATCCCCTCCAACAGCAGACACAATTTGCATACCTTCAGGATGTCAGGTGATGAGTCCCCTTTGATGTCAATGGGAGGAGAATCAGGTCCCTAGATATATAAATGCTATTTTAGTGGCTTGGTAACAGATACCTTTAAAGTTCTGTGCTAGCACAACTGTTCTTACAAACCAGAGAATTAAAAAATTTCTAGAGGCATATCACTTAGTGCTAGATTATACCTTTAGGTACAACCCTTCACATGCATAGTCAACCTGTGGAACTCATTGCTCGGGGAGGTTGTGAAGGCCAAAACAATAACAGGGTACAAAAAAAGAATTAGATAAGTTCATGGAGGATAGGCCCATCAATGGCTATTAGCCAAGACAGTTGGGAATTCAACCCCATGATGTGGGTGAACCAAGCCTCTGTCTGCCAGAAGGTGGGAATGGGCAACAGGGGATGTATCACTTGCTGATTATCTGTTCTGTTCATTCCCTCTGGAGCACATAGGATTTGCCACTATCAGAAGACAAGATACTAGGTAAACCTTTGGTCTGACCTAGTATGGCCAGTCTTATGTTCTCAAGAAATGGTGCTTAAACTTCACCATCCCAGGAGTAGCCTTAGAAGTAATTTGGCTCTACTAGTACCAAATTACATTTCGGAGTGGTTTGACATAAGATCCATGTAACCTGTGCAGGGTTTCACAATAATTTTTATTCCAGTGGAGCAATAACTTACAGTAGCTAAGGATCTAGCCCAGGCCTGGGCAAAATACCTGCCAAGCCACTGAATCTGGCCCTCAGATGCTGAGGGGAGCCCCAGGCAAGCTCCCTGCTTGCCTCGCCCCACCTGGATGCTGCTCAGAAATGCAGCTCTACAGTGGTTTCACTTTAAAAACTGAGCCTGGAGGGCTGGGGGAAAGCTTTAGGAGCTGGTCCCGCCCCAGCACAATTCCATTGGCCAACTTCTGTCCAGCAACTGGCCAATGGGAGCTGCCTGTTTCAATAACAGGCAGCCACAAAGCACAAGGGGCTAGTAGTTGTTCACAGAGCACATGGCTGCAGTCTACGCGGATGTGGGGGCAGGGCAGGCAGGAAGGCCAATTCAGGAACTGGCTGCTGGCTGGTAAGTCTGATGGCCAGAGCCTGCATCTGGCACCCCAGCCCCTCTCTTCCCCAACTCTCTGCCCCCCAGTCCACATACCCGAATCCTCTGTCCCCCTCCTGCACCCATACCCCCTCCCAGATTTGGCACCCCAATCCCCTGCCCCAGATCATAGTCCCCTCCTTCTCTAGCTCATAACCCAGTGTACCCCAGTTCCCTAGCTTAGGTTACAATCCAAACCCTCCTGCGCAAAAACTCTTGCGCAAAAAGGCATTATTCCTCGTAGAAATAGGAATACCAATTGCACAAAACTACCTCTGTTCTTTCAATTCTCTTGTGCAAAAACACACTTGAGGTGTGGACGCTCCGTGAATTTTTGCAGAAAAATGGCCATTTTTCCACAAAAACTCTGTAGTGTAGACATAGCCATAGAGTACTTCTAATGAAAACCACAGTCTTTGTTAAACTTGCACAGATCAGAAGTGTTTAGGGTTGCCAGGTGTCCGGTTTTGAACTGGACAATCCAGTATTTGAGCTTTCTGTTAGGGAAACAAATTGAGAAAATATCAATGAGAAAATATAAATGTCCAGTATTTTCTAAATGAGAAGTAATGTAGATTGTGATGTAATGTCAAGTGTGTCCGGTATTTTTGTTGAAACCATGTGGCAACCCTAGAAGTGTTCATGATTAAGAAGATCTGTTCTGCTGGGTAACATTGAAACAAAGTTTGTAAAATCACCCTCCTGTACCCCAATTCCCTACCCTAGGTCACAATCCAAACCCCTGCACCCCAGTCCAGTGCTCCAAGTCACAACTGCCTCCTTCACCCAAACTAACTTCCTTTCCCAAGTTCCCTTCTGCACCCATCTAATCTCCATCCCACACCCTGAACCTCCTCCATTAATATAATCGAAGAGTGGGCCCCCATCAAAAATTATTGCCCATCCCTGATCTAGCCTACATATCTTTATTATCAAATTTCTTTGTTTCAGTCTGATTTTGTGCTTTTAAACAAACACTTTTAATGTAGGCCTTGCAATGTTGGAGATTTGGGAAAGCCAGCCAGTTAGCTGAAGAACACAAATTTAGACACATTGTAAGACTTGGTGTAAAGCTAAAACTTAGGTTGACCCAGCTACATTCAGGCCTGTCGATGGGAAGCGGGGGCAGAGGGGAGGAAGGAGCCCAGTGATTCAAAGGGCCCCCGGCCCTTTAAATCACTGCCAGAGCACTGCTTCATGCACCTCTGAGGGCTTGGGGGGGGGGGAAGGCAGCACCACGGTCTGAGTGGTGCGGAGAGGTGGTTGCCCCTTGCCCCTTCCCTTCCATGGTACAAAGCCAGTCCCACCACATCTTTCCTGGGGGATCTGTGATAGATGTCGGTCTCCCTTGTTACATTGTTCTGGGCTGTGAAAAATTGTGTCCCATTTGACATCATTAGTTTGACCCTAACCCCCACTGTAAATGCAGCTGGGTTGACAGAAGAATCCCTTCCATCAGCCTAGCTACTGCTTTTTATCAGGATGGATTTATTATGACAACAGAAAACTCCCTTTCTTGGTTGCAGGAAGTGTCTACAATATCATGGCACAGCTGCAGCACTGTAGCTGCACTGCTGTAGAGCCAGTAGCAACAGACACAATTTAAAACTAATCTGCTAAATCAGCTCTTTCAGTTCTGGAAGAGGCTCAGAGGTTTGGCATAAGGATAAAATGGGAATCAGTCTGACTTAAGGACAATATTGACTAACCATTTCTAGCTGGTCCTAATTTCAGGATTGTGCAATGATGTGTTTTTGTTAAGTGTGTTATAAATCAATACCCAAATACAAACAACAGTTAATCAATAAGGAAGCATTCACTATAAAAATGAAAAAAAAAGTTTAATTTCCATTAAACCTTTGTGTGTGGGATGGAGAGGGGAAACATATTTAGAAGCTTCTAAAGAGCTTCTAAAGAAACACAGAGTAAAAAATGTTAAAAGTAAACTGGCAGCAGAGATTTGCTGATAATGCAACATTTTAGTGTTAATGGGGAACAATGCTATCTGCTTATTTCCAGATGCTAGGCCATCTGGTCTACTTCAGCCCACCTGACTGATTTAGAGTTTGCCATCTTTGATTCAAATATGGGGACTGTGATTTTTAAAATTTGCATATAATATCTGCTGTGCAGCTTTGTTATTTTCATTGTCACCCTGTGTCATTGCTTAGATAGCAAGGTGATAGATGCCTTAAAACTACAACAGGGCCAAATCTTTATGGAGAGCTGCACTTTTTCTGACAATGTAAAAATCCTTGATGAAGGCAAATAGCAAAATCATTATGGAGTTGTGTCCAACTATAAGTGCATCAGGCCTGAGTCTCATACTGTTGGAAACCAGAAGTAATTTCACTAAACTCAGTAGAGTTCCTGATGTAAAGCAGTATAAGTGAGATCCGGCTGAATCCCATAACTGTGATATTAATTTAAAAGTTCCTTTTTCTAAAATTATCTTAGTTGCATTCAGTAGGGCAATTAGACATTGCTCCTAATAAAGAGGGCATGTATTCCAGCTGATCTACAGAGGAGAATGTTCACAGAAACTGCTTGGCAAGCGAACTCTTTTGTTAAATGGATCAGTAAAGGATTGCTGTGCATAATACCTTACTGCTCTGATCCAACATACTTGTTGCCAAAATGTCAGTGCAGTAAATGCTTCTGAATGATGCTGGGGTTAACAGTGGTTACTGAAGTCCTCTGCTAACAGAAAAGATTCAGTAGAGGCAGCAACAATATGTTTCCCTTTTGTCCAAATATGCCTCAACTTCTGGGAGGATAATTTAGGAATAGAACCTGAGCTGGTGTAAATAACCTGAGCTGTAATCAGTGCAGCTACATTGATATACACCTACTGAGGATTTGATCTAGTATCATTTCAGGGTGTCTCTGATAAAACTGCTGATCAGTTTGCATTGGGAGTTGCACAGTTGGCCTTTATGATGAGTCCAAAGTGCACAGCTCTATCTTTACCCTTGACTTTCCAGATACAGAATTCTACCTGTTGCCCAGTGAAATGGTTTAATAGGGCACGTCTAAACAGCAGGGCAAAAGTCGAATTAAGCTATGCAATTTCAGCTACGTCAATTGCATAGCTGAAGTTGAAATAGCTTAATTCAGCTTTTGGTGCTGTCTATACAGCAGAAATTGAAGGAAGAACACTATTCCTTCGACTTCCTTTACTCCTCATAAAATGAAGGTTACAGGAGTCGGAGTAATAATTCCTCCAGCTCACCATTATTTCGAAATAATGGCTTGCTGTGTAGATCCGCTTTTTGTTATTTCAGAATAATGTCAATTATTCCAAAATAATGCTGCTGTGTAGCCATAGCCATAAAGTGCTGTTGTTTCTTTGTCCTTCTCCCTTCTTGCACTAGTTCATATAAATACACCATATAATTTCAAATACTAACTTCTGCTCTGGGATGCAATCCTGCTTTCGCTGAAGTCAATATGCAAAGCACCATTGACTTCTGTCATGCAAGATCAGTGCCCTCAAGAGAATGAGTTCTGGAATTAACCACCTGCTTTTGCACAAGCTCAGCGAACCAATGATGCCTAACTAACAGTAGTCACTCTGTGGGAAATGAACCTACTAGGTGAAAAGAAAAAAGGATGTTTACATGAATTTAGGCTTAACATCTTACTAAATATAGCCTTATTTTGGTTCTTCCCTTGCAATGCTGCTTTTTGTGGTCTTGGGTTTGTTTGTTTTTACTTTTCAGTTGAAATATAAAGTTTTTTTAAAGTTGTAAAGCTCTCAAGTACCATGACGGCAAATACAATATGTAGATATTACCAGCTAGATAGAAGCTTTCAGTTCCACCTAATGAATAATGCTAAACTATTTGAATATTTTTTGTATTGGCTAGTAAAGCATTTAAATGGTGACTCTGTTTACTCTTCATGGGCATTTCAAATTCCACGGCTCTTTTTTCTAAGAGTAGGTGTTTGCTGCTATGCCCATTCCCAAAACTTCTTTGCAGACTCCCCTGACCCATCAGATACTCTCTGTGACTAAAAGTCTGAGCCTTAATCTCTTTTAAGATCTACCTTCTACCCTTTAATAATATTTTAAAGCATTGATTATATTTACCTATTTTACAAAAATCATAAAAACAATTAACAGTAATAAAACAAATCAAGAATTTGGAGGTTCATCCTACAGAATGTTTTACTGTTAATTTTGTTGGGATTACTCATGTGAAGAAAGATCACTTACATGGGGACCTGTTGAAGGACTGGACCCATAAGTTTTAGGTTACACATAGTGTTGGAGAAGACAAGGTGGAAAGATAATAAGGAAACACTTCAATTTCAGGTTATGGAACACAGTATTTTAAAATGTGCTAATTGACTGCATTTCCTGAGTTCATATTCATCACTGCTCCTTGTCAATGTTAGGAGCACATACAAGGTATATTTTCTGCTTTTTCTCTCAAGAGAAGATACACTTTTCTTTTTCTTTCTTTTGTCATTTCTCCAGCATTGTGGGGTATGAGGCTGTTGCTTCCACATATACACATGAGATTCCCCAATCTAAGGTAAGACTTCCCAACTTTTCCATGCAACAAAAATACTGTATCCATCAAAAAGAAACAATAAACAAGGCCCTGCCATATAGGACTTTATCATGTTATTAAGCAAGCATCCAATTTCTCTCTGTCTCTGACATCAAATAAAGATATCTTCTGCTTTTCCTGCATAGAACAGGAGGGGCAGTGCTGGGGCTAGCCTCCCCAGTCAGCCCTCAGTGCCACGCGGAGCACCCCACACCTCCTCCAGGTAGCCCTCAGTGCTGTCCAGAGTTCATCATGTGGAGATATAGCCGTAATGTAAAGGGTTTAGGGCAGGACCCCCCAGGCTCTTTTCAATCATCAGGCCCTGAGGCAGTTCCCACCCTCTGCTTTTTTTTTTCCTCATAGGAGTATAAAATATCTCTGAGTTTATAAAAACTGGTTTATCAAAGGGACTAGTGTGGTTTTTACTGCTGCTTACCAGAGCTTAATCTGAAGATGGGAAGAGCTGGAAGAAATAGCACAGGTGATGCTGTGATCGTCTCTGTCAGCTGTAGTGCATGCTGCTAATAGCATAATTTTGTATCTCTTTTGTTTTTAGGCATAAGCTCTTAAAGAGGGATTTTTGACTATACCATATTACAGCTCTTTGAAGAGCAGGAGACCTCTGATAGCTTCATTACCAGAGCTGGAATCATAGAAATATATAGATAGAAGGGACCTTGAGAATCCATCCATGTTGAAGCAGGATGGTACTTATTTTACTTTCTATGTTTAACTTTTCCAATTTTGTTTTCACTGTGATATTTTTCATTTTTACTTTTACAGAATTTTTCACTGAGTCCAATGAAGTTTTTTATTTTTCAAAATGTACTGTGGTAGATTATACGCCAGGGAAGTATTCATGAAGTTCAATGCCTTTCTGTGGCTAATGCTGGAATTCCCTTGAAAAATATGAGATATCTGTTGTTTACAGTTCCCTTTTAGTTATTCTGAACCATTAACTTAATCATCCCAAACAAAATGAACCAGAATGCTGTGGTTATAAGAGTGACAATTCATGGACAACATTAGCTTTCTGCAAAGTGTACACATCAGATTACCATATTATTAAATTTATTATGTAGTGATGACATGGGATATAACTGCTCCAGAAGTTAATGGAACATAACATTGAGAGAAATTGGGGTTTCGGTTATTTGGGAGCTTAGTCTTTTGTAAATTGATGGTTCACATAAACCCTGGGGGACTGTGGGTTGGTTTGAATCAACTCTCCTACAGACAGTTTCCTCATTTGAGGGTGATCTCATTTCACATAGTTTATGGTGGGAGTGGAAAGGATTTTAAATGCATTCAATAAAATGTCCTCGCTTTTCTTGTAACTACAGTGAATACACCTATGTAAACCAACAAACACAAAGAGCTACTGAATTAACTTTTCCAGCATTCTGTGCAAATGGTTTCTCTCCTGGCTTATATTTGAACCCACAGAGAATCAGTTGGGTTTACAACAGAGTCTGAGGCTACGTCTAGACTGCAGGCTTCTTTCAGAAGAAGCTTTTTGGGAAGAGATCTTCTGGAAAAACTTCTTCTGAAAGAGAGCATCCACACTGCTAAAGTACATCAAAAAAATGATCTGCTTTTTCAAAAGATAGCGTCCACACTGAATGGATTCTATCTCACATTTAAACTGTGATTACTATGGACAGAGTGGCCACCAGAGCACCTGTGCTTTTTCCTCTTTCCTCTTCTTTTGAAAGAACTCCTTCTTCCCCGTCCACACACGCCTTTTTCCAAAAGAGCTCTTTCAGAAAAAGGCTTCTTCCTCGTAGAAAGAGGTTTACCAATGTAAAAACCCCTTTGTTCTTTCGATATTTTTTTTCAAAAAAATGTGATTGCAGTGTGAACGTAAGTGAAGTTTTTCCGAAAAAACTCTGTAGTGTAGACATAGCCTGAAGCTATGTAAGTATGCTGACTGCTGCTGGATTTCATAAATAATGCTGATACCTATCACAAGGGGTATGTCTAGACTACTTGGCTCCGTCGACGGAGCCATGTAGATTAGTTTACTCAGCAATGGGAAATGAAGCGGCAATTTAAATAATTGGGTGAGCCAGACACACAGCCCCGTTCCCGGGAGGTTCTGAAGTCCCACCCTCACACAGCCCTGCGGGGAGAGGGGAGCAGCTTCATAGGGGATGGCTCCTGGGGTGTTTTTGGGGGGGAGGAGAGAAAAGGCAGGCTCCTCCCAAGGGCCAACTCCTCCATCCTGCTGAGCAGGGTTATCCACCTGGGAGACCTGGATCCCACCGTGGCTGGATTTGCTGCCCTGGGCTTCCCCAACTGCGAGGGAATCATAGATGGAACCCACATCCCCATCTGGGCACCAGAACATCAAGCCGCCCAGTACATCAATAGGAAGGGCTATTTTTCGATGGTACTGCAGGCCTTGGTCAACCAGTGTGGACAGTTTATGGACATCTTTGTTGGGTGGTTGGGGAGGGCATATGACACCGCATCTTCAGAAACTCCAGCCTCTACCAGAAACTGGAAGCTGGCACATTTTTCCCCCAGTGTGACTTCATGGTCGGGGCCATGCCGATGCCACTGTGCATCATGGGGGATGCAGCCTACCCCTTCATGCTGTGGCTTATGAAGCCCTACATTGGCCACCTGAACCCAAGCAGGGATCACTTTAATGGCCACCAGGGCAGGGCCTGCATCCAGGCCGAATGCGCCTTTGGATGCTTGAAGACGAGGTTCAGGTGTCTCCTGACCCGCCTGGATGTGGGGGAGCACAACATCCTCAAGGTGATCTCTGCCTGTTATGTTCTCCACAACATTGTGAAGAGCAAGGGGGAGGCCTTCCTTCCGGGATGGGGGACAGAGGCTGGCTGGCCTTTGAGCATCTGTGAACAGCTGCCATCCGCCAGGCCTATCAACTGGAGCTGGGTGCATCTGGGAGGCCCTGAGGGAGAGTTTCTCTCAAGGACCCCAGTAACTCTCCCCAGCCTCCCCCACTAGAAGCCTTTGCCTTGCCCCACTACGCCTTTCCCACAACCTCTCCCTTCTCCTTTCCCTGTACACTCAATAAATACAACAGTTTGTGTTAAACCAACGTTTTTGTATTTTGTGTATAATCAAAGAAACTGGGGAGGAGGGGGGGCTGAGAACCTGGAAAGGAGGAGGGGGGCTCAGAGCTGGGACTGGAAGTGTGACGTGGTGTGTCTGGAAGTTCTGCCTTGGGTCCGGGGACCTCGGCAACCTCGGAGGATGTGGGGGACCAGGGACAACAGAGAGATAGGCAGGAGGAGGGTCTGGAGCAGGGTCAGATATGGCAAGAGGAGGGGGAGCTGGCATAGTCATGGCAGGAGGAGGATGGGCAGGGACAGGCATGGGAGGGGGGCCAGGAACTGGAGCAGGGACAGGAGCCGGGAATGCCATCATCTCCCATATGGTGGCACACATGTTACAGTCCTGCTGCACCAGCTCAGTCCACATTTGGGTCCACAACTGTGCGTCATCCCAGACCTTCTGGGCCAGGGTCTGCTGCATGTCCCAGAGGATGGCCACGTGCTCCCTCATGAGGTCCTCATGGACCCTCTGGTGCCTGTGGCTCCCCTGGCCTCTTCCCCCCCTCCCCCAGCCACAGCCCTGGACTCTCGCCTCCCCCATCCTCTGCCCTGGCAGCCCCACAGGCTCTCTCCCCAGGGCTGCACCCAACCCTGGCTACTCCCTGCCCCCTGTCCCTCTCTGATTGCAACCAGACCTGGCTGCCTCCAACCTCCTCCCTGGTCTCCCACTGTCTCTCTCCCCAGTCACAGCCAATCCTGGTTTCCTCCCAATCCCCTTCCTGACTTCTTGGACCCCATTCTCCCCCACAGCAGCAGCCAGCCCTAGCGTTTTGGCCCCCCCTCTGGCCACCAGAGGAGGGCCAGGACTGAGCCAGGGGGCAGCAGGAGTGGCTCCTTGCTGCACTGGGGGTCCCAACACTCTGGTACCCAGCTGCTCGGGCCAGGTGCACTGGGGCTGCCATGTTCCTGGAGCTCCAGCCTGGAACCCTTCACCCCCACCCTCCTAGCAAGATTAGCGCACCAGCACTGGCTTCCTGCTGGGGAGTGGGTAGAGGAGAAAACCCTGAGGCTCCATGCCAGAGGCGGTTTGTGGAGAAGCGGGTGCATTGCCGACAGGCGGGAAATGAGCCCCAGCCCTCTCCACAGCACAGCACACATGCTTCTCCGCAAATCACATATTGTAGACATGTTTCACGATGAACTTAAGTAGAATGTCTATTCTAGAGCTAACTTGTTTATTGATCTAATGTGCTTTAGACATTCACACAATGCTTATAACTGCAGTAACTAAACATTGTATTTTCACCCAGTGATCAATTCCCCCATTTTCTGCTCACTCAAGATCACTTCACTAGTGTCACTGGAAGCTCTTGATACTTCAGTCTATTTATTCAAAGGCATTCTCAGCCCAATGACAAAACATTTAAGCAATCTTTTTAAATTTTCACTATGGCTGTGTCAAATACAGACTTCTCCATTCCAAAAGTGGATTTCTACCAAGTGCTATTGTTCCGTGCACTCCAGTTTGAAAGTGCCAATTTTTGTGTGATAGAGAACTCATGAAATGGCTTATCCAAAGGGTCAGGTTGCCCTGATTATCGCTACAAGCTGTTATAAACAGTTTCCACCAAAAGCCACACCAAACAATGGATTCACTAACATGTAATTAAACCTATAGCAAACTGCTATGTTTTCCAGAATCAGTCTTCATCAGAGATCATCTTGTGGGCCTCTGACGCTATGTCTACACTACAAGGTTTTTGCACACAAAAAAATACAGTAAATCGACAAGACAGAGGGCTTCTGCTGGTAGAGTTATTCCTTTCCCTATGAGGAATAACTCCTTTTTGCGCTACAGCTCTTGTGCAAATTTTTGTCCAGCTGGCCAACATTTTTTAGTTTAGTGGAATTTGCTAAGTAAAAGATTGGGAATATTTTAATGTATTCATCCTAACAACATGTGTGGAAGGACTGAATGTTGGTCTTTCTATTCTTGTGTATATTTATATGTGACACTGAGAAAACAGGTGCTAGCTCTTGCCAAGGCTCTAAGAGTCAGCAAAACATTCCCTAGAATACTCAAGGAGCTGATTGGGGGCGGGCAAGGGGAATATGTGAGCCTTTAGCAATCATCTTTGAAAAGTCATGAAAGATGAGAGAGATTCCAGAAGATTAGAAAAAAGGCAAATATAGTGCCCATCTATAAAAAGGAAAATAAGGACAATCCAGAAAACTACAGACCAGTCAGCTTAACTTCTGTGACAAGAAAAATAATGGAGCAAATAATTAAGGAACCTATTTGCAAACATCTGGAAGATAATAAAGTGATAAGTAACAGTCAAGATGGATTTGTAAAGAACAAATCATGTCAAACCAATCTGATAGTTTTCTTTGATATGATAATAAGCCTTATGGATAAGGGGGAAGCGGTACACATGGTATATCTAGACATTAGTAAAGAATGATATAGCTTTGCATGACCTTCTTATAAAGAAGCTAGGGAAAATCAATGTAGATGGGGCTACTATAAGGGGGGTGCAGAAATGGTTGGATAACCATTCCCAAAGAGTAGTTATCAGTGGTTCAGTCATACTAGAAGGGCATAGCAAGTGGGGTTCCACAGGTATCAGTTTTGGGTCCTGTTTTTTCAATATCTTCATCCATTTAGATAATGGCATAAAGATTACAATTAAAGTTTACAGATGATACCAAGCTTGGAGGGGTTGTAAGTTCTTTCAAGGCTATGATTAAAATTCAAAATGACTTGGACTAACTGGAGAAATGGTCCAAGGTAAATAAAATGAAATTCAATAAGAACAAATGCAAAGTACTCCACTTAGGAAGGAAAAATCAGTTTCACACATACAGAATGGGAAATGACTGTCTAGGAAGGAGTACTACAGAAAGGGATCTAGGGGTCATAGTGGATCACAAGCTAAATATGAGTCAACAGTGTGACACTATTGCAAAAAAGGCAAACATGATTCTGAGATATATTGACAGGAGTGTTGTGAACAAGACATGAGATGCAATTCTTCTGCTCTACTCAGGCCTCAGTTGGAGTATTGTGTCCGGTTTTGGGCACCACATTTCAAGAAAGCAATTGGAGAAGGTTCAGAGAAGAGCAACAAAAATGTTTAAAGGTCTAGAAAACATAACCCGAGGGAAGATTGAAGGAGCCGGGGCTATATCTAGACCACAAGGTTTTTCCGGGATACCAAAGGTATCCTGGAAAATTCCTCCACACCCAGGGAATGCATCTGCTCTTCCACTTTTTTTTGCAGAAGAGCAGATGCGCTCTTTCCAAAGCCCTGTCTTCCTCCTCCCATGAGGACGAAGGACTCTTCCGAAAGAGGAGTTTTTTTCCAAAATTTGTCCCAGTATAAATGGGCCAAATTTCGGAAAAGCCTCTTCTGAAAAACCTATCAGAAAAAAGGTATGCAAATTGCATAATGCAATTTGCATACCTTTTTCCGATAAAGCCCCATAGTATAGACATAGCCTGAGTTTGTTAAGTCTAGAAAAGATATCACCAAGAAGGGATATGATAACTTTCAAGTACATAAAGTTGTTACAAGAAGGAGAGAAAAAAAATATTCTCCTTAGCCTCTGAGGACAGGACAAGAAGCAATGGGCTTAAATTGCAGCAAGGGAGGTTTTGGTTGGACATTAGGAGAAAACTTCCAAACTGCCAGGGTGGTTGAACACTGAAAGAAAGAAAGAAAGAAAGAAAGAAAGAAAGAAAGAAAGACTTAAAAATGGGTTTCAGTTTTCCAAGAGATGTTATTTAGTACAACCAGTTCCTAAAATTGCTTCTTGTCCATCAACCAGAATTAATCAATCTTGTACCCTTATTAGTGGAAAATAAGATAATTTATTTTTTTACTTGCAAAATAAACAATTAATATGTCTGGCAAAAACATCTTTTCCTTGGAGGTTCAACACAATCTAATAGTAAAACCTGATTTTTAAAATAAAAAATGGTATTCCTTTTTCAGAGAAAGGCATGTCTTACTTAGGAATTTATAGCTAGCTTTTCTTCACTCAAAGAAATAAACTAATCTGAGGTCCCTGGTTGGAGTCAGGGTATTATTAGAACTACAGAGACATTCTCAGGTTATAGTGATAACACAGGCAAAGGGAAGCTTGCCTGGAGGCATTCAATCATTTATCAAGTACAAAATACAAGAGCATCTCTGCCTCTTTCCTCAACCAAATTCTTCTGCTGATGTGCGAGACAGTGATACTAATCACTCTGCATGGAAGTTGCTGCATTGCAGTCCTTTAACCCCCAATTTTCCTTGTGGATGTACAGTGTGCTCTGATTGACTGGCAAGTGTTCCCTGATGGATTATTATAGGAACATTATCATCTTCTATATGTCAGCATGATTTGAGTTTTTAAGCACATAAAATCACTAGGCAGTAAGAAATAACCAATTAATCAGTAAGTGGCTTATCCCACTTGCACTGGATATATTTAAATCCAGCTGTCCAGAACAGATGACATAGAAATGATAAAAACCTATTATAGCAAAAGGCAAAACGCTCATTGTTTGCAAAGAAAGGTTTGGGCAGGACTTATTTTACTTAGAGACTTCTATTTTGTTTTGTAGAGAGAATTTCACAGTTCAGATTCTATAGCTATACTAGTGCAGAAATGTGTCTTCTTTTTATCAGTTCAGTAACTGGTTGACTACCTTCTACTTAATCCCACATACTTGTAAAATGCAGAGTATTTTTAATAGAATTATATGCAAGTGCTATTTTGGAAGCCTGACATGCCTCAACAATATTATGCAATATATGGACACAAAGAAAAGGGACATAAATATCAATAGTAGCAGAACATAATATTGTTCTTTTGGAATAAGCTTTTCCAGAAGAGATCTTTCGGAAAAGCTTATTTTCAAATAGAGCGTCTACATGCAAGAAGTGCAACGAAATAGCGATTTGCTATTTCAAAAGATAGCGTCCACACTGATTGAACGCTATCTGACAATTGAAGGCCACCCAGAACCACTTCAGGAAGGGCATTAGGTCAGCAGTTGCTTCCGGTAGCTGCTGCCTAAGCCTATCTGAGACGTGTGCTTAAAAGGACCTCCCTGGACAGCCGTTTTTCAGATTCTTCTGTTTGCTTGCCTATTTTTCTGAGGGACAGCAAAGCATTTGCACTGCATGCTGTAGGTCACCTGCGTCAGGACACCACAACGCTCCCTACCATGGAGCAGGAGCTTCCTCTGGGCACGCAATGGCCCCACACTGCCGTGCTGCAGTTTCTGCAGCAGTTTGTGAAGGCTGCCTTCATGGCCCTGCATGAGCTCAACGCCAAGCTCATCTTTGAGTACCTCTGCCTGTGTGTGGTAACTGGGGAAGGGGAGAAGGGGGAGGCTGAGAACCTGGAAATGGGGAGGGCAAAGGGGGCACAGAAACTTGGAGCGGGGAGGAAGCAGAGAAACTTGGAGGGGGAGGAGAGGTTTTGGACTGGGGCTGAGCACATGGCTTGGGTGATTCATCCACCTTGTGTGTGGGGACCTTGGAGACTTCAGCGGTGGGGGGGGTCCTGGGAGGATAGGGGGAAAGGCAGGAGGGCAGGCTGGAGCGGGGGTCAGGCATGGTAGGAGGAGCAGGAACTGGGGAAGGGATTGGAGCAGGAGCAGGAACTGGGACTGGTGCCAGGTAGGTCAGGAGCTTCCGGATAGTTGCACACATGTTGCATCTCTGCTGCAGCAGCTCAGTCTACATCTGGGCCTGCCAGTGAGTGTCATCCCAGACCTTCTGGGCCAGCGTCTGTTGCATGTCCCAGAGGATGGAGATGTGCTCCCTCATGAGGTCCTCCTGGACCCTCCAGCACCTGTGGCTCCCCCACGGTCAGGTGGCTAGCTCGGCTAGTGTCGATTGCCCCACAGTCATGGCAGGTCCAACTGGGAAGAATAGCGAGAGGTGGTCAGTCATCCCTAGAGACACTGTCCCTGAGGCCTTGCTCTCATCTGTGAGCTGAGAGCAACATTTCCCAAGTCAGAGGAAGGTGATGTCCTGGGAGCAAGGCCATGTGTGGCCTGGACAATGGGCCCTGCCTCACAGGGGCCCAGAGGTCCCCATGGGTTCATGCTTCCTGCCCCCCTGCCATCCCAGACAAGCAGGCAAGGGAAATAGCTGGCCACACTGGGATCCAATGGCTGGGAGAGGGGCTTCGAGCAGCCTGGGCTTCCATCAGTGCCACACACACACCTGTGCCTGGCAGTGGTGTCCCCGGGAGCAGGTGCTGCTGCCTGTGTGCTGTGTGCGGCACTCCAGAGTCTGTGTGCATTTGTGTGTGTGTCCTTGTCACCAGCCTCTTTCCAGCAGTGGCTCGTGGTGGAAGTCCATCCCCCCCGGGGGCCAGAAGTGTGGGCAGCCTCCCCAGAGCCTGTGAGCAGGAGCCCAGAGGTGCTCCAGTGCTGCCTCCTGGTACTGCATGGTGCAGACTGGCTCTGTATGTGCATCCATGTGCATGGACTGCAGCACGATGGCCAGGCCAAGAAGGCCGAGCGACGATCGCACCACAGCGAGAGATTCACAAAGTGATATGCCAGGCTCAATACAGGAACAACTGGGTTAACTTCTGTGGCCTGTATTATGTGGAAGGTTAGAGAAAATGTTCATAATGATCCCTCATGGCCTTAAAAATCTATGAACAGAATATCTTATGAGGTACTGAATGAAAGGACGTCTGTAGGATGCTTCAGTGCTTGACTACATACATGGGACAATAGTGATATGCCCTGTCTATGGCTAGAGAAATTATGTTAAGCACCTTTGGGGAACTGCTCTTGAAATCAGTTCTTAGAGAAAAGGAGCTGACATGTTTCCCTGGAAAGTGATAAAAAGATCAGAGTGGAAAGGGCCCCATATCTTTAGAACAGGGAGGAAGCTACTAGCTCAGTATGGGTATGTCTACATTTCATTCCTCTTCCAAGAGAGGAATGCAAATGCAGATACCTGAAATTGCAAATGAAGCGGGGATTTAAATATCATGCGCTTCATTTGCATAATTGCGTTATGGCACTATTTCGAAATAGTGCTATTTTGAGAGAAAAAACCGGGTTATTTCAAAATGAAACCCTTCCCTCAAAATAACCCTTACTCCTCATTTGCAAATCCCCACTTCATTTTCAATTTCGGGTGTCTGCATTTGCATTCCTCTCTCAGAAGAGGATTGAAATGTAGACATACCCTATGTGAGCAAAGAAAGACCTATCAGTACTAAATAAGAGCAGGATGAGAATGGAATATCAATGATGTAAAGCATTCTTCTATTTTGAAATAATTTTTGTTCCCAAACTGAACAAAAATGTGATAATTAAAGAGCAGACACCCTATTGGGAGAACAGGTGATCTGAACCCCACAAAACGAAGCAATTGACTCAACTTATTATATACAATATTATTGGGTATAAAATGTTGTCTAGTAAGATCTTTTATGAAAGCATGTAACATTCTGAAATCAGTCTAAAAGCAGGGTGCCAGTTATCTTTCAATAAGAAATGACAAACCCGCTGATCAACAAGCCATCTCTTGACATGAACAGCTTCACCAAATACAGCCCCATTCTCTAACAAATATTTTTTTGAAGATTAAGGAGAAAATGGATCTTGAATGGCTCCAAACACATCCTGGTCCCACGGATATCTTCATCTCTTTGGAGTTTGGTTTGAGTCAGAGAGAGATTACCCATTGTTTGGGGTCGATAACCTAGATACCAGTGAAACACTCTTGCTGGTCTTGTGAGATCTATGAGGAGCCCTCAATAATTGATCACCAGGGAGGTGCCCCTTTCTTCCTGCCTGCTTCCCCACACTGCAGTGAGGTGATGTTGTAGTAACATTTTGGTTCCATATACATTGTTCTAACCATAGATACATGCATCCATTCATAACCCCCTTTTTGTGCAAGATCCTTATACCTCTATTTTACAGGCATAAGGACCTAGTGCAAAAAGGGTTTTTTGCGCAAAATGGAAATGTCAGCACTGCTTGTTTTTGTGCAAAAACCTCTTGTGCAAAACGGATCAGAAGAGATTATGCAAATGAAGCATGAAAAAATGCTAATGAGCACTTCATTTGCATTGCCTCTTCCATTAAAAAACATAGTGTAGCACACACTTTTTCAGTTCGAACTAGGGAGGCTAATGTAGGCATTCAAAGTTGCAATGAAGCTCGATTTAAATATCCCGGCTTTATTTATCTTCGTCCGGGCACCATTTTTAAATCCTCTTAGTCGAATTAACTGCCCACGGTTACACGCCGGCAGTCAAACGCGTTAACTCGAACTAAGTCCTTAGTTCGAGTTAACGCTTGACTGCCGCGCAGCCGCGGGCAGTTAGTTCGACTAAGGATTTAAAAATGGCGCCCGACGGGAAAATGCAATAAAGCCCGGATATTTAAATCCCGGCTTCATTTGTAACTTCGAATGCCTACATTAGCCTCCCTAGTTCGAACTAGGGGGCTAGTGTAGACATACCCTAAGAGACCAAACTGTTAGGTGACACAGTCAGAAAAAAGAAGGCACTGAGGTGCCATCAGTGCTTGAGGCCTCTGCTCTAGTAGGGAACTGAGTACCTGAGACAGACCTAGATGATTATGAATCAGTGAGTCATATTTTTATGAAGTTTTGTTGTGCAGAGGTTGATCCCAAAATAGGGGCAAGACAGAGTGTGTGAAGTAATATCTTTTAGTGGACCAATTTCTGGTGGTGAAAGAGACAGGGTTCTGAGCTTACACAGAGTTCTTGAGTCTCAGAGGGATAGCCATGTTAGTCTGTAAGGCTATGTCTACACTACAAAGAAAAGTCGGAAAAAGATACACAAATTGCAAACCGCAATTTGCATATCTTTTTCTGCTATTGTTCCGAAAGAGGTTTGTTCTACAGTTGGCCTGTCTACATGGGACCAAATGTCAGAAAAAAACCCTCTTTTGGAACATCCCTTCTTCCTTGTAAAACCAGGTTTACAGGGATGCGGACAAAACGCGTTCGCTTTTACGACATTTTTTTCCGAAGAGCAGACACGTTCCTTGGACGTGACAGAGCTTTTCTGGGATACCTCCGCTATCCCGGAAAAAGTCTGTAGTCTAGATGTACCCTAACATAATGAACAGTCCCACGACACCTTAGAAACTAACAGAGTTCTTGGGGTTTGTGAAACAAACTCAGTGTCACAGCAAAACACAACAATCTATAACACACTAACAATCCTCCCCTGTGTCTAGAGGGGTTTAAAAGGCCACTTATAGTTCCTTGAAATGTGCATTTATTATTTATGCTGAACAATCTGTTCTGCCTCAGTATGATTCCCAGACCTGCAAAAGAGCTCTGTGTAAACTGGAAGGCCTATTTCTCTAGCCAATCAAAGTTGCTCTACCCAGTTACTTCTTTAAAATCTGTTCTCATGCAATAAGTGATCAGGAGGCAAAGGGTCCCCTTCTCATAATGAAGCTTCAAAGACAGAGTTCTTGCATACCTAGAAGTGTTCACATACCTAGAAGTCCCACAACTGCCTGGGAAAACCACTTCATTTTAAAAGCTCACAATGTTTCAAATAGTCCTTTGATGCCCATAACACTTTCTGGAATTTATATTACTCTGGTCCTGAGAGAAGTTGCATACAATCCTACAATAATACATAAACCTGTGCATTTTAATACAAATAATTCCTAAAATACATAAACTTAGTTCAATAACATTTCACCAGGATATCACCATATTTGTCATGCTGCTGATTGAAGCAGGCATTTCAGATCACTAACAATAACCAGTCCTCCTGGTTTACTATGCATCAATATTTGTGTCATACATAAACTCTATCGGCAATATTTAAAACAACCCCTGGAGGATCCCCAACCAGAAAAGTCATTGCTCATTGACATCTCCCCATTAATAACTACATTTTGGGAGCTATCAGTAATCCAGTTTTTTAATACATGTGACATGCTTTACTAGTTTCCTATAACACACGATTTTAATAAAAAAGTTATATAGTACTAAGTCAAATGCCTTAGAAAAATCCAATCTGTCAACAGAGTTTATTTCCTGTGTGTGAGGGACATTTCTAATTTCTTGTAAAACTACACACATATGATGACTGTAAATTATGCTGCTGTTCCATCTAAAAACAAATATTTCAAATTTGCTTCTGGTTTAACTCCATTGACTTCAGTACAACTTGCTTAGGGGAATTACGCATTTGGGAAAGGGTAGATTTTTGTGTTTCAAAGGGCAGGATTTAGCTACTTCTACAGGAATTACAGGAAGACAATAGGAAGTTAAGTAAAAACCACCCCAGCCCTTGTTTTTCTGAGCTTGATAGCAAGTGAAAAAATAAATGTATCTCTTGTAAGAGAACTACTTGTGCCCATGTTCTCTTATGGGCTACCAGCATACACATACTTTTATGTATTTTATGGCTTTAACTTGTACTAATAAAAAGTAAAGAAAAATTTGGGGGACTTAGACACTTTTAGACAGATCAGTTCAAAATTAAACTTTAAAACACATCTTTAGCTCCCCCGTCTTACATCCAGCCAGCAAATGAGACAGTGCCAATCTAAATAGAAAATAAAATCATGCCAGAAGCAATAAATAAATAAATAAAAATTGAATTTGAATCCATTTCTCCTGCTGCTGTAAAGGCTGCCCTGCCCACCATGCCACAGGATATTTTCAAGTGGGGCTCTCAATCTCTTCTGTTTAAACCATTATACTTTGTATAAATAATTACATAGCCATTAGACTTAGCCTTGAGTGCCTGGATTAAGGCATGCAAACTAGTGGATTTTTAAGGGACCTTTTCGGTGGAAACTAAGGGCTAGTCCAGCTGTGAAAGTAACTTAAAATTTCTTACAGGTAGTGGCCCTATTGCAACCTGGGCCTCTGCCAGCTCTTTAAATAGCTCTCTGCTGGGTTTTGCCACAGCTCAGCCAGCTCTTGACAGAGCTGCGCACTAGGGTGCACCCGCTTTCTTTCACCTCTGGACTAGTCTACACTTGTGCCATTGATGTCGGCAGTGCTTTTTTTGTAAAAAAAAAAAAAAAAAAGAGGTGCCAGTACTCCAGGGGAAAAGTTGTTGAGCTCTGACTGGAGGTGCTGGTACTGCATCTGGAGGTGCTAGTACTGCATGCCGGGTAGTACCATCACAGAAAAAGCACTGGATGTTGGTATTCCACTTCCCTGAGAGTCAGCAGCTATGTCAATGGGAGAAGCCTCCCATTAAAATAGCAACATACACTGGGAGTTAGGTCAGTATAATACATCACTAAGGGATGTGAAAAAGCCAACTTAAGTTCCTAGTTTTGACCAAGCCTTAAGCACCTATAGAGTTAGGTAGCAGAGAAATGCAGGTTTTGAGGCTATACATTTTGGATTTTGTCAGCTAACGTACAGTTGGGCATCTAAATCCCTTTGCAGACCAAGCCCAAAATGTTTGCAGATGTGCAAATATAGTTACATTGCAAAGTATCTTTTTTTTGGCTTAGTGCAGTGCCTGAACCACTTTAAAATTTATATTAGCCTCTCTCTGTAAAAATCTAAGACAAAAAGAACAGCTCAGGAAAAGCTGCAAGAAGGCTGTTTGAAAGGGATAGAGCAAGTTCTTTCTATTAACAGACTTGTACCTAATACAGAAGGATCAAATTGTGGGAACAGCCAAATCTAACTCATCTTTTCTCAAAATGCATTCCTCATGAGTCACTCATGAGTTGACTTCTGATAAACCACTGAACCTTTGAAAACCCTGTGATGTCTTATTTGAAAAATTTCACATACTTCTAAATGAGGTCTCATTAGCGCCAGAAAAATTTCTTGTGGTTTATCCTCCATATCTCAGTATACATGTCCTGGGGCTTAGTTTGTCTTATTTTGTTGCTTCAAAACAGTTTGCAGGTACTTTTGTATCCACAATCACTACCAGTTTTCTTCCTTGACCTATGTCCAATAACATTAATATTAATATTAAAGATTACTAACAGGCTGTCAAATGATTAAAAAAATTAATCACAATTAATTGTGAGATTTAAAAAGTTGTGATTAGTCATAGTTTTAATCACACTTTTAAAATAATAAGATAATACAATCTGTACGATTTGTAAAAAGATAAAAGAAATAGCATTACAAATGTAGAATTTTTTTAACATAACTGAACTCACAAAACAATGCAAGTCTTTAGTGTTTACAAGAGGAAGCATGAAGGGACATATGAATGTTTAGCATATCTGTCATAAGAACGGCCATACTGGGTCAGATCAAAAGTCCATCAGCCCAGTATCCTGTCTGTTGACAGTGGCCAGTGCCAGATGCCCAGACTTTGTCTTCACTGTGAGTTCCTCTGGCAGAAAATATGCTAATGAGGGTCTCATTAGCATAAGTCACAATCTCTTTAGCATATTTTCTGCCGTTTCTTTTTGCTCAAGGGGTTTTTGCACAAAAAGAAGTAGGGTGGACTCTTTTCTTTGCTCAAAAACCCCGTTTGTGCAAGATCCTTATGCCTCTCCGGGACAGGCATAAGGATCTTGTGCAAAACAGGGTTTTTGCGCAAAAAAACCCCATCTACACTGCTTCTTTTTGTGCAAAAGCCCCTTGTACAAAAAGAATCAGCAGAAAATATGCTAATGAGATCACGACTTATGCAAATGAGTCCCTCATTAGCATATTTTCTGCCAGAAGAACTTGCAGTGAAGAAGTAGCCCCAGTGAACAGAACAGGAAATCTCAAGTTGATCCCTCTCCTGTCATCCATTTCCAGCCCTTCAAACAGAGGCTAGGGACACCATTCCGACCCATTCTGGTTAATATATATTGATGGACCTAACTTCCATGAATTTATCTACTTCTGTTTCAAACCCTGTTAAAGTCCTGGTCTTCACAACATCCTCTGTCAAGGAGTTCCACAGGTTGACTGTACACTGCATGAAGAAAAACTTCCTTTTGTTTGTTTTAAACTTGCTACCTATTAATTTCATTTGGTGACCCCTCGTTCTTATGTTATGGGAACAAGTAAAGAACTTTTCCTTATTCTCTTGCTCCGTAACTGTCATGATTTTATAGATCTCTATCATATCCCCTCTTAGGGTATGTGTAGACTGCGGTGCTATTTTGGGATACCAGAAGTATCCCAAAACACACCAATTTACACCCAGTGAGTGTTACACCGCATCCCTGTAACCCTGGTTCCATCCCTGTAACCCTGGTTACAAGGGATTTATGATTTGTTGAATATAGTGCCTTATTTTGAAATACCAAATTTCTATACCATACAAATTTCAAAATAATAAGCTCTTTTTCATACTATGAATAAAATATGCAAGAAGGGTGCTTATTCTAACAGCAAGAGTGCTGGAAGGATGCTTTTATGTTAAATATCAATTAGTTTACTGGCAGTTGATGGAATTTCCATCGACTCGACGGGCATTCCTCCTTTGAAATGTACAAGAGCCCCAACGGAGGCTCTTGTGCATTGGGCTCTTGTTCATTTCAAAGTGGAAGCGCCTGCATGGAACCCAGAGTCAGCGGGACTTCCTGCTGGCCCCAGGCTACATGCAGTGTGCAAGCTTTGAAATGTACAAGAGTCCCCAGCGGGGGCTCTTGTGCATTTCAATGTGGAAGCGCCTGCATGGACCCTGGGGTCAGTGGGGGACTCATAGTCCCCTCCGATCCTGGACTCCATGTGGCACTGCCACTTTGAAATGCCACGTGGAGCTGGGGTCAGTTGGGGACTCCCCAGATACCATGGAACCCAGGATCAGATGGGGACTCCCCAGCTGACCCTCTGCTCCTCATACTTTGAAATGAAATTTCAAAGTGGCAGCGCTGCACAGAGCCTGGGATCAGCCTGGGACTCCTCAGCTGACGCCAGTTTCTGCAGAAATGGCACATGAAGCCTGAGTCAGCTGGGTCAGAAATGGCACACGGACCCCGGGCTCCATGCAGTGCTTCCTCTTTGAAACACCACGGCAGCATTTCAAAAGGATAGCACCGCATGGAGCCTGCGTCAGCTGTGCAGTGCTGCCCCTTTGAAACACCGCAGTGGCATTTCAAAGCAGCAGCACCACACGGAGACGGTACCCCAGGTTCCGTGTAGCACTGCCGCTTTAACGTACCCCTCTTCCCTCCCCCTTTGCTGCCTCTATCTGATAGAGGCAGCAAGGGGTGGGAGGAAGTGATTAGTCGACTCGACTATCTGATAAGCATTTGCTTATTGGATAATTGACTAGCCGACTAGTCTTTAACATCCTTACTAGACACACTCTTAGTCTCCTCTTTTCTAAACTGAAAAGTCCCAGTCTTTTTAATCTCTCTTTATGTGGCATCCATTCCAAATCTCTAATATTTTTTGTTGCTGTCTTTTTTATCCTTTCCTAATGCCAATATATATTTTTTGAGATGAGGCGACCACACCTGTATGCAGTATTCAAGATGTGGGCATGCCATGGATTTATATAGCGGCAATAAGATATTCTTTGTCTTATTCGCTATCTTTTTTTAAATAATTCCTAAGTGTATGTCTACACTACAGTGCTATTTCGAATTAACTTAATTCGAAATAGTTAATTCGAATTAAGCTAATTCAAAATAACGCATCTATACACAAAAACTATTTCGAAATAGCATTTTGCTATTTCAAAATAGCACGTCCACACTGAGTGGACCCTGAACCGAAGTTAAGGCTGGCCGGAACCAGTGCCGGCAGGGCATCAGATTAAGACTTAGTGTGTGGGGCTGCTGCCTGAGGCTAACTGAGCTCCGTGCTTAAAGGGACCCTACCCCCGCCCCAGACAGACAGTTCTCAGGGTTCTCCGCTTGCTTGTCTACCTCGATGAGGGACAGCAAAGCAGTCCTGTCTTGGAGTGCCCGCACTCGGGACACCACAGCACTCGGCCACATGGAGCCAGAGCTGCCCCTGGGCACGCCGGTGCATATTGTGGGGTCATTGCCATCAGCCCGGCTGCACTTGCTGCAGGCTGCCATCCGGGGGGTCCATCTGGGGGTTGTCAGGATCCAGGAGGACCTGAGGGAGAGCGTCCACCCCGAGAAGCCCTCAGAGCCTCCCTGGTCCTCCCCACTGGGGGCTCGTGCCCCATTTCTCCCTCACGTCCTTCCACTTACCACTCCCTAGCCCCCCTTCCTGATGTCAAATAAAAGACACGTATGTTCAAAAATAGAAACTGGGTTTACTGAACAAAACTGGGGGGAGGATGAACCTCTGGGGAGACTGGGAAAAGGAGGTGGGAGAGGGGAAGAGAGAGGGTGGAAGAGGGGTGGGCGAAACCTGGGAGGAGGGAGCTGGAAGGGGGAAGCAAGGGGAAGAAGGGGGAAGGGAAGCTCAGGGCTCAGGGTTGGGGGTCTCGCCGGACCAACCTGACTTTCGTGTTAACCTGCTCCTGGGTTCGCATGTGGCCTTTGGTGGCCAGGCTGGCAGCTATCCTGCCATAGACGGCCACATTCCTCCATCTAGTGCGGAGATCATGGACATTGGGGGCATCCCCAAACCTGAATAAGGTCCATGATCTCCACCCTGGACCAGGAAGGTGCCCGCCTTCTCCAGCCCCTGTCAGGCTCCTGGGAGCTGGCAGACTGCTCCTGGGGAGCGGTGGAGGGCTGGCTGCCAGTGGCTTGCTGGCTCATGTTTTGGGGCCACTGGGTCAGGGGCCCCGGTGGTCACTGCTGGCTCTGGGCTGGCAGGCTTGGAGCTGGCACAGGCACTGTGGCCAGGTTCTACCCCTTTAATGTCTCCGGGGCTGGGGGAGAGGAGAGTAAGCTTTCCTGGTTGTGCCCAGAGTGGCCAGCAGGGCTCCCCGGGAAGGGCTGGAGGCCCCCTATTTCAAATTAAGTGTCTACGCAGCACTTAATTTGAAATAGCTATTTCGAATTTGGCATTACTCCTTGTAGAATGAGGTTTAGCAAATTCGAAATAACTCCACTATTTCGAATTTATTTTGAAATAGCGGTTTGCCTGTGTAGACGCTATTAAAGTTAATTCAAAATAACTGCTGTTATTTCAAATTAACTTTGTAGTGTAGACATACCCTAACATTCTATTTGCTTTTTGGACTGCCACTGCACATAGAGTGGATGTTTTCAGAGAACTATCCACAACTCCAAGATCTCTCTCTTGAGTGGTTATAGCTAAATTAGTCCCCATCATTTTGTATGTATAAATTGGAATTATTTTTTCCAATGTGCTTTACTTTGCATTTATCAACATTAAAATTCATTTGCCATTTTGTTGCCCAATCACCTAGTTTTGTGAGATCCTTTTGAAGCTCAGTCAGCTTTCGTCTCAACTATCTTGAGTAGTTTAGTATCATCTGCACCTTTAGTATCACCTTGCAATGCCAGTGACAAGTACTATGTAAACTCACTTCCAGATGACATTATAAATAAGAAGTAGGCAGAGTTATCTCCTGTAAATGAAGGCAAACTTGTCTGTCTCAGCAATTGGCTGAACAAGAAGAAGGACTGAGTGGATTAGTATGAGGTAAATTGAAAAATACTTTCAAAAATACTTTCTTTTGTAAATATACTTAATAAAATAATCATATAAAATGAGGATTGTTGACTTTGCATTCTGTGTTGTAACTGAAGTAATATATTTGAAAATGCAGAAAAACATCCAAAATAGTTATAATATATTTAATTGGTATTCTGTCACTATTTAACAGATTAAAACTGTGATTAATTGTGGCTTTTTTTATTCTCAGGATTAGCACTCTTCTTCAACAATGTTAATTAGTTCTTCCTCCCACTTGTCTGGGTTTAAAAAGCTCCAAATTATTCACTTATTATACAACAAAGCTCGTGAAAAGCTACTAAACACATAGGAAATATGCTTATGGGCACTTTGTAAAGCCCTGCAGTTAGAAGAGTCAGCAAAACATACTCATTCATGTTTCTCAGAAGTCCACCCGTATTATGTACCCTTCCCGCACCACTATCACAGACAAAAGGTCCATGCTTTGTTTATAGTGCACTGTGAACTGTTTCATTGCTGCTGATTAAAGATAGCAGCAATGAATATCTTTGCTGATTAAAGATAGCAGCATGTCAAACCTTTGTGAACATTTACAGTTCAGCAATAAATTCAGTACATGACATCCACATGCCAATTAAAACTTCCTAGGATGACCTTTATTCATTGTTCTAGGATAAAAAGCATGGACTGTGATGAACTCCACCATTTGAAAGGAGGAAAATCCTGATGTAGCTTATTATGGGGTCCAAATGCTAGCTTTACAACAGGAGATTAGGATGGGACTTCACCAAAGTATCCTACATTCTGCAAAAGCTGGAATATATATAGCTGCTACAAAGATGAGTGAGCTACTGGCAAACATAACAATAACCCAAGAAAGCAGCTCAGGCAGAATTTCTTTACACAGTATAGCCGCACAGATGGAGGAAATAAAGGGACCAAGTTTATATTGCAAATATGGAGTAAATCCAATAACATCAAATAGAAATTTGTATGGCCAGACGCTATACAGGGATGAGACATATTGGCCATGGGTTTTATAGCTGTTTGGGATATCAGAAGTCAGAGCAGTTCTTGTCTCTGCTGTACCTGAGTAAAGTGGCTTCTGCCACATCTTCTCTAGGTGGGCACCTACAGAAGCTTCACTGAGAGCATAGACAAGACAGTCTCTCTGCTATCAGTTTCCAGTGCCCAGCCTACAGCGACCTGAGCAACAACTGCAAGGAGAGTCCTGCTCAAGCTTGCATGTCTGCTTTGCTCATGAAGTGAGAATCTTTGGATAACTGAGCCTCCAAACCCTAGCAGGTCTTGAGTAACCAAACATATTTCCAAATTCAAAACTGGACATTTTTTTCACAGCATCAGCAAAAAGCACATCCTTGTTACCAGAATGATTCCTTTGCCAAATTTCACCTCTCCCTTCCAAAGCATTGGAGGCACTAAGAGGTTTTTCAACAAAAGAGTTGTAAGATTTTTTTAACATGCAAAACAAAATATTTTCCTTGACCTCGTTCTCAGAAACAGCTGAGCTGATTTGGCTGAAACTTTAAAAAAAAAAAAAAAAAAAAAAAAAGTCTCAGCATGGAAAATTTCAGCCTGAACAAATCAAGTCTGGCAAAGTTATAAAAAATTGAAAACAGAGTCTTATAATGGGAAGTGTTTGGCAACCGTAGCAATAGGTGACACTAGGAGCTCCACATTTTTGAGTAATTTTTTTTTCTACACATGTCGCTCCGTTCTTTCACTGCCTCTTTTTCTATGATGTGTTCTCTGTCTTCTTTATGTAACCCTTCTGACAGGTAAAGCCAACAGCAGCCAGGGTGAGGTTCAATATCTAGAGGGTCCTTTTCATCCATCCAAAACAGAACTGGCTCAAGAACCAGTTCAACCCAAGAACCTGGGAAATTCACACACCACCCCTGAGAGGCAATGCTTCCCCACTCACAAGCAGAATCTGAGTGTAGAAAAGAAACTTTTAATAAATGGGAGGGAAATAACTTGGCATTTGGGAAAACCCCACAAATAGAGTTCATAAACAAAACCACGAGTAAAACCCCATCCCTAGTAGGTTGAACAATGTCCCTTTCCTCTCAGGTCTTGGCTGGGGAGAATACAAAGAGGGAGAGGTGGTCAGTCATCCATGTAGACACTGTCCGTGAGGCCATGCCCTCCACTGTGTGTGCAGTGACCAACAGTACTCGGGCCAGAGGAGGGGATATCCTGGGAACAAGGCCATGTGTGGCCTGCACAGCATGCCCTGCCTCACAGGCACCCCAAGGTGCCCAGGGAACCATGCTGCCCACTTCCCACCACTCATGGACAAGCAGGCAAGGGAAGTGTCCAGCCATAGTAGTATCCCATGGGTGTCAGAGGAGCCCTGGGGCCCACACTCACACCTGTGCCCCGCAGCTCTGTCTGCCAGAGCAGGTGGTGCCTTGCACATGCAGGCATGCCCGTGTGCTGTGTGCGGTACTCCTCGGTGTGTTTGGGGTCATGCCTGTGCCCTTGTGGCTAGCCTGCTTCCAGCCATGGCAGGTGGTGGGAGGGCGTCCCCCCCCGGGGCCAGATGTGTGTTTAGCCTCACCAGAGCCTGGGAGCAGGAGCCTGGGTGGGTTCAGGAGATGCCTGCTGATTCTGCGTGGCACACAATAATGCTGCATGTGGTTCCACATGCACGGGTTGCAGCACGATGTCCAGCCCGAGCAGGCCAAGCGACGCTCGCACTCCAGCCCCTCTGCGCCCACCTCCGCTGCCCTGTGTGTGTGACAAACTGAGAGCACTCACCTGAAGATCCCTCGCCGGTGTCAGACGATGCCTGGGACACATCCAGGCTCACGGCAACTGGCTCCAGGGACAGCGTCACAGTGGCTGTGTCGTCCTCCTGCCCCTACTGTCCATTGTCGTCCTCCTCTGTGACCTCCGGCCGGATGACGACGGGAGTCCACGACGATGAGTGGGGAAAGGGCTTCCCCATCCCTCAGGATCTGGTGGAGCTTGGTGAAGTAGGGGCAGATGTGAGGTCCTGCCCTGGAGCGCGAGCTGCACTCTCTGCCCCTCACATATCCCTGGCAGAGTTATTTCACCTGCTCCGGACCTCTTCTAAAGTCTGGGGTGGGCGGCCCCTCTCTGCCAGGGCCTCGGTCATATGGCCATAAATGTCCACATTGCAGTATTAGGAGCAGAGATCCTGTAGGGCAGTGGTCACCAACCAGTAGATTGGGATCTACTGGTAGACTTTGGAGCCTCTGACAGATGATCCTGACTGGTTTGGTCAAGAGGCTAGCAAGTGCCAGCACTTCAGCTGCCCCTCCCCCCACTGCTGCGCGTCTCCTGCCCTTTGCCTTGGAGTTGCCCCCCACCCCACCCCCAGTAGCCTCCTGCTTGCTGTGCAGGGCAGGGGAGGGAGAAGAGGGGTGCTGATGTCAAGGTGCCCCCTCTCCCACCCTGTATCCTATCTCCACAGAGCGGGGGGGGAAAGGGGGAGGTGCACAACAGGACTCGGCATGGAGTTTGCTGCTGCTTTTGGAAGTGGTGCAGGGCTGGGCAGGGGTGAGCCTGCCTTAGCCCCATTGCACCACCAACCAGGAGCCACCTGAGGTAAGCAGTGCCCAGATGGAGCCCACATCCTGCAATCCTGCCCCAGTCATAAACCCCCTCCTGCTCCCCAAGCCTCTGCCCTAGCTCTGAGCACTCGTGCATTCAAACATCCTCTCAGAGCCTGCACCTAGATCTCCCTCCAGCACCCCAACTGCCTGCCCCAAGATCAGCTCAGAGCCCTCTCACACTCCAAATCCCATAATCCAAGACCAGAGCCTGCGCCCCAACGCTCTGCCCCTGCCTGGTGAAAGTGAGGGAGGATGTGGGAGGGAGGGAGGATGGAGTGAGCAGGGGCGTGACCTCGGAGAAGGGGCATGAAGGAGGTGGGGCAAGGGTATTTGGGTTTGAGGTAGATCTTAGATTGCTCTTACATTCAAAAAATGATCTTGTGCTTAAAAAGATTGGAGGCCACTGCTGTAGGGTCTCCTCCTCCCTCCACAGCTTGAGAAGGGACAGGATCTCCGGTCCAGACCACGAGGGTGCCCGCTGCTTGGTACCCTTTGGTGGGTTCTGGGAGCCCTGGTCATGTTCCCTGCGAGGGCCACAGGCTTTGGGGGGGCTTATGGCAGTGCCATGGGTCAGCAGGCCTGTGGCAGGGAGAGCCGCGTGGTCACGGTGCTGCTCCAGAGCTGGCTTCCTGCCGCAAGGCTTGTCCTAGATGCCTGCAGCTTTAAGAGGGGCCAGGAGACAGGAACTATAGAGTTGTGATTACTTTGGACAGAGTGGCCACCAGGGCACCTGTGTTTTTTCCTGGAGGCCTCTTCTTTTGAAAAAAAAACTCTCTTCCCCATCCACACATGCCTTTTTCCCAAAAAGCTCTTTTGGAAAGGGCATTCTTTCTCCTAGAAAGAGGTTTACTGCTGTCGGAAAACCTCCTCTGTTCTTTCAATTTTTATTTGGAAAGAATGTGATTGCATAACTGAATGTAGACATAACTGAAGCTTTTTCGGAAAAACAACTGTTTTTCTGAAAAAAACTCTGCAGTGTAGACATACCCTCACAGTTGCTACCCTTAGACAAGGCAGACCCAGAGTTAAGAGGTGCATCCGGAGAGTTGACCTCCTATCCACTGATTACTTGCCATCTGCCTGCTCACCACTCTGCTGGCCTCTCATTGTACTTCTTCACCATCCTGCCCTGTCCTAACACAATTAACATAAGAAAAGAGATACCTGTTTAGTTCTGTTCTGTGGAAAAGGAGAAGAGAGAGCAAGGAGAAGAAAGAGGAAAAAGAAAGAAGAACAAGAAGCTGGTCAGATCAATCCAGGCATTGGAAGACATATAGGGTCCTGATGAGAATAACCTTCCCTCACCCATTACTTTTTTACAGACCCCTGAAAGTGGAGTCCCAGCATTTGCAGGATTCTTTCCACTAACTGTGAGCCCTTTCATTTGGAACAATTTATCACAGTCCTGCTTTTCTCTATTCCCACAAAATTACAAACTATCACTGCATTTAATACAAACATAGCTGGCACTGGGTCACAGATGAAGTTGATTACAACAAGCAAAACATCACTCCATCTGCACATCTAAGCAAAACAGGAGCAAAGTGTATTTACATAGACACACCCAGGGTTACTTTCCCATTCCAGCTAGCTGCAATGGATGCATTCTTTCAAATCCTGCTTACATTTATCTGTAATCTTTAAATCACATTTTTCTTTAGTCTTTCCTTACTGCTTATTTTCCCTATTAGCCCTCCCTTCCCTCTGGCCCCCTCATCCCCAGTTTGGTTTTAATTTTCCTCTTCTCTCTTCTAATCAGCCCTCACTGCTTTTATCACCCTCAGCTCTATCTCTGCCATGCACTTTCTTTGTCCTCCTTTATCATTTTGCATTCTCACTAACTCCTGTCCTTGCTTTTGCTGCCTTCTGCACTTTCTCCTGATCATTCCTTTCTTCTCTTGTTAAGCTTTCTGGCTTCTCCCTGATACCATCCCATTAAATCAGCACATAAGCGCATAAGAATGGCCATACTGGGCCAAACCAAAGGTCCATGTAACCCGGGATCCTGTCTTCTGACAGTGGCCAATGCCACATGCCCCCAGAGGTAATCAACAGAACAGGTAATCAAGTAATACACCCCCTGTCACCCATTTCCACCCTGTGGCAGAGACTAGGGACACCATTCCTGCCATCCTGGCTATTAGCCACTACTCTCCCTGTCCAGTTATCGTGTCATGCCACGCTTCTACTCTCACTTCATTTCCTCTACCCTTCTCTCCTGGTTATTAGTCTCTGTACTTCTGATTGTTTAAGGACTAGAGTTATTTATACCTAACCTAAGGCCATTCCTTAAAGCCCATACAGAGCACTGCTTAGAGTACTTCCACATAATACTCCCATCTCTTTTGCAAGCAGGAACAGTTTCTGGAGGCAGCAAATGGAGTTGAAACAAGAGAGGCACTGGGATAGGAAAGAAGGTTTGGACTGGTTTCAAACTTTCCTAAATGAAGCATAAATAGTGAGTTAATGGGGAGTACTGGCAAGGTGCCAGTCTACATCTATATAGTCTGCCCATAGTATATAGGTAGCCTTGTTCATTTCAGCATTCTTGTTTGTTTCAATTCACAAGACTTTACTCTCACAGGATCAGATACTTAGTTGAGGTAAATCCCCATTGCTCTACTGAAGGAAATGGAGTGTGAGCCTTATTTTTTGCTTTTGACAACTGAAACAACAGATTTTTGTTTGATATCATGTCAAAAGTGTGAGTGAGGCACAATTTCAAGGTAAAACCCTATGAGTGCTTGGATAAACTCAGGAAACATAGTGAGTTTTTAGATAAGGGTGCTATGAGTTTTCAATTTGTGATGATCTCATGTTGTCCTGGGGATCAGGTTTTGTTGCATCCAGTTTGCACAGCCCCAATGAAATTTGTCTCCCAGGGGAAGAACATACAATAAGGGGAGTGCAGGCTTTAAATATTTGAGTATGCAGTGCTCACTATAATTGCATTGTGTCCTCACTTACCAGCCAGTAACCTATGCAATCCCCACAATTAGCCTGTATTGCCCTGTACTGACTACAAAAGCACAAGGAATCTTGAATGGCTGCTACTGAGATAGCTAATTCAATTCCTGTTGGTCCCGTTAGAAGATTTTTATCAGCAGTGTTTGTCATTCCTTCAAAATCAAAGACACCTCTCCAACCAAAAGAAATCTCTCTCATAGTTTCTCCTCTGTAAGAAAATCATACTTACCTCACATAGTTGCTATAAGGATTAATTACTTAATGGTTGTAAAGTACTTTGAAGATGAAATGCATAGTATAAGTGGTATTGTTTAATATAAATTATCTTAAGTTTGAGCCAAGACAAATACCAAAGAAGGCAAGTTGGTTAGGTTTTCATGTAAAGGAGGTCTGTTACAAAGGATGCCCCTATATTGGATTAAAGCAGATCCTTGGAGTTAGAAGGACCCATGTTTAGCTGTTAGCACTAGTTGTATATTTGCATGCTACTATTTGAAGCTGTATTAAAGCAGATTACTTCTATGGTAGCCGATGCTATCCTACAAATTAGCTGCTATACGTGCACTCTAGGTCTACACTAGGAGGCAATGTTGAACTAAGGTATGCAACTCCAGCTATGTGAATAATGAGCTGGAGTTGACATACCTTACATCAAGTTACTGTGGCGTCTCTACTGTAAGGGGTTGATGGAGAGTTTCCTTATGCTTCTTGATCCAAAGGAGTACCAGAGCTGACAAGAGTGTGATCAGTAGTCGATTTCATGGATCTTTACTAGACCCACTAAATCAATCCTTAGGGGATCGATCCCCACAACGCTGATATCCCAGTAAGTTTAGAAAAGGGATAGGTCGGCTTTTAAATGTGGTTCTGTCACCGACTGCAGACATTTCAGTAATGTTCCAAGATCACCAGGTTGCCTGAAGAAACCACTGAGAGACAAATTCTACCTTCATGTGTGTGCATACAGTTCATAGTTAAAATTTTAAAATTTTAAACTTGACACTTCCATGCAATCAGATTTGGTTAAAAGATTGTGTGTTTTTTAAAATCAGATTTCAACAGATTGAGTTCCTTTATATGCACATCGGGATAACAGGTGGTGATATTGGGTAAAAAACCTCTGATTTACAGAAAGATGATCTGATGTCATCAGTTCAGTCTGTTTGTGTCCAAAAAAGATTTTTCTTTCCTTCCAGTCAAATTATGGTAAAACTCATGATAATACATTTGTTAAAACTGCACGTTGCGATCTATGGATAAAAGTGCTGTATAACAGTGGCTCTTAACCTTTCCAGATGACTGTACTCTTTTCAGGTGCCTGATTTGTCTTGCGTGCCCCTTACTTACACCTCACTTAAAATCTATGTGCTAAATCAGACATAAAAATGCAAAAGTGTCACATTACACTATTACTGAAAAATGGCTTACTTTCTCAGTTTTACTATATAATTATAGAACAATCATTTGAAATACAGATACTGTACAAGTAGAAACAAATCATTGCCTGTATGAAATTTTAGTTTGTAATGTCTTTGCTAAGTCCTTCATGTAGCCTATTGTAAAACTAAGCAAATATCTAGCTAGGCTAGGTCTACACTAGGGGATAAGTTTGAATTTAGATATGCAACTCCCGCTACGTTAATTGCGTAGCAGGAGACAAAGTATCTTAAATTAAATTTTTGGTGGCGTCCATTTGCGGGAGGTTGATAGGAGCACTCTCTCCCTTCAGCTTCCCTTACTTCTCATAAAAGCAGGACTACTGGCATCAACAGGCGAGGCCTCTCAGTTCAAGTTAACATGTCTTCACTAGACCCACTAATTCAAACCCCAGAAGATTGACTGCATTTTCAAGTTGTACCATTAATGACTGTCTGGTGGGTTAAAGTAACTAAACAAATCCTGTGGAATGATATATAACAAGTTAAGAAAAACACAGAGCAGGTCAGGGGAAAAAAAACTCTTTTACCCCTCAACGGTAGAAAGCTCACTTCCAAACAAGATGGTTCAAAAAGTTAAATGAATATTATGTTGAGCAGATAAAGAAATACTGACTACACGTAAATATTGCAGTCCAAAGGCATTCATTTCTCTTTCCCTTTTAAAAAATCCCTGTAAGTGGATGTAGTACTGAATGGCACCCCTTTGACTCTATTGGCACAAAGAATCTTTTCATCCCCAGCTTCCCCTTACTGTATGATTAGGGGTTTGGCATGGGTCCCATATGAGGAGAGGTTAAAGCGATTGGGACTTTTCAGTTTAGAAAAGAGGAGACTGAGGGGGGATATGATAGAGGTATATAAAATCATGAGTGGTGTGGAGAGGGCGAATAAAGAAAAGTTATTTATTAGTTCCCTAAATAGAAGAACTAGAGGACATCAAATGAAATTAATGGGTAGCAGGTTTAAAACTAATAAAAGAAAGTTCTTCTTCACACAGCATGTAGTCAACCTGTGGAACTCCTTGCCAGAGGAGGCTGTGAAGGCTAGGACTATAATAGAGTTTAAAGAGAAGCTAGATAATTTCATGGAGGTTAGGTCCATAAAAGGCTATTAGCTAGGGGATAAAATGGTGTCCTTGGCCTCTGTTTGTCAGAGGCTGGAGAGGGATGGCAGGAGACAAATCTCTTGATCATTGTCTTCGGTCCACCCTCTCTGGGGCACCTGGTGCTGGCCACTGTCGGCAGACAGGCTACTGGGCTAGATGGACCTTTGGTCTGACCCAGTACGGCCGTTCTTATGTTCTTATGTATAGCTGAGGTGTCAACAGGTTTGCGAGCAATTTGGAAGGATAGTTCAGTCTTCAGGCTCGTTCCTTCCTTGGCTTCTCTGATCAGCCATCAAGAAGAGTGCCAGTTGTAATAGCCTTCATGACATGGACATCTGTCTAATAGGTGCTAGATAGAAATCAGCCCCTTATTTCATTTAGGGAGCCAAACACTCAGATGGACACACCTTTTTGGCATTTACTAAAGCAAGCTGAATTGAAATTAGTTATGGAAATGAGGAAAGTTCTGAGTTTCCTTACAAGTCCCCTGAATTATCCAATTCCTCTCACATGTAGCAGTCAATCCTAACTGATCTGGGCACTTCAACCTGCAATATCCTTCAGTGAGTTGAGATTGGTTAATATATCTTGGAAAAATGTAGCTCAGCATTTCACTATAGGGACATTGATTTTCAAGCTTATAGAACCCACCCCCTCTGCCCTTCCTCAGGCAAACACCCTGTCCCCTAGGCCACGCCAGAACCCACCCCACCACCTTACTTCCGGGGCACCCTTTATCTTGCCTCCCCCTGGGTGGCTGGAACTAGAACCTAACCCCCTGCCCTCCCCAGGTGAACACCCCTAGCCCCAGGCCATGACAGACTGCCCTACCATCTGACTTTTAGGGCACCCTTTATCTTGCTTATTCAGCTTATTGCAGACTAACCCTATATGCACATGGAGTAATTGATTGTATTTTAGTTCAGTCTTCTGAATGTTTAAGATAAAATTGCTATAACATTGATTATCAATCTCTGCAAAAACAGCTACTGGAAATAATAGATAATACCACTAGATATGCCATTTTAACCTTTTTACAAAATAAACAAGATTAAATTTTATTTTTCAAGTGATCTACAGTGACATGGCATATCCTTCCTTTGAGAAATAAAAGTGCATCCACAGTAATTTTCCAAACAAAAATATCACATGTAACACCACCACCTGGTGGTAGGAAAAATATATCGGCTAGTTTCAAAGATTATTCACAAAAACTTCAGTTTTCTCTCAAACATTGCTGAAATTATAAACACAAACATATTTAAAGAGGAATTGAGTTTCCCTGGAAAACAATGAAGGGACAAGGAAGATCGAAATGGATTCAGATTTTTGGCTAAGTGCCTGTTTCTTTGTTAACCTTGTAACTTCAGACAGGAAAAAGGAATACACTATTAATAGCCACCTACACCAATTCTGGATTAAGTCTCAGATTTTTCATGGTATGAAGGTCTTGCTCATCTCTGCATTGCAAGGTCTGGTACCCAGATCCCCAAAGGTATTTAGATGATTAATCCCCCTTTATTTGGAAGTTAGAAATCTAAATACCTTTTCTATATCTGGTCTCTACTGATTGAGATGACTGAGTTCCATTCAGCTGTTTCTTTATACAGCTTGGGCCTTTGACCTCCAATCTCCTGCAACAAGTAATCACCAGTCAATAGCCTTCTCAGGCCATAGCTTCAAAATGCTGGGTTTTTGCATAACTTTAGCTGTTGAATTTATATTAGCTACAGGGCATCCCTGCTCTAAGTCACCCCAGTATACATTCATTCCTCTCTAAAGTTGTTGACGCTTGTAGGAACTGATGCGTTATAAGTCCTCCTATTCCCCCGCTCTTAAATCATGTACCCCCCCCCCATTTGCACAAATGGAATTCAGCCACAGGAAAAAATTCCCTGCTTTAAGTTGTTTCGCTATAAGTCCAAGGTTTTTGGAGTGTATCTTGAACTTATAGCGAGGATGACCTGTACTCCCCAGGAATCTTCCTTAACAGATATTATCCCAGCTTCTGGCAGTCAGGTTTAGGGGAAATACAGAGCATGGAACTGTGTCCTTGACCATCCTGGCTAATAGCCATTGATGGATGCAACCTCCATGAACTTATCCAGTTCTTTTTTAACCTCCTTATATTTTTGTCTACCAGAACATCCTGGCAAATGAATCCCTCAGGTTAACTAATGTTTGTTTTAAACCTTCTGACTATTCATTTCATTGAATGGCATCTGGTGAAAGGATAAATACATTTTCCTACTCACTTGCTCCACACCATTAATGATTTTATAGATCTCAATTATATCCCTTTAGTTATCGCTTTTCTAGACTGAAAAGCCCCAGTCTTTTTTCTGTTTCCATATGTATATAAAAAGCAATATCTCTCAAAAGGGTTTAAAACAAACTTTGTTGAATGAAGGAACAACACTTAAGATAACCATTTCTTTCCCCTGCAGATTTCATGCCATCATTTCTGCCATAGATTGTTGAAAAGCATGCATCGTGGGATCTCTGTAAGGTCTCTCATCTCATGCATTCATTACACATGCCAGCTGCACCTCAAACTTCCCAACCAGATGGAAGGTCACATCTCTCAGGGGTGCTGTGAACAAGTAGAGGGCTTTGGGATGCAGTTTAGAATGATTGCAAGAGAAACTGTGGTAGGATTTGCCAAGCAGGCAGCATTGCTATTTCCTCTCTGATTGCTCTCTACTTCACCTGTTACTGTCAGCCATATGGCGCAACAGAGAGGGAAGCGGTGGTGTTGGGGGAGAGGCAGTTGCCACATGCTGCCCCACTCTCAGCACAATACTTATAATTCTCACTGGCTGGAAAACAGTCAGTTGGAGCTGCAGGGGTAGTGCTTATGGACACATACAATATGCTGCTTCCCTCGCCCTAAGGGGCCTGCCATTCAGAGACACACACACTGGCTCCAGCAGCTGGCAGTTTGAGCAATGTGTGGGACTGCCATCGCCAGGGAGTCTTGGCTGCTGGTTGGGAGCCACCTGGCCAGAGACTTCATCTGGCACCCAACTCCCTTCCACACCCAAACCCCTTTCCCCATGTCATAACTCCCTTCTGCGCCGGGTCAAAACTCAAGCCCTTGCACCCAAACCCCCTACTCCGTGCTCCCGTCTACATCCAACTTCTATCCTAGACCCCACACTCCTCCATTGATATTGTTGAAAGTATGGCCTTTGACCACTTTCTAACTTTTTGGAGTGGACCCCATCATTGCCCATTCCTATCTTAGAAGCTGTGTTGTCAACTCACAGGGGCAGAGCCCAACAGGGTCGTGGATTCACTTCAAGACAGATTAGATTAGGGATAGATAGTTGCTTTTATTACTCTCATTACGTCACTACTATTACAGGCTTAATACTGCCAGATGGTTACACAGCTACTGCAAAGTAATACAACAATCAGCATAGGCAAAGCAATGCATATAAGAATAACAGGCACTTGGAAATGCTTATGCCCGTTTAGGTCTGCGGGAAGTCCCGCTCCGGTCACCTCGCACCCGACTGCAGTGGACGTGGCTCCAGCTAGGGGGATTCAGGACACCCTTTGAGTCTCACCCTGTTGAGACTCACAGAGGGTCAGGACTCCCAGTGATCTTATACTACAGTTGTTTAACGGGTGTGCATGTACCTGGCTCAACGTCATTCTTATGGGCTGAGACCGAGGTCAAACTTGTTCACTGCTTAGTAGTTTCCCAGCTCAAGGCATGCGTTAGAGCTGATAAAGCCCAGCTGCTGTTTGGACTTGCAACGTCTCACACTATGCTAAGCTGGCTACAGCAGGGATGGAAACTTCCATCCTAGGCACTCTAAGCTGCAGGACCCACATATGGCTTTCATGTGACATGTGCATCGATCAACTCTTGAATACTGCTTAAAAGAATCAGCTAGGGCAGAATGTGTCTATCTAGCTGTTTAGAAGCAGCTATGGTACTAGCAAAGCTGCTAACCTGGTTGTGATCTATAACAAAGTAACAAAAGGCATTTCAATTGTATTAGGACAATTCACTCGCATATGAATATCAAGGAGATGTACTAGGCCAGTCATCACTAGCCCATTCATTTGCAGTAATAGAAATTAGGGGTAGATGATAATTGGGTTTATCAATATAATCAAATTAGCTTTTAGATGCTATATTATTTTCATATCTTAATTGACTTCCATTATGTATGCAACTGTGTTCAATCAACCTTAAGATCAAAGATATAAGATACTGCAGGAAACTAGTAATATTATATATACTGTCTTCAGCTTATCTATTTCTGTTATAATGAATGATCAATTGTTGCATTAGAGTGTAACTAGCTTACTTGTGTAAGCATAGAGAATTTAATGTTAACTTCAAAATTGTGGGTTAACGTGTTCTTAACAAAGAAGAATCCTCAGTCACATGCTGTGTAGTCATGAACAGGGGGAGTGCTGACCAGCACCTGGCGACTAAGGGGTTAACTCAGGTATCTAGCAAAGGTGTCTGCCAGGGGGCGGGGAGAACCAATCGAGATAGAGGGTTGAAATTTGAATTGGATATACGTTCCCTGCCTGCTTTCTTTGTGTGGGAAAATTAAATCAGGAGTTGAAAGACACAGAATGATTTAAACCCAGGCAGGATTATTTCCCCGCCCCGCCCCTGCATGGAATTCAGGGCATAGGAGCATTTTAAACAAAGAGAAAATTAGAAGTGAGTACCAGGGAAATGTGAGTCCAGTCACGTTTACGGTAAATTTTCTTTATTTTGTGGTTTGGTTTGAACTGCTCTGAGTGATTCTATGCCTCCCCGCTCCCCCACATCTAAGCTTTGTGCCAGAGTTTTTTTCTCTGTTTTAATTCAATTTCCTCAGTTGCTCTGTAACATCTAGCAACCAAGTATGCTTTATCAAGTTTATCTTTTGTTTTGTAATAAAAAATCATTTATTTTAAGGTGATGATTTGATTCTTGTGTCCTGTAAGGTCTGTCTGTGTGTATCTCCATGCCTCTGACTGAGGGGTCAGCTACCAGAGACGGCAGCTTGTTTTTCTCTTTTCTTTTTCAAGCTCTTTTGAAGCAAAAGACCTTGGGGTACCCCCCAGGGTGGTTTCAAGTGCTCACCCCTAGTTTTTTAGGGAACAAAAAGCACTTGATGGTGGCAGCAAATTCCCCCAAATCTGTATATTAGGATTTTGGGGGGAAGTTTTTGTAACTAGTGCCTGTAGAGGCAAGGTTTTGAAGCTCTCTTGCGGGCCCTTACCTTCTGCATTCAGAATGCCAGAGTGGGGAGCAGCCCTGACATGCACTCAAACAGTTGACATGCATTAGCTATAAATGTGAAACCTTTGACCTGATCCTGCATCTCTAGGCAGCTGAACTTTACACAGAGAAAGATTAAGCTGTGAGACTGAGATCTTCCAAACTGTTATTTGGAATACCTTGGAAGATGCATGGAAAGATTTTACATCTATGCTGCATTTGGATTCTAAACTTTTGGGATGATTCTGGAGAGACTTTTGCAAGCCAGCAGACTCATCCATTACACCTATAAATCTCATATATAGTTTCCTGCCTGGATACAAAATTTGTATCTGTAAAAAATGAGCCACAGGTATCCATGGAGATACCTGCTGATATAAAGTGTATAGCCGCAAATTTGCAGGTTTTTAGATACAAAATTTGTATCTGCATCCATAGCCACAAAAATGAGTTGTGGATATCCACATCTGTGGATAGCAGCGAATATATAGCAGATATATACAGATTTGCAGGGCTCTACTCATATGAGGACCGTGCAAGCATTTGTAATGTATACAGCAGGGGTCGGCAACCTTTTCAAATGAAAGCGTCAAACTATATCAAAATTCAGAACAAGTGGTCAACAAAGAGCCAGTATATAAGAATACCCATTTGCATGACTGAAAATATACAGTTTAAGATTATTGATAATTGACATGATGATTAATAATAGTATAAATGAAACGTACTCACAGACTTTATTTAATGGGACTTCTGCTATTGCTGGGGTGCAGTTTCAGGATGTGGGGGGTGCAGGAGTCAGGGTTGGAGTGTATGAGGGGATCAGGGCAGCGGGCTGTGGTGTGTGGGGGGTACAGGAAGCAGGGCAGGGTGCTGGGGGTGAGAAGCAGAGTATGGGGGGGGCGGAGCTGGATTACCTTACGTGGCTAAAGCTGGGTTGCTGCACCCGGGCAGCAATAGCTGGATGAGGGGCCGCGTCAGGATCACCAGAGCTGGATCATGACCTCCCCTCCTACCTCTGCTGCAGCAGGAGGGGGAATGCCGCTGCCAGCCCTTCCTGTGGCCAGATGAGAGTTAGACCCACAAGGCCTATCCCAGGATTGGGGCTGGGGACAGGATGCTGTGGCCAGATGGGGGCTGGGCACTTTTACTTTAGACTCATAGACTTTAAGGTCAGAAGGGACCATTATGATCATGTTAGTTTACCAAACTTCATTTTAAATAAAGTAAAATATTATGTCCAATACAAAAGGTTTCAACATTGTCTGTATGTTGGGGTGGGTGACGTTTTTGGGTCAAGGGCCACTGATCCACAGAAAACTGAGCTGGGGACCACATAAGTGAGAAGCAAAAAAAACAACCCCTCCAAAAACCTCCAGCCCTTGCTGATGTGGCCCCAACTGAGGCACCTCACTTCCCTGGTGCTCCAGCCCCATGGGGGAGAGGGTCAGGGATGATTGAGGTTCAAGGCCTCAGGCCAGATTAACTCTTCTGGGGTTCCAGGGTTAATGGATTTTGTGCCCCCCCCCCCCCCCGCCAAGGCTCTGGGATGGGGCAAAAATGAGTGGTCCAGCGTGCAGGACGCAGCTGCCAGTGAGTTGGATAGGGATGGGGGTGCAGGACCTCGGTGAAAGATAGGTTGCAGGAGCAAGCTGGGGGTAGGTGTCTGGCCAGAGGGGAGAGGGCAGGAGCAGGCTGAGGGTGCAGGGTTTTGGCACGGGGGTGGGCGAGGGCGAGGTGTGCAGGGTCTGGGTGGCTGTTACTTGCTTTTCCACCTCTCACTGCTTTCAGAATTCTTTTCCCAGACATGGCTTCTTGCTGCTCCATTGGTGGGATTCTAGCCAATGGAGCAGCAGTGGGGATTCCCAGGATGGGAGCTAACAATAAGAAGAACCCAACCTTAGAATCATAGAACACCAGCACTGGAAGGGACCTTGAGAGATCATCAAATCCAGTCCCCTGCCCTCATGGCAGAACCAAGCACGGTCTATATCATCGCTGAGAGATGTTTATCTAATCTGCTCTTAAATACCTCTAGTAATGGAGATTCCACAACCTCCCTAGGCAATCCATTCCAGTGTTTAACCACCATGACAGTTAGAATTTTTTCCTAATGTCCAACCAAAACCTCCCTTGCTGCAGTTTAAGCCCATTGTTTCTTGTCCTATCATCAGAGGACAAGGAGAACAATTTTCCTCCCTCCTTCCTGTGACACCATTTTAGATACCTGAAAACTGCTATCACATCCCCTCTAAGTCTTCTCTTTTCCAGACTAAACAAGCAAACTTCCTTCAGCTTTGCCTCATAGCCCATGTTTTCTAGACCTTTAATCATTTTGTTGCTCTTCTCTGGACCTTCTCCAATTTCTCCACATCTTTCTTGAAATGTGGGGCCCAGAACTGGACAAAATACTCCAATAGAGGCCTAATCAGTACAGAGTAGAATGGAAGAATGATTCCTCA
The DNA here is from genome assembly GCA_019425775.1 of Rafetus swinhoei. NCBI lineage: Eukaryota > Metazoa > Chordata > Testudines > Trionychidae > Rafetus > Rafetus swinhoei. The sequence goes on from CM033440.1 coordinate 35,452,143, forward strand.
CATCTTGCTCTGTTAATGCATCCCAGAATCATGTTTGCTTTTTTTGCAAGTGTCACTCTGTTGACTCATAGTTAGCTTGTGGTCCACTATGACCCCTAGATCTGTTCTGCAGTATTCCTTCCTAGACAGTCGCTTCCCATTCTGTATGCGTGAAATGGATTGTTCCTTCCTAAGTGGAGCACTTTGCATTTGTCCTTAATAAACTTTATCCTACTTACTTCAGATCATTTCTCCAGTTTGTCCAGATCATTTTGAATTATGACCTTGTCCTCCAAAGCAGTTGCAACCTCGCCCAACTGGTGTCATCTGCAAACTTTATAAAAGTACTCTCTATGCCAATATCTAAATCGCTGATGAAGATATTAAACAAAATTGGTCTCAAAACAGACCCCTGCGAAATCCCACTTGTTATGCCCTTCCAGCATAACTGTGAACCATTAATAACTACTCTCTGAGAATGGTTATCCAGACAGTTATACACCCACCTTATAGTAGCTCCATCTAAGTTGTATTTACCTAGTTTATTGAGAAGAAGGTCATGAGAGACCGTAAAAGATGCCTAACTAAAGTCTAGGTATACCACGTCCACCTCTTCTCCCTTATCCACAAGACTCATTGTCCTATCAAAGGTAGCTATCAGATTGGTTTCACATGATATGTTCTTTACAAATCCATCATGGCTATTACCTATCACCTCATTGTCTTCCAGATGTTTGCAGATGAATTTCTTAATTACCTGCTCCATTATCTTTCCTGGCACAGAAGTTAAACTGCCTGGTCTATAGTTTCCTTTATATAGATGGGCACTATATTTGCCCTTTTCCAGTCTTCTGGAAACTCTCCCAACTTCCATGATTTTTAAAGATGATAGCTAAAGGCTCAGATACCTCCTGTATCAGCTCCTTGAGTATTCTAGGATGCATTTCATCTGGCCCTGGTGACTTGAAGACATTTAACTTTTCTAAGTAATTTTTAACTTGCTCTTTTTTATTTTAACTTCGAAACCTACTGCGATTCCACTAGCATTCACTATGCTAGGCATCCCTTCATCATCAAACTTCTTGGTTAAGACTGAAACAAAGAAGTCATTAAGCACCTCTGCCATTTGCAAGTTTCATGTTATTGTTTCTCCCTTCTCACTGAGCAATGGATCCACTCTGTCCTTGGTCTTCCTCTTACGTCTATATTTATAGAATGTCTTCTTGTTACCCTTTATGTCTCTAGCTAGACTGAGCTCATTTTGTGCCTTTGCCTTTCTAATCTTGCCCCCTGCATACCTGTGTTGTTTGCTTATATTCATCCTTTGTAATTTGTCCTAGTTTCCACTTTTTATATGACCCCTTTTTTGATTTTTAGATCATACAAGATCTCCTGGTTAAGCCAGGGTGGTCTTTGCCATACTTTCTATCTTTCCAACACAGCGGAATAGCTTGCTTTTGGGCCCTTAATAATGTCCCTTTGAAAAACTGCCAACTCTCTTCTGTTGTTTTTCCACTTAGTCTTGCTTCCCATGGGACCTTACCTACCAGCTTCCTGAGCGTACCAAAATCTGCCTTCCTGAAATCCATTGTCTCTATTTTGCTCTTCTCCCTTCTACCATTCCTTAGTAACATGTTCACTTTCACCCAAGTTGCCTTCCACTTTCAAATTCTCAACCAGTTCCTCCCTAATTGTTAAAATGAAATCTAGAACAGCTTCTCCCCTAGTAGCTTTCTCAACCTTATGAAATAAAACATTGTCTCCAATGTAGTCCAAGAACTTATTGGATAATCTGTGCCCTGCTGTGTTAGTTTCCCAACATATGTCTGGATAGTTGAAGTCCCCCATCACCACCAAATCCTGCACTTTAGATGATTTTGTGAGTTGTTTTAAAAAAGCCTCATCCACCTTTTCTACCTGGGTAGGTGGTCAGTAGCAGATGCCTAGCATGACATTACCCTTTTTTTCACTCCTTTTAACCTAACCCAAAGACTCTCAACAGGGCTGTCCCCCACATCCATCTCCACCTCAGTCCAAATGTATATATTTTTTAATATATAAGGCAACACCTCTCCCCTTTTTCCCCAACCTATACTTCCTGAGTAAGCTGTACCCTTCTATACCAATATTCCAATAGTGTGTATTATCCCATCAAGTTTCTGTGATACCAACGATGTCATAGTTGTGTTTATTTATTAGCACTTCAGGTTCTTCCTGCTTATTACCCATACTTCCTGCATTTGTATACAGGTATCTAAGATACTGATTTACTTTTGCCCCCAGTTCTGCCTTGTCCCTCCTTTATCTCCTTTAGCTCATGCTCCCTCCCATTTCTGACCCATCTCCCAGTTCTTCATGTTTTTCACTTACATGTGGGGTTTGGTCACCTGCCCCCGTCAAACCTAGTTTAAAGCCCTCCTCACTACATTAGCCAGTCTGCATCCAAATATGGTGTTTCCCTTCCTCGAAAGATGAACCCCATCCCTGCTTAGCAGTCCTTCTTGGAACAGCATCCCATGGTCAAGGAAGCCAAATACTTCTTGGCAACTTTGAGGTTCCTCAATGGTTCGAGTCCTGAGACAGTTTTAGCAGACCCCCTGAGCCTCTCATACATCACCCAGCAACTGCATCCCACTCCCATTGCCTCCCCATTTTAGCCGATACCTGCTGGTCTCCAGGGATAATATCTCTTGGGCAGGATCTGCAGGCAGCCCTGGAAGAAGTGCACATGCCGCTCCTTCAGGAAATCCAGCTGCTCCTCATCTCCAAAACTCTGATCCTCCACTGACATCTTAGCCACCTTCCCTACCCAGCCCCAGCAAGCTCAATGTGCATCACCACCACCTCTGGTGCAGCCAGATGCACTCACTCATGTGATCTCAGCATTCGTGTCCTGTGAGACAAGAGATGTTTCCTACATTTCCTCAATTTCACAAAGGTTTTTGCCATTTCAACTCTTAAGAAATAAAAAAAAAGGTTTAATATACTTCCCTGACTGAGCAGAAAACTGAGCAGAAAACATTATAACAGTCTTCAAGTACATAAAAAGTTATTATAAAGAGGAAGGTAATTCATTGTCCGTGTCAGACAGGGCTAGAAGGAACAGGTTTAAATTCAAGCAAGGGAGATTAGGTTAAAAAATTAGGAAAGACATTCTTACTGTAAGGGTAGTTAAGCACTGAAAGAAATTACCTAGGAAGATGCTGGAATCTCTGTAATTTAAGAGCAGATTATGCAGACACCTGTTGGGGATGGTCTAGATTGGGATGGTCAAATATCTTTGGCCCGAGGGCAACATCTGGGTAGGGAAACTGTATTCAGGCCATGAATTTTGGGGTGGGGCAGGTGTTTGGGGACTGTGGCTATGTCTAGACTGCAGGCTTCTTTCTGAAGAAGCTTTTCTGGAAGAGAACTTCTGAAAAAAACTTCTTCCAAAAGAGAGCGTCTACGCAGCAAAAACACATCGAAAAAATGATCTGCTTTTTTGAAAGATAGCGTCCACACTGAATGGATACTAGCTCACATTTAAGCTGTGATTACTATGGATGGAGTGGCCACCAGGGCACCTGTGCTTTTTCCTCTTTCCTCTTCTTGCAAAAGAACTCCGTCTTCCCCGTCCACACATGCCTTTTTCTGAAAGAGCTCTTTCAGAAAAAGGCTTCTTCCTCATAGAAAGAGGTTCATCAATGTCAGAAAAACCCCTCTGTTCTTTCAATTTTTTTTTTAAAGAACGTGATTGCAGAGTGGACGTCAGTGAAGTTTTTTCAGAAAAACAGTCATTTTTCCCAAAAAATCTGCAGTGTAGACATACTGTGTTTGTGAAGTGGTGTGGGGCTCCAGGAGGAGGGAAAAGGTAATGGTTAGGGACCAGGGAAGAGGGGTGTCTCAGTTTTAGATTGGGGTGGGCAAACTTTTTGGCTGAGGTTTGGCATTCCCAGCTAATGTGGTCTGTGGGAAACAGTGTAAGCTAGCAGGATGTATAGAATCATAAAATCATAGAATATTAGAACTGCAAGGGACCTTGAGAAGTCATCAAGTGCAGTCCCCTGCCCTCACGGCAGGACCAATATTTTAGATCACGTGCCATATTTTTTATTCGTACCACCTTATTGACTAATTATTTGTACTAATTGGGAACAGCCTTCTTTTGTGTTGTTGATATTAATCACAGCATAGCAAGCTCCCCCACATTCCCCAGTTCTGTGTTGCTCTAGGAAGTGGCTGGCACATCAGCTGCTCCTGAGGGTGGGGTGGTAAGCAGGCAGCTTCGTGTGCTCTTCTTCCCTGCAGACATTGCCCCCGCAGCTTCATTTGGCTGTGGTTCCCAGTTTCTGGCTAATGGGAGCTGGAGGGGTGACAACTTCCAGTGAAGGCAGCACAAGCCCTCTGCCCCATCTCTCACCCCAGGGAGTGCCTTCAGCTTTCTGGAGTGGCACAGGGCAAGGACAAACAGGGAGACTCCCTTAGCTCCATTGCCCCACCAGACTGCTAATCTTAAAGACTGGATTAAAAACCCTGGTGAGCCAAATATGGCCCACAGACCATAGTTTATCCACTCCTGATCTACATAATACTTAGCCCTGCTTCTGTGCAGGGGCCTGGACTAGAAGACTTATTGAGATACCTTCCTATTGTACATTTCTATGATTCTGTGTTTCTCCTAGAGGGTGAGTAGGGGAGGGCTCACTTTCTGGCTAGGTAGATAACATTTACTACATTCCAAAAAGGAATGCACTGAAAAAGGAATATTCTCCCATTCGTTTACCTGACCAGGTCTTTTCTAAAACACTTCTTTTACAATGTTTGTTTTCTTGAGATAAAGGATTAAAGCTTTGAAGACAGAGGTGCCCTCTCTTTGATTGTGCTACCTTTTAGACCAAAGGGTGGTTATCAGTTGCAGGATACAATTTGCATTAAATAGGTCTATCAAATATTCTATACAAAGCACCAGTTACAGGCCCCTACACAGAATTTTTTTTGGGGGGGGGGGGGTGCTTTTTTTTGTAAATGTGGACCACAAGAGTGTGAATGCACTCTCTGTGGTCCCCCAAGTAAGCAGGGAAATCAGCTCTAGCCTTACCCAGACCGGTCAGATCATGGGGGCGAGAGACTCAGACAGCGTGCTGCTCCTGCCTTCCCCTGGCTGCCCCCCCTGCCTTCCACGTACGGGCCTGAGTTATAACAGTAGTGGGCAACCCTGTGGCTCATGAGCCATGCATGATTTGTCAGGGTAAACTGCTGGCAGGCTGCCAGTCAGCTTTTTTACCTTACATCTGCAGGTAAAAGACCTTACATCTGCAGCTTTTTTACCTTACATCTGCATGGCCACCACAGCTCCCACTGGCCAGGTTCACTGTTCCTGGCTAATCGGAGCTGTGGGAAGTGGTTTGAGCTAGTGGCATGTATAGACAAACGGGTGTGGGCTAGTGGTATGTTTAGACAAATCAGAATATTTTAGAGCATTTTTTATTTGTACTAATTAGGCCCAGCCTTTTTTTTTTTTTTTTTTGGAGGTGGTGGTGGCCACTTTATGGACCCCTAAGAAAAATGCTTGTCCCATCCCCAAAAGAAGCACCAGAAGCTATAGCCCCTACTACTCAGTCACCTTGGTCCCAGTAGGAGCCATGACAAAAGAAGCCCTGAGCCAACTGAAACAGCAGGGAATGAAAGCCCCAGGCCTGATAGGAGTCACTGATAGGGAAAGAAGCAGTGAGCTCCTCTCCCAGTCTTCCAGGGCCACACAGGAACTATGGGGGAGAAAGAGGAGGAGAGAGGGAATCCAGAACTGTAGATATCCCAGCTGCATCTCCTGGGAGTAGAAGCTCCAGCCCCAGCTGGTGTCACTGTGGGGAGGAAGCCCATAGCTCCACACTCCGATCCAGGGCAGGAGTTGCAGGGGTGGGCAGAAGCCCAGAACCTGTCCTGTTCTGGCTGCAGCTGTGGAAGCAGAAGCCCCCAGCTCCATAGAGCTATGGGAGGATGTGGGGAGAGAAAGAAGGAAGCCTTGAGATCAGCTCCCAGAGCTGCACAGGAGTTGTAGGGATGGGCGAGCACAGAGCCCAGCAGATTCAGAAGCACAAGACCTGGCTGGAACTGCTGGGGGAGGAAGCCTCTCGTTACATAATCCAGCAGCGGCAGGAGCCCTGTGGAAGAATGGGAGGGCAGAAGCTGGGAGCCCAGCTCTCTGGCTTCTCCAGTGGAGAAATGAGTGGCTATGTAGGGAAAGGACAAGTCCTGTCCCTCCCCAGTGTTATGCTTAAACGAAGCACACGAGATCTTTTATGGGGGAAAAGGCAGTACGCCGCATTTATTGAGAATACAACAGTTGCATATGCTTTTCAATCTCACACACACACACAAAACATCATGCGTACACAGTTCTGCCAGATGATACAGTTACCAGTCCAGAGTCTGTGTCATTCTAGTGACCAGCTAGATGGAGCACAGGGGGGAGCAGGGCCTTGTTGGTCGATTGATCCGATACTCCTCTCCAGACAATGGCAGACGAACCCAAGTTCCATAGCAAAACCCCCTGCTTTTTATAATCCGTTTCTCTTGTTGAAATCCATGGATTCTGCTTTGTCAGCTTGTGACCGGAACGTTATCTTTTTGATGTGAGTGTTCCCAAAACATCTCTCGAAGGCTCATCATGTAATCAATTGTCCTTTTGGGGTGCTTGCTCCGCTTTAAGGTCGTCAATCTGCCAATTATCCAATCTTCTTGTGAGTAGGGGGTATACACCGATGGTTATAGATGGCTCCTCTGCAGCCAGGTTGTCTTGTCCTCTGGCCTTGCCAATGCTCACTCACCCCCCTTCTTCGGCCATCTGGTTCTAAAGCCATATAACTTTGCATCTTATCTTGACGCATTCACACTCCCTTTCACACACAAAAACTTTCCAAGGTTACAGATTTGCATGGCAAAGCAGAAGAGGCATTAGCAGAATTCCTCTAATCTTATTAACACAGCCACAATATCCAAGACTGTCTTTCTACTTTAGAACATTTACTAAATTTCAGAACAAAGAAAATAGACTTTCAACTTAATTTGTAAAATATTAACTGTATGTTAATATACAGGGCTCGACAAATAATGTAATCTACTCGCTCGTGGTGAGTAGATTACAACCCGGAAGAGCTGGCGCAGAGCGATCTGCACATGTGCAGAATGATCTGTGCATGCGCAGAATGCAGAACCACGTGAAACCGCGCGGCTGGCAAGTGGGGCTCGCCACTGCTTGACGAGCCCTGTTAGTGTGTATATATATATATATATATATATATATATATGCCTTATATTGCTATATTATTGCTACTACTATATTATTATACCTAAGATAAAGATAAAAAGAATAAAATTTTCAATCCTAACATTTCCCCCTTTTGATGCCTCAAGAACCATTCTTGAGTGGATCATATCTTATATAATTGTTTCATGGTTATATACTGGGAGGCAATCTGAGTCTGTGGTTGCAATGTAACGAACATTCCTTTTGTCCAGCAGCACATAAATATCATTCCAATTAGGCAAATGCAACACAATATCAGTACAATCTTCAATGGGTGAAGCATAAATGACAATATACTTTTAGATGTGGGAGACCAGCCTGTAAAAATATCATACCAGCGATAAGCAGTAAGTTCTTTTTCAGCACCAGCAATTTTAATCATATCCCCATTTGCATGTGTTATATAATATAAAAAGAATAAAACTTTCACTCCTAACACCAATCCATCCAGACTAGTATCTAGGAGCCCTGTGTTCCTGACAGAATGATGAGATCAGATTTCATGGGGCAGGGCATATTTCACAATCTGTGACATGCTTTTCATGGCTATGAAATTGGTGGAGCCCTAATTATGATGTAAATTTAGCAATTTTAGTTTTACTTTTTAATTTTGTATTGGTTTTTAAATGGTTGTGCAAATTAGTATTTGTGGCTAACGTCGTAATATTTATAATAATACAATTTATTTGATTATTTTACTTACTTTATTATCATAGGCCATATGGGGAACTGTAGTGAAACATATGGGGAACTGTAGTGAAACATAGTAACATGCTGTTACTAATTGACAGGACAGCAGAATTTCAAAGGCTGAGCTCTTGAGCAATTGACTATATGTTGTTAATGGTAATTGCATGTTGATTCAGCACTAGGCAGCTAAGCCTCTTTCTGTTTTGACCACCTTACCTATTTTATTAACAATGCTATTTATTTTTAAAATGAGATATTTTATATTTGTTGACTTGTAATGGACATGCCAAGACCTGAGCCTTTTCATATGGTTTTTATAGGACTTTGTTTTTTTCTGATTTAGTAGGGGATTTTGGAAACCCCTTAAAATGCAATTACATTTCAATTTCTAAATTTAATATTTTTTGTATTGTTGGGTGCATTGTATTGGCATGGTCATAGTAGCAAAATTTAGTTTTAGTGAAATATATATTTATTCCACATTTTTTACCATATGCTTCATGGTAGGGTGCAGGAAGATTCCTGGTGCGCACTCACATTGTAAGTTTGGATATCAAAACATCTTTATTAAATACAATCAGGCCTGGCCAAAGGGTTTGTGGGGCCCAAGGCAGGACGCTGGGAGTGGGGCCCTGGGCCCGGCCAGTGGATGGTGAATACTCAGCAGCGTGGAGCCCCAAAAGCACGGGGCCCAAGGGATTTGCCTTACTCGCCTTACCCTAGGGCTGAGCCAGCATACAGTCATCCTAACCTTATCTTTTAGAAGGGTGTCAAGTGTGTTCCTGTTATCCTTGGGGAATGTTTTTGTATCATCCTTAATATGGAAATATTTTGGTCTAATACTGGACTGTGTTTGAATAAGCGATCTGTAACTAGCACTTCTTAGGAATGTGTATTTCTACAATATCAGCCTTTTCTCGTAAAATTCTATGAGCAGCTTCTGCCCCTTATCAGGCGTTAGATACAAGGGCTTATTTCCCAGGCTGTCTTCCTAGGACACCTGTGAAAGACTTTTCTCCAATCACCATATGTATGAATGTAATAATAACAAATCACCTCAAATTTAGTAAAGGTGCATGCGTGTTGGTAATGTCCTAGGCTTTTAAGAATATTATTATCATTTTATTATTTCTGCATTACTACTGAGGTCTCTACACTCCACTCTAAACCATTATATATTATAAATCCATAACAAATGATACATAATTGTAAGGAAAACTAACCAACATGTTAAAACAATTAGACCACTTAGTGAAAAGACAACAGCTGATGCTCATCTCACTATAACAACTCTAAGGACTGATTTCTCAGTCCTCTGCTACAGCCTGCTTGTGAAATACATTTCCCAGAGGGGTGAGTCTGAAAATAAAATATCCCCAGAACTGAGACAAGAAAAAACCTGCTGTATAAAGTGTACCTGAACAAAATTAACTTGGCAAAGAAAAGGATCATAATGAGTGCCTTAGATATTACAAATTAAGTTTACTGTGATTAAGAATACTCCGCACATATACCCACGCCAAATAGTTGAGTGTATATTTAAGCACAATGTGATTCAGTCTTTGGTAAAAAAAACCCAGCAAGCAAATGGTCTGGTAGCACTTTATAGACTAACAAAACATGTAGATGGTATCATGAGCTTTCGTGGGCACAGCCCACTTATCTGAAGAAGTGGGCTGTGCCCACAAAAGCTCATGATACCATCTACATGTTTTGTTAGTCTATAAAGTGCTACCAGGCCATTTGCTTGCTGGTTTTTTTTTTCTGTAACAGACTAACTCGGCTACCCCCTGAAGCTCCAGTCTTTGGTAAAACACTGTTACACTTCCCAGTTCCCACAGAAGATGGTGCTGTGGGATAAAGTATGTATTGTATTGTATACAGCTACACTACTTTTTAAAATCGAGAGGCAAGCAATACATGATTTATATACAGATTTTTGTGAAGGATCCACATAGACATCTAAAGTGTTCATAAACTACCATGCATAAAAGATTATTATTTTACCAATTCTTTTTTTGGAAGCAAATATTTTAAGTAGATAGCAAGGCAGTACTGAGATTTTTACCATCAAAATAAGGTGCTTGAATTTTTTTAAAATGAGCCTATCAGAAGCTTAAAGAGAGACCAAATTTAGTTGTTTGGCTGGATTAATCTGTTGTCTCTTGTTTTAGGTCTCAGCTATGGATCGTGGCAAAATAAGAAGATTTCAGTCTGGTGATTACTGCTGAGGGCAGATCCTAGACACTTCCAGTCTCATCTGTCTGGACTGGACCTTTACTTCAACTGGAATCATTGTGAATTTAGTATTCTGTATACAAGACAAATACATGGCTGGGTCAGGAAGCCTCACGTTTAGCGTATATGGCACAAGTAATACTTATTCAAGATAAGTCTTGATGGACAGTGAGTTATATTGTTCTACCCCAAGGTGAAAGATAAACAGTGTTTACAGAAAAGCAATTAGTATATAATTTAGATTGCTATACAGTACAACCCAAATTCTGGCCTTATTTATCCAAAAGACTCGGTAGAATTCCCGGAGTAAACCAGAGCATATTCTGACTCTACTAGTCTGCTTTAAAAGGACACGTTACTCATAATTTGAGAATTTAAATTTTTGGTTTCTCATTCTAGATTATTTGTAGTACCAGCTAGAAGTCTAAAACACCTGATAATGTTGTCTCTTTTGATTTGGCAAATTCTGATTCTTATGGAATACAATATACAGTTCTCAATCCCCCATTTACTTGAGAACATAAGAATGGCCATACTGGGTCATACCAAAGATTCATCTAGCCTAGTAACCTGCCTTCTGACAGTGTTCAATGCCAGGTGCCCCAGACGGAAAGAACAGACCAGGTAACCATCAAGTGATCCATCCCCTGTCATCAGAGAAGCCAACAGACTTGCCGGGCCCCTGGGTAAGGTATATGTGGGGGACCTGGCTCCACATTCTTGGAAGGGGCAGTGCCTCAAACAGAAGGTTGAGGCTGGAAACAGCCAGTCTTCACTGCCTGGAGTGTGTGGCACAGTCCCCACTCCCAGCCAGCCCTGTGTGCTGCCCAGAGCATGCCATGTAGGGCTCCAGTGGTGAGCTGAGTGACTGGGTGGGGCTGATTAATCACCTGTGAAGCTGTGCTGCCCCGCAGCTTAGAGGGAACACTGGCTGCCACCACTCCTGCACAGTGGCCAGGAGCTGTGGACCCTTTTGAATCAGTGGGCCCCAGGGCAACTTCCGTCTTTGCACCATCCTCTCTCTCCCCTCCTTCCCTTCCCTCCCCTCCCCTCTCCCCTGTCAGCAGGGCTGCCTGTCACCTATTCCTAGCTTCTGGCAAAGAGGCTAAGGACACCATCCCTACCCATTTTTGCTAATACCATTGATGAACCTATCCTCTGTGAACTTATCCAGTTCTTTTTTCTCGAACCATGAGATAGTCTTGGACTTTACAACATCCTCTGGCAAGGAGTTCTGCTGGTTGGCTCTGCACTGTGTGAAAAAATATTTCCTTTTGTTTGTTTTAAACCTGATGTCTGTGAATTTCGTTCTTTTATTACGAAAAGGAATAAGTAACATTTCCTTGTTTACTCTCTCCATAGCCATCATGATTTTAGAGACTTATAACATACCTCTACTTAGTTTTCTCTTTTTCTCAGCTGGGAATAGGCGACAGGCCTTTTTAATATCTCTTCATATATGGAAGCTGTTCCATATCTCTAATAATTTTTGTTGCTGTTTTCCAAACCTTTTCTAATTGTAATATATATATTTTGAGATGAGGTGACCACAGTTGCACACAGTACTCAAGATGTAGGAGGACCATTAATTTAATATAGATGCAATATGATATTTTTCTGTCTTATCCCCTATCCCTTTGTTAATGATTTTCAACATTTTGTTCATTTTTTTTACGCCACTGCATATTGAACAGATGTTTTCAGAGAACTATTCACAATTACTTCAAGATCTTTCTTAAGTGGTAACAGCTAATTTAGAATCATAGAATCATAGGATTGGAAGAGACCTTAGGAGGTCATTGAGTCCAACCCCCTGCCCAAAGCAGGACCAACCCCAATTAAATGATCTTAGCCAGGGCTTTGTCAAGCCAAGATTTAAAAACCTCTAGGGATAGAGATTCTACCACCTCCCTAGGTAACCCATTCTAGTGCTTCACCACCTTCCTAGTAAAGTAGTTTTTTCTAATATCCAACCTAGACTCCATCATTTTATATGTGTAGTTGGGGTTCTGCCAAGGAACATTACTTTGCATTTATCTTAAGTTCAGAGCAAAGGGGGTAGCCATGTTAATGGTTGTGACATCTCTATGATGAGCCTACACTGGGTAATTGTCTGTGATGTACTGGATAGTTTGCATCACCATTCAATGTAGAGTTGTCCGTTAAAACACCATGGCAGTCATAAGGCAAACAGAAAGGTGTAGGGCTCAATTGCAGAAGAACTTTGTACGTGCAAGTTTAAGGGTGCTGAGGCCTGCATTCTCCTCCCCTTCCTATTCCACCCCCCTTTCCCTACTACTGATGAGCCAGAAGCAAGCCTCTAGGAACATACGCCATTGTAGCAAGAACGAATTGTAGATAAGGGCGGGAACATAACAATATTGTTTACCCTAACATACTGATCACGTAAACAAGGCCAAAGAACAAGTAGAACTAGATCAGAACCAGATCGATAACTAACAGCTGAGCCCTACATCAGCACATAATGAGTAACCCCTGGAAATTTCCAAACTGCAAAACAAGGCAAGAGAACTGTATTTAAGGCTGCACCAAAGCACAGCAATTTGGATCTCACCAATGGGCTTTGGGTATCGGCGCCTCGGAAGCTGAGACAACCTCCTACTTCGTCCGCAGCTGACTCGGGATCCCCGGCTAGCAGGAAAGGGACATAAGATATGCCGTTTCTTTGTTATGTTGCCCTTCTAGTTAAGGGGTGCAGCTGTTAGCTGTCAGGAAATAAACTACTTGTGTTTGACAGATACCTGCGTAGCGTCCTTTGTACTTTGAGAACCCAGTGTTGGACCTGAGACTTACTCTTGCCGACAACAAAGGGGTTAGGTGGGTTACAAATAGTAGTAATAAGCCATAAATCCAACATCTCTGTTCTGGCCATAGTTTTTAGTGTCAGCAGAATTTTGAATTTACTCTCCCAGGATACTCTACCTTGAATGTTCACTTAGAATATATGCTAGCTATTTACGATTAACAACATCATCCACCTTGCATTTAGGTGATGCAATAGAGTCACACTGTTAGTACAATTTAAAAACAACTAGCAGCTTTAAAGATTTTAGGAGTAAAATTCTTCACATTTTCTAACAGGTAAGATATTGCACAAATGAGATTGTTTTCTTTCTCTAGGCAACAATAGAAGAGGGAAAGAAAAGGCACCTTCCTAAGGACAGCGGGCAACTTTATATTAGAATGTGTGGCTTGGTGAAATAAAATGACTTCACTTGTTTATTTTTGAAATATATATTTGGTCCATTGCTTTATATGTTGTCCCCTTTGATTGTCGCAGATGTCATGCTTACTCAATTTGAGAAAAGTTTTGCCCTTAATCGTCTGACATATGTGGCATGGGAGGAAGATACTTGACAGCAGTCGAGTGGAAGATTTCTAATCCTGTGCCTTTGGGTCTGTATAGGACACAGTGGCTAACAGGGGGACCTAGAAGCAGCACTGTTTACTGCTGGCTCAAGAAAGCAGCACATGTGCACTTTCCCTCATCCCACATCATCTTTTGACAGCAGTAATTAGGAAAAGGCCATGACTCTCAAGCTGTCTGACCTTGGGTGTGGGGTACACCAACCATATTAGTCAAGTCTCCAGATGAAAGTTTGACGAGTTAAGATTATGTCTTAGCCTGATCTTATGTCTACTTTAACCTTGTTGCCCCCTTTCTAGTGCACCTGTGCAAGACAGAACCAAAGTCTGTCTCATGATTTATCAGCTAGTGCTGAACATGGATTGTAATCTGTCAAAGGTTACTTGACATCTACTTAGAAGGGAATTTCTGAGGTAAACAAAAGACACATCATTTTCCATAAGAAACTTCAGTTGTGATTGCCTGATCTGAGGAATATTAATTAAGGATTTATATAAGGTAGCAAAAATTGACAGTCACGATATGTCCTTGAAGTTATTTGACAACAACATTTATCACTGACAAAGCACTTGCACCAGAGGAAAAAACTGTCATGGTAAAGAATGAGCCGTTCACAAACTATTTGCAAAGAATAATTTACTTCTCCATTTTCTATTTATGATTTTAGAATCAGATTGATGCTTATTAATTCTTTATTTTGAGACGCTTTGGTCCAATTTCTTCTAAAGCTATATGCAATAATTAACATGAGCAAGTATCAATTAGGGTAACAATTTATGAGTACGAAAAAGGTGTAATAATTATTTTAGATAAAAATTAGTGCCCTTTCATTAAGCATAAATCCCATTAACATTAGAAGGATTTGTGCTCAATTAAGGGTCACTTATTTTGTTCCATTGCTATTAATTACAAAATAAGGAGACATTTATGTGTGTTCTCAGGGTTTGGATATATTTTTTATGCACTGCTATAATTATTACAATGTAGCTATTCCAATGCCTCTATGATAGATGCACTGAACTTGTATGGAAAAAAAGATTATTTGTACTGAGCAAGATTTCTAAAAGGTATTTAGGTGTCTAAAGCACCTATTGGTATTTAAAAAATGCCCAAGTACTTTTGAAAATCCCACTAGATGCCTATCTTCAACTTTAATTTAGGCACATACATACCTTTGAAACTCTTACCCTAAGTCACTTTTGAAAATTGTCTTAGCTCTTAAGTTACTTGACTTTTGAAAATTTCGACCAATTCCAAGTCATTTTCCTTCAATCACTTTCACAGTTACATCAGCTGAGGCTCTGACCTCCTAGAATATAGGTTCTTTGAAGCAGGGCCTATCTTTTTATCCAGTACAAAGTTGATGCTAAATAAATAATAACTAAACAATCGAATACTTTAATATATATACACTGTGCATTTGCTAATAACCACTATTATATTTTCTTAAGCTGAATAATACAATAATGTAATTAATCCCATGTGTTGAGATATTACACATCTATTGAGAATTATCCATGATGATCTTAAAGTCACCATAGATAATTCTCTGAAAACTTTTGCTCAATGCATAGCATCAGTTAAAAAAAAAAGCTAACTATATTCAGAAGTACTAGGAAAGGGATAGAAAATAAGAAAGAACATATCTGAATGTTACTATATAAATCCATGATGTGCTCATACCCTGAATATTGCATCTATATATGTTTGCCCCATCTTAAATAGGATATAATGGAACTGGAAAAGGTTCAGAGAAGAGAAACAATGATGAACAAAGTATGGAATAGTTTCCATAGAAAAAGAAACTAAAAAGATCAGGCCTGGTCATCTTAGAAAAGGGATGACTAAGGTGGGAACATTGTAGAGGAATGAAAAATAATGAATGGTGTGGAAAAACTGGATAAAGTGTTATTTGCCCTTTCCCACAATACAAAAGAAAGGGATCACCTGATGAAATGAATATAAAATATAATATCAACAAAAGTAGTTCTTTTCACACAAAACACAACTGACTTGTAAAACTTATTGTCATGGGCTGTTGTGATGATCAAACAAACCGGGGTTCAAAAAAGAACTGGATAGGTTTATGAAAGCTAGCTCAAATGGTCAGGGATGTAACCCCATGCTCAGGCTGCCCCTAATTCACTGACTACAAGAAACCAAGAGCGGAAGCTGGCTGGATCATGCAATAATTTCCCCATTCTGTGCATCCTGCCTGAAGGCCTGGTGTAGGCCACTGTTGGGGACAGGATGCTGGCAATATGTACCTTGGTCTGATACAATATGGCAGCTCTTATGACTTAGTACACTGCACCATTCTGGGAGCCACAGCATGGGAAGACTTACTTAGGTGTGCACCGCTGAAAGATTCAAAGCACAACCCAAAGGGAGATTGATTGCCTAAAGGAAGTGATAATGGAAAGAGCCTATGACTGGGTTGGATGAGGACAGGGCTAGTGAGCTTGCTGCTGGGGGAATCTAAGTAACAGTGCACTACACGCATTTTCTGCACTTCTTGTTGCAACAGGAAAAGTTGTGGTGCTGTACCATCCTCATTGGGAATCAGTGCCTTGAAGCCACAATTTGCCTCCAAATCTCAGTTTTGTTTTGTGAGTTTTAAACGGTGTATTATTCTTGCAAACTCAATAATAAAATATTAATGTATCTAGCAGGGCTGTGATCAACACATTTATGCACTTCTTGCAACATACAACAAAGTGCAAACCTCTGCAAAAACATAGCTACTGGAATTCTGACTCTAAATCAGCAAATCACACCCACATCATCACCCTTTCTTTTCAATTATTCATACATTTTCAGTGATTAACTTTTATTTTTTAGTGTTTTGGAAGAGATGAGTACGAGCTCTTGAATAATTTTTTTGCATACATGAATCTTTGTAGAGCTTGGGAATGATCAGCTGCTAGCAGTGCTCTCTTTAAAACAATTAAACAGCCAGCATGACATAGCGGCATTAAACACAAGTGCAGATGCAATGTAGTGTACTCAGTTATAAACCTGGGAAAATTATCTTTATGAGAAGATATGCCAGCAATTTATTAAGCCAGAATAGTTTAAGGATGATTTAAAAAAATATATATGTTCATAGCTCAATTAAAATATGATTTATATACATTTTATATATGGTGGGGTGTGTAAGGGAGATTCTATGGTAATTTATCTACCATCTCCCTTACACATCCTACTATTAATGGGAAAATATAAAATGGACTGTTTTCCACCAAAATCCTGGAGGTCTTATGCCTTCATTTCAGAATCCTATGGCTACAGCCATGCTGCAAACTATGCTCTTAAAGTTATCTATGTATTATGTGTATGTAGCATTACATAGCTGATCGTCAGCCCTAGAATAAACCACAAAGAAAATCAAAATAACCCAACAGCATGGTTCTGGCTTCAATTTTGGATCTGTGAGCCTGTACCTAATAACCATGGAAGTCAAATGTAAATCAGATATATGTCAGATCAGAATTAAGGTTTTCATATTTGTTCTTTGGTTTAGAGACATTTCAAAAGCAAAGTCTAAAATTTGTAATGGGAAAGAGCTGGGTATATGCATGAACTCTCTTCCGGGGATTTCTTCAGCATCTTACTTGTGACATGCAGTCTTATTTGCAAAGAGAACTTGGCAACATTATATTTAAGTAGAAAGGAATAATATTTTCATGAACAGTCAGTTCAGCTGGAGCAACTCCCATGAAACACAAAAGGAAATTGTGCTGTGTATGGGGTAAATGGTATATAAATGTTTTTTATGTAACAGAATTTGCATATTCTAAAGATTAATGTTGATATGGGAGACACTGTAACCAACCGAACGCTGATGTGAAGATAACAGACGTATTATCTCAGTTAAGGTACATCTACACAGCATGCTTATTTTAAAATGAGCAATTTTGGATTTTTTTTCCTGAAATAGCTTATTTCAAAATAGCACCTCAACACTATAGGGAGGCCTCAAAATTAGTCTGAGGCAGGCTTCCCTAATGTGGATGTGCTACCTCAATTTAGAGCCCTAGGAGGAGCTATTTCTTTGAGGAGTAATTAGTTTGAATAGCCCTGAGGAGGAGCTATTTTGAAATAGCAGCAGTGGAGCATCCACACTACTGCTGTTCCAAAATAGTTATTTTGGAATAAGCATTATTCCTCATGGAATGAGGTTTACAGATTTTGAAATAAGCCGTACATTATTTTGAAATTATTTCAAAATAACAGAATTGTGTAGACACTCACATTGTTATTTCAAAATAATGACCGTTATTTTGAAATAACTGTGCTGTGTAGACGCATCCTTACAATTTTAAAACCAAAATGCCAACTGAAAGAACACAGACATTGCCAATATTTTGGAAGTTAGTAAAATCTTCTAGTTGTTACTCAAAAAAGTACAGATGGGAAACTACAGATCTTTAGATTTTACTAGATTGTACAGCTGGACTTTGCTTCCTTTTGTTCCAGTTTAGGACCTATCGTAAAAGGCTGTGATACCACTGAAGTCAGGAGAGAAACACTGATTTAGAACAGAGATGACTCTCTACTTTGCATCGATCCTCCTCTGTCTCTGACTTATTGTGACATACTAGGATACAATCCAGACCAATGAGTTGCTGTGTCACCCCACTCTCATAACTGGGAGTGCCCTTTGCAATGCCTTGCAGCTGTAGTCTCAAACCTGGACTGCTCATAAACAGCCTCAATCATGTAAGACATTCCCAGGGAAAGCTGTGCGTGCTGTAGCCATCAGATATACTTTGGCCTTAAAAATTACCACAGGTTGACTCAAACACACTCTAGCCTCAGATTTCCCCCCATAAACATATGTTCTATATTGCCCAGGCCTCTCTATGAGAGTACAAATATAATAAGTCCATTATTCCTTTAAGGGAATAATATGCTCACAACTTGTTACCCCAAAACGGAGTGAAGTTAAACAATAAAAACAAGTTTATTAATTATAGAAAGAGAGATTTTGATTGCCTACAACTAACAAAGCATAAGAGTAAAAAATTATTACAAAAGCAATAAAGATAAAATACTTAACAAATCGCATTAGATTCAAAGCAAAGTTTTCTCACCACATGCTTTCAGCAGTTTTACTGACCATACCCTTTAGAGGTCAGGACCCTTTCCTCAGACTGCTTCCTTTCTCTCTTTAGGTGCAGTAAATGCAATGGGCAGGGAGAGCTGGATATCTTGTGGTGTCTACCCCTTCTTTTTATAGTTCTGTTCTCCCTTTCAGAATCACTTTCAGCTTGGAGAAAGGCAAGAGACAGTCTGTGGAAGGAAACTCATAATGTTGTTTCTTTGCTAAGATGTAGAATTTTGCTCCAGTCCTTTTTCTTGCCAAAGAATGGTCACTTAGCAGGCAATGGCCCATTCACCTTGTTTATGCCTTGCTGAGGCATCAGGTTTCCTTCTGTCTCTGAGGAACTGGTTTAGGGTCACTCTCTAGACTTATTTAGAAAACATACTTTTAATCTTGATCTCAGTTTATGTTTATAACTTCACATATAATGCTACCACATGCATTTTTTCCATATTACTTATCCACACCCCACTGCCCTGGGGCATCTGGGAGCAAAGTCCAAGCCATACCACACTGGTGGGGGAGGTCAAAGGCTTCAGACCCATATCTGGAGCTTGTAAAATAAGCCCCACCACCCAGGGTTTAAGACCTTGGAGTTCAATCCCAGGTGATGGAACTTGGATTTTGGCTTACTTTAGATTATGGCCTCAAGCACCAGCAAGTCTAAAGCTAGCCTGGCAACTCCATTAAAACAGGGTTAACTTGTGACCCATTTTGGAACCCTGATCCACAGTTTGAAAACCACTACAATAGCATGTAGGGTGTGTGATATTGTCAGTTATGGGTGGGAGAGGACGTGACCAACTTCCAAAATTGAAGTGCTGCAAAACTTGACAAAATCTTGAAACATTTCAAGTGTTGTTATGTACAACTCAGATATTTTGAATGGCTTTTGCCATTGGATTGTAAGATTTATCTTTATCATTCAAAAATCTCCATTTTTAACAAAAAGAGTTAAATAACTTTTTTGTTTAACAAGACAAATATCCTAAAGTATTTCATGACAATTGGAATGACCTTTGTATGCATATCACCCTTTCTTTTTGTACTACACTAATCTGTCTGGAAGCTGAACATATAGTATAGTTGCATTACTGTGAGGGTCTAGCAAGTCTTTGCCGTTTATGTGTGAACTGTGATTTTTCAAAGGGTTATAACTTACCCACATTTAGGCAGATTTGCACAGGGGACTGCAAAAAGCACATCCCTGACACAAAGTTCACCTTTCCCAAATTTCAAAACATGAGAGCACTAGACTTTTCAAAGAAAAGGTTGACATAATTTATTAATATAGGCACAATAATGTATTTTCCCTAGCCCCTCATTCTTTGAAGTGGCTGAAATATTTTTTTTGGGGGGGGGGGGAGGAGCCTGAAGCAGACACCTGGCATAGAAATTTCAGCTGAAATGATTAAAGTTTGGGAAACTTATAAGAAACTGCAAACAGGATCTTATAATGGGAATTATTGGGCAAGCTAAATAATAGGAATGTCACCAGCCTCACCTATAATTTATACAGTTTGATAGCATTTCTTGATTTATGAGAGTTCCACTATCTTCTTAAAGTAGGTGATATGAATTAGCTGTCAATAATTCAAATTTACAGCAAATTGATCAACCACACAAGTCCTTAAAGAACATGGTTTCAAATTTCCTTTCTTTCAAAGCTAGAGTTTAAGACTAGCAATAGTTATAGCAATAGTTTGATATTTTTCTCCTCTGATGAAGGCGAGTTTATCATTTCACAGTGATAAATGGAGATCATTAGAAATTTCCTGTTATCTTGTAATGTCTTACAGTAAATCTGTATTACTACAGAGTACATTGTGATTCTGCCTTATACAGCAGTAACATTATTCACCCATCCCTTTGAAAAAGTGTTGTGATGTTGAAGAAAGGGAAAGCAAGCAAAAATTCTGAAAATCTAGTCTGGAAAATCTCATTGTTAGTCCTGTAAACAGTTTTGCATTAGCCACTGGCAGTGACAGCAACAGTGACACAAATAGTTTGTCGATGAAATATCTTTGTGATTCTCAATCTTTGCTGAATCTGTGTTGTATCTAGTCATTTGTTTTCAGCTGCCTGCATGCTTTCATGGTTCTATTTGTTCTCAAGCCTTAGGAAAGGTATTTTCCCATGCACTTTAACAATTATATCATTTTTAACTTCTGTATTCATAAGGAAAAACTATGGGGTTTTTTATAAGCTATATTTGTCTGATTGTTCTGTATTTCTTGTTCTGATGTTTAGCATGAAAAACATTCCAAATAAAGTATTTTCTTTCTCATGTTCCTTTTCAAATGAGAATATAATGTATAAAATTCATCTTCTTGGAATAGTCTCACATTAGTTTAAAGACAGAGGAATATCTGAAAGAAGAAATAGCAAAAGAAACAGTCTGATTTGCAGACCAATACTGAAACAGTTAAAATTAGATCACCTGACAGCACTAAAAATGAGACATCTTTTTTCTGAAAATGCAGTTAGAGTTGTCATTGATATGAAAAATATTCATAGACATTTTAACAGGTGCTGTACACATGGGTAAGCTGCAAAGTCACCTTGAAAATTGTATAAATAGATAACCAGCAATAAGACACTTTGTTTAAAAATAAAGCTAGTACAGGGATCACTAATTCTGAATACAGCAGAAAGCACAATCAGAAATATTGCAACATCTTAGTCTAAGTGCAATAGTCTTATTTGAATCTTTATTTTTTAAGATTAATTTTATATACCTATTCCTAATTCTAGGACAGAGAAAAATATTTAATAATTGGCACGTAAAAGTACAATTAATTCAGATGAATACCAAGGAAAGAGACAATTATGTTTAAATATATGTGCTAATGGCTAAAATGCAAAATGTATACATAGGATAAAGTATGAATGAATAAAGTGGAGGGATTAATTCTTTTCTTTACATTTCACTTAATAGTATTCTAGAATTCAGAAGAAAAAAAAATCTGACTTCTGTGTTTTCTCTTTACTAGAAGATGAAAAGGATTTTTTTGGACTTTCAAAAGCAAACATGATACACTTTTGCAACAGATATTACCCTCATGTTTAATTGCTTTAATGGCACTATGAGACTGGGGGCAGACTAAAAAGAAACATAATTTGAAACAAGATTATTAAATGGTAATATGTACTTCCAGGGTCTAAACAAATGTGTAATGTAGGATTGTAATCGTTGTGGAAGGGCTTTACACCAAAACTGCAGAACAGTCTGGCATAAATATATCTGGATCATTTCACCGGCTTCTTAATTAGCTCTTTAAAAAACTTGAGCACAAAGAACTTCATTGTAGCTGTCCATTATCTTCTAAAATGTTGTAAAATAATTACATGCAGAGTAGTATCGGGGGATCATTGGCATAATCCTAAGCAGGAAAAGAGAGAAAAGTTCACATTAATTTCACATCTAAATCTAAGCCCTGGTTCAACAAAACACTCATGCACACTCTTACATGTTTTGCTGATCTGGAACTCAACTGGCTTTTTATAGAAGACCATGACTGATTAATGATGATAACAATACAAACGTATTGCTGCTTTCATCCAAAAAATTGCATACTTTAGAGATGATGGTCCTCATCTACAATGGGCAGGGTATCCGTTTTCCTGGATCTGACTCCAGGTTAAGAGTCTATTTATCGTTTTTGTTCACCTTTGCTGTAAACTTCACCCATTCCTTTATCTCTTCTTGCCTTGACTATTATAATTCCTTTCTGCGTGGTGGCCTAAAGTCCTTGTTATACAATATATGCACAGTCACAGAAACACCGCCTGCTGTCTAATATAGGTAACAAAATAGATTTGTATCATCCTCTATCTGAAAAAAATTACTGGATTCTCATTTATTTCTGAATTCATGGATTTATATTACTAGGTTGTCTGTACCTAACATAATCCTTCTTCCTCTATCTCTTCCTATGGAAAGGAAAAAAGTTCAGTTCATGTTTGGTTTCAGGTGGGTGAAAGGTTTTGATACATTTTCTTTTATCTGAATCTGTTTATTCATTCCTATTTTGGAGTCAAGAATTTTATTTGCTTATTCATTTACATTTACTATTATACATCAGGTTGAATCTCTGTAGTTCAGCACCCTTAGGATCTGACCAGTGCTGAACCAGAGAATTTATCGGATCATGTGTGGTCAATATTGTCTGGCAGCATTACCAACACTTCTACTGCTTACTGGGCTCTTAAAAGACATTTAGAGGTAAATTAGAGCTAAATGACAGCACAGAATACTGAGAACCAGAAGCTTTATGGGAGCATGGGAAACTTGGCTATACGCATGATAAGTAGACATCCTGCTAACTAAAATCATGCCAGACCACGGATGTTCCTGCACCAGAAAGTGCTAGACTGGAGAGTTTCAACAAGTAGAAGACAAGAGTATGCTTAAAATACTGAATGGCAGGGCCAATACTAATGAAATATACGAAAGCCTTGCATTTTCTGCATGCTTCTAAAGATGTGTTACAAAACTTGCTGTTGCATCCATTTTTATCACCCTTATCCTACTTACATTTTAAAGTGTCAAACAACAAACAATGAAACAGTACCCTTTATTTTGCAGATATATTTTGGAAGCCCACTGAAAACCTGGTATAAAATTATATTTTGGGGATGAAACACTGGCCCTATTGAATTCAGTGGGAATACTCCCATCAACTTCATTTGGGCAGGATTTAACTCAAACTCTAAGAAACTGCTTGCTGTTTTGAGAGACAATATACCTTATTAGCTGGTTCATCTAAAATATTGGGCAGTGAAGTCTTCATTTCATGTTGGTTTTTGCCGTCTGTTTCTGAAGATAAATTTGTTGTATCCTTTAACACGTTTGCTTCCACTGATCCATTAGCAGATTGTGTACTGTTTAAAACAAACATGTTATTATCAACTGCCACAATTCAGCATGAAATCAAAACATATGTCCTAAACTGATAAATAGTTATTGGGAAGTATAGTTTATATAACTATGAGGTCAAACTTGAAATCTTACTCAAGCAAAACTCTGAGCACAAATACCTTCCAAACTTCAAAATAAAAGACATTAAAAAGGAAAAGTGGACTTTTTTATTTCTGTATTAAGATACTGATTCAGAAAAGTACTTAAGCATGTGCTTATATGTTTGTCTGAATAGGGATGTTTCACTGAATAAGTACCTAAGTAATTAGCATCAGTTATCACCACTGTTTATAGTAACTAGGGGATACTATGGTTCAAATTTTGCCAGACTGAATTATAACTCTTGGTTGGGGAAGAAGGAATCACAATAAGCAATTCAAGATGGAGGAGGTAAAAACTGTTGACAACTTTATTACAATTGTAAAATAGAGCAAATAAAATTTCCAGAAAACTTTGGAATGTCCAAAACTTTCAAAGTCCATCAGGTTAAATATAGCAGTAGTAGCAGTAGGTGTAGTATAATTTGTTTGCTCTTATTTTTATAGTGAATGTGAAGGTACATGACATTTTTAGAACTAGTTTGGTTCTGTTTTGCAAAGGCAGGAACTAGCCCACAACTGAATACCTTTTTCTTTTGTAATAAACATTTTGTACTTCTTTAAATTCTATTCGATGGCAATACATAAATGGACACAACAATAGTGAACAAAATGAGATTTGCATTTGAAGCCAGAAAAACGTGTTTCACACTTCAGTAACAGAACATTGTCTCCAAATGTTACCCACTAGTCCTGCACAATGTCCTGCACAAGAGGATCACTGCTCTTGTGTGGTGCCTCATTGAATTCACCAAGCTTCTGAACAGCTGCAGGGACCACCGGTGCAGCTCAACTATCAGGACGGGGCCCTAACTCTTCAAGAGGCAACTCTCTGTAATAATTTCTCCTCAAGCATTTATTAACTATGGCAGAAAAAACATTGAAAAACAACTTTTAGAGATTTCATCCATTTTTTCCAAATCCTGTTACTAGACAACCCGTTACAAGAGCAAACACATACATGCAGAGCTGAGGATGTCTTACAGAGAAGCCACATTTTAAAGTCACGTATTATGTCACCAAAGTTAGGGCCACAATAGATAGATGTGTAGCCTTATCCATTACAAAAGAATGCTGGTGTTCAAATTAGTGACCTTAAATGAAAGCAGCTGACACCCCTTATTAGCCTCCTCAGCAATCCATTTCTTCCAAGTACATATCATAAAAATGTATTGGCTAAAGGCATGTTCACAACTTGCATCTACAGAGAAGTTATGAAAAAGATGGTGGTAAGTGTCCTCAGCTGCATGAAATGTGAATTTGGGGGTGAGATTTAGCACAATGCTATTTGAGGATGCTGATGAAGCATTGCTAATTCATCACCTGTACAATCTTCTGGCTGCATTTTGGCTATTAAGCATGCTACACATATAAGTGGGTCAAATGTAAATTAGCTCAGTACAGGAGTTACATGGCTCCTTTCCTCTGACTCATCAAAATGGAAATATGCATTATATAATCCACAGGGCAGAAAAAAGATTTAATTCCATGAAGTGTCTGCTTATCATCATTGCACATTATTTGACAGGTGGAATAATATAAGAAGGCAAAGGATGCTTATGGGAAAACAATAGAATGATACATTTGAAAACAGTGCCATGTGAAATATTCTCATCATGTTCTGAAGGAACAGAGTTAAAGGTGCATTTCCCCAGCCCCACATTCATTCACACACGGTGTTACATGACTAAAACACCTCTTAGGCTACGTCTATAGTGCTTCCTTCTTGCACAAAAGCCTATACAAATGAAGCACAGATTAGCATATTGCCACACTTCATTTGCATAATTAATTAGGGGCGGTTTTTGTGCAAAAAACCCCTCTTGCACAAGAGCCGTTCTTCCTCATTTTTTCAGGAATATGCTAATCCATGCTTCATTTGCATAGGCTTTTGCATAGGCTTTTGTGCAAGAAGGAAGCAGTATAGATGTAGCCCTAGTGTGTAAGAATGACACCAGGCAAAAGATGTCAAAGGCCTAGATGTATTGGCCAAGTGACCAATGTCATTGAGATCATTTTAGTATCTCAGAGGTGTTTGGCAAATGCCACTACACTGTAAAACTCTAACATAACCACATCTCTTCTCAGCTAATGGCCTGATCCAGGTTCTATGGGTGTTGGATCAGAATCCCCTTCTGTAAGTGTAATTCCTGTTACACTGATCAACAGGGAAAACTGACCCCATTTTGTAATCTCTTCTCCCGTAGGGAAGCCATGAAGACATTACGAGTCATTATTGCAGTGAATTCCCCACAGACTGGATGATATTGTTTCTTTAGGACATTTGCACTGTTGTGGCCTCTACTTTTGATTTTCCTGAAGATGAATAAATTATTTTGTTTCTGAAATGCCACTTAACCTTCTAAGCACCCTGAAGCTCTTCCTCTCAACCCTTTTCTTTATAATGGAAAGGGAGCAATGCAAACAAAAATGTGATAGATAGAAGGTTGTAAAGTTTGCACAGCCCAAGTACACAGTGTGTGTTTGGGAAAGGTCTGCAGGAAGTGAATGGAATGAATTAATTTCTTACAGGTTATGACCCAGCAGCAATTTTTTTTTGTGGCTGCTACTGAAAGCTCTGAGCTGTGCCAGCCCACAAAACTGCTGTATTGTCTTTGCTTTGGGGAAGATGACTGAGTCCAGTTAGTTGCAGATCCACTGGCCCTGCTCTTATCATCTTTATTACATATCTGTAATTAGCATATTCTTTATATATATGGAATGGATATATGGAATGTTCTTTATATATCTGTACATACTCAATGCTTTGCATTCTTTAAAATAAAACCATGCCCAATTGATGCACAATTTAATTCTAATTCCTTTCCTCTTGTATTTGCAGTAAAACTGAATATTTTTACATTTGTTGTTGAATGTATGGGTCATATAAAATGTCCTTTTCCATAGGACAAATGTGTATTTGGGGAAGGTGGTATCTTCTTCCCCAAGTAGCACTGCAGTATTCAGTGTAGGCAAATAGTAGATCAGCTTTTCAGTTGGTGTGACCTGGCATAGCTTCAATGACTTTTGCAGAGCTACATCCCTTTACACCTGCTAGGGTGAGTGAATCTGATATACATAACAATGAGTTAACTAAAGCTAGATGGAAATTTTCCATAAAAATGTTTTCTGTAAAAAATAGTTTCCACAAAAATAAAAAGTTTCTGCACAAAAGTTTCATCTTTTTGTTGGGAAAACTTCTTCAAAATATGTAATTTTGGGCTGGGTCTTCCCAAATTTAAACATTTTGATTTTTCAAATTGAGTGGAATTTTGTTTTTGTTTAAGGTCATTTTACAGTTAATCTCTGTCCCCTGGAGCAGTCATGATGTTACAGAGAAGTTGACCCCATTCTTCTCCCTAAGCATCTTCTCCCCATTCTTCTCCTATACATCTCCCATGATGTATCACAGTCTCCAGTATGGTTGAACCTCAGTTAGACTTCAGAGAGTTGTGTGGCTGTGATTCATTGCATGAAATGCATCTGTCTGACAATAATCTGTCTGAGAAATAGTCTGGCTGAGAAGCCCAACCCATAGAAGATAATGGGCACATGAGGAACCCAACTCTAACACCTGTAAAGCAGTGTGGCCTATCAGGCAGATTCATTTCAATATCAAACTGAGCCAAAATAAAACATTTAAATTCTGCTCAACAAATTGAAATTAAATGCTTCTGTTCATGAATGCCAAAACATTTCATTTCAATTGAAAATGTCAAAAATATTTTAGGATTTCTTAAGTGACTGCAAATTCTTCTCAACTTTCTGATCTGTGAAAAGATTTGATTTTTTTTTAATTCTAGAAGAAAACAAGTTGCAATATATTGGAATTTCCTGAGTTCTGTATATTCAATTATAGATCAGCTCCCGATTTAATACCAACCAAGCATATAATATGGTTAATTTAATAATATTTTATTTCTTCTTTTTCTATTATGCTTGATTTAAAATGCTGGCATTGCAACTTTTATAGGGAAATGGTAACTCCTTCAATTCCCCAAAAAGGAAAAGGGTAAAATTCTATCTCTTATGAGCACAAATTAGGCTTCTGGGACTGATATAAAAAGCAGTTAAGCACCTAACTTCCTTTGAAAGCAATATGTTAGGTGTTTAAATACTTTTCTATATCTAGGCCTAAGGATCTTAGTCCTTAAACTCCTAAAGCACATATATACTTTTGAAAATGTTGCCAGAAAAAGAAAAAACTTAAAATGTAATGCTTCTGTCACAATCATTGGCACTGATAGTTCAAAGGGACTATATACATTTCTGTTTTGTAAGAAAATTAAAGTAAGGGATCAAACTTTATTCACTACTAGTGCTCCATGAATAATGTAAGACAATTTTCAGACCAGTACTTTGGTGTGCTAAAGTCATTCAGCCAGTACATGAGAAAGATGCTTTAGACAACATCTGCAGGAGAATGAGGTCAAAAAGGTGAAACAAGCACAAACACTGTTGATTCAGGACCAGAGGAAAATAGTAATCTGATGCTAGTCTAGATAGTTTTACCTTATTGAACTGGCAGTCTTCCTGCTATGGGAATTAGCCATGTGACAATGACCTTGGCTTGGTCTCATTACAGAGAATAGTCTTATAAAGCATCACCACTATCCTTTTACAATTCTCAATCCACCAAGTTAATAACCTCTACTTACAAGATACAGTCCCAAACAGACATGTACACTTGGCAGTGAATTTTGGAATTTAAACATCTGATTTGGAGGTGATTTGGAGTTGCATTACTCTAGAGAATAATCAAGGAGAACACTAATAATATATTTCCATGAAAGCTCTTCTGTAGCTCAGCTCCCCTGAAATAGCTTCCCATCCAGCCTTTATAAAAAGAGATATAGGTCATATGGATTTCATGTAAGAGTAGACACAGAACCTGAGATTGTAACAAGGAGTTCCCGGTCTCAGTCCCATGCTGGGTAAAATACTATTCTAGAATAAAGTATGTTTCCTAGTGTGAAAACTACCTTTCCTAGCCACCAAAAACTTAAGTGAATATAAAACCTGTTACTAATATAACTATTTTTCAGTGCAATAACATTATCTCTTTCTTTTACATTTCACATGTTTAGCAGGGAAAAAATAACCAGTCATATGCTTCATCGAAGGCTTTTGGAGAAATTTCAAATAACGTTTTTAAAAGTGCTCTATGCTTCTGAAGTACTTACTCTCTCCCTCTACACCTCATTGCTTTTGGAATTTACTCTGTGACTCTGCATTTCAATGCTGTTAAAAGCAGTTATTTTCTATCAAATACATGATTGTTCTTTTCTCCTTCTTAGAGGACTTCTGCAACCTGGTTTTTTCAAGGCCCACAATGAGGACATCTAATTAATCTCTATATTATGTCTAATTTAGACTTTAATCCTTCTCATGACCTATATATGTGCTTAACTATAATACCCCAGTATTCGCATGGACTTAATTTGGGTGACTCCTATAGGACCGCCATAAAATTCAGATCTAGACTTGGCATAACCCAATTTTTAGATCTCTAGCTTTTTTTAGTGTCCCTCTCTAAAAAGGCTCTATACTATTATAAAATACTCGATTTTTTTTCAAAGTATGGGGATATATAATATAAACTCTCTAGATTCCCACTTCACATGCTACTACTAGTTGCATTCCATCCATCCTTCATTCATATCCCTTACCCTCAATATTTTCTCCTATTGAATCTTAATTAGTATCAGTTAGTTAAGCTCTAACCTCTGCAAGTTATAAAACCTTGCCCTGAAAAACTTAGTGTTCTGTATAACAGAAGTGGAGAAGATGAGATGAACTGGGACTATAAGAGGAAATAATTTGGGAGTAATGTTTTTTAAATGTTCAATATGTTCATTACAAATTTGCAAGAACTGCTTAACAGTTTCTCAGTGATAATTTGAAAGGTGTTAAACCCATTTTTCTGGCTAAATACTAACATGGATGATTATGTTCTCTTGTCTAATTCTCTTTTCCCACAGTTTCAATTGAAGAATTTTTTTACTTCCCTTTCAAAAATATCTCTTGTGTAGTTTTGCTAGAGTAGAATGGTTGCTGTAATTACTTGTATACCCCGGAGAGTTAAGGAACCTTTGTGTAAATGAGAATTAGACTTGTTGTCTCTACAGGCTTGTCTACATGGTGCAGAAATGTGCACTAAAGAGGTATAATTTCTAAAGTACACCTAATGTGTTGCACATTAATTGGCCCATATAGACCCTGATGGCATGAACTGAAAGTTTTCTATTCTTACATAAGCAATAAGAACTTTTGCTACATGGCCAATTAGCTGGAACATGTTGGTGCCCTTTAGAAATCATAGTCCTCTAGTACTCATTGCCCTACCATATAGACAAGCCCTAAGAGTTTTGAAATCTTGCATGAGGAGAAGCACTGTGTAAACATATGATTATTATTTCTTTAATAATATTAATTACCAGTCAGTGATTTAGTAATAAATTATCTTAAATCAGACTCCCCACCTGTCCTCCCCAACTGTATCCAGGGATTAATTTCAGAGGCAAATACTTTCAGAGAAGGTTTCTTCCAAGGCTACTATGTCATACTGTCTGTGATTGTACCAGGGAAAGATTAACGTTTAACATTAAAAGAATAGAAGAGTCCAAGAAATGACCACAAGAAATACATTTGTTTTAAAAAAGGAGAAAATATGAAAACTGCTCTAGCATATTCTGCATGGCATGTATTACAGAAAAGCTTAACTTTGCAAAAAAGATCAGTTATGATGCCAAGTTCAATAACTGCAAGGTAAAATTGCAGAGTGGACTTTTTATTATATTTTCTAATTTGATAATTCATGGCTTAGTGATCTTTACTTATTCATGATGATGTGTTATTTTATTGCTTCTTTTTTTACTGTTTCGGTTTCCCCACTGACTATATATACATAACACCTTCTGTTTATGAAGGGCTGCATGTGTATCTTACTGAAATGCAGCTACCCAGGGGATGGAAATAAGGCAACCAATCTGCACCACAGTAGACTGAATCATACCTGAAGCCTGTTTTGAAAAGAATGGCCTTGCTCTGGGGACAAGGGGGGATGCTATTTTAGATTTGGTTTTGGTGAGTAGCGAGGACCTCATAGATGAAATGGTTGTAGGGGACAACCTTGGCTCAAGTGATCATGAGCTAATTCAGTTCAAATTAAATGGAAGGATAAACAAAAATAAATCTGAGACTAGGGTTTTTGATTTCAAAAGGGCTAACTTTAATAAATTAAGGAAATTAGTTAGGGAAGTTGATTGGACTAAAGAAATTATGGATCTTGAGGTGGAGGAGGCCTGGGATTATTTTAAGCTAAAGTTGCAGAAGCTGTCAGAAGCCTGTATCCCAAGAAAAGGGAAAAATTTATAGGCAGGTGTGTTAGACCAAGCTGGATGAGCAAGCATCTCAGAGAGGTGATTAAGAAAAAGCAGAAAGCATACAAGGAGTGGAAGATGGGAGGGATCAGTAAAGAAAGCTACCTTATTGAGGTTAGAGCATGTAGGGACAAAGTGAGAGAGGCTAAAAGTCAGGTAGAGTTGGTCCTTGCAAAGGGAATTAAAACCCATAGTAA
The DNA here is from genome assembly GCA_019425775.1 of Rafetus swinhoei. NCBI lineage: Eukaryota > Metazoa > Chordata > Testudines > Trionychidae > Rafetus > Rafetus swinhoei. The sequence continues at coordinate 35,483,431 of CM033440.1, forward strand.
AAGGTTTTATAGCCATATAAATAGGAAAAAAACAAAAAAAGAAGAAGTAGGACCGCTAATTACTAAGGATGGAGTGGAGGTTAAGGATAATCTAGGAATGGCCCAATATCTAAACAAATACTTTGCTTCAGTCTTTAATGAGGCTAATGAAGAGCTTAGGGATAATGGTAACATAACAAAAGGCACTAAGGATATGGAGGTAGATATTACCATATCCGAGGTAAAAGCCAAACTTGAACAGCTTAATGGGAGTAAATCGGGGGGCCCAGATAATCTTCTTCCAAGAATATTAAAGGAACTGGCACATGAAATTGCAAGTCCATTAGCAAAAATTTTTAATAAATCTCTAAACTCAGGGGTTGTACCATTTGATTGGAGAATTGCTAATATAGTTCTTAATTTTAAGAAAGGGAAAAAAGCGACCCGGGTAACTATAGGCCTGTTAGTTTGACATCTGTAGTATGCAAGATCTTGGAAAAAATTTTGAAGGAGAAAGTAGTTAGAGACATTGAGGCTAATGGCAATTGGGACAAATTACAACATGGTTTTACAAAAGGTAAATCGTGCCAAACCAACCTGATCTCCTTTTTGAGAAAGTAACAGATTTTTAGATAAAGGAAATGCAGTCGATCTAATCTACCTCGACTTTAGTAAGGCATTTGATACAGTACCACATGGGAATTATTGGTTAAATTGGAAAAGATAGGGATTAATATGAAAGTTGAGAGGTGGATAAGCAACTGGTTAAAGGGAGACTACAGCGGGTCATACTGAAAGGTGAACTGTCAGGTTGGAGGAAGGTTACTAGCGGAGTTCCTCAGGGATCAGTTTTGGGGCCAATTTTATTTAATCTTTTATTGCTGACCTTGGCACAAAAGTGGAAGTGTCCTGATAAAATTTGCGGATGACACAAAGTTGGGAGGTATTGCCAATTCAGAAAAGGATCGGGATCTCATACAGGAAGATCTGGATGACCTTGTAAATTGGAGTGATAGCAATAGGATGAAATTTAATAGTGAGAAGTGTAAGGTTATGCATTTAGGGATTAATAACAAGAATTTTAGTTATAAGCTGGGGACACATCAGTTGGAAGTAACAGAGGAGGAGAAGGACCTTGGAGTCCTGGTTGATTATAGGATGACTATGAGCTGCCATTGTGACATGGCCGTGAAAAAGGCTAATACGGTCTTGGGATGTATTAGGCGAGGTATTTCCAGTAGGGATAAGGAGGTGTTAGTGCCATTATACAAGGCATTGGTGAGACCCCATTTGGAATACTGTGTGCAGTTCTGGTCTCCCATGTTTACGAAGGATGAATTCAAATTGGAACAGGTACAAAGAAGGGCCACTAGGATGATCCGAGGAATGGAAAACCTGTCTTATGAAAGGAGACTCAAGGAGCTTGCCTTGTTTACCTTAACCAAAAGACGGCTGAGGGGGGACATGATTGCTCTCTTTAAATATATTAGAGGGATAAATACCAGAGAGGGAGATGAATTATTTAAGCTTAATACCAATGTGGACACAAGAACAAATGGATATAAGCTGGCTAGTAGGAAGTTTAGACTTGAGATTAGAAGGTTTCTAACCATTAGAGGAGTGAAGTTCTGGAAGAGCCTTCCAAGGGAAGTAGTGGGGGCAAAAGATCTATCTGGCTTCAAGATTAAACTAGATGGGTTTATGAAGGGGATGGTTTGATGAGATAACATGATCTTGGTAACTAATTGATCTTTCACTATCAGTGGTAAATAGGCCAATGGAGGGATGATAGGAGTTACTATAGAGAACTTTCTGGGTGTCTGGCTGGTGAGTCTTGCCCACATGCTCAGGGTTTAGCTGATCGCCATATTTGGGGTCGGGAAGGAATTTTCCTCCAGGGTAGATTGGCAGAGGCCCTGGAGGTTTTTCGCCTTCCTCTGTAGCATGGGGTACAGATCACAGCTGGAGGATTCTCTGCATCTTGGGGTCTTCAAAATATTTGAGGGCTTCAATATCTGAGATATAGGTGAGAGGATTATTCTAGCAGGGGGTAGGTGAGATTCTGTGGCCTGCATTGTGCAGGGGGTCAGACTAGATGATCATAATGGTCCCTTCTGACCTTAAAGTCTATGAGTCTATGAGACTGAGACATGACAAATTTTAACAATCCCTTTTTTAAGAAATCCAAAATAAAAATTAATTTAATAAAAATAACAGTTTTTTAAAATGCAATTATTTCAATAAAGCATGTACGTTTCTCTTTTATTTTCCAAAAAAATCAAAATCAAAACCAAAAAAAACTTAACTGAGTTAAAGACTGGAGCAATACTGGGTACATCTGCTAGTTGTTTTATATGTTTTCTCTGTATGCTTTTGTCCTTAAATAAATGTACTTTGCTGTGACAAAGCTGTTTGATTACTGAATAACTACTGGCATTCATTGGTCATAGTCCTGGGAGAGAGAAAAAACAGCATAGGGGCTGGATATTAGTCAGACATTTCGGATTAACACAATGAATTGCATGGTAGCTGTAGTCTGAACCCTGGTCAGAAGAGAGAGAGGACTATGAAGAGCGGGGACAGATAGGAGTATGTCTAGAGTGCAATTAGCTGTACTCTGCTATTAACTAGCCCCACAGGCATAAGCCCAAGCCTCACAAGCCCAAGTCAATTGGTATGAGCCAGCCCAGGGTTTTTAATTGCAGTACAGACAGAGCCCTAGAGGCCTGAGACTTGAGTGAGCATTCCTGGAGCAGACCACGCTGTGTGTGGGCATGTAAATGTGCAGTTATGCAGAACTGTACCACTGACCATAAAGCAAAGAATCATAGCCACATACACCACACTCCACAGGTTCTAAAATGTGTCAGAAGAAACCAGTAGTGCAAGAGGAACCACTTCATACTGGTATGGGAGAATGCCATGGTGGACACGTGACCTCCTGACATGACCCTCCATGTGACTCCTCTCCAGCCTGCCCCTAGCCAAGACCCCTCGTGCTCTCCCAGTCTCCACCCATGATCCATCCCCTTACCTGGAGGAGTTCTGTCCTCCTCCCACTGTGCCTTCTGAACTGCAGTGGTGAAAGAAGCAGAGCAGTTCCTCGAACATGACTATATCACCCCAGGGTCCCCTCCATCAGCACAGCATCCAATGCTGCTGGAGGACAGGGCTAGGGTGGCATGACTGGGGCAAGTACAGCTATTCTGGAAGAGCTGCCGGTGTGCAGCCAACTGCTGGCCCCATGTTTTGCTCCTTTCTCTGCTGTACTTCCTGGCAGAGCCCTGAACTATCTGGCTCTCCCAGAAACCACAGTGGGGAGAGGAGCAGAACATGGGGCCACTGGGTAGCCCACCCTACATCTCATCCTGCGCAGCTGTACCATCCCCTCCACCACCAGTCCTGTCCTCCAGAGGGGTGGTTACTTTACAGATAGAGAACTCGGAGACCCTGCATGGAAGGGATGGGGGGAGGGCAAAGCTGTGCTAGAGGAGTTCTAGTCCCACAGTCTGCTGCTCCTCTTTCCGGTATACCATACCAGCTATAAATATCTTGCAGGTATGGCACACCATACCATGCCACCTTACTTGCACTGCTGGAAAGAACAGCACTACAGCGCCACAAAGACTACAGTCCTGGCCCCATTGAACTGAATGGGAGTTTTGTCATTGATATCAAAGGGGCAGGATTTCATCCTAAAGTGTTAGCGCTCATTCCATGTTAAGTAGCTCTGCTTAAGGAACTTTGCTTTTATTTAAAGAATATGGGAGAAGGATATAATAGGACAGTTCACTCAGAAATCATCTTAAAAGGTCCAAGCTCACTGTGACCAGAATAACTCTAAAAAGTAACCATGAATCTGATAAAATCATAGGCACATATTTTTAATAATTTAGTTGAAACTTAAAATTTACATTTGAATTTAGAGAAATACAGAAGTAGGTTCAGGAACTTAATTCAAGCTATTATGCAGAACAGCTTCTGTAGCCTGGCACAATTTAGCTATTTTAAACGGTCTTAGTACTCAGTACTCTGAGGCAACAAGCACTTCCACAATTTTTAAGGGGTCAGTGGCTCATATGTTTGTATCAATACAGTATTTAGCTGCTGCATTTGCCACTGATCACAAGCCCTGACAAAAATTTTAATGACACAGTTAGCTGGGCTAGGAAAAAAAAAAAGAAAGATGCATTAAGAACTATTCTCTCTGTAAAAATGCCCCTGAAGCAGCTGAGCACTTTGGATTTTGTCTAAAGACAGTAACACAAGATGGCTAAAAATCCTGAAATATATCAGCACAGAAAAAGAAAATGAGGAACCAGTTAACAATTCTTAAAATATTAATATTCTGGTTTTGTTGTAAAAAGTTAGTTTACCTATATACTCGTTCATAAGCCAACCTTTTTTTCAAAAATAATCCCGCTGTGAAGAGTGGGGCTTGGCTTATGAATGGGTTCTTCCTGAGCTGCAGGAAGCTAGGCTAAAGGACTTGCTAGCTGCTAGCACGGAATCTTTCAGCTGAGAGACTCTTAACAGATAACACTGATAACACTTAATACTTTAACAATGAGTTTTTAACACTGCCCTGCAGCCAGCAAATCCTTGAGCGCCCCCACACACACACACACACTTTGCTTCCAGTGTCTCTGGAAGTTTTATAGTTCAGTGTTAAAGTGCAAAGTGCTAAGCTGAGAGACCCTGTGCTGACTCTGACCCTGAGGAGCTGGGACTATACATCTGTACTCTGAATTCAGCTTATAAATGGGTCACTGACTTTTTACCATTTTTTCTCTGTAAGTTTTGGGGGTCAGCTTATAGATGAATGGGCTTAGTTCAAGCATATATGGTAATTTAAATTCTTCCAAGTTGACAGAGGAGGTTATCATCTTGGAAATGTCAAAAACTCCCTAAAGCTTCAAGGAGCATGTACATGTCCAGCTGTAGCTCTCAATCTCTCATTTACATAGGCAGCCATGGGATGTTAATTAGCACAAAGGGTCAGAACCTTTGTTTTAAGTCTCCTCCAGTTGAACAGTGCTTTCACTCATAGCTTATTTGCCTTTTCTAACATTTTGATACAGTGAGAGTGGTAGTGTACTTTATTCTATGGGCTCCTAGAGACAGACAAATAAATAAAATAATTTGCTTTCAGTCAAGTCATTAATCAATCTAGATCTTAAATTATTCAAGAGATTGTTTCTCTAAACTAAGACAAGGATAAATCCTGGCAAGAAATAATGGAGAAAGTGATTTTCACCCATTGCTGTTCATATTGTAGGTCAGCTGCTATCCTTAATGCTACTTTGATTGGGTCCATCAATTACTAATATTTCCAGGGTCTCTAAAATGTTAATGCTCCCTTTTCCTTGCAGCCTAATTTTGATTCAGCAATCAAAAATCAGCAAAATGATCATATTACTTGTTAATATTTTAATATGGTGCTACTGAGAAACCCTGACTGGAGTCAGTGCCCCATTGTGTTAGACACTCTATACACATATAATAAACTAAATAAATAATAATTATCTATGTAAGCAGAGTCTGAATAAATACTTCCATTACAGCTAGCTGGAATGGAAAAGGAATCCTGGGTGTGTTTATGTAAATACAGTTTGCCCCTGCTTTGCTTAGATGGGTTATATATTTGGCTGTTACAGTGTTTTTTTCTTAATGTGGCTGGTGTTGGGTCACAAATTGTGTTAATACTAATTGCAATGTCTGTAATTATTCGGGGAATGCAAAAGAAATAACCTGGCACAAACTCTCAGTTTAAAGAATGAGATTCTGGGCATGTGCATGTAAATACAGTTCACTCAGGCCTGCTAGATATTCAGCTGTTAAATTGGTGTTTTGCCCATTGTAACCAATCTGGCTGTTGTGGGGGTCACAAACTGTGTTGATTCTAAATGCAGGCATTGTGACATATGATCACCAATGCTTGCAGTAATTGTGGGAATGCAGAAAAGTCAGACTGTGTTTAACTCAGTTAAAAGGAGAGACCCTATCAGTGTAAATCCTGGTCATAGTGGATCACAAGCTAAATATGAGTCAACAGTGTGACACTGTTGCAAAAAAAAGATAAACATGATTCCAGGATGTATTAACAGGATTGTGAACAAGACATGCAAAGTCATTCTTCCACTCTACTCTGCACTGATTAGGTTTCAATTGGAATATTGTGTCCTGTTCTGGGCATCACATTTCAAGAAAGATGTGGAGAAATTGGAGAAATCCAGAGATGAGCAACAAAAATGATTAAAGGTCTAGAAAACATGAGTTTTGAGGGAAGACTGAAATAATTGGGCTTGTTTAGTTTAGAAAAGAAAAGATTGAGAGGGAACATAATATCGGTTTTCAAGTATCTAAAAGGATGTTCCAAGGAGGAGGGACAAAAATTGTTCTCCTTGGTCTCTGATGATAAGACAAGAAGCTTAAACAGCAGCAAGGGAGGCTTATGTTGGACTTAGGAAAAACTTCCTAACTATCAACCTAGGGAGGTTGTGGAATCTCCATCACTGGAGATATTTAAAAGTAGGTTGGATAAACATCTATCAGGGATAATTAGGGTTGGCTGGTGTCCAGTTTTTGCCTGGACAGTCTGGTATTTGTGGCCCCTGTCTGGTAAAACCCCCCCCAGAAAATACAGGACATGTAAACTTTGGTCCCCCGTTTTTGGTTTTTGCTCAACCAATTTTTTTCCTGCCATGTTCGGGATTTTTTTGTGAAAGTATCTGGTAACCCTAGGGATGATCTAGATGGTGCTTGGTCCTGCTACAAGAGCAGGGGACCAGAATTGATGATCTCTCAAGGTCCCTTCCAGTTCTAGTATTCTATGATCTTCAGCCTCCATTGAAATTGGCATGCTACCTTGTGACTGGGCAAAAAGCCTTCCTTCTTGCAGATATTTCTATTGCCATCAAGACCCTATGCATGGTAAAGACAACATTCCAATCTGGGAACCTTCTGCAATAGTTCAGTGGGAGCTTCAGTTTCAAGTGTGTAGGTTAACTTCCACCCCTTGACCAGTTCAGAACCAAATTAGGTTTAGAAAAATTAAAAACTCCTGAAGCCAAATGTGTTGAGTTTATATCCAGTACACTGGGGTAGAAAAAAAGTACAATAAACAGGTCTCAGTTACCCTTTAGCCTTCCAGTAGAAGCTGCATAGATATGTTTGAAGTTGTTTATTGATATTTAGCTATGTGATTCTCATTGCATTGTAATTAGTACCAAATGTATAAGCATACAAGGCTTTTTCATTTGGAATTTTTCTAAAGAAAAGATGTTAGGTAAATCATGTTGAAAAGGGAACTTGTTAGGGAAAGAAAATAATAATGTCAAGTGGATTTTATTTTTCCATTGCAATTTTATGATAGTGTACAGTTATTAATAAACTTAGTAGTTGTCATACCAGAGACAATATTTGTAAATACAATCCAATATTCCAATTTTGTTTTCATGTGTCTCTTTTGTTTTAATTTTATATTGTGTAAGAAACTTCCCACTCTTTAAAAGAATAACAAGTGTCTCTAAGAATATATTCAGCTGGTCCTTTGTATGACTACATTGTTTTGACTAATCAGCTGCTTTTCCTTAGCCTCCTTTGCAGCCCAGACTTTAGCTTGGAGCTCTCAAGTTTCTCATTGAAATGATTTAATCTGTTTACATGAACATCAACCAACCCACTTGAAAAATCATAAAATGTCAAAAGTAATGAACTTTTATCCATCAAAAACCTGAAAATAACAGTGGGTAGGGCTCCCACAACACCTTTGGCAAAACTGCTAACTTAAACAAAGGCATGGATTTGATAAACGTGTCAAATGTCATGTTTCTTGTCATCCCTAGTCAGCTGAGTTTCCTATGCCTACAGGGAGCAATGTCAGAATGCTGATCAACTGGAGAGCCTACTGTGATTACCCAGTGACTTCAAAATCATACCTATTGCAGTGCAGTGAGGAAAGTTCATTCTGTTTTTTTCCCCTTTTATATATAGCGGTATAGCACTATAGGCTCCAGGTGCCTTTGACATAACATTACAAGAGATGCAGAACAGTAACAAGATTACACCAAATACACAAGTCCGTCCTTGCCCTAAAAGCCAGATTAAAACTGAGGCCAATTAAAGCCATGAGTGCCCTCTGATAGTTTTTTTAGAATGAATGGTCCTCAGTCTGAGCTCCAAAGTCTGAGCAAAATTTGCTGTGACAAATACATGTGTCTAGATAAGATGTATCAACAAAAAGGTTGTAGAGCAGTTTTTAAGCTAAGGACTGGGGGAAAGCCGACAGGTGTGGAGGAGCACATGGATTGGAGAGAGACATCTATTAGGGGAGGTTCTATTAATAGAGATGCTCTATGTTCTAGTCAGGAGGAGAGGATGGAAGTATGGGTCAGATCAGATGAGACACAGTCAAATGAAAAAGAGTCTAGCACATCAGGAAATGGCAGACAGATAAATAGTGACAAATTATTAAAGTGCTTATACACAAATGCTAGAAGTCTAAATAGTAAAATGTGTGAACCTAGAGTGCTAGTTTTAAAGGAGGATATTAATATAACAGGCATCATGGAAACTTGGTGAAATGAGGACAATCAATGGGACAGTCATACCAGGGTACAAAATATATCGGAAGGACAGAACAGGTCATGCTGGTGGGGGAGTGGCACTATACGTGAAAGAAAATATAGAATCAAATGAAGTAAAAATCTTAAATGAGCCAAAACGTTCCATAGAATCTCTATGGATAGTAATTCCATGCTCCAATAATAAGAATATAGCAGTAGGAATATATTATTGACCACCTGATCTGGACAGTGATAGTGATGCTAAGGGAGATTAGAGAGGCTATCAAATTAAAAAACTCGATAATAGTGGGGGATTTCAACTATCCCCATATTGATGGGGTACACGTCACCTCAGGACAGGATGCAGAGATAAAATTTCTTGATACGTTAAATGACAGCTTCTTGGAACAACTGGTTCTGGAACCCACAAGGGGAGAGGCTATTCTTGATTTAGTCCTAAGTGGAGTGCAGGATCTGGTTCAAGAGATAAATATAACTGGACCGCTTGGAAATAGTGACCATAATGTAATAAAATTTAACATCCCTGTAGTGGGAAAAACACCTCAGCAGCCCAACACTGTGGCATTTGATTTCAGAAAGGAGAACTACACAAAAATAAGGAAGTTAGTTAAACAGAAATTAAAAGGCACAGTGACAAAAGTAAAATCTCTGCAAGCCACATGGAAACTTTTCAAAGACACCATAACAGAGGCTCAACTTAAATGTATACGCCAAATTAACACAGTAAGAGAACCAAAAAAAGTGCCACTGTGGCTTAACAACTAGGTAAAAGAAGCAGTGACAGATAAAAAGATATCTTTTAAAAAGTGGAAGTCAAATCCCAGTGAGGAAAATAGAAAGGACCATAACCTTTGTCAAATTAAGTGTAAAAATATAATAAGAAAAGCCAAAAAGGAGTTTGAAGAATAGCTAGTCAAAAATTCACAAAGTAATAGTAAAAGGTTTTTTAAGTACATCAGAAGCAGGAAGTCGGCTAAACAGCCAGTGGGGCCCTTGGACGTTTGAGATGCTAAAAGAGCACTCAAAGATGATAAAGTCATAGCGGAGACGCTAAATGAATGCTTTGCTTCAGTTTTCGTGGCTGAGGATACTGGGGGAGATTCCCAAACCCAAGCCATTCTTTTTAGGTGACAAATCTGAGGAATTGTCCCAGATTGAGGTGTCATTAGAGGAGGTTTTGGAACAAATTGATAAACTTAATAATAAGTCACTGGGACTGGATGGCATTCACCCAAGAGTTCTGAAAGAGCTGAAATGGGAAATTGCAGAACTATTAACTGTGGTTTGTAACCTATCCTTTAAATCAGCTTCCATACCTAATGATTGGAAGACAGCTAACGTGACGCCAATATTTTAAAAGGGCTCTAGAGGTGATCCTGGCAATTAGATATTAAGTTTAATGTCAGTACTGGGCAAATTAGTTGAAACTATAATAAAGAATAAAATTGTCATGATTGGATGAATATAATTTGTTGGGGTAAAGTCAACATGATTTCTGTAAAGGGAAATCATGCCTTACTAATATGCTAGAGTTCTTTGAGGGGGTCAATAAACATATGAACAAGAAGGATCCAGTGGATAGTATACTTAGATTTCCAGAATGCTTTTGACAGGGTCCCTCAGCAAAGGCTCTTAAGTAAAATAAGTTGTCATGGGATAAGAGGGAAGGTGCTTTCGTGGACTGATAATTGATAAAAGACAGCAAACAAAGGGTAGGAATAAATGGTAAGTTTTCTGAATGGAGAGAGTTAACTAGTGGGGTCCCCCGAGGGTCTGTCCTGGGACCCATCCTATTCAACTTATTTATAAATGATCTAGAATAAGGGGTATACAATGACGTGGCAAATTTGCAGATGATACCAAACTGCTCAAAATAGTTAAGACCAAAGCAGACTGTGACAAGCTTCAAAAAGATCTCACCAAACTAAGTGATTGGGTAACAAAATGGCAAATGAAATTTAATGTTGATAAATGTAAAGTAATGTACATTGGAAAAATAATCCCAACTATATATACAATATATTGGGGACTAATTTGGCTACAGCTACTCAAGAGAGAGATCTTGGAGTCATTGTGGATAGTTCTCTGAAAACATTCACTCTGTGCAGCAGCAGGGAAAAAAGCAAAAAGAATGTTAGGCATAATTAAAAAAGGGATAGAGAATAAGACAGAAAATATCTTATTGCCTCTGTTTAAAACCATGGTATGCCCACTTTTTGAAAACTGCATACAGATGTGGTCGCCTGATCTCAAAAAAGACATATTTGCATTGGAAAAGGTTCAGAAAAGGGCAACAAATGATTAGGGATTTGGAATGGGTCCCATATAAAGAGAGATTAAAAAGACTTGGAATTTTCAGCTTAGAAACGAGGAAACTAAGGGGGGGATATGACAGAGGTCTATAAAAACATGAATGGTGTGGAAAAAGTGAATAAGGAAAAGTTAGTTACTTATTCCCACAATATAAGAACTATGGGTCACCAAGGCTACATCTAAACTGCAGGGTTTTTGCGCAAAACCAGCCGCTTTTGCGCAAAAACCCGCAGAACATCCATAGCTCAAGTGCGTTTTTGTGCAAGAAAATGTACAGTAAATCAAAAGAACAGAGAGGGTTTTGCAGTGTAGGTAATCCTCTTTCTGAGAGGAATAACTCCTTTTTGCGCCAGAGTTCTGATGCAAAAATGTGTGTGTGGACAAGCAATAGGGTTTTTTTTGAGCAAAAAGAGCCAATTGAAAAAAGCACAGGTACTCTGGTGGCTATTCTGTGAATAGCAATCAGAGCTTTCTTTCAAGAGAGTGTCATGCACTCTGGATGCTCTCTTTTGCAAAAGCGCATCGCTTTTCCAATGTGCTTTTGTAGTGTGGAAACGCTCTTGTACAAGAAGTTTTTGCAGAAGATCTCTTCCGCAAAAACCTTCTTGTGCAAGAAGCCTGCAGTGTAGCATCCCAGGATGCTAGGAATTATTAAGAAAGGGATAGAAAATAAGACACAGAATATCTTACTGCCCCTGTGTAAAACTATGGTATGCCCACATCTTGAATACTGTGTATAGATGTGGTCTCCTCACCTCAAAAAAGATATTTTGGCCTTGGAAAGGGTTCAGAAACGGGCAACTAAAATGATTAGGGGTTTGGAATGGGTCCCATATGAGAGAGGTTAAGCGACTGGGACTTTTCAGTTTAGAAAAGAGGAGACTGAGGGGATATGATAGAGGTATATAAAATCATGAGTGGTGTGGAGAGGGCGAATAAAGAAAAGTTATTTATTAGTTCCCATAATAGAAGAACTAGAGGACACCAAATGAAATTAATGGGTAGCAGGTTTTAAACTAATAAAAGAAAGTTCTTCTTCACACAGCGTGTAGTCAACCTGTGGAACTCCTTGACAGAGGAAGCTGTGAAGGCTAGGACTATAACAGCGTTTAAAGAGAAGCTAGATAATTTCATGGAGGTTAGGTCCATAAAAGGCTATTAGCCAGGGGATAGAAATGGTGTCCCTGGCCTCTGTTTGTCAGAGGCTGGAGAAGGATGGCAGGAGACAAATCTCTTGATCATTGTCTTCAGTCCACCCTCTCTGGGGTACCTGGTGCTGGCCACTGTCGGCAGACAGGCTACTGGGCTAGATGGACCTTTGGTCTGACCCAGTATGGCCGTTCTTATGTTCTTATGTTCTTAGACATAGCCCAAATGAAATTAATAGGCCGCAGGTTTAAAACAAACAAAAGGAAGTTTTTCTTCACTCAGCACACAGTCAACCTTTGGAACTCCTTGCCAGAGGATGGGTGAAGGCTAGAACTGTAACAGGATTCAAAAAAGAGCTAGATAGATTCATGGAGGTTAGGTCCATCAATGGCTATTAGCCAGAAGAGGTAGAAATGGTATCCCTAGCCTCTGTTTCTCTGGAGATGGGTGACAGAGGAGGGATCACATGAGGATTACCTGTTGTGATTCCTCCCTCCGGGGCATCTGGTACTGGCCACTGTCGGCAGACAGGATACTGGGCTAGATGGACCTTTGGTCTGACCCAGTATGGCCGTTCTTATGTTCTTATTCATAACTTTTAAAGAATGCACAATAAATAGAGAGTAGAATGCAAGTGAGTGAGCAAAAAGAAAAAAAAAAGTACTGTTTCCATGAAGGCAACTGAAAAAAAGGGACTTTGGCAGGATAGTTCCTAACTGAACTATGTCTAAATACTAGCATTTAAATCCACAATTAAATGTGGGCACAATTTTATGCCAGGAGGCCAGCTGTAAAAATAAGGCCATTAGTATATCAATTTCCCATGGAGAAAACGTGGATGATAATGAGTATTTTACAGAGGTGTTGGAAAGTATAATAAGACAATGTTTGTGCCATGCACCACTGAAATCAAAGAGAACTTAACCCATATTTCAGTGGTAGCAGGCTCAGCATCCTAAAGCTTTAGGTTACTACTGCTACTCTTTCTGCTAATGTTGTTATTGGGTTCCAACAACCTCATTTCCCCAGAAAGCAGGATTCCTTTTAGAAACCCAGGATCTTAAAAGGTGACTTTTGGGCCTAATCTAAGTCAGGACTGAGGCAAGGGCACAGTAAATCACCAGCAAATAACTGAAAACAGCAGCAAGAGGGTAGATTCAACTTTTTTAAAAAACAAGTATTCAACATGCAAATATACCCTTTATATTTCCTAGTCTTTCAGTGCACTTTTATCTCTAAAGTATAGTATTTCAACTGAATTAAATTAACATGTTAGGTATCACTGACATGCCATCTGAAGTTTTTGAGCACCCAAAGGTGGGATAATACTTATCCATATTTTCATTATATAAATACTAGCGGGCTGTGCCCAATGCTCACAATGCTCGGCAACTCCCTACCCGGCTGCTTTCGCTTTCACAGCCAGAGAGCATGATGATGTCATTTTGTCACCTGTCAGGAATTTTTTTTTTATATATGGAGAGAGATAATAAAGAGATGAGAATATCTGCACTAGTTGCATTAGACAGAGTTACACAGTACACAGAATTACAGATAGAAATCTTCCTGTCACATGTTGGCTATTTGGAAAGGAAACAGACTGAAGTAAGGGGTTTCAAGAGGAGAGAAAAATATCATTGCTTTTCCAAATAAAATAAGAGAAAAAAAATAAGTAAAACATACCACCAGCAAATTATTATCCAGCTTAATACTGCCAAACCACTGATCATAGTCACTCCTAAAATGATGGAGACTAAAGAGCCTTTAGGAATCCTTCCAGAGTCTGAAATGTAAAAAAAACAATGTTTTATTTGCATCAGCAAAACCAACAAATGTTATTAATGTGTCAGTCGTAGTTTTCCAGCAATCAACATCATATTTTTTGCCATGCACAGGAAGAATTGCAAGGCCACTAGAGTGTTCTCTTTCAAATCTCTCAGTCTCTCCACTGTCGACTATAATATACAGGAAGTTGAAGCTGAACAAATTCAGACTGGAAATAACATAGATATTTTTAATAGTGAGGGTCAATTACCATTGAAAGAACTTACTTAGGGTCATGGTGGATTCTCTGTCACTGTTAATTTTAAAATTGAGACTGGATTTTTTCCAAAAATAATTGTCCTAGGTATTATTTTGGGGAAGTTCTACAGTCTGTATTATACAGATGGCCAGACTGGATGATTACTGTGGTCTCTTTAGGCCTTAAATCTCTGACACTACACTTAATAAAGGTTAGCTCATAACTGTCTCATTCTTACTTTGTGATTCCTCCCATCCTGTATGTTGAATCCACCTGTTATCTCTCATCTTCTTTTGTGGTAGGGACCATCTTTTTGTTATGTGTTTCTTGCCTGAACAATGTTGTTGTGTCTTTTGTAATACAAATAAATTTATGCATAAGAAATCAGATTTATATAACCAATATAGTGCCAGATTCTGCACCTCACTCTACAGAGATGCTCAAATGGAAGGAAAAGCATAAGGAGCTTTCCATTATTTCTTACACAGCTTACAACTAGGCAAGTCACAATGGTGGTTCCCTGCATTCAATGGAACACAAGAACTGCTTCCTCTCTATTCCAGCACCATAAAGCAGACAGAGAGAAGGTGGAGAAACATATGAGTCAGTTCCTAAAATCCTTACTCAGATTTTACTCAGGCAAAATTAGGTAAAATTCCTCCCGAGAAAGGAATCCAAACCTTCAATTATTTGTCTTTGCAGTAAGAAAATCATTACCATCCTATGGTTATTCATTAGTCTGAAATTTATTAGCCGAGACAAGGTGACTGAGGTGATATCTTTCACTGAACCACCTTCTGTTAGTGGGAGATACCAACTTCCAAGCTAGACGGAGACCCAGAGACGAACTCCATGTGACTCAACAGTTTGCCTCTCTCACCAACAGAAACTGGTACAATAAAAGGTATTACCTCACTCACCATTTTTATCTAATATCCTAGGACTAACATGGCTGCATGGCCACTGTATATGTTGGCAGCCTGAGTTAAGATTCTATATTCATAAAAGAAACCATTACTGCTGAGATAAATTTCACCTTTGTTAATGACTTCAGTTAGAGTCGGTTGAAATTAGTGAAATATGCCATTGACAAATGCTGGTTCCTGGAAACCAAAATATGGGTGGAATGAGTCTCATCTCACAATAGCTAATCACCTGGTGGTCAAGGTACTTCTCATGGATATAGGAGACCAAGGTGCAACCCCTAGCATGGCCTGATTTCGAGCATCAACTTGAACCTAAGGCTTCTATTTCCCAGATAAGCGCAAAAACCACCAAGCAAATGGCTCACTCACTCATGTTTTTTCACAAATCATTTCTAAAAGTCTCATTTTCATTCAGCATTGGAATGAAAACAATTTTTGAAATCTCAAAATTTTTTGTGAAACAGAATGGTCATTATTTAGTCAGCCCTGGTTTCAATAACTGAGATAAACTGTCTTCTCAGTGCTGGAAGTAATCCAGTCAGAGCACATTTGAGACTTATCCATTGAGTATTATTGAGAACTTGCTCTGCCCACGTCCATGCTCGAGCTCATGGGACTAGCACCAAGCGGCCATTTAATTGCAATGTTGACAT
This sequence comes from Rafetus swinhoei, assembly GCA_019425775.1. Classification (NCBI taxonomy): domain Eukaryota; kingdom Metazoa; phylum Chordata; order Testudines; family Trionychidae; genus Rafetus; species Rafetus swinhoei. The sequence continues at coordinate 35,499,062 of CM033440.1, forward strand.
TCAGGCTCAATCTGAAGCCCAAACTCTGGGACCTTTCCACCTTGCAGGGGCCTGCAGCCTGAGTCAGAACAGCTACACCACAATAAAACAGCCTGTTAGCCCAAGTCCTGTGATCCCAATTCAGCTGGTCTGGGCCAGCCATGTGTTTTTTAACTGAAATGTAAGCCTAGAGTTCAAATACAAGCTCATGCCTAACCCTCTTCCATCTACACACACATTGCACTAATCCAGGGGTTGGCCCTGGATTCCAGGGCTACATGGAGATGGAGGATCTGAGCCACAGTCAAGCCAGAACCCAGGGTTCAAATCTTATTGCTTTGCAGTGTAGGTGCAGCCCACTGAACTCATACTCTGGGACTCTGCCAAAAGTATCCCACAATCTCATGGACCTGTTTCCTTTGTCCTCTGGACAGGCTTGTTTGGTGGACAGTCAAGTTTTTCCACACTGTACCATGAACAAAGGGCTAAAGCACTATATTTTGGAGGGCTCTAGGAAGTATGGGACATAGGTTGTAGGACTGGAGTCTGCATAATGCATTGTAAATGCTGGAGCCCCAGTTTGGGACCCAGGGCTCAACAATACCTAACCTGGGATTACACATGAATGTAGATGCTTAATACCTAGATTAACAAACCCAGGGTCTGCTCAGTCAAGTTCTACTAACCCCAGGCTGATACTGCATTGTAAATATATCCTAAGGGTCAGATTCTTCCACCCTTACTAAACTTGAGTAGATCCTATTTCCAGAAATAGACCTATTAAAATCAATGAGATGAACACTTTGGGCCATCTTTACTCACAGTGAATAGTATTTTACTCCACAAGCAGACCAGTTTACTTCGATTAGTAAGTGTGGGTATAATTTGTCCTATAAGAAAAAGTCTTCCATGATGGCAGTTGCTTGCCAAGCATACAGAAAAGAACTACTTGCAAAAATGACATCCTAAAATCTTGTCCCCAGAGCTCATACTAGAATAATACTAGAATGCATGGCAGTTTGCAAGAGGATTCAGTGCAGGTGAGGATAGCAGTATTACTGCAAAACTTCAGAATTCCTACAGGTTTACAGCTTTTGGCACATATCAATGGTTAGCTGATAACATCTACAAAGAGACTGGCAAGAGCATTTATCTACTTAGAAATTTTGTAGCATATTACATAAACCTTCTTCAAAATAGAATACTTTGTTTATTAGGAGTAATTCCAAAAGTAATTTTCTTAGGCCTGGTCTATACTAAAGAGGAAAGTTGACTTAAGATACTCAACTCCCGCTTTGTTAATTATGTAGCTGGAGTAAAAGTATCTTAAATCTTGTTTTGGCACAATTCACATAGCAGGAGGTTGATAGGAGCATATCCTCCTATTGACTTTCCGTACTCCTTGTGCAGAGCAGGACTACCAACACCGACAGGAGCACCTGCTCAGTTTAAATTAGTATGTCTTTGCTAGACCCGCTAATTTGAACCCCAGAAGACTGACTGAAGCAGCTTCGATTTTCTCGATAGTGTAGACAAGCCCTGTAGTATTAGATATGAACAACCTTAGTCTCTTTTTCTAAGCATTAAAATTACCTAGCCCTTTAGGTTATCACCTTACTTGGTTACAGACCCTTCAGAAATTCACTGAACGGATTATAGGAGTAGCTAAGTGTAGTGGACTAGACGACAACACATAGGTTCTTTTAAAAATTTAACTTTAACTATTACCACCTCTCTGAAAAATAAAAATACTATATAGAAATGCATTATTAGTTTATATACATTCATAGGAAATTCATTAAAAAATTGGCACTTTCAGATCAGCATAAAGCATCACAACACTGGAAAAAATGTTACTTGTCTAGCTGTGTGTCCATCAAAGATATATCATTAGGATAGATCCCTAATTCAGATAGATGGTATTTGGATAAGAGAAAAAACAGGCAAAATCTTATCCTAAACAAAATGAAGCCCCTCATACAGCTATACATTCCTGTATGTTGTGGTCATTGAGTGGCAATCTCTTCATTCCATTACACTCTTCATCTTCTAAAATGTTCCTCATATTTTCCATTATATGAATTTTTATCAGGGAATGGCTGAAAGAAGCATTTTCATTACATTATTATATATTTATATTTTTAAAATAATCCATATTATATCACTCACTGTGGCAGTGAAAATTTAAGGAGAGATTTTCAAAACCACCTAGGAGGTTTAGGAGTTACATATCCCTTTCATACTTTGAAAATCTCCTTCTAATGGGCTAACTAAATACCTCCTAGTTTCTTGGTTCAAAAAGAGGTTTCTTCCTACCTTTTTTGTACAATTTATCACCTTTTCCAGCCAACATTTTTCTGAAGGATGGCTGAATACCATTGAATCACTTCCTTAATTTGAAGCTATAAGCATGGAGAAAGCAGAATTCATAAACCAAAGATTAGCAACAAATCTGTGTTACAATATTTATCATTGTCCTGAGTGTGAGACATGTGAGCTGAACATTTCAACAATTTAATTTCCCAAATCAAGGTTCCTGGTAAGGATTTGTGATTAAGTGAGAAATGTTTCCAACTTTAGAAAAGAAATCCTTGTGCCGAATGATAAAAAGGGAGTGAAAGTGTTATATGAATATGCAGAATAAAGGTGTTAACATTACTAAAGCTCTTTAATTTTTAAAGAGGATTGAAATCCTCATAATAATGTAAAGTGTTCTCACAATTTTAAATCATTCTAAATGGCACAAGGCCCAAATTTCAATCACTTTCTTATTCCACTTGCTTATTTACGATAATCATCCTGTGGATTTAGAGAGGAGATGGGTTGCATTCGCAGGCAGGTTCACAAACTCACTACAAATGTATAAGGAAATCACTTGGAATTTAAAAATATTCTATTTTAACAAAAATTATTAAAACAACAGCACCAAGAAAAAAAACCCCAACAATCCACAACCCTGAAAATAACTGCCACAACAACCTGGTTAACACTTAAAAACAGTTCCAAAAAAAATCACGTTGAGTCTGATACTTTTGCATACTGGATAAAAACTGGATCATTTCTGATGGCAGTTGGCTGTGGAGGATAGTAATCTGTTATCAATTAAGGATAATGGCTCAAATGTAGATTTACCTTTTATTAAAAATAATCTTAAAGCACTTCACAAATTTGACCAAGCTTTGAGAGGAGGGAGCTGTTTTTCAGCAAACAAGAATACTATATACTGTACCTTTCACACAGTTGAAACTGCATGAGACATGGTAGGTAGGCACAGTATAATTACCCAAGCAGGAGTTTGGCTAAGAACCTAGGCTATGTTTAGCCTGCAGGCTTCTTTCAGAAGAAGCTTTTCCAGAAGAGATCTTCTGAAAAAACTTCTTCCGAAAGAGTGCATCCACAATGGCCATGTACATTGAAAAAAAGATCTGCCTTTCCGAAAGATAGTGTAAACATTGATTGGACACTATGTCTCATATAAGGCCACCCGGAACCACTTTAGGCAGGGCTTTAGGTCACCAGTTGCTTCCAAGTACTGGTGCCAAAGCCCAGCTGAGACATGTGCTTAAAGGGACAGCCGTTTCTCTGCTTCTGCTGTGTCCTTGCCTACCTCTTCGAGCGACAGCAAAGCTCTTGCAGTGCATGCTGTGGTTGCCCTGCCACAGCATGCACACAGCCACAGCTTCTGTCTTTGTGCCATGGAGCCAGATCTGCCTCTGGGCATGTGATGGCCCCACACGGCCAGGCTGCAGTTTCTGCAGCACTTTGTGCAGGTTGCCTTCCTGGTCCTGCACGAGTTCAACTCAGAGCTCATTCTTGGGACCCTCTCCCTGTATGCGGGAGCAACACCTTTGCAACTGCAACCCACTGAGGAAAGGTGTTTCTGGAGGCTGGACACCAGTTCCTATTGGTGGGACTGGCTGGTTATGGAGCAGTGGGATTACCAGCAATGGCTCAAAAACATCTGCATGTGGAAAGCCACCTTTTTAGAGCTGTGTGCCTGGCTTGCCCCTGCCCTCCAAAGACATGACACCCACCTGCGGCCCATCATCCCCCTGGAGAAGTGGGTCGCCATCACCATATGGAAGCTCGCCACCCCAGACAGTTACCAGTCAGTGGGCAACCAGTTCGGTGTGGGCAAGTCCACAGTTGGGGCCCTTCTCATGGAGGTAAGGCACTCTGAGGCTGCAGTCCCTGCATGGGGGAGAAGGGAAGGGGTTGAGTCCTGTAAAAGGGGGACCCTTGGGAAAGGAAGGTATGGGGGGAATTAAGGGTTGGGAGAAGCTCAGGCACCCCCTCTCTCAATCTCTGATTTGTGTGTTTGTGAAGGCCATCAACTCCAGCCTGCTGTGGAGGGTCATCCACCTGGGAGACCTGGACCCTATTGTGGCTGGATTTGCTGACCTGGGGTTCCCAAGCTGCAGTGGAGTGATTGATGGGACCCATATCCTGATCCACACACCTCAATATTAAGTGGCCCAGTATATCAACTGCAAGGGCTACTTCTCAATGGTGCTGCAGGCCCTGGTTGACCACTGTGGACAGTTCACAGACATTTATGTCGGGTGGTCGGGCAGAGCGCATGATGCCTGAATTTTTCAGAACTCCAGCCTCTATGGGAAGCTGGAGGCTGGCACATTCTTCTCCCGCTGTGACTTTGAGGTTGGGGACGTGAAGATGCCACTGTGAATTGTGGGGGATGCAGCCTATCCCCTCATGCCATAGCTTATGAAGCCTTATACCAGCCACAGACCCAAGCAGGGACCAATTTAATGCCCACCTCAACTGGGCCAGGATTCAGGTTGATTGCGCCTTCAGCCGCCTCAAGGCACATTTCAGTTGCCTCCTGACATGCCTGGATGTGGGGGAGCACAACATCCCCAAGGAGGTGTTGTGTCCTCCACGACATTGTGGAGAGGAAGGGAGAGGCCTTCCTCCCAGGATAGGGGGCAGAGGCTGGCCGTGAGGGGAGACCCTTTGAGCATCTGTGGACAGCTGCCATCCACCAGGCCCATCAGGCTGGGGTGCGCATCTCGTAGGCCCTGAGTGAGAGTTTCTCTCAAGGACCCCAGTAACATTCTCCCCAGGGCCTCCCCCCCCTATGGGCATCTGGCTTGCTGCATTATCTCTTTCACACCACAACCCCTCCCTTCCCCCCTTCCCTGACCTCTCAATAAAGACACCTGTTTGGTTGTGAACAAAACAAACTCTGTATTGATCTTTCATTAAAAAAGCTGGGGGGGGACTCCTATCCTGGAAGAGGAGGGGGGAGGTCCTAACCTGGAGGGTGAAGGGGGCTAGGAGTGGTGTGGGGGGTGGCTGGATGTGCCACCTCGGGTGCAGGGGCCTTGTCAGACTTGGGGTCGGGTGGGTCCTGGGACCACAGGGAGGTGGACAGAAAGGGGGGCTGGAGCGGGATCAGGGATGTCAGGGGGAAATGGGGAGGGAGCAGAGGCATCGCTTGGGTAGCAGGGGGAGGAGGAATGGACATAGCAGGGGGGGGCAGGAGGTGGTAGGCAGGAACAGCGACAGCAGCCAGATTTGCCATCCTGTTGCTCATGAAGGCACACATGCTATCACACCACTGAATGAGCTGGTCCCACACATGGTTCTGCCACTCTGCGTCTTCCTGGATTATCTGTGCCAGAGTCTGCTGCATGTCGTGCAGGACGCTGACATGCTGTTGTATCAGGTTTTCACGGACCCTGGGCCATCTAGCCCAGTATTCTGTCTGCAGACAGTGGCCAATATTAGATGCCCCAGAGGGAGGGAACACAACAGGTAATCCTCACGTGATCCCTCCCCTGTCACCCACCTCCAGAGAAACAGAGGCTAGGGATACCATTCCTACCCATCCTGGCTAATAGCCATTGATGGACCTAACCTCCATGAATCTATCTAGCTCTTTTTTGAACCCTGTTAAAGTCCTAGCCTTCACCACATCCTCTGGCAAGGAGTTCCACAGGTTGACTGTGTGCTGAGTGAAGAAAAACTTCCTTTTGTTTGTTTTAAACCTGCTGCCTATTAATTTCATTTGGTGACCCCTAGTTCTTATATTGTGGTAATAAGTAAATAACTTTTCCTTATTCATTTTTTCCACACCAGTCATTATTTTATAGATCTCTATCATATCCCCCCTTTGTCTCCTCTTTTCTAAGCTGAAAAGTCCAAGTCTTTTTAATCTCTCTTTATATGGGACCCGTTCCAAACACCTAATCATTTTTGTTGCCCTTTTTAGAACTTTTTCCAATGCTAATATATCTTTTCTGAGATGAGGTGACAATATTCAAGATGTGGGTGTACCATGGTTTTATATAGAGGCAATAATATGTTTTCTGTCTTATTCTCTATCCCTTTTAAAATGATTCCTAACATTCTGTTTGCTTTTTTCACTGACGCTGCACAGAGTGGATGTTTTCAGAGAACTATCCTCAATGACTCCAAGATCTTTCTCTTGAGTAGTTGTAGCCAAATTAGTCCCCATCATATTGTATATATATATATATACAGCTGGTCCCCGACTTACGAACGAGTTATGTTCCAAGCACTTGGTCATAACTCGATCTGTTCGTAGGTCAGATTACATTCACTTATGTACGACCACACTGTTCATAAGTGCAGATTTCGTTTGTAACTCGGGGACCGGCTGTATAGGAGGTTGGTTATAAATACGAACGGTCGTAAGTCGATTAGTTCGTAACTCGGGGACTGGCTGTATTTGGGATTATGTTTTCTAATGTGCATCAATTTAAATTTATCAACATTAAATTTCATTTGCCATTGTTACTCAATCACTTAGTTTGGTGAGATCTTTTTAAAGCTCTTCACAATCCCGGCAGGGAGAGGCGGTCAGTCATCCATGCAGACACTGTCCCTGAGACCATGCCCTCCTCTGTGAGCAGTGACCAACAGTTCTCAAGCCAGAGGAGGGGGATGTCCCAGGAGCAAGGCCATGTGTGGGCTGCATAGCAGGCCCTGCCTTACAGGGGCCCTGAGGTGCCAGGGGACCATGCTGCCCGCTTCTCACCCCCCCAACCCACAGACAATCAGGCAAGGGAAGTGTCTGGCCACAGTGGGATCCTCTCATGGGTGGCAGAGGAGCCGGGAGCAGCCTGGTCTTCCCTGGGGCCTGCACACACTCCTGCACCTCACAGCGCAGCCAACAGGAATGGATGGTGTCACGCACGTGGAGGCATTCCGGTGTATTGTGTGCGGCACTCTTCTGTGTGTCTAGGGTTGTGCTTGTGCTCTTGTGGCTAGCTTGCTTCCAGCCATGGCACATGGTGGGAGGTCATCCCCATCCCCCAGGGCCAGATGTGTGTGGCTTCCCCTGATCCTGAGAGCAGGATCCCAGGAGTAATCAGGGGCTGCAGCACAATGTCCAGCCCAAGCAGCCCAAGCACCCCTTCCCCTCTGCATCCGCTTCCCCCGCCCTGTGTGTTTGACAAACTGAGAGGACTCATCTGAAGATCCCTCCTGGCATCAAATGATGCCTGGGAGACATCCTGGCTAATGGCAACCAGCTCCAAGCACAGCGTGATGGTGGCCATTTTGTCCGCCTCCTTCTGCTCCTGTCCCTCCTCCATGACATCCAGCCAGGCGACAACGGGTGTGTCGAGCCCGGAGTCCACTATGATGAGTGGGGAAATGGCTTTCCCACCTCCCAGGATTTGGTGGAGCTCTGCATAGTAGCAGCAGGTGTGGGGTCCTGCCCTGGAGTGCGAGCTGCACTCTCTGGCCCTGATGTATCCCTGATGGAGCTATTTCACCTTACGCTGGACCTGTTTCATGGTCTGGGGTGGGTGTCCGCACTCTGCCAGTGACTCGGTCATCCAGCCATAAATGTCCACATTGCAGTGCTTGGAGCGGAAATCCTGGAGTGTCTCCTTCTCGCCCCACAGCTCGAGGAGGGACAGGATATCCACTCCAGGCCATGAGGGTGTCCAGCTCTTGGTACCCCTTGATGTGTCCTGGGAGCCTTGCTATTGCTCCCTGTGAGGGCCAGGTGGGTCTCAGGGGCTTGTGGCTGCACTATCATTGAACAGGCCTGTAGCAGGGAGAGCCATGCGGTCAGGGTGTTGCTCCAATGCCAGCTTCCTGCCACAAGGCTTGTCCAGGGTGCCTGCAGCTTTAAGAGGTGCCAGGAGACCAGGACTATAGAGTTGTGATTACTTTGGACTGAGTGGCCACCAGGCCACCTGTGTTATTTCCTGGAGGCCTCTTCTTTCAAAAAAACCAAAACCTCCTCTTTACCGTCCATACATGCCTTTTTCTGAAAGAGCTCTTTTGGAAAAAGGCTTCTTCCTCATAGAAAGAGGATTACCGCTGTCAGAAAAAACCCCTCTGTTCTTTCAATTTTCTTTTGAAAGAATGGGATTGCAGTGTGGATGTAAATAAAGTTTTTTCGGTAAAACAGCTGTTTTTCCAAAAAACTCTCTAATGAAGACATAGCCCTATAACTAAAATCCATTATCATTGTGAAAAGTGGCAAAGAATCTTTAATTACTGCAAGGGATCAAGATGACAGTTTTACATGGATGCCAAAAGGTAGCACCTCCAAAAATAGTGTTGGAAGATGGGATCAGAACAAATTTGTATGGAAGTGTGCCACAATTTTCTCCAGCTTCCCCAGAGCTGGAGAAGGTATCAGGTTTCCTTGTCAGCTATTGACTTGATGACACAATAATTAGCTAATGAGATCTGATGAGATCACAACCCAAGTGTGGAATGTCTGCAGTTTAATCCTTGGATCTAGAGAGATAAGGGTCATGGTCTCCTTAAAGAATCTGTCAATAAAGATTAACTGTAAAGGGTAATTTCTGTTGATTTTTAGTAAACAGGACTAAATAGCTGCTGATTGATTATCCAAAGTGAAGCTGAGAAATTAATCAGTCTCAAAAGCATTCATGGTAGTTATACTATAAATAAAGCAATTCAGGTTATTCAGCAAGATGAGGAGGAAGGGAGAAGGACATGAGCCTAGTGACCCAGGCACTTAATTATCAAATAAGGTTTTCTTCTATAGCTTTTAACTTGAACCTTAGTAATCATTGGAATCAGGGTTATGTGTCACATGACAGGAGTCTGTAACCCTGGATTCCAGTGATTATTGGTAAATTAATTGTTCTCAGACTTCAGGAAAAGAATCAGCCTTTTTTTTTTTAATTTAAACATAGAAACCACAGTTTCACAAGTATCCAGAAGTGGTTTGCTGTTTGCAAGAAAATAATATATGTTATGACTCTTCTGCGGTATTACCAGCTCACATTTTCATTATGCTGTTCAGAGTAATGTCCAGCTGACTTCAGGGTTCCATAACTGAGGGTTGCAATGAAATGAGAGCCTAAAACTGTATGTTCAGTGAGAGTCACAGCTCATCAACAATGTTATAAAGTACACCATTGCTTTAAAAGAAACATTTTTAAAAGAAGCTAGAGTGCTAAAGAGAGGGAGAAACTGAGGTTCTGAAAAATACATCCCATTACATTTACCTTCAAAAAAAGGTCTGAATGTCCTTTTTTAAGGAGGTTCATAATGAATCAGCATAACCAATTCCTGAGTTTCATTTTTTAAATGTGAATTAACCCTGTCACCTGTCTATGCCTCCAACCTGGAGCTGTGCTGGCACATTGGGGAGCTCATCCTTCTGCTTTCACTCACACAACAGACTTTTTTATTATGATCTACAAGCTCTAAAGGTGGGCAAGCCACAAAACTATATAAATAGACATTTCTAAAAAGAAAAATCAAGGGGCATGAAAAAGAAGGGGATAAAGGAATGGAAAGATCAGAAGGCAAAATGTGTGTGTGGAGGGGAAGGGGAGGGCGAGGGACATCAGTAGTAAATAAGGAACTTACTCTGTTTTTAAACCCTAGCACAGTAACTCCTGCCTCCTTGTGTGTGGAGGGGAAGGGGAGGGCGAGGGACATCAGTAGTAAATAGGGAACTTACTCTGTTTTTAAACCCTAGCACAGTAAATATAAAATACAGTGTGTCCAGAGTTGGATAATTTGTGAGATTGCCAAGGAAATCGGGCAGAAGGCTTCACAGTTGTAGAGTCTGCCAGAAGGGTGGAGCAGTTGTGGAAGTACAAGTCATCTGTTGAGGGGCACTTAGCTAGCCTGTGCAGCTTCAAAAATGAATAGCTCTGGCTCACATGCAGCAGGATGTGCTAATTCTGTGCAGCCCTGGAGCTCACTTTGCTAGCAGGGATTATATGGATTTCCAGCTTCAAATTAAATCTACCTTCCCCAGCAGAAGCTCTAGGGGAAGATGGCAATGCAATGATGGAGGTGGAAACCTACTCACTGGAATAGGGGTAGCAATTTATATATATCCTTATTCACCCTATCACACCTTGCTCCAGGGCTCACAATGGGTGTTGGCTCTGCTGGTGATACCATATGCTTTTTTTCTTGACAGCAGGGAAAGATCTCAGGTGGTAATTCTGCAAAACTGCTCTTGCAGCCTGAGACTTCTGAAGCTGAGCTGTCTGTGGGGATAATTATCCCCTGAATGTGCCTGGGTCAGCAGTCTCCCTCTCCTATCCGAGCAGCCCTGTGTCTACTGGTGTTATAAAGGGCTTGCTCCTGCTTTTGTAATATGTCACCATGTGAACATGAATGGCAGATCATGGTGTAATCTGAGACAAGTATCTTCTGGTGCAATCCCAGAGCTTTCTTTCCCCAACACTCCCCCTGAGTCTGTTGGTTTCAGGAAAATGAATCTGAAAAAAAAAAAATGCTGCAGAAGCTCCCAACTCTGCCATTCCTCTGCCAGATACACCTGTGCATTCCTATTGGCTGAGCAGAGTGAGTGGCCCTTGCTCCCAGCTGGTGAGGGTAGGAGGCAGAGGAGTAGCAGTGTTGCTACCAGTTAGCTGTACAAAATTCTGGGGCTTCAGCTCTCACTTGCCTTCCCTAAATGGTGCCTTTGCTAAGGAATAGTGCAAATGATGAGGTTAAGTCTGTAGATTTGAAGGGTGATCACAGTGTGTATATGTTCAGTATTCTGACTTTGCCAGACAAAATATGACTGTATTTTATAGGGCTGATTGTCTAAATTGTGTGTGTCTATTAACAACGTATTTTATATAATAAATTATTTTTTACTTTTAAAATTTACAGGTTTACAATTTGCACACCCATATCAGTGGAACAGATTTAATGGATTACCTATGCATGTTCTTCCATCTTTTGCCAGTTCGTAAGGATCCATGCAGAGACACTGGTAGCTGCCTCTGGTGTTAATGCATTTAGCAGATAGATGGCATGGTGGATTAATTTGGTTTTCACATTCATTGATGTCTATAAAGTAGAAAGAATGATAACGGAGAGTCAGAAACTAGGATCTTGTTCACACTATCTGCAATAGGAATTCCAAAGAGAAGGATACTTGTGTTCTAAAAGTAAAATATATATAAATACTGTCAGTATTACTCCTTTATTTTATGTGGGTAAAATTGCTAAGAAATTATGTGGAAATGACCCCCCCCCCAAAAAAAAAGAAAAAAGAAAGAAAGAAGAGAGTAATTAGTGCAGCCATCAAATAATTTGTGATGGTTCACTTAGGGGAACCTTTTCAAGTTATTAACTTGAAGTTGTGCATAACATTAGATCATGTTACACACACACACCCCATGAAACCTCTTGTGCTTTTAATTTTCCCATTAATTTTCCTATTGTGCAGTGCAGCCAGGCCCATACTGTTACCCTTAGACCCCCTTTTCTTCCAGAAACTTGTATAATTTTGAAACCATCTTCAGAAATGCCAAGGGTAGCCTTTTGATTTAATTAAGTGAATTAGTCTTAACTTACTATACTGTATTTAAAGATTGGGCACACACTGCAAAGATAGGCATGCAAAAAAGTAAGAACGTCATACTGTAAAGCTCAAATAGCATCTGCATTAAGTCAGTTTTGATGAGTTTCTTTTAATAAATGCAGTGTTTATTATACTGCTTGTTTTCCTATAACAAATATACAGGCTTTTGTTGATATTACTTAACATAGCAACAAAAACTAGGATGAGAAATGACTCATTCATATCACTTACTTATTCAGTTTGCTGCCAGAACATTAATTTATTGAAAAAGAATTATAATTCATTATACAGCTTTACTTCTTTATATGGTATTTATGTGGGTGGAAGTCCATGGATAAGTAGGATTTGAATAAAGGAGAAAGCTGCAAATTTTATTTGATTTTTCTATATATGGCATAGAATTAATGTAAAAAGCTTTTTATTCCACTCCCACAGACATGCTGATAAACAGACTTATAGAGGATCAGCTGTAGCACTTTCATTCAAATTAATTTGCCACCATCCATGAAGTATTCCTAAATATGGCCTTTTCAGAGTTCATTTTCTTGAGTGTTCTCATAAAGTCTGAACACTCTGAGTCTATGTAAACTCAAGATGAACGCACAGAGGGTACTGAATCCTCCATAAAGTGTACTCATATACAGTGAAATTCCATTAATTTAAATAGGATCATAGAACTAGAAGGGACCTTGAGAAGTCATTGAGTCCAGTTCCCTGCCCTTACAGCAGGATCAAGTACTATCCCTGACAGATTTGCCCCAGATCCCTAAATGGCCTCCTCAAGGGTTGAACTCACAATCCTGGATTTAGCAGGCTAATGCTCAAACCACTGAGCTATCCTCCCCCCATGTAATGTAATGTAATGTAATGTAATGTAATGTTTCCTCTTTTCTCTCTCTCCCCTTTTCAGTGGCAAAGGGGAAAAAAAAGGAGGGATAAGGAAAAAGGATAAAAGGAAAGAGGAAGATAAACAAAATCCAGCTCCTGAGAATTTTAATAAATATTCATTAAAATTGTTGAAAGAACAAGAAAAAATTCATTACCATATTTCAATCAGCTGTGCAGGTCAAGTTACAATAGCTATAATGCTTTAGGATTTTGCATTTTCTAGGATGGGAGATTATTATTATTATTAATATGATTTTTCCCTTTTTTGTTCTAAGATCAAAATTTCTAATTGCGTAGTTCTTGCCTCACTTACTTGCTGGATATATAGCCTGCTGATGGTGCACTAGTAATGCAGGGGAGAAAGTCCACTGAAATAGCACCAGGAAGCTGCCTGGAACAGTCTCTAACTACTCCTATGATTCTGGTTGTAAGAAAATGAGAAATACACCTCTCACTCATTTCCCTTTATATGATTCCCACTGGGAGCTACATGCTAGATTGTAGTTCATGTTTTAGTAGTTAGTTGTTCCCTTGGCATCCTTTCCATAAGCCCAGCCGCTGGATCAGGATGAGCAGAGTCTGAGTTTCTTGTTGCTGCCAGAACATGGAAAGTGAAATGAGTTTTGAAATAATTCACTTTTTAACATGGAATAAAAAGGCTTTTTTGATGAATCATATTAATCTTGGTCATTACAAAGTCAGAAATGTGCAAATACAGATACCTATACAAACCGGTGGTAGAAAATTCCATCCTCTGTTTGTGCAGGTTAATTGCTCTTCTCCTTGGAGTTGGTACCCCTTTTGACATGAGTAAATCACCATAGATTTTCCAGATTCTGAACAATGTACAAAGTTTCCATTTGCTACTTGTTTTGGGAATCCACATGTTTCCTCTAGATATAGTTTAAAAAAACACATTATGAATTAAGATACTTTTTAGTTTTATCACTCATACACCACTCTGTTTCTATTATATGTCCACTTAAACAGGAGCTTTTAAGGGCTAACTGCAGTATTTATGATATCAGTATCATAAATACTGTATTGTACAATTATTACCTACTATTAACTATCTATGGTACTTATGTGGCCCTTATTACTGCAGTTCCTCACAATCACTAATGCATATATGTTCAAAACAGTGTAATAGGAAAGTACTATTATTTTCCAAATGGGGAGCAGAGTTATAGTGAGACCAAGTGATTTGCCCAAGATCACAGGAAATCTGTGGTAGTGCAATGACTTGAAGGCAGGTCTCCCAAGTTCTGGGCAACTTTATAGCCAAAGACCCATCCTTCCTACATGTGTAGTGAACATGCTTAATTATTAGATTACCTTGCTGATTGGTTTCCTGCCATGCTTCTAAATTTATTCCAGGTACATTATCACATGACTCAAAGTCTTGAGGAAACTTCCCAAGTCGAAAGACATCAAGTGGCACTTCAGAGAGCCCTGTGTTCTCGCAGATTACACGGGACAAAGAATGTTTTCTTAGTTCATGCCTTTGAGCTTCTGTGAAAACATGAATGTTTTCCCACCAAAATCTGTAAAGATTTGCAGGTCCTTGTTAAAAGTATTATATTCCAGGTGTTAATTATTTCTGTTTGCAAAGTGCACTACTATTATGAGAAGAAAAAATAAGCGTTTCATCAAAACATAGTTAAGGAATGTGCACTATACTAATGGCAAAACAACAGCAACTACATTGGTTAAAGATTTATATGCCCACCATAAAATCTGATATAGATTCAATCCTGCAAAGTGCTTAGTTCTCCTGCAACATGCTAAACACCACAGGTTCCTATGGAAGTCAGTGGTAGTTGAGGGTATTTAGTGTCTTACAGGAGAGCTCAGCATTTGGCAGGACCAAGGTCTATTTACTTTTATTTCTTGACAGGGGAACCTTAAGAACCATCCCTTAAAAGTAGCAAGATCAAGAGGGTGAAATCATCTAGTGGAGTCTAAAAAGAGGTGATTCTGACATCAGAAGAGGAAGTTACCCATTACAATAATGAACTGGAGGTGAAGGTGGGTGGGAGTGTTCAGAAGCTTGAGGACAAAGAACAATGTGACACTGCTCTCGAATTCTTCCCTTCTTCACTATCAATCTTCTCCCACTAGGAAATCAGAAACTCTCCAAGCCATAAAGAATGGAGATATTTTCAGCACAAGCTTAATCAGTAATCACATATTCAGACACCTCATGCTCAGAGTTACACATGCCAGCAATCAGATTATACATTTGTAACTTTCTTGTCTCCACAATATACTATTTGTTAAACAGATATCTCAGGATATATCACCAAAATATATATATATATATATATATGTCTCTCTCTATATATATATGTATATATAAATATAAATGGGCTGGAAAGAGAACTATTTATCCTTGAGGTAACAGTCAATTCAGACATGACAAGCCATAATATAGTCAACAATCAGACAGCCAGAAGTTCAGCTGCAGAGAGTTGGCCTCTTTCTGACTCTCAACCCAGGCTCTGTCTACACTACAGAGCTCTTGCAGAAAAATGGCTGTTTTTCCACAATTACTTGTGGAGTGTCCGCACCTCAAGTGCGTTTTTGCACAAAAAATGGAAAGAACACAGGCATTTTTGCGCAATAGGTATTCCTCTTTCTACGACGAATAACTCCTTTTTGCGCAAGAGCTCTTGTGCAAAAAGGTATGTGTGGATGGGGAACAGGGTTTTTTTGCACAAAAAGAGGCAATCGAAAAAAGCACAGGTGTCCTGGTGGCCATTCTGTAAATAGCAATCAGAGTTTCCTTTCGAGAGAGTGTCCATGCGGTCTGGACGCTCTCTTTCACAAAAGTGCATCGCTTTTTTGATGCGCTTTTGCAGTGTGGATGCACTCTTGAGCAAGAAGTTTTTGCAGAAGATATCTTCTGCAAAAAGCTTCTTGCGCAAGAAGCCTGCAGTCTAGACATAGCCCCAGGGAGAAACATCTGAATAAGAAAAGGCCAGGGAAAAAGGAATAACTCCTGATGGAGTAGAAACAATGTATTCCAAATGACTCTACCGGATTAAAGTTTGGGTGTGATTTTGCTTGTTCAAAGGGGAATCATTGCAATTTTTGTTAAGTAGCTGAGCAATAAGAGTTCAATCACTCTGAAATTTTGTTGAATTCTGATTTGTGATCTTAAATCAATGTCTAGAAATTGATATCTTGAACTCCTTTTTAACTGGCATCTCAATTAATATATGAAGTGTGAGATTACCTGAGCATTGTATTATTACACCACAGTCATTACATTAAAAATAGACTTTTCCTTTCTCTCCCCTAGAAGAGTGACAATCAAAACAAAACATTATGTAGCTCTTTAATATTTATCATTCACTTATTATCACAGCCTATCTATACAATTTTCTTGTTTTTTCTTGTTTCTTCCCTGTTTGGGGTCCACAAGTTTTGTAGCCTTATTCCAAAACTCATGGTTGTTCATCTGGCTGTTGTGCAATTGGTCTCACTAAGGTTTGCTGATATTTGGTCCACGGACAAATCTTTGGCCTATCCATTGGTTCTCAATGATTGTTACAAGAGCCACCGTACCTATATACCTTTCTGACCTATGCTGGAAATGTCTATACCAACAATGTCTAGCTTCTCTGTACTGGTCTTCAATTAGGGCAACCAGCATTAGATCCCTCACACTATCCCTTCATTTTCTGTCATGGGGTGTCCAGCTGTTTGACCATCTTAGCATTTTCATTTTCTTAGTGGGAAGCATAAGGATTTCTCTTCCTGTGTCTGGTCAAATCTCAGTGCCATACCTTAGGGTGGGTCAAATTATACTTTGAGGTAGGACATGTCTACACTAGGGGAAAAAAGGCCTCATGGCAGTGAGTTCAGAGCCTAGATCAACTGAGGGGCCAGCACCACTGGGCTAAAAGTAACAGTGAAGGCACTGCAGCTTTGGTTCTGAGACTCACCCCCTTCACTGAGTTTCAGAGCCCAACCTCCATCCCAAGCAACAATGTCCATACTTTTATTTTTAGTCTCCCATCCAGACACCTGTGAGCCTGAATCAGTTGACCTCAGTTCTGAACCTTGTTGACATGGATTTTTTTTTCTGTGTAGATGTACCCATATGTATTCTACCTTTTAAAATTTATTGTCATCTTTTTATGACAGAATGGGAGTCAGCTCATACCATTTGCAATAATCAGCTTTGGTACAATGTCAGGCATAGAAACCAAAGAAATACAGGACTGAAAAGTTACAGGTTATCTAGTCCAGTTTCCTGCACTGAAGCAGGAGTGAGTGTAATCTAGACCATCCCTGACATGTGTTTGTCTAACCAGTTCTTAAAAACCTCTAATGATGGGGATAAATGACAAAGATTCCAAAACCTCCTTAGGAAATTTGTTTTAGTGCTTAAATATCCTCACAGATAAGAAGGTTTTTTTTCTAATGTCTAGCCTAAATCTTCCTTGCTGCAATTTGAGCCCGTTACTTCTTCTCCTGTCCTTGGTGTTTAAGGAGAACAATTTATCACCCTTCTCTTTACAACAACATTTACTTACTTGAAAATGGTTATGTTGCCCCTCAGGCTTCTTTTCTCCAGACAAGGCTCAGGAGGTCACCTTTGTCAGCAACCATTTATCCTAGGCATTTAAATTCTTTCACTCTCCTAAGCTCTCTGTCTGTAATTTCCGTTATGGTGAGCCCTCCTGATCTGTTGTCATAGCCTCGATTTTACCAACTTTCACTCTTAAGTCCAACCTGCTCACAACTAATCATTGTGTCTACCGTGCAATCGTTGTTCAAACTCCATGGAAGGAAGTGAGTGTTTTTATTATTATCACCCAAACAACTACTACATTTGATCTGTGGTTTTAAGAGTGAATTGTTAAATAAGCCAATTTAAGGGGGCAAAAGATCAGAAAGATGGCAGAATTAAGCACATATGTTATTATTTAAATTCAGATATGTTTCATTTACTCCCCTCTGCCGACAGAGGGATGTAGACTAGGCACATCGCTATTGCAAATGAAGCGGGGATTTAAATATCCCGTGCTTCATTTGAATAAAAATGCCCGCCGCTTTTTGCCAACGCAGCACTTTGCTGGCAAAAAGCAATAGTCTAGACAGGGATCAGTCGACAAGGAAAGCCTTTTCTGACCGATCCCTTATGCCTCGTGCAACGAGGTTTACAGGATTGGTCGGGAAAGGCTTTTCTTGTTGACCAATCCCCGTCTAGACTTCCGCTTTTTGCCGGCAAAGTGCCGCGTCGGCAAAAAGCAGAGGGCATTTTTATTCAAATGAAGCATGGGATATTTAAATCCCCACTTCATCTGCAATAGCGATGTGCCTAATCTACATCCCTCTGTCGGTAGAGGAGTGTAGTTTAGACACACCCATATTTAATACTAGCAACGTTATAAATTATTCAGAAGAGATAAAAATTTTAAATGGTATTTAAAGCAAGTCTTTGTGAACTGTTTGTTGTGTGAAATGCTGTGCTATTTGTATAGTAAAAATATTTCATTTTTTGAGTTAATTGAAAATTTTAAAACTCCTTTTACACCCCATGTGTAATTTTTATGTATGTCTCAGAGATTTTACATCACTCTGGCACTGTAAAGGGGTTTTAACGTGGGTGTGAAAAGGAACTTAATCTAAATGAGACTTGCCCTAAAGGCCCAAGTAATATAAAATGGGTCTCTTCTCAAGTGAATCAGGATTAGTCCTTTAAGGGCTGGCAGGACTTAATCCTAACTCTATTATATCACATGGACCCTTTTTCCTATTCCTCATGTTACAAGTTACATTTATTTATTAAAAAAAATGGGTAGTTTTTAAAATCCATAAGAAACAGACTGTTTTTATATATTGAACACAGCTATTATGTCTGAATCTTAAGTTTAACCAGAGACTGACCCTGCTGTTTTTCTTATGCAGGTAAAACTCTGTTTCACCAGGATGAAGTTTGACACTTGCACAAGATTTCTTGCACCACTTAAGTCTCATATAAGGGCTGTGCAGGAAGCATCTGCCGGAATAGCAGCATGGAATTGCTGTGCATTCACAATGCACCACAGAAGTTGTCTTCTTCCTGGTAGGAATCATTCCCCACATATAAACAAAAGGGAGACTAGAGAGAAGATTACAAGGGGGGAAAAGAGTGAAACAGTGGTAAACTGTGCTTAACAGGAAAAAATAGCATGCGGGGGCGGGGGGAGGAGAGGGCAAGCGGTTTAAGATATTAAAGTACAGAGTTACTATATACAAATAAACAATATAAATCCACTTACCGGTCACCATCCCTTAGGGCTTTCATTTGCTTTCCAATTATACATGCAAATAGTGGACCAGTTCTAGCACCTGGAAGGAAGTTTTCTGCGCGAGGCCACCAAGCCAAACATCAATATTGTTTGGACTGTTGTAGAGTTCCATTATTTTTTCAACTACCTTCCTATTAGCTATTACTGTGTTAAGGTCAATTTGAGTTTCCAGTCTTGGTAAACCACAGAATTCTCGCCAGTCATTGTAACCTAAACATATTGAGTTTAGAAAGAGATTAGTCATGAAATGTGACTGTTTAACACAGCACTCAAAATTATCTCATTTATAGGATCCAGATTCTAATACCATTACTCACACCAAGTAGCACTTTGCTCTGAAAATAGACTTAGTAGAACTGGTAGAAATCAATGGGCCTATACTCAGTGTGAGTAAGGGTGGCAACATCTGGCCTTTCCGAGATAGCAGAGCTATATTATGATAATGAAGGCAAAGTTAGGTATAAAATAACATTTCCGTTTCTAAAAATTCTGAAGTCTGATGGTAGAGCAAAAGGAAAATCCAAAAGTTTGGGGTGCATACAAATTGGAATAAAAAGACTTAGCTGATGCATTTGTATCTTGAGTCTAATTTTTAATTAAAGAAAAGGAGAAAGAAAAATAGACCACCTCAAAATAACTATGGATGATCCTGTTCTGTGAAAGTCTTACTATGTTTGCCTGGCAGCTGCAACGTTGCCTCTTAAAATTAATGAAATGAGTGACTGAAAAACAAATTTGGGACACACACAGGCTGCGTCTAGACTGGCATGATTTTCCGCAAATGCTTTTAACGGAAAAGTTTTTCCGTTGAAAGCATTTGCGGAAAAGAGCGTCTAGATTGGCACGGGTGCCTTTGTGCAAAAAGTGCTTTTGCGCAAAAGCATCCGTGGCCAGTCTAGACGCGATTTTGCACAAGAAAGCCCCGATCGCCATTTTAGCCATCGGGGCTTTAAGTAAAACACAATCCTCCTGTCTACACTGGCCTCTTGCGCAAATACATTTGTGCAAGAGGGCTTATCCCTGAGCATCATAGTATTTTGCGCAAGAACACTGACAATCTTACATTAGATCGTCAGTGTTCTTGCGCAAATTCAAGTAACCATTGTAGACAGCTGGCAAGTTTTTACGCAAAAGCAGCTGCTTTTGCGCAAAAACTTGCCAATCTAGACGTACCCATAGGGTTGGGCCAGTGCAAGTAGTGAAGGTTATCGCGTGTCATGCTGCTACCAGAAAAAGGAAAAACAAGAAAGGATGAGAATCGCTTCATAATACAAAATTCAATTCTCTCTTTCTTTGTCTGGAAAAGCTAAACCATTAAACCCACATTGGTGACAGGATTCTAACAGCTCATGCTGAGATGAATCAATGGCATTTAATGATACTTATCAGGAAGGGCAATGGTAACATTTTTAACTGTGACCATGTCAGGAAACCAGAATCAAACCCAGGCCCATGGGCGTTCTTTGATGGTATCAGAAGCCTCCATGATACAGTGGTAATGATGACCAACTACACCTGACCAGCAGCCTTAGTGCTGGTCTGTGGATCCACAATAGACACTGATTGTCTTTATCATAGCTACTATTTATTTTTGCTGTGTATTCCTAAAAAAGAGTCTAACTATCACTGAATAACCATGTTGGTACATCTTCAGAATGTTTCAAATACAAGTAGTGACTTCTTAATCATTCACATAAAAAAATCTAGAAATATGTAACAGACCTGGGAGTCCATGATCACGTCCACGCTGTAAATTTAATGATGCTAAGTCCAATGACTCATTATCAGATAATACAATGAGCCTTTCTGTTAATTCTTCATTCATCATTTGATCCTGTATCAGTAGTTTTGCTGACCTTGCTAGAATACCTCTTAGTAAAGGGTCCAAACCTCCTATAAAACATAAAATCAATACTGTGTCAAAGTTCATGTGGAAAAAAAATCATTAGATATTTTCTTAATATTTCTGCATGCAGTTTTTCTTCTACATTTTTTTAAATCGTCTGTCTTTTAAATGTCTTTAAATTACAGTGAAACAATGACATGCTCTGTTTTGAAAAGAAAACAATATAGTTAAGAGGCTCTGGCCGGGTCTTAAGACAGCAGAAACTTTGCTATCAGAAACTTTGCTGATTTTATGAGATGAATAAGAGGTTTATAATGAATGATATTTGTATACTTCAAAAGACTAGATAACAAAAATAAATTGTCCCAGTTGATATTAATTCTTTGGGCATTGTTCAACATCCTGAACCAATGATGCAATTAAATGAATGTTCCTGACTTTGAAATGCAATTAGGAAAAAGTTTGAAAAATGCTGCAATAATGTGAAAAGATGTAGTCCATGTAAAAACATACCTCCTTTAATGAGCCTCCAGGGACTAAAGAAAACTTCATGCATATGAAGATTTAGGAGGTCTGGGTCATCTTGATACTGAGCATTAAGTCTCTTTATGATTGGGTGTATTGTTGCATGACCAAATCGAAAAGCAGCTGTAGAAAATACATTTGAAATGGTGGGATCTACTGTGTGATCATAGCCTTTATACAGACCAAGATACTCATTAAAAGCATCTGGACCAATGATTTTTGGAATATAATCTCTTAAAGTAATAATCTGAAAAAAAGGAAAAAATCTCCATTAATATTTACATAATGCAACAATACTTCACACTAGTATAGTGCATTTCCATCCAGTGATCTCTAAGCTCTTTCACAAGCGTTAATTAATTAACATTTTCAACAAGTCTGCGAGGCCCGCAAGTAATATTGTCCTTATTTTACATATGGAGGACAAGAAGTTTAAATCATTTACCCAAGGTCATGCACTAAGTCAGGGGCAGGGCTAGGAACAGAACCCAGCGAGCCAGGCTCCTAAATCCCCAGGTGCAACCATTAGATCAAAGCCTGGCATGGACAGATTACCAGAGCTGTCTGTAATAGCTTTCTTTAATGAGGCTGAGAACTCGCTGGTGCCAAGTATTGATTTGAATCCTAAAAGATTGATTTGGACAGCATAAACTACTGAGCCTTTCAATTAGACCAGCATAGACCATGAACAGATTCTGTTTTCAGTCACATGTTTAAATGTTCACTCCCAGAAACCTTTGATTGACATTTGATAAGAAACTGCAGCCAATGAATATATAGACCCATGTAAATTGGATTTTATAATGGAAATGCTGATAAAATCTCCCATTGAGTGCTTTTATAGTATAATAGAGTTATTAAAGCATATACAAAAGGCTTATTAGTAATACTGACAAAAAAAGAAGAAATGATATGTTGCACTGAATACCATGCATTGCAGATTAAAGATTACATTGGATTTATTAAAGCATAATTGGATGAATATGAAGTGCAGTGAACTCAGTAAAACACATTTCAAGTTTGACAGAATATGCAGTAAACTGACCAAACACATTCGAAGCTTGATATAATGCATATTGAAAATCTAGCAGGGATAATACAGTCTCCTCAGATATTGGGATTTATTATCCTGGGCATGTCACACAGAAAAGCAAGCTCCAGTGAAATCTACAAGATATGATGCCACATATTTGCCAGAATTCACTCTACACAGAGCAATATAGGCAGCTGTTGCTGTTTCTTTTTCAGCTTCCTCTCATTCACTTTTCTAAATTAGTTCTATTCATGTAGGAAAGAAACTCTCTCAAGATTTTGCACAGCTGCTTGATTAAATTGCATGCTGTCTGTCAAACATATTTTAATTGCTGTAAATTAGTAGTATGGTTGTCATTTAAAAATTTAACATTTGCCAACACTTATTACACACACATAAAGATATTGTTAGCTCCAGTTATAATTTTTAGTTTTGCAGCCTCATAGTTGCACATTGTGCTGGGACACAAAGGGTTGGAGTATGGACTTTTCAAGTTTGGAGCCTCACTCTCCAGGCGTGCATTGGTTGGAGACACTGTAGATGCAATACTTACATCTCCATGATCAAAGTGAATCAGGGTAAAGGAAAGTGAGAGTACTTTGTTTTATGATCTGGCAAGTCAAACTGGCCAAAGTGGAGCAGAACAGTGATATAAATGTGATACGGTCAGCAATAAGCACAAGCACATCAGGAATCTTGGCCATATAGACACAACACTCATGGACTGCCTTTGCTTTCCTTTGCTCTCCAGTTGAAATAATAGATTCAATTAGTGATAGAAATGTAGCCGTGTTAGTCTGGTGTAGCTGAAACAAAAAAGCAGGACTATGTAGCACTTTAAAGACTAACAAGATGGTTTATTAGGTGATGAGCTTTCGTGGGCCAGACCCACTTCCTCAGATCAAATAGTGGAAGAAAATTGTCACAACCATATATATCCTTTGGTATATATGGTTGTGACAATTTTCTTCCACTATTTGATCTGAGGAAGTGGGTCTGGCCCACGAAAGCTCATCACCTAATAAACCATCTTGTTAGTCTTTAAAGTGCTACATAGTCCTGTTTTTTGTTTTAGATTAAATTAGGCATCAACTAAAGGCCAAATCTCCAGCTCCATGCCTAAGTCTAAAAGGAGAAAGACAGTTCACTTTCAAGGTCCTCCACGTATTCCAGAAATTAGGGGCTCTAACATTGAATAAGGTCATTAAAATGATAAGGCTAATAATGGAATGGAGCTTTGTTTATTTGCTGTCTTATGTTGGAAGACGCATGGCTTTGGTAGTGCTTAGGCTAGAGGGATGGTGATTGTGTGCCAGGCAGAAGCATTTTATGTGAAATCAAGGTGAAAACTGCGGATACTGGAGAAAAAAACCCCCTGGAACCTGACATAAAACTACAAGAATAGCATATCAGAATCTCTGACATCTAATCCAAGGAACCAACGCACAACCTTATTACCTTGGACTTGTCTCGAGAGGTGGTGAGAAACAATAACATTTATCATAGGGAATGTTAAAGATTTACCATCTTGCCAAAGTTTAAAAAAAAAAAAGAAGTTTCAGTGCCCTGCAGAGATTGAGAATGTTTTTTCTGTGCATTTGATATGCAAAGCAGTATATCTGCCACAGAAAGAAAGTGTGCAACCTAATCAGGGGGAGTGATTTTAAATAAAACTTTATTTTCATATTTTCTATGCAATAATCCTCATAGTTGTTTTCATACAGTATTCCTTACATATTCAGTTTCTTTTACGTAAGTGACAGAACAGCCTTGCCTCAAAACACTTCAACACAATCAGCACCAAAGAACTGTAGCTTTACAGGAGAAAGAAACTCACAGTTGCTGCACTTCCCTGGAATTTATCATTTACTTTGAGACTGTCTTTGAGTGATAAATTAATGTTTGTAACTGCATGTAGTGTTTATGAAATGTAGGGCAGAGAGGATTAGAGCCTGCAGAGTGCTGGGAGTCCTCTAAGCCCAGAGATATTCATGGGATTGGAGATCAATTTAGCTCCTCTCCCAAGGCAGCCAGCACCTCATAACATCAACTCCAACCTCCATAAAAACCTCCTAAAGAAGTATATTTTAATCAGTGATATCAATATCTACCTCTTCTAAAGAATGGCATTGCTGCAGTAGTGGCCAACTTCATAAAATACAAGTGTTACTGTCATGGCATGTTCTATCAATTCATTAGTTGAATTACTTGTTAATAGAGTAACTAGACCCGTGGTGTCCAATCAGTTCTGAAGCAGTAGCGACTATAGTTGCCACTTATTCAAGGCAACTAGCCACACTAAACTGGCCAAATAGCCACATGTGGCTAGTGACTAGTGTGTTGGACACCAGAGAATTAGATAACAGACTAATTCGTGTGAAATAAAACATACTCAGTTCCACATGAGGAAAAGTCACATTTTCTCAACAATAAAAGCAGTCATGTAGCACTTTAAAGACTAACAAGATGGTTTATTAGGTGATGAGCTTTCTTGGGGCAGACCCACTTCTGCCCCACAAAAGATCATCACCTAATAAACCATCTTGTTAGTCTTTTAAGTGCTATATGACTGCTTTTTTTTGTTTTACCAAGGTCAGACTAACACGGCTACCTCTCTGTTATTTTTCTCAACAATGTGAGACACAAAGCCTTGATGCTGTTCTTTACATGGGAAAGGGGATTTATGCTTCCATTTGTGTACTCATACAGAAAAGTGTATAAAATTCTGTTTAAGCAGCATATTTTTAACTGCAAGTGTACACTACCCATGATCTAATCATTCATTTTTTCTTACTCCTCAGATCCAGGATGTTACCCTTAGAGTCTGGCTTGCAACAAGGCTTCAGGCACTATGCTGAGTGCAAATACCAAAAGAACACTGTCAGTCAGACTGCCACTGCAGCAAGAAAGGGATTGTTATTGTGCCTTAGAGACATTCAGTCCTGCTAGGGAAGAATAAACAAGCACCACCTTACAAACCAGATATGAATCGGACTGGATTATCCAGAATAAATAAAAGGCTGAAATAGAAATTACTTGCCTACAAAGAAATAATGCCTATTATTGTCACAGAACACTCACAACAGACTCCAGTCCAGCTGATATAATATCAGGCTTCATTCTGAGAACACAATGTAGCCCCTAGTGGGTAAAGAGGAGGACAGCTATTGCACTGAGCAAAGATTGGTACTCACTGGCTGTGTCTAGACTGGCAAGTTTTTCCGCAAAAGCACTTGCTTTTGCGGAAAAACTTGCCAGCTGTCTACACTGGCCGCTTCAATTTGCGCAAGAGCACTGACTTTGTAATGTACAAAATCAGTGCTTCTTGCGCAAATACAATGACGCTCCCGTTCGGGCAAAAGCCCTCTTGCGCAAATACATTTGCGCAAGAGGGCCAGTGTAGACAGCTAAAAAGTGTTTTGCGCAAAAAAGGCCCGATGGCTAAAACGGCGATCGGGGCTTTCTTGTAAAACGCGTCTAGATTGGCACGGGCGCTTTTCCGCAAAAGTGCTTTTGCGCAAAAGCGTCCGTGCCAATCTAGAACGCTCTTTCAAAATGCTTTTAACGGAAAAACTTTTCCGTTAAAAGCATTTGCGGAAAATCATGCCAGTCTAGACGTAGCCACTGACTTCTTATATTCTGTAGATGGCGTAGGTGGCCTCCAGTGAGCAAAGACCAATATGGGGTAAACTGTACTAATTAACTGCAAGCACTGCAGAGGCTATATGAATTCCTTACAATTATAAAAATGCTTGTGAGCCAAGTAAGTAGAATCTGCTGAATTTGAGAAAGATCTCTTTTAAAAATAATAGAAAATAACCATTTATAGTAACAACACCTATAAAATATAATACTCTCAAGTTCTATAGCATTTTTGGTCAGAGACTTTCAACATGCCCTGTAAATACAAATAGGTCACAATGTATATAAAAGTTCTATTTATAATTGATTTATAAAGAGTTAATAGATGAGTAGGAGATGTATTAATAAATGATTAATCCATTGTTATAGCTTGTTATACAGCCCAACAGGACAAAAGACCATAATGCAAATTGCACATCTATTACATACGTATAACATCTACTACATATTTTCTAACCCTTTACACACCACTTATAAATGGATCATTAATGTAAAATGTGATCCATTAGTGAATGTATCCTTCAAACACACCTGTGAAATAAGAAAGTATTATTCACATTTTAAAATGGCAAAAATAGAGGCAAAGATTAAATGATTTGTGCAAAATCACACAGGGTGTGTCTCCAGCAGAATCTACGATGAATAAATTCCAGATTTCTTGCCATTCAGTCCTGTATCAAAATCAGCAAGGCATGCTTTCTGGACATGACTGTAAAGGCACAGACCTCCACATATTTACAAGGAATTGCCTAATCTTTTTCACATAATCCTATAGCCTGTTACCAGATTTTACCAGTTCTTTCTCCATCTACTTTAACAAACCCAACCTTTCTTTCTGTCCCAGGATTAAAATGCTAGTGCATGGCATGGTGAGCATCTGCACTGATTATTGCACCCTCCTCTTTGGCCTTTTTGAGATGCATGCTGGGAGTCTCCAGCCCATCCAGTAAGAGAGTATTAAGGTTGCAAAACAAAGGGCTCCTAGAGCCTCTGGCTGCTCTGAGGCTGCACCTCAAGTACAACATCCTTTATGGATGCATGCAGCCAGCACTGCTGATTGTTGCTGCCTCTCACTTTTCTCTGCCCATCTTTCTTGGGGTCACAGGAGATTAAGGAGAGAGCAGTTCCTCTGCTCCCCCAAACACACATACTACAGTTCTCTCTTGCCTTTTCTCAGGCTAGGTAAAAGGGAACTCTTATAACTCCATTTCTTTCACTGCTCACTCATGTAAGGACTAGACTGAATGAGATCCTCATTCAGTGGGGATCTCTGCCCCATTGACCATCCCATGTCCACTGAGCCCCAGATGTTGCTGTTAGTTATACTGGTATGAACCCAGAGTAATTCCACTGACTTCAATAATGTTATCTTGAACTAAAGAAATTGTACATCTAAAGAAATCTGGTCTAGACTGAAAGTGATCTGAAAGACCCCTGCCACATTCATCAAAGACTCCCATATCATTCTCAGTGCACTGTCCCAAAGGAGCAGTGAATGAGGCAAACACACTCATAATAATGATAGCATATGACCATACAATTAAAGTCAATAGCATATGACCATACAATTATAATCAGTACTGTTTATACATACAAGAGGGCAGAGTTATGTTGCTAGTAGCATTTACTGGCATTGAAGTACTTAACTTTGCAACCTTAACATTCTCTACGTTGTTTTATTACAGGTTGAGCCTCTCTAATCTGGCACCCTTATGACCAGTGCTGAACCAGAGAACTTGCTGAACCATGAGAGGTCAATATTGTCTAGCAGCATTACCAACACTTTCATTGCTTACTGGGCTCAAAGGGTATGTCTACATAGCAAAGTTATTTCGAAATAACAGCTGTTATCTCGAAATAACTTTACTAGCATCTACACAGCCAAACTGCTATTTCAAAATTAATTCAAAATTAATTCAAAATAAGCGGAGCACTTATTTCGAATTTTGTAAACCTCATTCCACGAGGAATAACACCAAATTCGAAATAGCTATTTTGAAATAAGTGCTGTTTAGACACTTATATCAAAAAAGGGGGCCTCCAGCCTTCCCAGGGTGCCCTGGTGGCTACTCCAGCCTCAACCAAGAACACTCCTCTCCCTCCCCCCTCCCCGGAGCCCTTAAAGGGGTTGACTCTGGCCACAGTGCCTGTGCCAGCTCCAAGCCTGCCAGCCCAGAGCCAGCAGTCACTGCCCCTGAGCCAGTGGCCCCAAAACAGGAGCCAGCAAGCCACTGGCAGCCAGCCCTCCACCGCACCCCAGGAGCAGTCTGCCAGCTCCCAGGAGCCTGCCAGGGCCTGGAGAAGGTGGGTGCCTTCCTGGTCCAGGGTGGAGATCATGGACCTTATTCAGGTTTGGGGGGGATGCCCCCTACGTCCATGATCTCCACACTAGATGGAGGAACATGACCGTCTATGGCAGGATAGCTGCCAGCCTGGCCACCAAAGGCCACATGCAAACTCAGGAGCAGGTTTGCATGACAATCAAGTTGGTCCAGCGAGACCCCCAATCCTGAGCCCTGAGCTTCCCCTCCCCTTTCTTCCCCTTGATTCCCCTTTCCAGCTCCCTCCTCCCAGGTTTCCCCTTCCCCACTCCCACCCTCTCTTCTCCCCTCTCCTGCTTCCTTTCCCCAGTCTCACCAGAGTTTCATACCCTTCCCCCCCCCAGTTTTGTTAAATAAAGAGAGTTTGTGTTCATGAAAATACGTGTATTTTATTTGACATCAGGAAGGGGGGTTAGGGAGGGGTAAGTGGAAGGACGTGAGGGAGGAATGAGGCACAAGCCCCCAGTGGGGCAGACCAGAGAGGTTCTTAGTGCTCCTCAGGGTGGAAGCTCTCCCGCAGGGCCTCCTGGATACTGACAGCCCCCGATGGACCTCCTGGATAGCAGCCTGCAGAAAGTGCAGCCAGGCTCACAGCAACGCATCCAAGAGAAGCACCAGAGTGCCCAGGGGCAGCTCCGGCTCCATGTTGCAGAGTGCTGTGGTGTCCCGAGTGAGGGCCACCAGAGCACACAGAGACAAAATGCTTTGCTGTCCCTCATCGCGGAAGGCAAGCAAGCAGGGAAAGCTGAGAACCGGCTGTCCGGGGGGTTCCCTTTAAGCACCGGCCTCAGATAGCCTCAGGCAGCAGCCACACAAAGTAACTCC
Source organism: Rafetus swinhoei (assembly GCA_019425775.1). NCBI lineage: Eukaryota > Metazoa > Chordata > Testudines > Trionychidae > Rafetus > Rafetus swinhoei. Next base: position 35,528,247 of record CM033440.1, read on the forward strand.
TGACCTGATGCCCTGCTGGACCTGGTTCTGGCTGACCTTAAATGTGATTCAGCGTCCACTCAGTGTGGACGTGCTATTTCGAAATAGCAAAACACTATTTCGAAATGCATTTTGTGTGTAGACGCGTTATTTCAAAATAACGTATTTCGAATTAACTATTTTGAAATAAGATATTTCGAATAACACTGTAGTGTAGACATACCCTTAGAATACATGTACGGGTAAATTAGAGCTAAATAACAGCACAGAACACTGAGACCCAAGACTGGCAGCTATAAACAGATTTTAAGGGACTATGGGAAACTTGGCCACAACCATAATAAGTGGATATCGGGCTAACTAAAATCATGTAGGAACACAAATGTTGCTGAACCTAAGAGTGCTGGACTAGAGAGGTTTAATCTGTACATGAAATTTTGTAGAATTTTAATCACATTAAAGGAACAAAAATGTACTTTCAGTGTCTCCCTAGACAGCAGGACCAATTTTCCTCTCACTAGCACAAATGAAGAGAAACCTTGCACAAGTCAAGAGTTACACTGATCTTTATGAGCAGAAAAAAGGGATTTTTTGTGTAAACACCCCAAAATAAATCTCAACACATTTGCCACAACATTGAAATTGTTTCATTCAATGAGCAGGACCTTGGTTGCACACTGAATGGTTTGGGCCCAATACATTGTACTTCAACATGGAATTAGTTGTTCAAGCTTGAACCACACAGTCCTCATCATTTAGAATATTGTAACATAGTTCAAGTGTTGCCATGATTTAAACAATCCATTACAATTGTGTGGTACGTGCTTGCTAATTCTCCATAACTAAACCAAATCAATTCCCAGAAACTTGAAAGGCAGATCTCTCTTCCAAGGGTTCTGTTAATGTCAAGTTTCTATTCCTGTTTGCTTGTCAGTAGATCTGTTTAAAAAGCAATATAAAAAAAATCTAATGGTAATAGAGCTTTTAAAAAAAGCTATTTTTTTTAAAGGATGAACTGGTTCCCCATAAATATTCATCTTCAGGCATATACTGGACCTAGACATACTCAGACCAAAAGATGAAAATCTTAGAAAGTTATAGCAATTGAATACAGAATCCTGGAATGGAAGTTTCAGACAACTTCAACCACAGCTTTTACCTGTGCACGAGTTACAATAATACTCTAATAAAGATACTACAATTACATCCACTGAATTAGTGTCCCTAAATGGGCTAGATCAGCTTAGCTATATTACTCATATGTCACAGGCTGATCTCATTCATCTGTGATACTGGTAGAGCTAATGAGTAGCCCAGAATCACATAGAGCAAAACACTGTGCAAACTATTATGTTTAAGGGCATAATCTTTCATATTCCCACCCACTAACATCAGAGTGCACAGAGACCTAGTTTTGGATTTCTGATTTGCTCTTTTCTGCTAACTAGTACCAAGAACCATTCTGAGCTTGTTACTACAACTATTTTAAAACAAAAAACACACTTAAGAAAGAGGAACTGACTTGGTTAATGTAAATAAGCTGGATTGATTACATTCTGATTCTAAACAAAGGGGTCATTTTTCCATGTGTAGTTTTTTTTAGTGCAACCAATAGTCTTACATAGGATGCACAGATTTCTTGAAAGACTCATTCTATGCTAACTGCAAACAGGGAGATCACGTGGAAGAAGAGTGATATTTTTTCATGATCATTAAAGTCTGTTTTTCTCCCAATTACTCTTCAGGAAAAGCCCCAAACTGATGTCACAAATATTTCAGCTACTTCTAGCAATTACATGAAAGGCCTGTGGTCTCCAAAGTGTTGTAAACCTGATATTTCAGATCCAGTGCTATGGATTATAACACAGGGTGCATCTACACTGCAGGGCTTACGTCGAAATAAGCTACACAAATTGAGCTACATCAATTGCGTATCTTATTTTGAAATAGCTTATTTTGAAATTGGGAGTGTCTACACAGCACGTATTTCGAAACAGAGCACTCTTTCTCTGACTTCCCTTATTCCTCGTACAATAAGGGTTACAGTAGTCGGAATAAGAAGTCCTCCAGGTAGACAGTATTTTGACACTATTTCAAAATAACTGCCTGCTGTGCAGACGCGGACTAAGTTATTTTGGAGTAGTGCTAGTTATTTTGAAATAGTGTTGCAGTATATACGTACCCACAGAGACTGGACCAGTGTGAACAAGGAAAAATATCCATTTTCCCCATTGAAAAACATAAGATAGTTTTATGACTTACCTATTATTTTCATGTCCAAATTCATAGTTTAGAGTGAGCTGGTAATGTAAAGAATTTTAACTTGATTTAGATACCTGCATGGGATATTTGCCCTACTTCCCTCTCAATCTATAAGTACATTCTGTAATCTAAGGATAGATTTTTTTCAAACCCCAATAGAATGGTTGGGAGAGACATTATATTTGAAAGTAAACTTTTGGTTTAATAATGAAGGTTTCTACTCATTGATTTAATATGAAACTATGTGTCTCTATTTTCTTATCTCCTTTGTTATTTTCCATATTGATTTCTCCTATCCAAGTTTTAGTGCCTCAGGCTTATGTCCTATGGGGGTTATGTATCAGTTTGGCAGTGTGAAGCTTATGGTCTTTTTTTTATGGAAGAAGAATATTTGTTTATAGATTTTGCATTAGAAACAAGACAAACTTTTGTTCACTGTGTAGATGTAGGAAACTTACCTTTTTATTTGTTTCTTTTTTCAAAAGTACTATAAAATGAGACCCAGAAAGAGTGAAGAGACTTCAATAAAATAAATAGAAAGAAAAGTCTAATAGAAAATAAAGCTAGAAAGTGCAGTAAAAGACACCAGAAAAAAATGACAGCATGGGATTTAAACAAGTGAAGGACTCTAAATATCAAGAAGTTTGAGAAAAGATTGAAAATCTGACACCCAAAATCTGAAGTTGCAAAATAAGAAGACAACATGACTCCCAAAAAGCCCTTCAGGTCATGAAAACACATTTTCATTTTTCCCTGAATTAAATCCTAACAGTCACAGCAATGAATGGACAATTAAGTAGTCAGCCAACCTGATGTTGAGCACCAACAATTTTGTGAGCTTCTTGGTAAACTGTTTCTGAGCTCCAGTGCATGTTCAGTTTTTTCAGTGTTTTAGCCAGGCGGTTGTGTTCTCGCAGCCATAAGGTGTGCATAGCCGTCAATGAGATTACTTCACTAGATCTGCTGTCCCCAGCCATAAAGCATTCAATCCTCTCAGATTCATCTGAGTTGGGGTCTTGTGCACAGGAAGATGGCACCTGGTCTACAAACGGCAAGTATTCCCGACCATTGTCATCATATTGCACATTAACTCCAAGGAGGCCTTCTTTGCTTGTAAAATTTCTCAGTTTGTTTTCCACAGCGGGTGTGCTACCATAGACAGTGGAAGCATCAAGAAAGGAGGTTAAACCATTGATCTGTTCTCTTGGATTTAATGTTGATAGATTTCCAAAGAGAATGCTGTGATCTCCAGTGCCACATACAGGAGATGAACGACGAAAAGGCATGCACCCTCTTCCTGTGGATAGTGTATCATTGGCAAATACCTGGGTAATAAAATAAATATTTTCTTCAATGAAAATAATGTAAATGCACTGGAAGTGACTACTGAACTAAGAGGTCCATAAAAGTTTCCAATCTAAGTTCTACTTTTCAGTTGCTTATATCTTTTTGAAATACCTGTCTTCTGGACTGAAATCTGTGTTATTTATTGATCTAAATATTCACTTGCTTTTTGAGATCTGAGCAAAAATAGTTTTTGAGAAAAGGCAGAGTGAAAAAATACAGTTTCTCCATTAAAAACACAAATTTGCTGCTATGTTTTCTGAACTCTTCTGTGACTGAATGGAACTCATGAAATTCATATGAAACAAGGTTCCATATGGAATGAAGGTGCCAGTGGTCCATAGCTTTTTGTAGAGGCACATGGATGGAGAGAGACTTTGCCTCAGTAAAGATCTGATCCAAAGCCCATTGAAATCAATGAGATATATAGAGACGCTGTGATGTCAAAGGACATCAATATCCCATTTTCTTCAATGAGTTTGGGATTGTGCACTAAGTGGGCATTTGATTAGAAGGTGCACACTATAGAGGCATCTCCTCTGAACCTCTTAAGGTGAGGAGTTACAGAGCTTCTCTCCTATAACAGTTCTTAAATTGACAAGAAGTCCTTTGGCACCATAAAGACTCATAGATTTATTTGGGTATAAGTTTTCATGGGTCAAAACCTCTTAATCAGATAGGACTCCTCATTGTTTTTGCAGATACAGATGAATACGGCTACCCATCTGAGACTTGTCTCCTTAAATTAGCAGCCAAAGGAACACAGGGTCTATTTCCACTTTAGGAGACCCAAAATGATACACTTTCAATGAAAAAATGCTATTAAAACATTATTTTGAGTTTTAAAGAATATTCAATGATGAACTTTGAGGAAAATATATGCTTTTTTACTCACTAGTTTTTTAGCACTGCTAAGCAAATACAGGTACCGCTTACTGAAATATTCCCCAGAGGGGAACCATTTGCAGACATTTGATAAAGTAAAACACATCGGCTTAGAGGAGACACCTGACCTAATCTGCTTTTATTCCCTCCTATTTGCTTGCTGTTCAATTTTTTACAAATACTATATAAGCAAAGAAGCATGAATAGTTATATTAATGTTGCAGACATCCTCTAAGGTGATACAATTAACTTTCAATTTTCTTCATTGTTGTGTTTAGGTTTTTGTTACTTAAACAAGTTAGTTTAGCAGACTTCTAACCCAGTGTTGACATGGGCACAAAATAGAGACAACTGGAATATCCTGTGGAAAGATCAAAGAGGTGTGGAGGGGTTGGAGGAATAGCATAGAAGCTAGAAGTCTCTTTGGGGGGTATGGAAACAGATTCTGAGTAATAGGAGAATGAAAAAGGCTAAAGAGAACTTTGGAATAGAGCTTAACAGCTTTACATGGTGATATTTTTATCTCATTTGTGAAATGGATTTTTCTAACTAGTGAAAGCTCATCACTGTAGGGAATGCTATCATCATGTTAAAGCAATACTTGTTTATTTTCTAAGCTTATTAAAAGTTTGCTTAAGAAATCATCTCACTTCTTTCCCTATTAGCTAAGAAGGATAATTTCAATGGCATGTTATTATATTTTGTGAGTAAACACATATATTTTGTTTGTTTTGCTGTTTGTTCCTTCAATCATTAAAATCAATTATTTATTTTCCCTAGGGTTTCTTGTCTAGAGTTTCTCCCCATTATTAAGTCTCTTGATACTATGGTGGTCTCTACTTCCCTTCAGCTGGTAGAGTGGGCAAAAGGTTGGGATGCTATTCCAGATACAGGCTATGTCTACAATACAGAGTTTTTGAGGAAAAACAGCCATTTTTCCACAAAAACTTGCAGCGCGTCCACACCTCAAGCGCATTTTTGTGCAAGAGAATGGAAAAAACAGAGGGGTTTTTGCACAATTAGTAATTCTCATTCTACAAGGAAGAACGCCTTTTTGCGAAAGAGTTATTTTGCAAAAAGGTGTGTGTGGACGGGGAAGAGGGTGTTTTTGCGTAAAAAGAGGAAAGAGGAAAAAGCACAGGTGCCTTGGTGGCCATTCTGTGCATACCAATCAGTGTTTACTTTCGAGAGAGAGTCCATGCAATCTGGACACTCTCTTTTGCAAAAGTGCATCACTTTTTTGATGTGCTTTTGCAGTGTGGACATGCTCTTGCACAAGAAGTTTTTGCAGAAGATCTCTTCCAATGAAAGCTTCTTGAGCAAAAAGCCTGTAGTCTAGACATAGCCACAGTTTCTTCTTAGCAGCCCCACTGATGGGAGTGGGAAAAGTGGTAAAGGGGGCAGTTACCCCAGTGCCCTGTGAGTCATAAGGGCCTGGGGTTCCTAGCTGCCACCACTACTGCAGCAGCAGCAGCAGCAGCAGCTGGAACAAAAGACCTTTTAAATTACTGCTAGAGTGCAGCGCAGCGTGCTCTGGGCAGTGCTAAAGACGAGCCGCCCCACCTCTGTTCCTGCCACCTGAAGCCCCATCCCTTCCAAGCGTGCAGAGCCAGCCCTCCTTGCCCTGCAAGTCTGTCAGCCTCTGCTCCTTAGACTGACAGCAACAGAGTTTTGTGTGGATTTGACTGCCTCTTGCTTCTAGTTATCAGAAAAGGGTTCGAAGAGTTTGGCTATAATTGAAAGAAATGTATGTTTGGCCTTTAGCTTAGTAAACAGAGAGGTCTGCAACAAAACAGACCAAGAGTTTATGGAGTTCACAGTAAATATTCTATGATTAACTGCCTCTGCAATTTTAATTCAGATTATACTGTGCCCCACTGGAGAAAAGCAGCATTAATGAACATTAAGGGACTGGCAGAACTGCATAATGAAGCCCTTTTCTTTTCCATAGCCTAAGTAGTGTGCAGTCCTAGTTGAATGTGCAAATGAAAATTTCCTAAGTTAGTTTTTCAAATGACATCAAATATGACGGGCAAAAAAAAAATCTCCTTTTACTGAAGTTAATATAAAATTGCACTTCTCTCTAAAATCAATGAATATTCTTATTAAGGCATTTCTTTGCAAATAATAATGTAGAAGGTAAAAAAATCCAGCATGGCTATTCTAGCCTTCCTTGTTTATAGAGGTTGAACCTCTCTCATCCAGGACTCTCTGGGCTAGCAATATCCGTGGTCTGGAAGAACCAGGGATATTGCTAGACCAGAATGCCCCTGGACCAGAGAAATGGGTGGCCATGGGGCTAGCAGCAGAGCCCCAGAAGTCCCTGTGGCCTCAGGACAACACAGTCAAAGCAGCCCCAGGGACTGGAGCCACAGCTGCCCCAGTAGCTCTGGGTAGTGGACTCCAATGGCTCTGGGGCAGCAGAGCCACAGCAGATCATGCAGCCCCAGGACAGTGGACTCCCAGCAGCCCTGGGATTTGCAGCAGTCCCAGCAGCCTTGGACCTGCAGAGCCTTGGTAGTCCTGATGCCCCATGAAGGGCACCTTCAGTGGCCCTGGACCTGGGAAGCTCCAGTGGCCCTGGGGCCATGGAGCCCAGCAGCCCCAGCAGCCCTGGGGAGTGGTGCCTCGTAACCTCAGAACCATGGCAGCCCCAGAAGCCCTGCCATTGAAAAGCCACAGCGGCCCCAGAACAGTGGAATCCTGGTGGTCCCATGGCAATCAAGCTGCGGCATCCCCAGTGCTCCAGGGAGCAGAGCCAATCAGTCCTAGTGACATTGGGGCAGCAGAGCAATGGCAGCCAGGACTGGTCAGCAGAGGCAGGAGCTGGTAGCCTGGGGACAGGGGAGCTCTACTGGGTCTGCTGACAGGAGAATTGGCTTCCCCTGGTCCAGCAAACTCCCTCCTGGTCCCAAGGATGCCAATCAGGGAGGTCCAACCAGTATTATAAATGCACAAAGGAACTTGCTGATGGTGAAATTCCATTGAAGTGCAGCAGAATGAAAGTCACTAATTGTTTCAATGTACTGCATTGTCTGACACAATGATGGGCAACATGCAGCTCATCTAGATTCTGTTTGCCCTTCAAGACATTTTGTTTACTGTTGCCCATGCACAGAGTTGCCAGATTCCGCTGGTTTCTGGCCATATAATTTTTTTCCTATTGATATTACTAAAGTGACACACATGTAAAGCAAGGGCATGCTAAATGAGATGCATGCTGATTGTACACAACACTGACTGCAGGAGCAATGCACACCCTTTGCACTCAACCAAAGCGCTGCTATGGTTCAGTTGGCACACACAACAAATTCTAAGTATGCAGGCGCAATTAGCAAAACTATCCTACTCAGGGAGACCAACTTGGTTGCAATAATTTTGCAGCCCACTCAAATGAAGGAGGGCCACTTATGTGGCCCATTCACTAGCCTAACTTTCCCATCAGTGATCTAACGCCAATAGCAAATTGGTTCTGTAGGAAATGACCACACGGTAAGAGGGGCTTGTTGGAGATTTTTTAAGGAATTCAGGTTTGCTATATTGTTAGCAACTGAATGCCAAACCTCTGTTTCTGTATAAGAGATTCAGAGGGGCTGGGTATTCTAGATTTCAGTCATCTCACCTCAGTGTGCAACTCAGTTTCCTATTACATCTTTTGTGTCTTATCAGTTTTGGTTGTAAGTTTTTCAGGACTGTCTCCTTTCTATGTGTCTGTACAGGGGGACACTGATATCAGTTGGAAACCCTAGAAATGACAGTAATACAATAAATAGTAAGTCAGGGTAGAACCAGTACACTACAGGAGCCCTTCCAATGCTTCTTTGTGCCTTGACTCTGACCTGAAGTGACCACTGTAGGGTGAAAAAGCATCTCAATCTCCTCTTCTATTTAATTATGGGTCTATTATACAGCTATTGTATAGATATAAATCATGCTGGTGAGTTTTGTCGTTTATTGTTGAAGGGGCCCCATGAAGGGGTCATACTGAACAGGTTTCCTCTGTTTTGAAGCATTCTAGTGATTTAAAAAAAGATTCCATATACCTTGCCCTCAGATCAGAAGAGATTAATTAAAAGAAATGAGACAGAAAGCCTAGATAAGACTCAGAAGGGCTCGGATTGCTATGACGAAGTATGCCTTTTAAGGGTCTCACTTGAAAACTAATAACTTACTGATCATTAATATTCTTTCATAGTCTATATACACAATGTGTATTAAGTGTTATGAATATATTCTGGAATTGTAACTAAAATATGTTCAAATTAGGTATGTAAGGCAGAATAGTTAAATAGGTCTTAACAAAAGAATGTGTGTGCTTACCTCAGTTCACATATAGATAGTAAACAGACCCACTGGGATGATGGGAGGGGGAGTAGAGGCAAACCTCACACTAGCAAGTGGGAGAGAGGATAGCATGCCATCTGCACCCAGCAGGAGACAGAAGCTTGGTCTGGATTTTATTTTTCAGAAAAATGTACTGCAAAGATTTACTGGTCTATAAAGACTCTGTGTGTGTCTCTGTGTATGGCTGAACCTCAAGTGATAAGAAATTGAATCAACTGTGTATAATATTACTGTAGTATAAAAGCCTATAGAGTGAGCTCTCTAATGAAAGCTAAAGAAACACTGGTTATTAATATCACTGTGAACTTTACATATTAACATTCTGTAAGGAATTAGGAATACTTAATGATATTAAGTTGTACAATCTCCTTAGACAAGAGCAGATGTCACAGGTAATTTCCTATCTCCCGCATTAATTAACTATTCTGGAATCAGAAACCATGGAAAACCTATTTACATAAAAATGGATGGATAATGGGAAGCCCACAGGAAAGGAGGAACAGTATGAGGTCATCCTGCCTCCTAGAACAAGTTTATTGAACTGTGGAAGACAGAGGTGAGGAGAAAACCCATCCTTGGCATCCCTCACTAGAGAACAGAGTCCTTGCAAGCTGAGAAAGATGGCCCTTCAGTTAAGGGGGTATAATACCTTCTTAGGCAAAGATCTGCCACCTAGGATGAGAAAGGAAACCAGAACTTTGTACTTTTAGAAAGTCCTAATTGAGGGGAAGTCAGCCATGGCTGGGAAGAAACAGTAAACAGACCCACTGGGATGATGGGAGGGGGAGTAGAGGCAAACCTCACACTAGCAAGTGGGAGAGAGGATAGCATGCCTCTACTCTCCCTCCCATCATCCCAGTGGGTCTGTTTACATTCATTTTTAGACCCTTAGAACTGCATTTTGTTTTGGCTACATCTACACTAGTGGCTTCTTGCACAAGAACAGCTGTTCTTGCGCAAAAACTTGCCGGGTGTCTATACTGCACGTGCGTTCTTGCACAAGTAAATTTACAGTCTAGGGTCGGAAAACAGGGCTTCTTCCAGAAGAGTTATTCCTCTCCCCACGAGGAATAAGCCCTCTTGTGCAAGAGCTCTTGCGCAAGAGGGCAGTGTAGACAGGCAACATGAATTGCTTGCGCAAGAAACCCTTATGGCTAATATGGCCATCAGAGCTTTCTTGCGCAAGATGCTCTTGTGCAAAAGCACATCTCTTGCACAAAAGCACATGCCAGTGTAGACGCGCTGTCGTGGAAGACTTTTTGCGCAAGAGCTCTTCCACAAAACAGTTCTTGCACAAGAAGCTGCCAGTGTAGACGTAGCCCATCTGTTTTCATTTCATTCATCCTATGTATATTGTATTTGTTAATAAATGTATTCAATTTTACCATTAACCAACTCACTGCTGTATTTTATATTTATCTTCAGTTAAATTAAGAAGCTGGGATGTGCTTTGGGTCTTTAAAGGAAGAAACAAACTATACTAATTCTCAGAACTGTTCAGGAGAGGGCTGGACATTGCAGAACACAGAGTTTGGAAAAATTTTGGCATGCTGGGCTCACTGCCCTTAGTAACAAAAGCTGCCAGAAACCAGTGGGGTGGTGGAGCTGCAGACCAGTGGCTGGGGTCAGAGCTGCTGAGCCAGGGATGTCTGGTACCCAGAAAATGAGGGTGTGACATACATGCTGTTAGGCTCATTGTGAGCAGCCCAGGGTGGGAGTTACAACAGTGAAGCATTATGAAGTATCCAAATATTGAACAGACAGTGACACAAACCATCACTGGTCTGGACTGCACCTCTGAATCTGAAGGTTTGTTATATGGACTTTTTCGTTTTTAAAAATGAAAAAAAGAAACTACTTTAGTTGAGGAAAATTTTATTAGCTCCTTATTTCAAAGTTAGAAAAAATGCTTCACAATAAAGAACTGTTTCATGTAATGTTTCCCATTGCCTTTCTAAAAGTGCATGTGAAGTGCTTGGCATATAACTCAGAAGAAGTAGAAGTACATCCATCTTCATCTGCACCTACTTAAACTAGTATTAGATTTAAGAACTCTAATGGATATGGATGTACAGCATGCTAAAAGTATTTTTCACAATTTAACAAATATTCAATGCAATACCATTTGTTACAAAAGGAACACTCCAAAATTGCTTAATTAATGTGCTTTTTTGTTCCAAGGAAATGTCAGCTACTGCCCTCAAAGTCTCTAAAACTTTGTAAGAAAGTAAAACTCAGATTAAAAACACTCTGCACGTAACAGGGCCCATTAGAAAAATGAACCATCTTCATTTGATATTCTCAAAATGCACATATCATGGCATGTTTGATATGTCTTGGCAGGTAAAAATGTCAAGTAATGATGAGGAGTATGATTAACAAGAAGAAACAGATGCAAGAAGATAAGGACACATCTCTTAGGAGCCTCTTACCTGAGAAATTAAAAGAAGAAAATTGGGTGGGGGAGTGTGCTAGGAGACTCTTCTGTAACTACATCATGCTATCGGAAAGGAACTGCCAGACAAGAAGCATATCATAATTAAGAGGCTTAACTAGTCAAATGAATGAGTAAAATATTCCAACTTCTTCCAGATATCATCACAATAAATGTCACTGTCTTTGGCTTGGAATCATCAAAGAAACAATAAACAATAGAGGTGGGCAAACCTCAACATATTTCAAGGTTCAGATGACAGCTTAGACAAGAAAAGGATCTGAAAGTTAGGCTATTCATCCAAAGCTTATTTTCAACATCTAAACAGTTTGAAACTGCCTCCATGATTTCCCCAACAGTCTCACTTGCTACTCAGAAGTTATGGACCTGATCCTCCATTGCCTTGCCCATGTACAGTCATTTATACAAGTTGCAAGATGAATGCAAAGTGGACTACTATTCTGAATTACTAGGAATTTACACCTATTGTGCACTGACTGCGCAATAGCATAACAACTGCATAAGGTGCAGGGCAATAGAGAATCACGTCTTGTATGTTAGGGGAATCCATAATTGATCTCTGGAAAGCTCGATACAGGAGCGGAATCAGTGCCTTCAGAGTAGAGACAGTCACAGGACTGAAGTCCATTTTTATTATTTGAACATGAAATTCTTCACTGAAGCTCTGGTGTGTGGGAGGGACAACTCGGCATTATCCTGAACATAGGGTGGGTGGGAATAGAAACAATCTTTCAGGACAGCATGTAGAATTGTAAGGCTCCATGACAATACATCTGTGAATTTTAAACTGTATTTTGAGTTTGCCATCAAGCATCTGTGTGAAAGAATGATCTCACTGATAAATTAATCAGACATGGTACAGAATCTTAAATCAATGCCAACTCATTTCTTTTTCCTACTAGGAAATAACTAGCTACTGAATTCCAACTTTTTCCATTTTCTCAAAAGTAATGATCCAATGACTGTATGTTTCTGAAAAACTCTGAAGATCATTTTAGCCACATAGTGAGAACACATCTCCTTTCAAAAGTTTGTATTAGCTGGTTGAAATACCCTTCCCTTTATAGGCTAAAGTTACTGCACTTTACCTGAGTGACAATTTAAAAAGAGAATTATTTATGACTATTTTCCTACTTTCCTCTCTGGAATTCAAACCTTGATACATGAGAACAGTAACATTTTTCTTGTCTAATAAGAAGAGCTCTCTGAATCATGAACCCCAAATGCCAAAAATCATTATATTTGTACTAAATATCTTTGCTACCCTAATTTTATCTACCTATGTATATGTGGAGGAGAAGACAGGATCTCTCTCTCTCTCTATTTATTTATATATCTGCCTTCCTATATTATAAATGAATTATGTTGGATGGAAAAAAACCATTACTTTTTGCATTGTTATTTCTGAATGAGCTATCAAGTCCCTTAGCTAGTCTCACAAACTACTTTACCTCTTTGCCAACTATGCTTCTCTTGAACAAATACATTTAGCACAATACCTTTATTGGAAAACATGGTTTTTGGTTTTCACATGTCAGTTGGCATTCTACTCCTCTTGGAAAAGCAGCTCCATTTGTGCTCTGAGGGGTGAATGACATGTCATGACTTATGTATTGTCCCCACACCATAATGGCATCAGAATATAGATTATCTTCCGTAACAGCCTGATTAGATGCATGAATAATTCTTCTTGTCACTTCACGAACCTAGGAAAGAAAGAGCTAATTTACCTGGTATGCCAAATATTATTTACTTTTCACATATAAATAAAACACTAAAAAGCAGAGGAAGTAGTGATAAAAGCTATCACTTTTTCCAGGATATTTTATGTTGTGGAGTACTTCTAATGGCTTGTTTTAAAAAGACACTGACAGGCTGGCATTTCTGTTCAGAACCTGAGATGTCAGTATCACAAAGCAGGTTCAAAGATATTTCAGTTGAGTTTCTCTGTGTAGTTACCAAATGAGTAGCACATCTCTGCTCAGATTCTTTTCTGAGTCTTCTGAATCTTACAAGTTATCTTTTCCAGTGCTTAAAGTTTTCATTCTACTTGTTCTGTTTTCTAGTTTTTTTAATGAAGTGCTATGTTAGCAGAGGTAAAGATCACAAATTAATGAAATCTGCAACAGAGGGGAAAACAGCATCAAAATATATACAATGCGACGTGTGTGTGTGGCATTAAGGCGCTCATTTCATTTTTGTATACTGAATGGTATTTTAAAGTGTAGCTTTAAAGGAGGGGTAGTTTGTTGGTGTTATGCTAAATGTATGACCAGCTGTATACTAGCAATAGTACTAGCTTTGTTTTAATGTGTTTTACTCCATTAGCATAAGACTTAACAAAACTGGAAATATGAGTAATTGATAACATCTACTGTAAAATTTCTCATTCAAATGTCAGTTTTTCATTTATAAGCCCCACACTATACTGTTTAAAATTATGATGTAATTTATTTTATAAAAGGAGTTGAAAGTGACATTAATACTACATTCTGTCTCCCATCATTATTAAATATGTGAAGGGTAAAATGACAAGACAGTGTGAATACAACAAAAGGCTATGTTTTCTGATTCCATGCAGTAAGGAGTAAACCTGAACATTTGAGATGGGCTGAACTAGAAACACCAGATACAACCTTCTTCACTGAACATGGGGAAGTTTGTTTCCATTTCAGACATAAATGCTTCAGTTCAGACCTCAATATTGCCATCTCTGCTGTATTATAACAATTTGCTGTGCCAAAAGCCATCACGTGCTATTGCAGTGGTTCCTTGCTAGACCGCTTTGAATTACATAAGAGATACAATTTTGTTATATTGGTAATATTTGTGCAATTGTGTTGTATTGGTGTTTAAAGACATTGTATTGATGTGTGAATTAACAATATATTTTGCAGTACATTTCCCATTTATGCTGCCACTTATAAGCTGTCCTATGTAACTACTGTGCATATAATAATATTCTTATGGTGAACTAATGATTTCTTTTTCAAAGGTTCCTATCGTAGTTGCAGAGTAATGGTTCTTGGTTACCTCAGCCAACAAGTTCATTAAAAGACCACATAATTGTCAATGTACATAAAGTAGGATTTTCCATTGGCCACTTTATGGGTATAACTCTCTCCACAACTCTCTAGAAAATACTTTTATAAAGCAAGCTTGGTATGAATATCTGATTTGCTAATCCCTCAGAGCAAATTTCAACTCAGTAGTTAGTCAATCTGGACCATTACCAATCTATTTTCAGACAAAGTGTTGGTGTTATAAACCACTGAATGCACTACTGTGATGCAGCTATAAGAATATGTATTAAAGTTTTAATTGGCAAGGCTTTGCCTTCTTTCTTAAATGTCAAATCCATGCCTATAATTCAGATACTAATTAAATATCTAATAATGGCCTAAATCCTTCCTCAGAGAAACTTCAACTGAAGTCATGCCTCAGTAAGGTTTGAGTAAAAAGTGAGGATCTCAGTGGCTGGACCCCTAAATAGATACTTAATTAAAACACAGCAATCCAAAACTTAGGCCATGTCTACACTGGCAAGCTTACAATAGCACCACTGTAAGAGCATTCATATGCCCATGTTATGCTGATAATAGGAACAAGCTCTCCTGCTGATATAATAATACCAGCTCGATGAATGGTGGTATCTATGTTGGCAGGAGAGTGTCTCCCACCGACATGTAACTGTGCACATGAGTGATTATGCCAGCAAGCCTTATGTCCGTCAGGGGAGTGGGGTTTTTTTTTTTCAGAAAGATTTTGTCAGTATAAGTGCTAAGGAACCATATTCATCTGCAGTTTGACTTCACTGATTTAAAAGGGATTGTACAATCCCAGTCATGCAAGTGTTTCAAAATGTAACCCAGTGCAAGTGTTTCAAATGATCTGTTGGTGTTCTAACCAATGGCAGTTGAAATCCATTAAAAAAGAAGCTAGAATTCCATCCTTTGGGCTGGCTGATTCCATCTTCATATACTGGAGGAAGCCATCTAGCCAGAGCAGTGTTGGAAGCTCCCCATCTAGGATTTTCCCTGGGGAAATAAAAGACAAGAAAATGTTTTTGCAACAGTTTTGATTTTAAATTATTCATCAGATATGGGTGCATTTCCCCATATTGGGCTACTTATTAAAAGGATCTCTGCAAAGATACTAAGGCACCCAAAGCCAACTGGACCCAAAGGAAGGACTAAAAAAATCATTATTTGCTAAAAGAAATATTTTTAGGGTCTGAACTTGTGTTCCTAATTAGTCTACTATTCTTTTAAAATTTATGGGTGCTTTGCCCACGTAAACATTTTGAGACTCATTCCTTAGAAAAAAAGGGAAATAAACATTAAAACTCCTGCCACCCTTTCTCAAATGCTCTTCCTTAGAGCTGGAAATTGGGAGATAGAACAGGGAAGAGTAAGGCTGGAGGAAAAAAGGAATAATCAGTGGATTGGTGAGGAAGTAGAGAGGTAACATCATTTGACCCTGGTCTACACTAGGATCTTATTCTGAACTAACCCCTCCCTCCACTTTGAATTTATAAGCGGTGCACCCACGCTACCAAACCTGTTATTTTGAAATAATGCACCATGGAATCTGAATTCTGTACTCCTGGTTTTCACAAAGTGTAACACTAATTCTGAAATAGTAATTTTGAAATAATGGAAGTGTGGATGCTCCGGTGCTGCTAATTCAAACTTATTGGCTTCCAGGAGGCCTCCCACAGCTCCCAAGAGTGCTTCCTGGGGTTATAAGTCCGAGGTAGTGCATACAAATTAATGGAGACTGCCTCGGACTTATTTTGATGCTTCCCAGTAACATTAGTTCAAATTTGTTAAATCAGGAATTCTTAAGTCCACTTTAGGAATTTCAAAATAGTTTCCTAATGTAGATCATGACTAGGAGTGAAAAAACCTTAGGTGAAATTCTGGCACCAACCAAGTCAAAGACAGAACTCCCAGTGGGGCCTGGTCCAGCCCCAGGTAATTATCCTTCTAACATGAACAGGTCTACATACCTTTTAAAATACTTTACATTGGAGAAAGGATGTGATACTGGTTAGATCAATAAATTGGCAACTGAGCTCAAAACAAGTAGATCAGAAGTGCAGAGAGGCCCCAACCAAAGAGTCTGAATTTTTGGATGTTAATTTTGTAAATAGTCCCTATTTTTATAATAAACCAAACTAAAATCCTCATCTCCCCACGCCCCAAATCTATGATGTTTAAAATTCAGATTCACATTTTGCAGCTTCAGACCACCTCGTGATGCTGTAATGACCCCTATTAAATTAGTTGAACACTGTCAATCCAGATAATAAACACTGGCATCCTAAAACAGGCATTGAAAATGAATTTCCCTGGTTCTGTATAGATGGTAATCTCGGAGGGTTGAGGCAAACTGGTGGGGCACTGTGAGAAAGTTGGTGCAGTTCTGTAGCCAAAGGCAGTATGAAAGTAGGTCTCTTGGATGCTCAGTCTAGAACATTTCCTAATTTGCTAAACACACACAAAACACTCAAAAGCAGAGATAAAATACTATATGCATATTAGGCTTACTCTGATATTCTAAGGCTGAGCCAGAAAGAACAAGAATGTTGAGATAGAGAAAATGGAATTACAGGGTGCTACACATACAATTATATGACCATGGAGACAATAAACAGGGAACAATTATTTTGTTAATACTTCACTGATCTTCAGCATACCAAAGTAGCTCAATTTGCAAAGCTATATGGGACAGTAATACACTTAATTAACCACAATAATTCACACTGGAAGGTTGAAATGTGCCTTAATAAAGCATTCAAATTAGTTACAGTTGATTTGTCTTTATTGAAATTGCATAAAATATTGCACATAGTGTAGTGCTATTCCACTCAATTAAAAATAATGAAATGTTAATTTAACTGCTTAACCAGTGATTTTTCTCCTGATTACCCTTTATATTTTAGCAGTTCACTATAATGTTACAGCAGTAAAATCCCTTTCAGATGCTTTTTATTATTATGTAAAGATGGAATTAATGTCATATTAAACAATATTTCAAACTTGCATAGTTTAACAAATACACTTGATTCTGTATTTATGGATTTCTCCTCTGTTCTTTGTATTCACATATTATACTTATTTTAATATCAGCTGCTTTTTCAAAACTGACACTTTAAAAAGTTCCCTAAAAGGCAATGTATGGTCTACTCTAACTGTAGAAAGAAAGGACTGAAAAAGATCCAGAGATTAATCTAGTTTATATTATTCAAACAAAACTCTCTCGAAGTCAGTGGAATTTTGCATGAATCAAGTGAGCACATCTTAGCCCCAGGCAGTTGAAATAGAGGATTATTGTTTCACAGATCCCTGTGATATAATCAAATATGATTCCTTCCATGACAAGTGGGGATTTTTCACTCACTTATGCTGGCATTACATATTTTTGGATAGCTCAAAGTTTGCTTTGTTGTGCCAAGTTTTAAGAAGCAGTTTATTACATGGATTTATACCCCTTTAATGCTTTTTTTAATGTGCCTGCCTGATTTTTGAATATATGAATTAACATGGTATGACCTATGACTCTATAATAATTTAAACTGGAGGACAGTGTGTTTTATATCTTTCTGAGCTGTCAGAGACTCAGCTCAGGAGAATGCATAAAGAAATAGCAGCAAGCATAGATCCTTTGTGATTACACTTAAGTTCTCACATGAAAGGCACTTGAACAAATGGCCAGAAAGATTAAAAAATGAGAATTATACAATGAAAGTCTTTCGTTAGTTAAAGACAATAACCTAACTAGCTGGAAAATTAATTTTTTGTAATAACTAGATTTTAGAGATTGAAAACAGATTATTTTATCAAATTTACTCAGGATGCACTTGAGAGTGCCCAGCCTTTTCATTCCACATGCATCCGCTGCCAATACAATTCCACAGCTGATATTTTTAAACATTTGAAACAAAAATTCTGAATTTCCTGTTTTAGTTACACATGAGTGAAAAGTTAAAAATCTCCTTAAAGCAGAATAAAAATGTGACTGAGATATTCTCGCATTTCCCAACACATACAGGGGAGTTAAAGACATCTTTTCAGCTAGGAAATAAAAGCATTAGGGATCTTAAGGTGCTCAAAAAGAACAGTTTTCTAAACAGTTTATTTGCATTATTCACCCAATTGAGATTCAACTTTGGCTAGGGCTTATAACTCTCAGATGCCTCTGAAAATTCTAATATCTCTTTTAAAAACAATTTCTTTGAGATGACTTCTTCCCATGATGCAACACTCTCTGTTACCAACTAGCGCACTGCATAACAGTGGGAAAAGTGGAGGTGCAAGCCAAAAGCACTTTGGCAAAACACTGTTCATATAAACAGTACAAAGGATCTCTGAAGAATCCAGTAAAAGCATGGAATATGAGATCTCATTCAAGATGGTAAACTCCCTGGTACAGTATTTGTGTGTCTGCACTAGACAAGGAAAGAGCTAAACATAGTGTGATATGTTTTGAATCAAAAGCTCATGGAGTACAGGGCTTTCAGAACAGAAGTCAAATTCTCAGATAGATGTAGCTCCACTAAAATTAACAGAGCTAAACTGTATTATAAAGGTACGGATCTGTCCCATGAAGCCTTAACAAATCCATCCTTCCTATCTTTCACATGACTAGAACTCCTTAATCTTCAAAATCCCTTCCATTTCCCTAAACAATACAAAGTACTCAGATCAGTGCCACATAGCTGAGGACCAAGATAAAGCTTTTGCTTGGACATGCCTACCCACCAAACCCCATACATTAAAAAATAAGTCTGCACATGCTTTTGACTATTACCCCATCACATACACTGGGTCACCAAAGCCAAGGACAGTACATCTGTTAATCTCTATTTGAGTGGAAAATTCTACAATTGTGAATGGCCAAAGCCATTCTCTACACAAGCTTACATTCAATCCTATTACATGATGCATTTGCTTGAAGGATTTCATAGTGAAGTTATTTCAATGCTGCTCAGTAATCAATCCATAAATCAAGTTACTTGCCCCAAATATGCATACATATTTCAGACTAATTAATCAAAAGCACAGCTAAATCAAAGAAATGTGCTGATTACTTAAGTACATCTTAACTAGATTCCTCTTAGTAAACAGCTGTGCCATTAGCTTTAAATAATATCCATGCAATGCTGTTCTGACTTACTGACCTAAGCTGAATCGGATTCTATTAATGGATGATTGGATTGACATGACTGACATGGATTTTGATACACCATCAACCCGAAAGTAGAAGCCGTGGTTCTAGGAAAAATTGCTGATCTCTGTATAAAACTCACATTTTTTTATTTTAACTCCTGTGTTGGGACTTTCAAAGCTGGTTTACATAGTAATGCTATGGACTTGATCCTCAGCTGCCATACATGAACTTAACACAACATATTTCAGTGTAGACACACTGACTTACACCACATGACACCCAATGATTTTAAAGGTCTTACTCTCCACTGCCTTACATCATTGTATAGGTTGAACCTCTCTAGATCAGAACTATCTGGTTCAGCAACTTCTGTGGTCTGGCATGATTTTAGTTAGCCAGATGTCCACTGTTCATGGGTGTCACCACGTTTCTTACAGTCTCATAAAATTTGCTTACAGCCACCAGTCTTGGCTCTCGGAGTTCTATGCTGTTCTGTAACTCTTATTTACCCATAGCTGTCTTTTAAGAGCCCAGTAAGCAGTGGAAGTGTTGGTAATGCATCTAGACAATACATCATCAGTGATTTACAACCCATCCTGGACAATGATCCCTCACTTTCACAGGCCTTGGGAGGCAGGCCAGTCCTCGCCTGCAGACAACCCGCCAACCTGAAGCAAATTCTCACCAGCAACTATACACTGCACCATAGTAACTCTAACTCAGGAACCAATCCCTGCAACAAACCTCGGTGCCAACTCTGCCCACATATCTACACCAGTGACACCATCACAGGACCTAACCAGAGCAGCCACACCATCACTGGTTCATTCACCTGCACATCTACCAATATAATATACGCCATCATGTGCCAGCAATGCCCCTCTGCTATATACATTGGCCAAACTGGACAGTCCCTACGTAAAAGAATAAATGGACACAAATCAGATATTAGGAATGGCAATATACAAAAACCTGTAGGAGAACACTTCAATCTTCCTGGACACACAGTAGCAGATTTAAAGGTAGCGATCCTGCAGCAAAAAAACTTCAAGACCAGACTTCAAAGAGAAACTGCTGAGCTACAGTTCATCTGCAAATTTGACACCATCAGTTTAGGATTAAACAAAGACTGTGAATGGCTAGCCAACTACAAAGCAGTTTCTCCTCTCTTAGTGTTCATATCTCCACATCAGCTGCTAGAAGTGGGCCTCACCCCCCCAGACTGAATTAACTTAGTTAACTCTAGTCTTATTCTGGCCTGCATATTTATACCTGCCTCTGGAAATTTTCACTATATGCATCTGACAAAGTGGGTCTTTGCCCACTAAAGCTTATGCTCCAATACATCTGTTAGGGTATGTCTACATTAGCCCCGTAGTTCGAACTAGAGAGGCTAATGTAGGCATTTGAAGTTGCAAATCAAGCCCAGGATTTAAATATCCCGCGCTTGATTTGCATCTTCCCGGCCGGTTGCTATTTTTTAAATTTACAAGTCTGGACTAACTGCCAGCGTCTACACGCAGCAGGGACCGGTAGTTCAAATAAAGCCCTAGTTCGAACTACCTGTTAAACCTCATTCCAGGAGGAATAACAGGTAGTTTGAACTAGGGCTTTATTTCGAACTACCGGGTCCTGCCGCTGCAGACGGGCAGTTAGTCCGACTTGTAAATTTAAAAATGGCGACGGTTAGGAAGATGCAAATCAAGCGCAGGATATTTAAATCCTGGGCTTGATTTGCAACTTTGAATGCCTACACTAGCCTACATTAGTTCGAACTAGGGGGCTAGTGTAGACATACCCTTAGTCTATAAGGTGCCACAGGACTCCTTGTTGCTTTTGCAGATCCAGACTAACACGGCTACCCCTCTGATAGGAAGAGAACTGTGTCCTAAAACAGCACAAGTTACATACCTGTTATTGCAAGCACCAGTGATGAGGCGATATTTATTGGCTAGGCAATTATTTGGACATTTTGGTGGCAGCATGTAAGGCAGGCATCCAGAAATATTGGCAATCATACTGAGAAGATCAGTGGTTAAAAGATCTGAAAAGAAAAGTCAACCCAATATGACCAGTTTGTGTATTATATTTATTATATAATAATGTTTTATCATAACAAACTTCAGCATTAGTCAGCTGTTACCTATGTTATTTCTGCTAATATATTCATTATTCATGAGCATTTCATCACATAGTTTATGAGAACAAGGTCATGTTAGCTTTTCATCCTCCCTAATATATCGCTGAACATCTGTGGGTGCATCTAGACAGCACCCTTCTGTCTGACTAAGCTGGGACAAAAGAGCTTATTTTGAAATTTGGCGCTGTGTAGACAGTGCCAAATTTCAAAATAAGGCACTATTCCTACAAATCCCTTAACCAGGGAACCTGTAATAGCGTGCCCACTATTTTGGGAAATAGCAGGACCGTTTAAAGATGCGGCGTTGCTATTTTGGAATATTTCTGGTATCCCTTAATAGCGCCGCAGTCTAGATGGACCCTAAGATACATAGAATTATTTCTGCTTTCTGGCTAGCTGAAAAGGATATATAGAATTTATTAGATACTATCCCTAATACTTTTTATTAGAACTGGTTAAATTATTAATTGAATTATTTAAAATTTTCAGCAGTTTCCAGGGTCTAAGGAATAAAATATACACCAAAAGGGAAGAGATCCAAAAAGCTGGTGTAAAATTAGGGCCAAGGTGAACTGACCTGACCAGAGAAAGGAGCTAACATTGCACTTTTAGGGTTCATTACTCTCTTTATGAAGGCACAGAAAGCTTGTCATTAACAACTGTGTTCGTTTACTGAAACATAACACCATCCCAACACAACATTGACTTCAGCCTGGTGTTGTCTTCAGCCTGCAGGTCCCTGATCCTAGAACCTCACCCTCTCAGGTGGAGGATGACATGTGATCTCTGCAGCCACACCCACATGCATATGTCACAAGAACCAGTCCTCTGCACTCAAGGAGCTACAGACAGTAGATGGAGCCCAGGGAGCTTCATTGTTCATTGTGAGTCACATGATTTCAGACCCTGCTGCAGCCAGCCTCCACAAGAAAACTCAAGCCCTCAGTAAAGCAAGCAAATCCAGCCTTCATATTAATTTCAGATGTGCTGAAGACTGGCTACTCTTCCATAAGAGGTGGGGAAAGAGAAGGCAGCCAATCAGAGCTGCTATAGGAAGCAGTTGTCTGCTTCTCAGTCCTGGCCTCCCTGGCCTGTAAACTCTTCCTTCAAGTGTGGGTTCTTCACAGCCCTCCTTGTCGGAGCCTGAGTGAGTATGTGTGCACTGCATTTAGGAGCCTCTCAGCCTAGACAGATATAGACTCAGACTAGCAGGACTTTAGCTAGAATGCTTCAAATGTGGACATTGAGATTTGGCCTGAAGTTCATGATCTCAAAGCCAAACAAGTCAGCAGGTGGGCTTGTGCATAAGCAACAGTGTCCACAGGAAGGAATTATAGCACAGAACTTCGCGCTGCACAGCTATTCATACCCCCATTGTCTGACATCATAGATAAGCCCTTAATTTATGTGGAAGGCATGAATTTCCCAAGAAAATGCTGCGAGAAATAACTGTAGTGCTTGATATTTGTTTTCAATAATTCATGTCTTCCATCTCTTGAACATTAAAAAATGGCACCTTTCTAATACTAAGAAAGAAAATAGATATTATGATAATGTTATTATTTATAGATATTGGCAATCATACTGAGATTAAGCAACATCTCAGTATGGTATTAAACTATGATATTTGGATGTAGATGTGGTATTAAACCATGACATTTGGATGTAGATGTGAATTTCAAACATCCCAAAAGCCAAGGGGTTTGGTTTGGTGCATCTTAAAATAAAATAAAATAAAATAAAATAAAATAAAATAAATATTTAACTATCCAACTTTGACCTTTCCAGTGCATTACATAAAACAGTAAAAATAGCAACAAGGATAATAGCATACAATGCATAAAATCAATGCACCATGAAGATGACTTTTGGAAGTGAAAAAGTATTTTAATGAAAGGGGAAAGTAAGAAGTCCTTCCATGTCTGGAGGAAATATATTTCAGGAACCCAGTGACCCAGAGAAAAAGATACAAACTATAGTCTTCTGTCTCTGCCAACCTCAGGCTCCAGAAAGACCGAAAAAGAAGAAGTTCAACAAAATGCATAGGATATTCAGTATATTTTTGAGATTTGTAGATAATACAAGTGCATGTCTATGATTGCATAGAATGCCAATGGCTAAATGGCTAAAACTGCTGTTTACATCCTCAAGCACCAAAGCAGTAGTTAGAAGTAAAACACAATAGAGTGTAATTATTTTGTAAGATGCTTTTAAGAACTGAACAGCATGCACAATATCTCTAAGGTATGGGCATGAATAGTGCTCCTGCCTGCAGTAGAATAAAATAAATATGAAGTCAACAGAGCTTCAAACTAAGAGATAACCCTCAAGCAATCAACAGGGATTTCTGCCTGCGTGTTGTATTTACCACTTGGATGCAGTGAGCGTTTCTGCTTCTGGTAAACGTTTTTTCTCAGCACTTGTGTTGAATTTCCCTTTCTTTCAACTGCTCGGAAAATATCTTGAATTTCTTGTTCAGGAAATATTGAGAAAGCCAGCAGCAGATCAGGAGCTATTATTTTCCTTGTTCGGAGATGTCTATAACACAGATAAAACAGGTATTTTTAAACTGTAACATTTAAATATCCTGACATTTGTAAATAGGGAGTAAGTGGGAAAGATTGAACCTTTTTATCATCTTTTGATATTGTCATTCTTATGTGTGTCCATATTAACAAGGGAAAATTGATTCTCTTCAGTGTCCCCTTTGTGTGAAATATTAATAATTATATCTAGAAGTCTGCCTAGACAAAAAGGAAAATACTCATGGTCGGAAACTACAATCATATATATAGCAGCCCAGTGTCTGTGAGTCTGTAACACTGAAATGCTGGCTGTTCCTGCTGGGCAGCGCTGTTGCCTGAAATGCTGGCTGTTCCCTCTGGGAGGCCCGTGCTTCATGGGGAGTGCGGGGCCCAAACGGCCGCTTGCGCTGCTTGCTCCCCCGCGGTGGCCCAGCTGAGCAGTGCAGAAGTCAGCCGAGTGCCACGGTGGGAGGGGAAGAGGGGCGGAGTGGTGATATACAGGGCCAGGGGTTGGGGCCTGGCCATGTACGTCACCGCCCCGGCCCCCTTCACCTCCCGCCATGGCGCTCGGCTGACTTCTGCGCCGCTCAGCCGGGCCTCCACAGGGGAGCCCAAACAGCTGCTTGCTCCCCTGTGGCAGCCCGGCTGAGCGGCGCAGAAGTCAGTCGAGCGCCACGGCGGGAGGCAAAGGGGGGGGCGGAGCGGTGACGTGCGGCATGACAGCGGCTCCAGGCCCCGCCCCCTGGCCGTGAACATCACCACCCCACCCCCCTTGGCCTCCCGTCGTGGCGCTCGGCTGACTTCTGTGCTGCTCAGCCGGGCCGCCGCGTGGGAGCAAGTGGTGCAAGTGACCGTTTGGGCTCCGCGCCCCCCCATGCAGCAGGGGGAATGCAGAGCCCAAACGGCCATTTGGGCTCCAGTCCCCGAGTGAGAGGCAGGAGGGGTAGGAGAAGAGAAAGAGAGAGACAGAGAGAGAGGCAGGAGGCAGAGGGGAGCTGAGGGGGGGAGGCAGTAGGAGGAGGAGGAGAGAGAGAGAGACGGAGCGAGAGACCGGAGGCTCAGGAGAGAAGACCGACGTGGAGGAGAGACCTGAAAATCCCGTCTTATGACGGGCTAATTGGCTAGTACAACTAATAATAATGAGAGTACACATATGGTAAATAGTTAAAGATTAGACTTAGAAATACTATATTTTAGGAAAGAATCCAACATATATGCTAAGGTTCCTTGAAGCCTGACAGAAGTTTTCCAAATATCTAGGTAGTTGTGGAGTTACTCCATGAATGGGAGAAACAAGGAAAATAATTATCATGGCAAAAGAGACTTTAGTTTGCTAATAGACAACAAATTAAATATGACTTTACAAAGCCATATGACAACAAGGCAGGCCCATGAAATTTCAAAGGTGCTAAATTGTAACAAGAAGGTGCAAATCCCTCTGGTAAAACTGCATTCTGAATATTGCATTCAGGTCTATGACTCATTTTTTCATCTTAGTTGGAAACACCGTCACTTGGCATTGAAGAAAATGCTTAAGATATTTAGTTAAGATATTTAGAATATCATTGCAATAATATTCTGTCCTTTCTATGGCTGCATCAGAAATAATGCTGATGGCCAGAGGACATTTAGCATTCAAGTGGTAAATAGTTACCAAGGACAGAAGAAATATATGCTTGTGGTGAGCTGATGATGCCCTGAAGCAAAATTTGTATTAGGGATAGAAAGGGATACCTTGTGGACTAAATACTAATGAAAGTCAGCTCTGGTGGGGCTGGGCCAAGAGAGGGGCACCTTTATCTGGTCCGGAGCTGCTGTGGTGAGAGAGGGCTGGAGGGAGTCCTCTCTCCCTGCCATGGCCTGAGGCGGCCTGCTCTAAACTCCTCATCCCCGGCCCTATCCCAGAGCTCGCACCTCCAGCTGGAGCTCTCACACTCCCTCACCCCAAACCTCTTCCCCAGGCTTGAGCCCCCTCCTGCACTCCAGCCCGACCTCAGAGCCTTTACCCCCACCTGGAACACTCATACTCCAGCATCTCAAGTCTCTGCACCAGCCCTGAGCCCTCTCCTGTATCCTTCTGCCCCACCCCGCCACACTTCAACTACATATTGGTGCACATAACAAAATTCTTTCTACACATGGATGTAAAAATTAGAAGGAACAGTTGTAATGTAGCATTAACTGAACAGTGAATCCAAACAATAGGTTTGTTTTAAAGGTCACAATTACCATCACAGACAACGTAAGAATAAAATATATAGTTGAGTGCTCAGTCAAGAAACAGACCACTCAGTCAAGCTTGTGACCCCAGACAAGTATCTACAGTAAGAAAAAAAGCTCCACAGAACATGCAGCTGTCTGAGTTCCAATGTACTGTGTACATGCCCATATTCTATCAGTGAAGTGCAGCAAATGCTATTACAGGAACTCCCACAAATATTCAGCCATTTAGCATTTGTTCCAAAGCCACCTGAATAGGTTTCCAATGACTTCCATGCATCCGGAATCAGATACCTAGATTGTGAAAAACCCACCCAGGCATGCCAAGTTCAGTTTGGTGATGTGTTTTGTAGGCTCATGCTTTATATATCATTTGGATGGAAATCTTTGTTTCACACAGAGAGAAATGCCTAGTCTTCACAGCCTTATATTCCTTGAGCTCCACGGCAGCTGGGCTCTGCATGTGAATGGTTAGTAGAATTGGGTCCTGACTGCATACAGGCAAAAAATTTTAATAAAAAAATTTTGGTGAAAAACGTAGACTTGGTAACATCAATGTGCTTCGTGAATTGTTTGTTTCAAGAAACAAACAAACGACAAAAAAAGCAGTACCAACCAAACATGAACAATCTGGAAAAAATCAAAATGTTTTGTATTTACATTTTAAAAATTAAATGTTTTGGTTTTTTATGGTTCAAAACAACTGTTTATTTTGAAATTTCCTTTAATTTTATTTTAAAATTACAAAAACATGGAGAATTGCTCAAAATAAAAATGGAATATATTCAATTACAAACATTTTTCACAAACTTTTCTTTTGACAAGGGATTCAAAAAAATTGGTTTTGGTCTGATCCAAAATTATTTTCCTGATTTTTAAAAATGACCAATTTACCAAAAATAGTTATTTGACAAGTTCTAGTCTGAGCATGAAGTCAACATTCTCACTTCCCACTGTGTAATGCAGGGACACCACCACATAAGTAAAAAGAATTACATAAGTATAAAAACCAGTTGTACCAGAGAAAAAATTCAGGCTTCACGTGTGTAGATGTGAACATAGTTGACTAAATACTAAAGTGTAAGAGGTATATGGAAAGCCAGCAACTCACACAGGTTATACTTCTTTTTCTAATTCTCAAATATCAGTTTTCAATAACCTTAATCTTTTCATGAGGTAATATTTAGGTACAGATGGAAAAAAATTTTTTAAAAAAATCTCATCTATATTGCCTGTATTCCTTCAACTTTAGATATTGTATCTTCCTTTTGCTTTGAACTAATATTTATTGACAGCAGTGTTCAGAAATTCCAAACCTGCTTTTTAAGCCTGAGTTACCTTGAGATACCTCAAGAGATATACCAGATCAGTGAAGTTTTACAGAATATTAAATTAAACTCATTTCACTTTTGGACACCCTCATTAGGACTTGAGTGTCAGTGAATAACCTGTAATATTTAGTGATCTTCCACAACAGTAGTTTCCTAATTGGGTCATAGAAATTGATTTTCCACTTCCCAGCATATACAGATGGTCCCTTTTGTCCACTCATCGAGGTATAGAGAGGTACCAGCAGCAGACAGCATCTGAAGCGGTGGTACCTGGAATAGGCTTTGAAAAGGAGTTATTTTCCCACTTGGTTAGAACTGTGAAACTGGTATAGCTTCTGTGCAGCACATAGAAGTATTTATTTCTGACGAAGGACTCTGAGCCACCTTTAATGTGTCATTAAAACTCAAATACTTCCTGAGAGGTCATTTGTCTTTTTTTTCCGTAGATAAAATGTACTCTGCTTCCTTGAGATATAGCTTCAGCTTGAAAGGCCTAGTTTCAGTCATTTCTATCGCTAATTTCAGTAGAATTAGGCCAGCCTCAAAATTTTCAGCATTTAAGTTCAGTTATATAAGCATGATGGAGTTTAGGGCTCATCTAAAGTTTTTCCAAGCTAAACATCTGGAGTTTATAGCAAATGGGTCTGGAAATCTCATGGGAAGATGATTTCTGACAGGGCTAAATTAAGGTCTCTTTGGCCATTACACCTAATCATTAGTTTCTCTTTATACCAAAAATACTATTTGGCTTAACTTTTGAACATGTCTTTGTATTCACTAATTAAATGGACACCACATATGCTTCTTTTTTGATTATTCTGATGCAAACTTATTGATGATTATCTCTGAAACCCAATTTATTGATAAGATTACTTTAAATGGCAAAGACAGTAAAATCATTGGCTACATCTACACTATGGCTTTTGCTGGAAGAGGCAATGCAAATGAAGCGCAGATGAGCATTTTCTCACATTTCATTTGCATAATCTCTTCCGGTCCGTTTTTGCGCAAGAGGTTTTTGAGCAAAAACAAGCAGTTTGGAGATTTCCTTTTTGCACAAAACCCACTTTTTGTGCAAGATCCTTATGCCTCTCCACGAAAGAGCGCGTCCACACTACCAAAGCACATCGACAAAGAAATCTGCTTTTTCGAAAGATTGTGTCCACACTGAATGGACACTATCTCGCATTTAAACTGTGATTACTATGGACGGAGTGGCCACCAGGGCACCTGTGCTTTTTCTTCTTTCCTCTTCTTTTGAAAGAACTCCCTCTTCCCCGTCCAGACATGCCTTTTTCTGAAAGAGCTCTTTTAGAAAAAGGCTTCTTCCTCATAGGAAAAGGATTACCAATGCTGAAAAAAAACTTCTGTTCTTTCAATTTTCTTTTGAGAGAACGCAATTTCAGTGTGGACATAATTGAAGTTTTTCGGAAAAACTGCCATTTTTTTCCGAAAAAAACTCTGAAGTGAAGACATATCCTCAGATACCATGCCACTCTGAAGAGTTCTTTGGGCTTGAGCAGAGCTCACTTAGGTGTCTGTTCAGAATCATGGAGCCTTTCCAGCTCAGCTAGCTTTTGCTGACTTTGGGTGGTCCTTTAGTTAAACGTCACACTTCCCTTCCCTTCACTATGGAAGCATACCTCTCTCATGAAAGGGAATAGTATCAATGTCCCTGAAAGTGGATTGGGAATGCTCTAAATAAAGACATGGTGTGTTCCACAACTTGTATTTCTAATGTTTCAATTAGGTCCAGAGGAACTTCATGGTTTCCCTTTGCAGGCCATAGTGCAGTGATATCTGTGTACATTAATTACTCTTTAAATCTACATTGCAGTGTGTGTTATTGTAAGCCAATCAAATACATGTGTATATTTTAGAAAAA
Organism: Rafetus swinhoei; assembly: GCA_019425775.1. NCBI lineage: Eukaryota > Metazoa > Chordata > Testudines > Trionychidae > Rafetus > Rafetus swinhoei. The sequence continues at coordinate 35,557,792 of CM033440.1, forward strand.
TAAATTTAAAATAAAATTATTTTTTGTGACTGACTTTGTATTTTCACTGGGTAGGTAATACATTCTAGTGGTTAATGTTTGGATCTGAGAGCCTGGATTTTGGGGTTCTAGGCTTGGTTATGCCAATGTCCTACTTAGGAGAAAAACACTAAAACTAACTACACTTCAGTTTATCCTATCTGTAAATTGAGGGCAATAAAGTGCATATCCAAATAGCTGAAAGCATTTGAAATCATTAAGTCATCAAGCACCACAAAAACCTGTGTTTTAGGTAAGCCTTATTGTCCTCAATATATATTTGTATATATTTTACATATATAAATAAGTGACAAATATCATTATTATTGCAAGAACTGCACATTCAAAGCCAGATGACTTAAAGGTAAGGAACTCCAAGAATCCTTTATGATATGCAGCCAGAAATTATTGCTGAATTATACTCTAGTTAGGTTTACATGTTGACTAGAGAACACCACATTTTGGTTAAAGTGCAGAGACCCTTAGATCACTATCTGTATTGTCTTTCTTTAGAACCAAAGTGGCCTCAATTGCTTTTTATTTTTAATTATGATCATGACAGATACTGACAATAGCTGCTGCCTTAAATAACAATATAAGTGCATGGTGGGACACAACAGATGGGTACAACCAACAGGCATGTGGAGCACTAAATACTAATGAGACAATTATAAACTGCAGTACAAACAGTGGGAGTTGTATCAGGCCCTAAAAACTATTGAAATCTGCAGGAAGTTCATTGATCAGGATATTCATGTGAATGAAGACAGATACAAGGAAGATTTAAGCAGCAGGCCACAAATACAGGTTGAACCTCTCTGGTCTGGCACCCTCTCTGGTCTGGCACCCAGTGCTGAATCAGAGAATTTGCTGAATCACGGGAGGTCAATATTGTCTAGAAGCATTATCAACACTTCCATTGCTTGCTGGGCTCTTAGAAATCATTTAAGGGTAAATTAGAGCTTAATTACAGCACAGAACACTGAGAGCCAGGACTGGTGGTTGTAAACAAATGTTATGGGAGCATGGGAAACTTGGCCACGCCCATGATAAATGGACATCAGGCTAACTGAAAACATGCTAGACCATGGATGTGGCCAGATTAGAGAGGTTCAACCAGCAGCAGCATTATAGATAACTGTAGTCAGTGGTGCTATTCAGTAGTTACAGCATTTGTAAGTATAAGGGAAGAGTCTAAAATCATACAAGAGTCCAAGTGGTGATTTTAAACACCTACCTGAGGAAATGCAGTTGTCCATTATGATCACAGTACAAGTTCAAGTTGAAGTAATAAATAAAATCTAGTTTTGTTCACTCAGTGAACTTGCAGTTTAGAAACCTAATTTATGAATTCAACAAACATAATCATGTACATGGAGTAATTAAGTTTCCCACTCCCAAACTGAACAGGAAACTACCTTTCATCCTATAAATGATTTTCATTCTCAAGAGCTGAACTTATTTGTATTGTATTGTGGCCTTCAGTTATTTATGAGCTACAATGAGATGATTTCAGTGTTTGCAGTACTGTGAACTCCATAACTTCCAGAAGTTCAAATATGCAGGAAGATTCATTTCTCATAGTTTTTAGGCTTTGTGCTCACTAAAGTCTTAATTCAAGGACACCATATGTTTTACATATAAAGAAAATAGTTTTGGTTATTAAATTACACATTCCTTTAAATGACTTAAAAATACAGAAATTTTTAAAGATAGAGTTAGCAGCCTATCCAAACAGACCAACAGACCCTCAGTTCAATACTCTGCCTGACAAAGGTTGGGGTCTGATGTTTAAGAGAAAGATATAGGAAACATCCCAGGGCCAAATTAAATCAATAACAAGTCTTCCATTAACTTCTGTGGGACTCATTACTGAATTGGCCTCTAATGCACCAAATTATGTAATACATAAGATAAGGCATATTGCTTATGTAATTCAAATAATAATTATTCTATGCCCTGAACCATGACAATTCACAGCCCTGCTATTTTATACTTGTTTATATAATGACAAATGCTATTTTTATTCATATGGAACTGAGGCTGGCAGGTACTGAGCAGTCTGACGCTGAAATAGCAAAACACTTAAGCATGGGCTTAGTGGTGATAGCTTAAGACTCAGCAGCTTACATGATCATGCCCGACATGTAAAATGCCTACTACATTTTTACTCTAAGCTATTTTCACCAATAATACCCTGCCTTAGAAGGTTCTGTGGGTCAACTAAATATTCATTTAATCTGATACAATTTGTCATCTGATTTTCAATCACTATATTCTTCATATAATGGTAAAGAAAATAGGACCTACTAATTGGTTTTTTCACTATGATTCATTATTAAAATTCCCTTAAAAATCTCTATTAAGAAGACCATTGAACAATGAAGTAAGAATATTGGAACACTTTATATCTTGTATATTTATTACTTTGTAAACATTTTGAAGGAATTTAAACAGCATGGTGCCGTATTTGAAGTGAGCTGGATTTCAATGTTGTTTGTAATGGATTGCAACAACCAGGAGCACAATTGGCAGTACTAATAATACTTGACATTTATCATCTGTAAGGCACTACACAAATGTTAATCAAGTAACCTTCAGAACATCCCTGTGAGGGTGGTAAATATTATCAGCTCCATTTTATACATGAAGAAACTGAGACATCAATAGGTTAAGACCAGTGTTTTCAAATGTGGTAACATGGCTGTAGGCCACAAAATCCATATTTAGGCAACTGCATACAAATGACCTCCTATTATATTCAATCTACTCAAAGAGCTGCAAGAAGCTTTCCAGGGATCTAAGAACCTCAAGTTACTATCACCAGATAAATCCTGTTCACAGAATGACCTCAGAGACATCTACACATATAAAAACATTAGAAGACATGGGAAAGAAACAAATTTTGGGTAACACAAACATTTAGATATTTAGAGCTACTTGTTCACAGTCCTTCCTGTCAAAGGTAGGGGCTCAGGCAGAGACAGGTGAATCCTGGAAGTGAATGCCTGGCTGCGAAGACGATGTCACTAGGAGGGCTTTGGTTTCCTTGACCACAGGATGCTGTTCCAGGAAGGACTGCTAAGAAGGGATGGAGTTCACCTTTTGAGGAAGGGGAAGACCGTATTTGGAGGCAGACTGGCTAACTAGTGAGCAGGTCTTTATACTAGGTTCAACAGGGGCAGGTGACTGAAGCTCACAGGTAAGTGAAGAACATGGAGACATGGGAGATGGGTCAGAAATGGGAGGGATCATGGGCTATAATAGCAGAGAAAAAGGAGGGACAAGGCAGAACTGGGAGGCAAGGTCAAATCAGTATCTTAAATGCCTATATACAAATGCAAGTAGCATGGGTAATAAGCAGGAAGAACTGGAAGTGCTAATAAAAAACCACACTATGACATTGTTGGTATCACAGAGACTTGGTGGGACAAGGCATATGATTAGAATATTGGTATAGAAGGGTACAGCTTGCTCAGGAAGGATAGGTGGGGAAAAAAGGGGAGAGGTATTGCCTTATATTTTAAAAATGTACACACTTGGACTGAGGTGGAGATGGACGTAGGAACCAGATGTGTTGAGAGTCTCTGGATTAGGTTAAAAGGGGTAAAAAACAAGAGTGATATCATACTAGAGGTCAACTACAGACCACCTACCCAGGTAGAAGAGGTGGATAAGGCTTTTTTTAAACAACTAAAAAAATCATCCAAAGTGCAGGATCTGGTGGTGATAGGAAACTTCAACTATCCAGAAATCTGTTTGGAAAATAACACAGCGGGGCACAGACTATCCAATAAGTTCTTGGACTGCATTGGAGACAACTTTTTATTTCAGAGGGTTGAAAAAGCTACTAGGGGGAAAGCTATTCTAGATTTGATCTTAACAAATAGGGAGGAGCTGGTTGAGAATTTGAAAGTGGAAGGCAGCTTGGGTGAAAGTGATCATGAAATCATAGAGTTCATGATTGTAGGGAATGGTAGAAGGGAGAATAGAAAAATAGAGACAATGGATTTCAGGAAGGCAGATTTTGGTAATGTCAGACAGCTGGTAGGTAAGGTCCCATGGGAAGCAAGACTAAAGGTAAAAACAACTGAAGAGAGTTGGCAGTTTTTCAAAGGGACATTGTTAAGGGCCCAAAAGCAAGCTATTCCGCTGCATAGAAAAGATAGAAAGTATGGCAAAAGACCACGTTGGCTTAACCAGGAGATCTTGCATGATCTAAAAATCAAAAAGGAGTCATACAAAAAGTGGAAACTAGGACAAATTACAAAGGATGAATATAAGCAAACTATACAAATATGCAGGGGCAAGATTAGTAAGGCAAAGGCACAAAACGAGCTCAGACTAGCTACAGACATAAAGGGTAACAAGAAGACTTTCTATAAATATATTAGAAGCAAGAGGAAGACCAAGGACATGGTAGGTCCATTGCTCAGTGAGGAGGGAGAAACAGTCACTGGAAATTTGGAAATAGCAGAGGTGCTTAATGACTTCTTTGTTTTGGTCTTCATCAAGAAGTCTGATGATGAAGGAATGCCTAACATAGTGAATACTAGTGGGAATGGGGTAGGTTTAGAAGATAAAATAAAAAAGAACAAGTTAAAAATCACTTGGAAAAGTTAGATGTCTGCAAGTCACCAGGGCCTGATGTAATGCATCCTAGAATACTCAAAGAGCTGATAGAGGAGGTTTCTGAGCCTTTAGCTATCATCTTTGAAAAATCACGGAGAGATTCCAGACAACTGGAAACGGGCAAATATTGTGCCCATCTATAAAAAGGGAAATAAGAACAACCCAGGAAACTATAGACCAGTCAGTTTAACTTCTGTGCCAGGAAAGATAATGGAGCAAGTAATTAGGAAATTCATCTGCAAACACCTAGAAGATAATACGGTGATAAGTAATAGCCAGCATGGATTTGTAAAGAACACATCATGTCAGACCAATCTGATAGCTTTCTCTGATAGGATAACGAGTCTTGTGGATAAGGTAGAAGCTATGGACGTAGTATACCTAGACTTTAGTAAGGCATTTGATACGGTCTTGCATGATCTTATCAATAAATTAGGCAATTAAAACTTAGATGAGGTTACTATAAGGTGGGTGCATGACTGGATAACCGTTCTCAGAGAATAGTTATTAATGGTTCACAATCCTGCTGGAAGGCATAACAAGTGGGTTTCCACAGGGGTCTGTTTTGGGACCGGTTCAGTTCAATATCTTCATCAACTATTTAGATATTGGCATAGAGAGTACGCTTATTATGTTTGCAGATGATACCAAGCTGAGAGGGGTTGCAACTGTTTTGGAGGACAGGGTCATAATTCAAAATGATCTGGACTAACTGGAGAAATGGTCTGAGGTAAATAGGATGAAGTTTAATAAGGACAAATGCAAAGTACTCTACTTAGGAAGGAACAATCAGTTTCATACATACAGAATGGGAAGCGACTGTCTGGGAAGGAGTATGGCAGAAAGGGATCTAGGGGTTATAGTCGACCACAAGCTGAATATGAGTCAACAGTGTGACGCTGTTGCACAAAAAGCAAACATGATTCTGGGATGCATTAACAGGAGTGTTGTGAGCAAGACACAAGAAGTCATTCTTCCACTCTACTCTGTGCTGAGCAGGTCTCAATTGGAGTATTGTGTCCAGTTCTGGGCACCATATTTCAAGAAAGATGTGGAGAAACTAGAGAAGGTCCAGAAGAGGAACAAGAATGATTAAAGATCCAGAGAACATGTCCTATGAAGGAAGACTGAAAGAATTGGGCTTGTTTAGTTTGGAAAGGAGAAGACTGAGAGAGAGCGTTTTTCAGGTATCTAAAAGGGTGTCATAAGGAGGAGGGAGAAAAATTGTTCTCCTTAGCCTCTGAGGATAGGAGAAGAAGCAATGGGCTTAAACTGCAGCAAGGGAGGTTTAGGTTGGACATTCAGAAAAACTTCCTAACTGTCAGGGTGTTTAAATACTGGAATAAATTGCCTAGGGAGCTTGTGGAATCTCCATCTCTGGAGATATTTAAGAGCAGGCTAGACAGACATCTATCAGGGATGGTCTAGATGGTACTGGGTCCTGCCATGAGTGCACGGGACTGGACTCCATGACCTCTCGAGGTCCCTTCCAGTTCTAGTGTTCTATGATTCTATGCTCCCTTAAAGAGATATCCTTACGGCAAAACAGACACACAGATGATTTTTACCTTTTCAGAGAATGATATGTAGGATCATCTGCCATGTTAACCCGTTCTTGGATAGCACTGTTAATATTGGTATCTTCGATTTCTCCTACACATTAAACAATTAAAAGTTAAATTGGTGGCAACAGTTATCCACAGAGTATTGATCTTTGATATATTTACTGATATACTTTCCTTCATAAAATCCACTTGATATTGATATAAGGCTGTCTATAATTTTTCCATTGAAAGGATTTTCCATATTTTCTCATGTGACTAATGTTGAAGGAGTTATTCTTTTCCAGAAAAAGGAGCTATCATCACAAATAGCTGACTAGCAGTAATTATGTTATAAACAGATCCTCCTCTGAGTCAATAACTTCCTTTGGGCTGTAACTTAATAGAACCACCTTGGGATTTATGGGTATCTTAATCTTAGTTATCTTGAAAATTCTGTTTATTTTCCTCCAAAATATTATCTCAGGGCAGTCCCGCCATACATATACAAAAATCCCTGTTCCTCAATGTTCTCTTCTGCATTTGAATCCCTTTTTATATATTTGTATAGTTTAAATGGACTGTGGTAACACTGATAAAGTGGTTTGTAATAATACTAGTTACACAATTGATAAGGTTGCAGCCTTCTTCCAAATATTTTACAACTAGTTTCAACCAAGAGCCAGATATTTTTCTCATTTTTGCAAAGGGATATCTGTTTTTAGATCTTTTTTTTCTATTTTTTTTATAAAGATCAAATCTCTGGCGTTGGTTATATCATGCATAGATCAGGATCTTTGACGTGACTTTCCCATAATTACTGTATCTATGATTGCTCATGGTCTCCTAAAAATTGGGCTTCTTGAACGGGATTTGATATATTATTTTAGTTGCCAATAAACCAGAACTGGCACATTAATGTTATCCATAAGTAAATGGCATTAATTTTCATTATTTTATCATTATGGTAAATTGTTGTACACAGTTTTCGTCACATGCATTTTATATTATATTAGATGAATGCATTTGAAATTCTGGATTGTTTCTGATGAGCTCATGTGACAATGGGAAAGGGATAATCACATTCTATATCCTGAGGGCATGTCTACACTAAAAAAATATTTTAAAATAACTTATTTTGTAACAATAATTCCTGACATAATTATTTCAAAATAAGCTTATTCCCCAACAAAAGCAGGTGTTATTATTTTGAAATAACCAGCCCCTTATTTTGAAATAATGGGTTTGGTAGTGTGGATGTTCTGCTTGTTATTTTGAGATAAGGGGAGTTATTTCGAAATAACTCCCCAATGTAGACCAGGGCAAAGTGTCCTTGTGAAAGGATGATGTGATATTGAATATTCCCTACATTGTTTATCTTTTGCACTAATCTAAATATTCTACAGGTAGGTTAAAATAACAAGAACAGTATGGTAAGTATATGTTAAAAACTCTGTTGTTCAATTTATACTCTTGGGCTACGTCTAGACTGGCATGATTTTCCGCAAATGCTTTTAACGGAAAAGTTTTCCGTTAAAAGCATTTGCAGAAAAGAGCGTCTAGATTGGCACGGACGCTTTTGAGCAAAAGCACTTTTTGCAGAAAAGCGTCCGTGGCCAATCTAGACGCTTTCGCAGAAAAGCCCTGATCGCCATTTTCGCGATTGGGGCTTTTTGGAAAACAAATCTCAGCTGTCTACACTGGCCCTTTTTGCGCAAAGTTTTGCGCAAAGGACTTTTGCCCGAACAGGAGCAGCATAGTATTTCGCAAAGCACTGATTTCTTACGGTAGGAAGTCAGTGCTTTTGCGGAAATTCAAGCGGCCAGTGTAGACAGCTGGCAAGTTTTTCCGCAAAAGTGGCTGATTTTCCGGAAAAACTGTCAAGTCTAGACACAGCCTTGTTTATTGAGAATCCATGGTTTCAGCTTGCTAGTGATATTAATTGAATGAGCCAGTAATAGTTTAGTAAATTTGGTACTGCCAATACCCCATCTGCAGTGGTCCATAAAGGGAGTTCTTACTTACTCATGAGAACTTTTTGTCCCATACAAATTTATTAATTCTTGTCTGGGTTTGCTCTGGAGTTCTTTTTGTTACCTACGTTTGCAGGGCCTAGAATAGGAAATTAAGCTTTGGCAACTATTTCATTTTATTTAAGCTCTACAACCAATCCAAGCCAAATGTAATTTTTTTCTAATTCAACAAAACAATTTTGAAATAATTTGAGAAAAATTAATTTTGCAGTTAAGAAAAATATTGATTCTTAAGTACATTTGTTTGGAACATACAAACTTCAATTTCTCTTACAGCTTTTTAATTACAGTTTATTCCAGCCCTATACTGAATATTTCAGATATAGTATAATTAATTTTCTGATCTGATATATCACAGAATTGATTTTTTGTCAGAATGGAAGTCGTTGATTGTACTGAATTGGTATCATAAGTATCATAACATTTGCAAATAGTGCAATTGTATGTTCTGTTTCATTAATTGTATGTGTTATTATGCTATTCTTCTTTGGTTTTTAGTGTCAGGTGTTCGATAAACAGGGAACACAAAGGGGGAAAGGAATAATTTTGGCTCCTCTTTGCAGTTGAAATTCTGTGGCACATACCCTGTTAATTTTTTTTGTTAGTGGATGGAAAGCCATAAAATATCTAAGTCTTCATAATGCCTCCAAAATCCATCTCTGATACTAGTGTTTTGAGAAAATGCCATTCTAGGTTATCAAAGATGTTAGGGGCTAAGGATAGAGAAGACTTTTTTCCCCTCTGCATATTGTGAACTACCCCCATGAATGATCTATTGTTAACACTCAAGTGTCTACTTTGCATGAAATATGTCTGATAAATGTATATCAACAGAGGATGGACAGCTCTTCATCAATTCTAGCAATAGTATCTGAAAATATTTTAATGACTACATAAAAGTAAGATTGACTTTTCAAGCCACACAGTGGCATGTCTTTTTGTGGCTTTGGTACAACTATTTTCAATAATTTTTATGGATATTTTCCATCTACAATTTTATGGGTGTTTTCCACCAAACTACTGTCCCTGCCTCATTTTCTTGAACATTGTTAATTACATAGCCCCAAAAAAGATTCTGTTCTGAAACACATGATGTAACTGAATTTCTGTCTGCCTCTTTTTAGTGGTTTTAATTTCCATACAATGTTTTGCCAGAAATAGCTGCTTTTTGGCAGTGCTAACATTGTTAAGCTATATTGGATGAACTACCCAACTGTTTTGTTAATCAGTTCCAGGCCAAGACTTTCTGAACAATTCATATAATGTCATCAGACTGAAAGTCCATATAACAATTTGGCAAACTTATTTGAAAAAATGTTTATCTATTACTTTGAAATACAAAACTTTGTAAGATTGCTCTCGTCACAATCTTACAGAATAAGAGATAAAATAATAGAATACAGATATAAAAAACACCTACTCTCCACTATGGCAGAAGTGTTCTTCATACTATATTATTGAGATCTTGGTTTCTCCACCCATGGAGAAACCTTACTGGCTCAGAATTCACTTAACATTCTCTGTAAATTCTGAAGTTCATAGTAATTCAGTCTAAATTTACTGATTGTGATTCTAGGAAAGAAGACAGAGCTATGCATGTAAATACTATATGTGACTTGTGAATGCAACTAAGAAAGTACAACCAATCATTTCTAATCACAGGGTATATGAATCAGACGCATCCATCACAGGTGCAAAAGGTGTTCCCTGTGGTGAATTTGCAAAGCCATAACTTCAATTTTTTTAAAGGAAAACAACAGTGGGAAAATGTTTATTGACGTCAAAATTGTTCTTTGCTTCATATAAAAAGTATTATAAGCTAACCTACCAAGCACTGCCTGTATGTTTTCAGTTTCACCAACAGTACAAACAAAGGCTGAGAAAGGAAATAAAGAACATTTTATTTGTTTCTTACCGAAGAAGACATCTTTGCGTTTCTGAAGAAAAGCAAAGAAAAGAGCTGTGCAGGCCATTGTTATGGAAATTCCCAAGACAATGAACACTCTCATCTGAAAGAATAAAAACATTATGGTGGGTGAAAAAAGGAGATCACAACTCCTAGAAGAAATATTCAGAACACTGGCTAGATAATTTCCTTTGCCCAGTAATGTCTGATCTCTTTTCATTAAATATGTTGTCACACATTTGGATATTACTTCAAAGTTTTGACAAAACTTGTTTCATTAGTTCATTCACTTTTTCTTTCATAGTGTCACTGAAAACCTCCTGGGAAACTTCTAGTAAAGTGAAATGCATACCCCTGTTTGACAGTACAATATGATATTGTAACAGTATCCACATTTAACCCAGAAATCAGATGACCTAGGGGTAATAGAATAAAAATTTATTATTGTACACCCATTTCTACTTCTCACACCAATAACACAGTTTCCTGAGATTTTAATTTTGCTGTCCTTGTTATTCCACTCTAGGTCATGAATCAGGTTCTTACAGAAACCATGTCTATCTGATCTTTCTATAAAGTTAAGTGTCATCCTGGTATCGGAAGTTCATGTGGCAAAGGGGACTAAATTCTCTACTAATTTTGCGGAAATGCAAATTCATTTACACTACTCTAGTGGTGCCATTTTTCAAATATTGTGGAATGACCTGAGTTGAAAAGTTGAAAGGCTTTAAAAACATAAGTTCTATATTTTATAAACCTAAAATCATAAACAAATCAGATGTGAAAAATCAGGGAAATAATATTGCTCATATAAACCTGACATCCACCCTTTGTGTTACATTTCAGAAGTTAAAATGATTAATTTCAGATAGAAAATTGAAAGCAATACTTTTAAAATCTGACCTTTCGTTTCCTGTTGAGATTATCTTCTACAGTTTTGTACTCTATCCGTGGCAGTAACTGTTCTGAAATGAGAAAGTAAAGTGCTTCCTAGGGACAGGCAGACAGTATAAACTGGAGATATGCACCAATACTCATTCAAGCTTTAAGAAATGAAGTGGTGTTGACCAAAACTTGTTTATATAAATGTTGTAGTTCACCTCAGTGTTAGATATGCTTCTTTCTGTTACGCTCATGACACCAAGTACTACCTGTTTAGTAGGTTTTATGTTGTAGACGTCAATCTTTTAGATAATGTAAACTAGGGCTGAGCAAACCAACCTATTCAGCTAAAATAAGAATGTTGCCATTCCCTTGCTAAACTGAGATTTGTTTCAAAGTTCTCAAGCAAATTGAATCTGAGACAGCACTTCTGTATCATGCACCACTATGTGTTTTACCATCACTACCTCACAGAAATGCATTCTCGTCCATTCTTTCTGAATCGTGGTCCATCAGCCTACAGAGAGCTAGTTTTTGTCCTCTTCTCTTGACAGCAACCTTTTGATGCTACATTTTTTCTTTAATAATAACCTTGCTCTACTGTTTCCTTTAAATCCAGTATTTCATCTTATATTACAGGTTGAACCTCTCTGGTCCAAGACGCTCTGGTCTGACAACGTGTCCAGCAGGACCTCAGCAGCTGTTCACTGGGGCTGTATCTAGATTAAATCCCTCTTTCAACAGAGGGGATGTAAATTAGACACTTCAAAATTGCAAATGAATTGGGGATTTAACTATCCCGCACTTCATCTGCACAATTGTGTCATGGTGCTCTTTCGAAAAAGCGCCATTTCAAAAGTAAAACCGTGGTCTAGACGTGGTTCTTTTGAAAATGGCAGGCTTTTTGGAAAGATCCTGTACTCCTCAAAAAATGAGGTTTACAGGATCTTTCGAAAAAACTTGCCATTTTTTAAAGAACCACATCTAGACCACGGTTTTACTTTCAAAATGGCGCTTTTTCGAAGGAGCACCATGATGCAATTATGCAAATGAAGCATGGGATATTTAAATCCCCGCTTCATTTGCAATTTCAAAGTGTCTAATTTACATCCCCTCTGTTGAAAGACGGATGTAGTCTGACTCTAGACACAGGCTGGAAGTCCTTCAAGGGCCACCAGTGGAGCCCAGCCAGCAGCCACTAGGGGCTGGAAGCTCACCCACCACTGGGGGCCAGGAGGAGAGGACAGCCTGCCTGCTGCTGGGAGGGGAGGACAGCCCAGCCATCAACTGGAGAGGAGGACAGCCTGCCCACCACTGGGGACTAAGAGGGGAGGGCAGTATGGCCAGCCTGGCAGCCACTGGGGACTGGGAGCAGAATCCAGCCAGTCCTGGATCAGGAGTACCACATGGCCAGCCCAGGGTGGGAGTGCAGCATGGCCAGCCCTGCAGCCCCTGGGCTGGGAGCACAGTCCAGCTGACAGCCGCTGGAGGCCAGGAGCAAGGCAACAGCCAAAAGGGGAGCCAGCTGGAAGACCAGTGATCCTGGAAGACCTCTTATTTTCCCTGGTCCAGCAAACTCCCTTCTCTGGGATCCATCAGGCCTCAAGGGTGCCAGACCAGGGAGGTCCAGTCTGTACTCAACTAATAAAGGCATGGGGGACTTTTACAGCTTCAATATGCAGTAAGCTTATAGGCAGAAATAAAAGCATTTCTATTAAATTAATTGAATCATAGGACTGGAAGGAAACTTAAGAGGTCCTCTACTACAATCCCCTGCACTCATAGTATCATTAAGTACTCAAGGACAATGTACCTATGTCAATATTTTTATTTAGAACACTCTCAACCTTCTTTTGCTGTTTAAAGCTGCAGTTCATTCCCTTTGGGTATGTCTACACTGTGTGGCTCTGATATCCTGAAATAGCTATCCCGCATCTTAACAAGCTGCTAGTTATTTTGAAATAGTTTTTAAAATAATGGGTGCACTATTTCAGCATCCCTGTAACCCTCGTTTCATGAGGGCTAAAGAATGTCTTGAAATAGTACATTATTTGAAATTTGGCACTGCGTAGATATGTCAATTTTCAAAATAAGCTATTTTGAAATAGATTCAAAATAAGCTATGCAATTTGCGAAGCACAAATTGCGTATCTTATTTCAAGTTTAGGGTGCTGTGTAAATGCACCCTTTGTTTATTAACTCAAATGATCTTAAATGTACCATTAATCTATGCTGGTTAATTTATTATTTTGCTGCTTTTCTTTGCTAATTTTAAACACAACTCCATAGCGATTCATTTAGGAGAATTAACTCCCCATTAATGCTCAGCTCTAGGTTTCAGTTACAAACCATAGGATGTATTGATTATTGGGGAATCATTTACACAGATAATGTTTTGCAATATAATTTATTTTAAAGACTCCTATACTGCACAAAATTTAGTGTCCTGAGAATGAGTTGTAAAATACATAGACTTCCTGGGTCAACTGATTCAAATCTTGGCAGCATGAATAGAGACTTGCTAAAGAGATGGATTTAAGAAGTTAGCTGTGTATAAACCTTTGGATAAGATGTTATGATGAAAATACCCTTTCTTCTGGTGCTTTGTGCATCAATGCTCTGCCTGGGGTACCACCCTCCCACCCTATCTGTAAACAGGGTGTAATAACACACTGTTTTATTTAACTCTAACAATGTTATGCTTTAAAACAGTACAAAGATACACTTTAGACAGACTAAACAATTATGCTTAGATTTTCTTGTATGAGGAATCCAAATGGTTAGCAATGTTATTAGTTAAATAGCAAATGAAATGAGCCCTCTGAGTTAGCATGCCACCTAGATGTTCCCTTCTTTGATCCCTAACTAGCTGCAGACTCAGAAGGGCAATAGTGTATTTCTTTGCATTCTTGAAGATTAGCGATTTTAAAGCCCTGGTTTACATTAGGATTTTATTTAAAAACTAGCCAATAGCCCATCATAGAACGGGATTTTTCGGGTCTCTCCTCCATGTCCGTCTCTCTCTCTCTCTCTCTCTTTCTCTCTCTCTCTCCTCCTCCTCCTGCCTCCTCCCTCTCTCTCTCAGCTCTCCTCCACCTCCTGCCTCTCTCTCCTTTTCTCTTTCTCTTCTCCCCCTCCTGCCTCTCACTCTCTCTTTCTCTTCACCCACCCCCCGGCCATATACGTCACCGCCCTGCCCCCTTCCCCTCCCGCTGTGGCGCTCGGCTGAGTGCTGCGCCGCTCGGCCAGGCCACCACAGGGGAGCAAGCGGTGGCAAGCAGCCATTTGGGGTCCGCGCTCCCCATGAAGCACGGAAGTGCTGCATGGGGAGCGCAGACCCCAAACGGCCGCTTGCCACCGCTTGCTCCCCCGACGCGCCCGGCTGAGCGGCACAAAACTCAGCCGAGCACCACAGTGGGAGGCAAGAGCGCCCCCCAGAGGCGAGTTTGTAACGCTGCAGCATTACAGACTCATAGACATTGGGCTATTTTATTTCAAAATTACCTCCCCATGGTTGAATTTATAAGAGGAACATACACACTACCACATCTGTTATTTCAAACTAACAGGCTGCCATATTTAAAATCTGTAGTCCTGCTTTCATCAGGAGCTATGCTAATTCTAAAATAATTATTTTGAAATAACATTAGTGTGGATGCTCTGGTGTCGCTATTTTGAAATATAGTTACACCCTGGAGTAATTCGAACTAATTACACCCCAGTGTTTCCTGGGGCTCTAAGTCTGAAATAGCACATCCACATTAAGGAAGCCTTCCTCAGACTAATTTTAAGGCTTCCCCATAGTATGGACACACTAGTTTGAATTTGTTAAATCAGGAGTTATTAAGTCAAATTTATGAATTTTGAAATACTTTCCTAGTGAAGTCATGGCCAAAATGAGAACTTAGATTTGGGGTAAAGAGATTAACGAAATCAATGATAAGGCTATATCCACAGAATTGTGCATTTTCACCAATCACAAAATCTAATAAATACTTTTAAATTGGGAGAAGAAAAAAAACACATCCTCTCTCAGCTTAGTAACACACTATAGACCAGGTTATACATGATCAGTGCAGTGCAAGCATCTCCTCACAGCACTGCTAACATACACCAGGGTATGTTTCTAGATTAACTACGTTTAGGGTAAGAAGGTCCCTGGCCTACTAAGGGCTTGGCCTTGTTGCACAGGCTGAGAAAAAAACCTGAGTTCAGAAAAGGTAATGGAAATTTATCTAGTCAAAATTAACCAGAAACTGATTAAAGACCAAAAGATTTGACCTTTTATAATTAGAAGTGGTAGGAAAGAAAACAAAAAAACCCCTACATGACAGTGTAATACAATCATGAAAAGTTATTTTTGAAAGCTACTTATTTTGTGGTAGTGACTGTGTTCTTACACATATTTACATGTATTCCATTCTTCTAACCTAATTGATAATTAGACTGTGTGTTGTCTTAAACAGAATTTTATTAGATGTGTTTGCGTTACAAATTATTCTTTCAAATTCAATTAAGGGTACTGTAAATTTAAACATTACAGCAATGGCAGTAGATATTAGCATAGTGAGTAATAATCAGAAATAGCTGAAGTTTGTGAACAGTGCTAAAGAGAGAGATAGCATAGGGGTTAAATCATAGAATCATAGAATACTAGGACTGGAAGGGACCTTGAGAGGTCATCGAGTCCAGTCCCCTGCCCCCATGGCAGGACCAAATACTGTCTAGACCATCCCTGATAGACATTTATCTAACCTACTCTTAAATATCTCCAGAGATGGGGATTCCACAACCTCCCTGGGCAATTTATTCCAGTGTTTGACTACCCTGACAGTTAGGAACTTTTTCCTAATGTCCAACTTAAACCTCCCTTGCTGCAGTTTAAGCCCATTGCTTCTTGTTCTATTCTCAGAGGCCAAGATGAATAAGTTTTCTCCCTCCTCCTTATGACACCCTTTTAGATACCTGAAAACAGCTATCATGTCCCCCCTCAATCTTCTCTTTTCTAAACTAAAAAAACCCAATTCTTTCAGCCTTCCTTCATAGGTCATGTTCTTTAGACCTTTAATCATTCTTGTTGCTCTTCTCTGGACCCTCTCCAATTTCTCCACATCTTTCTTGAAATGTGGTGCCCAGAACTGGACACAATACTTCAACTGAGGCCTAACCAGCGCAGAGTAGAGCAGAAGAATGACTTCTCGTGTCTTGTTCACAACACACCTGTTAATGCATCCCAGAATCATGTTTGCTTTTTTTGCAACAGCATCACACTGCTGACTCATATTCAGCTTGTGGTCCACTCAAGCTGAATATGCATTCTCAAACTTCATTGCATTGCAACCCCCTTCTGACAATAAAAATTACTCCATGACCCCAAAAGGGGGACCAAAGCCCAAGCCCAAGCCCAAGCCCGATCACCCTCAGATTGGGAGCAAAGGCAAAGCCCCAGGGCTTTTAGCCCCACTGCCCAGATCTGAAGCCCAAGCCTGAGCCCGGACACCCAGGGCTGGATGAAGATAGAGCTCAAGCTTCAATCCCAGGCCCCATCAATTATAACATAAGCCCTAGCAGTGGCAACCCCATTTTAATGGGGTCGTGATCCACTTTGGGGTCCCAACACACAGTTTGAGAGCCATTGAGATAGAGGATAAGGCAAAAAAAGCCAATGGACCATGAACACCAGTAAGGCATGCTGGCAGTCACACTGAGGTTATGTCTAGATTGCAGGCTTCTTTCAGAAGAAGCTTTTCCGGAAGATATCATTTGAAAAAACCTCTTCTGAAAGAGAGCATCTATGCAGCAAAAGCACATCAAAAAAGCGATCTGCTTTTTCGAAAGATAGCGTCCACACTGAATGGATGCTATCTCGCATTTAAGCTGTGATTACTATGGATGGAGTGACCTGTGCTTTTTCCTTTTTCCTCTTTTTTCAAAAGAACTCCCTCTTCCCCATCCACACACACCTTTTTTCCAAAAGAGCTCTTTTGGAAAAAGGCTTCTTCCTCGTAGAAAGAAGTTTACCAATGTCAGAAAAACCCCTCTGGTCTTTCGATTTTTTTTTTAAAGAATGTGATTGCAGTGTGGACGTAACTGAAGCCTTTTCAGAAAAACAGCCGTTTTTCCAAAAAAAACTCTGCAGTGTAGACATACCCTGAGAGATTAATTAGAGAAACTATTCAATTAGACACTAAAACTTCTACATTATAAACATATTTTGTGAATTGAAAAAACACATTTCAGATCTAAGGGGATACTGTTGATCTAAAGTCATGCAAAGTTATAATCACAAATGTGTGTGTTCTTGAATTAGTATAGTATCCACATTTTTATTAGTTGGTCAGAAATCAGGAGAATAAATGTCAACTAAAATGAAATACAATGTTCTTCAAAAGCACAGATATTAAGAGGTTACATTTCAGTCAATCTCTGGAACATCTGACATTCTAGTAGACCTTTTGGCAGAGAAATAAATACATCTTAGACACTTGACGTCATATCAAGGTCTTGAAAAACAGAGTTGCCATTTTAATGCTCTGCTGAGTTTGAAGTATTCTTTAGCTAGTATAAAGTGGTTTTGAGTAGGTTCTCAAACTGAACAAGGCAGGGTTTCATGACTTTTCAATCTATGCCCAATATTAGCATTAAATAGAATATTGTCAAAAGTATTAGTAAAACAATAATTAATAACAAATTCATATGTAAAGGAATATACATGAGAATAAACACTTAGTAAAAGTTTAAACTGGGAATATCAAATAGATGAGGAAACACGACAAAAGGATTTTTTATGTTTTCAATGCATACAGCTGGTTGCAACATAAAAAAGCTCTTAAATTTTCCACTCAAAAATTATTAAATACCTGATGATACAAGATGGAGAAGTAACTTATCCTTTATGGAGGGAAGTTTATTTTTTTACTGATTACACAGGTTTATATGTTTCATTGCTCTTATTTAAACTGAAAAAAACCTGTTTTTTTTTAATTAAGGTTTTTATTAACTTAGTTTTCAATGCACAAATTGCAATAAAAAATTAAAATAAATCTTAGAGTGGCCATTTGTAACATACAGTTGAGTGTAAACATACGTATGCAATAACATTTTAACAACCCTTATATTTAACTATAAAATCAAACAATTCAATACTTTACAACTAACTGTAGGAACATCCCAGTCAAGGCTCAGTGTGAAGGGAAGAAGGTGGGGAGTACCTGTATTGCTACTGAGATTTGACTTTTCCTGAATTCACTGTTTCTAAAATAGAGCCCAGATTTCTTCAAATTTGTGTAGCCAATCCCTTTGCTTTGGTCACTAGATCAGAGTGAACAGAATACTACTGTTCTATGCATTGGTTTACTTTTCCACCTCTGTGAAATCATTCATGTCATGGTCATGGCTGCCCTCAGAAGCTATAAATGCCGTGCTGATAAGAAACCAAAATTCAGAGGCAAATATTCTTATTGGTTGTTTTCAGTTTGATTGCTATTGCCCCCAAAACATTGTCATACAGTGGCAACTATTCGCAGATATTTAAAAGGAGGACATTCCAAAACATCTAGACTGCATCCCCTCTGTCAATAGAGAGATGTAGATTAGGCACATCAAAATTGCTAATGAAGCAGGGATTGAAATATCCCGTGCCTCATTAGCATAAACATGTCCGCTGCTTTTTTTCGAAACGGAGCTTTTAAAAAAAACGGCAGTCTAGACGCGGATCTGTTGAAAATAAAGCCTTTTTCGACAGATTCTATATTCCTCAAAAAGTGAGGTTTACAGGATCTGTCAAAAAAAGGCTTTATTTTCAACAGATGAGGCACGGGATATTTAAATCCCGGCTTCATTAGCAATTTTGATATGCATAATCTACATCTCTCTATCAACAGAGAAGTATAGTCTAGACACACCCTAAAATGGGGGCTATCTGTATCCAACTGGAGTAATCAGAAACAAAACACATCAAAAGTAATTGATAATGATGACACTTCTGAGACTTCTGGAATGAATGGGTCATTTCACCAAATAGTGGAAAAAACCTCCTATGATACTGTATCCCCTTCCACTTTGGCAGTTGGCCAAAAGCCAGCCCCTGCTCCACAGCTCCCTAGCTAAGTTTTGAAAATTGAATAATTGATCTGGGTGACTGCCCAAGCAAAAGCCTGTTTTCTTACCTTGTACAGATTATTTTCTTTGGCTAAAGAATCTCATTATCAGGGCTCTGGATTTAGCTCCAGGGGAGAGGCCTGTGGGCCTTTTCCAATAGCAGCTAGAAAGTTCTTAGACAGATCAAGTATTTCCATTAACAGTTTGAGGTTAAATTCCAAAGATTCCCCCCCCACCCCCCAGGACTCTAGTGATTCTAAGATTTTTTTTCTGTGTGATCTGCCTTCCAAATCATTCAATTCAGGTGTAATTAGTTTTAAATGTGTGAGGTGTTTCTCAGTTTCAGCAGCAATGTCCTGTATTTGATCCTTTACTGAAAAAGATTACTTCCCCTCTGCCCTTGACATCCTACCTGATAGAAGCAGCAAGGAGGATTCAGTCGGACCCTGTACTTAGGAGAGTGGTAAGTGTAACTTTATTGTGAGGGTCTCTGCAGCAGGCAGCACACTTTTACCATCAGCACACTCAGACATTTTGGTTGGCAGCAGGGAGTCTCTTCTCTTCTGGATTTGCAGGTCAAAGAGGAGCTCACCATTGCTGCTAAAAGCCCAGTTGGCAATCAGGCATGGATTTTAGTGTGCAGGAAGAAAAAGGGGGAGCCTGGGGCAGATGAGAGTGTAATGACACAGAGCACTCAAGAGCTTACAACCCCTGGTGAATAAAGTGCCCCTGAAATCACATGTTGCAGCTTGCCTGACCAAGCAGCCACAGGAAGTCTGTGCCCTCCTGGTGCTCTCCCCAGAGTGCTTCCAGGGGACCTAAGTTTGAGGCAGGCTCCAATAAATATGGATGCACTATTCTGGAATAATTCTAACTAATTTTGATGCTTCCCTGTAGTGGGGACATGCAATTTTGATTTTGTTAAATCAGGACTTACTAAATCAATTTCAGTAATTTCAAAATCATTTCCTAGTGTAGACATCCCTTGAAAGTGGTTCAGCATTAAAACAAAAATGTCTGTGAAGGTGAGCTTGTCTGACATATGGTTAATTCCAAGGTTGTGGAACATGTTTTGTATTTGTTACATAAGTAAAATTAAAGAAAAATGAGTAGAAGTAGGTGTGAGGCTGGGAGGTTACTGATGAGATACTAGCCAAAAAAGGTGAACTTGTAGCATGAAATTGAAGGACAGGAATGTGGTTGCTTTATACAGTGAAGGAGGCAGGTCTGAGCATTAAAAAAAAAAAAATCCAGAGATGAAAGGTTCTGCGAGTGATCTGAACATTCATAGCTTGGAGCACGTTTTAATTCAATCAAGATCCAGAAGTATGAAAAGGGAGAGGGAGGTGAGAACCAAGATGTAGGAGTGGGTGGTACTTAGTGTTGAAAGTGAGACTAACGAATTCAAACTTTCCAAGGAACTAGACACTCAGGGTACGTCTACACTAGCCCCCTAGTTCGAACTAGAGAGGCTAATGAGGGCGACCGAAATTGCTAATGAAGAGCGGGGTTTAAATATCCCACACTTGATTAGCATATTCCCGTCCAGTCGCCATTTTGGAAACTGACTAGCCCGAAGTAACTGCCCGTTATTCTTCCTGCAAGGAGGTTTAACAGTAGTTCGAATTAGGAGCTTTAATTCGAACTACCTAGTCCATGCCGCGTGTAGCTGCGGACAGGTAGTTCAAACTATGGGGCATTTAAAAATGGCGGCGCCTGGGAACATGCAAATGAAGCCCGGGATATTTAAATCCTGGGCTTCATTTGCAAGTTCGAATGCCTACATTAGCCACCCTAGTTCAAACTAGGGTGGCAGTATAGACATAACCCTAGAGAGGGGGGCAGAGGTTGAAGGGCTGGCCAGGGAATTCAAGGACCCGGACACCAGCACCGTCTGGAGAGCACATCAAGGGACTATGCTCACCAGGGAGGCTTGAGGCAGAGTTTCATGCAAGGCCAGATGTGAGACTCTCCCATGTGCCTCTCCACAAGGAGCCCCTGCATTCCCTCTGTGTGACTTTCCTCCCGCACCCCCATCTTCTCCTGCCCTCCCATCCCATCTTCCCCCTTCCCTGCAGAGCAAATAATAAAGACATGTTTGCTGCACAAACAGGACTGTTTATTGGTGGGACATAGAACAGGGGAGGTGCTAGGCAAAGAACTTAGAAAAGGGGAGGGGTGAGCAGGAGGGAGGGGAGCTCGGAGATGCGGCTGGGAGTGGTGCCTGCGTCTGGATGGTAGGGAGGCTTTGGCTGCCTGAGAAGTCCCATTGCTCCGTGTTCTGGGGCCTGGAGAGTTCAGAGGGGAAGTCGTGGGGAGGTGGCTGGCGGCCCGCTCCAGGCACAACACCATGCGCTCTATCACTGAGGTGAAGGAGGAGCACATGGCATCGTGCTGGTATGCCAGCTGGTCCCAGGCGACCTTCCTTTGCTCATGGTTGGCCTGGTGCTCCTCCTGGTTGCTTTGGCACTCCTCCCAATTGGCAGCCTGATCCTGGTGCTTGTCTTCAAGCCTCAGGACAAGGGGCTGCAGGCAGGCCATCTGCTCCCTCATTAAGTCCTCCCGGGTACATTTCTTCCTGCAGACCCCACAAAGTTGGGTATGTTACCCCAGAGATTCAGGTAATCCAATTAATTTACAGCTAGTTAGGGAACTTAAGGGTATTAGGGTGTCTCTGCACAGAAGAACAAATCCGGCCTGGTGTTACATATCTCTATCACCACTGGATTGATTGTCACAAATCAGACAAATACACTGGTTTAGGGCCAAACCATATATTTGAAAGGTAAAAGCACAACAGCAACAAACAACATTAACGATCCCATCCTATCCCTAGAAGAGAGAGAAGATAGACAGATCCCTGATACAAAAGGTAATACTTTACAATGGGAGGCGGCGGCGATTGAGGCCTGCGACCTACCATCCTGTGGCTAATTGAAAGCCTTGGGGGAGGACAGCAGGGAGAGCCCTCGCAGAGATGAACCGACCAACTGGAACAGAGTCTCACCTCACATTGAGTGGTCCCTCTGGATATGGTTTTCACCACTCCTGCGACTCCGTGAGCCAATCCAATGGGTGAGGATGAAGGTGAATATAAAAGTCCTAGTCCATATGTCGCCAGCCAACAAACCAATGGATGGGGTGCTCCCACATCCACGATGGTTGATACACCAAAGTCTGGGCTTTCTAATCCCAATCCAGTATCCACAAATATAAGGGAATGGAATGTTACGGGGCAACAAACAAACACGCCGACAAGACTACAGACAGACAGTGATGAACCCGAGCTCCCCTCAGAACAAGTGTTTTAAGATCTCCGAGGCGGGAAAATCATGACAGGGAGCTGTGTGCAACATTTGGGGATGTGTGCAGTAGATGGTAGGGCGGAGTGCATAGATTGACTGTGTGGCTAGCAAAGAGGGCTGAGTGCAGAGGGCAGTGTCGTGTGTACCTTGGGTAGGGAGGAGTGCAGAGACTATGTGATGGTGTGCCTAACTGATTTTGGCGGGAAAGGATCTTGTGAGATACAACCACAAAATGGAATCCAACCAAACTCCATTTTGTATACAGTAATTGCTATAGCCCAACCACGGTAACAGGTAGATGGCGTGGGAGGTGGGGGACATGCCAAGCTCATAGCTGGCCCAGCTGTGAAGAAAAGTTACGATGGCAGTCATCACAGGAGAAACTGTGTATGAAGCCTAGTCCTAATCTTTGAGCCAACATCGAAAGTCTGAGTTCAGGCAATGGCAATGTGCTTCGAGCAAAGCCGTCTGTTACCTATACAGCAGACACTTTCCAGCATGAGCACAGACATCCAAGGGGAGCACCATAACATCCGCAGCCCAGGAACAAACAGGCATGGAAAGGTGCTGGCCAGGCCAGGAGCCTGTGAGCAGGAGAGGGTGGCTTAGCTTCCTACTATGTCTCCCACATACTGGGTCCCACAGTGGCAGCATCCTGCTTGTATCCCTGCCTGCTGTGGGGGGAGGGGAGAGTTATGTGGATAAACTTTGTATTAGTCGTTTTATGATGTCTCTTAAATCTTTTTAACTTCGTATTAAGTCTTTTCATAATAAAGAAACTTAGTACTGTATTATGTTTTTTTATATTCTTACTGGGGGCAGTGACCCCTGTTCACACTGGCTTCCTATGGGGGAGAAGGAAGAGGAGGAAAGCCAAGGCTCCACACTGGATTTGGCTTGCAGGGAAGTGCAAGTGCTGCTGTGGGGAGGGGAGGAGAAGGGTGGAGGGAAGAGTCAGGGCTTGGAGCTCCATGGCCCACAGCTCACTCCCCTCCTCCCATCTCTACCCTCATCTCCGTCCCTATACTCCTATCCCCTTGCCTCCATTCCTACACCCACCATCCTCCCTAACCTCTCCCCCTCCTTCCATCCTTATGCTCACCCCTCCCTCCATTCCTACACCCATCCATCCTCCCTAACCCCCCCTTCCCATCTTGCCCATCCCTCTCTTTTCACCCCTACACCCACCCCCTGCAAGTTGATAACTAAACAACAAGATGGTGTGTGTGTGTGTGTATGTATGTGTATGAGTGCATGAGTATAAAATATGATATGCATATGATACAGTGTATATATATATATATATATATATATATATATATATATATATATATGTAAAATAAATGTGGCATTTTGCCTTATCTCCCTGCAGTTTTTTAAGTACAATAGTGTTGGGGAAGGTGTGTGTAAGCGGCAGACACTGCTTGCCAGAGAGAGTGCTGCTGGGTTACCCTCCTCTTCCTCCCCCCAGCAGGTTCCCATGCATGGGATGAGTCTCCTCCGCATCACTGTGCTTGACTGGGAGCCAATGCTGCCTGAATGTGGGCATGAATCCGCACTATGTGTGGCATGCCTCTGTGTTTCCATTAGCCCAGCCTCCTTAGTGGTGACTTGTCATGGGAAGGTGTCCTATCATGGAGTCTGTAGTAAAGATTGCCTCTCCATGAACCTTGTGAGAAGGACTGATGGGTTCCTGTTTAAGAGCATCATGGGCTGAGTGCTCTGGACTGGTTGTGTTATGCGACCCCCCCAGGCAAGTCATCTGCCCCTGCGTGTAGCGAGAGAAAGTTATAGAACTCACCTGAAGTGCCCTCCCCAGGTTCCTCTGAAGCCTGGGAGACATCCTGGGAGTGGGGGACTGGCTCCAAGGTGTGGAGCAGGTCCTGGCTGGCAGGCATGGTTGCCTGGCTGGCCTCCTCCTACTTCTCCTTGTCCTCCACCACCTTGCCCTCGTGGAGAGTGACATGGGGTATGTCCTGTCCAGACTTGCCAATGATGGTGGGGGACATGACTGGCCCCCTTCCCAGGATGGCATTCAGTTGGTCATAGTACCAGCAGCTGTGTGGTGCCACCCTGGAGCTTCTGCTCTGCTCCTTGGTTTGTGGTAGGCCTGCTGGAACTCTTTTATTTTCATCCGGCACTGATCAAGTGTCCAGGTGTGCCCTTTGTTGGCTAGGTTGGCGGTGATCCATCCATAGACTTCAGCATTCCTCTTCCTAGTACCAAGATCTTGGAGGTTGCTCTCCTCACCCCAGACCTTGATGAGGTCCAGGATCTCAGCACCAGGCCAAAGCACTCTTGTACCCCTGGCCAGTGGCAGTGGAGGGAGCAGCAGGAGTACTGACAGCCACAGGAGGGTCTGAGGAAGCATTGAGGTTGCTCGTGGCTGCCTCAGGTGCTGCTGTTTTGCATGGGGCTTTCACCATGTGGGACAAGATCTTCTCCTGCTTCCAGGACTTTTAAGTTCCACTGGAGGAGGGGAGCAGTGGAGATGCCAGGCATGGCCAGAGCAGTCAGAGCTGTTGCTGCGAGAGGCCTCCAGAGGCCAATTATTTCAAATTAGTAGCACCTGAGCGTCTGCACTAACGCTATTTCAAAATAACTATTTTGAAATTAGCATTATTCTCCGAGAAAAGCAGGAGTACATATTTCAAAATAAGCAACCTGCTATTTCAAAATAATGGACTTGGCAGTGTGGACTCTCTGCTTATAAATTCGACCAAAGGGGGGTTATTTTGAAATAATGCCCTAGTGTAGACCAGGGCTCAGTGTTGTCAGCATTGTCTGTCTAGAGTGAAAGCTTTCTTCCCACATCTTTAAAGCTTCTAAAACACCAGTGGTTCTAGACTAGAAGGACCATCTCTCTGATTAGTCTGACCATTTTTGTGGACATCCCCTTTTAGGTGTGAATTTTCGCACACTCATTTCATAAGCATTTCACCTCTTTTTATCTGCTCCAGGCAAAATCCTCTCTTTAGTGCCCCAGTGCAATTCTATAAGCTTAAATGGGACTACACAGCCATAAATGAAGATGGAATTTCTCCCAGATTTAGGAACATACCTGAATAGTTCAGGAGAAAGATCAGCTTTTACCTTTATACTTATAGAAATGTCTTCGGATGGTGTTCTGATGTTAGCTGCATGTGAACGAAAAGGGAGGTTGCATTTTACCTTAAAGTAGCATAAAACCAACTTTGCAAATGCTTCTCTCATTTAAAAAACTATCAATCCTGAGTTACTTCAATGACAGTAGAGTGTAGTTTATTTGCTTATAGATGAATTGTGACATTTATTAAGGTCCTTTGCTATGTAAATGTCAGAAAAGTTTACAACTGATAGCAACCAATATAAAAGTGAATAAGAAAATATATTTTTATCATTTCAGAAACAATCCTTATTGAAGCACCCGCCTGCATTAAAAAACATAAAGCATTTTTTTTACAATCAGTAGGGATTTTTCTTTCCTTTTGAATTTAGATTCATAGGTAATACTTCAGACCTGCAATTCCAAACATGGAAATATCTCAGTTAATTTTATTTTGGGTATAGCAATTATTCCTGCTGACTAGAAGAGTACAACTTGCTACGTTTAGGAAGGGGAAAAAGTTAACTATGTCTTTGAAAAATATAATTTAACATGCATGTAAATGCGAGATCACTTTTATACTTTTCGGCTAGGGCCTTTTCAGCTAGGACATTTTCAACTTTAAGCCACAAAGACAGCCTGCCTGCTTAAGGTTTCATCCCTGGCTGGCTAGCTAATCAATACCCAGAGAAGATTCACATAAAGTTATCTTAGGGCTTGGAATCTACACCAGATTGCCATGTTTAGTGCTACACACCTAGGTAAGGAATGGGTTTAGCACTTCTGAAAGTCAAACTCAGATTACAACCCCAGACAATGAGGCATCTGGACAGGATAAGGCAGTAAAACCAAAAGGCTCAGATGCTTACTGTGGGTGCTGTAGATCCAGAAGAAAATGTTAGGATGGAAAGGACCCTGAACAGGGATACCATTAGCAAGTATGCTGATTGCAACCCAGATTGTGCTATGAGTTTCAGGCTGGCTAAGGGGTTCATCCGTACCCAGCTTATTATAGGAGTAAAATGTAAATTGATGTTGATGGTATCATTTACCCTTCCTTTACTCGGGAGAAAAAATCTTTATCAGTTTGGAGAATAGAGCCCCCAAACTAAATGCTATTTAATAGATAGCTTTTCTTCATTAAGACTATCATAATGTGGGTGGCTTCTATGTTTAAGGATAGAGAAGTTAGCCTCTCCTCTACCAGCTGATGAAACAGTGATGTGAAAAATGTATAATTATGTATAGGATATAAGGAAACTTATCTTTAATCTTAACACATTAGTATCAGCCACAGCTGAATACTTGACCCTTTCTAATTGTAAAAACCAAATAATTCTTTATTTTAGGGTCAAGTTCATTAATTAACTTTTTTTGTAAATGCAGACTTTATTCTCTTTTCAAAATCTTCATCCCCTTTAGGAAGCATTCCTTTTCACAGTGAATTCTTCATATAACTCATTCACAATTTTATTAAAGAGAGAGTATGATTTTGGATATTTTTCATATATTAACTATAATGGTTTTGTGGCAAATCGAAAGACTTCTATCTTTAGGACTAGATCCACTGGAAAGTCTGTTGAAAATATGTGTTAAAAAACCCCCTGTTTTAAAGGTCATTGGTTCCTTTCCCCATGATCAACTGAGTGATCTGACTCAATGCTTTGTAGGATTCCAATATTGGGTGTTCATTTGGGATGGTTTTTTGCCTGTATTAGAGGGAAAATAGAAAAGCAATTATACCAGATATCTTTAGATCTTTGCGGTGAAATCTCACCCCTATTGATGTCAATGGGAGTTCTGTCACTGACTTTCATCCAGGGTCTTTTAATATGTTGAATAGCCAAGCAATGCCAATTCGTGTTGATGTGACTCCTTCCATAGAACTTAATGTGCATTGGATCGATCCCTTAGAATATACACAGTGAAAGCCCAGAAGGATTTTGGAGACTGTTAGCTGTCAGTTGAGATCCTTACTGCTCCTATTGTAATAATTTAAAATATGGTCAATTCTAATTCTAAACCATTAGTGGTAAAATACCAACATTAAACAGTTGGTAATAGAACCATGTATTTATTTTATAAATAACTAAACACAAACAATAAAGAAAGTTATTTATTGGAAAACCTCTATACAAAAGTAACATTCATAGAGATAAACAGTTTTATGTTTCCAAAGTGCTTTTTATACATTACTACGGTATTTGGTTTGCTAATGTATACTGTACATTCACAATTTTAAAAAAATCATTGACATGTACTTACTTATTCATGATGAGTATTTTTTTCTTAGTGGATTTTAAGAATACTGCTTTATAAGAAATCACCTTCAAAATGCAACGTGTATACCACATACCATCTGTTAATATTGAGATGTAAAGACAACACAGTGGCAATAGCAAGAGTATCACTGGAAAGTGGAACTATAGTATGCTGCACAATATTATTGTTAGAAAATGTTGTTTAAAGTGCAAAATATGCACATGCTTCTTTTGACTTACTGGTTTCACCTGTACAGCTTATTAAATTCTCAATCATCTAAATTCAGTTGAAAAACACATATAGTCTTTTATTCATATTGTGAACATGCAAATGTTTAAAAGTTGCTTTTCCAAGACTGGAAAGCAATAAACATAAAAAGCACACTGCATTTCAGGTATGCGTTTTCACTTATATCAACAGCAGACCATTATAAAATAGTAACACAATTGTATTGCCATTGCCATTTTAGAGGTGACTCATGAATATCTGCTGGAATCTTAAACATTTTGGTAGTTTTATTTTATGAGTTAATGATGAGTGCAATAGGTAGTTGCCTCTATAGCAAATTCAGATGAGTATGTGAATAATGCATCACCCTAATTATTGTGCCCATTTGTTGAGCAAATGCTAGCCCCTCAACATTGTTTTTTTTTTTAAAGTCAATTAATTACCATATGTCCAGATGAAAGAATTGAAACTGCCCTAATGGAATGGTTCAGAATTTTAAACAGAGGTGGATTTAGATCTATAGGGATCTATTGAATATTTTAGTATAGTTGGAACACAGAGAAAAACAATCACGAGACAGTGGTGTGTCACAAAAGCATTTGATAAAATAAGGAAGTTAGTTTAAGTAAAATATTTCATTTTGAAGTTTATGCAGTTATGTTTCTCTTTATAAAATGACCCTAGTTCTTTATGCTGAGTAAATCTTTTGTATTTAAATTCTTTCACTGATATTACTCTATGGCCAAATTGAAATTACTTGCACAGTTTAAAAAAACAAAAGACACTCTACTTTCTAAACCCATGTCTTTTGCTGGGAAAAGTAATTAGTTTTTTCCCCTTTTTTATCTTTTTTTTTTTTTAAAGTAAGATCTACAGGAAATGACAGTGTAATAGGATGGCAGATAGAAAACAACACTTGATATGCTGATCGGAAAATTGAGTACCCTGGTGTATAGGCCCTCAGCACTTACTGAAGGTCTTCTATAGTTTTTCTATCCCATTACAATCCACTGATTTTTCTGCAGGATCAGTCCTTAACCTGATTTAAAACAGATTTTCTATAAAGGCCTCATTGGGTATGAACATATTTCCCCTTGCCTGGGTTTTGCTGAGGAAAAAGAAGCAGCACTGAAGAGACAACCTGAAATGTATGCATCATATTTGATGTGCAACAACTTGAAGCAGTTACAACCTATGGATGTCAGCATTGTATTTGCTGCTGACTAAAACTTTTCAAAAATTAAGGGCTCAGATAGTATGGCTGGCAGATAGATAGAAGTGAAAGAGGATTAGTTTCATGAAAAACTTCAACAGCTCATCCCACTTCTTGCAATGTGATTTGCATGTTTGGCCATAAGTAGAAATTGGTTTTTGCTTTGCAAACAAGTTTCCATGATTAAAGAACCATGAGATATTGGCATATTTCAGACAAATTAGAAATGAAATACTACTGGACATATTGTAAATATGTACAATCATTTTGTGAAGCAAAAACCCGGTTTTACAGTAGGTAGTGGTTAAATTTACTGCAGTATATGCAAGAGAGAATACTGCGCATACTGTGCCAAAAGTACATTGTGCCTCTGTAAAAGCTCATTTTTACGGTGCAAAGTGTAATGACTATTGTTTTTCATTTCCATAAGAGTCACTCAATTTTTAGTGGGTTTTACTTGCTGCTTTTAAAAGAACAACAGTGGTTTCTCTCTATGTTACTACAGTTAAGTGGTGAAACTTGACCTTGAATACTCTTGACCTTGAAGTCATGAGTTATGCGTGTTGTGGTAAGGTTTACAAGCATTTTCTAACAGTCTTATTTATATTGCAGTTAAAGCTGTGGATTGGTCATTTTTAATATAGCCAAGTCTACATTATTTTAATAATACTGCATGTGTGACATCCATAACAAATATTCTATCTTTATTTTTAAATGTAATTAAGTACAAACAATAATACGAAACATATATTTCGGGGAGATTATTATACACTTATAAGTCAAAATAAAATTAGAAAACAATTAGCCCTGGGCTCTGTGAACATGGAATGGTATATCAAAAAGCTCCAACTGTGTCTAGACTGGTTTCTTCCCCAGTGTACAAGAAGTTGAAATATTCCAAATATTGTGTGGAAAATTGAATGAAAATCTGCATATGACTATACAGAAGAACTCTAAGATGAGCCATGACACCAATGGACCATGGGCCGTCCTATTACAAAACATAAACAAATGAAGGGCAATGTGAAGGTTTCAAAAATGCAGAAAAATGATTAGTTGATGGTCATGTTGTGGTCTCCAGACCAGCAATGAATGCCAGTGGTTAGTCTCCAGGGGTACTGGAATATCATCTCCAAATGCAATGCAGGGAACAATTTCTTATATGATGGAGTTTATTAGTCTATGGTGAAGCAGAGTACACACACAACTACAGCAGCTACATTAAGTTCTTGTATTTGTAGTGAGGTTCATTAGCATATACACAGAAACAAGGCAACAACCTTCTTTGAGAGTTATGGTGAATATGGTCTAGCTCACTGCCATAGTGCTGGGTACATACATGCCAGGAAGAGCTCTGAGGTTCACCCAACAGTACTGTAGAAGGTAGAAACTTTAGATGACGTAACATGACATGTTCTAACCCTTTAGAACACAGGGGACACATGCAGCTAAGGACCCTATAGCGTGCACAAGAGTCTGATTCCACTCTTACTCACTGTAA
Source organism: Rafetus swinhoei (assembly GCA_019425775.1). Classification (NCBI taxonomy): domain Eukaryota; kingdom Metazoa; phylum Chordata; order Testudines; family Trionychidae; genus Rafetus; species Rafetus swinhoei. The sequence continues at coordinate 35,588,498 of CM033440.1, forward strand.
AATATTTTGCAACTTGTTTGCTTTACTGACATTGCGCTGCTCAGAATTCATATTTTACAGCTCAGAAGCTAACTGTTCAAATTTATATTGCTTCCTGTCCACACCTCTCCACCCCCCAGTGAAGCTCTGTGTATGACCCTTGTAATAAGCATCTGTAGACAGAGCATAACATTAAATAAGTTGACCTGGCTTCCATTCCCAATACTGCTCAAAATTGTGGAGCCAGTGGAAAGTCACTTAATATGTGCTTTTTACACTGCCTATAACACTGAGATAATAATGTTTACCCATGATTTTAAAGTGGTTTGTGATATAAAGATGAAAAATGAGATGTAAGTGCAAAATTTTATTATTTACAATATAAGCTTTTTTTTTTTTTGAGCAGCTGTTCTCTTTTTGGCGGGGCTGTAAGCATACATATTGAACTTGTAACATCTATGTTCTAAGAACATTAGATAGTGAAATCACTATCCGAAGAATCTTAGGTAAATAAATTTTAAATATACAAAGTGAAATGCTAAATCATTCAAAATGCAGGGACTTTTGCATTTCAATATGAATGTTAAAAGATGCAGTTTTGTAGAAAATTTCATTAAGGTATGCAATAATTTGGAACAAAAATAGATCTGTTTCTAAGTGAAAGAGAGCCTTCTTTTTGAGCAAAGATGTTTTTGGGAAGAAAAATAAGAATTGTGTTTTCACATGTGTTCATTATGAAAATGATTTTATTTGAAATTTCAACCATTTCTGTCTTCCCAGCGCACACTTTTCTACGACATTGAGATAATAAGGGTCCAAATAAAAAAAAAACATAGAAGAGTACCAAAAAGTCCTTTATTTTCTGTGGTACTGAACTGAACTACCAAGTGTTTCTCCTGCAAGCTAGTTTTATCAACAAATGGTTATATCTTACACTGAATATTGGGCCTAAGAAAACAGAGACCCAGAGACTTCCCCCTCACCACCAAAAACTCGCTCTCCACCACCACCCAAGTAAGTTAAAAATATTGTCTTTATTTCAAAGTTTTGATATATGACTGGTTTCTCTCTTCCTTTCTCATCTCAGATTCTCTGTCTGTACCTCAGCTACTCAGCATCTAATTTCCTTTAATTACATTAGTGGACAACACCACTGAGTGAATCATTTTACCTTTCCAACATCAATTAATCTATTAATCACATCTGCCTCCTGTTCAGCTCAGTCTTTCATTGTGTTCATTCACACAGTCGGGCAATTGATTTTTCCCTTTAAAAATACTATAAACTTCATGCTCACCTGTTTCTGCACGGAATTTCAGGAAAATGATATTTGCCAAAGCAGTTTGTTTTATACCATAAAATGGGCGACCCAAGAGTCTGCTGGGCACAGTTAGTCACTGGTTAATGAGTTAAGACTTTAGTTTTCGTTGAGTAATTAAATTAAAACCCTAATAAAATGATAGAAAAAACCCTATTCCTCCCCCCTTTCTATAGGTTTTAACCTTAGTTTTTCAATTTGCATTCAGCGTTTAAAGTTCATTTTACTATTTTACCCTGTTTAACCACAAAAAGATATCCTACTCAAAAACACAAGTAAGGTGGGAAATACAGTTATGAAATGGTGACTCATTAATGAAACTATGGGGCTATTTTATTTAGAAAGTTTAATGTGTAAGATGCACCACCAAAGATAGCAAAAGAGATGCTACCTGTGAATACGTTCAAGAAAAATTTAGACATGCAGTTAGAGAAAAGAACATTCACTATGGAGGTGAATCAACCTAAATTAAATGAATTACCTCCTTAGACTTGAAAATGCTTCAATGCGATCAACTTAATAAAGACTGTGACTTTCCTTTTCTATATTAAAACATTGTAACCAGTGTGATATCGGGTCCATGTGATTAGAAAAGATAAATGTCTTCACAGAAAACCATCAAACTAGGTTTGAAAGGATAGTAAATAAGGTTTTAAAGTGTGCTTTTTTATACATTTTCCATTATAAACTACGAATAGGATGTTGTTACTGGGAAACCAAGTGACATAACCTATGGCTTAACTGGCTTCATCTTTTTTATTGTATGGATATTTTCCACTTTTTATCTTGTGCTCTTGGCCTTGGTTCAGCTCCACCATCTAAACTTGGTCAGCACAGGCCTAATCTACATGATTTACCTCAAGTTAGGCTCCCATTGGGAGCTGCTAGATGCTCAGATATTTTGAAAATCAGGTCACTTATTTCAGAATCTAATTATGGATGTAGGTGCCTAAATCAAAGCAGCCAGATTTTTTTATGGTCCAACATCTGCTCAGTGAAGAGGGGGAGCTGGTTGCAGATCTCTGATTCTCAATCTGGGTCTGTTCCAGCCTTGCTGGAAATCAGCAAACCTTGTGAACTGCTCTAATTTATGAAAGCTCTCTAGGGTCTCAAGGGAGCTCTACTCTTCCTTCTTCTTATACCGCTCCCACCCCATATGACTTTTATATGGGAATGATGTTGTCTTAGGAGCCAGCTGCTCCACCATTTCAAAATGTCACTATCTCAGGGGAATTCTGCAACCAGATTGCAAGTAGAACATATTGAAAGGTAATCAGTTTCAGATGCCTAACTTTGAAAATCTTGGTGATGGTGCTTAAAAATGTGGGTGTAGCTGGTGAGTTGTCTATGCCAGTGTTCCTAATTTTTCTTACCTTGGTGGAGATGAATCAATGTTAGGAATGATAGGAAAGTTTTGGAAAACATCTCCAGTACAGAAAGAGCCTCTGCATTCAATTATTTTAGTATTGGGTTAGAAGTCAATGCAAATTATCCAAAAAACTGGGAGCAGAAACTGGTAAGTAGGATGCAGGTAAATAAGACATTAACTTTCCCTGAATAGGCAGAAGTATTTTATATTAGTTGATTGGATTTTACAAATTGGTGACCATCCATGAATGCAAGTATAAGAGCCTGCCACATGAGTGACCTAATCTTTCTCTCATGCTATGCCATGCTCATGTCTTGCTAGCTTACAGCTGGCATATCCAATCCAACAGACTTTAAACAGTCACACATGATATGCCTTCATTTCACTAACTTGTATGTTCCCGCTCATAAATTTGGCAAGCAGCTTCCATTCTCTGGGTTTTCCTTGCATGCACAGTTCAAAACAGTTAATGTGGCACACATTTTTATAATTTTCAAAATCTGATATACCAAAACCAATGGCCAATTAATAATATATAAATGTCTAATTTTTACATACTGATAGATGCTTCTAACCTCTGAAATTTCAACATATTGGTGTGAATAAAATTTGTGTTGTGTGCTAGTTCTATTTAAATTGTAAAAAAATATTGTAGGAACAGTAATATATCAATACCAATCAACTAAATAATTTAATGTCACTAAAATTCTACATATATTATCCCTATTTCATCTGATGTAAATGATTTGTATGGTTTTCTTTAAGACTTTGAAGATACAAAAATGTGAGATCCTTGCACACATTTCCATGGCAAATTTAAGTATCTGAATTCAGTGATGAATATTGTTTAGAAGATTGGAAATTAAATGTTCATGTCATTTGTAATTAATGTTTAGGACAATAAAGATGATTAATCTTCTTGCCACTTCTAAACTGTTCTACATGTTTTATTCCAAGTCAGGGATACAATATCTTTTTCACTTGATTTGGTAATAATGCCAGCAAGGTGTCAAAATAGGGCCTCTGTTTATGGTTAGACCAAATCCCCTTTTTGGTTATGTGCTTGGATTAACAGGGTTTTAGTACTGGTGAGAATCCCAATATGGAGTCTGATTGGCTGGTGAAACAACTTCTGCACATTATAATGATTTCACTCTGTATAATAGTAATTTGGCATATCATAGATGTGTTCAGACTGTAAGGGTGAAATTGGTTCAATTTTTCCTCTGAAAAATGTTGTCCTATTTAATATGGAAAGGATTTTTTAAAAATGTATTGATCAAATATAAGCCCTGAAATTGCAATTCTCTGTCTTTGATCTCGCACCTGTTACAGCACTACCAAGTTTAGCATTTACCAACAAGTTTCTCTATCCAGTTTAGATATTTCCCAGTTATTTCCTATTCCTATTTCCTATTATAATTACAGGAAAATATTACCCAATTTAGGCTGTAATTTTAGCAAACTATTAAGATATCTCAGAAACCAAAACCTGATATTTCTTGATTATGCTGTATCTGGAAATGGCAATCACTGTACCACTTAGTGGAACTATAGCAAATAAGTAGCAATAAAAGTGCAATTTCAGAGCTTTTCTCTTACTATTGGCCTTGGTCATCTAACAGAAAAGCAATAAAATTTGCATGATTGTTTCTTTGTGTAACAGTTTTATTATTTTTGCTTAATGGTCTAGAGTAAAGGCTGGGAACACTTGCAGCTAGAAAAACTTGGCATTTATTTCAAGAAATATAAATAAATCTAATAAAATAGATTTTTGAGAAAAATAGGGATAAGTTGTTGTACAGAATTTCATGAAAAAATCACAGTGTTTTTCAACTAGGCATATGACTACTAGATAAATGGCATATTTTGATTTTTTTCCAAAATATGGAAGCTTTTTTTGTGAAAAACTTCATCAACAATTTCCCCATGTTTCAACCAGTTTTTAAAAAAATCTATACATAAATAATTCAGTAAAATTTTCATTTAAAAATATTGTAAACCTTTCTCTCCCTAAAGTCAATTAATTATTTGCATTAATTCTGCCAGGGAGCAGTCATTCAACTTTTGTACAACAATGAAAACAGGGACCCAGTTATGAACTCTGGTTATGAATTTTTATAGGGTATATTAAATAGCAGCAATTTACCAGAATTATAAATATTAATTGAACAAAGCTCTAACATTTATAACTTAGAGAACCATGATGTTCCAACAGTCCACATATCCTTTCAATAATATAACCAGTATACCCTATTCTCATTCTAGTTCTCCTTGTAGAAATCTTTTCTGGAGACATTTTGTAGTAGTCATTCACTTGAAAGGTAGACCAGTGAGTTTTTTCTCTCCCTGTTATTCACATCTGACTAATGAGAAAATAAAATTATGACTCCTTCTCTTAATCACTACATATCAGTGCATTTAAATTTCCATGTTCCTCAGAGATTACAGAATTAGTGTTAGACGTGATATACTATAACCTATATGTGTAAATTCTTCATCATACATCTGTGGGATATAAATGTGGTTTTTGCTAACCATGACAAAAGAAGAAATGTACTAATCTAAATAACATTATTGTAGGTGTGCTTTATAATAATCCAAAAATAAAATAGAGTGTTGCTTACCTGTTACTTTCTGCCCCCTTGTTTTGGGTGTTTACAATTCTACAATGTGTAGTTCCCGGTCTGGAGATCTACTACAATTCAGCCAATGACCAGCTAAATCCCTCTAAGAAATTACCAGAATGGAGAACTCCCGAAGTTGTAACAATGCTAAAAGCTTATCTTAGTAGCTTCTACATTAAATTATATTTGTTGCTGGTAATATCTGGGAAAATGACTCGTTACATTACATTATAGGAAAACATGCCACCATACATTCTATGGAACATTTAAGGATAAAAACAAAGACATATCAGTGATTAACATGATTCCAGTATGTGCCACTTTGAATGGGATTGGGTGGAGTGGTAGACACTCAAAAAGAAAAAAATAAGATTAAAATAAAATCCCTTTTTCCTCTATGTTTGCATGTTTGACAGTCTTAATATACAATATGAACAATAGTGAAATAACTATTGAATTTAATACAAAACATAGCCAACCAAGGAGGCATACAGAAGGATTATAGCCTGATAGACTATCATCCACAGAGCCATGAGTGTGGAATAGTATAATCTATCTTTTAGGCAATATCTATATTGCTGCCATAAATTAGCCTAAACCTAACTACACTGCTCCAGCAATAGAAATTGCATAGCTGAAGTCAACATAGTTTAGGTTTACCTACTGTGCTGTCTACAGGAGGCTGCATTAATGGGAAATGCTTTCCCATAATTTTACCTTACTCTTCTTGTTCCTGATGGAGTACTGGAGTTGACCAGACTGTGCTCTGCCATCAATTTAGCGGGTCTTTACGAGACCAGCAAACTCAGCTCCTGTGGTAGTGTAGACATAGCCATAGCCAGTGTCATGAAAGGTAGGAGAAGATTCCCAACTGGTTGGGCCGCCTATATCAAAACATAAATCTGAGGGACAAAAGGATGATTTCTGTAATGCCTCAAAGTAGTCTTAATGTATTACAGCTATTCCAAACAATACTATTAGATAGGGAAGAGTGACTCCAAAGGGAGCAAGGATTTCCAGAAATAAAGGACATTTTTCTCCTCAGATTGGAGAGTCTGCTAAGGAAATAGCATGGTTCTGACAGTTTCCCAGAAGGGGTTTATCTCTAAGCTACATTCAAAAATCTAGGTAGAAGAGCCCCAGGAAATAATTATGACAGTAAGCAGGTGAGAGATCAGGTGCACAAAGATCATTTAGCTGAGCAGTATTCTAGCAAGGAACATTGGATGAGTGTCAGTTCTGAATTTATGCATGAGTTAATATACCTCAGATATTGTACACTGTTTTGGACCTGCGTGCCTCAGACCTGATCAAACAAAGGTAGAACTTATTGTGAAAGACTTACCGTCAGAAACCTTTGAATAGCAAGGTGAACTAAGCTTCAGGAACTTGAGTTTTGGAAGAACTGATCAGCCTCAATGTTTTGCAAGTGCACTTCATTTGGAGACAAACCCCACCCTCCCCACAGAGAATATGAGGCCACAGTAAAGAAACCATACATAATGACCCATTTGAAGTCAATGAGGGCCAAGGCTTCACCTTGTGTGTATGAACCTGTCCTCATTGAAATCGGTGGGACTCCTCATGCACAAAGCCATGTGTGTTTTTTTCTGGATTTGTGCCTTTGTCATGAATTCTCTTGCAAGAACTTTTTTTCAACTTCTTGCTTGTTGTTCTACTTTCTTTTGAGACTGAATAATTTTCTTGGTCTATGTTTCCCCATTCTTTTTCTCAGCCCCCAAATCCTAGACTGCATATAGTAGTTTCACTTCTTCCTTTACTCCCATCTTATCATTCACTAATTCCTCCATTTTGATGCTCTTAGAAATTGAATGAGGGATATTGAAAAAAATGGCTTTTTAAAATCTATGATATCTATGAGAATGTTTGTTTGTGAGTGTGCCCATCTGTTTGTTCAAGAACTACTCCTAAACAGTAAAAGCTAGGACCACCAAATTTGGTATGCAGCTTTCTCTTATAATAACTTACAGTAAGGTAAGGGTTTGATTGTGTCAGGAAAATGGGATGTGCCTAGAATGGGACTGGAAATGGAGGGCTCTGTTATATAATGGCCACTTTGGGGGAGGAAAGGAGGGGGACGACAGCAGGTGTTATGGGATGGAAAACAGGGATATTTATACTGTATAATGACCAAAGGGCCAGAGATGGGGACTGGGACATCTATAACTCCATTGGAGCAACAGGGAGCAGGGGTGGTGAAAGGGAGATCTTCCTACAGGTTGGACATCCCTGATCCATCACCCTTGGGACATGACCTCACTTGGATGAGGGACTTTGCTGGATCAGGGAAGGTCATTTCTGCCCTCTCACTGAATCCCCCAGCCATGGCCTGGCTGCCAGCATCCCAGCCGCACCCTCGCCCCCTCACTGCTAGCACCTCCACATGCAGTGTTACTGGCCCCACCTTGGCAGCCCTGCCGCCGCACGCACAGCCCCACTGCCTGGCTCCTGGCCCAATGGGGCAGCCACCCTGCTGGGGTTCAGTTGCACTGATGAGCGGCAACCTTGTTTGGGATTCAGCCTCGCTGGGCAGCACTGCTGCCTCCCGGCCTCACCAAGCAGCTCTGTCAAGCAGTAGCAGGGCTGCCAGGCTCTTTGCTTCAACACTGGACAGCCCCACTCCTGAGTTTCTGGCCCCACTGCCCGCAGCCCTGCTGCCTCCCAGTTCTGATGTGCAGCTGCACCACTGGACGGTAGCAGGGCTGCCAGGCTGCTGGTTGTACTTCCGGGCGGCCCCGCTGCAGGCTCCCAATCCCACTGCCAGACAACCCTGCTGCCTTCTTGTCCCCCTGCAGCATCGCCACTGGGTCACACTGCCAGGATCCTGGTTTCTCTGCCACAGGCAGCCCTACAACTGAGCTCCAGCCCTGCTGCAGGGCTCCTAGCCACCAGCCCTCCACGGGACTCTCTGGTCCTGAACATCCATGGTCCTTCCGGACTATGGATGTTGACAGACCAGGGAGTTCCAGTTAAGAGAGGTTCAACCTGTACTATATATTTCAGAGTTTGTCTGTTGTGTATTTGTGTGTCTGTCTGTCGTCTGCTCCCAGCCCGGGGACATGCATTCCTGTCCTAGCTGTGCCTGCTGGAGCTGCAGTGGCCATGGAGAGGCACTTCTCACCTGGTCCCAAACTGCTGTGATGTGAGAGGTCTGAGGTAGTCCTCTCTCCCCAGTTGACCCTGCATGTGGAACCCCTCATCAATAGCCCAACCCCAGAGCAATGATTTAAATAAAGAGAAAAAGAATTGAGTTAAGGAACTGAGCAATGTGGGCTAAATGTTCTAGTACATACTAGAGGCAAAATGTTAAATGATGGAATTAGAAATGTTAGTTAATAAACACAACTTTGGCATAGTTGGAATCACAGTGACTTGGTGGGATAATACACATGACTGGAATATTGATATAGAAGGTTACTATTCGCTCAGGAAGGACAATGAAAGATGTATACCATTGAACTGAGATTGGAATGGAAAGTCTCTGACTAAGAATAAAAGGGTTAAAACAATATGACAGAAGTTTATTACAGCCCACCTAACCAGGAAGAAGAGGTGAATGAGGCTTTTTATAAACAGTAAAGAAATCATTCACAGCACAGGACATGGCAGTGATAGGGGAAAATAACACATGATGGTGATAGGGGCACAGATTATCCAAAAAGTTACTGGAACAGATTGGAAACATTTTTTTAAATTGGAGATAATGTAAGAAGTTGGAAAAAGTTACCATGGGAGAGACTGTTCTTGATTTTATTTTAACAAATAGGGAGGAACTGGTTGAGAATTTGAAACTGGACCACAGATTAGGTGAAAATGATCATGATTAAAGGAAAAACAGTTCAAGAGAGTTGACAGTTTCTCACAGAGACATTATGAGCACAAGAGCAAAATATCCCTCTGCTTAGGAAAAATAGGAACTATAGGAAAAGATCACTCTGACTTACCCAGGAGATTTTCAATTATCTAAAATTCACAAAAGAGTCCTACAAAATGTGGAAACTATGTCAAATTACAAAGGCTAAATATAAACTAACAGCATGCAAGCATAGGCAGCGAGTTATACGGGCTCGTGGTGCCCATGCTCCAAGAATATTCAGAGCTGGGGGCCCTGCTCCACCAATATTTGGAGCTGGGTCTCTCCCCCGGACCTGTTTGGAGCGGGCCCCAGCCCCCACCTGCCGGCCCTCCCTTCCCCCGGCCCCAGAGCATCCCCCATCCGGCCCTGGAGCGCATGCGCAGCGTGCTGAAACACCGCACAACAACTGAGAGGGGAGACGCCCGGGCATGGTGTGACGTCACGGCCCGGGACTTTAAAACCGCATGACCCAGCTCCAGGCCCAGCAAGTGGTCTGGAGCCCCGGAAGCAGCTGGGGCCCGATCACAGACTCCAGTGCTGCAAACTGGAAGGAAGAAGGTAGGGTAGGGTAGGGTAGGGTAGGGTAGGGTAGGGTGGGGAGGTGAGGAAGGGGGCAGGTCAGGAGAAGAAAGGGGAAGGTACCAAGGGACAGGGTGGAGGAGAGACAAATGCCAGGTGTAGGGTTGCCAGGTGTCCGGTATTCACCCGGACAGTCTGGTATTTTCGCTTCCTGTCTGGTAAAAAAATTCAGAGAATACCGGACACCTGAGATGTCCGGTATCTTCTGATTTTTTCCCCAGACAGGAGGCGAAAATGCCAGGCATCTGGCAACCCTACAAACACTCAGCGCCTGGCCTCCCCCCCGAACCCTTCCCGGCCCCCAACACCCCCAGCCCCCCAACCCCAATGCTTACCTGGTTCCCCAAGGCTGCTGGCACAAAATAGCTGCTGGCCAAAAGACCTAGGGGAAGCAATTCTTCCCCTGGGTCTTAGTGCTCAACCGCTCCCCTATTCCTATCCCTGCACTCACTCTTAAAGAGGACATGCTGTTTTAATGCTGTTTTATTTTATTTTATTTTTTTTTTGCTCAACAACATTGGTCTCCCCCTTTTTCCTTCAACAGAATTTGGGTTTTTTTTTTTTTTTTTGAGGGGGGAGGGGTGTTTGGTATTTTTGTTTCAACCATCTGCAACCCTAGCCAGCCGGCCAAGCGGAGACTGAGGAAAAGGGCAGGAGGGGAGGTGTCAGTGGGAGGGGGGACAGGGTGATGCTGGGAGAGGAGAGGGTAAGGGCATTGGGGGCTAGAGAGGGGAGGGGAGGGGAGGTGCTGGGAGAAGGCTTGAAAGAAGGGGTGGGCATGAGGAAGGCGGGGATGGAGCAAGTCATGTGTGAGGGCACAGGTGTATGAGGGGAACGGGGGCAGATGGTGGTGAGGGGTGGGCATCAGGGAAAAAGATGGCAAAGGGGGCAGGGGCAGTGAGGGAAGGGGGGGCACCAGGAGGGTGCAGGGGTAAGGGAAGGTGCAGGTGCCAGGGAATTCTGGGAGTGAAGCAGAAGGGCAGACACCTGCAGGGGAGGGACCAGCACCAGAGGAGAGAGGCAGGGCAGGTATGTAGAGGAAGGTTTTAGGAGAGGGGATGAGGAGGGATAGCTCACATGATCAGAGTGGGGCTACTGGAGGAGTGGGCACAGTGGGGAGAGAAGGGCTGGTGGAGGGGGGCAGGTCTCAGGAGGGCTGAGGGCAGTGAGAAGGGCAGGAGTCTGAGTCAGGACAGCAGAGGAGGGTGAGGGGTTGGGGGCAGCAGGCACCAGGGGAGCTGATGGAGCAAGGGGAGGAGACATGGCAGCAGAGGGAAAGGGTAAAGGTTTATAAGATATTTATTAATAACTTGGGTGCCACAGTGGCACATCCAAACAAGCCACATGAACTCAGTACTGGTGCACAACACAAAATTCATTCTGCTTATGGGAGGAAACTCTTAGAGGGGAACACTTCCCCCAGTTTCTCCGCCCCCGAGTTAATGTCACACACAGTGGGTTAATGCAATTGCAGGATGGTTACATGAAGGGGGTTTGGTGGGGGCCAAAGTAATCCCCATTGGTAGGAGGATGGTGGGAAAAGTCCTTAGAGAGGGGGGACTTTACTTCTGATCATGGGTCCATCAGAGAAAACATTAAGAACATTCCCACTTCGTCACAACAGGTACAACAAAATATAAAATATAAAATATAATATAATATAATATAATATATTTGATGCACAATGGAATCCACAATGGGTTTGTTCCATGCTTATGCTACTATGGTGTTTGTGTGGATAACCCAGGAAAAAAGGGTGAAATAGATATATTTCAATATATATTGAATATTAAATATATTCAATATAATATATTGAAGCGGGCGAGTGCAGCTTCTGACTTTCCACTTTTACATTATTTAATAAAATATATATCGGCTTACAGGGCGGGTGGGCGGGCGGGAGGAGGGGAGAGGGAGGGGGACCAGACCCATTCTGGGCACCACCAAAAATTATACAAACCTGCCGCCCCTGCATGCAAGGATAAAATGAGAAAGGGCAAGGCACAAAAGGAGATCAAACTAGCTAAAGACAAAAACGGTAAGAAGAAAACATTGTTAAATACATTAGAAGAAGGAAACCAAAGATAGGATAGAACCATTAACAAACTGGGGGGAAGGACCATCACAGAAAATGTGCAAATGACTAAATGCCTCTTTTGTTTCAGTTTTCACCCAAAAGTTCAGTAGAGATTGGATGTCTAACATGGAGAACACCTGTGAAAATGAGTTAGGATCTTAGGCTAAAATAGGGAAAGAAAAACTGAAAATTACTTAGACAAATTAGATGTCTTCAAGTCTTCAGGGTCTGATGAAATACATTCTAAAACACAAAAGGAGCTGACTGAGGAGATATCAGAACTTTTAGCCATTAGCTTCCAAAAATCAGGGCAGATGGGAGAGATTACAGAGGACTGGAAAGGGGCAAATAGAATGCCAATCTATAGAAATGGGAATAAGGACAACCTGTGAGGATAATACTTAGTCCTGCCTTGAGTGCAGAGGAGTGGACTAGAAGACTCTCAATGTCCCTTCCGGTCCTATGGTTTTATGATGTTTTGTTGGATTTAATGTCTTCGAATTTATAAACCATTAAGTTTTTGGAGTTCCACTGGCTCAATCTATATTAAAAACCATCATAAAGCACATTTCATTGCCGTGCTTTAGCATGTACTTAGTTGTGAATGAAATTCAAACCTATACAGGGTGCCCCACATTGATGTAGAGTGAAGCACAGATCTGGTGCAAATCTTATTTTCAGGCAGAACGGCTCTTGCGCAAGAGGGGGTTTTTGCGCAAGAAGGAGCAGTCTATACTGCTCCTTCTTGCACAAAAGCCCCTTGTGCAAAATGGTGGCTTATTAAGTATGCAAATGAGACACGGCAATATTCATTGCCGCACCTCATTTGTATATATTATTGCACAAGAGAGCGCAATGTAGACATAGCCAGAGAGCTTAAGCCTACACACATTGAAGTTGATTTCAAATCTTCTTATGGAGCACTATATGTTTTACATGTATTTTTTAAAATGTTTTTAAATGTGATATGTTGAGTTTTTCCAATAGGGGGAACTGAAAATTCTGACTCTGTATTCCCTTAAGCAGAACTAGAAGTATTTTCAAGGGCTCCTGCAGAGACTGTGGTGGGCCATAGTCTCCAAGGTCTTCCTTACAGTCCACTATCTCAGGAGTTTTTTCAAAATGAGAAGAGGAAAGAAATAGGAAGCTTCAGATACTACAATGATTTTTTGTTTTGAACATCTGTTTATTAGAATTGCTTCTTTTAAAAATTAGTATTGATTTGGATAAGAAATTAGAAAAACTTTCTTCTGATATTCTAACAGTGGATATTAAAATTTTCCAAATCAGTGACTCATTCATATGTATTTGGAGCCAGGCAAAAATAGATGAAAATGCATCTCCATGTGAAAGAGAATATGAAGTCTAACATTTGGATAGAGATTAATGGAATTCTGGAAAGCAAACTAAAAGCTTGGTAGATAGCAAAGATGTGAAATAGCCAGTTGCTCTTGTGGAAGAAGAATATTTTAAATTTCCTTTTGACATGCTAAAAGATATTTAGTTAGATGAGAAAAAAGAAATCAACCACAGGATTCTCTTCTACACAAAAAAGGAGGTGAATATTAGATGTATAATTGCACCTGCTGACAGCTGTAAGAGTTAGGAGAGATTTCCAAAAGAAGCAGAGATAGAAGAGATTTTCAGGACAAAGGAGTGAAGATACATATCTTCCCAGATATTAGTCCATAGGCTCAAAATAAGAGGAAAAAGAGGCAATAGAAAAGGACATTCAAATTGAAATAATGGAAATATCCTTATTTTTCCAAGCAAAATGAAGAGTAATTCTTGGCAATATTCTATTTATTTTTGTGACAGAGACTGTTGGAAAATATATGATCAAATTCAGAAGAGAGTTTGAAAGAGAATGCTATTTAATAAACAACTTGCTTACTATGTTCCTTTACTTTTTAATAGCTGTTTGTTTGATATTACCTTGCTTCATTTTTCTTGCAAGGCTCTTTACAATTTTATTTTAACATAGTTCATTATGCATTGTGAACATATTTCTGAAAATTTCATAAGAGGGTAAATAACTGACTATTTTAATAAGCTAAAATCACTCTGAAGTTTTTATCCTCAGTTTTTTGAGATTCATGTACTGTGGTTTTAATGATATAAATCTTAGATTTATAAGTTTAAAAGTCTACAGGAAGCTTGAATGTGGATTTTCAGTCTCCTCGTAACTTGCATGATTTTCCACTCCATTGCACAAGTGCTTTGCTAGTGTTTAACTATGGGTTTCATCAAACTAGTTTAACAGAGTGGAAAATCAAATCCATCATTCTTACTCACATATTAAGAATTGAGAAAAAAAATACTTTGTTAGTTTGTAACTGTATAATGTAAAAAACTCAAACATCTAAAACAGTTATATGCAACAGTTTGGTTAAAATTATGTTTTCAAAAAGACACTAACATGTTTTTGGAAAAATATTTAATATAAAATTAAAATAACATTTGTTGAAAATAGAAGATCATATTGCTTATAAATATTTATTTACAATAAATAAAAATAAATATCTCTTATGTTTGGTTGGCAAAAGCACATATCTCTTCTATAACATCTTGGTGCAAATAACAAACATTGTAATTGAAAATGCTAGCCTTGATGTTATCTCTTCATTAAAAATAGTTATAATATAACTACAATTGGTTTTAGTGTTTTCAGTCTGTCATTTTGTTTAGTATCTGATGCTGCCACAGAACTCAACTTGAGAAGAGCTGTTTTTTATTGGAGCAGTATGGAATGCTTGAGATTTTTTTGAAGGAAAAAGGCCCTAAGATGAAAATGTCTGTATTATTATTTATTATTATTGTTTCTGAATATTATCTGTACATTTAGGAAAATGTTTTCATCAGAATAGATACACTGTGCAGAAGTAGGTTAGAACAAGTCCCAAGCAAAGCCATATTCTTTCCTTGGTAAGCACAGACATCCCTCATTAATGTCAGCTAGATTTATGTGCAAACTTACGAGGTCAGAATTTGACCTGCCTACTGTGTTTAGATGAGAAAGTCTGTGGGTAGATACATCTACCCCAAACCTTACAATACACAAACAAAAGAGTTTTTTTTAAGAAGCTAATCATACCTACATAGGAGAACAACCAAAGATGGGGCACACATGGTATACATGAATGAGTGGAAGAATGAGTAATGAGGACATTTGTCAACGGACAGCAAAGAAACCCATGGCCAAGGTTTCAAAAATGAGAATTTCAAGTTAGGATCCTAAATCCAAATTTAGGGCTCAAATCTTCTAAGGTACTAGGCTAACTGAGGCCTGGCCTGACATGAGTAATTAACACTCTTCACAGGACCTCTCAAAGCACTTAAACATGTGCTTAACTTTACAATCCCTTAACTGAGACTACTCATGTTCTCAGACTTAAGCATGTGGGTAGGCACTTTTCTGGATCAGGGTAAGATAGAAAGCATTTTGAAGAAGCAGTTCCTCTGGCACCTATATATGTACCTTGGGGTCAGATATTCAAAAGCATCTAAGCAAATTAGAAGTCCATTGCACCTAACTTCCTTATATACTTTTGAAAATCTTACCCTTTTCTTTCATAGCAAAGCCTATGGAAGTTTCTGTGTGCTCAGCCCATTTGAAATCCATGACAAAGATTAGGAGCCTAACTTCAGGCACACAACAGGCAAATCTTTTTCTATATTACTTCATGATGCAACTTCTGAGAGAAAAATCAAAATAACATTAGCAATATTATGGTATGGACATTTTCATTCAGGGATTTAGATTAATGTTAAAGAAAACAAATGGACTCAGTTTGAAATAATATTTGTTAACTCCAGAGATTTAACAATGCTGAACAAAATATGAAAACTAGTAGCATTTTTATTGATAGCACAACTATAAGCTCCTTATAAAATCACACAGAATTGCAATATTGTGCATGAAATAACTCATTTGTTTAAGAAAATAATTTATTTGCAATAATCACAACACAGAATTGGATTTCAGTTACTGTACATGTATTTTCTTGCAATGCTCTGGCTGTCTATAAATATGGGATCCAGGGATGCCACCTTTGCTGCTATGAAGGAGTGAATACAGTGTAAAACTGCAGTCAGATCCTGAAATTCAAGTTCCTGCAAGAGAAAGTAAAAGAAAAAAAAATGAATCCTGCTAGGAATCCAATCATTTGAAGTAAAGTGAGAAACAGACAGGATATCAAATAACAGTGTTATTTACATGAAAAACTGGAACTTTAAATGGAACTGCAAGGTAAAAAGTAATAATCTTATATCAATTTTCTCACTTGGTTTACTAACAAAGCCTTGAATTATGACAATTTATTTTTCATTCCTTCTTTATTTATTTTTTTTGCATTTTACATAGAATGACAACTGAAATAGACTATTGAGTTTGCATTTATAAAGCAACAGTGGATTTGTGTATCTCTGACTCAACTTGTTATGGAAAGGTGGCGATAAAAAGAAGGAAATTTGCACAGTGAATAGAACATTCATAATGTATAAGTCTGGAAAGAACTTCACTTGGTGTTTTCTGTGTAATTCCCAAGTATTACAGTCTATTTTAGAGTGGTTTGATAGGCATATACAATTTGGGAAGATATTAATATTGCTAGCTTTAAAAAGTGATGGGGCAAACAATCAATAAACCCTGCCTCTGTGAGTAAGTCAGTGTTGCTTCCCATCTTCTCTCATAAATTGCTCCTACTTTTAGGCTGTCGTCTACATAGCAGCATTATTTCAATAGTCTACGTCCACACAGCAAGGAGTTATTTCAACATAATGTTGACATAATGTCGAGCTGGAGGACTTCTTATTCTGATTCCTGTAACCCTCAGTGTACAAGGAGTAAGGGAAGTTGGAAGAAGAGTGCTCTTTCTCGGACTTCCTGCTGTGTAGACGGTGCCAAAAGCTGAAATAAGTTATTTTGACTTAAGCTACACAATTGATGTAGCTCAAGTTACAAAGCTTATTTCGGCTTTAGTCCTGCTGTGTAGACATGCCCTTAGTAACTCATATCTTACTTTTCTGGTGCCAAATTACAGGCCTTCCAATAGGGGGCAACTGCTTTAGGGCCCAGCAATACAAAAAGGGCCCGGATCTCCTGGCCAGTGCCACAACTGCAGCAACAGTGGCAGCTGGAGCCCAGAGCCCTGGGACCTTTACATTGCTTCCTGAGGGAGGCATGGCACTTTCCTGGGGCAGTGCTGCCTAGCCAGAGCCTAGTCCTTCTCCCCCGAGGTCTCATCCCTTCTAGGTGCATGGACCAATGCCCCCTGCTGTGCCCAGGGGTCTGCTCAGGCTGTCAGCCCCGCTGTCAAGTTATATTACGTCTTTCTCCAATCACTACCAGCCAGTAAAGGGATGATTTTTTGATAGAGGAATATAACTTTTAAATACGCCAATTTACAGGATACTGTAGTCTATAAAGTGTCCACCTGGCAAATAAACCATGGGGATGTTTTCCATTTTCAGGAAAAAACATTTCATTTCAATGGGACATTTACAAAGCATGCTTAGTTACAAAGTATATAATTTACTCTGCTATAATTCAAAGCACTGGACATTTGCGTTTGCCATCATAGTATTTTATGATCTCTCTCAAATCAAATTGCTTCAGACAGTATACTTGGAACTCAAGGTTGTGTTCTGGAAAAAAAGCCTTAGTTATTAGAACACTTCACCATTGAAGAAAATACATTTATTGGGCAGGTGCTGTTTCTCTGAACATTTCTCTAAAGTTTTCAGAAACAAAGAAAGGAATTGTTAAATTTCCTAGCTATTTAGGGACTCGATTCTGCAACCCTTATTCACACAATTAGTCCTTACTCACCCAAGCAGTCCTATTGTAGTCAATGGAAATACTCATGTGAGTGAGGATTACTCACATGAGTAAGGGCTGCAGGATCAGGCCCAAGATTGCCAAGTAGCGCTTTCTGAAAATGGAGATATATTTTCATATTAACTTCAGTGATACAAACAATGATCACACATTTATAGATTTATTTTTACTTTAACTATCCCAATATCATCCATACAGTGTTTTATATACATATAAAAGGCCTGCTTCTCCCTCTCTGGAAGCAAAGCAGCATGACAGAGCTATTCACAACTGAACAAAGAACCCCATATCCAGCTGAAAAGGGAAAAAAAAGTAGAAAGCAGAATGTACTTGGAATTTGACTAAGACACAAGTGTTGATCTTATCATGTCCAGCACTGATATAGGATTTTTAATGGACATAGTTTATCAGAACCTTGGTTTACATCTCATCTATTTTTAGATAAAAAATACTAGAATGAAAGACTGTTGGAATTTGAAGGGAATATTTCCTAGCATAATTTTTGCTAGCATATAGATTCTGCAAGATCAATTTTTTCTCTGTATGTTTTATTGTCCTTATGATTGATTTTTCCATTTGCTTTAACTATTGTACTTCTTATTCTCTTATAATTAACAACATTGCTCCTATATCTAAGACTTTTTGTTTCTTTTCAGCAGCTCCATTGTATTGACTTTTTAGCTTGAGGTACTTAGCTTGATTTCCTTGGCAGCCAAAGATAAAAAAGACAATTGCCCATGTAAACCTCTTTCATGCTGGAATACTAATGTACTATATAGCAAAGAACATTTGTTTATAGAATGAGGGAGATAGCTGTATTATTTTTATAAATATATTTATCTATGTCTATAAGATTACTATAATGTGTCTGTTACATGGTTAGCATGAGTTAATTTAGGCCTTGCCTATGCTACAATGTTAGGTCAACATACGTAGTCTTACGTTGACCTATTGTGCATGTGTTTTTACTCAAATTTGTTTTCCACTGACACAAGTGCCCTGTTATGGCAACACAGTAACACCCCTTCCCCAAACGACATTGATTCCTGATTGACATATTATGTTTGATGCAATGCAAGTGTGGACGTTGTGCAACGATGCTAATAGTCCTACAGAAGCTGTCCCACAATGCCTGCTCTGGCAACACTTGTGAACTACCCTGCCCAAAAGCCATAGAGTTCAGAAACCACCCCATCCCTTTAAAAAACCTTGCATGGTTTTGAAATGTCTCTTCTCATTGCCCAGATTGGTGAGCACAATTTTCAGCTCTACCTTGCGTGCAACTGCCCAACCAACCTTGCCAACTCCACATTCTAGATGCACTCTTGCCTGAGTAGAGAAGAGATATTGGATCTCTTGGCTTGTGGGGAGGGGAGGCTGCATAGACACAGCTATGGACAAGCTATAGAGACGTCAACATTAATGAGCAGATTGCACAGGGGATGCAGATGAAGTGGTATAGTAGGAATCAGCAGCAGTACCACTTGAAAGCAAAGGAACTGCTGGGAAGGATACAAGGCCACGGAGGCCAACAGTCCATCTAGTGCCAAGCCACAAACCTGTCACTTTTTATAATGATCTCCATACCATACTTGACAGAGACTCTACCAGTGCCTTGCAGAGTACCATGATCCCTCCGAAGAGACCAAGCAACAGCCCTCTTCCATGAAAAGTGAGGTGGAAAAGGAGCAAAAAGAGGAGATAGAGGATGCTGGGTTTGACTGGAGGGCCCAGCTATCCTATGAGCCAGGCAGTATTCAAGAATCCACCACAGTCTAGTCAGTCCAGGCAGCTGAGCCTGGGCAAGCCTGATGCAGGGGAATGGACCATGCGTAAGCATGTGAAAGCATATCCCATTACAATGTTTGTACGTACAGATCCAATCCAATCCAACTTAACAGGACACAGCTATTGACTTTTTGTTGCTTTTACTAGAAGACATAGTTGTACCACAAACAGAAATAGAGTTGTTGTCTGCCTTTCATTCCCATGTAGAGTTAGCCAAAGAGACCCTCTTTGTGTATATACACAGGGATGCCCCTTGAATCCTTCTGAGCGATCTCAATGAAACTTTCATGGAGGTTCTCTGTAGTACTCTCCCAATCATTTGTAGGGGTGGTGACCTTATTCCTTCTTCCATGGTAGAGCACTTTCCCACACCAGTCCACAATGACTTCAGCAGGCATCACTGCAGTGACCAGGGTAGTTGAATATGGCCCCAGACAGCTTTGAGGCACCAGTAGCAGCTGCCCTTTCTATTCCTTTGTTACCATGAGAAGTTAGTTACCAGCTGGGGAGAGGGATAGCTCAGTGGTTTGAGCAGTGGCCTGCAACACCCAGGGTTATGAGCTCAATCATTTAGGGATCTGGGTCAAAATCTGCCAGGGATGGTACTTGTGTCTGTTGTGAGGGCAGGGGACTGGACTCAAGGTCCCTTCCAGGTCTATGAGATAGGTATATCGCCATATATATTAAAATAACCACTGCCTGTGAAAAACAGTGCTAGTGCTCAGTGACATGGTACTCTTACCCATGGTCTTAAGGGGCAAAATGTTATTGTCTCAGGCAACCAACAAATCCCTCCTCATTCTGCCCACCCAGGCTCAATAATACTTACCATGACTGGGATGGGAGAGCAAGGGCACCATTTTGAGTATGTAGGGGGAGCAGCAGCAGCTGTGTGCTCCGGGATGCGAGTACATTTTCATCCTGTGCCCTGAACGCTAATGGAGAGAAGGGAAAGTGCTTGCATTCTGTGCATTCCTCTCACACCTGGAGAGGAATACTAAGCTCCCTTAGTATACGGAGAGCAGGATGAAAAGCTGGCTGCGTCCCGGAACACATGACTGTTGCCCCCACCCCATGTGCTTGAAATAGTGCCCTTGCTGGAGAGTAGTGCTATGCACAGGTGCTCTTGAAGACTGCAATGTCATTCAGTAGGTCTTGTTTAAAACTTTAGGGGAGCAAGGGAAGGGAGTTCTGAAACTTTCACTTTTTCAGTGGAGACTATATTGACAATAATACCTCTGTGAGTTTTATCAGTAGCTGCTGCTGTTGCCCTTGGCGGGTCACCCCTCCATATCTGACCATGAAAAAGTGGAGGGAGATGGGAAGATCTGTTCACTGGGATTATGAAAGACAAAGCTTCACTGGACTGTGATCAGTGGGACAAGCAGCAAATATTTCAAACCATATGGAGAAGGAAAGATCAAACAGAAGGCCCAGAAGTCTCATCAATAAAAGGAGAGGAAGATGCATCAGGCCATAATTTAGCATCTCCAGCAGCAGACACAGATAATGCAGTCTGTAGTTGAGCTACATGTTCAACAATCTCAGGCTCACCTACCTTTGCTGTCAGTGAAGAACTCAATTTCAGCACTTTACTTCACCTGCTGCATCTGTAACCCTACCACTCCACCATGGGGAACAGTAAGGATGGTTATAGCTTCACATACACTGACCAGAAAAAGCCAGGGTTGCTGTAGGTGTACCCAAAATATACTGAAATGGACATGATCTCCCAGGGTACGTCTACACTAGCCCCCTAGATCGATCTAGGGAGGCTAGTGAGAGTGACTGGAATTGTAAATCAAGCCCGGGATTTAAATATCCCGGGCTTGATTTGCATGTTCGACGATCGCCATTTTAGAAATTGACTAGCCGAAGTAACTGCCGGCGTCTACACGGCGGTGAAAGCGGATTCGATTTAAAGCCTAACTCGAATTAGCTGGTATTCCTCCTGCAATGAGGTTTACCAGCTAATTCGAATTAGGGCTTTAAATCAGAATCCCGCTTCACTGTCGCGTAGATGCGGCAGTTACCGGCTAGTCAATTTCTAAAATGGCGACCATCCGGGATCATGAAAATCAAGCACGGGATATTTAAATCCCGGGCTTGATTTGCAATTCCGGTTGCCCTCATTAGCCTCCCTAGACCGATCTAGGGGGCTAGTGTAGACGTACCCCCTGAAGAAATGCCATGGTGAGTGTTCATCATTATGCTTATTTAAGGCTACGTCTATAAAGCAGAGATATTTCGGGATACCTCGGTAACCCAAAATAGCTATCCTGGGTCTTAGAAACACGCATCTTATTTTGAAATATTTTCCAAATAATGGGCCATCCCTGTAAACCTCATTGTACGAGGGTTAATGGAGGGCTCAAAATAATGTGTTATTTTGAAATTTGGTGCTGTGAAGACCGCGCCAAATTTCGAAACAGCCTATTTTGAAATACACTTGAAAAAAATATGCAATTTGTGTAGTGTAAATTGCGTATCTTATTTTGAGTTTAGAGTGCTGTGTAGACACACCCAGAGGCTATGTCTACAATGCATAAATTGCGCAAGAAGATATGCAAATAAGCAGCAGAACGGCTCTTGCACAAAAGCCCCTTGCGCAAAAATGGTGGCTCATTAGGTATGCAAATTCATATTCATTGCCGCCCCTCATTTGCATATCTTCTTGCACAAGAATGCGCAATGTAGACGTAGCCTAAGTGTTTAATAATTTTGTTCTTAAGGATAGTTTCAACCAATTTTCCCTGTACTAAAGTTAATTGTAATTGACAGGATCATCTGTGGACACTTATTAAAAATAGACAGTACATTAGCTACTATGCAGTCATATGGTACATACACTGATTTAGGCAATATATTACATATGACAGCTAATAGTTTTCCAATTTTATATCCAATTTTTTTATATTCCAATTTTTTTCGAAGGTATCCTGGAAAAACTCTGCCGTGTTCAGGGAAGGCGTCTGCTCTTCCAACATTTTTTGCGGAAGAGCAGACGTGCTCTTTTGGAAACCCTGTCTTCCTCGTGCCACAAGGAAAAAGGGCTCTTTCGAAAGAGGAGGTTTTTTCCAAAATTTGGCCCAGTGTAGACGGGCCAAATTTTGGAAAAGCCTCTTCTGACAAAACTATTGGAAGCGGCAGTCTTTTAATTTTTTCCAATAAAAAGCAGCAGTCTAGACATAGCCTGAGTTTCTTCAACAATCTTTGGTGAACACTATCCAGGCTTGGTGACTGTTTAATTCACTAATTTGTTCCAAAACCTCTGCTATTGACCCCTCTGTCTGGGACAGTTCCTCAGATTTGTCACGTGAAAAGAATGGCTCAAGGATGGAGATCTGTCCTTCTCAATGAAGACCAATACAGCCAAGTCATTTAACTTCTCACCAATGACCTTTTCATTCTAAGGTGTTCCTTTATTAGCTCTATCATCCAGCAGCCTCATGGACTATGTGAAAGGCTTCCTGCTTCTGATATACTTTAAAACATTGTGTCCTTAACTGTTGTTCTTCAGATTTTTCTTGGCCTCCCTTCTCATACTTGTGCACTTGACTTGCCAGAATTTCTGCTTTCAATTTTCCTCACTAGGATTTGACTTCCAATTTTGGGGTCTGATTTTGTCAATATGAAGTGGCAATGAGTAACAGTAATATATAGTTGAAATAAAAAAGGATACCCAAGTTCTGAAGATATACTCGTGCAGATGAACAGGAGCAAACAGCTTAGCTTAGGTTTTTAAAGATAAGCACATATTACTTTATTAGATCAAGTCCTTCTCTATAAATAATATTTTAATATGTTTTCCAAGTTGAATATACTATTTATATTAAGAAGCAGCTGCTTATCTTTCTCCAAAGAGCCAGCATGCACAGAAGGTTATAACTTATCAAAGTCTTAATAACTTTATCTAGAGTGTGAACCTAAGATCTTGGGATGTTAAGTGATAGTGTCCCTATCTTTAAATAAAGAGCTTATATTAGTGGGTAATTTCCAAAAACTATTCCTATTGTAAGCTATAAAGGCATGGGCTTGTCTGGGTTCCTCTCATGAGATGTTAGCATAAATGACATCAAAGCATAAATAAGTATGTTTAACAAACCCATGAATGCCAGCAAATTCAGAATTAGGGCTGAAACCTTGTTCTTAACTCATACCATTATGTACATTTATGATAATGTACAGCATTATATTGGTGTTCTCACTATTCAAAACTTCCTTCACTCTTTAGTTTTAGTCAGATGAGTCAATCATGCAGATAATTCAGCTACATGCTGATATCTGTGTATGTTTTAGAAAAAATCCTTATTATTTAAACTACATTTGACTTGTTTCCAAACTAGAAGTGCTTCAACACAATCTGAGTATCAGAGAGGTAGCCGTGTTAGTCTGAATCTGCAAAAGCGGCGAGGAGTCCTGTGGCACCTTATAGACTAACCAAAGTGTTGGAGCATAAGCTTTCGTGGGCAAAGACCCACTTCGTCAACACAATCTGGTTTCAGCAGGAAACAATACAGGAATAGACAACTGGGAACTAGTCTTTATGGTAATTCCAACTTCACTGATACAAAGCAACACAATATATCTTAGCTTTCAACCTGATTTCGAAAACAAAGTGGTCTGGATATGCTTCCTATAATCAACTAGACTTTTAAAAGATTTAAGAACCCACCATCAGGTCCAGGTTTTCAAAAGCACTCAGTTCCCGTTTAGGCAGGAAAAAGAAGGGACAGATATTCACAAGAGCTCAATGCAGTGTGTGTTGCAGGGTGCTGAGAACTTTATAAAAGTCTGGCCCTTATTTAGGTGGCTAATTGGGAGCAGAATTATTTTGAAAAATAACTAACCTCAGTTATGGGTGCTGAGCATTTGAAAAGGAGGTCTCCAGATAATTAGTTGTACTTTTTAGAAGTGTGTATCGTGCTAGGGAGAAGGAAGAGGGAAGGAATATGCCTCTATAGGACATAAATACCTCTGGGAGCTTGGGGGAGCATGCTGAGAGGCATCCCTTGTTATAAAAGTAGCCTATATTCATAAGTGTATAAGTATAGCCTATATTCACCCAAATGTATCCTGCTCACCCAGATTTACCTCCTCTGTAGCTGCTAGTACCAACAGCAAGCTTAAGTTGCCCCCAGCCCCTCCATTACTACCTCCAATTCTGTAGACAATTTATTAGCAATTGTTATATTAAGAGTAATAATGGCCATAATGAGGCTTCTAACCTGAAATGAACTGTTTATAAAGTACACCCATTACACATCTTTTCATTCTGGAATATGCTGAGCAGCTTTCAACATCAAGGGCTAATGTGCCACTAGCAAGAAAAAGGGTAACATTTTCAAGATAAACATCACTTTTGCTCTACATTAAAAACAGTAAAGTTATGATCACACCTATGTGCAGCTAGTATACCAATGTAACTGCTAATTGGCAAGTTATTTTTAAAAAGGAAGAGACAAGAATATTTTGGGCTCCTTCTTTCATTTGTGGCTAGTCAATACATTAAGAAATATTAGTCCAGAAATTACCCTGAAAGAATGAAAACTCGTTGGGAACTTAACTAAAGTATTTACTTTGTTGTAACTGGTAGTAACTGACAGCTTGCTGCTCAAATATTCAGGTTTCATATGCAAAATTAGAACTTATTGTGAAAGAAAAATGAAGTATAAAATGTTAATTAAAATCCTTTGAAGAAAGTAAACCCACATAATCCTTATTCTGATTTTTTTATATCAGAAGCCGCACAGTATTTATCTGTCTTGCCTGACAGATATGGAGCATATATAGAAATAAGTTTTCTAAAGGCACATTTTATGCACAGTAGATTTAGATTATTAATCAGTATCTCAACTAGATATAAATATCAAGAAAGAAGAAATATTTTATTGTTTATTTGTTCTTTTTTCCCTCAAATTAAAATGAAGTGCATGGACATATTTTTTTCTAAATTACAATGTAGCCTTTTCTGTTCTACAATGTACTCTTTCCTGTATAATATTATATTATAACATATATACAATACCTTCCAGCTCCAGTCAAACAAAAGCTTTTAACTTGAATTATAAGGACTACAAGTTATATTTCATAACAGACAAAAACTGTAAAAGGATGTTATGATTTGATCCAAATGCAATGAAAGACTCTGATTGACTTTAGTTGGTTTTAGATCAGGCCCTGAGGGTGCTTTTAAGGGTACGTCTAGATTACATCCCTCTTTCGACAGAGGGATGTAAATTAGACACTTAGAAATTGCAAATGAAGCCAGGATTTGAATTTCCTGTGCTTTATTTGCATATTCGCGTCATGGTGAAGTGTCTAATTTACATCCATCTGTCGAAAGAGGGATTTAATCTAGACACAGCCTTGTCCTGGGCACAGATTGTTCTAATCCACATGCTCAACTCTTTGTGACATTAATGAACATTTTACACACAGGCTAAATGCAGCATATGAACCTTTGAAAAAAAGCAAATTCCTTATAAATCTGATTTTATTCTGTAGGCTTACTCTTATCGTATCTATATGCATTTACTGTATCAAGATAAAGGACTGATCAGAATGGGAGTCATCTGAAAAGATTATATACAAGATTTCAGAATGCTCTAACCAATGTTATGTTATCAGCTTTTCAACTATTAAAAGAGCTATCAAAGGCAAATACAATCATTGTGGAATCTTCATTGATATCTCTGGGCATTCAAAATATTTCCATCTATGTATATAAAAGGCTGTCAAATCTATCAGGTTTCATACAACTCACTTTTAATTGAGCCATGAAGCTAGGGTTACCAGGTGTCCAATTCTGGACTGGGACCCTGATGGCTCTATTTAGCACTGACGACTGGGCAGTGAAAAGTCCAATCAGCAGTGCTGTGGGGTTAAGGCAGCCTCCCTGTCTATGTGGGCCCCATGCCATGTCCCAGAAAAGGCTATCAGTTCTGGCTCCTAGACGGGGGCGGAGGGGGAAGGGAGATGCAAGGGGCTCTGTTAGCTGCCCCCAACCCAAACACTGTCCCACACTCCCCTTGTGAGGGGTCTTGCCTGCAGGCAACAGCAGCACATAGAAATTAATAATTTTGTCTTCAGAGCAGGGTTTGAATAGTAAGGTATTTGATCACTTATTAGACAATGAAGAGAAAACAAAGTATTGCATAGCTTTTTAATTAAATGAGCACTGTATACCCTGTGCACTGAAAAAGACTAGGTTCTAGGGAAAAACAGTATGAGACTGATTAAATATTATATCACAAGGCACATGCACATGATTGCACTTAATTCTGGCCTTTCCTAACATATGAATGCTGATTTTGCAATCTCAATAATGTTCTTTGGGTATTATTTATTATTTGTATAAATGTAGTTGCAGTTAGCACAATCAAAGATCAGAGTCACTTTGTTTTAGGTGCTGTACTGACAAGAAAAAGATAATCCTTGTTCCAGAGACCATACAGTCTAGGAGCTGTTTGTCAGGATATTTAGATGGATAAAACAGGCAGATTGTGAGGGAGGCTGAATGACAAATTAGAAGAGTTTCAGAAAGAAAAAAAAGAGAAAATTTGACTTGTTTCCAGCTGGGTAGCAATTTCTAGGTGTAATCCTTGAAAGGATTTCCTTTCCCAAGATGGTTCCTCAGCTGAGTATTGTGTTTGGTTCTGAACTAACCCAAAGCCAGGAGAGGGTCAGAAGTGACTGACACACAGCGGCCATTTTGAGAGATTTACATGAGTTTCTAAGGCTGACTGGGAGGCTGAGGACCATATTGTCAGTGAAGCAACATTGTGTATATAAAATAGGATACATATGGTTTTGTTCATATTCATATTGGTGAATTATACATTAATCTAAATTAATTTTAGAAATATTTTCAATCAGGCATTTTCTCATTTTCTTAAATAAATAGGGAGGGCACACAGGCTCTGGCACAATAGCCACAAAGTAACATGCAAAACAGGGCATGTTATCAAAGAATAAGCAATTCTCTCCACAAATCATAAACTCCAACTTAAAATAATTCTCTGCTACACAAGTAGGAAAGGCAATTTGCCATTGTTGAAATTCATTAATATTCAGCCTTTTTTACATCCAAACTTGATCAGAGACTAACTAATAACATGCAAAGTTTGACTGTTTAGGAGTTTTCTGGTTATCTGTAAGAAGTGTCAACATTTTATTTTAATGGAAGAAGTGTATTTTTCTCATCTGGAAATCAGGTATACAACAACACAAGGAATTTTGCTCAAACTGCACAGAGAAAGGAAGAGAGAGAGTATCTTTGTTCAGACACGAAGGATGGAAATTTCATTCCTAAATGAGATATTTTTCGGAAAGTTACAATCATATGAAATTAGGGATAATCTGGGAAACTCTTGTAACACTAACTGTAGTGTTTGCTGCCAAGTGAATGTTATAACTCATCCATAATAAGCTTCATTTGACATTTACAAGCTCGTCTACTCAAGAGAGATGAAATTTCCATTATTTGATTACATTTCTGTTTGTTGTTAGTGGCTGCATGTCCCTATTCAGCCCCATCTGCCTCCCTGAATTTCTTCCTTTGGTACCATAAAGCTCAGTGAGGGTATGTCTAAACTACACCCCTCTGTCGTCAGAGGGATGTAAATTAGACGTATCGAAAGTGCAAATGAAGCGGGAATTTAAATATCCTGCGTTTCATTTGCATAATGGCGGCCGCTGCTTTTTTCGAAATGGGGCTTTTCGAAAAAACCCCAGCAGTTTAGACGGGGCGTTTTTGACAGAAATGCCCCGTTTCGAAAGATCCTATACTCCTCATTTTTTGAGGAGTACAGGATCTTTCAAAACGGAGCATTTGTGTTGAAAATGCCCCATCTAAACGGCCAGGTTTTTTAAAAGCCCTGTTTTGAAAAAAAACGGCAGCCACCATTATGCAAATGAAATGTGGGATATTTAAATCCCTGCTTCATTTGCACTTTCGATACTTCTAATTTACATCCCTCTGCCGACAGAGGGGTGTAGTTTAGACGTAGTCCGAGTCACGTATATTGTACCAATAATATATTGGAGGGGAGTATCAATGCTACATCCTTTTGTGTCCAAGCAGTAATTCTGAACCCTAAGGTTTTATCCACAGTGCACAACTTACTGTTGGGTATTTGTAGGTACACACTGCTGTGAAAAGCAACTTGTATCTACACATTAGCGTGTGGCTTAATCCACCAGAGAAACGGGCTGCAGGAGCCTTTTCCCATTGCATTCCCACTGCCAGAGCCTGTCACTATTGTGGCCTGGAAAGACTCAGACAATGAGGAGACCGTGGGACACTGCACTGCTAAAAAACAGCAGTGTAGATGGAAGAGATATTGCTTGGATGTGTAGAGAGCCATTCAGGGTACATAATCACAAGGTTCAGGCATGCCTTTGCTCACCTAAACAGTACTTCACAGTGCACAGTGCTATTTATACACATACTAGGGGAGTGTCCAGCATATGTTTTCTACTAGGAGCATAGGTATAAGGAGTGCGTAATGTATGTATACCCTAAGAAGCAGCATAGCTTAGTACAAACAGGAATTACTTTGGGAAAGTCTATGACTGTGTTATGCAGGAGGTCAGATAAGATGACTGGAGTAGTCCCTTTTGGCTTAGAATCTATGAATTTATGAGTGGCACTCTTATTTTCATGCCATTCAATGGGCTTTCATTCTATTTTGTCAACACTTATATTGCACTTGTACATTTATGCATAGATGCTCACACATACTTTGCAGTTATGTAGCATTTTCAACCTGAGGAGCTCATTGTTCTTAACAAACATTAATGAAAATATTTGTGAAGTAAGGAAGCATTTCCATTTCATTTTTACAAATAGGGATATTGAAGTACATGCATGGTCACTCAACAAGCTTCCTGAACCCAAATCTTCTGCCTTCCCTAGTAACACATGCCTCTATTCGCATATAGGATATGGTATGGCAAACACTCACTATTGGGTATAGTGCTTACTAATCATGAATAGTTCAACTGAGAGTAGTAAGCACTTGGCTGGACAGGGTTAGCACAGTAAAAAATAATAAAGCTGCTTGGAAAATAGCTTTATTTTTACACAATTTTGACTTTTTATTAAAAAATTAAAATTTAATATTTAAAATATTTTTTCTGTTTTTCAGCAACTAAAAACTGAAAAAAATATTATGGTAAAAATAGTCAAACACCACAAAAAGTTCATTTTTATCCAAAATACCTGAAGGTGCTTTTGGTTTTCAAAAGAAATATCAGTTTTTTTGAGGAAAGTAGATATTTTCTGAATCAGAAGGAGAAGAAGAAGAAGAAGAAGAAGAATTTTCCTTTGCCAAAAATGTGGACCATCCCTAAAATGTTTACTAGATAAGGTTGCATAGGCAATAAATACTGGACCAATTCACAGAACAGAACTACAAAAGAAACCAAGTTTTATTTGTGTCCTTTATTTCTCAGGTTTATAAGAGCAAAAAAACATAAGAATGGCCACACTGAGGGTATGTCTAGACTACATCCCTCTGTCGCCAGAGGGATGTAAATTAGACATACCGACATTGCAAATGAAGTGGGGATTTAAATCTCCCTTGCTTCATTTGAATAAAAATGGCCGCTGCGTTTTTGCCGAGTCAGCAGTTTGTCGGCAAAAAGCGGCTGTCAATACGGGGATCGAGCAACAAAGAAAGCCTTTGTCGGCCGATCCTGTAAACCTCATTTTATGAGGCATAAGGGATCTGGAAACAAAGGCTTTCTTTGTTGCCCGTTTCTCATCTTGACAGCCGCTTTTTGCTGACAAACTGCTGACTCGGCAAAACGCGGCAGTCATTTTTATTCAAATGAAGCGTGGAAGATTTAAATCCCTGCTTCATTTGCAATGTCGGTATGTCTAATTTACATCCCTCTGACAACAGAGGGATGTAGTCTAGACATACCCTGGGTCAGACCAAAGGTACATCTACCTGAGAATTCTGTCTTCCAACAGTGTCCAGTGCCAGGTGCCCCAGAGAATTAACAGAACAGGTGAGCTATACCCCTGTTTCCCATCCCCAGCTTCTGGCAAGCAGAGCTATGAGCACTTCAGAATATAGTTTTGCATCCCTGCCCATTTTTGCTAATAGTCATTGAGGGACCCATCCACCATGAACAAATCTATCTCTTTTTTGAACCCTGTTATAGTCTTGGCCTTCACAACATCCTCTGAGAAAGAATTCCACAGGTTGACTATCTTTAGAGCCCTTCATGGATAGAAATATCTACCTGTGGATGCAGATATCCGTGGACAGACATCAGTATCTGCTGACCCACAGGTGTCTACTCCCAAGCAATTCTGTGGCCAATGAAGAGGAGCATTATCCCATGGCTCCCAGGAGCCAGTGCCCTTCAGTGGTAGCTCCTCTCAGCTGTGTGGCTGTACTACCTCCAGCCCAGCCCCAACCATGGCATCTCCTGCCTGGAGTTGTACAGTCCCGCTGGTGGGAGGGCTGGTCATGGTATAACTGCATGGGCAGGAGGAGCTGTTGGTACAGGGCACTGGCATCCTAGGAGTGATGGTCCCACACTCTTTTCAGATGGCCACAGTTTATCTTGGGAACAGAGCCCTGTGACTCAGTGGATAACAACGTCTATCTGAAGATACCCACATCCATGGGTTGACATTTGTATCCACGCATGGCTCTAATCATGTGTTCTGTGAAAAAGTACTTTCTTTGATTTGTTTTAAACCTGATCCTGTTTCCAGTTACATTATATCCATTGGATTACCCTGGTCTAGATACTTGTTGACTTCCTAAGAAAATTCTAGTAGATTGGTGAGGCATAATTTCTAAAGAAAACTAGAATGTTTCCTTCTTGCTACCTTTTAAAAATTAAAAAGATGAGCTCTGGCCTAATTTACTGTTTTGTTTATTTGCTTATAATCTGAAATCATGACCACCACAAGAGGGGAAGAAAATTTTATAATGTTTAAAACTCTTGTTTTTCTTTGTTTTTGCTGATTTTGCCCATTGTGCCACCTAAATCACTCCACTGGTTTCCTCTTCTGCACACTATCCCATGCAAGCTCTTCCCTTCAAAGCTGTGCAGGACCGTCTTTCTCTCCTTATCTATTGTATTTCGCTGTTGCATGCCTGATATCCGTAGCTGTATCAGTCCTAGGATATCTGAGACACAAGATGGGTGAGGTAATATTTATAAATTGTTGAATGAACTTGCACAGGAAAATGATAAAATGGCAAAATGATAAAGGACAAAACACCCCATTATTGTGGGTGAGCACTTTTCATAATGTGATTGCTCTATATCAGACCTATCAGTACTCCTCCTTAAAAGAAACGCTTTCAAAAGATGAGCCTAAGAGTGTAAATTAATTACTCTGCTAGACACTAAAAATCATAGACTGAAAAGAGACACTGGGTTTATGTCTTATTATTATAACTGGTAATCCACTAACCCCCAGGATGGATTGAAATGGTGTCCCTAGCCAATGTTTGTCAGAGGCTGGAAATGGATGACAGGAGAGGGATCACTTGATGATTTCCTGTTCTGTTTCCTTCCTCTGGGGCATCTGACATTGGCCACTGTCAGAAGACAGGATACTGGGCTATATGGACCTTTCATCTGACCCAGGTATGACTGTTGTTATGTATTTATGTTCTCTTTTTGTCTTATGACTGCAGAAGTGTTAACAGGCCACTCTACCTTGTGGCCTATATTATTTGCTAACTACTTATGCTAAAAAATCTGTTCCACCTCACATTTTCTTTGGATGCTGAGAGTACCTCTCCTAGACTAGAAAAACAGTTCTGTGTGGCTTGCAAGCTTGTCTCTTTCATCAACAACAGTTGGCCCAATGGAAGGTATTACCTCACACAACTTGTCTCTCTGTATTTTCACTCTGCCACTCACCAATCTCGTCTACACTGCTTGTGACCTTAACCTCAGTGAAGAGCTTTCTCCCATGCCAATTCAGCACAGGCAACTTGATAAACCCTCAGACTTTGGCTGGATCAAACTCCTCAAACTGGAGAACCGTTATTACCGATTCACAATCCTGCTGGAAAGGTATAACAAGTGGGGTTCCGCAGGGGTCTATTTTGGGACTGGTTCTGTTCAATATCTTCATCAATGATTTAAATATTGGCATAGAGAGTACGCTTATTGAGTTTGCAGATGATACCAAGCTGGGAGGGAATGCAACTGCTTTGGAGGACAAGGTCATAATTCAAAATGATCTGGACAAATTGGAGAAATGGTCTGAGGTAAACAGGATGAAGTTTAATAAGGACAAATGCAAAGTGCTCCACTTAGGAAGGAACAATGGGAAGCGACTGTCTAGGAAGGAGTACGGCAGAAAGGGATCTAGGTGTTATAGTGGACAACAAGCTAAATATGAGTCAACAGTGTGACGTTGTTGCAGAAAAAGCAAACATGATTCTAGGATGCAACAACAGGTGTGTTGTGAGCAAGACATGAGAAGTCATTCTTCTGCTCTACTGTGCGCTGATTAGGCCTTAGTTGGAGTATTGTGTCCAGTTCTGGGTACATTTCAAGAAAGATGTGGAGAAATTGGAGAAGGTCCAGGGAAGAGCAACAAGAATGATTAAAGGTCTAGAGAACATGACCTATGAAGGAAGACTGAAAGAATTGGGCTTGTTTAGTTTGGAAAAGAGAAGACTGAGAGGGGACATGATAGCGGTTTTCAGGTATCTAAAAGGGTGTCATAAGGAGGAGGGAGAAAAATTGCTCTTCCTGGCCTCTGAGGATAGAACAAGAAGCAATGGGCTTAAACTGCAGCAAGGGAGGTTTAGGTTGGACATTAGGAAAAAGTTCCTAACTGTCAGGGTGGTTAAATACTGGAATAAATTGCTGAGGGAGGTTGTGGAATCTCCATCACTGGAGATATTTAAGAGTAGGTTAGATAAATGTCTATCAGGGATGGTCTAGACGGTACTGGGTCCTGCCATGAGGGCAGGGGACTGGACTGGATGACCTCTCGAGGTCCCTTCCAGTCCTAGTATTCTATGATTCTATGACCCAGATTCAAATGTCATAGCAAGTACTAGGTCTATGAATCAAAGCAGAACTCTGACTGTAAACAACACTACACTGGGATCTTATTCCCAGATCTGAAAATTTTTGAAGCTAATGGTATTGTTTAAAGTTATTTAGAGAAAAAGGCTTGTGAATCATTTAGCAGTTTTTATGTAATCAAACAATATTTTATCACTACTTAATACTTGAGCCTACACAATGCTGCATGCTCTATCTCACTTTGAAATCAATGGATTTGATGGGTGTTAGAGTGCTCTGACTCTTTCAAGACTGTGCCCTTATTTAGGTACTACAAATAGATAATAATAGTAACATAATGGTTTTTAAATAAATTAATCAGAAAAAATACTTTTTTTGCTTAAAGGTCTAATTTTACCACATGGCACTTAGTAAAATATATTAAAATACTTTAAAATAAAAACATTTTTGCAATTTTTTACATCCATTTTAAAATCAAGATTTTAAAATATTGCATCTTTGGTGGGAAACTATACTTAACAGAAGGCACTTCAAAGAACTTATTCTGAATGAATATACCAAAATTTTTCAGAATACATCTTAAGAACAGAATCACCATGTAGCTGATGTAATAAATCTATAGACATTTCAGTTGCATTGCCTCTAGAGAATACAAAAAAGATAATAGGTGATTTATCTGTTGACTGTAAACATGTACAGCATTTAATGGAGACTTTCATTTCTTTGATATAAATTCAATTTCTTTTTTTTAAATAGAGAGAGAATATGTCAACTACCTTCATCTCAATTTGTTTGGTGTCTATATTCTGAAAAAGCAGCTTTACTTTTGTTTTTCCATCATCTGAAGATCCCTTGAGTTGAGAGAATTTAAACCTCCAGAGCACATTCTGCAAGAAATAAGTTAATTAGCATTTTAACATTATACTGATATACCCAGAACTTTGTATTACTGAGCAATTTTGATGAAACATCAAGAAGTTAAATCTAAGGTAAAATAAGTGATGGATTAATAGATTTTGAGCCAAAGGATGGTTGCATAACAAATACAATTTATTATCTCTACTTCATACATCAGAGCAAAAAGATACAATTTTTAGCACTTCCTTCATCCAACGTAAAGAATCAGCCAGAAATAGTCTGAAAGCTCAGATGGGCTACCCATAAAAAGGTATACAGAGATTAGGGTAAAATCTTGTGCCAATTAAAGTCAATGGAAGTTTTGCCATTGACGTCACTGGGCCAGGATTTCAACTCAGACCTTAAATCTCTCGAGCCTCACTTGGCTCAGTTTTACAATGAGGGTAATGATACTGCCATATCTTACGCCAATATTGCAAAGCTTAATTTTAATGTGTGCAAAGTGGTTTGAAATCTTAGAGGAAATGTGCTACAGAAATGCAAAGCACTATTATGTGTGCTATTCAGTCATTTGCAAGCCAAGAAATAAGAATCCCCAAGGTGTGTGCCAGCCTCAGGTCTCTTAATAGTAATACATGGTGCTGTGCTAAAAGTGAACCACTGGGTTTACTGGGGTATTTTAAAAAAAATCACAAAGAGAGACTTATTGAAATCATTCTTTGGAAATTAATTATGTTAAAATCACTGTAATTTTCTGCACTTCTCAAAAT
The DNA here is from genome assembly GCA_019425775.1 of Rafetus swinhoei. Lineage (NCBI taxonomy): Eukaryota > Metazoa > Chordata > Testudines > Trionychidae > Rafetus > Rafetus swinhoei. Next base: position 35,623,607 of record CM033440.1, read on the forward strand.
GTTTTTTGTGCATTAGAGTTAGGAAAGTAAAAAAATGAAACCAAGCAATCAGAGTACAATTTCCTTCTGATGTATCTGTAACATCCAGTAACATTAATGGAAATTCCTATGTATGTTAACGTAAGACTTGATCCCTTAGAGCTGGTGGAGAAAACATGACTCATTCTGAGCTGAATGCTTTGAAAGGCATTTAAAATGAAATGATGTCAGAAAAGCAGCGTTCTTTTAAAAAAAATCTTGCTTTTGAAAAACTATCCGATTTTGCAAGATGTTTTCCTCATATGGGCTATCGGTATGTTTCCCCTGGAAATAGCAGACTTTTTGACTGTAAATATTTTTCAAAATTTGGAAGATAATACTGATTTGGACCAGGAAACTACTTTGTGGATGCAGCTCCAATTAGATCAGGAAGAAATGCCAAGTCCTCTCTGGCAGAGGTTAGATTATTTTCACTTACTCTGAAGATTAGGCATGGCCTTAGACCCATTACATTCAGGGCCTCATGTTGCCCGGCGCCCACCCACCTGGCAACACACTCACTGCCCTGGTTGGGAGCCACCTGGCTGGGTGGCATAGCAAATCACAGAGATAAAATGTGTCAGCCCCCTTCCCCACTTCTCCTCCTCCCCTGCCTCTGTAAAGGGAAGGAGACAGAGATGGCCATTGGCCTATCCTGAGACTGCTCACAACAGACTCTTGCCCACACCTGGAGCCTGTCCTGTGGATGGGATGCCCTGCCAGGTAGAAGAGATTCCCAGTCTGGGATCATCCCTGCCTAGGGGGATGCTCTGGTCTGAGTGAGTGGAAGAGAAACCCTGCTCCATTCAGAGAATTCCCTTCTCCTCCCCATATCCTGTAACATGATGGGGGTGTGTGTCTCCCAGCAACAGGGGAGAGGAACCTCTGGGTCTTACACATGGGGTAAACTTACAACAGCTTACTGAAACATGCAGTTGATGCAATCCTCTTCAACCACATTCAAGCCACAGAAAATCATACAATAACCTCCAAAAGGAAAACATTTACCTTCACTACGAGTCTTTTACTCTGTTAGTCACCAGGAGTACTGACCAGTAGTTTTTCATAGACACAAGGTTTGTCAAATAAATGCCTGGACTCTAATACAAGCCAGAGTCTCGAACAGTTTGTACTAGTAGATGCTGGGGGCTTTTATTGGAAGTTTTACAGTAGCGTATAATGACATCATGGTGAACAGTAAAAGCATGGCAGATGACACTGAAATAGACGCTAGTTGAGATTTTTCTTAAATCTAGAGGTGTTGTGGAATATATCCAGCGAGCGACTTGTGCTGCCCAGTGAGCGACTTGTGCTGTAACCCCTCAACTGGGTTTGATTTAAATTAGAACATCCACCAGCCAGGCCTTGCTGTCAGCATGCTGCCTTGGGCCCCACAAATTCGTTGGCCAGGCCTGCTGAAGATGGATGTTCTGGGGAGAGGTTTATTTTCACTCACCATGAAGATGGAAGTACTGGGGAGCTTTGAACTGTTCCATGCAAACTGGATGCTTGATACATGTGGTTAGTAAATCAAGAAGAGGAGTGTTATTTGTTATTTAGATTATTATTGCTTACAAGACAGCAAGGTCTCTGCTTCCCTTGAATGAATAATTAAAGAAATAATTGCTTGACTTTGTTATTCATTATGACATGAGAGTCCTCATATTCCATCATATTCTGATGATGAAATATTACATTATTTTAGTGCCAAAATGCTCCAATCAGTCCTGAAGCTGCAGCATGACTGGTGCTGTACAAACATAGAAAGAGACATAACTCTGAAAGGCTCATAATATTAAGACAAAACTGACAAAGGGTAGGGGATGAGAATACAGCACACAGGCAAATCAACCCAATGAAGAATTGGCACAGCTTTGTTAGTTACATCACTTTATTTTTTTTAACTAGAGGAAGAGATGTAGGAAATGAGGAATGGGAAAAAGATACTGCCATGTTTTTTGGCTTCAGGATAGTATGAGATTTGCACTGGTCAATCTAGATCTTGAGCTCCTCCCAGAGATGGACCAAGTTTAACTGTCCAGTTAGCCATTAACTATCCAGTTGGTCAAAGGCCAACTGAAAAAAAAAAAAAGGATACCTCACTTATCTATATTGTGGGGGGATCTGGTGGCTTGCACATGGCTTGGATGGTCTCCACTTCTTTACATGGGCCTGGAAGGGTACTACATAAGGACTCAATCAGAAAAGGGTTGAGAAAAGACAGGAAAATCCTAATTCTCTCCTCTACCTGCCAGCTCAGCTGATCAAGCACTATATAGAGCCTCAGATTTCCTAACAACTTAGCTAGAGAATCAAATGCTGTAAAGCATATATTAGGGGAGGTTCTTAAGCCATTGTACAAAGTAACTGGACAACTGGAATATGTTCTGAAGCTACCATGCTACACTTTAGTTGCTGCTATCCAGGGCTGCCTCAGCAAAATCAGCAACGGTGGCCAAAGAAATGCTGCTTCTTGCCTCCACTGTCCTAGCTCTAGAGAGCACTGGACAGGAATGGGGAGCAATGGTCTTTTCCTGTCATATTTCCTTTTCCTGAAGCTGAAGAAATGTCTATGAAGGACCACCTGACAACCCGGCGGAGGGTGTCTCAGGGCCCAGGCCCACCAACGGGGGTGGGAGGACAAAGGAGGCAATTGCCCAGAGGCCTGGGTGATTTAAAGGGGCCCTGGGTCCTGTGGGTCACTACCACAGTAGCGGTGGCTGGGAAACCCAGGCCCTTTTATATTGCCTGGGAGGGATGCAGGGCCCCTAGGCTTGCGTTCCTGGGTCACAGCACCCACAGCAGACTGCAGAACAGGTCTCCTGGCAGGTGGTACACTCTGCGCAAAAGTACTGGGACAGGAGAGGCCCTGGGTCGCCACAGAGTGAGTCAGGACAGCAGCCCCCAGCTGTGCTGGGAAGGCAGAGCCAAGGAGAGGAGCCATCCCAGGGGTGGCAGCAATCGCTGCCAGTTTGTATTCCTGTGAGTGAACAGGGAGGCATGAGCTGGGCTGGAAAAAGGAGTGAGGAGCCAGACAGGAAGAGAAGGAGGGAGCTGAGCTTTAAGAGTAGAGCCAGCATGGAACTTCAAGGAGTGAGGGCAGAGGAAAGGAAGAGTAGAGGGGTGCAGGCAGAGGTAGGCAGGGGCAGCTGGGAGAAAGGAGACAAGCAGGTGGGGCACAGGACCATTGGGGGCAGATCTGGGCTGGAGGTTAGAGGGGGAAGGAGCCGAGCTGGACAAAGGGCTGATGGGGCAGAGCTGGGCTGGGAGCGGCTGTGGGGGGGAGGGAAGGGCAGAGAGGGAACTGAGTTGAGCTGCACACAGTACCATGGGGGGCAGAGAGGAGAAGGAAGGTGGGAGGAACACCCCCAGGCCGATAGAGGATAGGGCTGTGACCGACCGGAGGGTCTTCTAATTGAGCGATGGTGCTTGGGGTTTCTCTGTGTGGGGAGGGGTGTGGCTTGTGGCCCCCTCTGAGGGAGGGGGATAGGAAGCCCACTGAGATCTTGTCCTGGGGTCCAGAATTCCTGTTGATGGGCCTGTTAGGGCTCCCCTCATGAAATATGACTGGGTTGATGAGATAAGTGTCTCTGAAGAGAACAAAGGATGTAGGGAAAGGGGGCACTTTTTAAAGGATAGAGAATACTGTGCAAAAGGGCTCAGCCCAAGTCCACAGAACACTGATGAACAATGCTCAAGGCCGAAACAGAATTGTGGATCTAAATGCCTTCTGCAGAGATTTGTATGCAGACAACATGACTATGCCCTCTATTTTCCCTTATTGTCATAAGAGTCTTGTATTTTCTTTTAGTGTGTCAATGCGAAATTACTGTTGAGGTTCAGCATTCTCCTGCAGCACTTTCTCTTGAATAAATTGAATTAGTCAGGGTAGCATATATTGATCTGGTACTCTGATCTGCCATTAAACATTGATTAAGTTAATGTTTCCCTTTTTGCTCCTGAAAACACAATTTGATATTAGATCAGCCATTTTTCTGTATCAAATCTGCAGCTCTCTACTTTAAATTAATCTATTTTTAAAAAGTCTTTTGTGAAATCTGTGGACAACTCTCCATTGACAGTAATAGTTATACGAAAACTCATTGAAACTTAACAGAGAAATAGAGCCATGTGTCACCATTTCCTCCAAGTGACTTTTCCTGTTAATAATGTGCTGGATAGACTTCTTCAGGGAGACATTTATTTTTTATTTCACACTAGTATTCCATTTCAGAATATAGGACAGGCAAACAAAGATTAAGGTTATTATTTTTTAAAACTATAAATTTATATTTTATTTATTTGGTATTCATCCATCAGATCCTGAAATGCTCTCCAAACTTTACATTTACAGGGATTACTCTGTTTCTCACAGACTTGCAACCCATTTTGCAGCAGCTGCAGAATCTGTTTGAACGTATACAACAATACTATGACAACTATTTAGCATAAGAAGTGTACAAAAATCCATAGCCAGCTGAAACTGCAGAAAGGAAGAAGTTATATACAATGTATTTGAGAAGGCCAAGGTAATGTAATTAATACTAATACTCTAAAAAAAGACATATGTGAATTTACAGCTCTTGAAATTTTACATTCTAGTAAAGGATACTGCACATGGAATGAAATTATTCCAGATTTACACCAGCATCAATGAGAACAGATCCCAGTCATAATGCCTTTAAGCAATACCACATTCAAATTACAGATACACCTTGTAAAAATAATCCAAAATGGTTTGAGTAACTTCCTTCACACATGTTAAAAAATATAGCTCTGTTCTGAGAACAAGCCCCAGTGTTAAGGCTAAAAGGCGACTGTCTTATTTATTTATTTATAGATGGATTTACTGTGCTGCTAGAAACACGGATCCTCAGCAGGTGTAAATTAACATAGTTGACTCACACCAATTTATCTAAGCTCAGGAGTTCACTCACAAAATACCAAAAGGCTCACATTACATTTCAATTGAATTGTGGAACATTTTGCTGGCTTTGAATCATCTTTAGATGGAGTTTATAGATTCCTCCTCTCCTGCAGGTTCAGTAGACAGGGGCCTGCCACTGCCAGCTCCCTTTTCTATACACTTTAGAAAATCTAACACGCGGAGCGTGCCATGTGCCCTCTTCCTCCTCCCCTCCCCCGCAGTATTCAGAGTTGCTCAGAGTGTACCACACAGCACTCTAGCCCCAATTTAAAGGGCCTGGGGCGCTGGTGGGTGGGCGCCCCAGGCACTTTAGAATCACCGTGCCCTGGGGTAATTGTCTCCTTTGCGCTCCCGACCTCCCATCGGTGGGCCTGAGTGTGTGCATTTCAGTGGGACCATATCAACAGACTTTGTAATGTGCTTTGGGACCAAAACCTCTAGGCAAACAAAGACTAAGGTTATTATTTTTTAAACTATAAATATATATTTTACTTATTCGGTTATTCATCCAACAGATCCCAAAATGCTCTCCAAACTTTACATTTATAGGGATTACTTTGTTTCTCCCTGAATTACAACCAACCGTACAGCAGATACAGAATCTGTTGTAAAATATTAATAAAAACAAGCTCATTGATAGTAGAATAGAACAGACTATGTTTTAAGCCCTTTTCCTCTTACCTTTGTTTTACTGTCAAAACAGGTGAATCCCAAGGCAAAGTCAACTGTGAAACACAGGCTTACTCCTTGCCAGCTGCACATATATGTTTTAGACTGAAAAAATATCAATATTGAGAAAACAGTTTTATTATCATTGTTTATTTTTATCTAATAACATTAAATCTTATTTTCTGTTTGTGACAAAGCACTAATTCCATAACAATAGGATAGAATTATAGCAGTCTATCAATAAAAACACTAAATTATTTTTAAATAATATATATTTACAACATAGTATCAGAATTCTGTTAACTTAGTTTAAAAAAAAAGCAGCTCTTTAGAACCTGGGCAGATCTGACCTCTACCAGTCCACTAAAAAATGAAACACTAAGCATTCTTAAAAAAAAAAAAAAAAAAAAATTGTAAAATCCTCTCAGTGAGAGATTTTGGAATATTACTTAGGATTGACTCAAAAGGCTAAATCAAATATATAAAAACTGGTTCTCGCGTAGTTTTTAACAAACTTTGTGTAACAATGAAGCACAATGAAATAGCCATCTAACTATGAAATCGGTAGCTGTTGGCTTCACTCTTCTGTCCACTTAAACCTTTGCAAAAAAATTGCTGGGCTATTTTTATAACTAGCTTTATTTTGAAATAACATAGTCCACGTCTACACAGCAGGCAATTATTTCAACATAATGTCGAAATAATGTCAAGCTGGAGGACTTCTTACTCTGACTCCTGTAACCCTCATTTTATGAGGAGCACAGGAAGTGGGAGGAAGTGTGCTCTATTTCAAAATAAGTGCTGTGTATACAGCACCAAAACTTGAAATAAGCCATTTCAAAATAAGCTATGCAATTGACTTAGCTCAATTTGCATAGCTTATTTTGAATTAAGCCCTGCTGTGTAGATGCACCCCAGATGGAGTTTGCAAGAATTCTTTAAGGCCTTGTAGAACTATGGTCAGCTGCCATCACACCACCAGTTGCTATTAGTACACTAATACTGCTATCTTGTCAGCCACTGACATAAGACTGTTAATTCTTTTATCTCTTTTTTTAGATTAAAAATAAAGTTTGAGTTTAATTTAAGAATTCCTGACTTAAAATTTTATAAAGAATCTTGAATCAACATTCAAACATTGATATCAACAGCAAAAATCCCACTGACTTCACTGTACAGAACTACCACCCTTTCTCATGATCCCCAAACCCTTCATTTATAAAGCACTTTCCAAAATATTTAATATAACCTCTTGATTTGTTAAAAGCTTGAGTTTTTCAAGGGAACAATACCTTGTTCTCATAGTAACATCTCAAATTGCAATATCATTTGATCTTGAGAGATTTGTTTATTTAAAATTTCATATCTGGATAATCTTTTGAAATCCCAGAGGTTCAAAATGGAGGTTCTAACAAATGAATGCTTTGTAGGAAATTGATAAATCAATAAAATTCTAGAGAGAAAGTTGATCTTGTAGTATTATTTAAAAAAAAAGAAGTAAAGCTTGAGATGTTAAAAATAGACATTTTGACATATTCTAGAAGTTTACTACTTACTGCTTTTGAAGGTTCTCATTCCAATATTTTAAAAATTCTTGTTATGATCAACATGCATTTTTGTTCAACTTAGTGATATTCTAACATAAAAGGAACTTCAACTGAGCTACAACATTGACATTTTATATAGCTACATTTTATTGTATAGTTGATATAATTCATCGATGAGTACTAGAGCTTGTTGAATAATTGGAAAAAAGATTTGTGAATAAGCAGTTGAATTTTGATTTGCGGCTGTCTGTGGATCATACTATTGGCAAGACTATTCCAGTGACTGCCATTAAATTATTAATGTGTTTATGAGTCTCCAGGATTCCACATATTCATTATAAAATGTCATGAATTGTTATTTACCAGTTGTTATACATAATTTTCCTACTGAATAAATTCTGTCATCCAAGGTCTGATTCAGCAAAGCACTTAATCACTTGCTTAACTTTCTAAAACTTGTTTTTTTGTAAATTAGGAAGCAGAAAAAACAGCACATGCCTAACCAATCCTAGGACCACAAACTATGAATGCTAAAAGTAAGTAGTTCACAAATAATTAACCTGAAATTGTTGGTGAATATCAAATAGTTATGTAAACAACAGAACTGTTTTGCAAATGACCTGCAAACTAAGATACAAAACAAAATAAATAAAAGACAAAATGTATTGTTTTATCATTTTGATACATTCTACATCACAGATATATATAATCAGGAGCAACCTTCTTAAAAGATTTGACATAGTCTTTCACAGAAAACATCTTTTAATAGAAATACATAGGGCTTAGCTATTATCGGAGAAAGTTGATGTTCCACCTGACAGGCTACACATTGCAAATGCTCAGTTATTTAGAATCTGACTAATCTTTCAAAAGCCTATGGGTATGTCTAGACTGCATCCCTCTGTCGACAGAGGGATGCAGATTAGGCAGGTCGACATTGCAAATGAGGCAGGGATTTAAATATCCCATGCCTAATTTGCATAAAAATGGCGACCGCGTTTTGCCAACTCAGCACTTTGTCGGCAAAAAGCGGCAATCTAGAGGGGGAATCTGTCGAGAAAGAAAGCCTTTTTCGACAGATCCTGTAAACCTCCTTGCAGGAGGCATAAGGGATCTGTCGAAAAAGGCTTTCTTTCTCGACAGATCCCCCTCTAGACTGCTGTTTTTTGCCGACAAAGTGCTGAGTTGGCAAAACGTGGCAGCCATTTTTATGCAAATTAGGCACAGGATATTTAAATCCCTGCCTCATTTGCAATTTTGACCTGCCTAATCTGCATCCCTCTGCAGACAGAGGGATGCAGTCTAGACATACCCTTTGGTTAGAAGCAGTGTTCACTCTAAAATAGGGGGCAGCACAGCTTCACAGGTGATTAATCAACCCTGCCCAGTCAGAGGCTCTGTGCTCAGTGCAGGGAGCTCACTGAATGGGTGGGGCTGATTAATCATCTGTAAAGCTGTGCTGCCACGCAGCTTAGAGGGAACACTGGTTGGAAGTTATCAAACACTTTCATTATGTGGATCAGGTATTAATAGAAACAATGAGTAGTCCTGTGGCACCTAAGAGACTAACTAATATATCATGAGCTTTTATGTTAAAACCACTTCATCAGATGAATTGGAGTGGAAATATTAGTAGAGATCATCAAGAAGACCATTCACCAAAGCACAGACCATCATCCCTTTCCAGTCATGACTGTGACAATCACATCCCTTTATAAACAACACATGGTCTGGTAGCACTTTATAGACTAACAAAACATGTAGATGGTATCACGAGCTTTCGTGGGCACAGCCCAATTCTTCCAATGACTGGAGTTATGAGTTTGGGATGTGTACACTGGAAATAAATAGGAGAGGGGAAGGGGAGGGGAGAGGGAAGAAAAAAGGACAGGGGTGGGAGACAGAGCATCAGTAAGTATCTGAAGATTGGATAGTTAAACCGAAGCAGATAAAAATCAAAGTCAATAGATAGACTCCCATGTCAGGAAGGATACAACACGTCCCTGTGGATGACTATAGCAATCACCAACATGGAAATTTAATCCATAGTGATCACACCGCTACTATGACAGTATTTTTCCAACAGGACCAAACATTCAGTGGACAGAATGGAGTTGGTTAAGGAATAAATCTAGGCTGTGCTGTGAATGAAGCTCTTATCTGTAGAACCACTGCTTCATTTGTTGCAGAAGCTGCTAGATGTGTAGTGAAGGAGGAGGGGATTGTCAGACGAGAAAGGATGGTTCTACTCAGTGCTTTTTTTGTATTAAAAAAAAAAAAAAGGTGCCGGTACTCCAGGGGCAAAGTTATTGAGCAAAAAAAAAAAAAAAAGCCGGGGACGTTTGCATACAGAGGTGCCGTGGAGTGCCACTACTGAGTACCGGGCAGTACCATCACAAAAAAAGCACTGGTTCTACCTGAATGCTGGAGAACTGGATTCAATTTCTGCCTCTGCCATAGAGTTTCTGTGTGATGCTACTCATGCAACTTAAACATTTTGCTGGAGCAAGGAGGAGCAAGTCTTTCAACTTGGAGATGAAAAGATTTGTTAGGACACAAGCATTCATGTGTAAAACCCACTTCACCAGATGAAATGGTGTGGAAATTACAGAGGCAGGGACAAATATATGAAAGCACAGGAGTGGCCTGGAGTTTCCCTAGAATTGGCACAGATCTCCCATGACCATTCAAAGCAATCTGGTAGATTTTAATAGGATATTTTAAGATGAGGTGACCAGATGTCCTGTTTTTAAAGTCCTGTATTTAAGCCCTCATTGAGGTGCTCCTACTTGTTTTTAAAAAATGGGCAAATTGTTTCACCACTCCCATCAGCACTGGTGGGTCCTACTGTTGGCCAGATGCCGGCTCGCAAGCTGATCTCCCACCAGTGGTGAGTGGGGGGATCCAGTGGGTGATGATGGGTATGTGTGTGCAAGGCTAATGACCGAGAAAAGCTGCACTGTGCGGGGTTGGCCACTCCCCCCTTATGGTCCCTGCTGTGTGCCAGCTCTTGGTCAGCAGACTTTCCCTCTGCCCGCTCTGTTTCCAGCCAGCACTGGCTGCTGTGGTGGCTGTGGTGCAAGGCAGGCCATGGCTGGTTGTGTGTCACCTCTGCTGCCCATAAATAGATCTTTCATATGCTTCCCCTGTCGTCCTTTCCCTGCTGTGCCTCTCACACCCCTCACAGCCCCACTGCTCCTCCATATCCCCCACAGCGGGGTATGTCCTGCTCCCAGACCTCTGAGGAGAACCAGCCCCTAGTCAGATCATTCAGATCATCAACAACCAGGCTGGAAGGCTTCTTCCTTCCCCCACTGCCTCTGATTAAGCTGGAACCCAGGGAAAGTTCAAAACTCACTGCCCTAAGGTGCTAGGAGCCAAGCCCTGTATTTGCCATAGCTCCACATAGTGCTGATTTGGGAAAGCTATTCCCAGCTTGTTTGCACCCTGACCCTGCAGGTCCCCAGATAGAATTGCTTACCACTGTCTTTACAGTCACCCCCATTCCTGTAAGAGAAGTGTATGGGAATGTGTATGTGTGTCCCCTCACCACCTACAAACCTGAAAGTTACGAAGGTAAATAAAAAGACTCCAACTATGCAGTATTTTTTTTAAACAGGGGCTCAGTCAACCCGATGTGAATTTAAACTTTTTTGTACTGCGTAGTTCTGATTGATTACCACTAAACTTGCTTGGATATGAGTAATTTTACCAGGAGTCCTGTATTCAGCATAGGGAAATGTGGTCACCCTATTCTAAGAAAATTACATTATATAATATGGAGGGGGGAGAAATGTGGAGAAATCTCCTGGGATAGCTTCAGTCAGAGTTGGCAGGCATTGGGAAGATGGGGCATTGAGAAGGTTGGACAGATGACACCAAGGCTCTCAGATGACACCAAGCAATTGTGCTTTCTCAGGTACCTGGCTGTCTGGTGCTAGCTCACATGCTATTGGTCTAAATAATAACAATATGGAGCATTAAAAAGGATTTTTCCACCATCTCAGATGGGCTGTGACTTTGGCTGGGGAGGAGTTCACCTTCCTTTACAGTAGGTGGATGCTAGTCACTTGCCAGGGTTATTTGAATATATCACATTAATATATTCAGGGTTATTTGAATATATCATTTCCCTGCCACTGTGTAGCCCTCAGACTCTGGTGCACCTCTGTCCCTATTCTCTGACTGTGGTACATAGTAGTCTAGTCTCCTGTGAGCTGTAATTCTTTAGTCTAATTTCAGTTGAGTTTAGTGTGCGGGCTCTGGGTGGCGTTCATAGAATCATAGAAGATTAGGGTTGGAAGACACCTCAGGAGGTCATCTAGTCCAACTTCCTGCTCAAAGCAGGACCAACCTAAACTAAATCATTCCACTCAGGCTTTCTCAAGTCTGGTCTTGGTGTGCTGGAGTCTATAGGAGGTCAGACTAGATCAGTGGTTCTCAACTCGTTTCAGTCCACGGACCACCAGGCCAATCAAAAAAATTTCGTGGCCCACATCCTTTTTGAGACACGATAAAAAAGAGCAGACAATGAACATTTTGGTTTGAAATTTATTTCTTACTAACAGGTTTTTGGTGCCTGCCCACACCGTGTGACTTTGGACAATGTTCCTGTGGACCACTGAAAAGGTCACCATGGACCACCAGTTGAGAACCACAGGACTAGATGATCTGATGGTCCCCTCTGGCCTTTAACTTTAATGGTTCGACATACCTTTTGCTCTTGCAGGTTCAGAATCTTAGTGCAGCACTTCATACCACCCAGCCAGATCACCTCTCCTCAATGTAAAATCCATGGGGGAAAAATCTGAGTCTTAATTTGAAAGTGTGATCAAATAGCCTTTGACATTCTTCCAAGGAGACTTGTAGAAAACCCAGCCCAGCTAGCAACCACCCCAAGAATCTGTATAGAAAGCAAGCAGGATAAGAGGTAAGGGAAATGAATGAAATAAATTCATATTAAGGCTGTTTTAGAAACTCTGAGGTGCTCTCAACAATGCAGTGCACGGAGACCCAGAACTAGACAGATGCACTGGGAATCTTCTAGGCCCACCTATAGGGTGGGAGGGCAAAAGGTAGCTGTCCTGGGGGCCTGATGATTCAAGAGCCTTGGGCCCTTAAATCGCTGCTTTGAGTACCGTGCTATGTGCTCTGGATGATTCTGAGGGCTGGGAGTGGGGCACACCATGCTCCAAGCAGCATGGAAGGCTGGCTTCTCCTTCTAACCGAGGCCCTGCCCCTTCCATGAGTGCAGAGCAAGCCCCTTCCCCTTGCCCAGGGGCCTGCAGAGCCTGTCAGTGCTCCTGAAATCCTCACTAGCCCATTCAGGCATGAACATTTAGATAATTTGTTACATGGTCAAAAATCGTATTTCAGGTTCTATCACAGAACTTTTTTTTCCCTTCTGAATTATAAATAACTGGAAACAGTCCTTGACTATGTCATTTTTAGCAGCAATCTAAAGTTTCGGAGATTTTATAAGCATTAATTTCTGTATTAGTGTAGCAGTATTTTATTGATGACTGACTAATTTTCAGAGGACAAATAGATACAGATATACAATGTAGCCCTTGAGTATTAGGAGTTTTTCTTAATCCCCGCCCCCCCTTCCCCAACCACTTGCAGATATAGAATGGTTTACAAAATATTATTTAACATTTATCTTTACTAATATTGTCTGCCATTTTGGAGCTATCATGCAGAATCATAGCTGAGCACGCAGAATTTATAGTGAAAAAGAAAATTACATTTATGAAGAACAGTTGCAGACGGCATCAGAGTTCACTGTATTTCATAGTCTAAGATTTTCTTTGCAAAATAAAATCTCCCATGAACAAAATGAAATTCAGTGATACCGTTCATGTAAGAGTGAAAAATACATTGAGAAAAGTGCTGTTGTATAGATTCATTTTAATACAGTTGACCTGCAGAACTCTATTTAGTGCTCTGATTACCAATGCGCTATCAAGCATGTTATTTCCACATCCTACCTGAACACTGGCTCAGTTCATTAATTCTTATACTTGAATGTATGTGAGGGAGGATTACCTTCCACTTATAACTATCACAATGATATTTTTGTGGTATTGATTCCACATCCTACCTGAACACTGGCTCAGTTCATTAATTCTTATACTTGAATGTATGTGAGGGAGGATTACCTTCCACTTATAACTATCACAATGATATTTTTGTGGTATTGATTCAATATATAATATATACATTTATTCTTAACACAGCTTCATTCTTTATAATTCAATAGGAGGAATCTTACTTTTCAGTGCTTTAGATCAGTCAAAATAGAAGATAAAAATATTACTCTTCCATTCATTATTCTGAACTAATATAAATGTTACACCAACCATATTTTGGAAATGTACTTTTTAGAATAACTATTAAAAAGTGGACAATATTATAATTTATGAAATAAAATGAATGTATACCTGCTTCAGGAAATCATTGCCTCTGTAAATTCATAAGCAACGTTTACTGTTTTTCATATTTCTGCAGAGAACTGGATTTTGCCTCTACACTATTGTTGGTCTCTAATTTTTTGCACATACAGCTTTTGCACAATTCATACATATTTACAACACAATATAAAATGAATAAAAAATAATAGCAAAGAATTGATGCACTGTTATCTAAAACAGGAATTAGGGATGTTAAATATCAGTTAATTGAATGGTTGAGTAACCTCATGAATTCTTATCAGTTAGTTAACTCTTCTATAGTCCCCAGGGGTGGGGCAGGCAGCCAGTGCTCTCCGGCCTCACTCCTGCGGAGCTCCCTGCCACTCCACACTGCTGCTTCTGATACAGGCAGCAGCGTGGGATGCCAGGCGGGAGCTGCTCTGCAAGGGGAGTCAGTTTAAAAACCAGCTCCCCACGGACCGGCCATTTGTCGCCCTGTGCTGCTGCCTCTGATAAAGAGGCAGTAGTGTGGGGTGGCAGCACCCCCTGTCCAGGGGGAGGGTCTGAGCTCCCAGACCTGGCACAAGCCTGCTCTCCTGGCTCCTAATACACTTTAAATGCAGAGCCACAGCAGGGGTAGGTACCAGACCCAAAGTGAGCCAGGACTGAGCCGGCTGGCTAAAAATGTTATTGGTGGCTGCGGGGAGGCAGGGGGAGGAGCAGGTAGGGAAATGCATGTAGTTTATAGCATTAACCGATACGCTTTTGGTGATCAGTTAATTGACTACCCTATTATATCCCTAATAGGAATGTTGCATAAAAATCTATTTTTTCCTTTTAATAGACATATTTAGTGCTAAACATCTTAAACCTTTATTCATTTGTGCTTAAAACAAAATTATTTGTATGTATTTTTTTAAAAAATGAACATGGATCTAATGTAATTGGACAATACTTTTCATGAAACTAGTCATCTCAACTAAATGCGTGGTCACTGAATAACAAGGAAAGACTTCATGAAACACAATTTTTATTTGATCAGTAAAAATGTAGTATCTCCTTGATATACAGGAAAATGGCCAATATAAACTGATTCTGGTAATTTATGTCATTTCAAATTTGGTGAGCTTGCAAACCACAAAGTACAACAAAACTTTGCACTTTATCATTCTAAAACATTGAACAAATGTTAACTGAAGGCCAAAACTACTTCTATTAAAGTCAGAGGCACAACTCCCTTTGAACATTGCAAAGTTTGCCTGTCATTTCTTAAGTCCTTCAAAATGATTGTTCTATAACTTATCCAAAACATTACAATAAAAGAGGAATTGAACATTTTACATGGAATATTTGGAACTTTCTCCTGAGAAGTATATCTAGTACACATCTAGCAGATGCATGGTTTTTTGCAATACAGATAATAGAAGAAGAGAAGTGAAATAAATTATTAAAATAGGTATAACAAGCAAGCAAATGAAGAACGTTATGAATGTGAGGAATATGACTGGAGTCAGTGGTAGTACATGCATGTGGAAAATAACTTGTGCCAACGATTCAATAATCTAATCACAAGACCAAACCTGACAGTTTGCACTGAGAATTATTTGTATATAGTAACCTTGACAAGGTCAGCTCCCAGACTGCTGAACTAAGCAGCACAGTATGAAGAAGAAGTGGGCAGCCCACAGTGGAGAAAGAACAGGTTCAGAACTATTTAGAAAACCTGGACATACAGAAATCCATGGGGCCAGATCTAATGCTCCCAAGGGTGTTGAAGGAGTCGGCTGATGTGATTTCAGAGCCATTGGCCATTATCTTTGAAAACTTGTGGCAATCAGGGGAGGTTTCAGACAACTGGAAAATGGCAAATGTAGTGCCTATCTTTAAAAAAGGGAAGAAGGAGACTCTGGGGAACTACAGATGGGTCAGCCTCACCACAGTCCCTAGAAAAATCATGGAGGGAATCCTGAAGGAATCCATTTTAAAACACTTAGAAGAGAGGAAAGTGATCAGGAATAATCAACATGGATTCACCAGCGCCAAGTTATGTCTGACCAACCTGATTGCCTTCTATATGATGAGTTAACTGGCTCTATGGATATGGGGAAGGTGATGGATGTGGTATACCTTGACTTTAGCAAAGCTTTTGATATGGTCTCCCACAGTATTCTTTCCAGCAAGTTAAAGAAGTATGGATTGGATAAATGGACTGTAAGATGGATAGAAAGCTGGCTAGATCATAGGGCTCAATGGATAGTGATCAATGGCTCTATGTCTGGTTGGAGGTTGATATCAAGCAGAGTGCCCCAAGAGTCAATTCTGAGGTCAGTTTTGTTCAACATCTTTATTAATGACCTGGATGAGGGGATGGATTGCACCTTCAGCAAGTCTGCAGATGACACTAAGCTAGGGAGAGAAGTAGATACGCTGGAGGGTAGGGATAGGGTCCAGAATGACGTAGACAGATTAGAAGATTGGGCCAAAAGAAATCTGATGAAGTTCAACAAGGACAAGTATAGAGTCCTGCACTTGGGTCGGAAGAATCCCAAGCATTGTTACAGGCTGGAGACCAACTGGCTAAGCAGCAGTATCTTTCCTGTGCAGTGGAATAGCTTTCTTTTGGGCCCTCTCATAAGGGACAAAGATATATTACATCACACTTGATATAATCCTGTGGGAGGGATCTATTTAAAGTCCTCAATTTTGAAGAGATTGCAGAATCTTGCTCAGAAGTGTCTTTCTAGTAAATAGGCAGCCCTAAAGAGATGCTTTTTAGCATAGCTTAAAGTGAACAAGGGCTAGTATGTAAAGTTATAGCTTTAAATGCATCCTTTATAATTCTTCTTAATTTTATTATATGAACATTTTTTTTCATATAATACATTTGGAATAAGTTTGACTCCTCACTAATCATAGATATGACATCATATTTTAAAAAACTATTAAAAAGGGAAGGGTGAAAGCCATGAAGTCTTAGCCTATCACATAAACCTAAGGCTCAGTCCCAAAATCCCAGGTCTTTTACTTTTGGAAAATATTCATGTTGTTCTCTTAACCACACTGGAAATGGCTGCAAGTTGCAAAGTATAAATACTAGTACTTCAGTTAAATTTTAACCCACTGTGGCTTGAAGATGCTGTGAAGAAGGCATAAACTCCCTAGTTCTCTGCCAACTGGAGAAAAAATTAATTCCTGATTAGGCAATCAGCTAGACCTGCTGCATCTGTCAGGCTGGGTTTCCATTCCTAGTTCAGAAGGATGGGGTGAGTGGAGGCTCCACATGGCCTCTGCACTGAACTAAATCCTGAGATTTGGGGAATGATGACCATTCAGCACCCCTCTCTCCCAGATGGCCAGTGTTTGCCAGAGACTCCTAGGGAAGAAGCTACCTTTGTCCCTTGGCAAACATCTCCTGCCCTTTCTACTGTCAGAGTCCCCCTTTCAACAGCATCAATTTCCTCCACCTCTGATATGGGTGGATGGCATTTTGATCCAGATGTGCCCAGATCTCTCTCTCTTTCATGTAGCATGTATTTGCAAAGAGTCAATGAAATCTATGTCTTATGCAAGTATATTGTGCCATCACAAATTTGGCAGATACATTAGTCTGAGTACCCTAGTGCAATACAAAGTGCAAAATATCTCTTCCAAAGTCATGCCTTGGGTATTTCTGTTCAGGCTGACTGCATATAATGAAAGAAATGCTTTGTTCCACTTTGCACTAAATAATTAAATATTAATTGAAGCAGGGACTTGAACCCAAGTTTCCCTTTTGTGTGTGGAGCAGATCCCCAGGTGGTAGAAGTCAACAGAACTGCATTGCTTTACACCAGCTGGAGATCTATTTTAGATCTACCTGGATTGCATCACATCATGATAGTTTAATCTATTTTAGGAAGTAACATGTGAGACACAAGGTATTATTTACCTGTCTATTCAGGAAGAAGCAACATCAGAAAGCATTAAGGGTGAAGCACAGGGCCCACTCAGGTCAATGGGAGCTTTACATTAATTTCAGTGGGACCAGGATTTCATCTCAGTAGTCAGTCTAACAGGAAAGCAAGCTGGATTATGGGGAGGCCTCTCAGCATAATACTCCTGGTAAAACTAATCCTCAGAATGTTCTATGGTGCAACAGCATTCTATATGATTGCAACAAACAGAACACACATATGTATGGATTTACCAGCCCTGTATTTAGTGGATTCACTATTATTTGGATGTTTGCAGACAAGTAATTCTCACTAGCAACTATGAGAAAATAAGAGAACAGAGCTGAGAGAACGTGCATATGGCAAATGTCTGAAGACTCACATAGCAAACATCAGTGTGAGACTGATTTGCTCATGAAATGAATGGAATGGTGCTTTTATTGAATTTCTGGGGAAAAGGAAAGTATAGATTTTAACAAAAGATGGTTTTCAGCCAAACACTGGGTTCTAAAATCTGTATTTTACCAGACTTCAAAGGTGGTTGGACTAGGGTTCTTTTTCAGATAGAACATTCATAGAAAATATAATTCAGAATGACAATCTTCTTTAGAGATTTTAACTCAGATAGTTAACAGAGTTCTAAATTATAGCAGGGATATAATTCTATATATGTAATATTTGTGGAGTAACTGTTAGAATCCAACTGGTATCTTTCCTAGTTAATTCTATGGAAATTTTCCCAAACATAATTAAAATAGGTTCAGGGCACAAGGTTCAGGCCATGATCCGAACTCTTCCAAAGTTCAGAGTTGTTTGAATTTATGGTTCTGATTTGGACGACCAAGGCTTTGAATAATTTGCTAATGCTTATAGGATTATATTATGGTTTTATTAGCACTATTACTGTCCTTCCACAACATGAATGTATTGTAATATGAACAGCAAAAAATCATCACATTTAGGAAATACTTTATCATTTGTTTAATATACTTTTCATATTAAGTTTTTCTAGTCCTATTTACAGTGTAAAGAGGTATATAACCTAATGCTTATAATTTAGCATAGTATATTGCTGACTGAATTATTCAAACTTTTGTAAACTTTTGCTGCTGTTTGCACTACATTCAAAATGAATCAGGCTTCAATGACATAACTAAAAATGACCAGGTAAATTGGTATTATAGTAAGCTTCCTTTATATAATGAAAACAATCTAAGACTTAATTGTGTAATTAAACTGGAGCTTCTGGTAACAAACTGATAATTATATTTTAATGACCCTATAAATCTAACAATCTAATTGCTATTTAATATCGCACCTGAATTTATAGTAGGGTTTGTTTTTCACTGGAGAGCATGGAGTAAATTTTCAAAGTATTTTATGATGCTCTTCCTATTACTATGAGGTGTTCTACAAATAACACTGATCTATTGGAAAAAGGTACGTAAATTGCACAAAATACTGAGGTCAACAAATACCCTATAATTCTCTGACTGACTGGCAAGGTCAATGCTTCTGATCTGACTCCTAGGATTCTGTGACAAATGCCAACCTGTTGAGTTAGAACATCAAAGAGAAAAAATTGTCTTGGAGCAACAATGTTTTGACACTGTATCATCACTAATAAAAACACAGCAGAGAATGGCTAAAGGTGTGACAGCCTTAATCAAGTTTTCTACAAGCATTCAGCCAGATCCCAACATCAGAGCTGACTTAGACTATGTAGTAACTTACACCAAATAATATTTTTTGACCAAACAATATACACGATTTATGAAATGAAGTTGTCCAAATCTAACAATACTGCAGGGAGCAGTTTCATTTGCTTCATGACTTTTTGCTATAGCATTCACTGGATATAATATTTATACTTTATTTTCTCAAGAATCTACTTTATTACATTATTGTAAAAATGGAGAATAAACATTTGTTGATGTAGCCCAGATATTTTTTGAGGAAGCCAACCTGAGAGAATAGATCTGCATAAAACAATGTTTGGATCCCTATATTTCATCTTTTATACAATGTTTCTGAATGTCTAAAAAGTTCATTTTCATTCCTACTCCTCCATCATTTCTCTCCTCTCATTCATGTACATGTACTTGTTCTTACAGCATTCCTGCACAACTAAAAGTAGGAAATAAATGTCTTGGATTTAATATTTAACTCTAAATTTTTGTGTTTGTAATTGTCAATACTAAACTTTTAAGCAACAGTGAGAATATTTTTCTTATCCTATTTCTTACATTGACTGCAGGGCAACTTACGTACATGCTAACAGAAGGCTTTTGCCAGGCCTTCTTTAAAGCTTTCTTTCTTTAAGGTAACTCCTTTACTGTGAAAACCTAAAATTCATGAGCTTTCGAACCTTTTATTCATCCTTCTGTTAGTATCAAACCACAAGTGCAAAACACAACTCTGATCAATTCCAGATGAAAGGCAACCTACCTTTGATTGAATTGTCCTTGCCACTCTCTCCAGATTGGTTTATACCTATTCACCGAGACCAGGTTTACATTACACTACACCAGGAAAGTTGGCTTTAGTTTCGCAACTTCAGCTATGTAAACAATATAGCTAGAGTCAGTATACCTTGGCACCATCTCCGCGGCAGGAGGTCAACAGGAGAAATGCTCCTATTGACTTCCTTACTCCTCACAACAGCAAAGAGTACCGACACCGACGGGGACACCCTCAGCATTCGATTTAGCAGGTTTTTACAAGAGCCACTAAATCGAGCCCTGGAAGATCCATCACCACAGTGTCGATCTTCCAGTAAATGGAGACATGGCCTGAAATACACTTGCATACCCCACATCAGACATGGCTCAGTTCTCCCTTGATGTTACTGGATAAAGAGATGCAAAGATGCAGTTCTCTCCTGATATTCAAAGAATTCTGTGAAATTTACAAAACATTCAGCCATCCTATCCTATACTCAATTGGGAACCAGATCATTCATTTTGAAAACTGTAAGAAAGGAGTACACTTAGGGAGTAGGGAGGGCTGGTAGTTCCATCTGGAGGATCAGGAATGCAGTAGAAAGGCATCACATTTAGAAAGAAAGAAAATTTAAACACTTCGTGTTCACTCTAGGCGCAGTATCTCTCTTCCTTCACCAATAAAGAAACAAAGACACTCTGCAATATTAATTTGAGCTTTGACTCATTAACAGTCTTGTAAGTAACTCAGAAAGGGACTTGACAGACTGAAAATGCCATGTATAAGTTTTCTATAAATAAGTGGTTATGGGGACTCATGGGGGTTCACTGAGTCCCTTGTTAAAATTGTGACTGGTGTTCACTTCTGTCAGGATATTAATTCTTCTATGTCAAGGATGACTTATCCCAGATGCTTCTGAAAATAGTTTGGAAGAGCAAGCTTTTGTCTTTGATTGCATGTGACAGGTATTTAAAAAAAACTCCCAGCGAAAATGGCCCTGTTGAGAAATAGGTCTGAAAGGTTTTATACTCCACCTGTCCAAATTACTCTGCGCTCTACTATTGATAATTACAATATAGACATTTTCAGCAAAATGCAATTAATGAAATTTTCTTGCCAAGGGTTGTTTCTCCCACTCCTTGGTTACAATTACAGGAAAGTGATTGTTTTTCTTTGAGTTCATTGGATCCCACGCTGCCTGACACCCTCCTCTCGGCTAGCACTTGCACCTTTCAGAAATGGCCTTCTGACTGTTTCAGGGTGAATGATTCTGTGGCAGCCTTTTAAGCAGACATGAGCAACAGTCACTTATATTCCTGCTATCCTTAGCATGGGTACTATTGCCAAAAGAAAATACACACACAAGAAGTCTGGTGGTATTTGAAGACTAACACAATTATCAGGGGTTTAGGGCATAAGCTTTCCTGAGATACCGATCACCTCCTCAGATGTCTGAAGAAAAAAGAAACCAAAAGAAGAAAGGGATACAGAGATGAGGGTGTGACATCAGCACTAATTAAATCAGAGTGAATGTGGCTCATTTCCAACAGTGGTGAAAAGATGAGAGTACCGGAAGGGGAAATTACCTATTGTAATGTGAGAACCACTTCATGTTTCTAAACCTCTTTTCAGGGTGTCAAATTTGCACATGAATTCCAGCTCAGCAGCAGTTTCTCCTTGCAGTCTTTGAAGTGTTTTTGCCTGAGAATGGCAATTTGTAAGTAGGAAACTGTGTATCCAGGGGAGGTTAAACAGCACCCCCCCCCCCCAGTTTCTGTATGTTGCCGATCTTAATGCCTGATTTGTATCCATTTATTCTTTTGCATAGAGACAGTCTGGTCTGTTTGATGTACATGGCAAGGGGCATTGTTGGCACATGATGGCATATATTACATTAGTGAATGTGCACATGAATGAGTCTTTGATGGTATAGTTGAAATAATTATGTTCTGTGATGGTGTCAGTAGGGTAGATGTGTGGACAGAGTTGGCAATGGGGTTTGTTGCAGGGATTGGTTCCTGGATTAGTGTTTCTGTTGTGGGATGTGAAGTTGGGGGTGAGTATTTGTCTCAGGTTGAGGGCTGTCTGTAAGCATGGACTGGCCTGCCTCCCAAGGTCTGTGAGACCGAGGGATCATCATCTATGATAAGTTGTAGATCCTTGATGTGGTGTAGGAAAGTTTTTAGCTGGGGGCTGTAGGTAACAGCTAGTGATGTTTTGTTGCCAAAAGGGTTTTTTAAGAAGCATACATTAATATCTCCCACAACTTTCAAATAATTTTACAAATATACCAGTTTACATCATGATTGCCTCCCCATCACATATATTTCATGTGAAAAGAGAAGAGAAGTTTCCAGGTAACCTTTGTTCTCAGCATTTTAAATGCTTTACAGTTCTGCTCTGAAAACAATATCCTAGAGCTTAATGGAATGAATTAACTCAGTTGGACTAAGTACACTAAGAAGAAATATGAGTGAAAGGTTTCAGTTAGACTTTTACATGTCTTGAAAGTTAACACACAATAAATCAGAAAGTAATTTTTCACTAATTCTCATTTTGTCTTCCATGTCTTTATTCAAAACATTTTGATGAGAATACAATTGCAGTCGCCTCTCCCCCAAAATACAGATGTATTTATTGTAAAAACTGGGTTATGAGAAATGGCACATTAATTAATAGTTTATAATACGATAACACTTTTGATTATTGCTATATAGTCTATGAATTTTCTGTATGGAACCTGTGAGTGGGGTGATTAAGATTCTGAAAGGTGTATTTTTCCACTGAGTTCATGGAAAAAAACCCCTCATTTTGCTTGTGGGCAATTAAAAACATGTGGCAGGTTGAGGTTTAGGAGGAATCAAAGCAGGTAAAAATTGGAAAAAGAGTTTTCAAGAGACTTTAGAATCAGAGGTATAAAACTTCAGAGAATTGCAAAAAAAAAAAGTTTATTAAGTTGGAAGGGTAAGTATGTGTACAGACTAATACAAAGGTGTGTCCCGTAGTTGCCAATCTGTTCACTGAAATATGTACAATGGATCATCATCATTCTATTAATTGTTGGCTAGCAGTTTATTGAATTCAAAGGAGAGAGAGTTACGCACAAAGGGAATAATTGTTCCTTCACTTACATAATACCTCCCAGATATTCCAGGACAAAAAATTTTGAGACTCAACAATAAGCATAGAAGAAACATATAATTAAAAAAATTGCTTCAAAGTCATTTGATTCTTCCTTGTTATTCTCCAATTTAGCTATATACTGTCTGCTTTTCACACAATTAATAGAATAACTGTGGTGGGTCAGACAGACCTATAATTTCATGAAGAATTTATGTGGGAAGAATCATTAACATCATAAGTGCAGGAACTAAAAGAGTGTATGGGGGTGCTGCAGCAACCCTGGGCTCCCGGCACAGTGTACAAGGTCCTGGTTGCTTCCTCCTGCACTGTGGGCTCTGCTGCCAGCACTGCACCTGGGGACCCAGCTGCCACCCTGTGCACCACTGGGCTTTGTAGCTGGCTCCAGGCCTGGTGTCCCAGCTTCATGTTCTCCCAAGCAACCAGTGTGCCCATCTCAGATAACGAAACATCTCTGAGTTTGTTGTCATTGGTTTGCTTGCTTGATTCAGCAAGTTCTTTTACAGGATGACATTCCTCTTTCAGAGTTCAGGAGCCAGATCATTAGCCCTGCAAAGTCTCCTTTTCAAAGTGCCATTTCCCACAGCGTAGCATATTTTTGATCTGCTGGAGATATGAAGTGGTGTGTTTTCTAATAATGGAGCGTACTTTTCTCTAGTATTACCACTAAGGAACCAGCACACATTATGTTAGCCATGCTAATTTGTAGCAGAGGCTGAATCAGTTTCCCAGTGGGTCTGGGACTTTGGAATGTGGAAGAAGGAAAGCCATCTCTGTCCTTCCTCCATCGTGTGTCCTAAGAGCTGATCCAGTGCACCTGGAGATAAAGCTCAAGCTAATCAGCTTTTTATTTGCTTACTGTACATAATCATAATATCCTATTAGCACAGTTTTAGAGATTATCTGAATTAAATCAATACTATGAAACTAATTCTGCATTCAGAACAGCTGTGCAATCCCCATCCAAGAAAAACACATCTTTATATCTGAGAAAAGATTTGGGCTGAGACAGTTTTTGTCATCTACATAGTGCCTGCTCCTACTTTTGAGGCTTAAGATTTCCCATTTAACTCAGAGGCTTTGCTCAGAACATTTTACACTGGCATAACCCTTTTGATGTCAACAGAGTCATTCTCAATTCATGCACACACATACATTTGTGTGTATTATGAGAGCAGAACCTGGACAAGTTGCACTCTTTTTAAATTAAAACATTATGCATAACAAGAGAATGAACTTACACTTTCTCAACAGAAATTTCATAACCAGTTTTTTTCCCAAAGAATTTCCACGGAATAGTGTATTGATTTTCCATTTATTACGATCAGGGTAACTTGATTATAATACTTTATTTGGAACATCTATTCTCTGAGCTGTCACAACACATGCTAGTCAGAGTGCATGCTCATAGATAAATCATTGTTTATGTAATTATTATACTAGCTTCTGTATTCACAAGATTATTAAAAATATAAAATAGATATCTAAGTCAGAAACAACAATCTCTGCCCTCTTATATTAATTCAAAAATTCAAATAAATATCTGGTTACAAAATAAATTGGAAAAAAAATAGATCTACTGTAAATATAACAGTTAACAGGTAGGGGGACTCTCTCTCCATGGAGTTTCCCCTGGGTAAAGGTAAACTAAAGCAACAGTGTATCTAGATATAAAAATCTGAAGAAGTAAACAGGTGGCATCAGAAAAGGAGCCTACCATATATATACTTAAATCTTATTTTAGAAAAATTAATAGCATTATTAGTGCCTTCCTGTAAGGCCCTGATCTTTGACTTAACATACTTCAGTTCTCTGTAGCCCATGGAGGCATTGCACTCCCAGACCTACAAAATCACAATTATGCTTTTAGCTATGTTACAAGTATCAAACCATTTCCAATATGCTAACATCCTTATACCCACAAGGGTGGAAAATGAATGGATAGTAATTAATTCTATTCCCCTTGCAGGTCTCCTCATTTTTTTTTCTCTGAGGGAGAAAAACACGATGCATATAGCAGTGGCTATGCAAAAGGTCTTAGCTAAGAGGTTCCAATTTCAACCTTGCAATTATGCAAAATCAACTACCCAAGGTAACCCAGATTTGCAAGTCAGGAACAAAGCTATAATTTGAAAAAACTGGCTGGAATGGCAGTGCTTACAACTAAGATACTTGCTAACCTATAAGCTTAGTCTGGGTGCCCTAAGACTGCCAGAGGACCCATAACTAATGAAAACCTTTGAAATGCATCCTAAGTATCACATGCCCATGTCCACTGTGTATACATTGCTAATGAAGAGGAATCTCATTAATTTTATGTTCTTCATTAAAATATGGGAAGGAAACTTATCATAGCTTTTAAAAGAATCCAAATGGCAGAGCATGTTACATAATGTTAAAACATGCCTTTGTGGATATCAGCTATGTTTGATACAATAAAAGAATATAGTAGGACACCAAAGAAGTTGTACAAGATAAAGGCTTTATTTTCTGATGTTAGCTGGCACTGTAACAACAAGGAATCCTGATGCATATACTATGGTACTGTCAAATATTTAGGCAGCTGTGAAACAAGGTGGACTCATAAGTTAAAAAGACTGCCCAGCTTTCAGCAGATAAACCTCATCCAAAAATTATATGCTAGATTCTTCTATAAACTGGGTATAACTGCCACAAAGACTTTGTTTCTTGACTGCTGCAATGGTCACTATTTTCATGATTTTCCAAAAATGGAATAGTAGGCTTATGCCTAAGAAAAGATCAATGGCATTGTGATATGTCAGATTTAACAGTCAATGAAAGAATTGCTATTGCTGTGGATACCAATTATGTGACTGAAGAAATTTGGACCCCATTGCTACATAAATAATGTTGAGATAGCTTAGAGAATGTCAGATTTCCATTTCATCTAACCTCCTCTCCCCTCACCATTTGAATTCCTCTCCTTCCCTTCTCTGCCTGTTCATGTATATCTTCTCCTTTTTGATGACTGTTATCCCCCACCCCAACTTGCTATATCAATGTAATATTGCTGCTTTGAGAAGTTGTGAAATTGCATACATCCATAATTCTACTGGTGATCCAGTGAAGCATTCAGTATTTCCAAACACACAAAAGCTGTAAATCATGTACATTCATGTATTTGTCATTGTCTGTTTCTTTATGAACATCAATTTTATAAAAATCACAAAAACAGACATGGGATATAATTGTCTAAAAGGTTCTATTTGTTACACTTATTTTAGCAGTACAATGGCTGCTGTAATTAAGTAATTTATTACTTACCCCTGTTCTTTGAACTTCCAAGAAAATTGCTCTTTGAAATGATTTTTCCCATGCCACAAGCTCACTGCCCAGCTCTACGTTAAAAGAATGACTCTTGCCATGTCCAACCATGACACTGAAACAATATGGCCTCTGGTCTTCAAACGCATAGTCCTGATGAATACCTAAATATAAGTTTGCTTGTAGCCAGCAATCATCAGCAAGCCAGAGCTGAAAGACATGTTTTAGTTGGTGACATTTCAGTTAGTAATAAGCAAATGATTAAGGCATGTTCTTATGTCTTCAGCAAGTGACTTAGAATTGGAATTACTGCTCTCAGTTCTGTTACTAATTCACTGTCAATTTAAACTCTTTTGTGTCTCAGTTAACCTGCCTATAAAACTGGTATATTAATATTTACCTTCCTTCATACAATGTCATGAGAATCAGTTAATGTTTTTAAAGGCTACTACAGGTTGTACCTCCCTTAACCAGGACTCCCTAGCCTGGCAACATTCATGGTCCAGCATGGACCCACGGATGTTCCTGGACCACAGAGCCGAGGAAGAGGGAGGTCTGGCAGCAGGGCAGGAGTGCCGTAAGGGGCACCAGTGGCTTAGCCGGGAGCCCAGAGTGTGTGTGTGAGAATAGACAGCATGGCAAGGAATTCTGGCTCCAGTGGAGCTCCCTGACTCCAGCGGCCGGGGAGCTCTAGCCCGGCTGAGGCCATGGGCCTCCAGCCATGGCCAGGGAGCTCTGACCCCAGTGGCAGCCAGGGAGCTCTGGCCCCATCCCTGGCTGCAGAGCCCTGGCCATGTTCTGGCTCCAGTGGCTGGGGAACTCCAGCTCCAGTCCCAGCAGTAGCCAGGAAGCTTGGGCCCAGTCTGTGAGCCTCCGTCCCCATCTTTCCACCCTAGCCCCAGAGCTCCAGACCCAGCCACCGAGCCATGCAGCTGCCCAGGGGGCTGAGTCTGCATTGGGGGCAGGCTGGACCCTCCCTGGTCTGGCAAATCCCCTTGTTTGGGACCAGTCATGTCCCAAAGGTGCCGGGCCAGTGAGGTCCAACATGTACTCTCAGATCTTTTCATTCACTGACTCTTAACAGATGAGGCCACATCTATTTCTGTAATTTAATCTAATCAAGGCATGTCTACAATTTGCTAAATACCAATATAAGCAATGCAAAGCCAGCTATTAAAAATAGCAAACTGTTATATTTAAATAAAAGGGAATCAAGATTTCCATGTGAAGTTGGCGGGAGGAAGAAAACATGGTGTCTGGGAGAGAGACCTAAGACTTCCTGAAGTGTTTTAAATAAAAGCTCTGTCAGAGAGCTGGTGACTACAACTTCATTTCTCAAAGAGAGCTTCAGAAGCCTAGATAGTGAATCTAAACTCTGGGGGTATGTCTACACTACAAAGTTAATTCAAAATAACAGCAGTTATTTTGAATTAACTTTAATAGCATCTACACAGGCAAACCGCTATTTCAAAATAAATTCGAAACAGTGGAGCCCTTATTTCAAATTTGGTAAACCTCATTCTACAAGGAGTAATGCCAATTGAAATATTATTTCGAATTAAGTGCTGTGTAGACACTTAATTCAAAATAGGGGCCTCCAGCCCTTCCCAGGAGCCCTGGTGGCCACTCTGGGCACAACCAGGAAAGCTTACTCTCCTCTCCCCCAGCCCGGAGACATTAAAGGGGTAGACCCTGACCACAGTGCCTGTGCCAGCTCCAAGCCTGCCAGCCCAGAGCCAGCAGTGGCCACCGGGGCCCCTGACCCAGTGGCCCCAAAACATGAGCCAGCAAGCCACTGGCAGCCAGTCCTCCACCACTCCCCAGGAGCAGTCTGCCAGCTCCCAGGAGCCTGACAGGGGCTGGAGAAGGTGGGCGCCTTCCTGGTCCAGGGTGGAGATCGTGGACCTTATTCAGGTTTGGGGGGGATGCCCCCAACATCCATGATCTTCGCACTAGACGGAGGAATGCGGCCGTCTATGGCAGGATAGCTGCCAGCCTGGCCACCAAAGGCCACATGTGAACCCAGGAGCAGGTTAGCATGCAAGTCAGGTTGGTCCAGCGAGACCCCCAACCCTGAGCCCTGAGCTTCCTCTTCCCCTTCCCCCTCTTGCTTTCCCCTTCCAGCTCCCTCCTCCCAGGTTTCCCACATCCCTTTTCCACCCTCTCTCTTTCCCTCTCCCACCTCCTTTTCCCAGTCTCCCCAGAGGTTCATCCCCCCCCCGCCCATTTTTGTTCAATAAACCCAGTTTCTATTTTTGAACATACGTGTCTTTTATTTGACATCAGGAAGGGGGGCTAGGGAGGGGTAAGTGGAAGGACGTGAGGGAGGAATGGGGCACGAGCCCCCGGTGGGGAGGACCGGGGAGGCTCTGAGGGCTTCTCGGGGTGGACGCTCTCCCTCAGGGCCTCCTGGATCCTGACAGCCCTCCGATGGACTCCCCGGATGGCAGCCTGCAGCAACGACCCCATGAGACGCACCGGCTTGCTCAGGGGCAGCTCTGGCTCCATGTGGCTTAGTGCTGTGGTGTCCCGAGTGCAGGCACTCAGGGCACTCCAAGACAGGACTGCTTTGCTGTCCCTCATCGAGGTAGACAAGCAAGCGGGGGAACCCTGAGAACTGTCTGTCCGGGTGGGGGTAGGGTCCCTTTAAGCACGGAGCTTAGTTAGCAGGCAGCAGCCCCACACACTAAGTCCTAACCTGATGCCCTGCCAGCACTGGTTCTGGCCAGTCTTAACTTCGGTTCAGGGTCCACTCAGTGTGGACGTGCTATTTCGAAATAGCAAAATGCTATTTCGAAATAGTTTTTGTGTATAGATGCGTTATTTCGAATTAGCTTAATTCGAATTAACTATTTCGAATTAAGTTAATTCGAAATAGCACTGTAGTGTAGACATACCCTGGAACTCCAAGCTGGAGTCTATTACTATTACTATTATCAGTAATGGTGGGAATATTTTTTCATATGCTCATGGGCATCTACTTAGAAAGGAACAGTATATATACTTCCGTTTACTTTATATGTATGTATATGAATTCATGCTTTTTTAACAATATAAACAAACCTTTCAGGTGAATACATTTTTAATATTTAAGTCATGCCTTTTAGGTTTGACAGTCTGTCCCCCCCCTAGAGGTGTCTAGATAATCTTGAGATTGCTGAATCTGCTTCAGCCAAAGCCAATACAATGAGCCTTCTGGCTCAGACAGTGGAAAACATGCATTAAAACTCAGAGGTCTCTGGTTTGATTCCTGTTGCTGACAAACTATCTGGGGTATCAATGGGACACATGCTGGCCCATGTGGGGAATTGAAATTGAAGTCTCTGAAGCTCAGAATGAATAGTGCTCGCAAGGGAGAGAATAATATGAAAGACATGCCTGCGTGGTATGGCACTCAGTCCCACCCTAGTGTAGGTCAACTAGTGATTTAGGAGCTTGTAAAGTGAGGAGCTCTTTCAGACGTTTGTTTATCAAGCACCAAAACACTTGTTGCCAAGGGTTTCAGCACCGCAGATCAAAAAATCTTTCAAATACATGAACTCACCTGATGGACTAAATCAGATAATGACAACTTTTGGTTGAAGCACCTAATTGAAATATTTTATTTATGAGCTTACTTTGTATGTTCTGAATACCATTTTTTAAAGCAGGATTCCTTTGAGCTAATAATCAGATTTGAAAATAATCTCTTGATATACATCCTTTAAAGTTAGTAGAGTTTTAACATGGATAAATTTAAGCTAATTATTTATTTTGTCACATCAATCAATGTGATTTATCTGTTACAGAAACTTTGTATGCACACAATTTTAAAAAGTTTTAAAAGTAAAACCAATTTAAAAAAAAAAAAAAAAAAAAAAAAGCCTCATGGAACAACAAAAAATCTCTGCAATTGAAAGTACTTTTTGGAACTTAAATGAACTCTATCTTACTTAAATTATGCCTTGCAGACACTGTACCCTGATGTGAAAAACAGAAATGCTTAAAACAGAAAAATCAAATGAGTTTCTTTCGTTTTGCAATCTAAGTCCAATCATGTAGTACTCAAAGGTGATATACAGTGGAATTTGCTTATAATGAACTCAGCTATACTGATACCTATGTTTACAGTGAAACAAAGAGAAATTCCAGTTACTTAAATGCATTTCAGCTGACTTACATTCATTTTATAGTGACACTTCACTACTTATTATATAAGATCTCTTTCCTTTATAATTGGGTTTCACTCTGCTATGCCCATGGGAATGCAGCAATTTATCATGGGATAATGCTAGGAATGACAGTATGGTATTGCAGAGGTACTCCAGAGCAGCAAGTGCTGTTCTGAAACTGGACAGAATGAAGTAATACCCCACCATCAATCCAGTGTCTCCTTACAGTGAAGATTTTAGTGAACAAAAATACTTCATCACAAGAAATTTCCACTTAGATCAGTTGGTTATTGTTTGATAAACATACAGAGAAATCAAAGCTAGATTAAAAGGCTACTATTAATGCCCATCTTCAACGATTTTAAATATATAAGGACTTTCAGTAAGTAAATCCCCAAATGGCAGTTTTTTAAATTTTATTTACCAGTTTGAGATCATATTAATGCTATTGATTTCTTGATTTTTGTAATTTCCATTTGATGACATGGGGCATAGAAGATGGGAAAAGTAGACAGGTATTTTCAAACAAGATGTACTTTTTTTCCTCCTCCCTTCAAGACTGTAGGTTAGTGTGTGATAGAAGATAAAAGTTCCAGCCAGTTTTGGGGGGGGAGTAGTCGACCCTCAAAAAATAATAACCACATCCCATTTGACATCTCTCATCGCATAGAAAGTGTAATTGTAAGACTTGCATAAATTAACTCTGTGCCAGCTTCTCCTGTCAACCCCAGGAATAGTGGACATTCTAGAGGATGTGTCAGAGGCAAGGGAAGGCAGAACTAGAGTCCACTGTGCTCCAGGGATTCTGAGAGCAGAACAATCCATTGGATCCATTCTAGCTATAGAAACAGAATCCTAACTGACATCCAGCTGCTCCTTAGGACTGGAAATTTGGCGGTGAGAGTGAAAAGTAGAAAAGAAATATGCCCATGTCTTCTCCTGTGCCTGAGGATTTGGACCCCAGATTTAGCTCTGAAAAGTCACGAGTTATGGACTGTCATAAGAATGGCCACACTGGGTCAGATCAAAGGTCCATCTAGTCCATCATCCTGTCTTCTGACATGGCCAATGCCATATGCCCCAGAGGGAGTGAACAGAACAGGTAAACCTCAAGTGATTCCTCTCCTCTCATCCATTTCCAGACCCTGACAAACAGACACCATTCTTACCCATTCTGGCTAATAAATATTGATGGACCTAACTTCCATGAATTTATCTAGTTCTTTTTTAAACTCTGTTAAAGTCCTGGTCTTCACAACATCCTCTGGCAATGAGTTCCATAGGTTGACTATGTGCTGCATGAAGAAAAACTTCATTTTGTTTGTTTTAAACCTGCTACCCATTAATTTCATTTGGTGACCCCCAGTTCTTATGTTATTGGAACAACTAAATAACTCTTCCTTATTCACTTTCTCCATACCTGTCATGATTTTATAGACCTCTATCGTATTCCCCCCAGTCTCCTCTTTGCTAAAAATGAAAAGTCCAATTTTTTAAAATGTCTCTACATATGGCACCCATTCCAAACCACAAATCATCTTTTCTGAATTGTTTCCAATGCCAATTGGAATGAGGTGACCATATATGTACTCAGTATTTAAGATGTGGGCATACTATGGATTTATATAACGGTAATAATGTATTCTCTGTCTTATTGTCTATCCCTTTTTAATGGTTCCTAACATTCTGTTTGTTTTTTTGACTGCCATTGCACAGTGAGTGGATATTTTCAAAGAACTATGCACAATGACTCCAAGATCTCTCTCTTGAGTAGTTATAGCTAAATTAGTTCCCATCATTTTGTATGCATAGTTGGGATTACTTTTTCCAATGTGCATTACTTTGCATTTATGAACATTAAAATTCATTTGCCATTTTATTGCCCCAATCACCTAGTTTTCTGAGATCCTTTTGAAGTTATTTCAAGTCTGCTTCGTTCTTAACTATCTTGAGCAGTTTAGTATCATCTGCAAATTTTGCCACCTCACTGTTTATCCTTTTCTCCAGATCACTTATAAATAATTTGAATACGACTGGTCCCAGGACAGAATCTTGGGGGACACCACTAGTTACCTCTCTGTAATCTGTAAAGTGACCATTTATTCCTACCCTTTGTTTCCTGTCCTTTAACCAGTTATCAATCCTTTTCTCCAGATCACTTATAAATAATTTGAATACGACTGGTCCCAGGCAGAATCCTGGGGGACACCACTAGTTACCTCTCTGTAATCTGTAAAGTGACCATTTATTCCTACCCTTTGTTTCCTGTCCTTTAACCAGTTATCAATCCATGAAAGGACCTTCCCTCTTATCCCATGACAACTTATTTTACTTAAGAGCCTTTGGTGAGAGACCTTTTCAAAGGCTTTCTGGAAACCTAAGTACACTGTATCCTCTGAATGCCCCTTGTCCACATGCCTGTTGAGCCCCCTCAAAGAACTCTAGTAGATTAGTAAGGCATGATTTCCCTTTACAGAATCCATGCTGACTTTTACCCAACACATTTTGTTAATCTATTTGTCTGACAACTCGATTCTTAACTACAGTTTCAACTAATTTGCCCTATAATGATGTTAGACTTACTGGTCTGTAATTGCCAGGATAACCTATAGATTCCTTTTTTAAATATTGGCATCACATTAATTATCTTCTAATCATTAGTTATAGAAGTTGATGTAAAGGATAGGTTACAAACCACAGTTAATAGTTCTGCAATTTCACATTTGAGTTATTTCAGAACTCTTGGGTGAATGCCGTCTCAGTGGCTTTTTACTGTTAAGTTTATCAATGTGTTCCAAAACCTTCTCCAATGACACCTCCATGTGAGACAATTCCTCGATTTGTCACCTAAAAAGAATGGCTCAGGTTTGGGAATCTCCCTAACATGCTCAGCCAAGATGACCAAAGCAAATAATTCATTTAGTTTCTTTGCAGTGATCTTATTATCTTTGAGTGTTCCTTTAGCATCTCAGCTGTCCAGTGGCCCCACTGTTTGTTTTGTAGGCTTACTGCTTCTGATATATTTAAAAAACATTTTGCTATTACTCCTTCTTGGCTTTCCTTCTTAGATTTCTACACTTAATTTGATAGAGTTTATGCTCCTTTCTATTTTCCTCACTAGGATTTGACTTCCACTTTTTAAATGATGCCTTTTTATCCCTCACTGCCACAGTGGCACTTTTTTGGTTCTCTTACTGTGTTTTTTAATTTGGGGTATACATTTAAAATGGGCTTCTATTAGGAAAAGTCTCCATGTAGTTTGCAGGGATTTCGGTTTTGGCACTGTACCTTTTAATTTCTGTTGAACTAACCTCCTCATTTTTGTGTAGTTCCCCTTTCTCAAATTAAATGCCTCAGTGTTGGGCTGCTGACGTGTTTTTCCACCACAGGGATGTTAAATTTTATTACATTATGGTTACTATTTCCAAGTAGTCCAATTATATTTACCTCTTGGACCAAGTCAGCCTTCTAACTGTTGTAAAACTGAATATTGTCTGTCCTGGGTCTTAGGCCAGAGACAGATTTATTTTATTTTAGCGGGGTGGAGGGGGAGAGGGGGAGTGTGAATTAATTGTACATTTAATTGGGCAGAAGGAAACATTTAGTCTAGAAAACAGAAGGCTATGGTGGGACTTGATAACAGTCTTCAAATATGTTTAAGGGCTGTGATCAACTGGTTTTCACATACATTGAGGATAAGACAAGAAGCAATCAGCTTAGTGTGCAGTCATGGAGATTTAGGTTGGCTATTAGGAAAAAAACCTAACTATAAGGATATTTAAGCACTGCAAAAGTTTACCTACAGGATTGTGGTATCTCCATCAATGGAGGTTTTTACCATATTAGAAAAAACACCTGTTAGGGATGGTCTAGGGTTACTAAATCCTGCCTCAATATAACAGGGTGAACTGGATGACCCCTTTAGGGCCCTTCCATCCCTACATTTCTATGGGTATGTCTACACTAGTCCCCTAGTTCGAACTAGGAAGGCTAATGTAGGCATTCGAAGTTGCAAATGAAGCCCGGGATTTAAATATCCCGGGCTTCATTTGCAACTTCGAATGCCTACATTAGCCTCCCTAGTTCGAACTAGGGGGCTAGTATAGACATACCCTATGTTTTTCAGGGTGGGCTGAAATTTAATCCATGTCTATTTGATGCTGATGCTCAGTGGTATGATTTTCAGCAATAGGAAAAGCACAGGCAAGAGAAATGTGTGGATTAAATAAAATAAAACACATTTAATTTAATCACATTGTTAGCACCACTGTCTAAGATTTATGAGTGTGTGTACATAAATGTATGTAATGCATGCACATTACACATATGTATGCTAAAATATACACAGAAACATATTCTACAAAGGCACCTTCAGCTTCTGGGTTTTGATAGAAGATTTAAAGTTAGGCAAGCAGCCAATAAACTTGTCTGAGAATGGCCTTTAAAAACTATATATTTATTTTTTACCTACAGCAACAGCGCAATTGTGCTAGTTACAAACAGCTTCTGAAATCTCTGAAAAATATCTGTCTTAACTAGTAGTTTCTGTAGTGAAGGCTGGACCTTAATGCCTATAATGGAGAAACTTTAACCTCCTCCAGAAATTAAAGTTTTTTCCATTTTAATTGGTCTGCTCTAAATTTCCATCATTATCATTTATACCAAAGTGTCAACAGAAAGGAGGTTAAAGAGTTGCAGTTGAGCTTTTGCATTTTAGCTAATGTATTCACCAAGATTGACAATTAAACATTCATTTATTAAAATGTCAAGAACATTAAGAGTCTGACTTAGTTTATTTCTCACTGTTTTTCCTTAATGAAAAAGCAACCACAGTATTTGCTGTAAGAATGGATTGTCCTTTAAATTAACCTTGCCAGAACAGTAAAGGAAGACTTGAACATCAAATCAGCAATATTCTGATGAGAAAGAAAACACAGCATCAGGAGTATCTACATCAGAGGTGTCCAACCCTTTTAGCCTGAGGACTGAACATAGTATTTTTTTTTAAAAGGAGACATAGTCAACACTGTGAGGTAGACTCTCTCGCTGTGTCTACATTGGCATGATTTTGCCAATGATTTTGATGCTGCCTGTCTACACTGGCGGGGAGTTCTTGCACAAGAACACTGATGTTCTAATGTGTGAAATCACTGCTTCTTGCACAAGAACTATGATACTCCCGCTCAGGAATAAGCCCTCTTGCGCAACTGTTCTTGAGCAAGAGGCCAGTGTAGACAGGCAACATGAATTTCTTGCACAAGAAAGCCCGATGGTTAAAATGGCCATCAGAGCTTTCTTGCGCAAGAAAGCGTCTACACTGGCATGGATGCTCTTGCGCAAAGGCACATGCCAGTATAGATGCTCTCTTGCACAAATACTTTAACGCAAAAATTCTTGCGTTAAAAGTATTTGCACAAAATCTTGCCAATGTAGACGTAGCCTCTGCCATATTCTGCAAATGTTGTGCTCTTCAGATGGTGAAAAGGCAGCAAAAGCTACCACCCTGGTGGCAGGGTTGCACTAAGGTGACAGACATGCCCCTAATGGCTGAGTTCCTGCAGGCCCTGCCCAGCCCAATCTTGCTCACTACTTGGAGTGACAGTGACAGGAAACTTCTCCTCCCTTCCTACAGCGGTTAGGGCAGCAACATGGTGCACTCTGTCCTATCAAGAGTGAGCAGCAGGTCTTCTTTGCCTGTTCAGCAGAAAAGGTTGACAATAAGAGGGTTCTCCCTTACCTACCCTCTAACTGCTGGGGTATCTGCTTGAGTACAAGGGCTGGGACTACAGCACTCTTTGCCTTTGGCCACACACAGAGTATTCAGTTGCAGTGGCATCAGCAGAGGTCCTCAGAGCATTGTGGCTTGGAGCTGACACGCCACTGTGAATCATGGAACATTCATACCTCAAAGCTATTATTGCAGGCTCTCTCTTGACTCAGGTTACACTGCTATTGGTTACATCTGAAGCACGTTTTCAATACTTTTCTTCATTCATGAGGGCTAGAAACTTATTTTAAAAAATGAAAATTGAAATTTTATGTAACCACCTGACTCCAGGAAGTGAGGCCCTAGGTATAGTGCCCATGCTTTAATCCATTCCCTAGTGTGTGGTAGTCCCCAGTGGGCACAGAACCAGTGTTGCTTGCTGCTATATCTCTGACCAAAGACTCTAGTGCAGAGGACATGGCAGTGGTGGCAAGTGGCATCCTGGGCAGGGAATGTAAGTAGGAGGATTATAATGCAGTTTGGTGAATAAAACTTGCTGGCACAGGTTAGACAAGTCTCCATGCTGTTCTAAACTATGTGGGACAGATAAAATTGTTGGACCTCTGATTATCTTAATTTTATCTCCTAGTTTGCCCTAGGTGACTGTGTAGGAAAGGAGCAGCTAGCCACTCTTCTGCACTAGTTAGAGTTACTTGAGATACTAATCTCATTCCCCCATCCATGGCATTTGCGCCAGCAGGTAAGCAGACAACGAAAAAGCATCATGATGGGGGAAATGAGGAGCAGCTGCTCAGATCACATGCAGGTCACATAAAAGCTGCTCCATGCGCTCCTGGAAAAATGACACCCCTGTCTACTTCTCTATCTTGTCTAACTTAGAAACATCTATTTAAATACTGCAGGACACAGCTCAAGGAACACATATACAACATGTAAACAGATATAAATTGTCTTCTAACACAGTTAACTTGCTGGGTCACATTTTGGACACCAGTGATCTCTCTTTGGAGAGGTGGAAATAACATCTCTCTGTCTAAGCAGCCATTCATAATGAGTCCAACGCCTTATTTAACAGAGGCTATGTCTACACTATGGGGCTTTATCAGAAAAAAGGTATGCAAATTGCGCTCCGCAGTTTGCGTACCTTTTTCCAATAGTTTTTTCGGAAGAGGCTTTTCCAAAATTTGGCCGATCTACGCTGGGCCAAATTTTGGAAAAACCTCCTTTTTCGGAGGAAAAAAAAAAAAAAAGCGGAAGAGCCGACGCATTCCCTGGATGCGGAGGAGAGTTTTAAAATGGAAAGTATTTTAAAAGTCAGTTATTGTTTTACAAAAATGCAGCAATCCAGAGTTACTTTGTATGGCTCAAAACTAAATAAATAATATTAGAAAAAAAAAGTTACATAATGCAGTCACTGTAAAGTAAAGACAAACAACATTTTGAATTTTAACACATGTATATTTCTTTTAATCTATAGCTTCACTAACCTGTAGTAATGAACTGAATTTTAAATTCATCACTTCACAAATTATACCCATCATATAATCACATTAAATTATATATAAAATATTCTCAACAACATTTTAACATCATTGTTTTAATTATAGGTAAATTTACAAAAATAAATTGACCATCACTGTAAAAGTATAGGTTGAACCTCTCTAGTCCAGCACTCTCTGGTCTGGCAACATCTATGTTCTGGCATGATTTTAGTTAGCTGGATGTTCACTTATCATGAATGTGGTGGTCCCATAAATTTTGTTTACAGCCACCAGTACTGGCTCTCAGCACTCTGTGCTCTTATTTAACTGTAATTTAGCTCTTCTAAGAGCCCAGTAAGCTGTGGAAGTGTTGGTAATGCTGCTAGACCATATTGACTTCCCATGGTTCAGCAAATTCTCTGGTTCAGCACCAGTCATGTCCCAAGGGTGCTAGACTAGAGAGGTTCAACCTGTATAAGATATAGGCCTCATTAATAAATACAGAATATTTCTTTGTATTGGAAATAATATAGAAATGTGCTCATTATGGACATCATCCAACTTCTAGGTTATCTAGTATTTATTCAGGCAATACTTACTGATTATGAGCTGATTTTACAGGAATAGATTAACTATTTGTGGGCTGGTTTGTGCTAAACCATATTAAGCTGAGTGCATTATTAATATTGTTAAATGTTAGGAAACTATAGGCTACCTTGGTTATATGTTGTAGACCTACCTTGTGAACTTTAAATAGAACCTCACAGAGGTGATAGATTTTTTCAGCTCGTATCCAGTCTAGTGTGCTTACCTGTAATACCAAAAAACAAAAAAAGGATCCATTAAGAGGACATTTTTTTTCTTTAATGGCAAGGATTTAAAGCATTTAAACACATTTCACTAAAGATTGTTCTGCTGGATGGTTTAATCAAATGCCAAGCAGTTTCAATTAATGTATTAACCTAATATCTGATATAAAAGAAAGAGCTCCTAATGGTCTCCTGTTTTCATTAATACAGCATCCACTGTATTCTTACAATTAAAATATGTTAATTGTAATGATCTGTTGTATTCTTACTTAAGCAGTAAGGAAACGTCCTAACAATTTCTGTGGTAAGGTAAATCACTACTATTTATTTTATAACACGCTAAGACAAAGAACAGTCTCAGGGCCTGATTAATTAAGGCACGGGTCTACTATAGGCAAATCTCATTAAAATCAGTGGAACTACTCAAGTTCGTACACACAGGCCTGTACGTAAGTAAGTTACTAAATTTTATGTTAGAAACTGAATGGAATGACTATATTTTAATCTCTCTCTCTCTATATATATATATTAGAGTGTATCTGTCTGTAAGACTGTTTGTTCAAGAATTCCCCCTAAACAGTAAGAGCTAGGGCCACCAAATTTGGTATGCAGCTTCCTCTTCTCCTACCTTAAAGCAAGGTCAGGATTTGGTTGTTCCAAGACAACCAGAAGCCCCGAGAAAGGGACTGTTTTCAATAACATGCAAAGGGAGGGACTGCTGTTTGGAGACGTGATAGAGATTGGCCACTGGGGGACAGCGAGCCAATAGGGGAGAGTTATCCTACAGAGTGTCCACTGGGGGCAGCCACACTTAATGTGGATAAGTGTAAAGTAATGCACATCGGGAAAAATAACCCCAACTATACGTACAGTATGATGGGGGCTAATTTGGCTATGACAAATCAGGAAAGAGATCTTGGAGTTATCGTGGATAGTTCTCTGAAAACTTCCACACAGTGTGCAGCGGCGGTCAAAAAGGCAAATAGGATATTAGGAATTATTAAAACAAAAAACAGGACTATGTAGCACTTTAAAGACTAACAAGATGGTTTATTAGGTGATGAGCTTTCGTGGGCCAGACCCACTTCTTCAGATCAAATTGTGGAAGAAAATAGGCATGACCATATATACCAAAGGGATACAATAAAAAAAAAGTGAACACATATAGAAAGGACAAATCAAATTTCAGAACAGAGGGCGGATAAGGGGAGGTAAATGTCTGTGAGCTAATGATATTAGAGGTGATAATTGGGAAGCTATCTTTGTAATGGGTAAGGTAATTAGGGTCTTTGTTAAGACCCGGCGTAAAGTGTCAAATTTAAGCATGAATGACAGTTCAGAGGTTTCTCTCTCAAGCCTGGTGTGAAAATGTCTTTGAAGCAGTTTGCAGGTAATCAAGTCATTGAGACAATGCCCTTTCTGGTTGAAATGGCAAGAAACTGTTTTTCTTTGTGATACTGTCTGATATCCGTTTGTGTGCATTGATTCTTTGGCGTCTGAGACGTTTGTCCAATGTACATAGCAGATGCACACTGTCGGCACATGATGATATAGATTATATTTCTGAATGAGCAGGAATATGTGTTCTTGATCTTATAACTGAATTGGTTAGGTCCAATAATGGTGTCAGCAGAGAAAATATGTGGACAAAGCTGGCAACGGGGTTTGTTGCAAGGAAAAGTCCCAGGGTTGGTATTAGTGTGGTATGTCCTGTGGTTGTTGGTAAGAATCATCCTGAGGTTAGGTGGTTGTCTGTAGGAGACTATGGGTCTGTCTCCCAGAGCCTCTCGGAGTGTAGTATCCTGTTCTAGTATAGGTTGTAGTTTATTGATAATATGTTGGACGGGTTTAAGTTGGGGGTTATAGGTAGAAAATAAGACACAGAATATCTTACTGCCCCTGTATAAAACTATGGTGCGCCCACATCTTGAATACTGTGTACAGATGTGGTCTCCTCACCTCAAAAAAGATATTTTGGCCTTGGAAAGGGTTCAGAAAAGGGCAACTAAAATGATTAGGGGTTTGGAACGGGTCCCATATGAAGAGAGGTTAAGCGACTGGGACTTTTCAGTTTAGAAAAGAGGAGACTGAGGGGAGATATGATAGAGGTGTATAAAATCATGAGTGGTGTGGAGAGGGCGGATAAAGAAAAGTTATTTATTAGTTCCCATAATAGAAGAACTAGAGGACACCAAATGAAATTAATGGGTAGCAGGTTTTAAACTAATAAAAGAAAGTTCTTCTTCACACAGCATGCAGTCAACCTGTGGAACTCCTTGACAGAGGAGGCTGTGAAGGCTAGGACTATAACAGAGTTTAAAGAGAAGCTAGATAATTTCATGGAGGTTAGGTCCATAAAAGGCTATTAGCCAGGGGATAGAAATGGTGTCCCTGGCCTCTGTTTGTCAGAGACTGGAGAAGGATGGCAGGAGACAAATCGCTTGATCATTGTCTTCGGTCCACCCTCTCTGGGGCATCTGGTGCTGGCCACTGTCGGCAGACAGGCTACTAGGCTAGATGGACCTTTGGTCTGACCCAGTACGGCCATTCTTATGTTCTAATGTTCATACCCCCAAGGGAGTAGCCAGCAGGGCTGGGGCTCCACCATCTTGCCTGACAACACATAGGATATGTAAATCCTTTCCCTCACTCCCAGCCCTTGGCTGCAGCATCGTGGGGAGGGAGGATGAAGAAAAAAGACTTCTGGTGGCCAGGAGGGGGCATGGTGAACCAAATACTGCAACGTCCTTCCTCTATCCTTATATATAAGGAAATCCCATTATCTTTGATGGAGTTTTGGGTTGAATAAAGAGCAACTATGAAAAATTAGAGCTAGGAAAATCCTTAGTTCTTATCACTGGTAAGAGGAAAAAAATAAGTAGGAGATCAAATTATGTCTTTAGTGATCTCCCCACTGGCAAGTTGCATTTCCCCACATCTTTTGCTTTGATTCTTAAGATTAAATAATTATGTAGAAGCATATCATAAAACAAAAAGTTTTTAATGCAACACTAGAGAGAACTACATTTAAAATATTGTATTACAGCCTAAACCTAATGCAAATCCAACCCCCCTTTGAAGTCTGTGGAAAGACCTTTGGATCAGGTTCTGGAAATCTACCAAGAAAAATATTAACAAATTGGAGTGTATTCAGAAAAAGATAAACCAAAATGATTACTCTGAACTTAGCAGCATCTCACTTTGTGGCAGTAACTTTAATGAAGAACAAGTTGAACAAGATATTTTGGCAGGACAAGTCACCTGAGGCTAAACTGACAAGATGACACATTCTTTGTCAAAATGACTGGCCTATAGCTCTGAGAAGTATGTGATTTAGCTCATGCTACACCAGATGAGTTATAAGAAAGGACCTGTTCACAGAGTTTGTTTCCTAGATCTTTGGAAGTTCTCAGCATAGCATCTGGTCTCTTGTAGAAGTCCTAAAGTTTGCAGGGGGAAAATAATTCTCTACACTCCAAAACAAAGGAAAAAGCAAACAGAATAATCCTGCACCCCACAAGCCAGTCTATCCTCACACGTGTGTTCTTAACTAGACAGAAGTTGAATAGTCTCTCTCAACAGGGGCAGGGTTCCTAACCCCTTGTGCATCTGAAAGGCCCAGACTGAGAGTTCTAATGAATATCAAAGCAAAGCAAAGATCCTGTGACCTATCCAGAAGACCCAGGTGACAGAGATTTCTAGGTAAGCATCTCCTGCTCTGTGATGTTGGGAACTCTGTTCTCCAGCTGTTTCCCCCTAAATGCCAACAGGGGTTCCGGAACAATGTGTATAGTGGGGGTACTGAGAGTCATTGAACTGCAGTCCTGTATATGATAGAAAGCCACTTTAAGTCAGGAGGTGCAGCAGCACCCCCAGCACCAGTATGTATGAGAGCAAACCCTGTGGGACTTGGATCTTTTTTTTTTTTTTTCAAGGATCTGTCTCTCTCCAAATACAACAGGCCTTATACATGCACCAAGTTTGGGTTAACTGTGCCCAGGGGAGCTCTTTAACCCCCACTGCTTGACTGGGGTAGGAACCTGTTCCACCACAGGTCATGATAGTGGGACAGTAGATGAGATACAGAAAGTGCCTGACCAAGACTTAAAATAGGTTGTGGACATTTTTGGCTGAAGGTCCTGGGAGACACTAACCACGTAGTAATGCTGGAGAAACTGGGGAGAGGAGGAAGAAATGGTCACACATGCTCAATTTAAACCTTTTACAGTACTGATGACAGAGAAATGTAACTGATGCTCTAGTTTCTTCATTGAATACTGATGTCCTTTTAGTCTGCCAAGCTCTCTTAGATCTTCATGAAAAGTTTTCAGTGGCACACAGGAAACTGAAGTGTTAGTTAAAGTCGTTTGTACTGGGAATGCAAAGTTTTACATAGAGAAGATGGGTTTATGTGGCTACTCTGCAACCCTTCTACCCAGCTAGTCCCTTTCTCCAGCCTTGATCCTTCAATGTCCAGATTTATACGCCTTTTTTATCCTGCCACTTAAAAAAATAGTAGGAAATAACATAAGAACCTTTCTTAGTCAGCGAGTTAAGGTAGCTCAAAATAATTTCCTCACAATGTAAATAATAAAAAGCAAGAAAATCACAAGTTAAGTCACACTCAATTCAAAACCAGCTCACTACTACCTGAACATACAACCCACCAACATGTTAATACTGTCTCCTACACAACACTTTTGTTTTCAATGAACTTGCATTAGTGGAAATAATAGGGGACAATTTGGCTCACAGTATTAATAATGTAAATTTATATGCTGATTACTTTACCTTACTTAACTCTCTTTGAATACACTGATGACATTTTGGACTCCCTTTTGTAAATCAATGAACACCTTTCATGTCAGCTTTCAGGCAGAACACAATACAGCCCATCATTAAGTTCCCACTGTTACCCTTGATAAAGGCCACTGGTGAGCTGAAATGTCAGCCCTTTCTTGAATCTACACCACTGAATGAAAGACATAAAAGTAATTTTCAGATTTTTAAAGTTATTTGTTATAACGCTGGCACCTTGATATTCCTGGACCTCAGCAGCACTCTTTACACAGGTGAACTCCTTGTTATCATTAAATATAGAGGGTGAAAACCCAATTGCATTAAAGTATTTTGCCACTGACTTCAATTGTGCCAGGATTTCACCCTGTAGGTTGCATGGGTGAAACTAATATTTGCAGATGATGTAAAGCCTGTTTAATTTTTCTGGTTGCATTATCATAATTCAGATTAAATTAACACACCATTTTCTTTTTTCCTTTCAGACCTCTAATTTTCTTTAAACATCATAGCCTAACTGCACATGTTTGTTTACTTTAAGAATGTTTAACTTTGTCTTTTACTTGCTCAGTGATCTTAAGCTTCTCAGTCACAGTAAATGGTTTAAACAGGTTCCAGATGTATTGTACTTGCTGCATTTTATGACCATTCACATCATATTGTACATCGCAAAAGAGAACCTTGAAGGTGAAATTAATATGAAGTCTTAAAGGTATTTTAGTATTTGATAAATGTAAAGATAAATACAAAATAACTAAAGAGTTAAATATTATTTAGATATTTTTAGCTCCCCTAGCAACCATTTCCAAAACAAAACCAGTCAAATTATCTTCTTCCAAGTATTCAAAAAGTTTCAACACAGCCTCCATTTGTGCATAGGGAACTTTGTTTTTACAAATTGTTAAGTATGCTCTTTGTAAACACATATAGGTAATTGATTTTGCCTTGTCCATGGGCAAGTGTTTGACTTTGTATGGGTACATTTTATTACATGCCTGTGCAAGAGGGGGGGGAAAAACCTACCAGCAATAGGTGATGGTGCTTGAAAAGCATACATGAGCAAATTCAAGGAACTTTTGGAAAATGTGGCTCTGAGGAAAATGTGCAAATTCTTGAGATTTTTCCAGCATAAGAGAAAGCAAATACTATTAATTGCAGTATTAGGGAACAAGGATAGCAGGTACATATTGGTAACTCTATGATGGTCACTTTGTTTATACACTAGGAATTAGAACCCCCAAGGTCTGTTCTTCATAGTCTATTTCATACAACTTGATCTCTGGTATTATTGTTTAAGCAAGGATGCTT
Organism: Rafetus swinhoei; assembly: GCA_019425775.1. Taxonomy (NCBI): domain Eukaryota; kingdom Metazoa; phylum Chordata; order Testudines; family Trionychidae; genus Rafetus; species Rafetus swinhoei. The sequence goes on from CM033440.1 coordinate 35,668,255, forward strand.
ATTCTAGATACTGAGTTTTATGTCTAAACTTGTACATTTAAAAATATTATGTTGATCTTGTAGGGACATTATGTGATAAGAAACACAATGACATTACCATGGCCACACTACAGCATTCCTACATGAATAATAAATCAAGTACAAGTAGACTGAACAATGCTTTCAGTCATTTTGCTGTGCAGATACCACAGTGTGGTTTTGCTGTGCAGATACCACACTAATTGGCAGTTGGGACTGAGTGCCTGACCCTTTGTTCCCTCAATTACTCTCTTGATTGCATCTGGTCAGCCTTCCCCTGTGTGACTCATGAGGGGGCAGGCCTGGCCTAGGCAAGCAGGCTTTAAAAGCCAGAGGCAGAGCGACCAGGGAGCAAAAGTGGACAGGGGGCTGCAGACAAGGGAGTTTGAGAGGGAGTTTGACAGAGGGAGGCCTACGATGGTCAGGAAGACCCGCAACACCTGTGCCAGCACTGCTTCTGTCTCCTCCACCTGCGCCTGTAGACAGACAGAGCGCCTGAGCATGGATGCCTCTACCCAGATCCTGGTGTGGTTTTGCAGGGACTGTGGCTTGCAATTCCCACTTACTGATATCCAGGCTGGGGAGATCATCCAATGCGAAAGGTGCCTGCTGGTGGAATCTCTCAGGCAGCAGGTGGGAGAGCTACAGGAGGAGGTGGCTAGGTTGAGGAGCACCCGAATCCACAAGCAATTCCTGGACCGTGTTCATGAGGAGACAGCTGAGGTAGCTGTCCCAGTACACAGGACTGCGGGCACACTGCTGGTGGAGAAGGAGACAGCTCAGGGTGGACACTGGCAGCTGGTTACTTCTGGCAGCAGGCACTGCTCCACCCCCTGCTCAGAACCCTCCCACCGTGGTACTAGGAAACCGTTATGCTCTTCTTTATACAGGAGATAAGGAATCACCCCCTACAATGGAGGAGGAGAAGCCTCGTACCCCCAAGGCTGGGAGGTCTGCTGCCACCACTGCAAATAGGAAACGTAGGGTAGTGGTGGTCGGAGACTCTCTTCTGAGGGGGACGGAGGCACCCATCTGTCGCCCTGACATTTCATCTCGGGAGGTATGCTCTCTGCCGGGGGCTCGTATCCGAGATGTTACGGAGGCATTGTCGAGGATTATCCGGCCCTCTGACTACTACCCCATGCTACTCATCCATGTGGGCACAAATGATCAAGAGTGACTACAGGGCTCTGGGAGTACGGGTGAAGGAGTTTGGAGCGCAGGTGGTCTTCTCTTCGATCCTTCCTGTCGAAGGTAGGGGCCCGGGCAGAGACAGCTGCATCCTGGAGGTGAATGCCTGGCTGGGAGGACGGTGTCGCCAGGAGGGCTTTGGCTTCCTCGACCACGGGATGCTATTCCAGGAAGGACTGCTGGGCAGAGATGGCGTTCACCTTTCGAGGAGGGGGAAAACCCTATTTGGACACAGACTGGCTAACCTAGTGAGGAGGGCTTTAAACTAGGTTTGACGGGGACAGGTAAGCAAAGCCCACAGGTAAGTGGAGAACATGGAGACCTGGGAGATGGGTCGGAAATGGGAGGGAACATGGGCTATAATGGCAGAGAGAACAGAGGGTCAGGGCAAAACTGGGAGGCAGGGTCAAATCAGTATCTTAGATGCCTATATGCAAATGCGAGAAGTATGGGTAATAAGCAGGAAGAACTGGAAGTGCTAATAAAGAAGTACAATTATGACATTGTTGGCATCACAGAAACTTGGTGGGATAATACACACGATTGGAATGTTTGTATGGAAGGGTACAGCTTGCTCAGGAAGGATAGACAGGGAAAGAAGGGAGGAGGTGTTGCCTTATATATTAAAAATTAACATACTTGGAGTGAGGTAGAGATGGACATAGGAGACGGAAGTGTTGAGAGTCTCTGGGTTAGGCTAAAAGGGGTTAAAAACAAGGGTGATGTCATGCTAGGAGTCTACTATAGGCCACCTACCCAGGTGGAAGAAGTAGATGAGGCTTTTTTTAAACAACTAACAATATCATCCAAAGCCCAAGATTTGGTAGTGATGGGGGACTTCAACTATCCAGATATATGTTGTGAAAATAACACAGCAGGACACAGACTATCCAATAAGTGCTTGGACTGCATTGGAGACAACTTTTTATTTCAGAAGGTTGAAAAAGCTACTAGGGGGGAAGCTGTTCTAGATCTGATCCTAATAAATAGGGAGGAACTGGTTGAGAATTTGAAAGTGGAAGGCAGCTTGGGTGAAAGTGATCATGAAATCATAGAGTTCACAATTCTAAGGAAGGGTAGAAGGGAGAACAACAAAATAGAGACAATGGATTTCAGGAAGGGGGATTTTGGTAAGCTCAGAGAGCTGATAGGTAAAGTCCCATGGGAATCAAGACTGAGGGGAAAAACAACTGAGGAGAGTTGGCAGTTTTTCAAAGGGACATTGTTAAGGGCCCAAAAACAAGCTATTCCACTGCGTTGGAAAGACAGAAAATATGGCAAAAGACTGCCTTGGCTTAACCATGAGATCTTGCATGATCTAAAAATAAAAAAGGAGTCATATAAAAAATGGAAAGTAGGACAAATTACAAAGAATGAATATAGGCAAACAACACAGGAAGGCAGGGGCAAGATTAGAAAGGCAAAGGCACAGAATGAGCTCAAACTAGCTACGGGAATAAAGGGAAAGAAGAAGACTTTTTATAAATACATTTGAAGCAAGAGGAAGACCAAGGACAGAGTAGGCCCACTGGTCAGTGAGAGGAGAAACAGTAACAGGAAACTTGGAAATGGCAGAGATGCTTAATGACTTCTTTGTTTGGTCTTCACCGAGAAGTCTGAAGGAATGCCTAAAATAGTGAATGCTAGTGGGAAGGGGGGAGGTTTAGAAGATAAAATAAAAAAAGAACAAGTTAAAAATCACCTAAAAAAATTAGACGCCTGCAAGTCACCAGGGCCTGATGAAATGCATCCTAGAATCTCAAGGAGCTGATAGAGGAGGTATCTGAGCCTCTAGCTATCATCTTTGGAAAATCATGGGAGACAGGAGAGATTCCAGAAGACTGGAAAAGGACAAATATAGTGCCCATTTATAAAAAGGGAAATAAGAACAACCCAGGAAACTACAGACCAGTTAGTTAAACTTCTGTGCCAGGGAAGATAATGGAGCAAGTAATTAAGGAAATCATCTGTAAACACTTGGAAGGTGGCAAGGTGATAGGGAACAGCCAGCATGGATTTGTAAAGAATAAATCTTGTCAAACCAATCTGATAGCTTTCTTTGATAGGATAACGAGTCTTGTGGATAAGGGAGAAGTGGTGGATGTGGTATACCTAGACTTTAGTAAGGAGTTTGATACGGTCTCACATGATATTCTTATCAATAAACTAGGCTAATACAACTTAGATGGGGCTACTATTAGGTGGGTGCATAATTGGCTGGATAACCGTACTCAGAAAGTAGTTATTAATGGTTCACAATCCTGCTGGAAAGGTATAACAAGTGGGGTTCTGCAGGGGTCTGTTTTGGGAACGGCTCTGTTCAATATCTTCAAATTATTTAGATATTGGCATAGAAAGTACGCTTATTAAGTTTGCAGATAATACCAAGCTGGGAGGGGTTCTGACTGCTCTGGAGGATAGGGTCATAATTCAAAATGACCTGGACAAATCGGAGAAATGGTCTGAGGTAAATAGGATGAAGTTTAATAAAGTCAAATGTAAAGTGCTCCACTTAGGAAGGAACAATCAGTTTCACACATACAGAATGGGAAGCGACTGTCTAGGAAGGAGTACGGCAGAAAGGGATCTAGGGGTTATAGTGGACCACAAGCTGAATATGAGTCAGCAGTGTGATTCTGTTGCAAAAAAAAAGCAAACATGATTCTGGGATGCATTAACAGGTGTGTTGTGAGCAAGACACGAGAAGTCATTCTTCCGCTCTACTCTGCGCTGGTTAGGCCTCAGTTGGAGTATTGTGTCCAGTTTTGGGCACCGCGCATTTCAAGAAAGATGTGGAGAAATTGGAGAGGGTCCAGAGAAGAGCAACAAGAATGATTAAAGGTCTAGAGAACATGACCTATGAAGGAAGGCTAAAAGAATTGGGTTTGTTTAGTTTAGAAAAGAGAAGATAGCCGTTTTCAGGTATCTAAAAGGGTGTCATAAGGAGGAGGGAGAAAACTTGTTCATCTTGGCCTCTGAGGATAGAACAAGAAGTAATGGGCTTAAACTGCAGCAAGGGAGGTTTAGGTAGGACATTAGGAAAAAGTTCCTAACTGTCAGGGTAGTTAAACACTGGAATAAATTGCCCAGGGACGTTGTGGAATCCCCATCTCTGGAGCTATTTAAGAGTAGGTTAGATAAATGTCTTTCAGGGATGGTCTAGACAGTATTTGGTCCTGCCATGGGGGCAGGGGACTGGACTCGATGACCTCTCGAGGTCCCTTCCAGTCCTAGTATTCTATGATTCTAATCTAAGAATAGAGTTTTCCCTTTCCACTTATATTTTTCTTCAAGTCTGGACACAGTTCCTGAAATTGAGACAAGGCCTTAGCTTTAACATTTTAATTTATAAAGATAGACACTGAACGTGCTTAACTAATACCTATAATTCAACTTTCATAATTTTCATAAATAAAAATCCCTTCAACCTATACTCGCAAGGTGATAATTTGACATTTGAAGAAATTTTATCAGCAGATTGTAACTTATAGTGAGCCTCCTTTCATTGCTGAACACCACTAGATTTGAATTTTTAGGAAGAATTTCCTTTGCGTTTTGCCCGTGACTGGCATGTATATGGACTATTTTCATTAAAAGATTCCAAGTATGTTCAAATTCAACTGAATAATCTCAATTCACCCACAGGACTGGAATAAGAGTAAACACTGCAGTGGACATTCCTGCTAAAAATGGACTGTAACGCTGTGAACAGGATTCTCAAGTCTGAAGATAACTATTTGATCTGATAGTCCATCTAATTTATACACTTAAATCAAAATACACACTGTAATATTATTTTATTATTATTCCCTGGCAGATCTTCTTATGATATGAAACAGCAGGATGGCAACATGATTAAAATAGAACAGAATTATTTTCCTCATAAAATTCAAGCAAATCAATCAGACTAATAAATTTGTTTGTGGTACACTATTGATGTAATCATCTTAATGTTACACCCAGGATTTTTACTTTATACAGGGAATAAATTATAGGAATAATAGTGTGACAGACCTCCCCCATGCTTTATGAAATGGACTTATGGACATGAATATACATAACTCAAAGTTGCTTTGAGCAAATTATTTCACGTAACCCATCAATCTTCATGTCATGGTCCGCTGGTTCTGTTTATCTTATTTTGATGTATGTATCATTTTTGTGTGTAAGATTAGACATATGGAGTGGGGAATACTTTGTGGGTTTTAAATGTGTGAATGAGAGGAATGGAGGGTGTTAACCTTGATGTCTTCATGAGCAACTGTTAAGCAATCTCTTTTGTCCTTAAGTCTGGGCAGTGGTTGGTAGGGAGTGGCCTCAATTCCTTAAAAAAGAATAGAAAAGTAGGGGCCTTGGTCTTTTGGTGGGGCTGCACCTGAAGGAAGGAGCCAAAGACCCCAGGGTGGGCAACAGTCCTGGTTTGGAGGGGCAGCTGGAAAAGAGGTTTTACGGTGAGTTTGAAAAGTTTGTACTGAAGTTTGAGTATAGAATTAGCTAAGCATGTTTGTTTCTTTTGATTTGTAATCTACTTTGCTCTTCCAGTTCTCAAATATTACCACTTAAATCCTACTGCTTGTACTTAATAAAATCACTTTTATTTTCTATCAAACCCAGTGTAAATAATTTTTACCTTGAAGGGCAACCAGTGTGCACATTCCCCATTTCATTGCTGAAGGGAGCTTATCTAAATAATTCCTTTGGGGTTTGATCCCATTTGGGGAAGCTGGGCCCAAAACTGCACTTGCCTTGGACCTGAAAAGGTTCTGTGTCTGTACTGCTTCTCAGTGAGGGCAGGGATCTCAGCTCGGGGTCTTAGCTGGGGTAGACCAGGGAGCTGGCCCAGCCGGACTGGGTGGTGAGGATCCACAGAGAGCAGGAGGACGAGTGGCAGTGGCCGTTTCAGCACTCCAGGAAGCACCCACGAGGGGTCTTCTATGACCTCACCCTCTCACAAATAGTAAGTCAATCTCATTAGAGAAGTTTAAAATGAATGTTATTAAAGTTGAGGCCAAGGTTCAAAGTGGGGATCCAAAATTGAAGTGTCACATAGTTACATATATTTTGGGCCATTATACATGTGGAGTCCAGCTGTGAAATTTGGATCTGGATCCAGGTTGAAATTCTGAAACCCTCTAGTCTTAGAATCATAGAATACTAGAACTGGAAGGGACTTTGAGAGGTTATCAAGTTCAGTCCCCTGCCTTCACAGCAGGACCAAGAAGTGATGGAGATTCCACAACCTCCCTAGGCAATTTTTTTCAGTGTTTAACAACCCTGACAATTATGAAAGTCTTTGGAGGTCCTGCCAATTTCCAATTATTTATTAATTATTAATAATAATTATTACTAATGGTAATTACTCACACAAAGTTTAAAAAGTCATGGATATTTAAACTAAAGAAATAAACAGTCTGAAATTAGCCCTGTTGGTGGATGGTAGTGCCACAATTTCATATAGCATAGCATTTGTGACACAAATAAATAACACAAATTGTTTATTAAGCTTTAGAATTTGTTGATTAGTCATTTATTACTCATTGCTATTACGCATACTCATTACTATAATATCTGATCAATGGGCTTGAACATGACATTAATATAAGGCACCAGGGTAGTTATCTTGTTTACTTTTTTCACAATGAGCAATACCACTATACTTTCTTCAGTATCATGCTAGTGAAGTAGATACATGTCAAGATAATGTGGGGAAAACATTACAATACATTTATTCTCATTCGTATGATATCAGCAGAGATCTAAATTTTGATGAAATTAACTAGTTTAGCTTCAATTTGTATCTCTAAGATGAATAGTTTTAACTACATCAAATATTCCCCTTGAACAATAGGCTTGAAAGCATTAATTTTCACAAAAGACTATCACTGTGTGTTGTATTATTTATTGGCTTAATGTTTTCTTTCTACTTCATAGTCTTATAACCAGTGACAGATACAGAAGGGTTAATTGTTTTAAATATTAGTTGCTGAACTGAGTGGGTTATTTTTTTTTTAGTTTCTTGCATTTGAGAGATCAGTATTTCATTTTAAATTGAGTTCTTCACATCTAATTTTGTTAACTCCAAATTAAGCAAAAGATTGGTACTTGGACATTTTTTATCCCAGTGGAACTACAGTAATTAGAACCATTTGGCCTGTAACTGTAGTATAGTGCAAGAGGGACCATGTTATTGATTGCTACTGTTTACGGTTCATAAATCATACTTTCTATCTCTCACTTTACTGTATTCCATTAAGAGAGTTTTTTTTAACTGAAAGCTTTGAAAGTTATACTGTTGACTTCAGTGGAGACATAAACAGGCAGTTTATTTGCAGTTTTGTTTTTAATGTTCCTTTTTATTATTATTTTTTTCTGAGAGCACCAGCTCTCTATCAAATAAGGTGGAAGAAAAAAGAATAGGAAGGTGATGATATAATATGAAAAATTGTTCTGAGACTTTTAGAACTCTTTAGCTTATTTTTATCCATATTTTCTCAGTAAAATTGTAGTACTTTTGAAAGGTGCAGGGTTAGTCAACTGTGGAGACTGAGTTCCTCCAAGTACAACTTTTACAGTAGGACTACAATTTATCCTACATTACCCCACCAGTATGCTATAAGCTTTAGAAAATGTCCCATGTTGAAAACTAACATGGCTACCCCTCTGAGACTTTTAAACATGGAAGGCACTGCATTCAGCCATATGGAGTGGAAATCCATCAACTGCATAAGGAAATTCTCACCGACCCAAACAGACATCATCTTCCTATCCAAGTGCAAAAACCTCATTAGCACTGGGACTTCATTTGCAGGTACTTTTTTTTTCTCCCTTTCCCTTCTTATTCTGAGAGTCCTCCTTTTTTTTCTCCACCCAGACTCATTTCATCTGGAGAAGTGGGTTTTGCCCATGAAAGCTCATGATACTATATATATTTTGTTAGTCTCTAAGGCTATGTTTACACATCAGCATTATTTCAGAATAACTAGTGTTATTCTGAAATAACATAGTGCTCATCTACATTGCAAGCCATTATTTTGAAATAATGGTGAGCTGGAGAACTTCTTACTCTGACTCCTATAACCTTCATTTCACAAGGAATAAGGGAAGTTGAAAGAAGAGTTTTCTTCCTTCAACTTCCTGCTGTGTAGACAGCTCCAAAAGCTGAATTAAGCTATCTTGACTTCAGCTACGCAATTGACGTAGCTGAAGTTGTGTAGCTTAATTCGACTTTTGCCCTGATGTGTAGACATGCCCTAAGGTGCCACAGAACTACCTGTTGTTTTTAGAGTTACAGACTAACATGGCTACCCCCTCTAAGATGTGTAGGGATAGTTCACTCCCTATACATTTTCAACCCTATGGCCTTTTGGTAAAGATCAGCACCAGTTAGTTATAACCAGGGCTCGCCGAACCGCGGTGAGCCCCGCTCGCCAGCTGCGCTGTCCGGCGATCTGCGCATGCGCAGATCGCCCGAACCCGGCTCTTCCCGGATTACAATCTACTCGCCACGGGTGAGTAGATTGTATTATTTGTCGAGCCCTGGTTATAACCATGAAGTGGACATCTGTCTTAAAGGAGCTAGAGTAAGTACCAGCACATTTGATGCAAGATGGCAAATTTTGGTCATAGCTAACTTGAGGGGAATTTGAACCAGTGCCTTAAAAACAAAATCTCTGTGTTCCATTAATAATCCGGTTTCCCCAGAATTTTATGGCTGAGATTATCATAAGCACCTAAAGTATGCCTGAACTACATTGCAATTCAATAGGATTTGGATGCCTAAGTCCCTTAGGCTTATTTGGAAACCTCAGCCTACAGCTGTATTTTATAGGAAAGAATTCATTTCCACTCCCTGCAAATGGATTGCACCACTAATTAAAACTTTGTAAATAATAAATTTGTCTCTTACCGGTGGAGTACTGAAAATGTAGAAGGATGATCCTTTCAGTGCCAGGAACTTGTATTTGTAGAGCTGAGATGAATCAGTTCCCTCGAGTCTTTCATTTACCCAGCCCATATGAATAACCTGCAGAGTAAAACCTTTGAAAAATTAAAACTCAAGCTTCAATAGCAGCATAATACACCATTTACATAGGGGTTTTCTTACTCCCGAGAACACCAGTCAGTTAATGGAAGGCAGGAAACTGGTTGTCCCATCCTTCCCTTTATCTTTCTTAGCCTTGCTCCCTAAATTATACTCCATGCTGGTGTGTAGGGAGCCCCTGCAGAGTCGTGATCCATACTGCACCAGCTCTCTGAATCCAGTCTGTTCTGTGCAGCAGTATCACATTGATATCTGGCGTGTTAGGGGTCTGCCTAAGCTATGAGGGAAAGTGGATGGGACTGGACTCAAATATTAGGAAGAGGAAATCTTATTGTGATAAAAAAAACTATCCTAATCTTTTCCCATTCTTTACCATTTAGTGTGGATACAGAAATGTCACTTATTTAACACATTCTGTGGGTTTCTGTAATTTCTTGTTTTGCCTAGGTCCTGAACCACCCCCCGTTCCTGCAGTATTTGTGGCCCATTACAACTGCAGTACTAGTAACTCTGAGATCTACTTAAAAATAGATATGTGGATAAGTCCATAGGTTTACCTGAAAATAAGTGGTTCACTACATATTAAAATTTGCCCAGTCACTAAAAGAATCACATCACATTTGGTGCTTTCAGGAGTTTACAGTTACTTGCAATTCTCATTTGAGTAAATGTATGCATTTCTGTGCTGGTAAAGTCAAATTCCAAGCATTTTTATTGTTCATCTCGCATTTTTTTAATTTCCTTTAAAAGTAGTTGCAAATAAATTTGTTATTATTTTATAGTTATTTTAAATGTTGTTTTATGCATTTTAAGTAATCTCGAAATTTGGGAAAAAGTAAGATTTCATTTTCTCTTTCTGAGCAAGATATACCTTCAAGAACCATATTTCAGCGTAGTAATAGTACACTAGCTGGTATGCTTAAATTCACAACACCAACCTGAATATAGGGTCTTTAATATGGCTTGAAATATCTGTCTGGCCTTAAATATAATGCTCTGCAAATCTTCAAAATGTCAGTGGCCAAACTAGATGCCTTACTGATTTTTTTGTACTTAGCATGGAATTTCCAAAGTACGAAAGTAACTGAGGAGCACAAGAGCCAGGGCGCTTTTGAAGTCTTGCCCTCAGCCCTTACACAACATGAAACCTTACTGGAAACAAGTGAGAATTTAGCCTGAGTGAGGGATGCATTAACTCATGTAGGAACTTCAGGATTCAGCCCCAGGTGAGAATCGAAGAGAAGAAATGATTTATTTGTATTACAAACTTTTGAATGTGATCAAATCATGGAACTGAAACAATGCAATCAGAGCAGACTGAACACAGAAACATGTTGCTATATAGTCACATTTTTATGTTAGCATGATTCATACTTTGTTGTCTAGCTTTGTTATTGAATATATAATTATGTCCATTATCAGTCAATTTATTTAAAAATTATTCCTTATCAACATAGTGCTATTGCTTCTCTACACTCTTTTACTGAACTGTAACTTCATTAAAATGTTAATGCCATGAGAAACAGTGCAGTAAGTACGGCAGACCTTACAATTCTCACTTTTCTATTGTGTAAACTCAATAATTCTCAGCAAAATATTGCTTCAGCACTCATCAGCACAGCTTTAACAACTGAAAGTTCAGACACCTCATTACTTTAACAAAATATATCACAATACTTTCATGCCCACCTACAAACTATAGCACAGATTGCTTACGCTAGCATATTGTTATCATCTAGTTATTTGAAAGTGTTTCTGTGTCTGTCGTCTGACCATCCATCCGTCTAGGAGTCTGTTTGTTTAAGAACTCCTCCTAAACGATTAGAGCTGGGACCACCAAATTTGGTATACCAAAACCTAAAGCAAGACAATGGTTTGGCTGTTTCAGGACAATGGGATGTTCATGGAATACGATTGTTTCTCATCAAATGGAGAGTGAGGGCTGTGATAGCAAGGATAGTTATACTTCACAATGACCTCAAGGAGGAAGCAAGCAAGTGTGCCTCTGCTGTCCTGAGAGCAACCGCTGGCTGGGCAGTGCAGCCCCCACCATCCTGGCTTCCAGCAGCCAGGCAGTGTGGATCCCTGCCTCCCCAGGCTGGTCCTGGGGACAGCTGCTGTCCACCTTCATTCCCTGCCTTGAGCCCCACCCCCACACTTCCCAATCTTGTGTCCTGACTCTTGCATAGCCCCCCACTCCGATGCCTGCAATCCCATCCCCTACTTTGAGCTCCTCCTCACTCCCAACCCTGATTCCTGCACCCCCCACCCCGCATTTCCCCAGCCCCAGCCCTGAAGGATCCAAGCAACGACGGGTAAATCTTCTAGTAATAAAGGTCATAGCCAAAATAAAGGAACGAAGAACACTTGATGATGCAAGTTCCTTGATATTTTACAATCATATTTATTTGTTTACTTGCTAATTTTCAAACCTTGTTAACTCACATTGGTACTCCCAGTCATTGGTGGACAATAAATTGGATCCTATTGCAGAGTCAAAGATACAGAATGCTATCATGATAATAATTCACAGTGCTAATGACCCTTCCAAAGCTAAGGATCTCAAAGCTCTTTACAAGAATTGGGAGGGAAAATGGGACACAGACAATATAAATTGCTCAGGTCATATATCAAATCAAATGTGGCAGAGCCAACAAAATTATAACTACATCTTTAGGTCCCTACTACAGTCACAGTCCATTTTGGTCAATTTCACAGTGATAGGATTTTAAAAATTGTAAATGGCATGATTTCAGCTGTTTCGATCTGAAATTTCACAATATTGTAATTGACTCAAAAAGGAGTTGGGATGTGATGGGCTGAATTACAGAAGCCCCCTTAGGGTTCTCCCCTGGTGTGCTGATCATGCCACTAATGTGCACCTTCCTGGCCTCTAGGGCTCCACACCACCCTGTCCTGCTGGGGCCAGATCCTCAGGTCTCCCCCAGAGAAGGCACAGATTTGGGGTCACCACCTCCCTGCAGAGAAACACAGACTTTGAACCAGTTCAGCTCCAGGAGGTCTCACCTATAAGAGCTCAGCACCCAGAAAACCAATCTCTAGATGGGACCAAAACTCAAAATAAATCAATGATGTGGTACACTCCAGGCAGCACTAAGATCTAACTGCACCCAGCCCTGCCCCTTCCTCCTGAGGCCTGCCCCTTCGAGGAGTGCGGAGCATCCTCACCTTGCTCAGGGCCCAGCAAGCCTGTTGGCACTCCTAGTTGCCACTCTCTGGCTGCCCAGGTCTGAAGGCAGCACAGAAGTAAGGGTAGCAATAATTGACCCCCCTAAAATAGCCCAGTTAGATCCTTGCAACTCCCCTTTTGTGTCAGAACCTTTGAGAAATGCTGGTCTTCCCTGTGACGTCTGTACAGTATAGCACACAAAAGACCAGATTTCATGATGTATGTATGTGTGTGTGTGTGTGTGTGTGTGTGTGTACATGTGTGTCCAGATTTCATGGTGCATGATTCATTTTTCATGGCCATGAATTTGGTAAGGTTCTACACATGTTCTTCTCCTTTGAAACAGTTGATCAAGATAAAGAGGTTATTTTTGTTTAAGGTTCAGACAAAGAAGTCAGAAGACTGGTATTCTCTTTCTGGTTCTCTACATAGTACATGTATGAAAACTTGGATAAGACACTTACCATCTTTATGGTTATATCTTTGGTGCAAAAAAATAGATGCATGTTTACATTGATGAAGTCATCTGGATATAAACTTTCAGCAGAGACAAGACATTACTTTATACTTCAATGCAGCTAGTCAAAGTAAATCCAAATGAAGACATAGTTTTGGCCTTGACAGGCTGCATTAAAGTTAAAATGTACCTGTGCCTTATCTCCAGTAGGATTTTATACCAAGATAGTTATTTAAAATTTGTCCATCCCAGGGTAGAGACATGCTTTTTTTTTGTTTTTTTGTTCGTTTTTGTTTTGTTTTTTTTGTTTTGTTTGCAGTGAAGATATCACATGTGGCACAGTTTCCAGTCTGTAAAATGGAGCACAGAGAGTTGTTGTGAGGACTTGTGTCTTTACTATTTGTAAAGTGTTTTAAAATATTTGAATGCAAGATGTCATAGAACTGTAAAGTATTATGGCTCCAAATCTAGCACTTAAGAAATCCCTTTCCTATTTAGTAAAACATGTAATCATATATTTTAATTTTAAGCACAGGCTTAACATTCACTGTACTTTGCTGAAGAGGTCCTTATGTATTTTTGCTGAATTAGTGCCTGTATTGTTATTCCATATTACTGCGATGATTAATGTCAAAATGTTTAGTTTGAATACATCCTTCTACATGACATACCCAGAACTCTCAAGTATCTGCAAACTTTGGGTTGAAGTCTCATGGTATGATGGTCATTCTGATTTCAATTCCATATGCAGCACAGAGAAATGCATAGGTACTATGAAAAGAAAAAAACATACTGAAACAGTAGTTAACTGGACTTTGAATTTCCAAAAAAAGGTTTTATCTAGTTCAGTTCAAATTTCCAGTACATTTTCAGGCCAGTTTTAATTTAACTTGAACTGGTTTTCTAATTCCTTCTAATAAACAATCTGTTTATAGTAGTTAAATGATGAAATTCTGCTTGCACAAGTCTTTACAGCATCAGAGAATAAAGTTATGTTTGTCATGTACAATATAAGAATTTGGACATCTAATCACCATGCCTGATTTACCAGTGCCGATCAGTAGATAACTAAATTATGTCATACAATCTTACAATTTCACTTCCACAACTGATTTTCACTCAAAATGTTGGCACACACAACAAAGAGTAATTCTGATACATTTTTGCACAAAAAGCAGGGGAAAACTCATTTGAATTCAATCAAAATTATGAAAATATGCACTGAGAATTTCAACTGAACTTGTACATCAGAGGGACTATTAATTTTCTTAAGGTCAGGCATGTGGTGACATTTTGCTAGAACAAGCCATAAAGGGCAGGCTGAGGCCATTTGAAAATGTGGTCCTTTTGTTAGCTGAATTATTTCTGAACTCAGACATCATCCATTTAATTTATAATGGAAGCAAACAGATGTGTTATCACAAGGTGGATTAATGACTCTACTCTGTCAAAGTTTATAGAAAAATAAACACACCACAATTCCTCAAATACATTTAAAATACACGGGACTGCAGCAAATATTCCACAGTGCCCAGTTTACTTGTTTCAAATGGCCCACAAAATTAACAGCTTAAAATGATAAAGAATTATTAGTTACAGGCCCACTGAAGGGGGGGGGGGGGCGAGAGCAAAGGGAACTCTTGCCCCAGGGCCTAGCATTCCAAAAGCGTCTGGGGCTCCTGGCTACTGTCACTGCTAATGCAGTGGTGCCCACAGCCCTGGGTCCTTTAAATTGACATTGGAATACTGAGCAGCACGCTCTGGGCATCTCTTAGGGCTGCCTATGGAGGGAAAGGGCATGGCAGTGTGTGCTCCAGGTAGTGCTGAAGGTGGGGTGGATGCACTGCGGTCCTGGGAGCAGTGAGAGCATGGTGGTGCATTGCAGTCCTGGGAGCACTGAGGAGCACAGCTCCTGGTCTTGCTCCTCCCACCAGAGGCCATACGCCTTCTGGGAGCACAGAGCTGTCCCCCTTTGTCTAGGGGCCAGGTGAAGCTGTTAGGTCTCTTGATTAGTTATGACATCTAAGATTTATCTGTATGACAATGTATGTACAAACCAACTACTGCAGAGCTGCAGCTCCAAGAAAAGAAAAATCACCAAGTGTAAATCCAAATACAAGAATATTGCAAGATTAAAAGGCAACTGTAATTCTGAAAGTGTACTTGAAAATGAAGAAAAAGAAATGTTTAGGTTCCTGTGCCAGATAACAGTTTCCTGGACATGCCAGAAAATGATGAAGTGTCTTTCAATTTTCATTAAAAATAAAATAAAATAAAATAAAATAAAATAAACCCCGCAGCAATTATTTAACTTCACTGTGTCAACAGTTCCTGGAAAAAAAAGTAATTTTATGTGGTTCAAACTACAAGTGAAAATATTGCTTTGCTGACTTATGTCATTTCATATAAAAGAATTAAAAATATCATGTGGTAAACCTGGAAGGTAAGTTATAGCCTTATGTAAATTAGGATACTTCCAGTGACTTTAAAGTTTTCAAACTGAGGCCTGTGATCAAAATACTATCAGGGCACATCTACACTATGAGATAAGACACATATATTTAATATATATTTGAGAAAGGTTGTCCATCTGTCTGTCTGCCTGTCCGTCCATTTGTTCAAGAACTCCTAAACGGAAAGAGCCAGAACCACCAATTTCTGTATACAGCTTCCTCTTATTATAACTTGGTTGTTCTCCTTCATTGAGAGTAAGGGGAAAGTTCACAGTTTGCTGCATTCATCACTCTGGCTGGGGAGCACAGGGAACAGATGAACCTGGGCCTGCTCCAGGCAGGGGACATGCATCCCTCTCCCAGCTATGCCCACTGGAACTGCAACAGCCATGGACAGGTGCTTCTCACCTAGCCCCCAAGCTGCTGCAGTGAGCATGACCTGGGGTAGTCCTCTGTCCCTGGGACAGCCTGTAAACAAAACCCTCATCCTCAGCCCCACCCTATAGCAATGAGTTAAATGAAGCATGTACACACACACACACACTCTTCAGGTGGCCCATATATATAGACTGACCCAGGTCAGTGGGATACAATAGAGTAGTAGAAAGCAGACATATTAGTCACTGGATAAACAGTTTTCTGTTACAGAATGATCCAAAACAAAGGCTTCTCCAGTCTAAGATGGTCATCTGACTCCCATTAACCTGCAGAGTTATTTTGGACTGTTGGGCTAATGTGGACACCTAGCTCTATTTAAGGCCCCACCCATACTGTTTAAAAGCTCTCCTTCTAGTCAGTGTCAGGAAAAGGAGACAAAAGAGAGTAAGTACTACTGAAGGACTGGATAATAAAACACCAACTAACCACAGGGAAGGGAGCCCTGAGATAAGGGTGAAGGAGGTATTGAGAGAGAGAGGAGCCAAAGGGAGGTGGCCCAGGGAAGTGTAGCAGCTCTGAAAGTGAAGGGAAAACTACTAACAGCTGCTGCCACCAGAGTTTCTTGGTTGTAATGCTGAGTAGAAGGCAGGCCTGGGTTCCCCCCAACTGTCCTTCATCAACTACAGCAGTAGTGGGCAACCTGCAGACTTAATTGCTTCCCCCTTCCTCCCAGCACTTTCAGAGCACACAAATGAACTGATTTGTGCTCCAGCCCTGCTACTACTCCTCCCTCCCAGACCTGGAATACTGAGAATCATGAAGACAGATACCAGGTGGTATATTAGACAGTGCCATCTCTTTCTACCATCTTCAAACTCTCGTTCTTTTTAGCCGCCCCTGCTCTCTTTGTTTGGTCACTATCTTAACATTTTTAAGAGTGATAAAGTCTAGAAAAGATGGTTAGAAGTTTGGCAGTATGTTGCAGTGACTAAGGGTATGTCTACACTAGCCCCCTAGTTCGAACTAGGGAGGCTAAGGAGGGCGACTGAAATTGCAAATGAAGCACAGGATTTAAATATCCTGTGCTTCATTAGATATTCGAGTCGCCATTTTGGAAATTGACTAGCCGACACTTCTGCGTGTCACACGTGGCAGTGAAATGGGAGTTTGAAGTAAATCTTTAATTCGAATTAGCTGTTAAACCTCATTCCAGGAGGAATAACAGTTAATTCGAGTTAGGCTTTACTTTGAACTCCCGTTTCACTGCCGCGTGTAGACGCGGGCAGTTATTCTGGGCTAGTCAATTTCCAAAATGGCGACCGCCCGGGAACATGCTAATGAAGCACAGGATATTTAAATCCTGTGCTTCATTTGCAATTTCGGTCACTCTCATTAGCCTCCCTAGTTCGAACTAGGGGGCTAGTGTAGACATACCCTAAGAGTACTTAGTTTGAAAAGACATGACTTCAGTTGAAAAATTCAAAATTACAGAGTTGATCAAATCTTTCTTTTTAGCATTCATAGTATGAAATAAGGGAACATTAGATTAAACTAAGTAAGAGATCACAAAGGGAAATATTACTTCATGCAGCATATAATGCACCTCTGAAAACAGTCATGATAACTTAGACAAACCGTTTGATTGGATTATAGTAGCCAGTGATTACTAATCACATACATATCAATTGTCAATATCCTGAGCAGAAACTTGCGTTCATTTCAAGACCGTCTTAATCCAATTGAATATGTCACAGGTACACTTGAGTACGACCTTGTACACTTGTGAGAAGAGTGTGAGTGGTTGATAGTTGTTCGATTCTTTTGTTTTGCTTTTTTATCAATGGTATTGTTTTTTATTTCTTCCATGCCTCTGTAACAGGCTTGCTATTGATGTAAACTGTGAACCATTGTGCTTTGAAGAGAGAATCTTCACCTGCTTTGAACTATTCTATCAACTATCATCCACTTCCAGGCACTTCCATTTCTTAATGTTACAAACTGCACAGTGATTTCTTCCCACATGATTTTGGGAACTTCTTCTGTAGCCTGCTGCCTTGATGGATATGCTGGACATTGACATGTGAGAAATAGAGATTATTGTAAAATTTTATACACATTCATTCATCTTGATCCTTTCTGATATCCTTTCAATGTTTTCATCTTTCAGTGCTGCTGAGATAACCTATTTCAGCCTAACATCTCTTTCTGCTGTCTTCAAACTCCAATTTTTTTGGCTGCCTCTCTGTTTCTTCTTACTAGAGTTTTCACAGTCTTCTTTGATCTTCATGTGAATTTCTTTACACAGTGTTTTGTTTTCTTCACCCCTTTTCCCTTCTAATTTTATATGCATGCCCTCCTCCTCATCAGATTCACAATTTCCTCACACATCCCATAGTTTTTGATGCCTTTGCCTTCTTAGCTGCTGAGATTATACATGAGATAAATTCTTCATACTCTTAATCGATGTCCTTATTGACCTCATACTCAAGGTCCATTTCACTCCCATTGTAAATGCCATATTTGTTGAAATGCCATTTTGCTTCAGTTTCTGCTTCTCTTGACTCCATCTTTGAAGTCATTGGCAACATATAGTTTTGAGTGCAACATATGATACTCTGAACCTGTGCAAATGATTTGTTCTCCTATTGTTGCTATATTATTGAAGACTTCTTTGGTATCCATCAGTATATAATCTATTTGATTTGATGTGACTTCATCCAGGCTTTTTCCTGTCCACTTCTGATGTTCTTTTTGAAATATCATATTCATTATGTAAAGATGCTTTGTCTCTATGAATGCAACCAGTCATGCTTTGAAGTCATTTCTAACACCTTTTGCAAATTTTCCCATATACTTTTCCTTTCCTTTACTGTATTGAAATCTCCTTGGGTGATTGTGTAGGTGGATCTTTTCTACATTGCCTCCTCCGCCGCTTTGTAGAAATGTTCCATTTCTTCATCTGCTGCTTGCTGCGTGGGAACATACACCTGAATAATTTTCATCATTTGCCTTCTGAAGCATGAGAACTGCGTGATATGATGTCGCAGCTGATTATCCTTGGAATGCTTTCTTTCCTGACAATGAATCCAACACCTCTAGTCCTTGCTCTATTGTTGAACGATCTTCCTAGGAATACTTACCCTTCACTTTTTCATTGTGTAATGAGATCTTTTGTTCTTGTTTCAAATATCCCAATAACATCCACTTTTGCTGATTTTCTGATTTCAATGTAAATATTGATGTACAAATCAGATGATAGAGTTCTTGTGTTGTGACTTGCAACAACTACCTGCCAGATGATACACTCTACTATACTTTGCTGTTCACCCCCACACCATCAAGGTAGGAAGGTAGGATTTTGTGGGACTGTCAAGCAGGATAACATCACATAAGTATTTACACATAACTTGCTCACTCTCCATAACATCATAATATTTCTGTAATATTAAGAAAATGTATCATTGTATCAATAATATTAGCATATACAGGGCCAGATTTTCATCAGCAGCTATGGAGTAGTCAAATACAACACTTTGCTTATCTTGGTGTTGTTCTGCTTCATGGCACATTTGAGAAACAACTGTGTACTTGCTGCTACCAGCCTCATGATCACTGGTCATTACCAGGATGCAAGGGATTCCCAGCAATACCCTGTGTACTAATGGAAGTGGTAGTATAGGATTAGCAATATTGGCTTCTATAAACCCAAATTCACCCTATGCATGGGAAAACTTACGTGGAATGAATCCGATTAGTTTTGGGCTGCTTAATACTAGAGAAACAGTGAAAAGTGGTCAGAGTGTGACTCCAAATCAGGGCCAGTATGAACAACACACAAGTCCAATAAATACTGTTGCATTTTAATGCTGTTAAAAGTTTCCTTTGAAGACTTATTTCCTTCTCTTACTCTTTAGTGAACATTTCCTTCTGCTTTCAATAATGGGAAATCCTTTTCCCCAATTTTCATGATTTAGCCCGTCTATCATATTCTGGAGAACATGTAAGTTGCATACCAGCAAATCAAGATTCTGATTCTCAGAGTCTAAGTATG
This sequence comes from Rafetus swinhoei, assembly GCA_019425775.1. Classification (NCBI taxonomy): domain Eukaryota; kingdom Metazoa; phylum Chordata; order Testudines; family Trionychidae; genus Rafetus; species Rafetus swinhoei. The sequence goes on from CM033440.1 coordinate 35,688,034, forward strand.
ACTAAGTCTAAGAGTCTAACCTCTTTTTGTTCAGTTGAATCCATAGCACGTTTTTGAAATAAATTATAAATAGCCTTTGTTTTGACAAAGACTGTCTCAACCTTTTATCTCTTATTTTTCTCCTCTATATTTTCTTCTAATATATTCCCTTGCTAATACCTTACAGTCCCAGCCATTGTGTGTTTGATATTTACTTCCCATGCAAGTCATGCTGTGGTGTACTTTCTACCAGAACTCAGAATTAATTTTTCACATTGAGTCTTAATGTTCTTTCATATTATCTATATAACTTAGGTTTGTTTTTGCTCTGTTTATGCTGATCATTAATGCTCTCTCTCTCCCCGCAGCCTGTGGTTAGTATCTCAGCAGACTGTGGTAATAATCTATTTAATTGTCTGTGATTGTTGATCTCTTATTCTAACTGTGTCTTGCACATTACTTGATGCCAGATTCTGCTATCCTTACTCAGGTAGAGTGATAACTTTCTTATTTGAAATCAGTAAGATAACTTGTGAAGTGAGACACTATTCAGCCTGAGCAGGCATGACAAAACTGGTTATGTTATTTTTCTTAGAATTATGTATCTCTTTACCAATATTAAACAGCATAAAGAAACCTAAAAAACTGTTCTCCTTCTGACTAACCAAAGGCACGGATTGCCTCCTCCTCCACAGTAGAGAAAATGGAAATTTCCTCAATCCCCAACTTGATAAAGAGAGACATAGAAGTAGAAAGCAAAACTCATTCTTCCTTTAGATTTTATAAAAGACCACACATGCATACTGTGGAAAAGAATTAACTTTTATGCGACTCCATGTAATGGACATCACTCATCTCATGCAAGCACTCCCCCTTCCTCCCCCGACAATATATGTGCTTGCACTCCCTGCTATAGCAGTCCTCCTGCAACCCAGCTCTCTGGCCTAGTTTGAGCCTCTTGAGCTCCAAAGAGGAACTACCTCACTCTGGCCCAGAAGCTTCCTTTTAACCAGCTTGCTGAGCCTGACTGACTACTTCCTTTGCACTACTCTGACTTGCCTGGAGGACTTCTGTATGGTTTGCTGGGGTGGGATGTGGCAAGGTCACAAGCCTCCATTAGGGGGCTTCAGGGCCTGGTCCACCCCATCACACACTCCAGTTTTAGAGGGAAGTTCTTAAGGGAGAACACATCAAGGGGAGAGTCTAATGCTATAGAGTTGAGCGAAAAAACAATATGTCCCAGAAACAATATGGAGGTATAGGTATCTCATCCAGCAGCTCTCCCACGGTCCAAGGAATTTGGATGATGAATCCCCATCTCCTTGATAGAAGAGTGTAGAGAAAATGTGAGCTCCCAGTTTCAAGCCTCCAATGTAGGTGTTTCTCCACGGGGAATTTTTGAGGGGACTTATTGCTGTGGAGCTTTTCAACTTCAAAATTCTGAGCCAGTATCATCAGACTCACAAATGCCAATATCTCTCTGATATGAGAAGAGGTTTCTGGGTTGTTAATTCACGTGATCAAAAGTTTGCGAGTATTTGCTGAAACTCAGGAGTCTCTCATTGATTTGAGTGAAGAAAATGAGATCTAGTGAAATAATCACAGAAATGCAAGCTATGATTTCCTGAGGAGAATATGTGACAATTTGCTGAGTGGATTTTTCCACCTTACTTTTTCTTTTTGTTCTGAAGTTCCTCATCTGTAAAATGTGGATAATAGTAGTTATCTACTGCACTGAGATATTGTAAGGATTAAACAGTAGCTAATATTTGTCAAGTTTTGCAGAATTATTAATTTGTCATTTAAATTATTTAATTTTCACCAAGAGACTATAGTTTCCAGAATATCAGTGAAGATGATCAAGAGAATTTCATGAAGAACTGTGAAATTGTTCTTCATATAAACAAAGTAGGAACAATTAACAAGAAATATATTAAATCTGGTCCACAGAAACTTCTGCACTAACAATGTGAAATATTGAAATACTATATGTCTGAAGCCCAAGTGGGTATAAGACAGACACTTATGGTATGTCTACATGCAAAAAAAGACATGCAGCAGCAAATCTCAGAGACTGGGTCAATTGGGTCAGGCTTTGGGGTTTATGTTCTAAGGCTAAAAATAACAGTGTAGACATTGGGTTTGGGCTAGAGACTGGGCTCTGAAACCCAGTGATCGGGGCCGGTTTCAGAGCCCAGGCTGCAGTCCAAGCTTAAACATCCACACTACAATTTTTAGCCCTATAGCATAAGCCCAAGTCAGTTGACCTGGGTTGTAGACTTGCAATGTGAAAGTACCCTAAATGACTGTTCTATGCCCAACTGGGATTCAGATATGTTCTATATCAATATTTCATATTCTTTGTGCATACAACCTGGGACTGTATTTTGAAGTGAACCTTGACCTTTTTAACTTAAGAACTAGAAGTAGCTTATTTGGGCAACATTTTACATGTTCATGTAACTACTCGGACACAGCCCCTTTCCCTTTTCTCTGGCGTCTACCTGGCTGAACATACCCCCTCTGCTTTCCCCTTTTCCTTGATCCTGGCTCTCTTAGGCTGTGTCTAGACTACATCCCTCTTTCGACAGAGGGATGTAAATTAGACACATCGAAATTGCAAATGAAGCGGGGATTTAAATATCCCGTGCTTCATTTGCATAATCATGTCATGGCGCTCTTTCAAAAAAGCACCAGTTCGAAAGTAAAACCATGGTCTAGACGCAGTTATTTCGAAAATGGCAGGCTTTTTCGAAAGGTCCTGTAAACCTCATTTTTTGAGTACAAGATCTTTCAAAAAAGCCTGCCGTTTTTGAAATAACCATGTCTAGACCGTGGTTTTACTTTTGAAATGGCACTTTTTCGAAAGAGCACCATGACATAATTATGCAAATGAAGGGTGGGATATTTAAATCCCCACTTCATTTGCAATTTCGACATGTCTAATTTACATCCCCTCTGTCGAAAGAGGGGTGTAGTCTAGACACAGCCTTAGTTACAATTCATGTTACGCTCTTTATTATACCTATGGTGTGTTAATCCATACTATTTACATTGGGTCTTCTTTAGTATGTCAAACAATACAATTTATGGCAGGTTTCTTGTTAGTTAAGGCCATGAGGCTGGATTTCACCTAGAAATCAAATTGCTTAATGTATGCTTATGAATATGTATGTAACCTGTGGAGTGAATGTGAGGTGTGAATGAGAAATACCCAGCCAAAGGCAGTTTAGGATCTGTGACCTTTTAAGGCAAAGACCCTGGAAATTATATAAATTAACTGACAAATGGCCAGGAAGATCATCTCCTCTTGGAAGGGATGTAACAGCATGTGAAACCTGGGATTGAAACAGAGGCAGTAGCCCTCCTGTGGATATAAGGGACTTTAGGGATAGCTGTAAGCCTTGTGGTCAATCGCCGGGAAGCTGACACCTGGCCAGCTCAAGCCACCTGTGAGTCGGAAATAATCTACACCACACCTACAGGCTAGCTTCAGTTGCAGTATGAATGTGATGTGTGTGTATCACCATACCCTTTGCCTAACTTCACAGACAGAAGGCAAAAGATGAGGTATGTAGCAGAAAAAGCCATAGTCTATATTGCTGCTCAGACAGCTCTCTGGGGAACTTCCTGTTTAAAATAGTTGATATAGACCAATCATGCTGCTGCAGGGTTCTGGCACTCTGGCCAGTTTGGGCAGCACTTTCTACAGTGCCTAACCCACCAGTAATTGTTGAGTGCTACTTCATCTGGATCCCCAGTTGTGATGTGGTGTCACTGGTCACCCTAATTCCCACAACTCCAGGTTCTAGATCTCTGTATCCCTACAGATTGCTATCTAGGCAAGCGATTGGATGGATTGGGCAAGCAGACTCATGAAAAATGAGAGAAAGGTATAAGCATCATGACATGTGACACATGTAGATGCGGTGGGGTGAATCATACCCTGATTGGTTACAATTGGGCACCATTTACATTACACCAATTTACTTCAAAAACTGGAAAATACAATCAAACTGCAAAATAGAGCTATTAGGGAAAATGCCTTAAATGTGCTTTACAGCACAAACTAAAATGAAAAATACTGGATTAACACTTGATCAATACTGCTTTATTAATGTGGAGAAGAAATTGTACAATTTTACACTTGCAAGTGATATGGCAGGACAGTAACTCCCATCAGCCTATAAAATTCCCTACAGATGATTCTGTGTACAGAAAACTATCTAATTTAATGTTTCATAACAAATATGCAGTGATCCAATGATGTGTGTCTCTTTGGAAATTGAGTAACAAATCTTACTGCCTCCTGATAATTCACTCAGGTGCTTTCCAGCTTCCGTAACAGTATGATAAATTATATCCAGCTGAATCAGAAGGCGATAATGTTTGGACAATCACAGTTTTAAATATCCTATATGTCCAACAAAAACTATGTACAATATATGTTACTTCACTCAATTATCCCTCCTCGGAAGCCACCAGACAGTTTTGTTGTGATGGCTAGGACTAAAAATGTACCCTAATTGTAAGCTCAAATGTAAAAATTCACAACATGGCACAATAACTTAAAGACTATTTTTTTGGCCTTCTTGGGGAATTAACCATGGAAATCCTCATGACATCATGACTTCCAGTCCCGTCAGTAGAATACCTAATTGCCAGCACCAAAACTGCATATAAGATCTTGTTCTTCCTTTTCTTTTGCATTACCTTCTGTTCCTCTTCTTTTCTCTTTTCTCTTAATCTCTTGACTTTTCACTGAATTTTGAAAATCAACTGCACTGCATTAGCACAATAAGATGAGAGGGTCACATCCTTGCCCTATGTAAGGAGAAAAGACCCTACCAAATGATGTCTCCAACTGGAATGTGAACTAGAACAAAGCAACAGGTGTCACGGTCAACATACCAAACAACGCGTCATTTTGTAACTGAGCAGCCATTAAATATAAACAAAAATCCGTAAGTTTCTCCTCCATCTTTTGTCTTGTCTATCTGTTAAAAACAGGACATCATACATCAAGACTGAGAGTAAAATTAATCCTTTCCTTTTAATCAAAGAACAGCTGTAAATGAAAATAAGAGATTGGTATTTTGCCTCCAAAAGGAGAAAGATCTTAATAGATTTTAATGTCGTTTATTTTGCAAATCGCTCTGTTTCATAGACATTAAGGCCAAAAAAGACCATCATAATCATCTTGTCTGACCTCCTGCACACAGCAGGCTACAGAATCTCAGCCAGTCTCTCCTGTAATGCACCTATAATCTCTGACAAAGTCATGGAAGCCTTTAAATCTTATTTTAAATACATCACTTAACAAAGAAACTACCATTTACATTAGTTTAAATCTGCAAGTGACCCATGCTCCATGCTGCCGAGGAAGGCAAAAAACAAAACTAAACAAGGTTTTCGCCAGTCTGGGAAAAATTCCTTCCTGATTTCAAATATGGTGAGCAATTAGACCCTCAGCATGTAGGCAAGACCCAACAGACAGATGCCTAGGGAAGAATTCTTTATAGCAACTCAGAGTTCTTCTGAGCGTCCCATCACCAGCCATTGGGGATCTTTGCTATTGGCAGTCACAGTCCATTGTAGGCAGTTTCATCCTAAGACTCCTTCAATAAACTTTTTAAGCTCAGTCTTGAAGCAAGTTAGGTTTTTTGCCCATACTGCTTCCCCTGGAAAACTTTTCCAGAATATCACATCTCTGATGGTTAGAAATCTTTGTCTAATTTTAAGCCCAAACTTATTGATGTCCACTTCAGATCCTTTTGTTCTTGTGTCGACCCTGGAGTTTAATTTAAAAAACTCCTCTCTCACCCCTGGTATTTCAGTTTCAGTACACGTGCTTATTTTAATTTTTTGTGTTTTCTTGAGTTTGAGCAATAAATATTCACTATTTGACTGAACACTTTTGGTGTTTGCCAAGAAACTGAGCAAACCACAGCCTCAGTGGGAAAATAAATGGACCGAAATATTATTGTTTTAATGTCAGACAGTGAAAGAACCCCTTTAATTCTTTTGGCCCTCACAGTTAATCCCACATGAATCTAAGCCCCCTGTGTCTGGGTAGTGAGTGGCATTGGTACCCATAGACATATGCACATTACACATTGTGTACAGCAGTGACAAGAGCACAAAGCCATCAGTGCTGTACCTTCCCAATGACAGCAGCAAAGAGAAAGAGCATTGGCCATCCCATTGCCCACTTGGGTTGGCACTGCAAGCCCATTTGCCATAACTGGTTGGAGAGGACTGTGGGATCAAGCCTGAGCAGCGCTGCGACTGAGTAGGCAGTGAAGTGGCCAGCATTGCTCCTTCTTGCCACTGGCTTGGGGACAGTTCCTGCACCAGAGTTTCTTCCTTAGGGCCAGCCTGGCCTCACTTTGGCTCCAGCAGCCCATGTCCCCTCTGCTCTGCTGACAGAGTTCACTCAGAAACAGCCTCAAGACCTGCTACAGGAAGGGGGAGCTGCAGTGAGTGGCATATATAGGGGAGCCAACTAGGAGAGGGACAGCAGGAAGCCCAGGGGCATACCATGTGAAAAATTTCTGGGGCCAGGTTACAGTTCCTAGCTCTCAAGCACGTTCCCAGGGGCAGACTTCAAGTCTGACACACTTCTTGATCGGTGGGATCCCACAGTTCAGCTGCCTTATATCCTGGAATTAGTGCTCATCCATCATGAAGCCTTACTTGTGTAAGCACATTCTCCCAGTGTTTGCTGAGCTGTGGGAGCTCTGCCTTCTACTAAAACTTTTAAGTGACAATGTGGCAGAAAAGCAGAATCAGACTTAGCTAAGGAATTTCTTCACCATAGACACTTCACTCACTATTACTAGAGAGTAATAGATGTGTGAGAAACCAGAAAACCTTGAACGCAACTCCACATATGTAACCTGTTAGCCCTGGGATTGACCCTATCCTTAGGCCATGTCTCCTTAGATTAGTCTTTTTTGTATGTGGCAGAGGCTGACCACCATTCACAGAGAGCACTTCCCCTTAAAAATAATCTCTAGCCCATTTGTCTATGAAAACTTCCTGAGCCAAGATTCTGTATGAACTGTTCTTTGCTTTAGTGGGCTGTCTGTAGCTGAGAGTAGAGCTGCCTCCTCTGAGATACATTAAAAGCAGCTCATGCAAGCAGTGGTACATGTGGGTTGGGGGAAGGCTAAGGGCAGTTCAAAGCCTCTTTCTTGCTTATCTTTCCATGACTCCCTCAGGGTATGTCTACACTGCCACCCTAGTTTGAACTAGGGTGGCTAATGTAGGCATTCGAACTCGCAAATGAAACCCGGGATTTAAATATCCCGGGCTTCATTTGCATGTTCCTGGGCGCCGCCATTTTGAAATGCCCCGTAGTTCGAACTACCTGCCCGCGGCTACATGCGGCACGGACTAGGTAGTTCGAATTAAAGCTCCTAATTCAAACTACCGTTAAACCTCCTTGCAGGAGGTTTAATATGGCTGTGCAGCATAACATCATGAGCTTCTTAATCGTCCTACTTGGACTCTCTGTCTGGAAAGCTCATCACTTAAAGGTACATCATTCCTTCCCTCCAATATTTAACACTATCATTTTGAAAATCAACATTCATATAACATACAGTTACATCTGGTGCTGCATGGTGTTCAGCAACCTATTAGTACCTAAGATGCTAGTAAAAAGATCTACTTTATTCTGTTACCCATTTCAACTGACTGCCCATAAAAATATGAGCTTCTACAATGCCCTCTGAGGGTATGTCTACATTGCATTCCTCTTTCGAGAGAGGAATGCAAATGCAGCTGAGCGAAATTGCAAATGAAGCGCGGATTTGAATTTCCCGTGCTTCATTTGCATAATTGTGGCCAGCCGCTTTTTCAAAATACCCTATTTCGAGATAAAAAATGCTGTTTAGCTGTGGTTATTTTGAGAAAAACCCCTTCTTTTGAAATAACCCTTACTCCTTAAAAAATGAGGTTTAACAGTAAAGAAGGGGTTTCTTTCAAAATAACCGCGTTTACATGGCATTATTTATCTCGAAATAGGGTATTTCAAAATAGCAGCCGGATGCAATTATGCAAATAAAGCACGGGAAATTCAAATTCGTGCTTCATTTGCAATTTCGCTCGGCTGCATTTTGCTCGAAAGAGGAATGCAATGTAGACATACCCTTAGATGGCCCGCTAGAAGCCCAAGCCCAAAAACATCACAGCATCACAGCCCTGTCCTAGCTGTTTCCCATCTTAGCATGAACATAGTGTCTAGAATAAACTGATCTCATTAAAATAAGGCTGGTTTTCAACACAGATGCAATGTCTTATTTAAGGTTCCAATGCAAAGTGAAGGTCACAATGAAGATGTGAAGTACAACTGACCTAACCTCCAGTGTAGGCAGCTATATGACAACAAGAAGGCTTCTCCCATCAACAGAAATACCACTTGTTGGGAGGTGGAGAACCTACACTGGCAGGAAAACCTCCTCAGATAATAATAGAATACATTAAGTTGCGGGGAGGGGTATTAAAGTTTACGGTGAAAAGTGCAATTTCCAGAATGAAATATACATGAAACTCAGGCCCTGCCTAACTGTGCAGGAATTCCCATGTTCAAAGCATACAAATAACACCCCTTCCCCCGACCCCGAAAGCTTCAGTCTTATTTTTGTATTTCCAAGCATTAAAATACACATGTATCCTTCCCCAAATTCATATCAAGGTAGCTGTTTAAATCTTCTTCAGTTTCTCAAATATTTTTTGTCAGCTGCTCTATAAATTCAATTCTCCTTTACAGTCAGATGCATTAAGTAACCACATCTCATGTAGTTTTAGCACTAAAAGGCTCCATTAATATTAAGAATATCAAATTCTATTCTTCCCACCATTTTCATTTATTAATAAAAAGTTTTCTTTATAAATTCCAAATAACCATATTCCTTGGTGAAACATGCACAAGAGTTTTATATTTGGTTAAACATTTCTTTAGGGCAGAATTTCATAGGACATTTCAAAGTTCATATTATTTTTCCTTTTATTCACTTTATCTTGACAAATTCAATTTAATCTTTCTTTTCTTTTTCCTTTTTAGACACAACCTTCTCCAGCAAAATCATTTATAGGGATAGCTTTGCTTTTGCTGTTCCTGAAATTAATATTCTGAATGAGTTTCTTATAATTTGTTTGCATCTTGAATGGAAACATCATTGCTCTGTCAATTATTGCAGAGACAAATGGTTCTTTGGAAAAACAAAGGTATGTGTATTAAATTCATACTAATGCATCTTTAACATTAAGAAATCAGCCACTAGCAAAACTCAGGTTGTATGTTTAGCATGGAAAAGACGGCCATAAATCAAAAGTCAAGAGCTAAGAAAAAAATTTCATCCTGAACTCTGCCCCATTGTCCTTATCCTCTTAATATCTTGAACTAGAGTATTTGCACCAAATCCTGCAAATGCTCCTTCAGTGAAACTTCCTTATTGGTTATTACTTTAAATAAATAGCAATGCTTCAAAAAAGAGTTTTAATATATGTATTCCTCCCTGTCAGTATTTTCTAAAATATCAGTAATCAAGAGGTAATCTGGAAGCTGCCATCTAGTTTAAACAGGGTTTTTTTGTGCTATTTTTAATTACATATTTTCTTCTTCTTAAGCCCTTTGATGAGGAAGAATGATATGAGAAATTAAAGTTTCAATGGAACATTCATTCATTTAGTTTTAGATGTAACTTTTGGGGTCATTCTCTATTGCACTTAACATTCTTTAATAGTTCTCTGGTCATTTAATTCTGTATAACATTGGTCATCCTCTAAGCAAAGTGGTTTCCTACATACAAAAATTGCTAGTGGGTTAGACATTTGGAAAACCACCTAAACGTTTTTATAAACCACACTACAAGATTTTACAAACAAAGTAAATGATGAACTAATGTGTGAGTTTTCTAATTACATAACAAACCTATAAAAACAACTAACAGTCCTGTGGCACCTTAAGACATGTTTACACTACAGTGTTATTTCAAAATAACAAGGTGAGCATCCAAACAGCAAGCCCATTATTTCAAAATTATTTTGAAATAACAGGCTTCTTATTCTGGAATAACAAACCCTCATTTCACAAGGAAAAATGATTATTTCGAAATGGCTATTTTAAAATGGGGTGTGTGTGGATGGCGCAGTTGTGGTCATTTCAAAATAATTGGTCTCCAGGGCTTCTCACTGCTGCCCTGGTGGACACTCTGTCCACATCCCTCAAAACTCTATTGTTTCCCTTCCCCTGCAGCATTTAAAGCTGCAGCCATAGGGGAAAACTTCTGGTGGCACAACACAGGCCCTCCCAGCCCTGTGCCACACTGCAGAAGCAGTTTGTGCAGCAATGGCTGACCCCAGTCCTCCCCAAGGCTGCTAGCAAGCCAGCAGCCAGCTCTGAAGCCCCCGGCCAAGGGCAGAAAAAGAGGGACCCTTCCTTGTCAGGTGTGGAGATCCTAGATCGCATTGATGTCTACGGAGGGGAGGCTAACTCCCAGAATCATAGAATAATAGAACACTAGAACTGGAAGGTGTTACCCCAAAAATATTCTCACTGGAGACCACCCAGGGTTACACTAGTATGGGTTTATTTCCACTAGGTAAAACTAAAGAGGAGAAAGCAGCCACCAAAGGTTTAAGCTACAGAAGATAGAACTCTCTCTATCACACACACACACATAGACAAACAAGCAAGCAAGCACACATCCCTCCATTCATTCACTCATTCACACCCATTCATTCCTGCCCTCAGGCAATCACACACTTACACAGACATATGGGTTGCAGAAGGAGCCAAGGCATGTGGATCCTGGAGGGTGTGTCTGCTTATCATGGCTGGGGAAGCTGGTCAGGAGAGGAGAGACACTGGAGAGGAGCTTCTCAGGAGCAGGGCAAGAAAAAGAGAGAGTCTCACGTGTGCTCCTTCTCTTTATATAGTGTCTGAATGGCTCCTGTGACTCATTCACCTTGTCATCAGGGAGCATGCCCAGACTTCCCTTTATCCAGCAGAGAGCATGCCCAGACTTTGATGACTCATTGCCATGTGGTCCATTGTTCCAAGCCTTCTTCAAACACACTCACACACTCTCTCCATTCACTCAGGGGAGAATGCAGCTTAGGGAAAGTTACAAGCAAGGTGGCTGCATGTTACAAAGATTACAAAATTGCAGCTTACAGTAAGTTTGAGAGTTACACAGATTACAAAGATTGACAAGGATCACAATAAGTTGCAGTTTAAAACCTTAGAACTTACAGTTTGGTGTAGCTTTAGAAAATCCACGTATATAAATCTAGTGAGCTCAGGTGGAGGCTTTTTTATGCAACAGAAGAGACCTCGAGAAGTCATCGAGTTCTGTCCTCTGCCCTTACAGTGGGACCCACTATGGTCTAGACCATCCCTGATAGATGTCTATCTAACTTACTCTTAAATGTCTCCAGAGATGGAGATTCCACAACCTCCCTAGGCAATTTTTTCTAGTGTTTAAGCACCCTGACAGTTAGGAACTTTTTCCTGATGTCCAACCTACACTGCCCTTGCTGCAGTTTAAGCCCATTGCTTCTTGTCCCATCCTCAGAGGTCAAGGAGAACAATTTCCCCCCCTCCTCCTTGTGACACCCTTTTAGATACCTGAAAACCACTATCATGTCCCCTCTCAGTCTTCTCCTTTTCAAACTAAACAAGCCCAATTCTTTCAGTCTTCCTTCATAGGTCATCTTCTCTAGACCTTTAATCATTCTTGTTGCTCTTCTCTGGACCTTCTCCAATTTCTCCACATCCTTCTTGAAATGTGGTACCCAGAACTGGACCCAATACTCCAACTGAGGCATAATCAGCACAGAGTGGAGCAGAAGAATGACTTCTCATGTCTTGCTCACAACACTCCTGTTAATGCATCCCAGAATCATGTTTGCTTTTTTGTGCAACAGCATCACACTGTGACTCATATTTAGCTTGTGGTCCACTATGACCCCTAGATCCTTTTCTGCAGTACTCCTTCCTAGACAGTAACTTCCCATTCTGTATGTGTGAAACTGATTGTTCCTTCCTAAGTGAAGTACTTTGCATTTGTCCTCATTAAACTTCATCCTCATTAAACTTTATCTCAGACCATTTCTCCAGTTTGTCCAAATCATTTTGAATTATGACCCTATCCTCCAAAGCAGTTACAATCCCTCTCAGCTTGGTATCATCTGCAAACTTAATAAGAGTACTCTCTATGCCATCATATAAATCGTTGATGAAGATATTGAACAGAACCAGTCCCAAAACAGACCCCTGTGGAACTCCACTTGTTATGCCCTTCCAGCAGGATTGTGAACCGTTAATAACTACTCTCTGAGAATGGTTATTCAGCCAGTTATGCACCCACCTTACAGTAGCCCCATCTAAGTTGTATTTGACTAGTTTATTGCTAAGAAGATCATGCGAGAGCATATCAAATGTTTTACGAAAGTCTAGGTATACCCCGTCCACCGCTTCTCCCTTATCCACAAGACTCATTATCCTATCAAAGAAAGCTATCAGATGATTTGTTCTGTTACCTATCACTTTATTATCTTCCAGGTGTTTGCAGATGAATTCCTTAATTACTTGCTCCATTATCTTTCCTGGCACAGAAGTTAAACTGACTGGTCTGTAGTTTCCTGGGTTGTTCTTATTTCCTTTTTTATAGATGGGCACTATATTTGCCCATTTCCAGTCTTCTGGAATCTCTGCACCAGATGCAAGAATGCTGATGTGTACGGCCAGATGGTCACAAGCCTGGGCCAGAAGATCCTCATGTGCATCCAGGAGCAGGTGCTCATGAAAAAAATCAAAGAACTGAGGCAGGCCTACACCACAGACAGGGAACACAGTTCCCGCTCAGGAGTGGCACCCCAGAACTGCCATTTTTATGAGCTGCTGCACGGCATCGGGGGGTGGGGTGTCGGTCATTTCCTCTCGTTGTCATGGACTCCGGCTTGGAGACACACCTGTGAGCCTCCCAGAGGGTGGGTCTGTGGGCGAGGAAGAGGAAAAAAAGAAGGTGATGGAGGAGGAAGACGAAGCTAGCAAGGACACGATGCCCATTGTATCACTTTGGTATATATGGTCGTGCCAATTTTCTTCCACAAATTGATCTGAGGAAGTGGGTCTGGCCCACGAAAGCTCATCACCTAATAAACCATCTTGTTAGTCTTTAAAGTGCTACATAGTTCTGTCTTTTGTTTCAACCAGCCAGGAGGTCATCCTGTCCCTGGAGCTGATACCCCCCTCCCAGATGTCGCCCTGCATTCAGATGAAGCTGGGGAAGGCCCATCAGGTGAGTTCCATTACTTTCCCTAACACAGGAGAGGTGGCTTGCGGCAAGGGGTTGCTCAGTCCTCACTAGGCCTTCTTGGTTTGGGGATCACACAGCAGCGTGTGCCCATGTAGCACCAGTCCGGAATAGTCAGACGGATGAGGTTGCCACAAAGAAACATTTTGCTCCTGCTCACGGGGTTTCTGGAGAGGCCTGCCCTACTCCCAATTCCACGGTGGGACATCATCCCATCACAAGCCACCACTAAGGAGGCTGTGGTCATGGACACACACTACAGTGCCGCACACGGCACACAGTCATGGCTGCACTCTCAGGGCAGCATCTGTTCCCAGTCAAGTGTGGTGAGGCAGAGGACAGCAAATCCCTATATGGGAACTTGCTGGTGGGAGGAAACAGAGATGACCCCAGAAGCACCCTCCCCTGGCAAGTGGCATATGCCTCTCACACACAACTCCCTGAACACCATTCTTCCCCCCCCCCCCCCGTGGCCAGGGATTGAAGTACTTTCCCTGTGGGACGCTGCTACTGCAAACCTAGCATGTGTGTGGCACGGAAGGAAGGTGAGCTGCCCCATCACCCTCCCCTTTTCACCTCCCCCCTACCACAGGCTCCTGGCCTGGCCAGCACCTTCCCATGCCTACTTGTCACCGGAGTCCGGGGGGTAGTGAGGCTCCCATGGGACATCTGTGCCTCTGCAGGACAGTGCCTGCTGTCTAGGCCACAGATAGCCTTGCTCAAAGCAAATCACCATCATCTGAACAGAGACCTTTTGATGTCAGCTCAGAGATGAGGGCTGGGCTTCATGCACCCTGTCTCCTGGTATGACTGGCCTTCTCGCTTTTCTTCAGAGTTTGAACCAACTGAGAGTGAGGCACATCCACCACCTCCTGCACCATCCTCCAAACCCTGTGAGAACCTCCACCGCAGACGACCCCACAAGGACCTGGAGAAGAACACATTACCTGCCTGCATGCCCTGCAGCAGTGTCTTGAGTGGCAGGAGCAGAGGTGGGATGCTGACTGGGAGCTGCGCTGCACCATCTGGAAGGAGCAGTCCCAGCAGAATTGCAGCATGTGCGCAGCATACAACGCTGCCATCGACCTGCTGCTCACCATGATTGAGTGGTCCAGCAACTGACCCCTGCACCCACTCCTTTCCAAGTCCTCTGGTACCTGCTCCTGATCCTGTCCCTTTCCCCACACTTGCCCCTCTGGCTTCTCCTCTAGCCCACCGTGGCCACCGAGGGCCCCACATACAAGGCGGAAGGATCACCTGAGGCAGTCGTCAGTCCCAGCCCCATCCATGAACCCCTCTTCCTCCCTTCTCCCCCTTCTTCTCCTCTCCCAGGTTCTATTCTCAGTTCCTCCCTAGTTATATGTACCCCAAATAAAAAAACCAGACAGCTTCTTGTTTCAAACCAAAAAGTTTGGTTTATTGTATCTGCAGGGAAGGGAAGGTTGATATAAGACAGTCATACCTGTGTGAGCATAACCCCGATGGTCGATCTCCCCACACCGAACTGGTTCCTAACGGAGCAGTAGCTGTCCGGTGTCGCGAGCTTCCAAATAGCGATGGAGGGTTGCATATGGGTGTCCTATTGCCTGAGGGCAGGGGCGAGCCATTCACACAGCTCCAGGAAGGTGTCCTTCTGGATGCGGAAGTTCTGGAGACACTGCTGGATGTCCCACCGCTCCATGACAATGCGGTCCCACCAGTAGGAACTGGTCTCCTGTCACCAGAAGCAGCTGTGCAGGGTATGCAGGGAAGGATGGAAGGGACTGTGGTACATAAGGAGCACCAGGATCTGGGTGAGAAGGTCCCCCATTCCAGGCTGGTCATTGTCCTCCAGTAGGACCATGTGGACAGCCTGCATAAACTGTACCAGGAGTTTCAGAAGGAGGTCTAAGAGCTGGTGACTGCTTTGCAGCAGGTTTGATTCCATGGTGGAAGTGCTGTCCTCAGGGGCAACCAGAGCATGTGGTATGAGTTTTCTGTCCCTCAAAGAGGCAGGCAATGGAGAAGAGTCTGAGACATGGCTGTAGAGGGTAGCCCCTTTAAACACGAACCTCAGATAGCCTCAGGCAGCAGCTACAAGAAGTGAGTGCTGTTCTGATGCCCTCCCTGCCTGGAATGTTTCTGGGGGCCTTTAAATACGATGTAAGCTCCAATCAGTGTGGATATGCTATTTCAATAGGCATTTGTAGTGTGGAAGTGGAAGTGCGTTTTCAAAATAGTTATTCTGGGAGTTATTATTCTGAAATAGCTTATTTTGAAATGAGCATGTAGTGTAGACATACCCTTAGAGACTAACAAATCTATTAGGTCATGAACTTTTGTGGGTAAAATGTACTTCATCAGATGATTTGGAGTGCAAATTACAGAATTCAGGGTATATATAACAGCAAAAGAAGTCACTTGTCAATTATAAGACCAGTGCTAATGAAGATAATTAAGTCAGGCTGGATGTGTTCCATTCATAGCATGTGATTTGGAAAAATGAATATCAAATGTGGGGAAATTGCCTTTGCAGTGCATTAACAAGGTAAGATCTTTACTGAAGCCTGATTTGATAATGTTGAACTTATAAATGAACTCCAGTTCAGATGTCTCCCTCTGTAATCAAGTGATAAGATTATTTTGTAGGAGAATAGCTACTTTTAAATCCATTATTGAATGTCCAGGGAGGTTAATATGTTTCCCTACAGGTTCATGTGTGTTACCATTCCTGATATCTGATTTGTGTCCATTTATCCTGGTGGCACAGAGACTGTCCTGTTTAGCCAATGTACATGGCAGAGGGGCACTAATATATCACATTAGTGGATGTGCAGTTGTATGAGTCCCTGATGTTGTGGCTTATGTGGTTAGATCCTATGTTGGTGTCGTTTGTATAGATGTGTGGACAGAGTTGGCAACGGAGTTTGTTGCAGGGTAGGTTCCTGGGTAAGTGCCTCTGTGGTGAGGTGTGTGGCTACTGGTAAGTATTTGCTTCATGTTTGGGGGGCTGTCTGTAGGCGAGGGTTGGCCTGTCTCCCTTGGTCTGTGAGAGTGAGGGATTGTCTTCCAGGATAGGTTGTAGATTGTCAATGATGCACTAGAGGGGTTTAAGCTGGGGCTGTAGGTGATCAATAGGGGTGTTCTGTAATTTTCCTTGTTGAGCATGTCTTGAAGTAGCCTTTCATCATTTTAGTACAGTTCAATTTATGACTATCACTTCCATGCTAAATGTATAACATGGCTAATTCTTACATCACCAATCTGAAAACCCATAAAACAATTCATAAAGACAGTAAGTGGTCTCTTCCCATTTCCCAGCCAGGATTTAATAGCAGGTTGCTGCAATGATGGGTCATATTACCAAATTTAGAGGGGTTAGTCAAGTTACTTTATTTCAACAAAAACTATGAGGAGTCTTGTGGAACATTAATGACCAACAAATTTATCTGGACATAAACTTTCATTGGTTAGAACCCACTTCTGATTCCTCATTATATAACTAAAATTTCACTGTTTTTTATAAAAGAGAATGTAATTCTTTTGCTAAATATAACAATTTTGTAAGAAAATTATACTTTTCAAAATATACTAACATAGTTCATTTGTGATGTAGAATCCTTATTTTTTACTATTATATTTGTTCTTACTTTCAAATGTACAAAGTTGAGTAATCTGCAATAGATTTTTCAGTTACTAGTGTAACTAGTATTAATGAGCTTCTTTTATGTTGTCAGACATTTAAAACTCTAAAATCTGTTTTGCCTAAAGAAAACATATATTTAGAATGTGCAATCTGAGTGTATGTCTGCCTATAGGTACAAACTTTTTACATCCTAAAGCAAGTGCAGGGAGGCAGATTTTTTTTCCAGCAATTTTTAGAGTTTAGAGATTTAATGGTAAATATTTATATGGATAAAACAATTAAAATCTTACCTGATCTGACAGGGAGCAGCATTTATTTGCCATTTTCATCTACAGAAAACCAGAGATTAAACCGTTGTCAGAGTGATGAATTTACTGATGTTATTATCTGACATATTTCATTATCAATGGCTTACTCAATACACATTTATATAGGTTTTCCTTCAAAAATACATTAAAAGAAAATTAAGACTGTAAAATGAAGCCCTCAAAAGTCAGTAACCAATAAAATTGTTACATATACAAATTTAGTGCTGCCATTTCATGTGACTGCATTACAATACATTCTTTTAATTACATATTATCTCCACACTTGAACCGTAATTCAATCAAGTGTTTAAGCACTTTGAAGTTAAAAATGCACTTCAATGGTTTGCCTGAGTGCACAATCTGAATAGGGCAAAGAGATGAATGCAGTTGTTCGCTATTTCTCTTTAGTTCATTGTTTAATGTAAAGCATCACATCTCTCCTTCTGTACAACATTTAATGGACTGCACCAAATATGGAATTTTGTTGTTTCACACTTTTCTATGTTTCTCAGACACTCTTAATAGCTTAAGAGTGAAATATTATGACTACCGTGCTGCAGAAACAGAACTTAAATATACAGAGACTTTAAGTGTCTAATCCAAAATTGTACATGAAGACTGTAGAAGTTTTAGTGACAGAATCCAGTCTCCTGGACCTCAGTTCATTGCCATAGCTATAAGACTCCTATAAACTAATCACACTAATTCTCTGACAGACTGAGAAGGAAGAAAGATATTTTTGTAATTTAATGACATAGCAGTTGGAATGTGCTCCTGGCATGACGTACCATGGATCAGTACTATGGTCTCATTTATGGCCTACCTTGCAATTAGCACAAATAATAAGGAATGATTCTATGAACCCTAGATTAGTTCACTGCCCAAAGAATGCAGTGACACAGGGAACCTGGAGAAAAATAAGTGATCATATAATTACTTATAGTATTGTAATATACTCAAATGGAGAAAGCTCAGGATTGTGTGTGCAACCTTAACTTTGTGACTTCCTGACTTCTGAGTGTTTCCTTTTGCAACCTCTATTTTTAATGTACTTTTTTCTGTTATGAAAAAACATATGTTTATAAAAAAGAAGTTGAGGAAGCAAAGAAATCCCATCATGTGCTATATGGCTGTACACAGTTTTATCTGAGGGACATTAGAGTTGAAATATAGTAAAATAATAACTGTTGAATATAACTCTAATGAGTAGTTTGACTAAATATGTCCACTTTAATAAAATGAAATAAATTAGCTCAATGTTTCCTTTTTTATAATGCAATCCTTCAACTTTTGGGGGGAGAAATATGGGGGGAGGGGGAGAATAGGTGGGGAAGCTTCTCATTCTCTATTCTCATGTTCTACAAGTTGCTAGACAGGATCAGAATGCTTTGTAGTGCATAAGGTGAAATCCACGTTGTGTGCGATTTTTATGGATTATAGAAGCTGTCAGGAATTTTTTCAAGGACATGTCTTACTCCACATTCATCCTAATTAGTGTGAACACGAAAGAAAGATTCCTTGGCTCCTATCTTCATTCATATGCCATTTCATGGATCATATTCCATAATTCTCTGCCTATTATAACTGAAATTTCACTTTCCTTTATTAGGCACACTTGCGCATAAATACTGAAAACATGAAATGTTATCTGCTCAGTGGGAGTTTTACCTTACTTTATGTGCACACACATATAAATTGTCACTGGAATTTTGGGTTAGATGTTATCACATATCATCCTACCCACACGCATAAAAGACAATTTTTAAACTCTTATAATTGATCCAACTCAAATCCAGGGTACACTGATCAGATGGAAGACACATCTATGATCTACGAATTATGTCCCTATTTTTAGGCCAAATCTTAAGTTTCTTTCATATTCTTCTGAGATTTTAAGGCTGTTTAAAATAAAAAAAATATAGAAACAATTATTTTCAAAGATTTTTTTTTTTTTTTTAAATCATACTAATTTTAGGTAAAAGAGGTATAATTTTGAGAAAAGTGTAATACAGCAAAACCTTTGTTATCTGATACTCCGTTAACCAGAAAACTTTGTTAACCGGCATTGCCCCCAGCCACAATACTGTCACACAGGCCTGGCTTGGTTTACCATGATTGGCTTAACAATTTTTTATTTAAGAAGTACTAATAATCTTAACTCAAAATAGAAATGTGAGACCAACTGCCTCACACGACAAAACTACCAATATTAAAAACTTGAGTTTTATTATTATTGTCAATTGGTTTTTCCTAGGTTGGTGGGACCCTCAGATAACCGGAATTTGCAGATAACTGGAACGCCCTAATCCCCGAGTGTGCCAGATAACACAGGTTTTACTGTATTTGAAAATGGGCCTCTATAGTAAAAACACACAGACATCCTTAACTATAGGAGTCATCAGGTATGCTGTAGCCCACTCCAGCAAGGAGAGGGTTACAGATAAGCAAGAAGAGGCCTATACAGCCCTGGCCAATTAGGGCTAGGAGCAGTCAGCAAATCAGGGCCAGACTGGGCCCTACCAAAGGCTTCAAGGCTCAGAAGAGCTCACCCTGGCTCCAGCTGTGCAACAGGAGGGACCTGGCTATCTGGGAAGCTACAGAGAGTACCTGAGACAGAGCAGTACTGGGGAGCTCTGACCTGACACAACCCTGCTCCCAGGCTACAGGACTGATACAGGGGCTGGTGGAATATTAGAGCTGCAGGGAGGCAGCCAGGGCAGGAGAAGGCAGCAGGTCCATACCTCCTTGCCAATGATGAGCGGCCATTTCAGACTGCAATTTGCCCTAAGGCAGGGGCTAGATGACTACCAGAAGTGAGTCACTAAGGCAAGGTGGATATAGGGATTGCAGTTGCCTGGAAGTCCATACACACAGCTATGGGACATTACTGTGAGAAAAGGGCACCCTGGGCTGGAAGGGACATGGGGCATGAAGACAAGTAGAACAAAAAACAGGTAACTAAGGGCAATACACCAGTTAACAGGGGTGGCTCCAGGAAGTGCAGCACTGGTAAGCTGATGTCACTATAATCGTGATGTTCTATGCTGTGTTTGGTTTAATAGCAATTAAGAGTTAACAGAAATTGCAGTTGATTTAATAGATGACTAACTGTATGCTATGGAGAGAATGCAGGGAACTGGACTAAATGACCTCTTAAGGTCCCTTCCAGTCCTATAATTTTCTGGTTAACTGTGAGCTATTCTATAGAATTCCCTCCCAAAAACTCTCCAGCCGCAGCGTTGTCAACTCAGCATACAGGAGACCCTTTAACGATACACTCTGAGATAGGGTTGCCAGATGGCTGAAACAAAAATACCAACCCCTCCCCCCCCCCAAAAAAAAACACTGGGAAAAAATTTTGTTGAAGGAAAAAAAAGGGGGGGGGGGTTACCAGGTAGTCATTTAAAAAAAACAAAACAAAAAAACGGACACGCTTCATGGGGACGGAAGGACCGCCAGGAAGGGAGCAGTGCTGGCCAGGAAGGGGGCCTGGAAACAGCTAATGGGGGCAACGGGCTGGCCGGGAGTTGGGGGCCAACGGGAAGCAGGGCTGGTCGTGGGGCGGGTGGAACGGGCTGGCCGCAGGATATCGGGGAGGGGAGACCAGCCGGGAGGGACGGGGCTGGCTGGAAGTAAGGGGGGGCGGGAAGCACAGCTGGGGGCGAGTGCAGCAGCGCTGGCCGGGAGATCAGAAAGAGGAATGGGCCAGCGGGAAGCAGAGCTGGGAGGGTCGGGGCCGCAGGGCTGGCCGGGAGGAAGGGGAGTGGGAAGCACAGCTGGCGCGGGCGTGCAGTGGCGCTGGCCGGGAGATCAGGAAGAGGAACGGACCAGCAGGAAGCACAGCTGGGGGGAGGGGTGCAGCGGTGCTGGCCGGGAGGAAGGGGAGGCTGGGGAAGGGGGGGGCAGGAAGCAGAGCTGGCGGGGTGGGGAGAGGTGCAGCAGCGCTGGCCAGGGGAGATCAGGAACAGGAATGGGCCGACGGGAAGCAAAGCTGGGGGTGCAGGGGTGGCCGGGAAGATCAGGAGGGGAAGTGAGGAGAACCAGCCGGCCGGGAAGGGGGGGGGGGCGGAGCAAATTGGCTGGCAGGGAGCGGGACTGACCTGGGCACTTGCTGCCTGTCCCGCGCAGGCTCCCGGCAACGCATGAGCGAGGAGGAGGCTTCCCCTCCTCCTCACACTCAACCGACTGAGGGCTCCGGGTGGCAATCGTGGCCCCGCCTCCCAGCTGGGACTCCCAGCTGCTCCCCCCCGCCCACCAGGCTTCCATCCGGTGCGCAGCCGGAAAAAATCAGAAAATACCGGACATTGCACATGTCCGGTATTTTCTGATTTTTTTTTACCGGATAGAGCGCGCAAATACCGGACTGTCCGGTACAATACCAGATACCTGGCAACCCTACTCTGAGAGGGTGCTGGACTAGGGATGTTCAACCTGTAATTAGGAGATCTGAAAGAGTTCAATGCATGTTATTCTCCTCCTCCATATCCTGTTCTTCCCCACCTTGACTCTAGTTCCTCTCTCATACCCCTCCTATCCATCTTTCCTCTCAGAACTGTCTGCACAGTTACTTCAGAACAATGCAGATACATGTTATTGGTAGGTAGCATTCCTCTCCAGGTACACTGTCATTCCATGGCGCCCTCCTGTAGCTAGACAAGAGCCAACTTCCTCTTCACTCAAAGTTTCCATGACAGTCAGACTGCTGAAAATCTGTCCATGATGTAGGCCACTGCTTTGCTACTAGCAGAAGTTCCAGATTGTGATGAAAGACCTGTGCTGGAATTGCCAATATGAGTATTGGCACCTGGCATCAGTCTGGCATCTAAATTGATCTTATTTGGTTGAACTCTCTATCACTCCACTGTATGTACTAACAATCAGTGAAGACTTCCAAACATAGCAGTGCTTAATTTTCAGGCTTGTTGAGCTGTTCCTCAGACTGTAGGTCTGAAACACTATGTTAAGGGAATTTGACCACTGCCTTTGTCAAAGAGGAATGGAAATGTAGATGCACATCAGATGTACTACTGTTACCCTGGTGATCAGTAACAGATAATTAGTAGAAATCTAAATTATTATACTATATAGTCAGATGGCCAAACCGCAGCTCTGAAACCATATGTTGATTTTTTTTTTTTTCAGTTAAAGCACAGCTTCCAGAACCCACAATACTCCCCCGTCTCTGCCTAACAGACTTGTGGGGAGGAAAAGGTTGGCCTTCTGCCCTTGGCAGGGCTCAGAGCTTCAGATTCTTCCTATGGGGGAAAAGCCACAACACCCTGTTGCAGGGCAGAAACCCTGACCTCTGGTATGTGTGTTCCATAGGGCTGAAGCCACAAGCCCCATCATTACAAACATTACTTTTAACTTTACAGCAATCTCTTAATTCCAATACAAACACCTATATAGTGGTACAACTGTGACCAGACTAGGGGACTGTAATTCTAAATTAATCATAGCAGTAGAAAAACTGTACATAAACCAGTCCTAAACAACACTGCTTTACAAATTTTCCCTTCACATACATCCAAAACAAGTAACGCAAACTTCTGAAACCAGATTTCAAGCATATTTTAACCGAAAAAATTTTAAAAGAATACGTTTAGTCCTCACTCCATACCCAATGAAATCAAGGGAAAGTCTGTTGTGACTGGGCCCTACACAATTTTTTTGAAAGCAATACATTCATCTTGAGGTTATAAACTTTATTAAATAATATGTTTACGTTTTCTTGGTGTCTTCAAGTTAATGTTTATGTTACTACAATTTCTTTTCTTCCCCTTCATAACTTATATATGAATTATTATACTATACTTAGAAAATTAAAAATAAGCTAAATATAGCAAATGCAGGAAATTATGCAGAAAGTAACATACATTTTGAAGTGTCAAATCACTGATGTTAGTTGCTAATGCTCTCAGCCAGTCAGCACTTTCCTGCGCTGTATAAAACTGAAGTATTCCAGTACTAACTCCATCGAGTGCCAGCACTTCAAATGCATTAGATCTGCAGTACAAAGAAATACACATAACAAAGTTTTCATAAACAATCCTATAGTTCTCAATCTTCAATTGATCTTTAGAATTTTTATAAGTTTAATTTTTCATATTTAGAGAGAGAAAACAACAGAAAAGGGGCATAATAACTTGTAGTATCAGGAAACAGACACAGCAAATGGTTTATCTTTATCAATGTTTATATATTTTGATTAATCATTTACTGTTTGATTATATGTATATAATTAAACTTAAAATATTTAATTAAGGATGCATCAATTAGATCTAAGTAAACAAATGGACAGCCTCTTGCAATTGAGATGTTTGATACTCTAAAAACTTTCTACATGAGTCACAGAGAAAATACTTCTATTTCTTGAAGTGCTTAAGGTTTTAAAAAAAACCAAGCAATCATTCTTTCAAGCTCATTGAATGTAAATGGAACTCCAAACTCTTTGAATTACTTCAGAAGATGTCAATATGGACACCCCAAAATTAAGGCAACCCAAATCACTAGTCACCACTGAAAATGTAGACTAGACTAAATATCTCCAAATCTTTTCTACCTATAAGATTATGTTCAAGAACAAATTAGTTATTTGGTTGATAGACTGTGCACCACTGCTTTACACTCAGACCTTCTGACATTAACTAGACATATAAGGACTTTGTACTCCCACTTTAAATCACTCTACAACTACTCACAAAACTCATTTGACTCAAACTAAAGATAAAATGGAACATGGAAATCTTCATTTCAATAGATGAGACAACTTATGGAATTTTACTTAGACATGACCAATTATTCTTGACCAGAAAGGAACAATCACCATATATATCACATGGAAATGATATAATTGAGGGACCTGTAATTTATGCTGCCCAATAGAAGAGGTGAGGATCTTCGGAATTTGAAAGGCTTGTACTGCATGATTATCACTAAAGATCTCAGTTCACAGTAACATCATTGGCTCTGAGAGGTCACATATCCACACATCTCTAACATGTCAAACACTATAGCATCCTAGCATTTCTTCTTTAGTTCTGTCAGGAGGATCAGGGTAAGAGAGTCTAATCTTTTATGTCTGTGCATTAGGGCAAGTTAAACTGAATGTGAAAGACCATGTTTCTGCTTCACATAAGTTGTATAAGGAAACTTTAGAGGTGCTGCAGATGTGGGGAAAAATCTTGGAAGATGGAAACATTTGTCTCTAGTATTTAATATTTTTAATTTTAATTGCTTCAGCTCTCTGTGTTATAGTGTTCAACAATTATTGATGCCATGCCATCCTTTACAAACTACCCGAGTCTTGTTTTTATTTTGAATCTGTTCCCTTTTTCCTGCATATCAAGTATTTAGAGCCAGAAAAAAACACACAAGCTCTTGGCTTTTCATTCCCTTGGACAGTCCAATTATCCTTATCTTGTTGTGTCCATTACTGTTTTCATTATCTTCATTATTTTCTCCAAGATCATAACTTTATTTTCTAATGAACGCAAGCATTACTGTACAGTAATGTTTGAGCCCTGGGCTGTAGCCACCAGCTGTTCTCTTCCCTCAAGCTGCTCCCAAAGGCTATCTACTCTCCCTGTGAAATTAATAAGTGATTGCTGCCAGATATTTTGCATTTCTTCAATGTTAAAAGCTCATGCTTTTGCTAAGTTGGGAATGATTAGAGCTTCCATCTTGACAACTAATACTCTTGTCATACACAAAGTAACTTGAACAGTAAAGAATATATAACATGGTTAGGGAAAGACAAGCCCAAGAAGAAATCAAAGTGAAAAGGGGGGGAGAAATGTGCTTTCGGCTTTAAAATTATTTAGCAAAGCTCTTCAAGAAGCAGCAGATAAGTACAGTACAATCCTTTTGATAAAATTAGTTAGAGGAAGTGTGGCCTAATGAATAGAGCACTAGACAGGGATTTAGGAGACCAGAATAGTATTCTCAACTCTAACACTCATTTGCTGGGCAGGTAACATCACCACACTATGTCTCAGTTTTCACATTTTTAAAATGGACATAATGATACTTATCTCCATTTGTAAAGCAATTTGAGATCTACTGAATAAAACTCTATAAAAGAACTGAATATTATTATTAGACAGGAGATTAAAGAAAGAAACTGCCAGGGAGAACATAATTGGAGGTATGAATATTTATATCCCTAATGAATTTTTCTCAAATAAGGTTGTATTAATGAGATACAAAGTGGACACTTCAGCTACTTGTGTTCCCTAGATTTAAAGGGCCCACAACCATAAAGATATTCTGAGAGAGGCTCACTTGTACTGAGACTCAGTCGTCACTAGGAAACCAGCTTTTAGGGAAAGGTCTGAATTCCCACTCTTCTGATGTCCAGGTATCTCGGTAGAAGGCATCCCAATATTTCAAAGCTGATGTCTGGTGCGTTTGAAATAGTTATGTCCTTTTGATTTACTCTAGTAGTATACAAAACTGAATGCATGTCTAACAGTAGCTCTTTCCTCTATTTAAAGTTTCCCACTACACAATTACAAATAGACAAACAGACAAACTAGATCAATCTGGGACCTCCTTCAGTGTTCAAGCCAATTTTCTTTGCTGTGTTTTGATTTTTTATTTTTGATCAGATGTTCATTCTTCTTTTACTTATAACGTCATCTAGGAGGTTGGTTCTATTAGTGTATGTAGCTTTAGACTGATTTTTTTTCTATCTGTATGGATTATGACAGAACTGGAATGGGAGTTCCCAGAGACCTTTCTAATAAGGTCTTTGTTTTACTTCTTCTCTCCATAAATGTTTAAAATTTGCTGATTTTTGGTTATCTGAATTTTGCATCACTTCATAATTCTTGGTAATGACCAAGGATGCTTCTTTGTGACGGCTAATTCTGGATATGTCATGACTATGTCAGAACGCAAATATTATTTTATAGAAACATCATGCGTCACATTAATGTAAATAAAATAGTTTTTGTTTTAAAATGATTTTTTCAATTATATAACAACACTAGCTAATAGTTTAAAACCACTTAAAGATGCAGATCACTTCCTATATACCATATTTCAGTACTCTGAACAAGTAAAAAGTCAAAGTTCACTCACTAATAGATTAGCTTGGGTAGATATTTCATAGGGTAATTCTTTTGTTTGTTTGTTTGTTTGTTTGGCGTAATATACAGCCATAGTACTGTAGCCTAGAATACATACTAAATCTTTACCTGTAAATGAATTGGACACAGTACCCAAAAAAGAGAACCTGTTGTGCATTTGTTATAGTCTTCAAGCTTGTGTGAGATAATTGAAAGTGGCTTTTCCAGAAAAGTTCCATATACCACCAGTAACTCGATGGAAACAAAAGTCAAGGGAAAATCTACAAAAATGTAGCCTGTGGGTTTCCTTTTCTTCATTAATGTTGTTTCTGAATAGTTAAAGATTAACTCATCAGTTGAGTTCACTCATTTTGTAGGTGCTTCCTCTTTGTTCTATTTCAGATTGCCATCATGCAGAGGGTATGGTTAAAATATCTTCCTTTGTATTAGAAGCAATGATGTTACTGGTCTGTGTACCTTCTTTTATAATGGGGGTATATCACTAGTAATATTTTCCTTACTGGGTAAAAAGGAAAAGGTAGCTCTCTATGTCAACTATATCAGAAGTTTTCTTTAATCCACTCATCAATCATCTGATAAATAAGAAAAATGTAATTTTTAAGTGAATAATCCAGGAGAGAATTTTTGGTTTGTCAGGGATATAAAAGAGCAAAAGGCATCTAAAAAGTGTAAATGCTTGCAGAAGAGGACACCATATACATGTGTGTCCAATACACTTTGGATAGTGTATTTCTGATGAAAGTATGACATTAATCATGAGTCCTTTCAGGATGAATTTGTTCTACTAAATCCATTTGAAGTAGGTGTTTACTGTCTACAGGCTGAATAAAGTGCAAATAATGAGAACCATGACACAGAAAAAAAATATCAGAGTAATACTTTGTTCCAGTGCAGTTCCCCATGGGTATGTCTACACAGCAAAGTTATTTTGAAATAATAGCCGTTATTTCGAAATAACTTTACCAGAGTCTACACAGCCAAACTGCTATTTCGAAATTAAATCGAAATAGCAGAGGGCTTATTTCGAAATTGGTAAACCTCATTCCATGAGGAATAGCGCCAATTCATGAGGAATTGGCCACAGTGACTGTGCCAGCTCCAAGCCTGTCAACCCAGAGCCAGCAGTCGCTGCTCCTGACCCAGTGGTCCCAGCATGAGCCAGGCAGCCAGTGCCAGCCAGCCTCCACCGCTCCCCAGGAACAGTCTGCCAGGTTCCTGGAGCCTGCCAGGGGCCAGAAAAGGTGGGCGCCTGCCTGGTCCAGTGCAGAGATCAGGGACCTAATTCAGATTTGGGGGATGCCTCCAACGTCCATGATCTCCACACTAAACAGAGGAACGCAACCATCTACAGGCGGATGGCTGCCAGCCTGGCCACCAAAGGCCTTGTGTGAACCCAGGAGCAGGTTCACATGAAAATAAAGGAGCTGCAGCAGGTGTATGCCAGGGCCACAGGGGGCAGCTCCCAACCAGGGGCAGACCCAGACACCTGCCCCTATTTTGATGCCGTGGACCGCATCCTGGGGGGCAGGACAGTCCGTGCCCCCCAGGTGGTCATCGACCCTGGGGCAGAGCTTGCTGCCTCCTGCTGCTCCAGCCCCTGCTGCCTCCCCAGCTACCTCTCCTCCTCCCACTCCTCCTCCCACTCCCGCTTCTTCCTCCCTACCTTCCCCACACCCCCAGGGATGCTGAGGTGCAGGGAGACAGTTGGGCCGGCGAGACCCCCAACCCTGAGCCCTGAGCTTCTCCTCCCCCTTCCTCCCCTTGCCTCCGCCTGCCAGCTCCCCCTCCCACCTTCTTTCCACAGTCTCACCTCAGTTTCATTCCCTCCCCACCCCAGTTTTGTTCAATAAAGAGGCTTTGTTGTAATGAACACGTGTCTTTTATTGTAAAGCAGGAAGGGGGTTAGGGAAGGGTAAGTGGAAGGATGTGAGGGAGGAATGAGGCACAAGCCCCCAGTGGGGCACACCAGGGACACAATTACTGCCTGCAGAATGTGCTGCCAGGCTCGCCGTAACACGTCCAGGAGAAGCACCAGAGTGCCCAGGGGCGGCTCCGCCTCCATGCTGCTGAGTGCTATGGTGTCCTGAGTGAGGGCAACCAAAACACACAGAGAAAAAAATGCTTTGCTGTTCCTCAGTGAGGTAGGCAAGCAAGCAGGGAAACCTTAGAACCAGCTGTCCGGGGATGTCCCTTTAAGCACAGGTTTCAGATAGCCTCAGGCAGCAGCCACACAAAGTAACCCCTGACCTGATGCCCTGCCAGAACCGGTTCCGGTAATTCAGCATACTATCAGCGTGGATGCGCTATTTCAAAATAGCAAAACACTATTTCAAAATGCATTTTGTGTCTAGACGCATTATTTCGAAATAAGTATTTCGAAATAACACTGTAGTGTAGACATACCCCATGAGAATAGGGGCTACCTGAAAATGCAAGGACTGAAAGATGGTATATTTAGGATATCAGATTGCTATTGCACCCTGTAGGATGCAGCTATGTGTATTAGAAATGAGCTTTGTGGTTGGCATGTGAATAAAGATGTATGTATGTTTTTCTCTGTGTTCTGTAATAATTACACAATATATCTAACTATAACTATCAGTTATACAAATTAGGGGCCCAGCCCTCCAAACATTTAACTTTACCCATTTAAGCATGTGGGTAGTCCCATTGAACTCAGTAGAAATGTTCAGGTACTTAAACTTAAGCATGTGCAGAAACATTTCCAAAATCAGACCATTAATCAAAACAAAAAACTATCAAAACCTGTTTGGCAAGTCTAAAATGATAGCTGGAAGCAAATTAAAAGCTATATACAAAATATCAGCTTTTTTTCATTCACCTTACTGAATCAAATAGCAAAATAGATATCAGTGCAGTTAAATAATCATTATTTTTATAAAATCATTTTATTTATTTATTTATAGTTTATTCTGAATCATTAGGATGACTGGAATCACATGCTATTCCCAAATGGTTTCTTAGGCACAATGGGAATGTGTGAGAAGTAAAAATTTATAATAATAAACCATCCTACTCTATTCCATTTAAGTCTTTGTAGGCACACTGCATTTATCTTAATGATGGCTTTATGGCTGACTTGATAGGTCAATGCCTTCAATCTCAAGGTATAAATCATGTGTCTCTAGATATTCCATGACCCATAAAATGACTAGTAAAATAGAGATTTCGATAATTACCAGACTGCCCTGTCAATTTGGTGGTAGTTTAGGTACAGTTTCATCTCATGCCCTGTTGGCATTTTGGCAGCAGAACACTCTACAACATGTGAAAAATGAACTGCATTAATCTGCATCACTGCCACAGTAAGCCTCATGTACTTTATAGTTAAACTATAGGCAGATGATTACTTGTTAAAGACTTTCAATTCTCCATGTAATGTGCATGCATAACTCCCATTTCTACTGATGGGACTTAAACATGTGTGTCTGGGAAAAGCAGACCTCTATTCTGACAATACAGGACAAATTTATTGCATCCCTCTCCATAGACCTACTTGAAAAATTCTAAACTTTTTATAATAGACATTATGACAATGTAGACATAGATTGTCTACATGGTTTATTATGATTGTACTAAAACAAAGTTATTTTAACATAATATAAAGCAGAGAGATTTTCTTTTCTATAATAAACTTCTGAAAACAACATACTAATGAAGGAACACACTGCCAAGAATGTGATTCATAGTTTTCTTTTTTTCTTGGGGGAAATAGAAGGGAGTTGTATCCTAAAGGATAAAATCTAAAATAATCAGCTTCTTCCAGATTCACTCTATATTTTAAGGACTGATTCACAGTAAATGCACTGGGGAGCAAGCATGTCTGTTAAGACCCAGAATCCTTTTCAGTCCTCTCCTGACAGAGGCCACTGATCCTGATGCATTCCCTGAAGCTGGTGGCTAGAAGTAGGTCTATTGACAATTGCCTCTTAAGCATGATCCTGCCAAGATAATGCTGTCCTTTGTGCACGCCCAATGATGATGGCTGTAGGAACATGCAGGTCTAGATACTGACTGGTTAAATCATTGTTGAAAATATTTAACTGCAAATTTAATCCTGTCATCTGTTTGTGAGGGAACCTTGTTTACAACATATTCATTGTTACATTCACTGCACAGACAAGCAATTTTCAGCCCCTGTCCTATTCATTTCATCTATTCATTAGTTGCTATTCATGGTGTATGATTCTATCTATCTTTGTTACTTACATGCAACTGTAGTACCTGAGCCATTCTCAAACTGTAATGTGCTGTGCCCTCACAACCTCTTTATTGTAGGGTTAGCAGACACACATAAAGCCTCTAGAATAGTTACATATGACAAAAACTCTTTGTTACTGGAAGTGCGTACAGCTGAAGCTCTCCTCATGTTGCTGGTGCAGCTTCCCTTTCTATTCATGGCAATTTATTTCAGAGATATCTCTTGAGACTGTGGTACAACCTCACATTGGAGAGACTTTCTATGGATGCATCAAAAAACTCCTACTCATGTTGCCAGGCAGCACAGTAACTTTGTTGTGCTATTTATCTTCCTAAGGCCCCAGTGACATAGGAAAAGTAATTATTCCACTCTACTCTGCACTGATTAGGAGTAAATTCTCAATTAGAGTATTGTGTCCAGTTCTGGGCATCACGCTTCAAGAAAGATGTGGACAAATTGGAGAAGGTCCAAAGAAGAGCAATAAAAATTATTAAAGGTCTAGAAAAGAATGAGCTATGAGGGAAGGCTGAAGCAATTGGACTTTTATTGAGCTTGTTTGGAAAAGAGAAGACTAAGTAGGGACATGATAACAGCTTTCACGAATGTAAAAGACTGTTACAAGGAGGAAGGAGAAAAATTATTCTCCTTAACCTCTGATGATAGGACAAGAAGCAATGGGCTTAAATTGCAGCATAGGAGGTTTAGGTTAGACATTAGGAAAAACTTCCTAATTGTCACCGGACTGGACTTGATGACCTCCCAAGTTCTTTTCCAGTTCTAGTATTCAGTGATTCTATGATTGTGATTCATATAAGCCAGCACACTAGGTGGGAAACCCCATGTAGGCTTGGAGATGAAAGATGCTGACAATAGGGGTGTGTCCTAAGCCCAGCCTCTCTCATGTGGTTAGATGCCCAAATCTGAGCTGCAAGGTGATGCCTATTTCTGCTTGTTATTCTTAGCTGTAAACCCTCCCCTGGAGTTATGGGTGTCTGGTTTGTTTGTTTGTTTGTTTGTTTGTTGTTTTTAAAGAAGCCAGGGGGAGGAGATTGTGGTGCTCACCTTATAATTTTTAGCTCTGTCCCTGGGATGTTGGAGACCCCAATTTTTCCCCATACGCCATACCCGCCAGAGGAGGAAAAATAATTTGAAGATGGGTTCCCTCACCTCTTGGGAGACTACAGTGAGCCAATGGGCTAAAAGTTATATGGTGGGCACAGTCACAACTTCCTCTTGCCAGAGTTGGAATGGGACCAAGTCTGGTAATAGGCATCTGAACACACCTGCTGGATGATCAAGACCTGCATGTGAGTTACGCAGCCAAAGGTCTATATCTCTCCAATTCACACTCTGAGACTTAGGTGGGAGAAAGCTGTCTGGATGCTGAGGGAACTTTTATATAGTAAACTTAGAGGCCAAGTTAGATTAGGTACCTATAGCTCTTTGACAGGAATTTTGTGCATTGCAGTGGTCCCAAAATTGGGGCTTAAGTGCCTAAAACATGGACTTAGGAACCAACTTATTTTGTGTATCCAGGCCTATATGTCTTTACTTCATGTTTGCATAGCACAAAAGAGACTTTGGTCCCTGACAGGGACCTTTAGGTGATACTATAACAAGCAAATGATAGTAATTTAGACATTTATGAATAAGGAATAAAGCATGCTACTGTTCTTCTTGGAGCAAGATCATCCCTTTTATTCACAAATGTCTCTGCAAATACCATTTTTTTATTATCCAATCAGCTCTCGTTCTAGTACACCTGTTGCAACATTTTCCTTGTTAATCATCCTACGCTTTCCTTTATCTATTCCATTTCTTTCAGTAATACTCCCATGTGTGCTCAAATGACTTCTCTCAACATTTAACTCAACGTGTTGATTAGCAGTAGCTGGCTTTTAATATTTTAATATTTAAACTAGTTTAATTTAAAAGAGATTCACTTTACGTTTAGAGTACTGCATGCTAAATTTCTGCATGAATGAGGCCCAGTTAACAAAATAATACAGCCAAATCAACACGTACAATTTTTGAATTATTGTCACTGCTGTATTCTGTCAACCAAAAGTTAAGAAAAAAATGCCACCAGCTAAGTCACTTGGTGTAAAGGTGGTCTTTTTTTTTTGTTATTGCTGTATTATTCTAAGAAATGTATACAATTTGTGAAAGATCAGGAATTGGGAGTATTGTGAGCAACACATGAGAAGTCATTCTTCTGCTCTACTCTGTACTGATTAGGCCTCAAATGGAGTATTGTGTCCAGTTCTGGGCACCAGATTTCAAGAAAGATGTGAAGAAATTGGAGAAGGTCCAGAGAAGAGCAACAAAAACCATTAAAGGTCTAGAAAACATGAGCTATGAGGCAAAGCTGAAGCAATTGGGCTTGTTTAGTTTAGAAAAGAGAAGACTAACAGGGAAAATGATAGTGGTTTTCAGGTATTTAAAAGGGTGTCACAGGGAGGAAGAGGGAAAATTGTTCTCCTTGGCCTCTGATGATAGAACAAGAAACAACAAGCTTAAACTGCAGCAAGGGAGGCTTGGGTTGGACATTAGGAAAAACTTCCTAACTGTCAGGGTAGTTAAACACTGGAATACATTGCTTAGGGAGATTCTGCAATCTTCCTCACTGGGTATATTTAAGAGCAGGTTAGACAGCCATCTATCAGGGATCATATAGACTGTACTTGGTCCTGCCATGAGGGCAGGGGATTTTCTACCTCATGAATACCAGAGTGTTTTCGTATTATCACATTGTCAAAACAACTGGCTAATTTGGATTTGAAACACTAATAGGATTTTTCTGTACACTTTCAGAAAATAAACAGGAATATTTTCAAACCATTTTCTTTAGGGCCTAGTTAACTGTGCATCTTGTGGTGGAACTTAGTTAACTGGACTTTAGTTAAATATTCTACTGGTGAAGCAACAGACAATAAAGAACCCCTGGTTGTTTTGGCCTCACATTGTTTAATGGAGTTTCCTACAGGTATCATTCAAATGGTTCTTACTGCTGGGTCTTGCACTTGCAGCACAAGGCAGAAGGGAAATCCCCCAGCGTTAGGTCCTGGTGGGTTTCACATATAAAGCAACTTGCCAGTACTGCTTTGCCATCTAATATATTCAGCTTCACTTCCTTTGTCAGGAACAGGAAAGAAAGTGCTCCTTAACCTTCAAAAATCAGTAGTTCAACATGGAGCTCTGTGTCCTATTGTGACACAGTGTCTGCCTCAGTTTCTCCTCACCACTGTATTTTGGTTTCCTTCTGAGTTTATAGGACATTTTATATTAGGGGATCCATCTCTTTCTCTCTATAGCAGTGGTGGGCAACTTGCAACCCATGCACCACATGCAACCCATCAGGGTTTTATGTGTGACCTGTGAGACATTTTATTTACCATTGCCCACACATGGGTTGTTAGATTCCACTGGTTTCTGTCCATGTAGGTTTTTTTTCCAGCTGGTATTACTAAAGTAACACGAATGTAAAGTAAGGGCACATAAAGTGAGGTGTGTGGTGATTGCCCACAACATTGACCATGAGAACCATGTGCCTGCTCTGCTTCCAATCAAAGTGTTACTAGGGTTCAATCAGCCCACCCTGGAATTTCTAGGTGCACAAGGGCAGTTAGCAAAACTACCCTATCCTGAGAGACCGTCTTGGTTATGAAAAATCTTGTGACCCACTGAAATGAAGGAGGGCCTACTCACTAGCTTAGTTTGCCCATCATTGCTCTGTAGAAATGAGTGCAGGCGCAGCCCAACTCTGGCTCGTTCTTACTGGATACAGGACCTACCTTATATATCCTGCTTCCTCTTCTCAGCAAATATTATTTTGTAGCCTGTAGTCACAGGATCTCTGAAGACAATAAGTACCAGGATGTCTTGCTGTTTGAATAGGACTGTGCAAACCCATACACCCTCCTTATGAGAGTCAGAAAAACCTGTTAAACTATGCCAGAATATTTACTTATTTTAATATATGCATACCTAAAAGGCACAATTCTTACTCTCTAAACCTTTCTAAGATGAGGGGCCGCTGGCCCACAGAAAAAGCAGCCAGGAGTCGCACAGGGGAAGAGCGGGGTGGGTGTGTGTCTGGAACGCCAGTGTAGGCTCCTCAGTGCTAGGGGGAAGTCCTGAGCCTCGGTGGCCAGATCCAGGCAAACCAGGAGCTGCATTTGGCCCGCAAGCCTTAGGTTTCCCACTCCTGCTCTAAACACGTCTCACAAAATTGTACATAGCACAACTCTTACAAAAGCAACAAATTCTGTAATTTATCCTTTCTGTACATCAACTGAAGAATTTATTTAAAAATTCACCATTATGTTCTCCTTCTCAAGGCTAAAGAAAATAATTTGCAGATTAACAAATTCACACCTAGCAGGACCCCTGGTGTCCCTTGCGTGCCAAGATCTTCCACATTTTATAGGTTAAAAAAAATAGCGTGAACAATATCCAGAAATCAACAGGCAGCCAATTCAAAGCATGCAATCCCAATCACTGTGAGTTATACCTGTCCTAGCATATGGATGTCATGACCAAAAAGTCCGTAATTGAAAATGAGTGTTTCATTTCCCAACACTAGGGGGAAGGGTTAGAGGATGGGAAAGAACCAAAAAGCCACCCCCTCGCCCAAAAAAGTGCCAAGGGAGGAGATTCCACTTGCCTTGTGAAGAAGTATTACCCCAAAAAAAAGCAGGAACCCACAAATGCAGTATCTTTAGCGCAAACATAGTTTGTTAGGATTCATTTAAATAGATAGCTGCAATGCCCTGCATTGATTGGGAGAGGACAAAATCCCCTTGTATATTCCTCATCTTTTTTTCAATAATTTTTAGATAGTGCTTGTGATGGGGTGTGGTCACAGAAGATCCCTGGGGGTGCTGACAAAGCCACTGCCACTCGCCTTCCTGCTGTCTGGGGTTTCTCAGTGCTCAGTCTTGCTGGGCCAGCTCCTACTCTTCCCCAGCCAAGGCACTGAGCTGAGATTACTGCCCCCCTCTCCGAGAAGCAGTACAGACATTGAATCTCTTCAGGTCTAAGGAAAATTTAATTTAGGGCCCACCTTCCTGGGATACCACTCCCCAAATCGGATCAGAACCCCAAAAGATTTATTTAGGTACGTCCCCTTTAGCAATGTAAGGGGGAATGTGCACACTGATTGCTCCCCCAGGTAACAGTTATTTACACTGGGCTTGATAGTAAGTAAAGTGATTTTATTAAGTATAAGCAGTAGGATTTCAGTGGTTATAAGTGAGAACAGGCAAAGCAAAGTAGATTACAAATTAAAAGTAACAGAAAACACTTAGCTAATTCTAACACTAAATCCTCAGTGCAAACTTATTACAAACTCACCCTAAAACTATTTATTTTCCAGCTAAGCCTTCAAACCAGGGAAGTCTCCTTTTCCCTGGGGCCTTTGGTTCATTCCCCTGGCTGTGCCAGCCAAAGACAAAACATTCCTACTATCCTATTGTTTTTAAAGATTCCCTTTTTGCATGGGAAGTCACCTGACCAATCCCTACCAACCACTGCTAAGATTTAAGGACAAAAGGCTATTTGCATATGATTACCCAGACATTGAGGCCTCCCAGCAGTGAAATTATCCTTGATAGCTTTCCATTTACCCATTTAAAATCATAAAGCATTTCATACTCATATGTCTAACTTCACACGCAAGAACGATACATACACCAAAATAAGATAAACAGATTCAGCGGATTATGACACAGGTTACCTGAGAATTTGCCCAAAGCATCTTTGAGTTATGTATATATGTGATCATAAATCCATTTCATAAAGCATGGGGTGGGGGGGCACCACAGTGCTTACTATGAACACATTTTGGAACCCTGACCTCTGCAGCTAATTTACATCAGATGTGATAATGTACAGTAAGGGAGAGAATCCTCTTAATTTTTTATCTGTATTAGACTGCGCAGTGCTGACAAAATCAAAATAGACTAAAAAGTGACTTTATTAAAACAAGTCAATCTGAGTAAAGACAAATATAGAGAAGAGTGTTGATGAATCAGATGACACCATTTTATATTGTGACTTTTCTGAGTATTGAGTAGTACTACACTTTAATTATAGTGAGGAAAAAAAGAGTTATTAACAACCAGACAGGAAGGTACCACATAGTGACACAAATGAGCATTGAAAAGATGGGCTTTCCTGTTAAAACTATGCAAGGTGAATACTAGGCTGCTTACCAGTTGGAAGAGAACAAGATGAGACTTCTAATCCAATCCCATTAAACTGTACTTGAATCTATCTTAGCAGACAGAATAAACAGAATAGTACCTAACTCTCCTCAGCACTTTTTTTCTGTAACTCTGAATGTGCTTTACACAGGAGGCAAGTATCATTATTCTCATTATCATTATTAAAGACAGGCAAACTGAGGCACAGGGAGGGGAAGTGACTTGTCCAAGGAAGCCATGCCACAACCAGGAATAGAATCTGTATCTTCTGAGTCTTAGTCCAGTGCACTATCCACTAGGCAACAGTGCATCTCTCATGGTAAATAACTGTACTAGAGTAAAAATGTATCTGAGACAAACAGAAGTCAATAAAGGTCAGCTCAGTGTTATAATCAATGTCAACACACTGACAAGATATTCTTTGTAAGACATTATAAAGGGAACAACAAAGATGAAGTTTCATAAAGTTTCATAAAGTTTATAACCTTATGACAGACAATCTCAGTTTTGTTCAAATACCTGTCTGAAATTCTCGAAGAAAGATTATTTACAGAAAGATAGAGAAAAGGCTTAAAATACACCCTAGTCTCAACAATCGCAGTTAAAAAAATAAGATCAGCAAGGTCATTTAAAGTTGCTATTACAGTCAGACACCAAGAATAACTGGATTGACTTCTGCCCTGCTTATGACAGTTTGTATAACAAAGCAAATTCACAAGCAAGAAACAGAATATCTGAAAGATTTGTAACAAATATAAGATGTGACTTCTTACATTGCCTCCTACTTGTTTTTTACTTGTTCAGTGCAGATAATGTGTTTGGTGCTGCACGAAGCACATTTTTTTCTCATCCCTGAGAGAAGATGTAAAGAAAGTAATAAAAGCTTTTCAAAACAGCACCAGACCAGCAGGCACAATTAAATGAAGAATAATCTTTTAAGCAGCCTATTAAATACTGAAGATCTTATAAGCTCCTTGAGGGAAATATTTTGAAAATTCTGGCCAATTATTTTTCCCCACACACTTATAAAAATATTTATTTATATTATAATATTTGGCTTTTGGCATGCATTAATTGGCAAATATTTTAAAAAAATTATAGGACACTAACCTTGGACTGTCTTTCCTCTACAAGCAACAAATGAGTTAAAATTTCTTGTATTACAGTGGCATGTGTGTATATTCACATGCACATGGTTTAATAAAATGCTTAATAAAATGAGTGCACACTATAAAATTGCATACAATGGTGTTAAGGGAACATAATTTAGGCTGCAGAGTCAAGCTCTTGAAAGTTAAGTAATTCCCAGGCAACCTGATTTTGACTCTCTTTGCTTTAAGATAGTTTTAAATACACGATCGCATGGTATCAGGACCTATGCTTTATTCAATGCACAGGATGATGATAGTCAAGGAAGGAGGCAACTATTCAATAATTCTTGTCATCCTCATCTTTCCATGTGTGGCCCTATATGATCCCTTATATACTGCATGCCTTCCAAGCCTGAATAAAGAATTATTCATTTCCTTGCAGTCTTTTCTTCAAAAGCCACCACCACAATAACTTCATGTGTAACCAACATTAATGAATGTAGTTTCACAATTTGTGAGATAAGTGATTGTTCTCCTATCCTACAGATGTCATGAGTGATTTGTTCAAGGACACACAGAGTATGTCTAGACTACATCCCTCTGCTGACAGAGGCATGTAAAATAGGCTACCCGACATAGTCAATGAAGCAGGGATTTAAATATCCCCGGCTTCATTAAAATAAAAATGGCCGCCACGCTGTGCCGGCTCAGCTGATCGTCGGCACAGCGCGCGGCAGTCAAGACGCAGATCGGTCGACAAGGGAAGCTTTTGTCGACCGCTCCTGTAAACCTTGTTTTTTGACATCACATAATAAGAGATAAGATCGGGGGAGAAAAAAGTCCTAGGGCCTTTAAGGATCATGGATTTGCAAGCAATCTGGTATCTGGGGAATATCACTTGAACAACTATCTTGATCACAACTATCTTGTTGTGTTGTGAGCAAGATATGAGAAGTCATTCTTCCGCTCTACTCTGCGCTGGTTAGGCCTCAGTTGGAGTATTGTGTCCAGTTCTGGGCACCGCATTTCAAGAAGGATGTGGAGAAATTGGAGAGGGTCCAGAGAAGAGCAACAAGAATGATTAAAGGTCTAGAGAACATGACCTATGAAGGAAGGCTGAAAGAATTGGGTTTGTTTAGTTTAGAAAAGAGAAGATTGAGGGGGGACATGATAGCAGTTTTCAGATATCTAAAAGGGTGTCATAAGGAGGAGGGAGAAAACTTGTTCATCTTGGCCTCTGAGGACAGAACAAGAAGCAATGGGCTTAAGCTGCAGCAAGGGAGGTTTAGGTTGGACATTAGGAAAAAGTTCCTAACTGTCAGGGTAGTCAGACACTGGAATAAATTGCCCTGGGAGGTTGTGCAATCTCCATCTCTGGAGATATTTAAGAGTAGGTTAGATAAATGTCTATCAGGGATGGTCTAGACAGTATTTGGTCCTGCCAAGAGGGCAGGGGGCTGGACTCGATGACCTCTCGAGGTCCCTTCCAGTCCTAGTTTTCTATGATTCTAAGGAAGTTAGTAATTAATGGGAAAGCCCAAGATGACCTCTCTGCTATTCTTCCTCCGGACTGTTGTAAGCTTTATTATTATTACTTATTTTTATTATCATGGCACTGAGGAGCCTTATGGTATGTCTACACTGCATACCGAAATAGCTACCCCACATCTTAAGAAGCCACCCGTTATTTTGAAAAATAACGCTATTGCGCTATTTTGGCATCCCGATAATTCTCATTCCATGAGGGTGTAGAGATGTCTTGAAATAGCACGTTATTTTGAAATTTGGCTCTGTGTAGACTATTTTGAAATTAAAAAGAAATAAGATACACAATTTCGAGTTTAAGGTGCTGTGTAGAGGCACCCTTAGACATGGACCAGCACTGCACTGTTGTAGGCTCTGTAAAAACTGAAGAAAAAGAAGACCTCTTCCCCAAAGAGAGAGCATGGAGACACTGAGATGAAATGCTAGGCAGTGGTCTCAGCAGAGCAGAGCAGTCTAAACATTGTCAACATTTGTTTAGCTTCTCTGCAAAGGAGAATTTCAAGGAGGGTTTTAAAGGTGAATAATGAGATTATTTTGCTTTTGTTGTGAGCAGCTCCTCCCATGCATGAGGGGCAGCACAGGAGAAAGCATAAAAGATGCTCATTTGAAAGAATAAGTGGATGACTGACATCCCTTGATAGCCCTTGAGAGATAAGTAAGGTGGAGGATAGGTTCTGAGGGACCTTGAATATGAAAAGAAGCAATATACAGTTTGATGCTATGGAGAAGAGGGAGCTAGTGAGTACTGGTTCTCTATAGCTATTCCCAAACCTCTTTAGATTTTAATCTTCTAGTTTTAATTCATCAAGCTATTTTTGACAGACCAAGCTCACTGATGCTTATGTTTATGCTCAGCCTCTCAAGGATCAGTAATGTCAGATCCGACAACAGCATGCAAATTAGGTTTGTGACTTACAAAGGATTGGCTGACTAGATAAATTAGCATAATTATTCAACCTCAGCAAGAAGTAGAAGTTATGTCAGCAGGAAAGTGTCTCCTGCTGACATAGTACCAGAATGGACAGCGTGAAACTTGAAGAGCTTTTTCACATTCCCGAACAACATAAATTACATTGAATTAAAAGAGTAGTTGTAACTTGGCCTAGGATGCTGCAACAGAAGACCTGGCCAGAGAGGTTCAGAGGTTGACAAGGACAGGAGGGGGATAAATAAGTTAGTGATTTAACTATGTGAGTGGGAAAGATTAATTACTGTCCATCACACAATTGTAACAATATGGTTTTTCTATGGCCACATTTAAAGTGACCATATTCTCTGAACCAAAAATAGGAACACCTTAGCCATGTCCCTGAGACCATTAGCCACGCCTCTGACTCCTTAGATGCTACCCATCTGCCACAGGAAATCCCACCTCTGGGGTAGTACTTCCTGGTTCAAGATGGACACATGACTGGAAGGGTGTCATGTGACCCCCCCTCTAAGAATTCATCCTCCTTCTTCCAATAGGGATGGGTTTGGGCACTATAGGAGCCCCATGCAACCATACTACAATAACCCAGGCTCCAGATCTAGAGTCCTATGACACTGCAGCACTAGGAGTCCAACCTTGATTCAAGATGAGATCCTGGGTCCAAGACCTATTATTCTGCAGTGTTGATGCAGCTCCATTTGACTCAGGGCCTGGGAATCATCAAGAACTATCCCACAATTTCATGGGACAACTTCCTTAGTCCTCTTAATGGATGATGCTTACTTGCTCCAATTAACTGGTAATCAGAGGGGGGCTGAAGCAGGCCCCCATCTGCTATGGGAACTGGGGTTCTTCGTGTCTAAGCAGAGGTTGTGTCTAAGCAGCCCGTCTGTTGGGAATTGGGGCGGGGTCTGCAGGCAGGGACTGCACCAGTGTCTATATGGGGAGTCCAACTTCCTGTGGACAGAGGTTGCTCCAGAGGGAGCTGGGAGCTAGCATCGGCCCCAGTGTGACCTAACATTAACTGATTAACTGATTAATGGGAATTTACCTCCTTAATGAGATATACTGCAAATGCATTTTTGAAGTTACTGCAAAACTATCAAGTGTCCTCTGTTTCCACAAGCCAGAATGACAATACTGAACTAACCATTACAACTACAAGGTGGAGAAGACCATGTCACTAACCCACCCCACCAGCTTGCAAGAAAAAATTTCCCATGGAGTTCAATGGGGTTGGGCTATTTTATATGTAAAACTACTGAGAAATGTGTATGTCAATACCATGATGGCAATGCTTAATAATACCTAATAATAATTGCCAAATCCCAACCTCTTACAAAGCGCCTGATCCAATTTAAATTTTAAGCTAGGATTGGGTGCAAAGCAATCTGTTGGTATTACCCAAGAAGATCCAGTTAACATTTAGTCACCCTTCAAAAATATAAGGGGACAATCAGTCAAAGCCCTACCGCTTCATATAGGTGATCTTTGAAGAAAATTGGAGAGACTTTGAATTTACTTCTTCTGAAAGCAGCTCTTTCTCTCACTGGATGTGGGGTCTTTAGCACAGATTTCCCTTTGTGAATCAGAATAACTCAGAAATG
This sequence comes from Rafetus swinhoei, assembly GCA_019425775.1. Taxonomy (NCBI): domain Eukaryota; kingdom Metazoa; phylum Chordata; order Testudines; family Trionychidae; genus Rafetus; species Rafetus swinhoei. The sequence continues at coordinate 35,729,968 of CM033440.1, forward strand.
TATTGTCACAGCAAACTCCATTCAGGTTTAGGCAATGTGCAGTCCAAAGACAGAAGAACAAATCTCTTGAAGCTGGAAGTCAAAACATCTCACTTCTTCACAGAGCTCACAAAGGGCTTGTTCACCCAGACACACAAGTCATGACAATTCTTTCTGGAGAGAGATAATACATCCTGCCTCTCAGTGGATGCACAAAGTGTTTTTAACACATTGTTTAAATCATCAACTGCTTGGATGAGGAAAACTCACAAAAAGTTTGTCCATCATCCACACCAGAGTGACACGGTGATTTCATCACCATGGTAACAGATCCATTCTCTCTGTGGGCTCTTCTGGAGCAACAGGGAGCCTGGGGTGGTCTCTCAGGGGAGAGGCCAGGTATACCTCTATTTCAGTGATTCTCAACCTTTTTGGCCTGTGGACCACCTCACTCAATGTAAACCTTTCACTGACCACCATTAATTATATAATTACACCTGAGCCATTTTTCTAGTGCTGCAGTTAGGGAGAACAGTTTAATTTAAATTTTTAAACAGATTAAACATTTTAACTTTCTCAAACTTGATTTTAAATAAAATAAAATATTAATTTATGTCCAATACAAAAGGTTTCAATGTTTTCTTTATTTATGGCAGGAATGGGGAAACTTTTTTGGGTCAGGGACCATTGATCCACTGAAAAATCATTGGAGACCACACAAGAGAGAGGCAAAAGAACTCCTCCCCAAACCCCCAACCCTCACCAACGTGGTCCCCAACTGAGACATCTCACTCCTCTGGCATTCCAGCCCAAGGGGTGGGGGGGGAAGGGACAGGGAGAACTAAGGTTCAGCTCTTCCCATAGATCAGATTTACTTTGCTGGTGGACTTTATGGAGCCCCCTTAGGTTCTGGGGTGGGGACAAAAATGAGGGGTTCAGTGTGTGTGAAAGGGCTGCCAGTGAGTGGGATAGGTATGCGGTGCAGAATCTGGGAGGGGGGGGGCAGAAGAGGGAGAGATTGCAAGGTCTGGGTGGGAAGTAGGATGCTGAAGCAGGCTGGGAGTAGGGTGTCTGGCCAGGGGGGAGGGAGAAAGAGCAAGGGAGGGTGCAGTGTGTGGCCAGGAGGGAGAGTGTAGGAGCAATGGTGGATGCAGGAGTGGACTAGAGGTAGGGTGCCTGGCCAGGAGGAAGGTGGTATGGCCAAGAAGGAGTGTGCAGGAGCGGACTGGGGGTAGAATGTCTGGCCAAGAGGGAGAGTGCAGGAGCCGAGTTGGGGTTGGTATTGGACCTCCCTGGTCTGGCACCCTGTGGACCAGACTGGTCCCAATGAGGGATTTTTCTTTATCTGGGGAGGTCATTTCAGGCCCCCTGCTACCACCTGCCATACTGGGATTCCTGGCACCTCCTTTCCCCCAAAGCCCAGCTGAGTGGCGTGTCAGTTCCTTGAGCCCCCCCAACCCAGCTGAGCCACACACCGCTTTTCGATCCCCCTGGCCCAGCTCATCCGCGGTCCGCGTTTTGGCCCCTTCCACACCGGCCAGCTCAGCTGCGGGTTGCTTTTTAACCCCCTGGCCCAGCTCAGACATGGATCGCTTTCTGCCCCAGCCCAGCTCAGTCATGGGCCACTTTTTGGCTCCTTCCACCCTGGCTAGCTCAGCTGTGGACTGCTTTTTGGCCCCTCCCCCTGGCCTGGCCCAGCCCAACTCTGCCATGGGCTGCCTGTCCACCTCCTGGCCCAGCTAAGCTGCGTGCTGCTTGTCTGCAACCCTCCCAATCCCCAGCCGCTTACTTGCTTTCACGTGCTCCCAACAGGCAACACCTCCTGATGCTGCTATTAGCTGGATTCCCCAGATGCAGGGAGAGCCTTGGAAGTGTCCTTGACTCCTATATTCTCCCAGCCAAAGGAGGGGAAGGGAAGGAGAATCCACTGTGCAGCCGCTTCTAGCTGCATTTGGAGCCTGGGGACTTTCCGGGACATTTCAGTGCTGCACGGGGCATGGGAACAAGACATTAAAATATCCCTGGAGATATTTAAGAGTAGGTTAGACAGACATCTATCAGGGATGGTCTAGACGGTGCTTGGTTCTGCTGTAAGGTCAGGAGACTGGACTTGATGACCTCTCGAGGTCCCTTCCAGTTCTAGTGTTCTTTGATTCTATGATTAAAAATTGGGACTGTCCCAGGAAATTTGGGATGGATGGTCATCATAGCCATATTGGAATGCCTAAAGCCTTCCTCTGCAGCCAGAATGAAGAACAGCAGCCATTAGCTGTAAAGCTGAGAGTTACATACTCACATTCCATCTAAATTGCATTAAAATAGTGTCACACCAGACTGTTAAGAAGGAGATACTGTCCTAAAGGTACCCACTGTCACCAGATAAAGAAACAGATCTCAAGATGGATAAAGAAAATTTAGTTTAACAGCATTTCATCTGGCAAGAAACTATTTATTAATAGTTGAGGTTGTGAAATCCTCATTCTCTGATTATGGTCCTCATTTTCCTATTGCTGGTCTATATGATCGGTCTGGTTTTTAATTGTTTCTGTCTGCTGTATAATTAACTTTGCTAGGTGCAAATCAACTAATGTGGTGAGGTATGATTGGTTAGATAATTCTGTTCAGTGTGTTATGATTGGTTAGTAAAACTATACTAAAATAATTGGCTAAGGTATAGCTAAGCAGGACTCAAGTTTCACTACATATAAACTGGGGTCCAAGAAAGAGACCAGCAGGAAAGGAAAAGAGGGAGGAAACAGGAAAGGAAGAAAGGAACAGCAAGAAGAAGAAGCTGACACCAGCCCTGTACTACAGAAAGTATGCTATGAAATAAATCCTCTAGGAAGCATAGAGATGCCATACATCACACTTCATGCAGTCTTTGGTTTTCCTTTGACACAGAAACAAAGTAGTCCAGGAGAAGGCAAATAACAGATTGTGGTTTCAGAGCAGCAGAAAGTTTATTTTATTTTTTCCTGTACATAGTTTTGTTAATAATAGAAGATTTATCATGACATCACTCAGCCCATCTGTGAGATACTATAGGAAGGATGAGCTACAGTGGATGAGTGATTGCTCATTGCTTCCATATGTGTTATTTAAAATCATTGCAGCCTAATTAAACCACATTACTCTTGTCTTATTGTTTTTTCCCGAACCTATGACATGTGCTGCCATTTTCCTATATTTTTAAGGTAGTCAGTTATGGTAGACAAGTTTGAAATAAATAAATGGCATTAGGAGGTGTTTTTTTACAGTGAATTGTAAACAGGAAAAAAAAAGGAGATGAACTTTGGAAGAACGGCAGGTTTTTAAATTAGATATATGTCTCTGACAGGGAAAGGGATTCTAGATATGAAAGTGACAACTTTTAATACATTGTAAAAGAGCCAGATTGTAAGCATGTGCTGTTGTCCTCATAAGGATAAAGCAATTAGAGCTGTTCAACTATGTCATAAGGCCATTTACACCTAATAGACAGGCTCCTTAAATAAAATGGTTGGTATCTGTGCTTTCGCACCAAATTATATGAGAACTCTCTGCTGTAAGTACATCTTTCCATATGGCCATCGTGTGCACATCGTGACTACTGTATTATAATATATTCTTTTATGAAAAGAGCGCATAGGAAACATTGAGTGAATAGCAATATCTTAAATTAATTCAAATAGCACTGATTTTAACCTCTGAACTAGTTAGTCGACTACAGTGAATGAATTGCCCAGATACAATGTGATTCCTTTATTAGGAGCTATGTTAGTGGTAATATACTTGAAAAGGTTCATTGCCATGTATTTTTAACAGGTTTTTTTTGCCTATTTGTCCTGCATTCTAGTGTTGTATCCAATTATATGTTCATATTTGGTGCAGTTGGACATCCTTGGAAGAAAATAAGTTTTTATGTTTTTATTTTTCCTCATGGGAAATGTTAGGGTGATTGTGTGATGTGATTTTAAATGGGAAGAATACATTTCTAGAAAATTTGGAAACTAAGGCAGGTTCTCAGGAAAAAAGTTGGGTGTGGAGGGGAAAAACAGCCCCCTTGCCTCCTTTTACATCAGATTTTTTTTAATGATTTGTACAAATCTAAAGCCTTCTTTTCAACAATTTTCTTTAGGCAACTGTTAACTGACAGCATTTAAAAAGTGATTGAGAAACAGTCTTGTTATCCACTGGTTTACATAAGCTGTTTTTCTCTTTTAAGTTGATAAAGTTAAAGATTTCTTAATTTTTTTCCTTAGGCAACACTTTAAAAACACTGATAGATTATCTGGGTTTTCTTTTGTTTGTTTGTTTTAATCCATCCAAACAATAAGTCTTGTTAAACTCCTAAATTAGGACAAAATTTAAACTGCAGCAAGGGAGGTTTAGATTAGACATTAGAAAAAACTTCCTAACTGTCAGCATGGTTAAGAACTGAAATAAATTGCGTAGGGAGGTTGTAGAACCTTGTCATTGGAAATTTTTAAAAGCAAGAGAGACAAACACCTGTTAGTGATGGTCTAGAACAGGGGTGGGCAAGAGGCATCTAGCAGGCTGGATGCAGCCCACGGCCGCCTTCTCGCACCCTTACTACAGAGCAGCTGCAGCCACTTTAAGCAGCCAGTTGCTAATTGTTCTGCAAGTTGGGCAGGGAGGAGAAGGCTTCCCATGCTCTCCCTGCCTCTTATCAAAATCCCCAAGCTCCCACTGGCCAGTTTCTGGCCAGTAGAAGTTGAGAAATGTTGCTGAAGGTAGGGGCAGACAATGAAGCCTCCTCACTCTCCCCTCCCCCCTTCAGCAGAGCCACGTGGAGTAGCTCCCCCGCCAGCGCACAGACAGGAAGTTTGTTTTGGGTTTGTGGAGAGCTGCTGGGAGCCAACTAGGTAAGCCCCTCCCAGCCAGAGCCTGCCTTTGGTACTCCGGCTCTCTCACCTCTCCAGCTATCTGTCCCAAGCCACCACCCAAACCCTCTGCATTGTCTCTCCTCACAGCCTCCAACCACCACTCCCTCCTGCACCCTCCCCGGGCCAGAATCCTCCCCTGCACCCATAACCCTCCTGGACCCTGCATTCCATTTCCCTGCACCCCATTTCCCTACCCCATGTCACCACTCTAATCCTCTGGCTTCAAGATTAAGCTAGATGGGTTTACGAAGGGGATGGTTTGATGGGATAACATGATTTTGGCAACTAATTGACCTTTCACTATCAGTGGTAAATAGGCCAATGGCGGGATGATAGGAGTTACTACAGAGAACTTTTTCCTGGGTGTCTGGCTGGTGAGTCTTGCCCACATGCTCAGGGTTCAGCTGATCGCCATACTTGGGGTCGGGAAGGAATTTTCCTCCCGGGTAGATTGGCAGAAGCCCTGGAGGTTTTTCGCCTTCCTCTGTAGCATGGGGCACGGATCACTTGCTGGAGGATTCTCTGCATCTTGGGGTCGTTAAACCATTTGAGGACTTCAACATCTGAGATATAGGTGAGAGGATTATTCTAGGAGAGGGTGGGTGAGAGTCTGTGGCCTGCATTGTGCAGGGGGGTCAGACTAGATGATCATAATGGTCCCTTCTGACCTTAAAGTCTATGGGTACGTCTACACTAGCTCGTTAGTTCGAGCTAGGTAGGGTAATGAGGGCAAGCTGAGTTGCAAATGAAGCCCGGGATTTAAATATCCCGGGCTTCATTTGCATGTTCCCGGGCGCCGCCATTTTTAAATCCCCCTTAGTCCGAACTCAGTGCCCGCGGCTACACGCGGCACGGAGTAGGTAGTTCGAATTAAAGATCCTAATTCGAACTACCGTTACTCCTCGTGGAACTACCGTTACTCCTCTCCTGAACCCATAACCCCTCCTGGCCCCTGGCCCACAAACTCCTGCCCCAGATCACAACTTTCTCCTTCCCCCCAAACTCCCTCTCAGACCCCACACCCCACTCTTCCATCCCAAGCTCCCTTCTACACCACATCTACTGTCCCAGGCCCTGTGCCCCCTCTACAGAAATGCAGCCCTTCACCACTTACCAGAATGGTAGAGTGACTCCCCCCCCCCATTGAAAACTATTCCCCACCCCTGGTCTAGATAATACTCGGTCCTACCTTGCGTGCAGGGGAGTGAACTAGAAGACCTCTTCAGTTCCCTCCTAATCCTGTCATTCTATGATCCCATGAAAAGTGCATACAGGGGAGCCAACGGTGTTGCTGGGTCCCTGGGCAAGGTGAGGGGGAGCACCTCTGCATTCCTGGAAGGGGCGGGCCTCAGGCAGAAGGGATGGGGCTAGGGACAGCCAGCACACCTCACTGGCCCTCCTACCCACCAAGCTCCCCTTGCAGCTGCCCACAATTTAAAGGACCTAAGGCTGAAAGCCACCACTGCAATGACCGGGAGCCCCGGACTCCTTTGAATTCCTGGGACCCACAGCAATTGCCCCCTTTTCTTCCCCTATTTTCTTTAATAACCTTTATTTTTCTTCCCTTTCTTAAATATACATTATTTGCCTTTTTCTTTAAGAAGCCTTAAAGAAACCTCAGTTTTCCTTAATAATTTTCATTTTCCTCTTTTTAGCAAACTCCCATATTTTTCTTCTCACAGCCTACCTCATTTTCTGAATTATCTAAAACCTGTTCTTCACATATAAAATCTCACGCCCACAATCATCCCTAACATTCCCAATGGAAAAAAATCCTCTTTTCTCCTGAACGACTAACATCAAAAGGGCCCATAACCAGATATGGAACTGGAGGACAGGCTGCTAGATGAAAAAGGGATATGGAAACCTAGCAATATAGTGCTGAACCATATCAACAGCATTACTGTTTACTTTTATTATCCTATTTTAACCTTTTCTTTGTGTTTAACAGTCCAGCTATGCATCTTATAAATCTCAGGAGAAAATACACAGCATATTTTCATATAATAATATGAGCAACAATTTTTCATCTCTTAAGTCAAAGAATTCTTCCCCAGCAACAGCTTCACAGTAAAATTAGGTGCAGTTATTTAACCCAGTACTCCCCTTTTCAAATACATACCTTAATTTATCTGTTCCAGCTTTGTACCTTGAGATTCGAGCCATTGACAGAGGAACTGATAGAGCGTCTAGCCAGCGCTTCTCATATTTTGGTTCATTAGCTATGGGTGAGGAAGGTGACGATGGAGCCTGTAGAGAATAAATGAGAATCTGTAAGAACAGTCTATCAGATCATACAGTGCAGAAAGTATGAAAATGCATCTGGGTCTGTGCGTTCTTTACAAACTAGTAACATATAGTAATATAATTTTTTAAGAAAGAGCGTTAAGGAAAGAAATCAAGAATGTATGTATAAACAAAACAGACATGTCAGTGCTATAATGGTATTTTTATTTTATTATTTGTGTGATGTTAAGTCCACTTATAATTTACAATAAATTATGTTAATTTGAATGTCAGTGTTTTGCTCATAAATCTCCTACCGCATTCCATCCCAATTCACTCTAATTACAACATAATATCACCCCACAATAGAACTTCATTTCAAATCTATTTGTGCTTTTCTTTAAATATCTATAAACAATTTTCAATAAATAAACAATGCATAGAATATACTGAAATATATTTTTTGCACATTGGAAAAAATAACCCCAACTATACGTACAGTATGATGGGGGCTAATTTGGCTATGACAAATCAGGAAAGAGATCTTGGAGTTATCGTGGATAGTTCTCTGAAAACTTCCACACAGTGTGCAGCAGCGGTCAAAAAGGCAAATAGGATGTTAGGAATTATTAAGAAAGGGATAGAAAATAAGACCCAGAATATCTTACTGCCCCTGTATAAAACTATGGTACGCCCACATCTTGAATACTGTGTACAGATGAGGTCTCCTCACCTCAAAAAAGATATTTTGGCCTTAGAAAGGGTTCAGAAAAGGGCAACTAAAATGATTAGGGGTTTGGAACGGGTCCCATATGAAGAGAGGTTAAAGCGACTGGGACTTTTCAGTTTAGAAAGAGAGGAGACTGAGGGAGATATGATAGAGGTATATAAAATCATGAGTGGTGTGGAGGCGGATAAAGAAAAGTTATTTATTAGTTCCTAAATAGAAGAACTAGAGGACACCAAATGAAATTAATGGGTAGCAGGTTTAAAACTAATAAAAGAAAGTTCTTCTTCACACAGCGTGTAGTCAACCTGTGGAACTCCTTGCCAGAGGAGGCTGTGAAGGCTAGGACTATAACAGAGTTTAAAGAGAAGCTAGATAATTTCATGGAGGTTAAGTCCATAAAAGGCTATTAGCCCTGGGATAGAAATGGTGTCCCTGGCCTCTGTTTGTCAAAGGCTGGAGAAGGATGGCAGGAGACAAATCGCTTGATCATTGTCTTCGGTCTACCCCCTCTGGGGCACCTGGTACTGGCCACTGTTATCAGATAGGCTACTGGGCTAGATGGACCTTTGGTCTGACCCAGTACGGCCGTTCTTATGTTCTTAAGTCAGGATTACTGCAATCATGTAACAAATGCTCCATGTGGGTTCCAGTTTCTTCTGATATATTCTGACATTTACCCATGCCATCATATAGCTACAGGTTTGAATCACATGTTATATCTAAAGCAGGAAAGTCCATATATGGACTAATGAACTTTGAGTTCCAATTTTAGAGTTTTGTTCGAAAGCACTACATTGGGCATTTTCTCTTCATAATGAAATGGATGCCTTGATCCTAGAATACCTGCAGCAGGCAGTATCCTCAATATTATAACAACAACATGTGTATCAAAGGTGTTCCAGATTTTTGATGATCTAGGTAAGGTGGAAATTATTGTTGATCAACTGATTTGGAGTGAAAATGAGGAGCAAAATAAACCTTTAATTCAACTGGATCAAATGCCAGCAAAAACTGAATTATGTTAATAATTTCATATACACACTTAAAGGAGCTCAATCAAACCTAAGAAAGGAGGTTTTACAGAGATTCATGAGCATGTTAACATCTAATCCCTAATTTAGCACAACGAAATCTTTCATTTGAAATAGTGCATGAGGATACTACAGAATAGAATAGGAACGATTAAAAAGAGAATGGATTTGGGGAATTTAAAAAGTTGTCACAGAAGCACAACCATTGAATACTTTGAGATTAACAAAATACCCAATATTTCAATTGATACAAGATCACATGATTTCTGAACTGTTCTTCTGTAAAATGATGGCTCTGAGGTATATGCTTCTGTAGCACTCCGTAAAATACAATAGAACTGAGCTCCAACTGAGAAAGAAGAGTTTGCAATTGTTTTTGGTTGTGAGTGATTTCATGAATATGTTTATGGATAGCAATCAGTTGGAGTAGAAATGAACTAGAAGCTTTTGGAAACCAGTTTGAATTGCCACTTAGATTTCAAAAAAGGATTACAAAAATTGCAAAAGTTTGCAATAAATGTGAAATAGAGAACCAGCAAGGGGCTTCTTACAAAGCACCTAAAAGAGTGAAAGTTATCTGTCTAATGTACTTAAATGGTCCCCATTACTATAATATTGAATATTTCACAATTTGTATTTATCCTCACACCCCCATGCTGGAGTACAGTGGTATTATTTCAAAGAAGAGAAAATGAAACATGGGGAGGGTAAGCCACTTGCTGAAAATCATATAGAAATTTTGTAGCAGAGCAGGGAACTGAACCCAGACTTTCCAAAACCATGTTCTTTATAGAAGAGCTTTACAAAGAAGATGTTGATATTAATATGTTCTGAGTAATATCTATTTCTAAAATAAGATCAAATATGGAAAAAAAATGACCCAGCCTGAGCATTAACGGTGCTAAACATCATTAGTCAGATGTCCAAAAGACAAAATAACAAAAAGCAAACACACTTCCATGACTTAAAATTATGGCTCTTAAAAAAAAGTAACAAACACTGGGTTCTTTTTATTTATGTCTGCTTTTTTAAACGTTTTAGTCCTCACATTTTCTCTACAAGCAGCAGCTCTATAAACTTATTTTTTTTAAATCAAAGCTGTATTCTCATGAAATAACAGGCACCCTAAAAATCAAAGCTTTAAGAACACCAATTACCATTATTGTAATGATAAATTTGTGGGAGTTAAAAACACTGCAACCTACAAAAAAAGGCTTCTTCTTTGTAGAAAGAGGTTTACCAATGTTGGAAAAACCTCTCCGTTCTTTCGACCTTCTGTTGAAAGAACACAATAGCAGTGTGGACGTAAGTATAGTTTTTCTGGAAAAACGCTGCAGTGTAGACATAGCCTTTCGGTTGTAATTCTAAATGACTATTCAATACAAAAACTTCATGTCTACAAACATAAAAACATACTGGGACCTCCTGGATGAATTTGTTACATACATTGGGATTCTGTATAAATGATATTGCATAGTTCAAGATTGGAAATGCTGACTGTAATTCACTGTAGCCATCTGGATATTGAGAAATGCAAGAGTAAAGTAAAAAGATAGCCTTTTGTGGAAGAGTCTTAATACTACCTAATGTAAAATGTGAAACAAACACTAAAAACAGAATGGGGAAAAATAAAACATCACTGAAAGCACCTGAAATTCCCAGTCAACTAGCTACAAAATTGGAACAGATCTATTTAAATTAAGTAGCACTGCTTACAGTATGTTCTTTGTGGACTACTATTCTGGTTTACACATCAATGTTGTGACAACAAATAACTTAATTTGCTCACTATGAGATTTCAACTGAATTACTAAGAGAACAGCCTACAACTCACAAGTGGCTCACTTGGGTAATTTTCTTTGATATGTCAGATCAGGCATTCTTCCTCCTCATCAAGCCCTTATTATGCACCAGATATGTCAGTGAAGAGAATAGAGAATGTGATTTAATCAAAACTATAGTAGATTCAAAGGATCTACATTTTTCATGTTAGACTAGCAATCACACAATACTTCATTAGCTTCGCCAATTCTAACAGAAGAAAAAAAGACATCAGTGTAATTAAGATTTTTTCTTGAGCCAAGGAAAATGAAATTTACTAAAATGAAAAAAATACTATCACAAAATGCCAGTTTTGCTCATTGCACGTGGGAGAGATTATTAAATTCTAAACTAAAAGTGAAAGGCAGATTTGCCAAGATAGCAGTTGGACCACTAAACTTGTAATGGCCCCAAAAAGAACAAAAGACAAGCCAAAACCAAAGAGAACATTGGTTCTCCTTTCAGGAAGACATCCAGGAAGCTCCTGAGTTTGTAGATGGACAGAAGGAAGAGATGTCAACTCACTGACAATGAAAAATGCAAGAGCAACAAACAGTCTCCAATTGTAGGATCTTCCTCAGCAGAACAAATGATTCCATTTGGTAACTGGTTGTATTAGTTTTATGGTGGCTATTTTCAGCTACTATTGATTTATTTGCAATTAACTGTGTTAAAAGTGGGGATTGAGAGACGATGCAACAGTAACCACATGCTTCATTTTCATCTTATTACCTTTTATTTTTCAAATCTAGATGTCAACATTTTTTTTAAATAAATGTAATAAATTAATCCCACATTGCTCTGTTTAGAGCTAAGTAACCTTGTAATTTTGGGGCTGAATGTTACTGTAATTTATGATCTGTCTGGAATTGCTTCATGAGTTGTTATTCTTGGGAAACAGCTAAAAAGACAGAGAAATCCAACTAATTCCTTCATCTAAGATGACTTCCACAAAAGAAATAATTGTACGGACTATTGTCCTTGTTGCTTGGAATTTTCTAAATGTCTCAATTACTACATATTTTCAGTGTTGATCACAAGTAGCACTTACGCTCTCACAGAGCTCTTTGACTGTCTTCAAGGTACTGTTTCTTTTGATCAATAAAATATTTGCTGAGTTTGGAGCTATCTGACATGAATGGTAAAACTGTGTGACTTCAGAAGGTCATAAGACCACAGCAAAAAGATTCTTAAATAAAATAAAGGGCACAATGGTAATATTAAATCCTTTGAACGCAGTCTGCACATCAAGGATTTGAGAACAGTGGGGAGTCCTGATTCTGCTAAGGATGTGGATGTCATGTTATCCAGGGATCACTAGTATGTTAAGTACACAGTGACTTTCACGGCCTATTTGGTTTGATTCATAAAGGTTTGCTTGTTAAATAAACTAGATGAAAAGAACAAAATCTACAGAGAGAATAATTTTCTCCACTTTGAATCTTCTAACTTAAATTCTTTCAGTGCCTAATAAAACTAGAGAGATTTGTTGTAATGGGACAAGCTGGTTTCAATATGCTCCCAGTAAAGTCAATAGGATTATTGACATTGACTTAATAGGAGAATAAAACCCTCACCAACTTGTCATTAAGAGTTCTATTTTATGGAGATTATAGGCCAGATTTCAAAACAATCTCTAAATCTGTTTGTAATCTAATGAATTTATAAAGCATGTATAAAATCCTTTAGAAAATTTGGCTCAGTGACGTGTGTAACAAAATTTGAAGGGATGTAAAGTATTTCTAGTGGTCCACATCACAAAACAGACAGAAAATTTCAGTTTTGAAAAAAAAAAAAAAAAGTTTTACCTTCAGTAAACTGACAAAAGCTTTCCTGGAAGGCTACTGAGGCTGAGCTACCTGATTCTGCTTCCCTGTATAGATGCCAGCTTTGGGGCTGGAGGGTCAGAGATCCTGGGCATTCCTTTCAGCTTACACTCCAGCTCCAATACAGTAATTCCTCATTTAACACTATAGATATGTTTCAGAAAATGATCGTGATAAGTGAAAACGTGTTATGCGGGGTCAATTTTTCCATTGAAAATCATGGAAAAGGTGGGGGTTGCGTTTCAAGCAGTGGCGTCTGTTGGGACCGGGACACAGGGTTGGGGGGAAAAGGGGACTGGGTTACAGCAGGGAGGGGAGGTGTTTGGCTCTGGGGAAAGGAAGGGGAAGAGAAGGGAGGGGGATTGGATTGGGAGTATGCCCCTGTGACAGGTCTGCCGGGACCCGCACTGCGTCCAGCGAGGGGGGGGGTCGCCGGGGAATGGTGCGGCGACTGGCAAACCCTCCGCCACTTTGCAGGGAGGCAGGGGAAGCCCCGCGCAGCCACTGGCAACGGGATGGCTGGGGAAACCCAGCCGCCGGCCTGCAAGCGGGGGCGGAGGAGAGGGGGCAAGGCGTCCGGCAAGGGGGAGTCAGCGGGGAACGGAGCGGTGAGCGGCGAACCCTCTGCCACTTTGCAGGGAGGCGGGGGAAGCCCCGCGCAGCCACCAGCAATGGGCCGGCTGGGGAAATCGTGTTATTCCAGGGACGGTCGTGTAATTCAAAAAACGTTCCCTAAAAAAAATCGTGCTATTGCGAAAACGTGTAAAGCGGGCACGTGTTAAATGAGGAATTACTGAACCTGAATGCCTGGACTTTCTGTTCTGGCCTTGGGGATAGGGGAGAGGCTCTCTGCCTCAACAGCACATGGGCAGGATGGCTCTTGTCAAATTTACCAGAGCTCTCCAGGAAGGATGCTGAGGCTGATTCTCTTAGACTCCTTCCTCCTCCTACACAAATTCTGGGCCTAAGGAAACAGAACACATTGGGCTCTCCCGCTTCAATTCTTGAACTGGAGGGGAGATGATATCTCTGAGCACAGCTTGGGGAATAGTGAATGAGGGGAAGGAGGCACATGAATTTCACACAGAGAAGTTTTACCATACAGCAAATAAAGAGAAAAAAAAAACTGATCGCAAATACACATTTTCCTTCTGCTCCCAATCCGCACTGATCCATACCTCAAGGTCCAGTCCAGGCATGGTAATTCTGGTTGATTATTTCATCTTGTTCCTCTAGCTGCTAACTTACAACTCCCTTACAAAGAGAGCAGGCAAGGTATATATTTACAATTTAAATTTCTGTACTGTATCCCATTTGTTCTTCTGGCTTCCTGACAACACCCTTAGCTACCCCAGTTTAACCCTTTAGTCACCAAGGGCTGGCCAGCACTCCTCCGATCCATCACAGTTGTGTTGTTTGTGTGTTCCTGAATTTGATTAGCATTTAGAATCCAAATCTACTGTACTTAGAGACTGGTCTCATTGACGTCAATCTGAGTTAATTCTTCTGATGTGTATTCTTTAAGGCCTTGATTGAAAAAAAATCATTTATGCCTTTTCTTGTGTTCCTCTTTATTTATGAAAGTGCTTGAGTGATTGCTTAGCTTTATGCATATTCTTATATCATGACTTATCTCTTGATGTGCATTTTTGTCAATTATTCAATAGTGAGCTTTGCTGAGAACTTTTCAAAAGCAATCTCTTTTCTGTGAAACAGAGAGAAAACATACAATTATATTTAAATATTAAATATAATATTATTCACAATTTTCTTCTAGCCAAAATTTTCACATTTGGATGCCCAAAGGCAGCAAAAATGATGTGATATTTAAAGAAGCTGAGTCCTCTGTTGCACACTTTATGTGGTCCTCCAGAAAATAACTCTCCTTTCTTGCAGAACTAAATACCAGAGTAATTTTCCTACACCTTTGGGTACATCCTAAGTACTGAATCTTCAAAATCCTGTTACTAGACCGGTTTGGAAGTGTGCAAGAGGGAGCCATCCCTAAACAAAATATGATGCTCAAACCTGAATATGTTCATTTGATATTTTATTTGTTGTCTCCTTTATTAGTATTAATCAGAGTTTTCCTTATCATTTCATCATTCCTAATCATACTCATACATTCACAGATTCCAAGGGGAGAAACAGTCATTATGATCATCTAGTGTGACCTCCTGTGTAACTTAGACCATAAAACTTTCTCCAAAATATTCTCAGATTATAGTTTTCACAAAAGTACCCAAACTTGATTTAAAAACTGTCAGTGATGGAGAATTCACCATCTAACTTCGTACGTTCTTCCAGTATTAATTATTCTCACTGTTAATAATGTATGCCTTTTTCCAATCTAAATTTGTCTGGTTTTAATTTCTAAACATTGGATCATATATTATCTGTTTCTGCTAGGCTGTAGAGCTCATTATTTAACATTTGTCCTTCACGTACGTCTGTCACTCCTTAACTTTCTTTTTAAGTTAAATTGATTGAGCTCCTTGAGTCTATCACTCTAAGGCTTGTTTTCTAATCCTTTAATCATTTTTGTCTTTCTTCTTCTTTAGCCAGCTTAAAATTCATATTGTTTGCTTGCTTCCAGTTTACCATGTGATCTAGATTGTTCTCTATTAGTGACCTGTCCTCTTCATTATTTACCACTCATTCAATATTTATCCGGGATGAGTTTGTGGGTTTTTTCCATGTAATTAATAAGAATGTTAAGTAGCATAAGGTCAAGAATCAGCCCCATGTGGAACCCACATAGAATCCCACCCATTCAATTATGATTCCCCATATGCAATTATTTATTGATACCCATCAGCTTTTAATCCATTTAATGTATGCCAGATTATTTTTACATCTTTCTTTCAATTAAAATGTCATGTGATACCAAATCAACTGACCAATACAAGTTTAAGAATATCACATCAATCTTACTTTCAAAAAAACGAATGTATGATCTCGTTCAAAAAAAGACATCAAGTTAGTTTGACATGATTTATTTTCCATAAATCCACACTGATTGGCATTAAGTTTATTACCCTCCTTTAATTTGTTTTTAATTGAGTCCTCTATCAGTGGCTCTATTTATCTTGTTTGGGATTGATGTCAGACTGATAGGCTTATAAAACCCACATAATCTTATTTACCCTTTTAAAATATCCCAATCTATTTAAAAAAAAAACCCAGCTCCTCTTTATTGTTCGTATTTCTGGTGGGCACAGATTTCTCCATACATCCCTTTGCTTTCCTACAAATTTGTATAATCCAAACTTCTGATTTACATTCATTACTATCAACTTCCCATTTTTTCCATTTGTTATACTTGTAAACAAATATTGTATATATAGAGAGAGATTCCTTCACTACCCTTTTAAACTAGAACAAAAAACAGGACTATGTAGCACTTTAAAGACTAACAAGATGGTTTATTAGGTGATGAGCTTTCGTGGGCCAGACCCACTTCCTCAGATCAAATAGTGGAAGAAAATTGTCACAACCATATATACCAAAGGATACAATTAAAAAAATGAACACATATGAAAAGGACAAATCAAATTTCAGAACAGAAGGGGGGATGGGGGCGGGGGGAAGGTAAATGTCTGTGAGCTAATGATATTAGAGGTGATAATTGGGGGAAGCTATCTTTGTAATGGGTAAGATAATTAGAGTCTTTATTCAAACTTAGGTGTAAAGTGTCAAATTTAAGCATGAATGACAGTTCAGAGGATTCTCTTTCAAGTGTAGTCTTAAAAGGCCTTTGAAGCAGGATGCAGGTAATCAAGTCGTTGAGACAATGTCCTTTCTGGTTGAAATGGCAAGAAACTGTTTTTAATTTGTGATCCTGTCTAATATCTGTTTTGTGGGCATTGATCCTTTGGCGAAGTGTCTGAGACGTTTGTCCAATGTTGGTATTAGTGTGGTATGTCCTGTGGTTGTTGGTAAGAATAATCTTGAGGTTAGGTGGTTGTCTATAGGAGACTATGGGTCTGTCTCCCAGAGCCTCTTGGAGTTTATGCTATCATGTGCCGAAAGTGTCCGTCTGCTATGTACATTGGACAAATATCTCAGACACTTCGCCAAAGGATCAATGCCCACAAAACAGATATTAGACAGGAACACAAATTAAAAACAGTTTCTTGCCATTTATCACCTCTAATATCATTAGCTCACAGACATTTACCTCCCCGCATCCCCCTTCTGTTCTGAAATTTGATTTGTCCTTTTCATATGTGCTCATTTTTTTAATTGTATCCTTTGGTATTTATGGTTGTGACAATTTTCTTCCACTATTTGATCTGAGGAAGTGGGTCTGGCCCATGAAAGCTCATCACCTAATAAACCATCTTGTTAGTCTTTAAAGTGCTACATAGTCCTGTTTTTTGTTTCAGCTACACCAGACTAACACGGCTACATTTCTATCACTTTTAAACTAGATCACTTTTTCAACTAATACAGCCTTCTTCCTTGATTGTGTTTTTGGGAATCCATTTAAGTGTTATCAAACAATTCCCAATTATTTTTCACATTTTTTCTGATTTAATTCTTGCACCCAACTATGCTAGCTCCTAATTTTTTCATCTTTGTAAAATTAGCCCTTAGAAAACACCAATATATATTACACTGGTTGAGACTTTATTCTGTTTGCATATCATAAATGTGATCAAGTCATGATCATTTCTACCTAAATTACACCATTTATTTTTAACTCAGTGATCAGTTCCTCTTTTTTCTGTCAGATGAAGTTTAATATAGAATTGTTCCATGTTGGATGTGTTGTTTAAGTTATGTTTGAATTTCAGATCTATATGAGAGGTTTGTAAGTATACACAGGTTTGATAAATCTGTATTTTTGTAGGCCTGACATGACACGAGTAATTTGCCTCTTTTTTGAGTAGCTTGAGTGGGAACCTGAATGGAAGATTAAATTGTCATAACAAGCAGTATGCTGGAGTCTAGCTAAGAACATTCTGGTATTATTAAACAGGCCTAAATATAAGACAAGGTAAAGGTTAGATTATGCATGGATGGTATATGCACAGATCATGCTTTTCAGACTGCTTTTTGTAAGTAGTCAGCTAGTCATGAAGTGTAATTATGAACTAGTGTTGCTAGAAATATATATACACATATGGAAAAGTTTTATTGCAGAACTTTGAATCCGTGATGTGTAACCCTGAGCTGGTTCCCTTATTGGACGCTACTGGCCAGAGCTGGTGGTTTATCTGATCCCACTTCATGGTTTTTTTTCCAGATGAAATACAATGTGGGTTTGAAAATTGAAGCCACCCATCCTGATCATTATCACATTATCTTCCATTGTTTTCAATGGATATTTCTTTGGCTGGAATTAGATGTCCAAGTCAGTCAATGCTACTTGAATCTCGTACATGTTGCTTCACTGATGCCAACTGCAGATAGAATTAATCTTACTAACATCTGTAGTGTCCTCAGTTGGGGAACATTTTCTGTTTCTTTTACCTCTGCAGCATTATTTATACTTTTAGAAGATTGTTGTCTAAGGCCTTGATCCAACAAAACACCATACTTAACTTTAACTTCAGTGGAACATAAATTAGCACTTACTTTCTTTGCAGAATAGAGATGGGATTACTTACTTGCTCAATCAGGCCCTAAATTCATAGAATGATCACAAACAAGGTTGGTTGAAATAGTAAAAGTGGCAATCATGAACCAGATATTAAAATATTTGTGGGGCAAGACTTTCAAATACACCTACTATTGGCCTACCTCTGCTCCCACTAAAGTCAGTAGTAAAACTCTTATTAATTCACAGTGGATAAGACCAGATGTCATAGTTTTGAAAACCCTAGCCTAGAATTAATATGCTATTTTACTCACTACCAAAAAAATCCTAACATTGAAAATAACCAGAGTATACAATAATCTCAGATGAAGCAATGGAATGTTCATTACTTTAGTTATTTAAACACAGATTGGATAAAGACCTTAAAGATATAGTGAAAAGAACAAATCAACATGAATAGAGGAATAGAAAAAGTCATTTTAGAAGCTTTTTTTCTACTTCTCATATATGATTTTCTCAGAAATGCAACCTTACAACAGCAAAATTAAAAAGAATGCTTTGCTTTTCTAAGGAATGTACAGAAGATAAGAATTCTCCTCTCTCATAATTCATTAAAACAGAAAAAGGGAACCAACACAGTTGTGCTGTTTATTTTCTTTTGACACCTACTGCACTTAAGCCGTGACTACTGCAGTAGCAGCTGCCATCTGAAATACTGAAATGTGTCTGGTAATGTTCATCTATAGTGACCTGTCTCTTTTCCCCTTCAGCATTCCCAGTGGAAGACTGAGATAATGATCACTACTTTCACAAGCATAACAGTAGAAAACAAGGTAGCTATACTTTGTATTTGTCACACTTTATGTTCACATGTTTTTAAATGAAACAGCATGAATTGAAAATAAACTACATTTTCAAGAAATACACTCTTAACAGTGTTGTCCCTTTTTTCCCAAGCAGCTAGTCAAAGTTCAGGGCTTTGAGAATGTTTCAGTTGGAAGTAGAAATTGATGAACTCTGGTATTTTCTGTGATGCCACCTTGCTGTATATTGTTTTCAAGTAATATACAAAGTCATGTGTTTTTGATCATACAAGGATTGAAGAGAAAAAGGAGCATTTTCTTAGCTTATAACCCCTAAAGCTCTTTAGATAACACCAGATCCAAAAAGTTCTATTCCAAGCTTTTTACAGGATCACACTATGCCTACATCCTCCTGCTTGGTTTTCTTGCCCCTCCCTCCCCTCTCTCTCTCTCTCTCTCTCTCTCACTCTCACTCACACCCACACCCACACCCACACACCCTCTATGCAAAACATTACTTAGCCAAAAGCTCCTGGGCACGTTCATACATATGCGGGTTTTTTAAACTGTAAACACAAGTCCTTACATACGTTATTTAAAGGGTGAATTCAGAGCTATCAAGTTCTGTGAGGGTTTTAACTTAACCCATAACAAGGCTTCATCCAGCTCATAAAATTTTCATCCTGATGATGAAAACCTAGATTTTCAGATGTTGAGTGGTGGTTTATATCACCAGATATCACTAGGTGCATTACTTTCATAGCCATGCCACTCATCTGAAATCTGAAACGTCAAAAAAAAAAATTAAAGTTACAGGAGACAGTTATGTAGGATAAACTCAAACTTCAGCATTCACTAACCAATAATAAGAAAATTATTTGTTCTATTTGAAATGACAGTCAATATTCTAATGTTCAAAAACAGAATGATCTATTATAGAACAGAAAATTCTTGTAGAATAGGTGAGATACCCTGCTCACTGGTCTGGCTCCTTGCCACCCAATCATTCCCCAGCTAACCCTCCTATCTATCTCACACATTTCTAAAGCACCTGTCGCTAAGGTATCTGTCTTGGTGGTAGGGCTGGTTGCAACGCTGCTCCCTTTTTAGTGTACTCAAGAGCACCTAGTTCAGATCTTAGATCTCTTGCCCTTAACTGTCTTGGGGTAGAATAATGTAATTCTTCTGCTATTCCACTACAATCTAATTACAGTATCCTGGGTATAGCATGCCCTTATAACCTTCAGATTCACTGAGTTTTGGGCTCCTGAATGTCCTTCCTTTGGGAATCTACTGTGATATAATGACCAACAGCCTTCTTAAAATAAAATATTTTTACATAACAGCTAGAATAAAGCATTAAAGAAAAACAAGGACTTTAAAGCAATGTACTGGATATTTGGATATTTAGTCTCTCATCTTATGCCTCGCCACAAGCTAAATTAGATATGATTCCCTCTTAAAATACAAGAGAACAGAACAAAATAAACTTACATTATTTTAGGAAGCCAAAAGAAGAGGCTTATGCAAGCTCATCAATGGGGGTGGGGAGAAAGAGGCCAACTGCCCTGGGACACTGCAATTTAAAAGGGCCTGGGACAGCATGGGACAGTTGTTCCAATATGGACTCAGTTTATTTCCTACGTAATAATCAAACCTGTCTGATTTCCCTAATTCAGGGAATCTGAGTTTTCTGAAGCTTCCACCTCCACCATTTGTCTGGGATCAACGACCATATTTCTCCATGGTGTCCTTATTTACAGAGCCGTGATATAAATTAATGAGTCTGCATCAAATTTCTTTCTCCAGTGGACCAGCTAGACCATGCAGAGGTGGGCAATAATTGCAGGGGTGGGCAATAATTTTTGATGGGGGGGAACTCCAAGAATTTGGTAAGTTCCCAAGGGCTGCAATCTTCCATGCTATTAATGGGAAGGTTCAGAGTCTGGGATGGAGGTTGGGTGCAGAAGGGAGCTTGGGGTAAGAGACTGGGGTGCAGGAGAGGGTGTGGGATCTGGGACGGAGTTTGGGTGAAGTAAGGGGTTGCAACCTGGGGCAGGACACTGGGGTGCAGGAGGAGGTGCAGAGTCTGGGAGGGGGTTGTGACCTGGGGCAAGAATGCAGGAGAGAGTGCAGGGATTTGAGTTGTGACTAGGGCTACGGGATTGTGGTGCAAGTTCTGGGGGAGGGGTTGTGACCTGGAGGATGGGTGTAGGAGGGAGTGCAGGGTCTGGGAGAGAGTATGGGTGCAGGAGCAGGGATGCGGAGGTTTTGACATACATGGGGTAGGGGTGAAGGACGGGGCACAGGGTTGGGGACAGGGAAGGGCTAGAGTGCCAGAGGCAGGCTATGATTGGGAGGTGCTTACATGGGTGGTTTTGAGCCAATGGGAATGGCAAGATTTTCCTGGGGGTGAGGGCAGTGCACAAAGCCTCCCCCTGACTTCCCTGGCTCACAGCATTCAGAGATCTGCTCTGAGCAGTGTGTGGGGCTGAGCAATCAGGGAGCCTGGCAGAGGGCCCCGCAGGCCAGATCTGGTGGCTTGGTGGACAGGATCTGGTCCACAGGCCTTATTTTGCCTGCCCCTTATGTTGGGGAATACCCCCCTGATATTAACTACCCAGCAGTGGGGCAACCTATTCAGCTTAGTGGCTTGTATTCACTGTTCTTGTGAATGGATCTGAGAGAGAGAGAAAGAGAGAGAGAGAGAAACATGTGTGTGCATATGCATGTGTGTGTGTGTATGTTGGGAGCGCACTGAAACTTCCCTCTGCTAGCATAACACACCATCCCAACCTTATTCCTGGATACAGCTCAATAGTCATTACCAAGCAGCCCACAGAATTTAAGCATTATGCAAAAGGAGTAAAGGCGGCACAAACGGGTGCTAACGGTACTTTTTCTTTCACGTAGTTCTGGTGAGTATGTGGATATTTTTGCATAATGGGACCCATTGCAAAGTAAACAGTTTATTGACAAGCATGTGTATTTCTGATGTGAACACACCCAAAAGCATGGTCATGAGGGCAATGTACTAGACTGGATGGCAAACAAAACCTATGGTGAAGGAAGCCATACAAGTAGCCAGCACAGTCAGATTTGTAAAAGGTACATCATAACTCCCCTCTCCTTCCTTTTGAATGTCTTATCTTTTTAGATTGCATGCTTTTGGGGGCAGGACTTCACTATCTGTATATTTATATAGTGGGTAGCACAGTAGAGAACTGATCTTACTTGGGGCCTCTAAGTGCTACTGCAATATGATCAGAAAAACAAGCATGCTTGAGCTCAGTCTGAATTCCTCTATCCGAGAGTTCCATTAAAGGGTTTTGAGAATCATCAAAAAGTATGACAGCAAACTGAGCCACTTTTAGAAGTGAGCAATTCTTGGAAAACAATAGTCCTCGTCTTTTTTTTTTAACTGTACAACATTATGACATTTATTAAAAAGAAATAGAAAAACCCTTTGGTTTTCAACTGACATTTTCATGACCCTTTGCTGGCTTGTTTTGATCACAGTTTAGTTTGATAAAATGTCTCCGCTTGCATGCTTTCAGTGGGCCAACTCAGAAGCTAAGACCACTTTCTTTTCAGAACATTTGACAACTTGCCTTTTCATCTGCCGTTTCATGAAGTAATGGGGAACCTTTTCAAACTTTTCTTTATGAAAAGAGGTTGTGACTTTTCTATTGGGCCAGGTGTATACCATAAAGCACTTTGCTCTGCTTTATCATTTTTTCCATATTTTCTTGTGTGCATACTTGGCTCCTCTTGTGAGACTGTCAAACTTCAGAGGGACCTGGTTCAATGACATTTAAAAGCCAAACTGCTTCTAGGTATTCTCCTCTTTTCTTTCTCTCTCTCCCTGCAAGATTTTGAGCTTTGTCTGCAATCTTCAGTATTCCATTTCAGAAATATAAACTCTGATTTTCTTTCTTATGGGTCCTATAAATCCAATTTCTTATTATTAATTTTAGACAATAACTAAAAATCAGCATATTGCTTAAATGAAATGTGAGCTTCTAGATAACAGAAATCTAGCAATAATTATTTCAAACAAGCGTTTTCATGCTTCCTCCCTTGGTGATCATATACATGGGAGGAGCTCCTTGCAACATGTGCAAAGCTGTTCCATTCTCTTTCTTCAGATTCCTCCTTAAAACTCTGCTAGGCTGTGAAACCTGTAAAAGACTTGACAATGGCAATCTAGTTAGTGTCCTGACACCATTGCCTATCATGTTGACTAGTGCTATCTCATTGTTTCACTGTACTACCTGGTCTGTGAATATCCAGGGCCAAATGATGGAGGGAAAAAGGGGCAATTGCCCAGGGGCCCAAACAATTTTAAAGGCCCTCCCCCCCCACACACAGAAGCCTCAAGTTCTCCCCCACTGACAAAGGAGCCTGGGCCAGCTGCAGCTGTGCTCTGAAGAAGCAGCTCTTCAGAGACACCTTTGTTATGCCCTATGCAGGTTCTGTTGTGGCTGAATAGCGAATAGCAAATAGCATTTGTTCGGACCTAGGGAAGGGAGGGGAGATATGGCTACTAGAGCACATCTTTCAGGGGAAAAAATCCGTTTTTGATTTAAAAATGATTAGTGAACAGAAATCCACCACCATGCATAGTAAGTTATTCCAATGGTTAATTCATTCCACCACTAAAAATTGTACGCTTTATATCCTGTCTGAATTTGTCTTTGGTTCAATTTACAGCCATTGGATCATGTTACACCTGTTTCTGTTAGATTTATGAATCAATAATCAAATATTTGTTTCCTGCGTAGGTATTCAGAGGTGCTAAATGAGTCATCCCTTTACCTTCTCTTTCTTAAAATGAACAGATTGAGCTCTTTAACTCTATCACTGTAAGGATTGTGTTCTAATCGAGTTTATCATGCAGTTAGCCTAAGGGTACGTCTACATTGCAACACTATTTAGAAATAACTAGCACTATTCTGAAATAAATTAGTTCACATCTACAACACAGCAGGCAGTTATTTCAAAATAGTGTCAAAATACTGTCAAGCTGAAGGACTTCTTACTCCGACTCCTGTAACCCTCATTGACAAGGAATAAGGGAAGTCGGAGGAAGTATGCCGTATTTGGAAATAAGTGCTGTGTAGATGCTCCCTATTTCAAAATAAGTTATTTGAAATAAGATATGCAATTGACATAGCTCAATTTGCATAGCTTATTTCCAGTTAAGCCCTGCAATGTAGACACACCCTAGATGATCCACACAGTCCCTTTTAACTCTGTGGGTCTATATTTTTCTATGATCATTCTTGTGGCTCCTCTGTGAACACTGTCCAATATATCAACATTTCTTGAAATGCAGAACCGGACACAATATTCAAACAGTGCCAAATACTAAGATTAAAATAACCTCTGTTCCCTACTAAGATTTCTTTTTCTGTGCATAAAAAGATTGCATTAGCCCTTCTGTCAGAGCATCACACTGCAAACCCCACTAGAAACACATTCAGGTGGTGCTAATTCCCCATGCCCAACTACATTTTGAGAGCTATCAATTAGCCAGCTTTTAACCCATTTAATGTGCTCAATGTTCATTTTATATTGCTCTAGTTCTTTTAATCAAAACGTCACATGGTAGAATGTCCTGGTGATGAACTGAGTATTAGCCTTATGGAACACTTTGGAAATAGGCATCAACAAGAAAAGATACCGTGGGAGAAAGTACCGTGATGTTTCTGAGAGCAGCAGACAAGAAGGTAGTAGAGACAGACATCACTGACTGAGGTGAAGGAATCAACACTATGAATCAAAAGTCCATAAGTGTGATGAGCCTTGACAAGGTGGAGAAGAAACCTGTTAGAACAAGATTGTGATCCACAGTGAGACTGTCTGCAGATGTGCATTATTCCAGTTGCACAATGAGCCAGTATGATGTGCAATGCCTCTGGGGAGGCTAGGGAAGCATGGCAGGAAGCTTCCTATCACACCCTTCTACCGGATGCAATATGTTTTCCTTGTATGTACACTAGCCTCTCTCTATTGGGTGAACTGAAAGAAAGTTGTGATTGCATCACTGCTTCTCCCCTTCCCATCCTCTTTGGAAAAGGTGGCACCCACGTGCAAAGACTAGTCACAAAAGGAGGAGGGTGGGGGTATAAAGGCTGCTTGTGTTTTTTCTTTCTCTTGTGTTTTCCACTAACTTCATATTGAGAAAGGCTCTAAACAGCAGATACAACAGACCACTACATGATTTTACATCTGCCCCTTTCTTTACCACATGCTGTAGAATTCATTTTGGTTCGTTAGGCATATTGTTAAAATAGTTTTCTTATCCCCCACTTTCCCTGTTTCTTTTTTCTTTCCCTTTACTTATTTCTCATTCCTAGCATGTAAATTGGTCTCTCACTAATTAAATCTTGAAATGCACAGTAAGTATATTTTGACTTCTGTATTTATATTAAATCAATAAAGCAAGTTAAAGTTCACTTTAAAAAAGTATCTTTTCATCCTGTGGTCACTTTAAAGTCATTCACCTGTTTTCTAATGTAATACCTAGACAACTAAACAATTTAGAAGAAAATGACAGAGATTCTTTCCCTTAGTCAATAGTTCAGTGTTTTCTCAGCACATTTAGAATGGTTCATTTTGATTCACCATTTGAAATGAGGTGTGGGAGACAATGGTAACACAGATTATAATCAGAGTAACTGGAATCAATTTGCTTACTGTGTTGGTTGTGTTTCCATTCAAATGTAAACCACTGTCAAAGAGAGGAGAGGAAGCGCCACTGCTATGATCACTGGATGGTCCAGGGGAACCTGAAAATCAGAAGTTGGGATAAAATTTCTTAACTGTTAAATTAAACAAGCCACCATTATTTCATTTGGGGAAGGGTTACAGTGTGAGAATTGGTAAAATATGGCAACATACAAAACCAAACATGTGACTGCCTTTTTGGCATGACAAGCAACATGCTAACTTCTTCCTCATGCATGTATGCATTAGGAGGTTGCCTTTAAATGTATTATGTAATAGCAGTTTTCCTGAAATATGTATGCCAATACATGTTATGAGCAGTGCATCTTGCATTAGAAATAGTATACAATTATATAATTAAAGACTATTCCAATGCAAATGACAAAGAGCACAGGATTTAGGTTTTGCTTTTAGATTTAATTCTTGCATTTTTTGTTTGTTTGTGTGCTTAGTTATGTAACCTTCAGATTGACATAATGCATGTTTTATATTCAATTTACTATGGCAATCAGAATATATTGATAAAAGTACGTAAAAATCAAACTCACAGCTCCATATTCATTATCACCAAAATTCATTATCCTGTCTGGAGCAATCACTTGAAATTCCTCTTAAATCATTTCTCATTAATAGGCCTATCAAGTCTCTAACTTCATAACATATAACAGAGAATGACAATCATTCATATCCACATGCTTTCTTATGCTTCTATTCCATCCACTTTTGTTGGGTTTAGCAAAATGGTAATACATTCATAGAACTTGCACAATAAGGCTCATCTTCTCTATAACAATTTATGCACATATTTTAGATAGAAAGAAGTGATTCAACTCTATTTAATTTTTCTAAGCAGCCCGAGTACCTCTCTTGTGCCTCTCAAATTTTTGTTATATAGCCAGACATTGTTAAGCCGTATTCCATGGGAAAGTTACAGAATAATCCCCTACCAAGTTTTGAACACTACTGGATATGTATGAGCTTTTAGTGGCTTCTCCGGGCCTTTAATCTGTTAAAAACTGGTATTTAAAATTACTCTAAAATGCCTTACAGCAGTAGAAGTTTGCTGATTGTTGTTCATTATTTAACTAATCATTCTAACATGTATTTTATAAAATAATTGTGTGAAAGAGTTAGAAATATACAAATCTTATTTATCAAACACATTCCCTGAATTCACAGAATTAAAAAAAAAAAGTTTGTATGCAGATTGCTTTCCAAAAATACCTTTTCTAGAGAGATATGTTGCAATTAATACTGGTTTTAATGAATACTAGTTCTACATTTTTAATAAAATTATGTAACCACCAAAGTGAGCCCACCTTTTTAATTAAGTAATTTGCCTGTGGGTGCATCCCAACACTACCTGCTGTTGGTAGCTCTCCCTCTTCATTCCTAGGAGAAGTAGAGCACAATCTGCATACCAACATCAAGACATATTCTAAACTTCACTTACCTAATTTACAAACAGCTGCCAAACTAACAAATGCATCAAAATGTTTCCCACTTGCAATTTCTCTCTTTACTACCTCAGAGTGAAGTTTCATTGGCTTTGAGCCTTCCAACTGCACAGGTCCAGTTGTGTTGGGCGTACATTCTATAAACTAGGAAATTGGAACACTGAAAGATTTTTACCAACCTCACAACTTCCAGTCCTATCTGATACAAAGTTTATCTGGATACTGCATTTGCAACAAGTGCAAACTCACATATACCCCACTATAAAATTGTGACAGCCACATATCAGCCACTTGACTGAGTCTTACCAAGAAGAAACAACAAGAGTGACCAGTTCTGACATATCAACATAAGCTCACAGGTCAGGAAGACCTTTATTATTTACATCAGCTCAACATTTCCTGAATCGCAAAAACTGGCTAAATGAGAGACCTACTATACATTTTTTGCCCGTATAGTTGTTGGCTTACAGATAGAAACAATCAGTCAGTCACACACTCTAGCCAATATACCTGTCCCAGCAAAACCCTTGTAGCACAAGCGAGCAGTACAACTATGCCATAGAAGAATTCGGTTAGCATAGCTAATGTACTTTGGGGAGTAGTTTAGCTATCTTCACAGAACTCTTTCTGTTGGATAACAATGTTTCCCCACTAGGAGGCCTGCTGGCACAACTATGTGAACAAAGCATCTGTAGTAAAAAAAAGCTATTAGTTATCAATATGGTCTGTTCATTACATCATAGATAGACACCTGAAAACAGGGCCAAAGAGAAGAGCCATCATATTCCAGTCCAGTTCAAAATGAGAGTAGAGATGTCTCAAGGAAAAACCCTTGAGACCTTCCCAATTGCCCTCATAGATCTCTTATGGCATGTGATTAAAAAAAAGAGAAAGGAAGAAAACAAAGCAGACACCTAGCCAAAGGAATTATCATGAATTTATGAACAGGCCCTGCAGGCTGAATGGAAGGAAGACAGAATTATGGATAAGATGTTCAGAAGTGCCTAAGTCTCTTGGAGTATTTCTACATGACAGTCAAAGAAGTGATTGTAGTTCAGGGTTTACAGTTTTACATTGGTTCAGCCAGCTTTAAATTGGAATAACTTTTTGTATTTATCCACTGAAATGACATGTGGTTACATTTCAGCTGAGTTTTGGGATTTATCTGAAATACACTATTCAAAGGAATCATGAATTGATACTATGTCCCACATTTTCAAACCACTTTAGGTATTGCTACTCTCAGTATTGCAACACCAAACTGATTTAAAAACCTAAATCCCACTTTCAAAAGTGATTTAGTCACTTGGAAAAATCCCAGCAAGTCATTTGGAATTTAAACTCTTAAATGCCTAAATCACTTTTGAAAATTAAAATTAACCTTCTAAACCAGTTAGGTATTGCAACACAGAGTGTAGCAAATTATAATTCTTACACACTGAATGTGAAATAATAACATGCATTAAAGAACAGACCTTGCAGTAAAACATCTGGAAATAAGATAATTATTTCTGTCTGCTCATTATGAGAACTATTGCAAAAAGAGAAAAAAAGTACTTATACTCATTAATTTCTTCTTACCTAATGGGAGCTTTAGAAATGATGGAGCTTCCCTGAGGTACTGTACAGTGATGGTAACTTCATCGCCAGCATTTCGCAGTAGGTGTACCTGTCAGCGTGACAAATAACAGCAACTTTTATCAAAACAGAACCAGCCACAGAAAGCAAAATAGTCTGCAACAAAACCTACATCTCTGTTGTCTGGACAGAAATTCAACAGTAATTTTTTCACTGAAATGGAGAATATCTTGTGGGTCACAATTGTGCTACCCACAATTACTGAAGAAACCGAAAACATTAACATATGAAGTGCAATTTGTGTTCATGTATAGACAGAAAAAAGACAATGCTCTCAGAAAACTATTTTATATCATACATCTGCCATGTGACAGGTAAGCAGTACATTAAGGATGAAAAAATGAAATGTACTCCAAATTTAAGTTGCACTGTAAAGTCTCTTTGCATACAATTGTTTTCTAACTCAGATTGTGAAATGTAGCTGAGGCTTGGCCTGACATGAATAATTCACACATGGATGGAAGCCACATTTTTTGGAATTAGGAAATAAATAAATCATCAGCTACCACTGTTGTATGCCACATAAAGAAACCTGAGAGACAAAGGCTAGAGTCCTTAGGAAGTCGAGTGGTAAAAAGTCTTAAGGGAATCGCAACAACCTGGAAAGGATCTCTGTTCCCACTCACTTTCATCTGCACCCTCCTTTTTCAAATTCATCCCCCTCATTCCTTCCTCTCTCTCACTGAGCTCCTACTCCACACTTAGACTATGTCTATACTACAGAGTTTTTTTGGAAAAACTTCACTTACATCCACACTGCAATCACGTTATTTAAAAAAAAATCAAAAGAACAGAGGGGTTTTTCCAACATTGGTAAACATCTTTCTATGAGGAAGAAGCCATTTTCTGAAAGAGCTCTTTCGGAAAAAGACGTGTGTGGACGGGGAAGAGGGAATTCTTTCAAAAGAAGAGGAAAGAGGAAAAAGCACTGGTGCCTGGCGGCCACTCCGTCCATAGTAATCACAGCTTAAATGAGAGATAGTGTCCATTCAATGTGCTTTTTTGATGCGCTTTTGCTGTGTGGATGCTCTCATTCTGAAGAAGTTTTTTCGGAAGATCTCTTCCAGAAAAGCTTCTTCTGAAAGAAGCCTGCAGTCTAGATGTAGCCTTAGCTGATTCTCTGGAGAATGAATTTTCCTCTTGGCCCCAATGCTCATATATATGATTTTCTCCCAATACTTATACCAATACCAATATAACTGCAATCATACCATAAGTTTGGCAAGATTTGATGCTTTATTTAAAGCCTCAGCTCCTGCAGCCAAATGCTTACATGAAAATCTTAGTTTTCATCTAGAAACAAAGCCCTACTGAGTGTGGGAAAATAGCTGCAAACATGGCCTCAGTGCATCCTGGAATCTCAAAAACATGACATCGAAGTAAAAGAACTATTCATTCATTTATTCATTCAATTCTAAATGTCATAGTTTCAAAACCAATCTGAAGATTTATGGGTATTACTCCTTATTTTTAAACATGTGTGTTTGGCAATATTGGTCTTCTCTGCACCCACTCTGTACATACTGGTGAAGGGCATGCTACCTGCATTAGCAACCACACCACCTTTCCTTTGTTCCCATCCTCAGCAGAAATCAGCAAATGTACCTGTGTTTGGTGTTAACTTACCACATCCACCCAGCCTTTATTTTTCTGGGTATTCACCTATTGTATTTCTTTGGATCTGTCTTTGTTTTATCCCTTTGCATAGAGTCTAGCACCACAGGAGCATGTTCTCTGATTGATGCCTTTATGGAGTACCACAATATAAATAAAAACATGGAGAATTTAAGCATTGACAGGCTAAATGACTTGCTCAAGGTCATATGGAGTCTATGAAAAGGTCAGGGACTGAACCTCGCTACCCTGAACTTCAAAGGAGAACCTAGGATACATCACTGTTCTTCTACCCTACATTCTATTAAAACTGTTCATTAACAGCTGAGACTGAATTGTCGTTCTGTCAGCCATGAACAGTGTTATACCACATTCCTGATTAGTCCAGATAATTGTTTTATTACATATCTGCAATACTGTAGAAACTTCAGTTGGCATAAATAACTGAATTTGAATCTTCAGCTGAAATAAGTAAAAAGAACAGTCGAAAAAGCACACCTTGAGAGTCAATAAGATCATTTAGGTTGGATTTGTAACACATCTTTGTTCACAGTAAGCTTTCAAATTTTTTTTTAGTATTTTTCAAATTCCTCAGTTACTGAACGACAATATCTTTTTAAAATCAAGACTGATTTAATAGTTCTTAATCCCTCCCATTTTGACTATTTTCCAAATCTGTCAAAACTAAGATTTTTGTCTCTTTCCAACAGTACAGTTTGTACAGTTCAGTGCCTGACCCATTCTGCCACGCCCATACAGAATTGCTTTGAAAGCTAAATCCATCACTGGCAAAGAAGTACTTTCCATTCAGGTCACAAACAGGAAAAAATGTACGGCAGCTCATATATTGGGTAAATGGAAAGTCAATATTAATCCATCCTTCCCACACAATAAGGGTCTGAACAGAAACAAAAGTAAGCATGCTCAAGTAACATTTTACATTGAAAAAGTTATATATTTGCATTGTAGCTTCAGATCAGCTACTTTGTATGAAGAATTGGGAAACACATGGGAACCTGCAATAAATGATGTCATGTTAGTTTTAAGAATCCATGTCTTGCACTCTAGATTCTTATCTGCCATGTTAGTCTACAGCTGCAAAAACGAGACTTGTGGCACCTTAAAGAAAATTGTATTTATTTGGGCATAAGCTTTCATGGGCAAAAACTCACTTAATCAGAGACCTCTGACACAGTGGGTTTTTGCCCAAAAAAGCTTATGCCCAAACAAATATAATAGTCTATAAGGTGCCACAGGACTCCTTGTTTATTTCTATATTCTTATGTTTCCCTCATCACTTATCTGAGTACATCACAGTCATTAATGTATTTTATCCTCACTACACCCCTGTGAGGTAGTGAGGTATGATGCTCATTTTGTAGAAATGGAGGCACAGGGTGGATTAAGAGGCTTTCTTGAAGTCACCCAGGAAGTCTGTGACTGATCAGGAACCTGAAGCCAGGTCTCCTAATACCCCTTCAGTGCCTTATTCACTAGACCATCATTCCTTCTAATGTACTATATATATAATTTGATTAATGATTATTTTTTAGCAAGATTTGGGATTAAGTTGCTTCAAACTAGTTCTATTTTGAAGACCATCATTAACAGATGAGAAAATCTGTAGGACTCATTTTATAAGCCATTATTCAAGCTTACCATTCATATTTCAACAGTCCATTTTAACTTTGCAACAGTGCCCTCAAACAGTGCATACATAAAAACAAGTCTATTTGATCAAAAATGCTGATAATAAAGATTGAGGAAACAGTTGGTAAAGTCTTGAACATGTTTAAATAAGAGAGTATTTACTTTCTTTATTGTCATAGGATAATGAATGTGACTTCCTGAACTCTATTAATATACACATTAGGGTTTGAAATTAATTGATGTGTTCTTTCAAGGCCATTTATATCACCTAATCACTTTGCACTATTTATACTAATCTGCATGTTAATGAAGCCTTCAATGTCCAATGCCTTTAAACTTGAAAAAATACATTTTTTAAACTAGAGAGAATTAATTAAGGTCTCGCCTCTCTCCAAAGATGTAAAGTCTGACATTTTGACTCATTAACCAAGAGGTTACAATCTAGAGAAATTTCTTATCAGGGTGACTTTAAAGTTAAAAACATTTAATTACATTATTTTAGATAAAATATTGTAGCTAAATAGAAAGTTTCAATATTTTAAACCAACTTACATAATTTAGTCCCTTATTCTTTGACGATGATCAGTAAGAAAATCATTATATGAAACTTTACAAAAAATGTGCAAACTTGCTCAATGTTTCTTTCATTATATGGACTTTGACATAACTTGTGTGTCTTAGAATTAAAGAAACAAATTTGATCAGACTTTATGGAAAGCAGTGCAAACCCAGGTGAAGGGCTCATATCTGCAGAAAATTAGTCAGGGAGCTGTGGTGGTGGAGGTATCCACAATGTCTTCTCTTCTATGTCATCTGATGTGTCATCTGAAGAAGTGGGTTGTACTCACGAAAGTTCATGATACCATCTACGTGTTTTGTTAGTCTTTAAGGTGCTGCTAGACTATTCATTGTTAATCTAGCGCTGAGAGAAAAAATATCTGACAATATGAACTGAGACCTCAATCGGAAATATAGACATAAACATTGACACAAGTGGTCTCTTTCAGAGTATCTATCCAAGATGGCAACTAAAATCATCATTTTCAATATCTGCAGAGAAGTCTAACATTCTGTCTGGCAAAAAAGTGCCTGCCAGAGAGACAGAGTCAACCACACCAAACATACTTGATATGCATATTTCTGTGAACATCAAAAGCAACACAATATACATATATATATACATAACAAAGACTTGTGAAAAACACTGTTATGAAACACCCTGGTACAGTGGAACTTATTGAACTCATACAAATAGCAGTAGTTTTTCTTTAAAAAGCACCTGAAGGGTCAGCATGACCAACTGAAATTTCCCTACCAGGAAAAAAAAAATTAACATAGGTGACTTCAACAGTCAATACCATTTGGGGATACTTGAACAATCGTGAAAAAGTTAAAAAGGAAGCAGCAACAAACAACTTGAGCTTGCTCTTTCAATTCCAGGATAAATATACTTTCCAAAGTGCACAGCTGAACAAGAGGAACAATCCTGACCTAGACTTTGTCATCTCCAAAAATTGAGAAATGAGGTCATGGGAACAATTACAACACTGACTAGTACAAGTGTCAGTAGGGAAAAGGTTTACAGCTAAATTGGATGGATTTATTTGTCATAGTGCTGCAACACACATGCACTAAGGAAAGTTTTTCCTCGCTGCCATGGAAGACTGCCAATAGCAAATCCTAGGATATGACTGGACTTTCAGAACAAGAAAAATTGAACAATATTAAAAATATGAAGATTTGTTTGACTTGGATCCCTTTCATGAAGAAACCATTGTGTTTGGGTTAATTCTTATAACAGAGATCCAAAAAGAGTAGTCCAACTGTTGGAGAGAGCTAAATGAAACAACAAATCTGTGCTATAATAGTAAAAATACACATAAGCCACCACTTGCAAGTTGAACCTGGATGAAGAACCACCAAAGTGTATCGGCACATTCTCTCCCAATCAAGTGGCACACCAATTTATTCTAAATGATAAAACAGTCCACAAAGCAAACCAAAAAGTGAAGTAGATTAAACAAGAACTTCAGTCACTTGTCAGAGACAGTGAAGTCCACAATGAACACCTCAACACCAAGGAACCCAGAATACTGGTAGTCATGAAAACGCTTAAATATGGAGAGATGACCAGAGTCAATGGATACAATGAAAGATTATTATACTTTGATATGACAGCACAGAAGATGTTACTAGATTTCCTGAATTCTTGCACAGAGACAGTGCAGAACATCAAAAGTTGTGGAAACAGGCTAACGTGGTCGCACCACTGAATCATGTAAAGACCCTAATTCTGTAAAGAGCGACTGACCAATACTCTTACTCTGCTCAACCTATACAGGTGGATGATAATGGATAGACCAGCACCCACAATGGAAAGCTAGCTGTCTGATACTTGAACCAGTGTTCACCCAAAATTTCATGCTATGATCAAGTTGCAAACTTGTCTCAATACATCCAAGTTGGCTTTGAAAATTGCAAAATGTGAGTGATTATGATGATCTACCTGCTGCTTATGACATTATGAACCCTCATATTCTTCTACTGAAATTGGCAAGAATTTTGATACTTAATAAGATAGACCAGGTTATCTCCAGCCTTTTTAGGGATTGATATTTCTTTCTCAGTATGGATGGTCAGAAAAGTTGATGCTGTACTCAATGGAATATACATGAGGTAAGGAGCAAAAGAATATCAGACTTACGGACATCTTGAGAACAAAGGTTGTTTGTAACTCTGAACTATTCTGTAACTCTGAACAATACATGTGGGGAGTGACACAGAGGGGTTACGGATTCAGGCCACAGGGTTGGGGGGTATCAGGGCTTTGCGCTCTGGAATCAGAGCTTCTGACCCTTAGAATACTAGGGGTCTGGAATGGAGCTCAATACTCTGCCCTGAAGAACTGGGGATCAGGATTTCTGTCCTGAAAAGTACCAGGGCTCAGAGCTTTAGATCTGGGGTAAATATTGGGGCTTCAGCGCTGTGGCTCCATTCTTGTCTTCAACTACAAAGGGGGTGTTGGGCATCAAGGCTCCCCATCAATATACTCAAGTTTCAGCTAGGGGTGGGGTGTTCCTGGGCTTGGGTCTTTTAGCTTTGAGGGGAGCCCTGGCGCTGAGACTTATGCTCCCCTCATAGGTAAAGTCCTGAGGCCTGGCCTCTCACAGGGCTGAAGCCAGGAACAGAGGTACAGGGCTGAAGTAGCAGCACTCCCCCCACTCTAACACTTTAAGCACGCTGCTCCTGAGCCTCCTCCATGCCCAAACACCTGCCCCTTCCCCAATCCTGCAGCAGCAGCCCCTAGAATCCCTGAGCCCTAGAGATAAAGCCCCAAGGCAGTACAGTCTTCGGTGGGGTTTTTTGTATCCTCTGCTGCCTGAATGATTACTTCTGGTTCCACGGGGTGTCTGGTTGACTGTTAATACCAAAACTCTAGTGTTCATATCTTTGAGGTTCTACTGTGTTGTCTCGAGGGTCAGTGCTATCACCCTTGCTATTTAATGCCTCCACAAATGACCCACACAAAACTCATCAATATGCAAAGATTCATTTAAACTGATGATTTTTGCTTTTCCACTCAACTGGAAAAATTTGAGGGCACTGAACACACAATAACTGGCTCCCTGATTGTAGTTGCATAATACCTTCACACAGTTTTCTGAATGTCACCTCTCTTAATACATAAATGTGTATGTGGAAATATAGCTAAAATGTAGCCTTATGCAAAGTAAAGTGCCTCAGTGTACTCTGCCAGCCATATCTTCTGAAAGCAGAAAGGACCTTTATCTTTATCCATTGGAAGAGGTGAACCAGCCAGAATATTGTGTCCAGAGTGGATTCCAAGCTAAGAATAGATTCTTATAGTTTTGTTTTAAGTTTTAAAATTAGTATGTGAAATTACAAAAAAAAACCTTAAAACAACAATAGCGCTGTAGCACCTCAGGGTATGTCTACGCTAGCCACCTTAGTTCGAACTAGGGTGGCTAATGTAGTCAGTCGAACTTGCAAATGAAGCCCGGGATTAAAATATCCCGGCTTTATTTACATGTTCGGCACCGCCATTTTAAATGCCCAGTAGTTGGGACTCCTGCCCGCTGCACGCGGCACGGGCTAGGTAGTTCGAACTAAAGCCCCTAATTCGGACTACCATTACTCCTTATTGCAGTACTCTCCGAATTAGGGCTTTAGTTCGAACTACCTAGCCCGTGCCGCTGTAGCCGCGGCAGGAGTCCGAACTACCGGGCATTTAAAAATGGCGGTGCCCGGGAACATGCAAATAAAGCCCGGGATATTTTAATCCCGGGCTTCATTTGCAAGTTCTAATGACTACATTAGCCACCCTAGTTTGAACTAGGGTGACTAGTGTAGACATACCCTCAGAGACTAACCAAAAATATATAGATAGTATCATGAGCTTTTGTAGGCACAACCCACGTCTTCAGATGACAAATACTGAAGAAGTGGGTTGTGCCCACAAAAGCTTATGATACTATCTATGATACTATCTCTATATTTTTTGGTTAGTCTCTAAGGTGCTACAGGACCATTGCTTTTTAAATTTTTAATTACAGACTAACACGGCTACCCCTCAGACTATTGTGAAATAAGTAAAAGGGTTTGATGCCTGGGTTTTTTTAATTGCAACTTGATATCCTTGTTTGAATGTGCATATTACTTCTCTATAACAACAAGAAATTAACAGTTTTGTGTACATGAGGAATGTTTGTGTTAAGAGGTAAGTGTGAAGGCCACTGGAACAGATGTTCTAGGGAAGAACCAGGGACAGATATAAAGGTGCCAGAGATTACTACATATCCCCATTTATGCAGTGGGCAGATTGATGGCTCTTAAAGGAGGCAAGCACCTATCAACTGGGACAAGATATTCATGATCAAAATCAGCTTAGCATGGCAGAACAAAGAAGCAAGAGAAACAACCAGAGATAACAAACATAAGAATCAAGAGAAACAACCAGAAATAACAAACATCCATCGGGAAAATAGCACGATGATGCAAAACTTACTGATACCAATGAAGGAAAACTGCTATAAAAAAGGACATTTTTGGAGATGTCCTGCCAAGCCTGGAGCATTGGTCCAGACCGATAAGACTCCTGCTCCTCCGCCCGTGATCAGTCTGGCTGGCCACAGACCATGGACTTGTAAATATAACATCAATTAGTAGTACAGTACATGTGTATGTCTGTCTATGTACACATAGACAGACTGCTTTGCCATTATATTCTCAATAAACACGGTCTATTGCCTTTTCCCCCTATAAAGATCCTGCGAGCTTCTTATAAGCATAATATGTATGTCTTACCCGAGACACTCTCAGGTCAAGCAAAACTGGGAAGGTGGAATTGGAAGGTACAATCCTTGAGCAACATGAACCTTTGTAATAATTGGGCCTACTAATTTATCCCAACTGTGAGATCAAATATGTAAAGTATGTGAAAATTCATAAGATGTCACAATAACCTATAATAACAAAGTGTCAAGGCAGTTTCCCTACTGTGGCACTTTAAGTGCAGAAGGTGGTAGCCCACAAAAGACTTTAAAATAACCTGCCACTAAAGTCATGTGTTAAAACTTCCCAAAATTAGAGATTCCCTGGCCTTGGAACCTTGCCACCATACAAATACAAAACCCCTTTGAGAATCCAGGAAGGAACACTTGGGAATTTCTTCTTGTGAGGTACCCTCAATCCAAAGGTGGAGTTTTGGGAAGTTGGGGGAGGGGAGCAGCAGCCATGCACTCTGAGACACGACTTGATTTTCATCTCGTCTCCTGGACTGTCAGTGACTGAGAGGAAAGTACGTACATTTTGTGCACACCCCTCACACCTGGCTGGTGAGTTCCCTTCACCAGTCAGGTGTGAAAGGCATGGACGGAATGCAAGTACTTTCCCTCATTCCCTGATAGTCAGGGGAACGGGATGAAAAGCAAGCCACGCTGCTCCCCACCCCTGAAACTCTGCCCTTGCCTCAGTCTCTTTCATCCCCCCCCACCCTCCCTCCCAGACAGAGATTGAAACCCAGATGCTGAGATCAGCTGAAAATGGAACCTTAATTTTTTTCTAGTGGGTTGGCAGTGCAATCTTAGACACATGCACACAGAACCTCCCACCTTCTAGGACACAGGAATCAGATCATGTTTTTAAACAGGTGATTTTCATTAGAACTTCAGGTAAAACATGATTTAGTTGTGAGGTGCTACAGAGCAGTTAAAATTATTAAAACCATAGAGAATTGATTCCTTGGAATTCAGCTTAAAAGTTACAGTATAATGAGGAAGTTAGGTGTGCTGACAGTCCAACGTACACAGAAAAAATGCAAAGAATTCCAACGTACACAGAAATAAAGAATAAACCTGATTGTGTCTGACTAAACATTCCCTATTCTAATCAGATATCTGTAGTTTCAAGACTTAGTTCTCTAGGCATGGATGTTGCTGGATTCTCCATGTCTTGCTCCATGCTCCTTACATGCTCTTCCTCAGCCAACAGATCACAGGAAGAGCTGCTGCTATCAATTCAAAAGCCCATACTCTGTTTTCATTAGGTCCCCTGGCATCCTATTCACTCATTTCCTGCCTCCTTAAGCATTTATGGGACTGCAATAGCTTCCCTCTCTTCTTGGGTTTTCTCTAGGGCTATGTCTATACTGCTGGTTTTTTTTCGGAAAAAGATATGCCAAATTGCAAACTTTTCGGAAGAGGCTTTTCCGGCATTTGTCCCATTTACACTGGGTCAAATGTCAGAAAAAAAAACTCTTTTGGAACATCCCTTCTTCCTCATAAAACGAGGTTTACAGGGATGCCAAAAAAAAAGTCTGCTTTTCCAAATTTTTGTTTTGGAAAAGCAGATGCATTCCTTGGACACAGCAGAGTTTTTCCAGGATACTGGTATCCCAGAAAAACTCTACAGTCTAGACATAGCTGAAGTCTGTCTATGATTTTAATACCTTACAGGTAAGGCAATTAGGTTTAGGTTTAAAGAGTTAACAACTACTGAGAAAAAAATGAGCTAACTGGATGGCTGTATATGGTGTTACTCCCACCCCCATTCACCACACTAGTAGTCAACAATTTGTAAAATCTCTATGTTGTCAGACTGATCATGTACAAATACATCTTTGTGTTCTGTATCTTTCTTATCATGCTAGCAAACAACTAAAATGCCTCTTATTTTACTTACCCGTTGAGTAATTTATTAAGATACTGGACTGAACCTCCCTGTCTCTTTACACCATCTTCTCATCCATGCACTGAGACCCAAATGAAGCTGATCCTGTATGTGGAACCAGAATAATTTCAGATAAAGCTACTACAGAGGCTCTATATAATCATCTACATTGAGATTCCAGCACCTCTCTTTTGCCCTCTCCTACCTCTTTGGTATCACAACGTTCAATGTCCAGAGACTCCATTTTTAGAAATTTGTCTAGGTAACTCAAGAGCTTCACCACCTTCAGATGCAGTTGGCACCTAACCAGGAAAGTCACATGGTCATCTCATATCCAACCATGAATATTTCTAATGATAGAATCTACTTTCACCTCAGCCCATATTTCACACGTTACCCACATCTCTTGGAGAGATCTTTTCATTGTGTAAGGAATGATCAACCTTTTCTACCTGTTAGAAATTTTGTCCCCTGTTCTACCTTGGTGTCCTCCCAGAATAAGATGTATATTGGGGAAGTCAATTTTGTGGTACATGTGAACCACAAAGTTTTCATATTCTGCTTCTACAAATAGTTTCACTTTTCTGCTCTTTCATTTAAATAATGCCAGTTTCAGGAGGCTGTCACATGGCCTCTGAAGGTCATAGATTGCTTGCAAATTATGCACATATATGCCACAAAGTAAATAGTCACATATTCTGCATTTCATGAAGTAAAACTAGATAGCATCAGACTTATCTTAATTTATTTCTGGTCTTTTGTCTGAACAGATTCTATCAGAATTACTGCTTTGATTTTATATTAGGTTATTATTTATCTTAATATAGCCACAAAGACCTCCTTGTGCCTGGTACTGTGCAAACACAGGCGCACTGTCCCAAAAGTTTACAGTTTAAACCGACAAGATAGAAAAACATAAAGATAAACCACTCTGCTGTTACTGATGATATCCTTAGGTAAAGATCTTCTAGTGGTGACTAATCATTGAGCTGATTAGAATCTGACATGTAAAAGTTCTATTTATTTTTGGCTATAAATCAGCAGAGAACTGTGACTTCAGCAAAGATGCTGTTAACAACAGATTATAAAGGGAAATGAATTACTCACTGAAGCAAGGTGTGACTCTAACCATAGAAAGGGCTAGCAGCAATTATACACTTTAAAAGCTGAAAGATAAACCATACTGAGAACAAATATCTTTGATATTAGTTTAGTTTAATTTTTTTTAACAAAATGGAATACAAAGGAAATTTTTTCTTCCTCCTTGTTTAATAGGAGCTAATATAGAGCATTCAGTAATGTATATGGGCCCCGTACAATGTCCTTACCTAAAAATGGCATCTGCTTTATTGAGTATCGCTATAAGTAAGCAGTGTAATAAAGTGGAGTTCTCTGTATTTTGAATCAGTGTATAGCCAATTATTTAATTAAATAATTTAAGAAAGACATTATTTCTGTGGTTAATTATAATTCACATGGAATGTATGCATTTAAATAGGATAGTATTACAGGAATACAATGCTGATTAGTGGTAGCAACCAATAAAGCAATAAACCAGATGTGTAGCTGCCTAACCCTTATATCAGAGAAGTGTTGGGTAGGGATGTAATAGTGTAGTCGATAAACCAATAAGCAAAAGCTTATTGGTTAATGCTATAGACTAAACACAATTCTCCTCCCAGCCCTTTGCCAGTAAATTTTTTAGCAGGCTGGGCAGCATGCAGCTTAGTCCCAGCTTGTGCTGGGTACAGGAGCTATCCCACTGTGGCTCTGCATTTAAAGTGAATTAGGAGCTGGGCGGGCAGGGAGCTTGGCTCAGTTCTGGTTTGCACTAGGTCTGGGAGCTCAGTTCCCTCCCCCGCCAGACAGGGGCTGGTGCCACACCGCGCTGCTGCCTTTGTATCAGAGGACACTGAACGGGGCAGCAGGCAGCCGGTATACGCGAGGAGATGATTTTTAAATTGGCTCCCCTTGTGGACCAGCTTCTGCCTTGCACTCCATGCTGCTGCCTCCGATATGGAGGCAGCAAAATGGAGTGGCAGGGGCTCCTCAGGAGTGGGGCTGGAGCGCACTGGCTGCCAGCCCCACCGCCAGGGACTATATAATAGTCAAATAACTAATAAGAATTCATGAAGTTACTCAACTATTCAATTAACCAATATTTAACATCCCTAGTGTGAGGGAGAAGTAGTAACATCATGCTGATAACTGTAGTGGCCAATTGCCTTGCACACAAACACACAAATCTTGTCAAGAAAACCACTGAAGGACAATCCAAGGTAGCTAGTCTCCACGACAGCTGACACCAAGGTTACCTCCCTGCTTGGAGGCTAGGGTAAATTGTTGATTTGACTGAATTAGCTGAGAACACAGTGTATGGTTGTGGGATGTGGAGTAACTAGGCTGGATACACCCACTTACCCCCGGGGGCCTGACACTTTTTCTCCTGTTCAACTTAATCATGCAAATTTGCTATACAAGATAAGCACAGCTTTAGTTTATAATTTCTGTAAAATAGGTTTTTTACTTCATCTATGTCAGAATGGCTAAGATATGAGCCATTCTTCATCAGCCATTGCAACATATATCACGGCTAGATTTTTAAGAATCTATGCAACTGCTACATTTAAATAAAATGTGCTAAACTACAAGAAATAGCTAATAAATATATTTATGCCACTTATCACTTAGAATAGTCCCTCCTAACACATTATCAAAATTAAAAAAAAATTTGGATTGTTCACAGATTTAAATTAAAGGAACTTAATTCTCTTCAATTGCTCTTTCTTAGATTTCTGCCCTTATATATTTTAAGTGCACTTTACACTCTTCAGCCTCAAGACTTGCTCATTTCATTTAAATAAATAATGCCACTTTTCAATGTTCTCACCATCAGGCACAATATAGAGAAAGAACAAATAGGTATTCTGTGACTTTGCAAACTGCTGTCTGAGTTTGATGCTGAACCTACACATTACTGTGCTGCACGCTGAATTGATACTTGCACAAATTTGTGTGTGAAGAAAGAGGCACCCATATATATGCTGGATAGGCAAATAAAATCTGAGCCCATTTAAGTTGCTTTATGAAACAACTGAAGTGTTTTAAAAAAACTGCTCATGGCTAGTTATCAAATATAGCATGGAGCACCCACCCATGGAACTATAACTTTGCCATGCTTCACAAACTCCAAGGCCTTCAGAACACCAGCATGACTTATCTTTGCAGTATAAATGAAGGTGATAGGTCACTTTCACCTCTTTTCAGTGGTGCCTTAAGTCAGTCAGATTTAACAGCCTCATAGGAAGTTATTTGTGGATTAAGCAGTATATAATATCCATCTGTGTTCCAATACACTTCTTGTAAAGAAAAGAACGTTTGTTCTTTGTCAAAAATACGCACTAGAATTCTCAGGGTGAGTAATGAGAAAATCACCAGGAAACAAGGCAATCTTCCTAACTTTTTAACTAGAAAACTTCTAATATATTTAGATACTTTAACACACATTAATACACTATCTAATTGTCATTCTCTCTTCAGATCCATGTGTAGAGCTCCTACTGTAGTTGATGGGAGTTCTGTGTTTATCTACAAGAAAAAATTGGTCCTTTGTAAACAAGCAAAAATGTCATTACTGAACTCAACTTAACTAAATTAATGTAAATTGGAGCATTCAGTACTTATGGGTTCATTAGATTGTTCATATTCTCACTAGATTGTTGATATTTTTCAGGTATGTTAAAAACTTTCCTAAGTGACACTTAAATGGCTAAGTTAGTATGAAAGAAAATACAAACTCTGATCGACTTAGACTGATCTAAAGACACCTATCTATTTGATAACAGGTCTTGTTATGATATTTTTGTAGTCATTATTGTTCCCATTTTCTTTGATAGCATTTGTACTCAGATCACATCTATCAACTGCTAGCAAAAAGGATTATATCTGATGGGAACAGTCTCTACATGGAGAGAGCCTGAAAACCTTCACCTTCATTCCATTAGCTACAGCATGAAATGACAATGAAAACTATTCTAGCTGAGTGATAGTCAATAATCAATTCTGGTTGTCTTGTGCTGCTGAGTGGTAAACTAAACTAAAACCAGAAGCTTGTGATGTTATCAGAGGCATCAGTTCTTGTGCTGTATTTACTGGTTTACAAGCTGTTGATATTTTGGAGGGCCTTCAATATCCTCATTATATACTTCTCCACCCCTGCACCTTTTTTCTGCAGCCTACTAAGCCGTTCCTGGGCAGCCATTTATCTCCAGAGACCATCAATACATCTCCAAGTAACAAGCTGACCAGAAAATAATATGGTCCAGAAGGAGTTAACCCATTTCACCCATAGTTCTCCCACCTGGAGAGTGAGACACAGAATAACTGGTATCAATGATGTAAGTATCATTTCTTTGAGTCTGCCAGATACTAAGTGTCTTCATATGTCACTGTTTTCAGTTCAGAATCATGCCCTGTAGGAGTTGGCATTCACTTGATGTGCCCAATTCTTTTTTAAATTCCAAATTAAAAATGTTTACAAAATACATAAGAAATAAAAGAACATGAATTTAAAATTTTTAAAATTCAGCATTCATAGGAAAGATGGGAAAATGTAGCAATCCAATAGCCAAAACCTCCTCAAGAGTGATATTTTTCTGAATAGATACAATGTCTTGCTGATCATTGCTGCTTGTTCCATTATTACATGTTCTAATTATAGCTTGAAGGAGTAAGGGCCTTAGGCCAGATTTTTTTTCCCTCTAACAGTTGATTTTATGCCGATGTAAATCCACTTACTGATTTCTATGTCCCTACCATACCTAGCACAATGGGACCTCAGTCCTGATGGGGGCCTCTCACTGTTAGCACAAAGCAAAGAATTAATAAAAAATATACCTTAAAGAGTTCAAGAGGATCATCCCCCTTGTATTTATGTTTCATTTTATAATTCTTGGATATAGTGCTGGATATTTGAATAATGTTAGAGTGAGCTGACAGCTGAAAATGGCTAGAACAAGTGAGATGCCTTGTATGGTATTAAATATTTTCTTTTTTAAAGAGAACACTGTACAGGAAAGCTGGATTGTAAGGTTTTATATGAAAAACATGAAGTCAAGGAACTGCTCTTTTTCACAAAGTTTCCACAGATGTTAATGATTTTCATGCATATGATTCATGAATTCTAGAGGACAATACTGATGAATAATTGACATATAGGAGACTATATAACTTTTAACCAAAAAGTTCTTATACTGTGAGGGGGGAAATGTGAGCGTAGGTCCTGTTAAAATATGGATTTCAAATGTATCACATACAACTACTGTTCCTGGTATCTACATTCTCATTTGAAGTGTAGTTCGAGGTGATGTATTTTATTATATTTTATTTATTCTGTCATATAGTTCCTTTGGCACCTTTTCATCTGTTCACCATGCAGAAAATCCTGCTTACACTTTTATAAAACCCTTTGATTTGGGGACCAACCTTGTGATTCCCAGGATACAACATGCGTTGCTCTTCTCAACAATTGGCATCTATTCCTTTGCTCTTCTGATTATGGCTGGGACAACATCTTAGTTACTGTGTTAGGTAAATTAAAAAAATGTGCAGAATGCAATTCAACAGGATTTGATTTTCTGGTCTGTTTCATCATTTTGATTCAATTCATCAGCTTGTTTGCCATCTTGGGTATATAAATAATTTATGTTCTGTGAGTATGTTTTGTGTCTATCAATCACTGCCAAGTATAAGGGCAGAGTCAGGCTCCTAAATCCATCCCCACTTAGT
Source organism: Rafetus swinhoei (assembly GCA_019425775.1). NCBI lineage: Eukaryota > Metazoa > Chordata > Testudines > Trionychidae > Rafetus > Rafetus swinhoei. The sequence continues at coordinate 35,774,881 of CM033440.1, forward strand.
GAAAAAGACTTGCTTTCTTAAATATTATTCAGAATTATGAACTCTATTTGCAGTGCTTAATTACTCCTTGCTTAGGCTCAACTCCCATTAATATCAATGGCTTTTAGAAAGAAGCAGGCCCTTTTCGTAGTCTACAATACATATAGGAATTATTTCTAAAACAATGAACCAAAAGGCAGTTTCATGCTATTTATCTCAGCTACTGTCAGGATACAGTTCCCCACTACTAAACTTGTTTTACGTGGAAGTAGCCTCTTACTTTTTCCTTCTCTGATCAGGTGATATATGAGATGTAAAGTGATTGAGTTCCACAACTGCAACAAAAATGAGCCTAACATCAAAAGCTCACACACCAACTTTCCTTACTTGAATGATTCAACACAAGAAAGTACACATGCAAATCAGTTCATGCTGGTACCATATTGTTTGTTCTGAAACTCAACCTTCTTAACACCATAGAACAGAATTCTGCCTCGTGCTATGCCCCTTGGTTCGAAGGAGAACAAAAAGGGAAAGGTATTTTTATAATCAAGGAGCTGGACAGAAGTTGGGAAACAGATAATCTGCCAAAAAGTACATGTGAGCAGCAAACTATTCCATTACAGTTGTAGTTCTTTCATCACTCATTACTTAAGAGGTTGAAAGTTAGAGGAAGAGACCTAGATTTCAGAAATTGCTAGTACAAGTTAATTTGTCATCAGCTTTAATTATAGTAATTCTGCTTTTGTGCTCAAAGATTATACAGGCATGCCATAAGTGTTGGTAAAACCAAACTACTTGCTGCTTTTCTCATCAAGAGAATTAAATGGTTGTGAAATAGGTGTATGTGAAATAATAGTACTGTAATGAGGGATATCAACCCCACACTGGCAACACAAGGGTTAACCCACTCCTTTGGATCCAGTGGAGGGAACATATCAAAGGAAGCAGCTTAGTTCAGTTGGGTCTGGCTGCAGAGAGTGGATGTGTGTTGCAGGCTTCTGCAGGATTCCAGACTATTGTGGAGGTCAGAGGGGACAACCAAGAGAGGAACTAACAGAATTGGGACTGCTGGTAGCGAGTGATCCAGGGACCATGTATGGGCATACTAAGATTGGACCGTACACTAGTATCTGGTTATCATAGGGCCCTGAGTCAGAACCCAGTGGAATAGAGTGGGTTTAGGTTCCTGTACCCTTCCTATACATGCCCCTGGGCAACTCTGCCTCCAGGAGAGGTGGCCTCATAGATGCTTGCCACTAGGCAACCCTGATGCTGGAAGAGTCAACTCCATAGACTCTTGCCACAGTGCACCTTTGGTGCTGGGAGAGGTAGCCCTTTTAAATTTGTGACACTAAGCACCATCACTGCCAAAGTATGCAGCCTCTCACTGGACTATTGCCTCTAGGCCCAACTGCGACCATAGAGGGGGTGGCTCCTCAGACCCCCACTGACCCGAGACAAGAACTGAATTGTTGAACTACTTCAACTTTTTTTGCTATGAGCTCAGAAATGGATCTCTTCCCATTAAGAATTTAGAGAAACTATATAATATTTCTGAGTAAAAGTAGGCCTTTGTAGCCAGCAAATGCAGAAGCTAATGTTTGGGGGAAGGGCAGAAAAAGTCTGAAGGCTTTGAATGCTTTCACCACTGTACAAAGCAAACTTTAGAGATGCAAAGTCATACAAAATGAAATGGCAAGAAATCTGAAATCATGCAAAAAAAAAAAAAAAAGTTCATCTGTTGGGACCTTGGGACAAGTGTGTATAGTTTGATTCATAATGAAGCATACAGTTAGAAACCTCAAAAATAAACCATGTGTGTGAGGTTAAAGTAACTATTTCTGAGGGCATTGGACATACAACATTGACTCATCATTGATATTTACATAAACAATTTTTTAAATATAATGTTTAAATGGTATTCTGATCTGCTATTTATTGTGTGGTCTGATGTGCTGAATTCCAAGATGCACACTATGGCTGATAGGCACATGAAAAATATTTTTGTTATATATTTACCCCCTACAATATGATGCTGAAGGGCTGTAGTCCCACTGAGACAATCACATCATGATAAAAGTCAATAAGATATGTGACTTATAGTTTAGGAAAGCTATGAACATTAAGGACTCAGTGCTGCTCTCTGATGTATTCCACACACTGCATGCAACTTTTAAAAAATCTACCATTCTGCTTGCTAAAGCATACATACACAGCTGCAGCTAATCTAAGATTCACAGGGGTGCTTGTTTTAAAAGAGTAAGCCTTAGATGCTTTTTTACAGTTATCTTAAAACCATTAATAAAACCATACTGAAAAAAAGTGTTTGTTCATTTCTTTCCATTCCCACTTGAGTCCTTAGATGCTCACAGCCCCTTTCTCGCTACTGTATCTTTATTCACATTAACAGATATTTGCTTCTCACTTAATGCACAGACTAAAAACACTCTTTTTTCACTAACACAAGCAGTAACAAAGGACAGAAAATAGCTCAGTGAGGACTACCAACAGAAAGTTAAGAAAATTAAAACTTCAGAGCCTAAATAGTTATTGTTTCTGGAAAAACAAAAACATTAAAATGCTTAAAGGAAACTGAGACTTGAATATTTCGCATTTAAGAAGCTGTTCTTACCATTATGATAATTTGACTTATCTTTTTAAAAGCCTGTTAGACACCTTGGCTGTGTCTACATTGGCACCCTTTTCCGTAAAAGGGATGCTAATGAGACACTTCGGAATTGCAAATCCGCGGGGGATTTAAATATCCCCGCGGCATTTATGAACATAACTGCCGCTTTTTCCGGCTCGGGGTTTTGCGGAGAAAGCGCCAGTCTAGACGCGATCTTGCGGAAAATAAACCCTTTTCCGGAAGATCTCTCATTCCTACTTGAAAGTGTATTCCTACTTGAAAGTAGGAATAAGAGATCTTCCGGAAAAGGGTTTATTTTCCGCAAGATCGCGACTAAACTGGCGCTTTTCTCGGCAAAACCGAGCGGCAGCTGTTCATGCAAATGCCGCGGGGATATTTAAATCCCCCGAGGATTTTCAATTCCGAAGTGTCTCATTAGCATCCCTTTTACGGAAAAGGGTGCCAATGTAGACACAGCCCTTGGGTAAAATCCTTGTCCCATTGAAATAAGTGATAAAATTTTCATTGGAGTCACTGGGCCAGATTTTCAGTCCTTTTCCACTTATTTTTCCTTCCTCACTGTTTCCTTGCACAATGTCTTGAACAGACGGCCCTGGGAGCTTAAATTCTTAAAAATCATGGTTTTAAAAAGACACTGCATTTATTTTTTTATTACAACTAATTGCAATCCACCAACATCACTTTTTTGTCCTATGACTACTGAGGTATTAATGAGCCAGTTAATTGAAAAGTCCTGTAGAACATGTCTTAACTGCTTATGCCCACGTTTCTCAAACTGTGGGTCCCGACCCCCCGGGGGCAACTTAGAAGGGGGTTGCAGTATCACAAAGTTTGAGAACCCCTGGCTTATGCCATTCCTTCCACCTTGTATTTAGCTGTGACACGGAGTACCTTTCCAAGACGTAGAGAAGAGCTCTGTATAGTTTGAAAACTTGTGTCTTTCAGCAACGTTGGTCGTCATTTCCCCTTTTCATCGGAACACCTAAATGGTCTCTCTGGAACACAGTATGCTCTAATTATTCTATTTTACATGTTCTTATGCCCTCCAAGGCAAAACACAAATACATACTTTCCCTTCTACAAGTTCACTATTATTTTTACAAACACTGAGTCCTTCTTTCCACTCTACTGCACCTATATTACTCACACGTGTGCTAGTTTCAGGAAATAACTTTCTCATGTGAAAAATCGTAACTTAATACTGAGCTATATAGTAACTTAATGATCAGTTTTTGAACAGTATCACATTTACGATATTTGTATTCAGAAAGTAGGCTGTAGTTCCAGTTATACTTTGCAATAAAGTGCTTACATTCATTATGAAAGTAATCAAAACTTTTTCTGTATTTAAAACTTTATATTTAAAAGTGCTTTTCAGATACTGTTTCTTAAGAACAACTTTGAGGATGTAACATTACCCATTTCCAATCCCCCAGTGTGATGGGGAACAGTGCCTTAGGAATCCTTGAGAAAAGGACAAGAGGCAGGATAGACAACACACAATGTGCCCGGGTGGAAGGCGGGATAAGGGGCGCCCAGTAGGTGAGGTCATGGAACGGCCTATCTGGCATGGCCTAGGGGATAGGGCATTCGCCTATCAGGAGAACAAGTCCAGCTTTACACCAACAATCTGGTCGGTCACCTTGGGTCCTAAGGGTTTGTGTACACTGCAGCTGGGAGATGGACAGATGCAAGTTCTGCTCAATACAGCATGCTAATGAAAGCAATGTGGATGTTGGTACATGAGTGGCAGCACAGGCTACTCACTGGAATGCTAGTGTGGCCCACTCCCTAAGTCAATACTTTGCTAGCCCATGCCATGACATCCACAGTGCTGTTTTCAGCAAGCTAGCTGAAGGATAGCTGGTGTGAAGCTGTCTATCCAGACTGGGAGGCATTTATTTCTATCTGCAATATACACATGCTTTAAGGCAGAGGTGGGCAATAACATGGTGGCAGTCCACCAGGGTTAGCCATGGCCAATAGGAGCTGAGATCACCATGGCTATGTTTAGAGACAGTGGCGCTATTCCGGGATCCTGGAAGTATCCCGAAATAGCTATTCCACGTCTTTAAATGGGCCCATTATTTCAAAATATATTTCAAAATAATTGGCATGCTATTCCAGCATCCCTTTAACCCTCATTCCATGGGGGTTAAAGGACTTGTCGGAATAGTGCTTTATTTTGAAATTAATTTCGAAATAAGCTATTTCAAAATTACCTCAAAATAAGCTACGCAATTTGTGTACAGCAAATTGCGTAGCTTATTTCAAGGTAAGGGTGCAGTGTACCCGCAGTGGTGCAGGTAAATATAGCAGTGGGGGGCCTGCCAGGCGCTCTCTCTGGCAGACCGCTGGCCAGTATTTGCCCACCCCTGCATTAAGGGGCATGAGACTGTAGGGCAGAGCTGGATTACCTCTCCTATTTAAGCACATGATACCTGATCCATCCACCTTCACACCTCAGTCTCATCTCATGGATAGTAAGGAAGCCTCTTTCTGTGTACTTATAGAAGTGACACAGCTGGTGAAAACAATCCTGCCTTCCATCCCGCGTGATCACCTTGTCTGATGGCATAGCCATCCCACCCATGTTGGATTTTCTTGAAAAGTACAGCAGCAATAGTAACCTATTTTCTACTATCAGGATATTACTGAGCAAGGTCATTTCCTTCTTTTCTACATGCTATGTAGTTTCAAAAGATGACAGCGCCAGTTAACACATCATCTTTCTCCAACTTCCTATCAGCTGAACAGTGTGGCAAGAGGCAGAAACCCTATCCTTCCCTCCCTTATGCACGGCTATGCAGGTAGCTCACTTCTTTGCCTTCATCCACATCACTTTCTCACACCTCTTCTTAAGGATCATCTAGCCTACAAAAAGGGCATCAGTCTCCTCATACAGATTGTCATCTTTAATGAGTAGCTGAGAGGTCCCTGTTAAGCACAACTGAGTATTCATGGAGGAGTTTCTGAAGGTAAATATGCAGGATCAATATGAATTTGGTGCGTGAAAAGTACAGAGCTCATAATCAATTTATGAATTAAACTGGATAAATGAATACAAGACAAGAAAAGACAAGCTTCAGGAAATAGGTTGAAAAGGATAAGTTTTGTAGAATGGTAGCACTGACTTCCTATTTTGGAATTTAGACCTCCTCAGACTGCACAAGACCAATCTGTCAGGATGCTGAATATGTCTGGCACCTTAGTACCTGACAAGTTTAGGCTCGTGGAATGTTAGTAGCCCCTGCTAAGCCCGGTCAGAAACCCCCCCTGAAATTCCAGACACTGATTCCCCTGATTCACACCAAATTTACGCTTGAGGAGAACAATTCTGAAGAATTGCTAATATAGTTCCTATTTTTAAGAAAGAGAAAAAAAGTGACCCGGGTAACTACAGGCCAGTTAGTTTGACATCTGCAGTATGCAAGGTCTTGGAAAAATTTTTGAAGGAGAAAGTAGTTAGGGACATTGAACTTAATGGCAATTGGGACAAATTACAACACAGTTTTACAAAAGGTAGATCGTGCCAAACCAACCTGATCTCCTTCTTTGAGAAAGTAACAGATTTTTTAGATAAAGGAAATGCAGTGGATCTAATCTACCTCGATTTTAGTAAGGCATTTGATACAGTACCTCATGGGGAATTATTGGTTAAATTGAAAAAGATGGGGATCAATACGAAAATTGAGAGGTGGATAAGCAACTGGTTAAAGGGGAGACTACAGCGGGTCATACTGAAAGGTGAACTGTCAGGTTGGAGAGAGGTTACTAGCAGAGTTCCTCAGGGATCAGTTTTGGGACCAATCTTATTTAATCTTTTTATTACTGACCTCGGCACCAAAAGTGGGAGTGTGCTAATAATGTTTGCGGATGACACGAAGTTGGGAGGTATTGCCAATTCAGTAAAGGATCGGGATATCATACAGGAAGATCTGGATGATCTTGTAAACTGGAGTAATAGCAATAGGATGAAATTTAATAGTCAGAAGTGTAAGGTTATGCATTTAGGGATTAATAACAAGACATTTAGTTATAAGCTGGGGGCACATCAGTTGGAAGTGTTGGAAGAGGAGAAGGACCTTGGAGTCCTGGTTGATCACAGGATGACTATGAGCCGCCAATGTGACATGGCCGTGAAAAAGGCTAATACGGTCTTGGGATGCATTAGGCGAGGTATTTCCAGTAGGGATAAGGAGGTGTTAGTGCCGTTATACAAGGCATTGGTGAGACCTCATTTGGAATACTGTGTGCAGTTCTGGTCTCCCATGTTTAAGAAGGATGAATTCAAACTGGAACAGGTACAAAGAAGGGCCACTAGGATGATTCGAGGAATGGAAAACCTGTCTTATGAAAGGAGACTCAAGGAGCTTGGCTTGTTTACCTTAACCAAAAGAAGGCTGAGGGGAGACATGATTGCTCTCTTTAAATATATTAGAGGGATAAATACCACGGAGGGAGAAGAATTACTTAAGCTCAATATCAATGTGGACACAAGAACAAATTGATATAAACTGGCTATCAGGAAGTTTAGACTCGAAATTAGACGAAGGTTTCTAACCATCAGAGGAGTGAAGTTCTGGAACAGCCTTCCAAGGGAAGTGGTGGGGGCAAAAGACCCATCTGGCTTTAAGATTAAGCTAGATGGGTTTATGAAGGGGATGGTTTGATGGGATAACATGATCTTGGCAACTAATTGACCTTTCACTATCGGTGGTAAATAGGCCAATGGTGGGATGATAGGAGTTACTATAGAGAACTTTTCCTGGGTGTCTGGCTGGTGAGTCTTGTCCACATGCTGATCGCCATATTTGGGGTCGGGAAGGAATTTTCCTCCAGGGTAGATTGGCTGAGGCCCTGGAGGTTTTTCGCCTTCCTCTGTAGCATGGGGCACGGATCACGTGCTGGAGGATTCTCTGCATCTTGGGGTCTTTAAACCATCATTTGAGGACTTCAATATCTGAGATATAGGTGAGAGGATTATTCCAGGAGTGGGTGGGTGAGATTCTGTGGCCTGCATTGTGCAGGGGGTCAGACTAGATGATCATAATGGTCCCTTCTGACCTTAAAGTCTATGAGTCTATGAGTCTATAATTCAGAGTGTGTGGGGAGGGTCAAGAGGGTTCCATGGAACAAGGCTAAGAACCAATATCTCATCAGCATTGTGCCCATTTCATTTATTTTTCATGTAGCCCAATGTCCAGATTGTGTTAATAGAAAATTGGACCTGGCTGAGAACCCTGATCTTACTAAATGAACAGTGGCCAAAAAGAAGGCAGCTCCTGCGGGATTTGATGCAAATGATTTATAAGATTATCCATTCTCTTCTGGAGTCAGTTCAGCTGGGGGCAGCTTCCCAATAGCATCTTTTGAGACCTTCTGTCTAGGAGAGGTCTGCTGGTGGTGGTGAAGTAGACCTGGCACCCTCAGGCTCAGCGATGGAGCTGAACAGATGGAGTTTGAAAAGATAGATATGGGGGGAAATGACCTGCAAGCATGGTGACCTTCTCAGTGGTGTTCATGGAAGGTTTTGTACTCTGCACCCGTCCAACAATTTTTTTTTATTCCTACACTGGGATTTTAACTGTTTTGAGAAGAGTTTTGATTATCTGATGCATGTTCATTCAAGGTAGCCTTGTCCATTTCAGTCTCTTTTTAAGGACGACACAGCTCCAGCTCTCGTTTTTTATTTAGTGCATTTTTTACCAAATGAGGTTTCATAAAGGAAAAAAAAAAGCACAATTCCATTTGGATGAAAAGCTATCAGTACTTATAGCTAAACACTAAAGCTAATTGATTAACATGAAGTCTGGAAGTATGATTTGCATGATTGGGATATGAATTCAATTCACAAGAAGAATTACATGTACAAAAACCATAAGTGAAACTTCCAGTGCTTGGTCCTTCAGCATTGTAAATCATCTTGGAATTCTATCAAGGTTTTATATGAAGGTCCAACACTTCATGTAAATTTAGTTGCTCCAATAATGGCCTCTGCTGAACTCAGATCTGCATTCGAGGAATTGAAATCAGATGAAGAATGTTCATTTATCTAATACTAGAAGATTTGCATGATGTTGCTCAGGTCCTTAACTCAATTTTTTTTCTTCCCTTAAATCATTGCTCTGGGTGGAGCTGGGAGGAGGGGTTCAGTATGCAGGCTGCCCCAGGGAGAGAGGACAACCCCAGCCCTCTCTTACCACAGCAGTTTGGAGACAGGCAAGATGTGTCTCTCCATAGCCACTGCAGCTTCAGTAGGCACAGCTGTGGGGGTATGTCTAGACTACATGCCTCTGTCGCCAGAGGCATGTAAATTAGACTACCCGACATAGTCAATGAAGCCGGGATTTAAATATCTCCGGCTTCATTAAAATAAAAATGGCCACCACGCTGTGCCAGCTCAGCTGATCGTCGGCACAGTGCGGCAGTCAAGACACGGATCGGTCGACAGGGAATGCCTTTGTCGACCGCTCCCTTATGCCTCGTGAAACGAGGTTTACAGAGCGATGCGACAAAGGCGTTCGTCGACCGATCCGCCTTGACTGCCGCGCTATGCCGATGATCAGCTGAGCTGGCACAGTGTGGTGGCCATTTTTATTTTAATGAAGCCGGGGATATTTAAATCCCGGCTTCATTGACTATGTCGGGTAGTCTAATTTACAGGCCTCTGGCGACAGAGGCATGTAGTCTAGACATACCCTGGGAGGGGTGCCTGTCCCCAAGCAGGGCAGGTCCAAGTTCATTTGCCCCCTGCACTACTCAGACAGAGTGAGGAATGCAGCAAACTCTGCATTTCCCCCGCGCAGCCAGCAATGTCCTCATATGAGTTGGGGGAAGGGAGCTTCAGACCCTTTGTACTCCCCAAAGGGCGCTGCTGGGGTGGGAGGCTCAGGGCTGGGCCAGTCCCTGGCCAGCCCCTTTCACCTTCCTGGTGATTCTGTATCATTTTATGGGCAGCAATTCCATTCCAGGTACATCTCATTTTCCTGGCACAACCAAACACTTACCTTGCCTAAAGTAATGATGAGAACAAGCTGTATACAGAATTTGGTGATTCTAGCTCATTTAGGCAGACAGACACACTCACAGGAAAGTTCTCTAAAACATTTCATTTGAAGAAATGGGTTGTACCCATGAAAGCTCATGATACCATTTACATGTTTTGTTAGTCTTTAAGGTGGTGCTAGACTATTTGTTGTTTTTTAAGTTTTTCCAGCACAGACTAACTCGGCTACCCTTCTGAATCTCTCTAAAATGTGTAGAAGACAAATGCATGTCTTTCTCAGGATAGTGGACTTATTGCACTCTAGACTGTTGTAAAGATGATATCTACTTCAGTGAAGATATTCTTGCTCCATTTGTGTTAAATAGGTAATTAAACTGAAAAATATACCAGGTAGTCTCTACATATAGAAAGGGTAAACCTAACATCAAGTGTCTCTTTTAGTCTTAGGTTATCCACAAACTGCTCAGTTTGAATTTTGTTTTTATTTTTATTTTCCAAAATACACTTGTAAGTGATCAGCTCAAACAATTATTTTCTAATCACTACCAATTGCACCATTGGTGACTCTATATTTGCAGTTGATATGTGAACCCGACTCTTATTTGTTCTTTTTCTCTGATCACAGATGTCTTCCAATTTTTTAATCTGAATTACATGTATAAAAAGTTGAAATTTCATAGTTACAGCTACAGATAATTCCACTGAGTGCCCATAACGTCAATAGATTTTTAAAAGTACAATATCAATTTAAGAACAGACAATGATTCTAATAACTAACTGGAAAAATAGCAAAATGTACTCATTTATATTTATGTAGGGTATTTTTCATACTCTGTACAATAAATAGGTGTCACATCTTAATTAATAACATATATAGTTTTATTAATCTACAGATACAAAGATTTAACAAATTGCTTAGTGACTGAATTAAAATATTTATTTATTGAATTAACCTCATATTAATTTTTATTATTACAATATAAGGTGCTTGTAGACAAGGCACTCATTTGAGGGAGGCTTTGTGAGCCAATTAGAAATTCAGGATAAAAATATTTGGAAAGACTAGAGAACAATGTGTTGATAAGAACATTTTCTTCCCTAAACTAGGGGTTCTTTTCATGGGACACTTCTTGAACTAGCCTGTGAGCAGTACTGTCTAGATTGTTTTTGTGACTTCAGTCCCAAACTCATACAATCTATTATTTTACCAGCATGTGTACCTTTAGTCCTCCAAATGGAAGACCAAAAACAGAAATAACTCATGGGACTGGAATCATTAAGTGTTGCTTTCTTGAACATAGGTCTCACAATTTTGTGTTTGAAAGCTGGTGCCTTGAACATACTTAACTAGTTTTACTGACTATTGTCCTTTCTCTTATCAATGCTTATTTTCATTTTCCTGAGTTATTTTAATGGACTTCTTTATCTAAAGTTAAGGAACATGCATAAGCATTTTCAGGATATGGCCCCCGAATTTTAACTTAGATTACTACATTTATGAACAAGGGAGCAGACAGCCTCCACGGACCCTAGGGCAAATTGGGGATGGGGGGGGTAAGGGGGGGAATGCCATGCTCTCGGAAGGGGTGGGACCTTCAGTGGAAGGGGCGGGCTGAGGGCAGTGAGCCCTCTGTGCTGCTTGGAGCATGACACTCTCCCCCCCCCCAACTCTGAGAGCTGCTCGGAAGTGTGCGGTGCAATGCTCCAGCAGAGATTTAAATCACCAGGCTCTGGAGCAACTGCCACCTTTCCACCTCTCCTCTCCCTGTCCGTGGGCCTGTTTATGTAATAGATAAAGTATATTCAAAACAGGATAGCTGTTTAAAAACAAAGGAAAAACATTGATTCTGTGTAGTAACTTGCCTGTTATAAGATGAGCTATTAGTCTGCTGAGGCTCATTCCAGTCTTTTCTATTTTGTATCACAGATTGTTTAGTTTCTCCATGTTCCATGTTATATTACTTCAATACACATACTTCATCGTTATTGGGGACTACAGTGCATTTTTATGTACCAAAGTTATCTTATTTGCTCAAAAGATAAACCTTAGCCATTTGACTTTAATGGGACTATTCATGTCCTTAAATGTAAGCCTTTACATAAGCATCTGCAGGAATGGGGCATAGTTTTCCCCTGACTTAGCTGGGTTTCAGTAAATTAGCAACCTTTATATTATCTCTGAGTCTGAGTTCCGGCAAGGTTACTGAGGCATGGAATACAGGCCTGTAACAGGTTTGATTGTCATTTTTAATTTTAAAACCAGAGATCTTTGTAAGCTGAACAGCACAGTTCTCTTTAGTGTGAAACTCTGAATTTATTCCAGCAGTCATACTTAGCAAACCAAGATTATCTGAGACCAGTAAAGTCAGGTGTCACTTTTCATGTGGCTTCCAAAAATACTTCCTTTTTTCATTGCCAAAATAAGACAAATGTTTTTACTATTTGCTGGCCAGTACTACAGTATTGCACAACCAACTCTAGTTCACAGAAGTTTGACATGTCACATTTCATTTTAGCTATTGCAGTGCTAGAGAAAAATACAAATTTCTCTAAGTAGTATTGACAGACAAGTCTTATGTTCACCAACCAAAGAGACCAAATGCATGTAGATCTGTATGCCATAATTACAGAAGAGTGATTTCAAATGGTCTCCTTTAACATACCCTATAAAATCAAAAATTGGCACTGAGCAAAACAAGGCACTGCATTCATGAATACAATAATATGTCCAACATTGAAAACAGAGAAAAGACAAACATTTATAACTTTTCAATTTAATAACATAAAAGTGGAATATTAGGTGTCTCCCAATTTTTCTTGGTATTTCTGTCTTATAAACCCTTATTCATCTTAATTGTCCACTAACATTGGTATCAATGTGCTCTTTGCCTACATATGGGCTGAGTAAAAGCAGAATAAGGATGTAGAATTGCTCCCAAGATAGTCAAACAGAAAAAAGACTAAAGAGGGATCAAGAAAGCTCAGCTTCGGCTTTGCAAACCTCAGTAGTACTGGTGTTCTCAGTTACAGAATCAAGTATTTTATCTGAAATACCAAAACCTTAAGACACTTGAAGGGGATCAGATAAAAGTTTCCAGGTCTAGCTCATCTCTAATAGGACCCACATCTGAAGTGCTAACCTACTTGCATAGTAGATTTCAGTTTAATTTGGGAGAAAAACTCACGTTTGAGGCCCATATTTTCCAATACAATTAACACATTCCTAGAGAAATAAATCTAATACAAATTATAAATACATCAAGGGCAGAATGGTTGCCTTCCTAGTACATGCAGTATTTTTACTTAGACTGACACAGCATTTCAAATTTAACTATTCCACATCAATTATGGTATTATGTTATCTTCTCTTAAGTACTGAAACTTACCATGTTTATGAGAGGTACTTGGATCAGTAAATGCTGATGTTTTTTATAACTCAACAGTCATTACTGGCATCACCAAATTGTTTTTTTAAATTACCACCACTCAGCTCTGGCAACAAAGAGTCTCAAATACATAAAATAAAAATATTCACAATCAAACTTCCCTTTCTTTCCAGACATTTATCCTTGGGTGGGGAGTTTAGCAGTGGTATTTCACAACTGTAAGGAAGCATAGTCAAAATCAGTCTCATTCTCTCTTGTCCAGTCCTTTTTATGTTGTTTTGCTTTGTTTTTTGTTCCCTTCCTATGACAAAAAGGGAGATTATATGTTTCACTGATTTCTAGAATTTAGCTTGGATGGCAGAGACATAGTGCCCTGCCTTGCTCTACACTACAAGTACCTAAAGAGAACAGTTGTGTTGGGATTTTCCAGATACTGCTTATTGTCCTGCAACCTGAGTAAAAGGGTGTGTGTGTGTGTGTGTGTGTGTGTGTGTGCGTGTGTGTGTGTGTGTGTGTGTAGACAGTGAAGAGATTTGGTGAAACTTCCCCTCGAATCCTAAAAGGACATTAAATCCTGTTACGAGTACTTTTTAAAGAGTACATGTAACACAGTGGGACTCATTGCCACAGCACCTCCTACTGGTCACTTGAGGACGCAGCTCCTCAGCCCTGTAGCACTCTGTTCCAGCTGGTGTTTTGCCTGCTGTTACTTTTTTTTCCTCCAGCACTTTGTGTTAGGGCCACATTCCTCCCAGACCGTGGTGCCCTTCCCTCTGAGTACTGCTCTGCCGCAGGGACTCCACACTCTGGAGCAACCTGCAGTCTTGAAATAGTTGTTCATCATTGGCAAGCGGGTGAAGACTTGACACCTTTGCCTACCCTGGCTGCCCCCCCTGCAGCCCTAGTACCCACAGGCCTTCCTTCAGGCCCTGGAGCCTGGGAGCTTGCCTGGTCAGACCTTCCCCAGCCCTGCCTACCTTTCCCAGCCCTGCTCTGTTTCAGGAAGCGTCTAGCTTTCCTGGCAGCCAGGTCCCTCCTGCTCCACAGCTAGAGTAAGGATGTTAAGAAGCAGGTAATTGGCTAATCATGCGGTTGATACAATTTGTATTGACTACACGTTTAGTTGATAAGGCAAGGCACTCAGTCCTGGCTCACTCCAGGTCCAGGAGCTAACCCAGTTGCAGCTCTTCAGTTTAAATATAGTAGGAGCCAGGTGCACAGGCAGCCTGGCTCCTACTACAATTAAACTGCAGAGCCGTAACGGGAGTAGGTCCTGGACCTAGCACAGCCAGGACAGAGCAAGCCCAACTCAGTCCTAGCTTGCGCCAGGTCTGGGACCTACTCCTGCTGTGGCTCTGCATTTTAAACTTAGTAAGATCAACAATGTTTAAAATGCAGAGCCGCAACTGGGGTAGGTCCCGGACCTGGCATGAGCTGGGACCGACCCGAGTTTGCCGGGGGACAAGTGTTACCACGGAAATGGTGGTGGTGGGAACCAGCTTTTAATCCAGGACCTACCCCCAGCACCAGCTCCTGCTCCCCACTTGCTGCCTCTGCTAAGGAGGCAGCAGAGGGGGGCGAAAAATATGAGTAGTCGACTTGAATACTTGCTTACATCCCTAAGCTAAAGCAAGAGTCGTCAGTCTCCACCCCTCCAGGAGCCCTTACCTGTATTTATAAAGCCCAAGCTGGGCCCTAATTGACTATCTCAGGCTTAGCTGCTGTCTCTACCACTCCAGCCTCTCCCAGGGCTGGGTGCTAACCCTTAAAGGGACAGTTTGGGGCAGACACCCCATCACAGTCACCACATTATGACATCTTTAATATTAGATTTGGTAAAAAATGGAGAACTTTAATCATGCATTCAATGGAGGAAATGATCAAGAAATTATTTGACCAGCTATATTAAATACATCACATCACACTATGCCCGTACACAGACAATTTTGTATTACATTCCCACCATATGTGGGTAAATGGTGGTGTCAAAACAGTTTGACAAACTACAAACATTTCTAGAATGTAGAATTCTTTTCATGGACATGATTCTTGCTGACAATGATTTGACAACTGTCTAAAACAAGAGTATTGTTACAGCAATCCTTTAAAATTAATTAACACCACAAGTATGTACTGGTACAATTAGAAAGGTGAAGGCACAAAGTGAGCTCAATATAGTTCAAGAAATAAAGGGCAACAAGAAAACAAATATATTTGGAAGCAAGAGGAAGACCAAGGACAGGTTGGCCCATTACTCAACGAAGAGGGAAAAACAATAACAGAAAATGTGGAAATGGCAGAGGTGCTTAATGAGTTCTTTGTTTTGGTTTTCACCATGATGGTTATTGGATGCCAGAGAAAGGGAGATAGGTTATGTTAAAATAAGAAAAGTACGAGGTTAAAAAAAAAGTTAGATGTCTTCAAGTCGCCAGAGCCTGATGAAATACATTCCAGAATATGCAAGATTCAGGAGGTATCTGAGCCATTTGATATCATTTTTGAAAAGTCATGGAAGATGGGAGAGGTTCCAGAAGACTGGAAAAGGGTAAATAAGGAAACCTAGGAAACTACAGTTCAGATAGGGGAGAAAAAAATTAAGGAATTAATTTGCAAAGATCTGGAAGAAAATAAGATAAGTAACAGTCAGCATAAATTTGTAAAGAACAAATCATGTCAAACCAACCTGACAGCTTTCTTTGATAGCATAACAAGCCTTGTGGATAAATGGGAAGTAGTAGATATGGTATATCTAGATTTCAGTAAAGCATTTGGTACAGTCTGGTATAACATTCTTATAAACAAACTAGGGAAATACAATGTAAATGGGACAACTATACGGTGGGTGCTTAAATGGTTGGATAACCATTCCCAGAGAGAAGTTATCAATGTTTCATAGTCACGCTGGAAAGGCATCTTCTATAGGGGTCAGTTTTGAGTCTGGCTCTGTTCAATATCAACAATTTAGATAATGCCATAGAGAGTATACTTATAAAGTTTGCAGATGATACCAAAGTGGGAGAGGTTGCAAATGCTTTGGAGGATTGGATTATAATTCAAAATGATCTGGACAAACTTGGAGAAATGGTCTGAGGTAAATAGGATGAAATTCAATAAGGGCAAATGTAAAGCACTCCCCCTAGGAAGGAACAATCAGGTTCACACATGCAAAATGGGAAGTGACTGTCTAGGAAGGAGTACTGCAGAAAGGGATCTAGCAGATATAGTGGACCACAAGCTAAATATTAATCAACGGTGTGAAACTGTTGGGAAAAAAAGCAAACATGATTCTGGGATACATTAATAGGAGTGTTGTGAGCAAGACACAAGAAGTAATTCTTCTGCTCTGTTCTGCATTGATTAGGTCTCAACTGGAGTATTGTGTCCAGACCAGGTCAAACATTTCAGGAAAGATGTGGAGAAATTGGAGAAGGTAAAAATTAAAGGTCTAGAAAACATAGTCTATAGGGAAACATTGAAAGAATTGGGATTGTTCAGTCTGGAAAAGAGAAGGCTGAGAGGGGACATGATAACACATTTCAAGTATCTAAAAGGTTGTTACAAGGTGAAGGTAGAAAGATTATTCTTCATAACTTCTGATGATAGGATAAGCAGTATTGGGCTTAAATTGCTATAAGTGAGGTTTAGGTTGGGCATTAGGAAAAACTTTCTAGCTGTTTGAGTTGTTAAGCACTGGAATAAATTTTATACGGCAGTTGTGGAATCTCAATCACTGAAGATTTTTAAGAACAGGTTCGACAAACCTCTGTCAGGGATGATCAGATGGTGCTTGGTCATGTAGGGGACTCGAAATCTCTTCCAGTTCTAGTATTCTATGATTCTATTGTCATGGGAACTTGGCCTTCCCAACCTTCCCCAAACCTTTATAACATACTTCATCCAACATAGTTTCATCCAATCTAGCACTCCCAAATATGAATGGGGCACCCTCTGAAATCTCTTGGAGACAGAGGCTGACAAGGCAAGGGGCCCTGAGATCGAAGGAAGACATCAATAAACATTACTCATGTCATTTCAGAAGGCTCCACTGAAGTCAAGAGGTGGCTCTCCATTGACCTCAAGGAGGTTGAATTTTTGCAGGAGAATATAATTGGGAAAAAATGTGCTACAGATTTAGGCTTTAAAATAAAATATTCAAGAAGGAAATAATTCATTTCACTCCTTGTTATTCATTCCATATTAATTCATTCCTTCAATGACAAGGAAGAAAAAGAGTGATATGAAGGTAAAATAACGGTCTTGAACTGTGAATGAGACAATTGTATTTATATTTCAGTTTTAGAATACTGTTTATCAGAAGTGTGCTCTGCTTGTACTATATAAAGTGATGATCTGATTAGTCATTGTGGAAGCAAAATAATTCTTCACCAGTTCAAACAAAAACTGTACCACCATTTCCTGTCTTCACCTCTGAGTCCTCACCAATCATATTTCTTAAAATAGGGTTATTTTCAAGGATATTTAATATTTTTCAGGACTTCAGAATCTCTTGTACTATATGTTATACCAGTATCATTTCTATTAACCTTCATCTCCCTATTTTCAATTTTTTTTAGTCATCAACATTTTTTAACTGACATTTTCAAGCTTATCTGTGGCAACTGTAAACTCATTCAGAACATATCCAATGTTTGGCCAATATCCATGTGTTCTGAAGGCTGTCACGTTTTGGTGAGCCAGACCTTTCTCTTCCGATTGTGTCAAAATGAAAATATGCACTGCCCCAATGCATTGATTAGACCACGTTCACAATGATCTTCCCTGGAATTGTTTGTTTTACATTTATTTTCAGATACACAGGATGAAAGTCTTGAAGACTAAAGATATAACATTCAAGAGATTGTGACAGTAAACCTAAGAATGCATTCCTGTATAAGCCAACTCCACTTCATATAGTCTAAGGCCTTGATCCAAGGAAACACTCACTTCCCATTTACTTAAAAGGTACTGAAGCATTTGCTTAAGAGTTGCTCTGAATAAGGATGCTTTCCTGACTCTGAGCCTAAGACAGGAAAGAACATACAAGGCCCACTTCTGGCCCGCACTGTGGCCAATGGGTGTTCATCTATTAACATAAAGTGACTTTACTGGTAACCTGAGATGTCCCTCTGCAGAGTTCAGTTTTTATCTGGTTGTGGGATGCTCATGGGACAGTAGGAGTGAATGGGAAGACAGAAGGACAGGATAATGGTAAGATGTAGAAGATGTAGCCATGGGGAGGTGTTGGGACTAGCAAAATTGGGAGAAGTAAGGTGCAGAAGAATAAAAGCAGATGGTTTGATAAGGTACAACTGACAAGTCATGTTATCAGGTGGCAAAGGAGTAATGGATAACAAGGCAAAAGACTATTAACGCCAGCACCAGCTACCAGAAGACTAAGGGTACTGCAAAATAGGACTCTGTTTACACTCACAGTTTTCACATGGGGAGTTATAGCACAGCACTTTGGTGCACACTGCTATTTGAAACTCTGTATTCCAAACTGCGAGGCATTTTAGACATGACCTAAAAGGGCTGATTCAGAAAAAGGTAAGCTCCGCTATTAAGGGTAGCAGAGGGCAGGAAAGCTGTGAAGCTGTAATATTGTTGCCATTGCTGCTGGGAGCTCCAGGCAGCTCTTGGGCTTTCAAGTGAGCTTGGAGGTTTTAGACTCTACACTTAGAAGTGCTGGTGGTCATGGAAGACACTTATGGAGGCGTTGCCAGCATCAGTCATCCTGAGGTAGGATACCTAAGGCTCCAGTTGTGGAGTGCTTCAGGGAACAAAAAAGCCCTATTCTCCCAGCCTCCACACCCATTGCTGCGGAAGATGGTCCTTTGCTTAGATCTGAAATATGTATTCAATTACACATTTATCCAAACTGAATACCTGTAACTAAACTACAAATGAACATTTACAGGAAATGGTCAGCTTAAAGAAAGAGATGATTTACCAGTTTCCACTTGGCCATAGCTCTCCCTAGGTAGTGGCTGAACTAGCAATTATTCTGAAATGGTAAAACAAAATACAGGACTATGTAGCACTTTAAAGACTAACAAGATGGTTTATTAGATGATGAGCTTTCTAATAAACCATCTTGTTAGTCTTTAAAGTGCTACATAGTCCTGTATTTTGTTTCAGCTACACCAGACTAACACGGCTACATTTCTATCACTATCTGAAATGGTAAAAACTCATAATGAGAAAAAATTTCCTACCGTTTATCTAGGACTTGAGAGCTGTCCCAACATTCTGAAAGATGCAAAGAGAACTATTCAAAACTATTTTCAAGTTTACAACTAATTAGACTCTACACCATGTGCTGTGTTTCAGTGGCCACTGTCCCCAAGTGACTTACCTCTTTGCTACATGATTCAGTATTGTTGTAGTAGGCACTAAGTGACCAGAAGAAAAGTGAGATTATGAATGTATTGTGTAAAGCTTGTGCCAGGTGGTGAGAAGCAGCAGTGAGAGTCAGATTCAGTGCATTTAGGGTTTGTTCTCACAAATATATGAACTGACAGAAGATTTCTTTCAGAAACTTAAGAACATGAAACAAATCAGCTCTGGCTGTCCTTTATAGGCAGAACTCCCTCATTTGCAAACATTCTGAGTCTGTTTGCAAACAAGAAACTATTAGTGGAAAAGGAACACATTCATAAATGTGGTAACACACACACACACACACACACACACACACACACACACTTAACCATAACATAAAATCGTCTTCAAATATGAAAAGGGAAGTTCAGTCTCTTTGTCCATTCAGTGTTTTGCCTTTTTGATGAGACCATCAAAACTTAGTGCTATAGGGGTGTTGTTTTGAGATGTGTAAGTTATCCATCAGGAGCTAAGCATAGGTTACCATATTCATTTCTACGTAGCCAATGAATGCCTGTCAGATACAGTGAAAACTTGCAATCACTACTGTGTTGGGCTGGGTTCCAAAGATGTGCTGTGTGTAGTTTGAAAATAAATCAGATCAATGTAATTGTGCACACAATGAGACTGATCAATAAAATATACTATAGCAAACAGTATAAGCTTTGAGAGGTAAACATTATGATGGTGTGTGCTTTAAAAAATGCATTTAATAATGGCAATAATAATGGAACAAATGCTTAGGCATGCTGAGCATGTTGCCCTCTTATTGGATTGTAATGAGTGCCAAGTGTTCAGCACCTCTTAAGATTTGGCCAAATAATCATGATATATGCAAATATGGCAAAAGTCATGCCATTGCCCATTGTTTGTCTGATCTATTAACCTTTATTGCTTTGGGCAATACTTCATGCAATTTGATAGTAAAGTTTTCTGAAAATAAAAGTAGTAACTCTTTGCTTATCAGTTTTCTGTTCTCTGCTGCATGATTCTTCTAGTGGTAATTGTTTTTCATGACATTTGCCCAGTTATCTAGCTGTCTGAGCTATTTCTAAGGTGACCATCACCATGGTATCTAGGCACTGACAAGTAGATAACAGGAATCACATGGAAGAGTAATGTGTTCTATAGTAAAAAAAAAATAATTCAGTGTTTTATTGTCCATTCCTCATAAAAATGCAACTACACTTAATTTAAAAAGTATACCCTTTTCAATGAAGAAAAGATAAGAGAATTTGTTTTTCCCCAAAGAGAAACTTCCATTCAATTAAGACAAATGCTCTTGCCGTCTCAGTTCTAGAAAACAATGAAGAAAACCTCTTTTGATAATTTTTCTTTTAAGTTAACTAAATGCTCAGTCAAATACATGGGCCAAACAATATCAGGTAATCTTTCTGATCTACTTATGACACATCATATCTCTCCTCAGAATTTAAGTCACTGTCAGACCGTTCTTATTTTGACTATGTCACATGAAAGTCATCAAAATAAATGTTCTAACTAAAGCTAGTGCATTGTTTTGCCTTCTGTCTATCATAATTCCACTCACTTTAAGACTCATCAAACACAGATACAAAAATTATATGGAATCAGGGTCTCCTGAAAATCAGTACTATTTGGCTTCAGCAGAACAAAAGAAAAGGCAGTTGTATGTATCAGACTATTTTTATTTTTATTTTCTACATTCCCAGTTCAAAACAATCTGACTTTTACTTAGGAATCTTGCTGAATGAAAATGCAGCAATCCTCTCCCTCTTGGGCTAACCCTTGTAAACAAACAAATGGTCTCCCCACACAACTGATAATCTCTTACATGTGATTTATATATGTGGAACTGACACTCCAAGTTACTGTATATTAGTCATGCTTTCTCTCTTCCTCCCATTCCTTCCAATCTGAATATTTTATTTTTTACACCCAAAAGGTGAGCTAATGCATTTAGGGAAAGACTGAATGATCCTTATTAAGTACACAATGTCATGTTTATTAACATGATTATTTTTATTTGTAAATCCACAATATGTAGATGCCTCCATGACAGAATAGTGCTCAATTGTGCTAGGCAGTGCACACTTACAGTGATAAAAATGGACCCAGCATCAAAGCGCCTGTAAGTTACAAAAGGTCATGTCACAAAGTCATAGCTTCACCTGATACTGTTCACTCTGTACATTGGTATTTGCTGCTGAGATCTCCCCATGTTTACGAATTATTACTTCTTTTGAATTAAGCAGAAAAGTTGATTCTGCAAGCAGAATGCTGCTGAAACGTATTCTCTACTCCTCAATTGTTTCAGGGCTCAGTCCTGCCAGGTGCTGCACTCTATCACACAATCTTGAGTCCACTCCACTCCACTTAAAATTAGTGAAAATTGAGGTTGTTCAGTACCATGAAAGATCAACCCCCTTTCCCACAGGATTCAATTCTCCAATGTGTGTGACTAAAGCTAGAAATCAGATTGTTTATAGAACCTACTTCAATGCCTCATCCTGTACTACTGAAGTCAATGGGAGCTTTGAAAGACCATCTTTCCACATAGATTGTATCCAATGAACATTTAAATATATTTTCAATTCTGGAAGGGCTCTAATATGGTAATTAGATTGTCTACCTTTTTCTTACCCATGGGTGTGATGGGGTATGTGCCTCACACTCACCCTGCAGGATTTAATGCCGGCTATGGTCTAATTAATCAATTAGGCAGCAAGTTACGGCACTGGAAAGCACCAGTGTAAACCAGTCTGCAGTTGCAGTAATGTATTCTCTACATCTCAATGCTTACAGGGCTCAACAGCCATGCTCCTACTGCTGTTACCTACACCCCTTATGAAGGTAGTTTATAGAAAGCACTGGCTGGGAGATCTCTCTCCAAGCACCCATGCCATGGCCACACTTTCATTAAGCAACTTTAAACTTTTAATTGTAAACAAAGCCAGAGTCACTGTGTGGAAATGGCAGACAATAGGGCATTGGCCTCAAGTTAATCCCCAGAGTACCAGAAGGAGGCACCAGCCCAGTGGTGAATGGTGCATCTTGTCAGATACAGAAATACACATGTTATTAAATTGTTTTCAATATATTTGAACTAAACTGAGTATGGATATGCAAATCACTTTTGCAATATTTGCAACTGTACTGCAGACAAACTGACAATGCATACTCTTCATATTTTTTGCAGTAGGCTTTAAATAATAAAACTGTTTATCATTGTGTAGGCACATGCATATCTTACTGTGTTATATTCAAGTTTTCAAGGGTGAGTACTAGCCTTATTAAAGGTTTATATGGGAGAAACCTTTTCTGCATTAGAAAGTTAACATAAGATATCTGGACTGTGGTGGAGTATCTCTTTCCTATGAGTTTAAGCAGGTGTTGGTGCAGTATCTACTTTACAGCTATATAGTGTGTGTAAGCGAGGAGGCATGGCTTGCCTCAGATGCCAGGGGAGCACCACAAGCCACCAGGTGGGTGGAACTAGAAAGTCCATGCCCCACATGCTGAAAGCAGAGGGGTGGGATAGGAAGAGTCACTATAAAAGGCCAGCCCAGCTGCTCAGTTGCGAGGAAGCTGCCGGAGGCAGGAGGCAAGCACCAGAGAGAACCATTGTTGCCCCAGGAATCAACCAGAGCTTCTTTGGATCTTTGATGCAGAGGAGCTGCTACTGGTACCCTTGGCTGTGTTCCTCAAGGATGTACCCTGAGAAGGTGGAGGATGACCCATGGATCCAAGCATAACTGAAGGGAAGTTGCAGAAGTAACCCAGTGGAGCCAGGCAGTGGTGGGTAGATCATGAGATTGAATCTTGGTCAGCATGTTGTGGGCAGATTCTCACTGACCAAGTGGCAGACTGCTTCACTACAGATAGGGCCCTGGGTTGGGACGTGTGGCAATACTCCTCTTCCATAGGCCTGTGCTATGTAGCACAGTCCTTTACCTGAGCCCATAGACTGGTGACCCCTTTCCTGAGAACTGAGGCGGGACTGGGGCTAGAGCCCTTATTGATTGCCATGCCCTACTTAGGGGCCAAGGAGCCTGACTATTATTGCCCTCATTTCAGATTGTCCTGCCATGCCTGGAGGCCAGGGAACCCTAACTCTTCTTGTTCCATCTGACTGCAAGGCCAACCCCTGAGTACTGAATGCCCTGCCCTGCTTGGAAGGAGAGGAGGCCAGCCCTTACCTCTTTGTGGATTGCTAATTCCCCCTGTTCTAGTGTAGACCCTGGAAGCTGTAGTAAGGAGGTATGGCCTCCTCAGAGGCAGATACTGAAGAATGGTCCAGTATGTTTACGCTGTGAGATACAGATCTGACGGAAGTCAAAAAGCAAAGTTCCCATTTAAGGAAATTCAGCTTCAGGCCATATTGAGTACGGGTACACAACATGCCATAATTTGTATTATTTTATATGTACCTCAAATATTTCATCTGGTATAAAAGTATGAAAGTTACATCAAACTCACCACTTCTTCATGGGTAGCACTTTCTACATTTATGCCATTAACCTAAAAATGAATATACCATAGAAAGAAAGTGATTTGTAACATACAAATAATGTAATAAACAGTAAAACATGCTTGAAACAAGTATGTGTGTGGAATAAATGTGTAATGTACTGACCTGTAGTAGTGCATCTCCTATAAATAACATTCCTGTTTGGTCAGCTGTGGGGGTTACAAAAGCAGTATGTTAAGTGAAAAACTTAAATAATGACACATCTTGCTTCAGCACTTGTTTAAACACACTGTTTGTAACAGTGCAACATTTGTAACCGCTTCACTTGTGAAAATACTAGCTGCATTGTGAAAATACTAGTGGAATCATCCAGTAAAGCTAAACAGATTGATACCAATTTTAAGCAATTTGAAAGAGTTACTTTCCATGCACAAAAAGTCTTATTTAATATGGAACACAAATGTCATTTCTCACTAATGAATTATTTCATTAAATTATGTGGAAAGTGTGATTCACATATTTCATTAGTCTTGCTGAGACAGGAAAATAGGAATTTTAGAAGCTACTTAGCATCTTTTTTTTTCTGGAACAAATTTACAGGGATTGGTATAATTAAAGAAGCTGTGCCTAGAATTTAATAAAGCTATTTAAGATGAAGTTTGAATTTGCTCTATTCAGAAGAATAAAACAGCATATTATTTCAACCAGTACTTTGCATATTTTCCACATCATGAAATCATCGAAATGGCACACACAAAAATCTGCTTCAAATGTGAATAGTCAGTTTCAAGAATTTCACCTTCTTCTAAGGACATGACTTTTGAAAGTGCATGACTGTTCATGTCTTGATACTGCAAACACTGACATGGTTAATTTTAAGCACCCAGGCAGTCTCATTTGAAATTATTCATGTGCTTAAAGTTAAACACATATGTAATTGATTTTAGGATCAGGGTCTGAAAATTTTAAGGTTTTAAAAATATAACACCAAACTTAGTATTTGGGAGAGTGAGATGGAGGGAGGAAGGCTTAAGGCTACATTTTTGCTATATGGCTACAATCAGACCACATAGTACTTTCTCAGCTTCTGCCATGTTGTACTGGACAGTGAACACTGAAGCTTTGCTTTAAAATAGTTTTTGTTTCTGAAGACACTGAAGTTACATCAGGGTTGAATAAAGTGCCATCCTTTTTGTTGAATGAAATAGGTACCTTTTCTTTATTAATTTAACTTTACTGATTTTTGTTAGTATTTAGGCAACATTTCATTAATCTATTTTAAATGACAGCTTGTAGATTATATTAATGTAAAGTAATTTTTGGGACTATATCCAATTTTTTATTTTAAAAAAATCATATTGGTAATCTATAGTATATATAAAATGTGTCAGCCTGTAGCAAATGAAATGCAAACTAAAGAAAAGAGAACAGACACATAGAATATGTCTATGCTGCAGGTGGAACAGCACAGGTAGGCACATCCAGGTTATATCTAATCACGCGGGCTCAATAAAAATAGCTGTGGTGGAACAGAGGTTAGCCACCTGCATAGTTACCTATAGTCCCAGGTGGGATTGTACTCAGGTGGCTAGCCTGTGCCACCACCCATACCACCACAATGCTATTTTTAGCAAGTGTGGTCAAACAAACGGCTATCCTGGGTCAGACCAAAAGTCCATCTAGCCGAGTATTCTGTCTTTTGACAGTGGCCAAAACCAGGTGCCCAAGAGGGAATGAACAGAACAGGTTAATCATCAAGTGGATCCATCCTCTGTCACACATTCCCGGCTTCTGGTCAATCAAAGCCAATTCTGGTATGCCTGTTTTTGCTGCACATGCAGCTCCTGATAGCAATGGTTAGAAAAATGAGCATATACTTCCACTGAGTGAACATCAAAATAAGACATTTTGTGCACTCTTCCTAGTGATATTGTTGAGACACCTTCTCTGGATTAAAATCAGTAAATGGCCTAAAATTTATAACCTAGTCCATGAGTTAAAATTATAAATGGAAGACGGCTCTCCCAAGAATGTGGCATGCAGTGATGAGGCAGATTTTAAAGGACACACCACTTAGATGTCTAGACAACAGCCATTTTTCAAGTATGTAAGAGAAGACAAAACACACAATAATAGATTTTAATGGCCCCAAAACAAGTGAATGCATAAATTTGGAAAACAGAAAGTACTGCCAAGTAATTATATTTTAAACTCATAATGGCATCGCCATGTCTAGACTTTCAGAGAAGGACATCTACAAGCTCTCTCACGTAGATTCTAAAACAAATGGAGATAAAATAATTCTTCAAGGAACTCCTCTTATGGTCAGTGGAAAGATTCCCTTGAAACTGACTTGAACTGAACAATTTCTGAAAGAAAATAATTATAGAGTAATGATAAGGAACAGTGTAGAGGAATGCTTAGTGATTGCCATAGGGAAAGGGTGGGAAACCTTTGTTTGGTTGAGGGCCGCTGATCCACAGAAAAGTCAGTTGGGGGCTACACTAAAATAAAATAAAATAAATCCTCACTGACGTGGCCCCCGACTGAGGAGAAAGCCACTCCCCACATTCCTCTTGCACACCAGAGCCTGAGGAGACCCAGGCTAGTAGATTTTGTGTACTCCAGCCCCACGGGAAGATGGCAGAGGGGCTGTAACACTAATGTAGGCTCCCCAATGTTGGGGGGAATCCCCAAGACTTGGGGACTGGATCCAGGCAAGCCAGGGTCTATATCCAGCCCCCAGGCCTTAGGTTCCCCACACCTGCCTTGGGGATTAATATTAGACATGCTCTTATTCTTCATTAATTATCTGAAAGAGGAATAAACAGTAGACTACTTATTTTAATTGTTTATACTAAATTGGAGCGGAAACTTCAGAGTAGTCCAAAGTGTTTTAACTAGAAGTAATGGTACAAAATGAAGATAGTGTATTAGACTGTGAAAAAGGAAAACACCCCTCTCTTCCAAGGCAAGTGGTGGAAGGCCTGTCACCTCAGTATTTTAAAAATAAACAGACAAAACATTATAGTGTGAGAAACTAGCCTTCATCAGATAAGGGATGGACAGGAAGAACTAGTTCACTCTCTTTTATTTTGATTTTCCCAGTCATTAGGACTATACATATTGCATTTGTGTTAGTATTCAAAGGCTAGCCATAAACTATAGAAGACCAGATTATCAAGAGAGTGAATGTTAAGTGGTTCAAGCACAAACTTCAGCACACCTATGCAAGTTCTGACTTGGATCTTCATATTCTATGCACAAAGTTAGCATGCACAGACCAGAAGTTGAGTTAGTGCAGATATTTTCAAAGCAACAAATGGTCTGGTAGCACTTTATAGACTAACAAAACATGCAGATGGTATCATGAGCTTTCATGGGCACAACCCACTTCTTCAGATGACCGGAGTTTTGTGTTTAGGATGTGCAGACCCAAAATAAATAGGGGGGAGAAGGGAAGGGGGGGGGGGGAAGGAGGAAAAAAAGGAAGGGGGCGAGAAACAAGGAGCAGAGGATATGAAAATATCAAAGGGAAAAACAAATAGGCAGAACTTGCAATCTATAAACAACTGAAGATTGGATAGTTAAAAAAGAAGCAGATAAGGATCAAAGGGTACTTCAACCATTCAAAGGTTTGCCACAATACATATTCTTGCCCATTTCTTGGAATATATGAACATATCTAATTTATTATGTTTAAATTGTATTTTGTGCATGTGAATTCTAACAGGCAAACAGAATAGAAGTACTGTTAGGTCATGCATTAAAATAACAGATTCCAAATCTACTTCATTTTCAAATGAATTTTTAGGAGATAAAATATACAAGCACATTTAGAAACATACAGGTATTTTTTTAGTATAATTGACCATCATGGGGCTTATGAAACAGGTACTCTCCTTATCCTGAATGGTTAAAGCATGAGTTGCTGAAGTTTTCATATTTTAATCTAAAGGGGAGCAATTAACCACTTTTATCTTATATTAAGTTCAAAGTAGCACTGTTTCATCCAGAACAGCAAAAACTGTGCCTTGCTAGTGTAAAAGTCTTGCTAGTTCATTAAAGCCAAATTCTATCAGATCATGTTAATTTTCACTCCATTTGTCCTGAGCAAACAATCCCTCCAAGTCTTTAATCTCTGTTTCTGGCAACAAGCTTTTCTTGGCTTCTCCTTGTCTCCTTCCTATTTACATATGAATCTTTTCTCCTATTCATCATTTACTGAAAAGCTGATCTCTCACCCCCTAAAATGCACACACATTTCCCATATCATCATTTTAGAGCTTCTAGAAGGAACATTATTGAGCAAAATGTGTGATTATAGTTTTTAAGTTTCTGGCAATTTTAACCTACTAAAGAGGAATTAGAACACAATCTACAGGATGTGGTGCAACCATCCATCACGGTAAAGAAAAATCTGCTATGGCTAGATAAATCCATTCCACATACGTTAAAAAGCCCAATCCCGAATGTGTCATGTACTCTTAGAAAAATAGTGTGTAATCTTTTCCAGAGCTGTAGCTGCAATGTATGTGTGGGCAAGAATGGGAAAGAACCACACCCAGACTTGCCCTCTTTCTGCTAACCCAAGAACTGGTACCCACAAAATCCCACCCCCTTCTGGGGTACCAACAAAGGCAGCAGGTCTTCCACATCTCAGGGGATGGCTGTGGGGAAAGAGGAAGAAGGAGAAAGCTTCATGGCACATGGTTCTTTTAGTCAATTTAGTGCATTCTTCCCCCACCTGTAACAGGCCCTGTCTTGTTGCTAGGTATTTTAGTATAGCTCAAATGGAATAAGTCTGTGCAGTGGTACTGAAGATTCAAAATGAAACCCTTTTGATGGTGCTTGAATTTGCTATAGTTTAACACAACAGAACTTGTTTTTACCCATGTTTCTTTTTAAAAATCCAAGAAATCACATTAACCCTACGGTAAAATAGAGTTGCTGTGATTGCGAAGTCAATCAATGTTAGAAAAGGCTAGATTTGTAGTTGCCTGTGCAACTTTAATTTTTGTATTTGAATTATCATACAGTTTTTAAATACATTATCAAGACACTATTTTTTTCACAGCATGCTTGCCTATTTTAATGTAGAGTTTAAAACATACAAAATCAGAATTAAGGGTGAAATGTATTTTATAAGGTTCTTCCACATGTGGCATTTCCTAGCTTACCAGTCTTTTTATTTGCAACCAAAGTAACATTATTTCAACATGTTTATTATAAGAAAAAAAAAAAACAGCTGTGCAGTTTTTGCCTAGCACATTGACTTTAATTATGGATCTGTTTATCATTGTGTCTGATTTCAATTTCTTAAAATTCTTCTCCTCTTGATTTTAGAGTGAAACACTGATAATAAATTTAGCTCATTCACTGTTGTCAATTTCCTCTGGGAGAACGCAATTGCACAAGGCACAGTTTCTTTAAAACTGTATTGTAGATTGAAAGAACATGGATATACATTATAGAATCTTAAGAAGAAGCCAGAAAGACAAGATTTGATTGCTGTGTAATACATGTTGAACCTCTCTAATCTGGCACCCCTGGGACCTGACCAGTGTCAAAAGACAGAATTTGCCGAACCAGAGGAGATCAATATTGTCTATCAATATTACCAACATTTCCACTGCTCACTGGGCCCTTAAAAGATATTTAGGGGTAAATTAGAGATAAATAACAGCACAGAATACTGAGAGCCACGAGTGCTGGTTGTAAACAAACTTTACGGGACTGTAGGAAACTTGGCCATACCCATGATAAGTGGACATCCAGCTAACTAAAATCATGCTGGAACATGGATGTTGCCAGACCAGAGTGTGCCAGACTAAAGAGGTTCAATCTGTAGTGGCTGAAAGGCTGTAATTACCCTCCCCCCCCCCCAAAAAAAGAGAGAGGATCCATAATTTAAGGGAATTAGAACAAGATGATTATATGGATATAGCCTCAAACTAGAAACAGAAAAATGAAAATAACGAACAAATTCTTTTAAAATAGGACTCATGCAATTTTTAAAACCACTCAGGAAAATAGTCAAGACATAATTTCTGTAGAAAACTTTGGACACATAGTTTCTGTTCTTTTTGTGGGGGCTGGAATTCATAACATAAGGTTAATTTGAGCTACGAAAATAATTGTTACATTACGAAAAATTATTAAGTTTGCTTTTGGGAAATTAATATATTTGATGGATTTTTGTCTGATTACAAAACTTCAAAATTAGTTCTTTGTTCACTTTAATTAGGAATTCACCTGTTAGAAACTTATGAAATAATCTTAGAATAATTAAATTATTAAATGCAAAAACATGTATCTACACAATCTACTCAAAGGTCACATCTACACATGGAAGGCAATGGCGGTATTAATATACCGACATTGATCTCCTTGTGTGAATGCAGCTCATAGTGACAGGCAAGCTGCATTTTTGTTGGTACGCCTTAGACCAGCCTCTTGCCTCCAAACCTATGTGAAATAAGCTATACTGTCAAAAATGCAGTTTTTCAGGTATAAATGTGCCCACACTGAGGGTATGTCTACACTACAGCGCTATTTCGAATTAACTTAAATGAAATAGTTCATTCGAATTAAGCTAATTCAAAATAACGCATCTATACACAAAAACTATTTCGAAATAGCGCATCCACACTGAGTGGACCCTGAACCTAAGTTAAGGCTGGCCGGAACCAGTGCCGGCAGGGCATCAGGTTAGGACTTGAGTGTGTGGGGCTGCTGCCTGAGGCTAACTGAGCTCCATGCTTAAAGGGACCCTACCCCCACCCCGGAAACACAGCTCTCAGGGTTCCCCGCTTGCTTGTCTACCTCAATGAGGGACAGCAAAGCAGTCCTGTCTTGGAGTGCCCTGAGTGCCCGCACTTGGGACACCACAGCACTCGGCCACATGGAGCCAGAGCTGCCCCTGGGCACGCTGGTGCATCTCGTGGGGTCGTTGCCATCAGCCCAGCTGCACTTGCTGCAGGCTGCCATCCGGGGGGTCCATCGGCGGGCTGTCAGGATCCAGGAGGCCCTGAGGGAGAGCATCCACCCCGAGGAGCCCTCAGAGCCTCCCTGGTCCTCCCCACTGGGGGCTCATGCCCCATTCCTCCCTCATGTCCTTCCACTTAACCCTCCCTAGCCCCCCCTTCCTGATGTCAAATAAAAGATACGTATGTTCAAAAATAGAAACTGGGTTTATTGAACAAAACTGGGGGGGAGGGATGAGCCTCTGGGGAGACTGGGAAAAGGAGGTGGGAGAGGGGAAGAGAGAGGGTGGGAGAGGGGTGGGGGAAACCTGGGAGGAGGGAGCTGGAAGCGGGAAGAAGGGGGAGGGGAAGCTCAGGGTTGGAGGTCTTGCCGGACCAACATGACTTTCATGCAAACCTGCTCCTGGGTTGGCATGTGGCCTTTGGTGGCCAGGCTGGCAGCTATCCTACCATAGATGGCCGTGTTCCTCCATCTAGGGCTGAGATCATGGAAGTTGGGGGCATCCCCCCCAAACCTGAAGAAGGTCCATGATCTCCACCCTGGACCAGGAAGGCGTCCGCCTTCTCCAGCCCGTCAGGCTCCTGGGAGCTGGCAGACTGCTCCTGGGGAGCGGTGGAGGGCTGGCTGCCAGTGGCTTGCTGGCTCATGTTTTGGAGCCCCTGGATCAGGGGCCCCAGTGGCCACTGCTGGCTCTGGGCTGGCAGGCTTGGAGCTGGCACAGGCACTGTGGCCAGGGTCTACCCCTTTAATGTCTCCGAGGCTGGGGGAGAGGAGAGTTTTTCCTGGTTGTGCCCAGAGTGGCCACCAGGGCTCCTGGGAAGGGCTGGAGGCCCCCTATTTTGAATTAAGTGTCTACACAGCGCTTAATTCAAAATAGCTATTTCGAATTTGGTGTTACTCCTCGTAGAATGAGGTTTACCAAATTTGAAATAAGTGCTCCACGATTTCGAATTTATTTCAAAATAGCGGTTTGGCTGTGTAGACGCTATTAAAGTTAATTCGAAATAACTGCTGTTATTTTGAATTAACTTTGTGGTGTAGACATACCCTAAGAGCTTTTGTCAGCATTGCATATGTCAAAAACCACAGCTCATTGATAGAAGTATTCAGGCAAAAAATTGTAGGGTAGACATAATTTAAAAGAGATACCTAACATTTACTCCAGTGTAATAATTACAGTGATAGATACAATGTAATACTTAATATTTTTTTAATAATACAATTAGGAAAGCACAACCTGAGGAATCAAATCAAATGGATTTTCTATAAATAAATACATTAGCTAAGTATGAATTTCTTGCTATCTTATAGCAAGAGAAAACCTCAGAGAACAAACTTGTTTATTTTAAGCTCACTCTGGTTTATCCATTCATCCTCCCACCCCCCTCCATCTCTCCCCCCGTCCCTGACACCACTCAAAATGTAGTTTTATACCTTTTATTTATTTACTGTCCCAAGATTATCATAGTTCACATATAAATTTATTGGGGAAGTAATGAAAGGAGAATTGTATGAATTTGTAATACTGTGAGCCTTATTTCACAGAGTATTGTTGCGATGGAAGTGAGAAAGCAATTTCTACAACATAATAATAAGCTCTGACCTTACAATAGTATGAAATAAAGCTTGTAAGCCATATATAAATTCCTAGAGCAAGTCTGTAGAGTGAGTCTTCAGCCAAAACATATTAGGATGTAACTACATCAGATTTCAAAAACCAAGGAGGACCAGTCCTGCTGAGTACTTGGATGGGAAGCACTTAAAAATAGGCTATGAATAGCCAATGATGTTATTGATTCAGTAAGTTTAGCTCATCCCATGATTCAATACTGAAATAGTGCCCTAGAGAGATGCTAGGGACTCATTATGGGGATCTCTACAATGCAAGGAGATACTGGCAGCTGGTCCATGCCATCTGACTCAGGCTTGTGGGACTCAGACTGGAGGCTGTTTCATTGCAGTGTAGATGTTCAGGCTCAGGCTGGAGCTCAAGCTCTGGAATCAGTGTGACCTGATATTTGTCTCATATAGGCAACTATACCCTCCCACCCCTCGCCCCCCCAAAAGTCATAATGTTTTACATTTGCTTTCTGGTTGTCCTATCTGGGACCCACCCCCTCATGGGGTGCCAGGGTGACCTGAGCTCTACAAGCCTGAGGAGCTGATATGGGCCTGTCATGGATTTTCAATTGCAGTGTAAACATACGGTCTAGGAGGAACAGTGCTATTAGAGAGAAGATAGATGTAAAGCAAAGTTCCTTTCTCCCAACTACTTCAGTCAGGGCCATCCTTAGGATTTATGGAGCACTATTAAACTGGTGCCCTTATGCCGAATGGAGACTGAGAAGGGGAAAGATGATTTTTTAGATATGTGATTTTATAATCTTCAGCAACTCACCAATTAAATATTTTTAAAATTTTTTAAACAAAGGTCTTGTAGACTAACACAATAAATTCAGAAACTGACAAAATGGGGGTGTCAAATACCTCCTAAATGGCTTCATTACCACTTGAATGGCTCTTTCACAGGTTCAATGTTCTGCTAATAGGTCTGGCAGGCTTTTTTTCACTTTTAAGTTAATGAGATCCTCTCCAGAGGAAGCAGAGCCACAGAGCAGAGATAGGAAGACACAGGTGTATGGACATTAAGACCGGGTGGTGCCCCAAATTTTTGGGTGCCCTACATATTCTGTGCATGGGTAAGGATTGTTCTGACTTCAGGTCATTGAAAATACTTTATCCCTTTTTTTTATAAAGATGGAGATGTTAGTCTTGGGATATGTCCACACTGCAGTGCTCATCAAAATGATACATATAACTCCCCCATGTGGACACCATGAACTTCTGAGTTTGGATCACTGGTTTTCTGTTTGAAGAGGGGTACTCTAATGTGATCTAGAAATCTTTTAGATCACACCCATACTGTCTACAGGAGGGTGTAGTCAGCATTTTTGTGTGTACTGCTATTAGCTTGCTCATTGCATATACCAGTAATCCAAACTGTGGGGCAGTGTAGACAAGCTCATAGTGTTCTGGCCAAATTCCAATGTAAGTAATTATTTAAATTGCTGATTTAATTTCTCTGTTAATTCCAGTTTGCAGTGATGATGTTCTTCACACACAGCCCTCTCCCCTTTTGCTCTGTGCTACGTCTACACTGCAGGCTTCTTGCGCAAGAACTGTTTTGCGCAAGAGTTCTTGCGTAAAAGGTCTTGCGCAAGAGTGTGTCCACACTGCCATGTGCTTTTGCACAAGAGCCTCCATGGCAGTGTGGACACTCTCTTGTGCAAGAAAGTTCTGATGGCCATTTTAGCCATAGGGATTTCTTGAGCAAGAAACCCCTGTTGCCCGTCCACACTGCCTTCTTGCACAAGAGCTCTTGTGCAAGAGGGCTTATTCCTCGTGGGGAGAGGAATAACTCTTGCACAAGAAGCCCTCTCTTCTGATGCTTTACTGTAAATTTACTTGCACAAGAATACGCATGCAGTGTAGACGCTCCGCAAGTTTTTGCGCAAGAACGTCTGTTCTTGCGCAAAAAGCCTGCAGTGTAGACGTAGCCTGTATGTTTTAAGACAGAAACCTTTTCCTTTGAGGAAAACAGAGAAACATTATTTTTTAACCTTTATTTCTGGGCATCAAACCAATTCTGTGGAGTGGGTCAAAACCTAATTTTAGGTTTTAGGCTTGTGAACTGGAGTATAAATGTAGGATTATATACTACTGTCGTTCAATGGTAGAACTGTCACGAATGTCAATGGGAGTACTGGAAAAAGAGCAATGATGCATTAAAGCATTTATGTAGAACCCAAACCTTATCAATCTTTATTCAGAATAGAATTGGTCCAAAAATGGCTCTTTTCCCCTGCCACAGAGAAACTTGCCAGAAAGATGACGAAATGTTCATTTTTTGTCAAAATGTCATGAAATTGTTTTTTCATAAAAAATGTAAGTGGCAGAAAATGGGAGCTTTAGTGTATCATTTTGTTCTCTTATGCATCTCTAGCTGTGGTAAATAATTGGAGATGTAGTTCATCTGGGAGTCCTGGGCATACAGGAGGATGGGAGCATGAGAAGTGATCTACAACCCCCATGTAGCACTATGACTCACATTTTAAGACAAAACATTTCAGGCTTCGGCAGAAATATTTCAACACGAAAATCAAAATTAGTCATGGAAAGCAGACACTACAAAAAAGTTGAAAACCTAATTTTCCATCAGAATTCATTGTCACGTTTAACATGTTGCAGAAAGAAAACACATTCTTTTCTAGAATCACCACTGTTAATGGGGTCAAGTATCAGAGGGGTAGCTGTGTTAGTCTGGATCTGCAAAAGCAACAAGGAGTCCCGTGGCACCTTATAGACTAACAGATGTATTGGAGCATAAGCTTTTGTGGGCAAAGACCCACTTCGTCAGATGCACTATTAATGGGCTCTTCCTTCTTCACCCTCCTTTATTTCTGTCTGTCTTTCTTACCACTTCATTCCAACACATGAATTCACAAACTCACTCCCTCTGGGCTGCGATTATATACATTTCCACATTCCATTCACTAAAATGATCAGTAATTATATAGTCTCAGAGGGGTAGCCATGTTAGTCTGTAACTGAAAAAAACATGATATACAAAAAGTGGACCTGCAGCGCCTTAGAGTCTAAGAAAATATGTAGATTCTATCATGAGCTTTCATGGGCACAATTCAGTTCTTCAGGTGAATGGAGCAAGGGGTCCAGAGGTACAAATAAATAGGAGAAAAAGAGGGGATGGGGAGGGAAAGAGAAGGAAAAAAATCTTGTTAATTAGAGTGTCCATGCTAAATGAGGCTAATAGAATGGTCTGTTAGTGCCTGATATTTAGCTTTTGATATCATTAGGGTGTTGAATGTAGGGGCCCATTCAGTTCATATCTTTGTTCAAACCTTGATTAAAGGTGACAAATGTGCAAATGAAGGAAGGTTCCACAACTTCTCTCCACAGCTGGTTTTTGAAATAGCATAGTCACTTTTAGATCCATTAATGAGTACCTGGGCAAGTTAAAATGTTCTCCAACAGGTTTCTGTATGTTACAATTTCAAATATCTGATTTGTGTCCATTAATCCTTTGTCCCAGAGACTGTCCATTTTGGCCAATATACATGGCAGAGGGGCATTGCTATGCGAAATGGTAACACTTACAACCCACTCTATTAGCCTCATTTAGCATGGACACTCTAATTGACAAGTTTTTTTCCTTCTCTTTCCCTCCCCATCCTCTCTTTTTTTTTTATTTATTTGTACCTCTGGACCACTTGCTCCATTCATTTGAAGAAGTGGGTTGTGCCCACGAAACCTCATGATACATTTTTTGTTAATCTCTAAAGGTGCGTCTCTAAAGGTGCGTCTAGACTACATGGCTCCGTCGACAGAGCCATGTAAATTAGTTTACTTGACATAGTCAATAAAGCGGGAATTTAAATAATCCCCGCTTCATTAAAATAAAAATGGCCACCGCACTGTGCCGACAATCAGCTGATCCGGCACAGTGTGGTAGTCTAGACACGGCACGGTCGACAAGGGAAGCCTTTGTCGACCGCTCCTGTAAACCTCATTTCACCTTTGTCGACCGCTCCTGTAAACCTCGTTTCACCTTTGTCGACTGCTCCTGTAAACCTCAAAGGCTTCCCTTGTTGACTGTGCTGCGTCTAGACTGCCGCACTGTGCCGGATCAGCTGATTGTTGGCATAGTGCGGCAGCCATTCTTATTTTAATGAAGCGGGGATTATTTAAATCTCCGCTTCATTGACTATGTTGAGTAAACTACTTTACATGGCTAGATGGTAAACTACTTTACATGGTAGTCTAGATGCACCCCAAGGTGCTTCAGGACCATTCTTGATTTTTTAAGTTTTTTTCAGTAATTAAATAGTTATTTCCAACATCCAAAGTAACATCAGTAGTTAATACATCCAATGAAATTAATTTAATTCAAGGCAGTTCATGCCTCTACAAACTATTATTTCAGGTTGGATTGCCAACTTTCTGACTGAACAACTCTGAACACCCTTGTCTTCCCCACGTTCTCCAAGGTCCTGCACTGCTCAGTCCATCCTGTTTCACTTATCTTTACTCGCTCACTCATTTTCACGGGACTGTGGAAAGTCCCTTTTCAACTGGGTGTTCAGTTGAAAACTGGCCACCTGCCACCCCAATTTCAGGCTATTTGCAAATGCAGGCATACAGCCTTACACCATTTAGACTTGCTTAATGTTTTCAGTAAGTTCTTCACTACCATCTTTGTTAGATTTTTCATGAAAGTGTAGATTCTGCAAATTCTGAATATGCCATGCCAGCACCCAATTTTTTTTTAAAAGCAAGTTTCAGGAGGGACATACCTGCCTCATGGACATTTGTCATCTCTGATTTAGCTGCTCACTTTCCCTTTCCAGATGAGGCACAAAAATGAGCAGATCTTTGCAGCAATTTGCTAATCATCAAAGTTCCTTGTGAAAAATGCTTATGTTCCCCATAAGGCTAATTCTGAACAAGATTTTGCAAGGAAAACTAATACCTCAGGAATATAAGTAATGTTTAATAGTCTCACAGGGAGCTGTATTAAGAAGAGTAAAAATAGTTTTTGTGTAAACACATATAGTTTGTATGAAACAAAAAAGAAAAAATGAAGAAAACATGAAGGCCCAAAAGAGATCTGGGATCAAAAGGTGAAGTGAATATTTAAGAATTCTACTTAAAACATCAAAATCCCATGATAAAAGCCTATATAAGGAATTAGAATTCATTCATAGCTCTTGGCCTGGATGGTTTCATTAGATGAAGATTTCTGACTCATGTTTCTGAAAGAAACTCCTAGCTGTCCTTCCTGCTGGAAGAGACTGCAGAGGAGAGATGGAACTGCAATGATCCTTTGGGTCTCAGGCCAATATTACCTTATTTCTCAGAGGATGTATAGGTATGCAGAACTCAACCAATCCTACAAGTATTGGGTACTGTCCTGACTCGCACACTGACCAATGTGGAGCTCAAAACAGTGTGAACCTAAGAGAGCTGTTAGGAGCCTTGGGAATTTCCTCTGGCTGTAATATTCACTGAATGTTGATAGGTTTGGAATACCTGTAGAGATGCATCATATTTAAGCACTTTTCTCCCTAAACAACATGGTAGAAGAGTAGTACAGTAGACTTCCGATAATCCGGAACCTATGGGACCTAGGTGGTGCCGGATTATCAGATATGCCGGACTATCAGGAGATACTATAAGCTGGTTATATATATACTGTATACATTATATACTGTATATAAAGTGTTCTTAACCCTTTTTTATTGTACATACTATATACAGTATACTGTAATGTTTTAGGTTTTTTAAGCTTTTTTTACCCTTTTTGCTCAGTTCAGCTGCTGCTGCTGTTACCTTGTGACTCATTTTTTGCCGAAGCTCACTCACTAGGCTCTTGCCATTTTGATGCCGGACTATCAGGAGTGCCGGACTATTGGATGCCGGACTATTGGAGTTTTACTGTAATGACCTTTTACAACAGGTATTCAGAAGGTTTTCTGATATTGGCAGACAGGTGGCATGAGCTTCTACTGCATTTTGCATGTTGTTTAGGAGTGCAATAAGGCACAGTAAGAAGGGCAAACTAGTCTAAGTTTCTTTAGTATACACAGTGAGGGAACTGAGAGGAAAGAAATTCAGGTAACAGGATCCTCAGCCTTGCCATTTTAGTGGGAGTATGTTGAGTCTGGCTATTTGTATGTTCCTAAAAGTA
This sequence comes from Rafetus swinhoei, assembly GCA_019425775.1. Lineage (NCBI taxonomy): Eukaryota > Metazoa > Chordata > Testudines > Trionychidae > Rafetus > Rafetus swinhoei. The sequence goes on from CM033440.1 coordinate 35,813,491, forward strand.
GAGACTTTTCTACCACGTTTCTGAAGTGGAGCTAGAGAAATCCAGAAGCTGTCTCAGCCTCAAAGGATGGAATCCTTCAGTACAAACCTAATGGAAGAACAGCTAGCTGGGGGTGTCTAAGCTAAGTTTGGAAAGATGCCTCCCCAATGTCTGCTCTCCCCTCCATGTATGTCAGGTAAGGAAATCAGTTATAAGAGGAAAATAAACTCTGCTTTATAGAAATTCACACATGTAACCCCTGTACATTTCATCTCATCTTTATGTGGCAAGAAAACACTAAGAAAGAAATGGGTGTGACTATTTTTTAATAAATATTTGCCAAGTTCCAACTGAAAAGTAGTGTCAGGTCAATGGGAACCAGGAGAAGAGGCTGAGTAGCATTTTTAATTATTTGTATTTATTATTTTAAAATGATATCTTAACAGCTACTGGGGATTCTTTGTGATTGAAAGCTGTATTGCATACTGTATTTCTATTTATTATTTGGAATGTATACATCACAACTACAACTAATGACTTCTGTCTCTTTTTTGTTTGTTTTTCTGGAACTGGGGCAAGTATGTAGTAGCAAAAGCAATAATTATATTTGTGAGTTCTTATGTCGATAGTCCCCAAAAAGCAGCTCTACCTGCCAGAAATAAGCAATGAACTATTAAAACTCAATTCAACTTTTAGTTAAAATGACAAAAATTCAATGCTTCTAGGGGGGATATTGAGATAGGCTGGCTAGGCTCTGTAAGTTTTCTGCATATGTACTTTGAGGAAATTTCCCAAGCCTAACAACACTTCTAAAACAATTACTATGTTTTATAGGTAAAAATAAATTGTCAGCTGTGGCTTTGTAATAAATAGAGAAATTTAAACGTTCAGTTCCTTAAGATTTGAAATCCATTACTTTGCATAAAAAAGGGAAAAATGAATTTGTTCAAAGAACTGCAATACTCTAATACACATGGGTTAGCTCCAATATGGACATGATTAATATCATGGGCCAAAGGCTTACTGAACTGAATAATGTGACACCATATCAAAGAAAGTTATGAATATATAAAGTTGCATTAGGAAATAAAAGGAAGGTAGTCTGGCATCTTCAATATTTCCCTTGAAAGACGTCATTGGGTTTCCATTAGATCCCATTATCTACTTTAATAGAATGAAAAAAAAATTAAAAAGAAGGAAACTGAAAAGATGAAAACTGGGAAACAGATGACAAACTGAAGGGAAATCAGAAACAGGACAAAAATATGCATTACATGAGTTACAAAGAAAGGATAAATATTATAGAAAGTATAATCCTAAAATAGAACAACAGGTCTCTGATTCTAAAAGGGATGAAATACTAGAACATTTACAAGATCAAAAATAGCACTTTTTGAAGTTGTATGTCTATTACCAAAGGTAAAACACAGTACTTCATCTCTTAGCTCAATCCCCATATTTTGTCCTTCAATCAAAAATCCTATTCCCATTTCTGATCATTCTCCTGTCCAAACACATCCAGATGCATCTGATTCTAGACTTAATTTGTGTCCTTGTAGTACCTTAGAATGTTTGTTGCAGATCAAAGCAACATACTTTGTCTAGTAGCATGCTCCTTTAACTGCAGCTTAGAATATTAGTCTCAGAACAAGGATCCAACCCCCAGTTCCCAACTCTCACTGTCTTGACTAAGATTCTGCCTAATATCACACCAGCTAATTGACTGAGGCAGTCTGAATGTACAGAGTACAAATTCTTCTACATGGGAAAATTTTCATACATAAGAATTATCCCTGTGCCACATAAATTAGGTATTGCCAGAGGTTGAAATATCTAAAATGTGTGGAACAAACTGAAAACTGGAGTCACTGTCATTCACAAGCATTAAGTATCAATTGTAAATTCATAGATTTGTAAGGCCAGAAAAAAACAGTATAGTCATTTATCTTTCTAAAAGGTTTGCTGTAGTTTAATCTTGATGCAAAGACATCAAGTGATGGAGAATCCACCACATCCTTAAATGTAAGCTATTCCAATGTTTAATCACCCTCATTGTTAAATATTTGCCACTTATTTCTAGTCTGAATCTCTCTATCTTCATTTTTTGACCTGCTGTCACTGGTGCTGGCTATCTGTGAGAGCTTCTGATAACTGCTTCTGTAAAGTGCACCACATGGAAAGGAAGCTAAATGCCCGAGTGTCATTTTTATAGGTAGGTATAGCATTAGCTACTCCCCAGACCTCTCTGATATTGTTGATGATTTTAATGATAATTTACATATTTTATTGGACTCCGAAATTATGACATTTTGACAATTAGGGTAATTCATCACCTCAACAACTTTAATCTCATAGACAAAATCATTGGATCATTTTCTGCTTTACAAGCAAGTTAAAGAAGCATGGCTTGGATGAATGAATAAGGTTTATAGAAAGCTGGCAAGATTGTGGGGCTCAACAGATAGTGATCAACGGCCTGATGACTAGTTGGTGGCCGGTATCAAGTGGAGTGCCCCAAAGGTCAGATCTAGGGCCAGTTTTGTTCAACATCATTATTAATGATCTGGATGTTGCAATGGATTGCACCCTCAGCAAGTTTGTGGATGAGACTAAACTGGTAGGAGAGGTGGATATGCTGGGGGGTATTGATAGGGTCCAGAGGGACGTAGAAAGTGTAGGATTGAGCCAAAAGAAATCTGTGGAGGTTCAATTAGGACAAGTGTAGAATCCTGTACAGTGAATGAAGAATCCTATGCACACGTATAGCACCAAGTATCTAACCAGCAATTCTGCAGAATCGGGCCTGGGAATTAGGGGGGAATTTGATAGCAGCCTTCAACTGCCTGAAGGGGAGTTCCAAAGAGGAAGGAGCAAGGCTATCCTCAGTGGTGGCAGATGGCAAACAAAAAGCAGTGGTCTCAAATTGCAGTGGGGGAGATCTAACATGAATATTAAGGAAAATATTTCACTAGGAGAGTGGTGAAGCACTGGAATGGGTTGCCTAGGAAGATGATGGAATCTCCATTCTTAGAGGTTTTAACGTCAAGCTTGATAAGGCCTTGTCTGGAATGATTTAGCTGGGAATGGTCCTGCTTTGAGGAGAATGATGGACTAGATGGCCTCTTCCAACCTTAGATTTTTTCCAATTCTAATCTTTTATGAGTCTATGGTTCTAAAAGGAGTTATTAGGCCAGAATTCTTGACTGAAAATGGTTGGCACCAGTGTTCCATCTAAGACTTTCCATCCCTGGAAGGGTTGAATTTTCTTTTGGGTTGGTTGAAATTTCTTATGTACAACACCTATATTGAGGTAGTGTGTGGATGTGCACCCACCAGTACAAACAAAAACCATAGATATAAATATATATTATTTTAAACAATCCATAGGTGTGGAAGAAAATATATTAAAACAAGGGATAATTAACAAGGAGCAATGCTTATGATTATTTAATATGAAATCAGATAAAAAGAAAATTAACATTACCGTTGGCTGAAGAAGAGGGTTGTACCCACAAAAACTCATACTATTTATATATTTTTGTTAGTCTCTAAGGTGCTACTGGCCCATTGTTGCTTTATAAGATTTTTTTAGTTACAGACTAACAAGGTTACCTTCTGAGACCTTGGGATTCATGTATCATCATCCTTTCTAACATACAGATTCATGTTTCAAAGATCTTGCAAATAAGGTTCATCCTACAAAACAGCTAGCATCACACTAGTATTTGCTACTTCTGACTCATAAGAGCCTGAACTCTACCAGATAGCAAAGATCCGGCCTTAATGCAATACATTTTACCATGTATTAATTAGTAACATAGGATTTTTTAAAAAAATCATTAAGATCAGAGTTTTAGATAGCTGCAACACTCAAAAAAAATCTGTTAGAAGAATCAATTTCTTTCCTTAAGACAATAAGGAAATGTATGTAAACGTTGTTGGAAATGTAGTCATGTAAATGTCCTGGCACAACACCTCCCTCCCCCGCCTCCCCCCCCCTACGCAACCGGCTTCAGGCCCATTCCAAAGGAACTCTTATGGTACTAAAAGTTGTCTCTCCCTTCCTTAACTGCCTAAGATAGCATCTACAGAACAAATTTACCAGAGGCTCCCGCTTGCACTAGTTCCAAGGAAACACATAGCTTCACAATCATCTTACTCTTGAATCTGAAGTCTTGCATCTCACCTCTCACAATATCTCCTCACAACATGGGGTTCTTTCTATTCCCCCCAAAATGTCTTGATTCAACCAGAAAACCGCCCTCCCTCCAGCCCATTTACAGCCTCTGCACACTTAGACTGAGAGTGTCCTGTTTTCTGCAGCCAGGGAGGGAAGCTTTCCAAACGTGGAACTCAGAGAGTTAAAAATTGAGGGAGGGCTAAAGTGATCAGAGGGATGGCTGAATCTGGGGGGTGTTTCCCATTTTCAGTGAAAGGCCAGGGAGAAGTTTGGTCTTGCTCTCACTGGAGGAGATACTGACCTGATTCTAAACAAGGTGAAAGTATGAAAGCACAGGGGAAGGGGGAATAGAGAGGTGCTGTTTTGTTACCGTGGGGAGAGGGGCAGGGTGAAGCAGAGGAAGGCAAACTGGCAAGAGCAGGAGGAAAATAGGAGGCAGAGAAGTAAAAGGTCAACTGTCCTGCTCTGAATGGGCAGCAAGTGAGTGGACACAAGGGAAAACAGGGGATCCCTGCCCAGCCAATTTCCCAATGGGAGGTCTAGGGGCTAAGCAGGAAGTGGGGGAGGCTGCTGCCCTATTAGCAGTTCACAGGGCACGGGAGGATTTGGGAGCAAAGCAGATAAGTTGACCTGACGTGGCAGCTCCTGTAACTTACCCTGCTTTCCCCATGTGGCTGGTGGCAGACAATGAAGCATGGATCACTCCTCCCCTTCAGCAGGAAGCTTCACCATGATCTGGGTCACATGATCCCCCAAGTGCTTCATGTCTCCCTGATTGGATAACTTGCTCACCCCCAGCAAGTACAGACTCTCCAGGGGAGTGAGGAGGGAAGGGGGGAGGACTGGAGTCAAGGCTGGAGACAGTATAGCAGGCAGCAGGAGTAGCTGCTGCTGCTTCTGCTCCTCCACCCTGAGAAAGAGAGTGTCCCACCCCTTCCCCTACTGATCAGCTGAGCTCCCTGCCTGTGCAGGGAGCTCTGAACCTCTGCATGGGGCTCAGAAAAGGGCTGTGTCTCTGTGCAGGCACAAGGCTTACAGGGAACCTTGGTTGGGGGCACCTCAGATAAACCTACACTTCAAAAGAAACCAAGGCTCTTACTCATAAAGTCTTTCCATCCATGCACATCAGTCTGAGGTCAGCAAGCTCTCAGAATAAGAGTCCTAGGACCCTGCTCTGAGGTAGGTCAGTCCTGCTGTGATTCCAGTCCAAGCCTTGTGTCATGTTACTGGATTTTAATGTGAACAGGCAAGTCATTGTTACAACCACTCGTGTGTGTTTGCCCCAATTCAGTGCAGTGGGCCATGTGAGGTGTCAAATGAAAACTTATGTTATGCTGACTCTGTCTAGGTTATTCATGTACTTGTACAATCTCCATATGTAAAGTTATGAATATGGGCTTTGTATTTATATTTAAAATGTTTTCCACAATGTTGTCAGCAAGAGTAAGTCTCAGGTCCGACACTAGGTTCTCAAAGTACAAAGGACGCTACACAGGTATCTGTCAAACACAAGTAGTTTATTTCCTGACAGCTAACAGCTGCATCCCTTAACTAGAAGGGCAACATAACAAAGAAGCGGCATATCTTACATCCCTTCCCGTTAGCCGGGGATCCCGAGTTGGCTGCGGATGAAGTGGGAGGTTGTCTCAGCTTCCGAGGCACCAGTATCCAAAGCCCATCGGTGAGGTCCAAACTGCTATGCTTTGGTGCAGCCTTAAATACAGTTCTCTTGCCTTGTTTTACAGTTTCCAGGGGTTAATCATTACATGCTGATGTAGGGCTTAGCTGTTAGTTATCGATCTGGTTCTGATCTAGTTGTACTTGTTCTTTGGCCTTGTTTATGTGATCAGTACGTTAGGGTAAACAGAATTGTTTGTGTTCTTGCCCTTACCCTTATCTTATACTTGTTCTTGCTATACTGGCAACAATGCTTATCTTAAATGGCATATGTTCCCAAAGACTTGCTTCTGGCTCATCAGATATAGGGAAAAGGGAAAGGGGGGAAAGAATGCAGGCCTTACCACCCCTAAACTTGCACGTACAAAGTTCTTCCACAATTAACTCCTACACACTAGGAGGGGCAGTTGCTCAATACTGCATGGACAAAGCCTCTTAAGGGTTGCCAATTGACACCTGAGGAGCACACAATGGCCCCTTGCCTGAAAAGGACACACCTGGGGACTCCATGACTCCTTGCCTAAAAGGGCAGAAACTGGTTTGTGGGCCATGTGATCAGCCCATTTTGGCATGCCCATTTTGGGAGGCACTCGGGAAAAGAATGGGTTTTTCCTTCCACATGGACAAGATTATAAAAGTACCATGAGGATTCCTTTATCTTGTCTTCACTTCTGCCCTCCACTCCAGAAGCACCACTGGTAAGGACTTAGGGCCCAGAAGGATTTGTTTACCCCTCCTGACATAGGATGTACACCAAAGACTTTTAAGTTAGCAGTTTGTTACATCTCTGCTAAGAGCCTACATCAAGAACTTGGTGACTGATGTACATAATGTATTTATTCTCTTTTACATCTTACTCTCAACGCTTTCTTTTATTAATAAACCTTTAGACTTCAAAGGATTGGCACAGCATGCTCTTTTGGATAAGATCTGAGGTATAAATTGACCTGTGGCTGTGGCTGATCCTTTGGGACTGGGAGAACCTGTACTGAGTTGGTGAGATTGGTTTTTATAACCTCTCATCTGTGTAAGGTGTGGTGCTGGTTGTGGCACGGGGAACACTGGGGTGTCTAAGGGAGTTGCTTGTGAGACTTCTTGCTGGCTAGAGTGGCAGCGGAAGTGCTGTGTGTGACTGGTTTGGTGTCTTATCGAGGAGAACCACGGTCTTGGCCTGTAAGTAGCCCTGATTCTGAGCAATTCACTTGGATTCAACCCTCTCAGTGGTGTCACAAGACCCACTTGATATATTACACCTGTCTTCTTTAGTTTGGTGCAGCTCAAGTAACACACCCAAGTAAGAAGCTGGAGTATGGATGCATTACCATGACTCAGAAACCCAGGTATAGCAGCTGTAAGCCCAGGTTTACAATGTAGTTTGGAACCTCAAACATAAACTTGGAAGCAACAAGACCGGTCCCAACAAGACCAGGGTTTTCAAGATTGTGTGCAGTCACGTGCATATGGCTAGGATTTCCCAGATATTTGCATCCAGCCCAGATTAGCACTAGGCATATTATTTGAGGGAAGGTTAGAAATTCATCTTCCAACAGCACAGACACACATTGTCCCACATGCTGCTTTGTAATGGGACCTAATCCATTTGAAAGGGTGGTCCGTCTGCCCGGCAGTGTGACATTACAATTCTCAGTAATGGTCTATATTACTCTTAGCTAAGAAAGGACTCTAGCATGAATTAAGAACTGGTCTATGTATATATGTAGAGATAAAGGAATTGGAATAGGTGTACGAGACCTGCTCTATAATGCACCCAAACAAAGATGAGGTTCACAACATTTATTTAATTATTCTTTGCAAAATCATTTATATTAACTCAGTCCCATAGAGCTATAACACACACACACACACACACACACACACACACACACACACACACACACACTATCTGTGGAGGTACTCTGCAGGAGAAACAGTATAGTGTACCTTCTGTGTGTGGGATTCTGGTTATAGTTAGGTATTATAGGGTGATAGAACAACATGTGAGTGGCAGTATTTGATTAAGTATTTTATGTATCCCTATTCTTTTCACAAATAGAATGTTTGTTTCTTCCTACAACTGGTTGATCATTGTTTTGTTTAAAATGCAGAAACTAGAGGTAATACGGCTTGCATATTTATTTATTCACCCTAACCCTAGATGGAGGTACTACATATTCCAAATCTAAGAGTTCAGACAAGCTAAAGACTGAGGCAAAACTGCCATCAAGCCAAGGATCACAAAGAACTCAGGGCCCATTGTTGTTAAGGTGGCCCTCTAGTCACCTAAAAGGGGAGAGTGCAAATGACTCTACCACACTTGGAAATCATGGGGCTGTATTTAAAGCTAGGAGATTTACCTGGCATTACTTGGGTACTTAACTAAATTAAGGGTTTTTTTTAATATAAGGAAATATACATGCTTTATTTAAATTACTGCATTTTTCAAAAATACAGTGTTATTTTGATAATTTTTATTTTGGTTTTCTTTAAGGGGTTGTTAACATTTTTTTTATAGTAAATTGGTTTAAATACTTATTAAAGTTAAGCAAGGGTGTCACAATGACAGACAGTTCCCTACAATTTGGATAATAATCTACTCCTTCATCCTTCAGAATTTCACAAACTCAGCCAATCCCATTTCCTCATGGATCTCCAAGACAGAAAAAGAGGATACCACGTTAGCACATACTTTATTTTTAAGATTGTGCTTTAATCCTTTTGACTTCAGTTAGACTTAAACATGAACTTAAATGTTATCCCAATTCCTGAATAGGAATGTTTTCCTGAATCAGGGCTCAAATAGGTACAAGGGACTTGGACTGCTCCTAAATAAATTGCAGAGATATCCCCTCTCTCAAAATTCAGTGCCTATTCTGACCTTTGGCCTCAAGGGCATAAAGTAGTGCACATCTAAGAGTTAGAAAAGTTCCTGTATCATTTATCAAACACAAGGTCTATAGGTACAGATCCAAAAGTAAGAATACCATGCAGATGGTAACTTACACCTTTCATCCTTTTCTGGGTGGAGGGTGTCAATCTTTGTTTTCCAATCATAGGACAAACTTAAATCGGCAAAAATAAAGACTAAAACTAAAACAAAAAAACCCACAAATATTAATTGAATTGTTCATAGATTTTTAAAATTGTGTTAGGAATTATTCAAATGTGAAGAATTACAGTATTCAGAGTTTATGTTTTCATAGGGCTGCCTTGTATGATTTGAATGAGTTTGTTAAATGCCCGTTGAAAGGTTATCCCTCTGAATGAGGGTGTATATTTCTTCTAAACCCTATGACTTAGTCTTCATTGTATTTGTTTTTTGTGCAATACAAAACTATAAGACCCTTTCTAATATTACAGACACTAATCTGTAAGACCCTTTCTAATATTATAAACAATGCTATCATATGAGACTCACCATAGAGGAGACATCCTGTCCAACTGATAATATATGCAGGGTTTCCACTAAAATATGTCTTTACTTAGCATCTATGCTCTAGTGAAACTGGTACAACATCTTGATGAACAGGCATAATGTCTGCTGAACAGATGGTCCCGAATGCATGCAGCCAAGATGATATCTCAAACAACAACTGTGTTTGTGGAGTGCAAAGTTTCAAGCCAAGAATATTTAAATGTTTGTCTTTCCTGAGCTTATTCCAAATATTACAGGGTACCTGGCATCTCTGTTCAGAGTTGGATTAAATACACACACACAAAAAGAGTTTTTCCAGGAGAACACAATATGCGTTATAAGTCATTTTAGTGTTCTGTGGGGGTGGGGATGTTTTCAGATTAAATCTTTAATCAGTGTTGGCTCTCAAGATAAAGCCTTTTGTGAACTAGGAAACCCAAACGTCCCCCTCCCATTTCAAGCAGAGCTTATTTAATTCTATTTAGCTATTTTGGTTATGCTTTTGGTGATTATGCTTTGATGCTTTAAATGCTCCATTCTGTTTCACCGCTGATGCATATCTGACACTGCATGTTGTATCAGATATGCGCACAGCACAACAGCAGTGAATAGTCAAATTACTACCATCCTGCAGCTCTCACAGAAATAGCGTGACGAACTGGGGAAACCATCACATAACGGCAAAGCCTAGGATTCAGTGGTTCGAAATAGAGTTTGCATTGCTTGGCCAATAGGAAATACACTCTTTTACAACATAAGCCAGTGTTGATTCAAAGAAAAGTTACATGTAGGCATAATTATTAATAAGGTCTTTAATATTTTCAAAGACCTTTTGAAACAGACAGCTTTAGATACAGCCTCCCAACAGTTTTCCCAGATTAATAAGGACTACTTAATTATGTTCTCAATTAAATAATGGACTCAGAAGAAGGCAGAAATCAAGAATAAAAACAAACAAAAATTATACCATTTATATTGTGATTCAAAAATAGATCCACGTATAAGTATCCTTATTCCTCTTATAGAAGTACTTAGACTCTGTATGTACCTTAGATGCTACCTGGTCTTAACTCTTTGAAAGGCAGGAGCATTCAAGTGTGAATTTCTTGAGAGCAAGACTCTGCCTCTCTTTATCTGGCTGCAAAGTAAACGTATTGTGCATTGTATTAATATAATGCCATAATTAATATTAGTAGTAATGTGTATAATTACATAATACGTGTAAGAGTTGTAAAAAGACAGAAGCTATTAACAACACTTAAAACTGCCACACAGTCATCTGCACATAAAATGCCCAAAAGCTTGCCTTACAGAAAGAAAAAGACAAATACACATGAATCTATATTACTAAAAAGTAATCAGTCACCTCACAGAGAAAAAGAATGGAACTTGGAAATCCTTGTTAATATAGTTGTAGAAAACTAAAGACAGCTAGAAAAAGAAAAAAATAGGAGAAGTAAAACTCTAACACATTTTTCTTTCTGAATCAAATTCAACATTCCAGAAAAATTCTATTCATATTGATAATAAATTGCTTATAGTAACAGGAGCATTTATGGTGGTGGGTTTCCACAGCATGTACTGATGTGAAACTTACAATGAAGTATTTCCATCAGGTTTGCCCTTACTTTGTAATTATTTCTTCCGTCTAAAGATATTGTTCCCAAATAATTAACTGGATATACTAAAATATCTGCACATCAAAACCAGATGTGTTTTGTTCCTTCTCAAGTAATTTAAGTGGGGAAAGATCAATCACTATCACACAATATACATATTTTCAAGTTCTCCATTTACTATTCCTTTAATTGCACCTGTCTAGAAAGATCTACAAACATATGAATATTTTTTCTATATAGTTAAAAAACCACCTTTTTTTTGCTCCCAAAAGCAAAAGAAAGGAATCACATTACTGTTGCTGTTCTCAAGAACTCTTTCTTCGTTTAGGGTATGTCTACGCTGCAAGCTTATTTTGGAAAAACCTATTCCAGAAGATATCTTCAGGAAAAGTTTATTTTGAAATAGTGTGTCCACACTACAGAGAAGCCTCAACATTAGTTCAAGGCAGGCTCCCCTAATGTGGATGTGTTATCTCGATTTAAAGTCCAGGACACACTGGAGAGGAATAACTTTAGAATGGCCCTGGTGAGGAGCTATTTTGACATAGCAGCAGTGAAGCATCCACACGCATGCTCTTCGGAAAGAGCTTTTTCAGAAGAGGCATTAAACTTTGTGGAATGAGGTTTACCAATGTCAGAAAAAGCCATTCGTTATTTTGATTTTCTTTCAAAATAATGCAATTGCTGTGTGGACGCTAGTATTGTTTTTCTGAAATAACAGCCGTTATTCCGGAAAAACGGTGCAGTGTAGACACACTTTTAGACATATATAATGAAACACTTCACTCCTAATAGGGACACAGCTTTTTGCCTGTAAGACTGACTCATATTTTCTTCCAAAAAGTTCTGATAATGAATACTATAGTTTATCTGTCTTATTCCAGAAGGTGTTCAGATATACTAGAACAGCACTGTATTAATATATAGAAAGCTAGTCAGAAATAGCTCTTTTGTTTTCTATACCAAAGATGTCCTCTGTGTGATATTCCAGCATTTCCAGGAAATACAACTTTTCCTTTTCGAGTTTGAATAACATTGATTTCATGTTTTACAATATTATATTTCATTGTCAATTTACAAACATTCTCCTCGTCTTGCCACTTCCTATACTTATCCACGAGGTAATTTCAGTTTCTCTCAATTCTTAACAAAATCTCATATTATTAACCACATGTCTAACACATTTTCACTCTAGTATTTACATGCTGATATTAAAATGAACATTTCTATTGGATCAGTGTGGACTCTGATGTTAGGGTCTCTCTCATGTAATTATTTTGATTTTGAAAATGTGTGTGTGTGTGTGTGTGTGTGTGTGTGTGTGTGTGTGTGTGTGTGTGAGAGAGAGAGAGAGAGAGAGAGAGAGAGACAGCGGGGGCAAGGAAAACATGAATCACTGGTCATGTCCTTTTCCACTCTTTGTAAAAGCTATTGAGGATAGTGTGAGCTTCAGATACATATATGTAGAGGGGCAGTCCTGTTTATGCTCTGATTCTTAATTTATAAGAGTACTGGATGAGCAACTATAATTATATTTTAAACATCTGAAGTCATCACAGTAAGCTTGTTATTCTGCTTAGGAAATGGGCTACTGCATGTGGTACTGAGAAATTTCTTGTTGACACACACACTGAACTCTCAGTTGAGTGAGTTACAGTAATCTAATCTGGAAGTTACAAACAGACCAATAACAGTTGCTAGGCCATCATCTGAGAAGAGTCCCTTAATCAGTTGAAGGATGGAGACATATACTTCTTCTTGCTATTGATACCCGAGTGTTTAAGAGTAGTAATGAGTTCAAAATGATGTAGACATTTCTCATTGTCTTGCTAATCAGATGTTGGTGAAATTAATGACACTGAATTTTCCTACTTACAATTTGATGGATGGAATGCAACTAGAGACAACTCTTTTCATCCAGAAGCTAACGTGAGATACCTGGGGCTATATCTACTCTGCAGTGAAAACCCATGCCTGGTCCATGCCAGCTGATTCAAGTTCATGATTCAGGCTAAGTGAATGTTTAGCTGTGGCAGATGTTCAGACTCAGACTGGAGTCTGAGGTCTGGGACCCTGTCACTGGGCAGGGTCGCAGAGGTTGGACTACAGCCCAACCCAGAACAGCTACTTTGCAGTTGAACATCCCAGTGAGCCCAAGTCAATGGGCATAGATCAGCCAAAGGTTTTGAGTTTGAGTTCAGTCATAGCTTGAGTGCCTACACTAAGATAGCAAATGGGTTCCATGAGATGTGAGAGAAAGCAGCACAGACTCCGTGTGTGCACGTGTGTGCGTGCTTACGTGTGTGTGCGTGTGTGTGTGTGCGCGCACATATGTGTATGAGAGAGAGAGGGAGAGTGGAAGGAAGGGAAATGAGACTATGCTGTATCCGTGGAAAGAGGGCTATCTTGAGCTAAAATCAGCAACCAAACTGGTCTATGACTGCAGAAAGGAAGGGCAAGCAATCTTCCAAATTCTGGGAAGGGAAAGGAATTGGATAAATGGATCAGAAACTTAAGGAAGTTAATATTGTAGTTAATGAGGTTTAAGCAAACAGATTTTTTTCTGGGAAAATTTAGGATATTTGGCTAAAGGAAACAATCAAAATTCCTCTGAAACATCATCCATTCAGTTCTTAACTATGAAACGTAGTAGTGACTTAGGACTTTTTTTTTAACAGGCAAGTCACAAATCACAAAACAGTTACTTCCATCCTTCCCCAATGTATATTTTAATAGCTATAAAAGATTACCTTATTTGTTGCAAAGAACCAGCAGGCAGAACTGAGAGGTAACGCCACCTCTAGAAGCTTCTTGTGTACGCCCATGGGGCCTGTCCCAAGGGAAAGTGGCCAGGTAGATGCAGGGCACAGGCCCCATTCCCACCCATACAAGGCTTCTCCAGCTCAGGTTTAACTGCTACGATTCTGCTAGGGACTCACCAAGCAGTGGTTACCACAGCAAACCCTTTAAAAAAGTGACTCTTGGGAGTGGTCAATTGCTCTAGTAATAAGGCCGCTTATTGAGGCACTGTTAACAATGCCAGATGTTTGCCTCACAGCAGTACATTCCTTCAGTTTTCTGGCATTGTGTTTCATTACTGCAGAGAGCGAATTTTAAATGAAATTACAAGTTGTCCCTAAATTTGTGTATGTTTAGCAACTAAATAAAATATGCAAAATGTATTTTACAACTTGTGGAGTTTCTTGATGACCCTGTGCTTCTCACATTGTTAGGCTAACTAGCTGCCATGGCAGAAGGCCTTGTCAGGAGTACAGAAATCACTGCCTGATGCCACTCTCTCTCAAATTAATTTACTTGCTTCAAGTAGTAGCTCAGCTTAATACTCTTCTCTGAGCTGTATTTCCAGAGAGGCTGTCTTTTTCATTATTATTAACACGAGATACACAAATTCTTATTCACATTGAGCACATCTGAATGAACATTCAGAAGACTTACTTAAGATCAGTCTGCCTTTCTCATTCTTTTACCTCACAGCTCCCTGTCTGATAACTGATAGAACTGGCAGGTCAGATTTCTGATTAAAAATATGTATATTTATGTATATAGACACATATTGTTCTAGTTTGTACCCTAAAGAGACTAGCAGGAAGGATCCTCTTTGTATTTCCTACAAACAAAGAAGAGATCTCAGAGAAAATAAATTACCCTCCCAAAGTCAGCAATGACAGTTGTGTCTGAACAAGTTCTTTCAGCTTCATTAGCAAGTAGGCACTCAGCGTTCCTACAAAGCCTAGCATTTGTGCATGGAAATTTTAAAAATGACCTAAATCATTACAAATGTGTGTGTCTGATTATTTAACTTACAAATACAAATGCAATTTTGAATAAAACTGTTGTGTCTATTATGGTTTTCTTTTATCGAAAACTTCAATTTAGGATGATTGTGCTAATCATAAAATAATGGTATTTTGTTTATTCCTGATGGCTTCCTTTTTAATTTTTTTATTATGTGTTTTCTTGCCAAGCTTGTACTGTGCATTTTTAAAAGTGAAGTTCACCCTAGTGACCTCTATGCCTGGAAAAATTCTATCCTTTAATTGATACATAGGGTCTTATTTAGGTTATTTGGACTGGGAAACTGTCAGTGTAATGCTTTAATTGTGTGTTCTATTACACTAATATATATTAATATATATATTAATTCAGCATTGTTGATGGCTGCCCATTGGTGTCAAAAACAGGTTTAGTCATAGCATATGACAATGAATTACAGAAAAAAGTTTTAGTTCGTTTACGTTTGTTTATCCTGTGTTATTACAATTAATTGATGCAGTTATTTTTTCATGTCAATTCTCCTCCCCCCAAAGAAAAGTTAAAGGCGATATTTATAATCAGGATGTGCTATTGTGAAAAACATTTCTAAAATTAACATTTATCAAATAACATTTTAGCTACCATTCTACAATAAGTTTATAAAACTACACATTATTTGAAATCAGAACTAGAATCAATTGTCCATATACAGCCATTCAACATTTGCTGAAAGACTATATACCAGAATGCTAATGCAATGAGCCATAAATATTCTTAATTCTGAGTTAGTGAACCTCATTTTTAAAAAAAGACTCTCATATGTATAACACCAGAAAAATATTTAAGTACAGAGATATATTTTACCTGCTTGGTCTTTAAATATTTTTGATATGACGACAGGCACTCTGTGCTCAGCACCGCCCTGAAAAAGACGTGAATAAATAATGAAATCTCAACCACAACCATCATGCACTAAACATGCTGAAGTTTAAAAAACAAGAAAACAAAATGCTCTGCATACCTTTATACTTAAGCCCAAGCCACCAACTGGTTGTCTATGAAGTGTAACAGTTCTGTGCTTTAAAAAAGGGTAGAAAAAAATAAATTTAGGTGAAAATACAATGCCTGGACACCCATTTAAAGTGTATGCTACTTAACCTATTTTCTTTATCTATTATATTAATTTTGAAAATTTGCCCTTAAATCAGAGGGCTGATGCAAGACTATGAACATGGCAAAAGTCCACTTAGTACCTTAATATAGAGCTTTCTTTACAGAGAGATTAATGACTTTGAACAGATGTATATGTAAAACTCACACCAGTATATTTTATTATTATTTTTGCCTTGCTCTTCTATATCTAATATGACAGTTTTTAATTCAGAAAGAAATCTAATCAGATCACAATGCTTTTTTGGTTTTGTTTATACAAATTTTTGAAAAGGAATGAAAATAAGGAACTTTTGTTTCAGATTTATATTGTTGTAGCTGGTTTTATTTCCTTTTGTGCTTTCCCTTATTCCCTTTACTTTCATTTTACAGTTACATGCTCCTATTTTTCAAATCCATACATTCAGAATTGAAACTATCCTCCTGCAATACCCATTCCAGACCTTTTGAATCAATCTGCTTCTTTCAGTTTTTTTCTTTGATTTTTTGTGTGTGTTGATGGAGTATATGAGATACAATCTTTATGAAAATTTATTACAGTAATCTATCTAATGTTTAATAGTACACTGCATTTTGACATTTCATTCATACTTACATCTTGGTAACTGACATCATAATTGGACATCACTATCTTTACTTCATTTCTTGCTGGCAAATATAAAGTAGTACAGTTTTTCATAGTGTGGCAACAGTCTTTTCCACAATGCCATGTCTTATTACTGAGTGAGTCCTGGACATTTAAGATTAAATTTCTTATTCTACATAACAGAACATTTGTTTTCTTATTCTCAGATTTATATTTGTCACCTGTCTATTTGATGATTTGCTAGTACGGATGCATGAGTGTAATCCTAGCTCTTCCAACAATCCAGCCCAAACTCTCATTACATCTGAAAAGTTAGTTTTAGTTCTTTCTAGTACTTATTATGACCATGCTATTGACATGAGGAAAAAAAACCAAACATTTCATTCTGATATTAGACTGATAAAGTCAGTGAATGTTTTAGGCCATTCCAAGGCATTATGCATTCTATTCCACTGAATATCATAATAGATTATTTTTTTAAATAAAAAGTGCTAGATAATGCCATATGGTACTACTTTACTAATATCAAATGAGTAGAAAACACTTATGGTTTCAAAATTAGCAAAAATTTCAAAAACCGAAATCTCATACCGAACGGTTCCAGCTTTAGTGAAGTCTGGATCCAGTTCTAAACCCTACAGCTGGTCTTAACCTCCATAATGGGCTAAACTGAATCTCTGGAGTCCAACACTGCTGAACTTGAAGAAAGTTCAGATCCTAATTTGAACTTTGGAGCCAAGATATATCTGAACCTCTGCTCTCTCTCATTTGTGCCTCGTTCCCCCACGGTTAAATCATAGGAACTGGGTTTTTTTTCCTGTGGGTTTTATAAGAGGTTGAGGCAGACAACTCTTAAGTGAAAGTTTCCCTCACAGTAGAATTCTAGTAAGAAAATGGTGGGTCTGAGTGGGGAGGAAGCCTATAGGAGCTAGGCGGATGCAGACACAGAGAAGGAAGTACAGGGTGAATTTAATAATAGGAGAGGACTGAAGAAGATTAGAGCTCTAGGAGGAGCTCTAGGGGGAGGGTGTCCATTCTGTTTGGAAGAAGGATTTGAATACTTTGAGAGAGGCAGGAAAGGAAGACGTGTCTGTCTGTTAATCTTTAAAACCAAGGAGTCCTGTGGCACCTTAAAGACAGGACTCCTTGTTGTTTTTGCAGATACTAACGTGGCTATCCCTCTGGGACTTGTTAATGTGTAGTTGACCCCAACCAATGGCAATGATGTGATTGAAACTTACGTGATTTCCAACACAATTACGTCTTTTTTTATTGTGATTACTTGCTAACATAAAGAAACTTAAAAAGCTACAAAAGGTCTGGTAGCACTTTATAGACTAACAAAACATGTAGATGATATCATGAGCTTTTGTGGGCACAGCCTACTGCCATGAAAGCTCATGATACATGTTTTGACTACATGCTTTGTTAGTCTATAAAGTGCTACCAGACCTTTTGTTGTTTTTTAAGTTTATCCTGTACAGACTAACTCGGCTACCCCCTGAAGCTTCTGTATTTGGTAACAGTTGTTTGTCACATGTAAAATGGGGGAGCTGTTCTTTCCTTTGACAAATGATTTTTTTTGTATTTGTGAGCAATGAGCCAAGAGTGTGATGTGATGTGTACAGGTGGAGAGAGAGAGAGAGAGATGTAGGAGAAAGAAAGAGATGTAGGAGAAAGAAATAGCCTGAAGCATGGCCCTGGTGCTTGAACCAAAGTAAGCAAAAGTTATACAATGAGTAATAGACAGGCTGTGTCAAAAGCAAATGTTTACCTGCAAGTCAGTGTCTCTTAGCACTAGAACTGCTAGCACTGATAAAAGCACATGAAATATGTAAATACATTCTGTCAGGACTGTACAGGGACAAGCAGCTGATAGACGATAAAATAGTTTGAAACAACTAGAATGAAAGCAAACAATGCTTTGGAAGAAAATACAAGAGGAGGTACTAAACATGTCATTAATGTGTAAGATGATACGTACGGTGTGTATCATAGATTGTTCATTTCTGTCTATCAATATTGGGGTACCTCATTTAACTCTTTGGCCAGCTTTGGGGGGCAATAGTGAAATCCATATTACTGATTGAGCCGAGTCCACTGTCCCAGGTACAAATACCTAGGGGCTTGGAAGCCATCTGGCTACCGACAACTATTAATGTATTTAATTGAACAATAAACCTGACTCAGGTGTCTTTGTATCTTATCTGAGTGTTTGGTCTTTGGGGGCTCTTGTGAAGTCTATTATGCTAGCCACCTGCTCAGAGCTGGCATGATATACTGAGGGAGCATACAAAAATGCACGCAGCTGAACGTTTATCATCACTGATGGAGCAGGAGACCTGTCAGAACGCCACACCAGTGAATCCTGAATTTACTGTATTGCTGTCATGAACTCCTACAATAGATATCTATATCTATCTATCTATCTATCTGGTTGGGGTTTAATACAATAATGTACAATTTACAGCTTCCAATCTACTGTGTACATCATAATGACAATGATCTCCTTGGTAAGGTACTTTGAGATATACTGATTAAAAGTGCTATATAAGAGCTAAGTATTGTTATCAGTATCATTCTCTATAACAATTATATACTTTTTTGAGGTAAACAGAGAGAAAATTAAGGCACTTTATTTTTTCCAACTTTCTTCTCATCTCACGCTATTGGGCAAACATGATTAATAGAGTCACGCCAGGAGTAAATCTAATCTAGTAATTAGAATATAATTTGAATATACACTTCAGCCAGGTTTCCTTCATGAAGTATACTTATCCCTTGTAAACAAAGGAAGAATTATGCCAGAGCAAACCAGGATTATTGATTTACTCTCACAGTTTTAGGACACCTGATTATCATGTGATCAGAACTGTGTGTACACTGGTAGAATAACATTAGTCATGTTATAATTTAAAAGCAACCCAAAAATTATCTATATGCATATATTTATACAGTTGGCAAATTTCTTAATTGCTGTCAGCTATTGCAAAGTTAGGGAGGCAAAGTCAGATCAATGACACACTGTCAAGAATTTTGTAGTGTGTCCTAATCTTTTTGTACAATATGGATTAAAAATTCAGTTGCTATGCATTAGTGAGAAAAAAAACATCTCCATGAAAGCAGGACTGCCAACATACATAAAATGCTACAAATCGAACCTAAACCTAGAGGGATGATACACATTTGTAATGTTGATTTAAGCAATGATATAATTACAAGAGCATAAACTCAAACTAAGCTATACTTTTCAGAAAACATTTTTACGAACAGAAGAGGTTCAAACAAAAATACAGGCCACAGAAATACAGACTGCAGATTCAGCTAGATCTAAGGTTTGCCACAAGTAAAACTTTAAAATATTAAACTTTATGATTTTATGGATGGGATTGTGGGAAGTAAAACCTATGGTAGGATATGACACAGTGATTAAACACGTGAGAACTCCATAGAGGTCTATTTGATGACTAGGAGCCACCATGGAATGAAGTCTCAGAGGAGTAGCCATGTTAGTCTGTACATTTCAAACAATGAGTAGTCCTGTGGCACCTTAGAGACTAACAAAAATATATACTATCATGAGCTTTTGGGTGAAAGACCTGCTTGTCAAATGAGTGCATGGAATGGACATTCAAATTCAAGCAGTGGACAAGGACCGTCAGGAGAGTTGAATCTTGACTGCTGGAGGAGGGTTGTTCCAAGATCTTGGTGAAAGTACTGGGAAACCAACCTTAAAACATCAGAGATCATGGATTATAGTGAGCCAGGGCTACCAAAAAGGTGGCATAAAAAACAAGTTCAGGGGATGGAATATCCAACAGCTTCTGAGCTGGGATCTCCACTAAGCCACTGGATTTGAGAAGATGAAGAGGGCACCTCTAGCTGGACAATAACAGATTTCATTCATGTGTTTACTTATAAGTAAGTAAGTGAGTGTTCATTATAAGAGTCTGGAGTGGAGCTGTGTTATCTGGATTTTTCTGAAATCTTCAAAAAGCATCTACCATATTGATTACCAAATACCTCACTCCTGGTGACAGACTACTTGGAATAAGTAAGTAGAGCGAAGGTAAAGTAAAATTTCCATGTCTGAGGTTTGGTAGAAGCATCAGCTATCTGAATCCAGTGTTACAAAATATAAGGCAGTGACATAAGCATGCAAGGGCTTTTTGAATTTCAATGCGAAGCTTTCCATGCAGGGGAGAAAAGGATCAAAATATGTTCCAGGGGTGGTTAATCATTTTTGAAGGGGGGCCTTTTCAAAATGTTCTAAGTTGTCGTGGGCCACCCGAAAAGGGGCAGGCCTCGGGCTGAAGGGGTGGGGCTTTTAAATAGAAAAAAGTGAAAGGGCTCATGACTCCCCTGCAGCTCCCAGGCAATGTGGCAGAGCTGGAAGCTGCGAGCTCTTTCCATTGCTTCTATTTAAAGGGCTCACACATTAGCAGCTGCTGGGAAGGCACAAGCCCTTTCAATAGAAGCAGTTGAAGGGGTTCGCTGCTTCTGGCCCTGCTCCCTAATGTGTTGCCTGGGAGCCATCGGGTTGGTGAGAGCCCTTTCAGCTGCTTCTATTTAAAGGGATTGCGTCTTCTCTGTGAGCTCTATAAATAGCAAGAGCTGAAAGAGCTCACAGCTCCCGGCCCCGCTGCTAATGCATTGTCTGGGAGCAGGGGAGGTCTGAGCCTTTTCAACTATTTAAAGGGCTCATGCCTTCCCCATGGATGCTAACACGTGGCCTGGCAGCCACAGGGAAGGAGCAAGCCCTTTAAATAGAAGCAGTTGAAAGGGCCTGCACATCCCTGGCTCCCAGGCAACGTTAGGTGGTGAGGCTGGGAACTGCTGTGCAGGCCTTATAAAAGAGCTAGGTGGGCCAGATCTGGCCTGCTGACAGGCTCTTGCCCAATTCTGATATATTCTGATTATAAACACAGCTGCAGTGAGGCTGACAGCCTTGCTGGGACCCTGGAAAAGGTGGTGGTGGTAGTGGGAGTCTCCATGTCCGCAAAAGGGGTGGAGTCTCAGGTGGAAAGGGTGGAGCTGGAGATCGCTTCCCCAGGCAGCACCAGTACTTCCTGGAGTGCATTGCTTGGGGTTCTGGCAGCAATTTAAAGGGCCCAGAGCTCTGGCTGCTGCCACTATCATAGCAATGGTGGCCAGGAGTTCTGGGGCCTTTTGAATCGCTGGGCACAGGGCATTTGTCCTTTTGCCCCACCTCACCCCTTTGGCAGGCCAGCACAACTGTGAAACAAAATTCTGCTCTCAGATCTGCAGCTTCAGTATCCTGTTCTTCCAATACGTGTATATCTCCTATTGATATCTCCTACTGATTTCAACTATAGCCAATAAAAGCATAGCCACACTACTTGGTATCTCTCTTTAGCTGGAAGTTTTGGAGTGTACCATGTATCACGTTTCTTCTTAGACTAATTTATCTATGATGTAGGTACATTATATTTGAAGCCAAAAATCAGCCTTTCAACAACAAAAAATTTAGAGTGATAGCTCACTGTGTGATAGCTATTTCATTTCAGTACAGGTTTGGAAAGCTCTTTTCAAACTGCTACTAATTGCCTTTCTGAATGGAAAAGTTGACAAAATCCTAGATGAAATTAATACTTTTCAAGCAATATTTTGCTTTGACAGTTATATCCCCTGATAACAGTTTTACATTTATTAAAACCCTTCACCTTGAAAATTCTAAAGTGCTTTTGTGTATGCTGTAAATACGAGGCTTGCTCACCTGTCCAGTCTGGGTTAGGAAGCAGCTGTCAACTCTGCAAAAGTAAGAGAACACAGCATGGTGCACTTTTTGTTTCTATCCCTTTTAGGAAGTTAGTTGAAAAATTGCCTCTAATGAAAATTCAGGGAATAGTAAGTAGGAAGAATATAATTGAAGTTGGAATATGATCAGAACAGTAGGTTGAAAAACAGCTGTTCTTATGAGACCTTTTATGCTTTCAGTGGCTTAGCACTAGCATTATGCTTGTGAATTGGATTAATAGCCTGGTCAGGCCCATGAACGGGGGGGGGGGGGGGAAGGGGCGGTGAGTGTGCAAAGAGAACAACTGACCTGGGGTCCAGTAATTCAAAAGGGCCCGGAGCCCCTGGCTGACTGCAACTATTGCAGGAGTGGCAGTGTCTGCTACCTGGACCCTTTAATTGCTGCCAGAGTGCTGCGATCCAGCAGCTCTGAGGGCTGGATAGGGGAAAGAGGGGCTGCGGTGCAGAGGGCTGGCTGCACCCACTCTTGCCCCTTCTGCTTGAGGCCCCACCTCTTCTGACTGCGCAGAGCCCTCCCACACTCCCAGCTTGCCCAGGTACCTGGTAAGTCCCTTGCACCCCTCCCACAAGCCTGGCGAAATGGGTATGAAATATTTTTAGCTTCTCCTATAGTTTAGGATGTAGAAATATTGGCTACTGGTGAAAATAGCAACAGTAACACAGGCGAAAGGACAGATTTAACTGCTACTGTGTGTAACAGAGTCAGTCTGGTCGATTCATATCTTGTGCAGTGTTGTGACAGAATACACTGCAGTTTATTCTGAGGCTCTGTTTAACTTTGCCTCAGGCTTGTTTCACTACAGAATTGTGAACTATTTTATTTAGAATTTTGTTTTCTTATACTGAATAGTTAAATGGGATTAAAAACAGGCCAAGAAAGTGTGTGGTACTGTGATGTTTAAAATTTTGTATTGTTATATTTAGCCAGCAGTCTTTATAAATAGAGGTAAACATTTTCTACAAATTTATATTCTAAAATTCGCTTAGTGAGAGGTTCAGGTTGTGCTGCTGCAGCCACTCAGCTAGGATTATGACTTTTTTAATACTGGAGAATATTGGGACTTGCAAGAGGAAAAACTAGATAATTAGAGTTATTAAAGATTTACATTTTAGTAGTGCCTAGAAGCCACAACGTGCTTGGCCATATGGCAAATGACAGTCACTTCCCTCCAGTCACACTGGAAATAAGGCATTAATTTTTAACAGTGAGAGTAATTAACTATTGGAACAATTTACCAAGGGTCATGGTTGATTTTCCATCACTAGCAATTTTTTAAATCAAGATTGGATTTTTTTCCCCTAAACTGTTTACTTGAGGAAATATTTTGGGGGAAGTTCTATGGTCTGTGCTATACCAGAGTTTAGATTACCAGACAGTGGTCCCACCTGACTGTGGAATCTATTAATCAGCGAGTTAGTAATCTGAAAGACATAACAAGTGCACGAGACAAACAACGGGGTGATGGTGAGAGAATCACAGTCCAACCATGTGCATAATTGCTAGATAGAGATGGCTGGTTCTGTCCAGACAGAGTTATTTTCTAATACAATTGGAGTTACAAAAGGTCCTAAATACTGTCCCTCATTCTAGACCTACTCACTAGAACAGAGTTTTTTCAAATTGGGTTGTGGGGCTGCCAGGGTAAGCCACTGGCTGGCTTGCGGCCCAAGTTCGAAAAATGCTGCACTAGAGCTAGTACTGCATAGTAATCATGTGAATATGTTTGAATACTCTCTATGTGTTTCTTCTCTAGTTTCTTTCCAATAAACTTCCCTACACTTACGAAACTTACAATTTTGTATTCTCCAACCCTGAACTTCACATTTGTAGGCAGTTGCAGAGACAAAAGTAGGCAATCTTCTTTGTGAATAAACTAGCAAAGGACATTTTTTCTTCTCATAAGAGATAAATAAAAATCAAGGCTGCTTAAATTTTTCTGAAGCATTTTAATGTAAATTAACTTAAAACAAAATAAAATCAGTCTCCCACTGATACTTTGGCATTTTATTCATTGTGGCAACAATTCTTACAGATTAGATTATTTCCACACATCTTGTCTTGAGTTTCTGTTACTTTGATGTTCTGCACAAGTTTGCCCTTGTTCTGCTACATTTAATCCCTTTACATTTATCCCTGGGCAATCTCATCTACTGTCATGGCTTTCACTAGTACCTTTAGCTTGTACAGTAACTTTCAAGTCAATATTTCTGCTCTGACCTTTTCCCCTTCTGTGCAGTTCCACATCTCTGTCTGGATGACATGTATTCCTTGATATCTTAACTCAGCATGATTAAAACTAAATTTATCTGTTCCCCACTTTCTGTCATTTGTATCAACTCTTTTTGCTATTTGTCATAATTCCATTTTCTGTCCTGGATAGTATTTGAAAGCTAGTGTACTATGGGAATCATATGATAAAATAGTGTGAGAGTCAAGTAATTAACTCTATCTTGTCAGTGTGTGGAAATGTAGGACTCTGACTGCACAAGCCTGAATCATACCCAAAGCCTGAACCATGCCCATTGCATTGCATGACAAACAATCATCCTGTCCAGGAAAGATGTTGGACACCTCAGTAAGGGACTAACAGACATCAAGCCTGCAATCTGGGACCAATTACATTGATTCTCTCTCAACTCTGGCATGCTGCCAAGAAACAAGGGGTTTTCTGCACAGATGTCTGCAGGGAGGTACGGACAAGGATATGTGGTGGGTTTGCAGCATCCTAGGCTAGATTAATGGCACAGAGATCTGGCCCTATTTAAAAGCATGGTCCTGCTCTGGGCAGAGGGGCCAGCCATCACATAGAAGGATTTTCAGGACAAGTCTGCCTTGCCTGAAATGCGGATTTACAGAAGGAATAAGACTAGACTAGGGAAGAGTGCATCTATGGCCTTTTTTGCTTTGTTCTTGAGTGCTTTTTAGAGTACAGGTGCTGTTGTTGAGGAATTCCTTTGCTACATCTGTGTCTCTTGCTTCCCTGCCATGTTGTCACAAAAGGAATTAATCTAGAAGCCTAAAGTTCCAACAGCCTATCATAAAATCACAGGGTTGGAAGAGATGAATACTGTGCCAGTTTGTCACAGTGCCTCTAACGAAGTGTAAGTAGTATATTCCTTTTCAGCCCACTGGATGAATGATCTCTAGCCATTTCCACTCGTGTTCCTGTTCTTGATTGTAATAATTAAGATTTAGGGACCTTGTGCCACAATCAAAAGTAGTTCTGGACAGAGAGTAAATCTATGCTGGTGTAATTACAACTGTTTTCTGGCGTCTTCAGTATGTATGTGATGTAGTTATACAGGTAACTAGACTCCATTAGAGTCACACTAATTGCCAACATGAAATTTTATCTTACATCACCTCTAAATCTGGCCCAATGTGTCAAAAATGTAAGGGATTATAAATTGGTAAAAACACACATGCTGTGAGGCAACAGGAAGTAACAGGAAGGGGTAACATAGCATAAATTAAAACAGGCCACACCATATGGTAAGAGAATCTAACACTACCCATCACCTCTTAAATTAGTCAGTTGTCTTTTTATCTGCTTGCAAAGTTATGAGCACAAACCAATGTCACCATATAAATAATAAATATCTTCATCTCAGAATAGTACTTCAGGAGTTCAGATGTAGAGGATGGAATTAGTAATACATTTTAATAATCTTGTATTCTTTCTGCTTATGATATATGAAGTTTCAGACATTCCTAAAATTGGAATCATTTACCAATAGTTATTTTCCGATAGACTATTGGAAATGACTATTTTAACCTCAAAATCATCTCTAAAGCAACTTTTAAAAGAAATAAGCCAATTTGCTTGGATGAGTTGGACAGAGATTTTTCACAATTATTTATTAAATAAAATAAATATATTTTATAGATATAGACTTATATATGCACCTTTCTCCTTGTCACATATTTGTCTCCTGAAATTATAAACTCATAAAATAGTGGCATATATTCCTGATTTTGGGAGTTTGGGGAAGGGATTATACCAAGAGATGTAGTTAGCGATAGTGATATTGTGATATTTCCTTAGATATTATTGGAGCTCAGGTAATGAATATTTTTGTGCCACAGTTAGAAAGCAAAACAGAGCCAGCAGAAAGACAGAGAAACAGTCTCAAGTATAACCGTCAGAGGACACTTATGGACAGTGGACTATGGACATTGCTCCTATGAACAGAAAGACAGGTTTGGAAACTGAGATCAAAGAAACAGTGTCCCAGGGGACTGGAAAAGAGCAAATCAGCTATTAAAAAGGGGGAATAATATCATCCCAGGGAACTATAGATCAGTCATATTAACTTCAGTACTCTGAAAGATAAAGGCATAAATACTCAGTCTGTAAGCACCTAGAAGATAGTAAGGTGATAAGTAACAGCAAACATTGATCTGTCAAAAACAAATCATGTCAAACCAACCTAATGCCTTCTTTGACAAGGTAAATAGTTAGTGGATATGGGAGTAGCAGTAAATATCATATATCTGAATTTTAGCAAGGCTTTTCATGCAGTCTCCCATGACCTTCTCATAAGCAAACTAGGGAGCCTAGATGAACCTACCATAATATAGGTTACTGGTTAGAAAATTGTACTCAGAGAGTAGTTATCAATGGCTCATAGTCAAGCTGGGAAGGCATATTGAGGCTACATCTACACTACGAGTTTTTTTGACAGAAAATATGCTAATGAGAGACTCATTAGCATGAGTTGCGACATCATTAGCATATTTTCTGCCATTTCTATTTGCGCAAGGGGTTTTTGCACAAAAAGAAGCAGTGTGGATTTCTGCGAAGATCCTTAGGCCTCTCCAGGACAGGCATAAGGATCTTGCACAAAAAGAAATGGCAGAAAATAGACTAATGATGTCACGACTCATGCTAATAAGTCCCACATTAGCATATTTTCTGCCGAAAAAGCTCGTAGTGTAGAGGTAGCCTGAGTGGGGTCCCAAAGGGATCTGTCTTTGGTCCAATTCTAGTCAATATCTTCATAAATCATAGAACCATAGGGTTGGAAGAGATCTTAGTAGGTCATCAAATCCAACCCCCTGCTAAAAGCATGACCAATCCCAACTAAAGCAAGCCAGGACTTAAAAACCTCTAGGGATGCAGATTTGGATAATAGCCTAGGAAAGTACACTTATGTAGTTTGTGGATAATACCAAGTTGAGAGATTGCAAGCACTATGGAGGACAGGATTAGAGTTCAAAAAGATCTTTACTAACAGAAGAAATATTCTGAAATAAATAGGGTGAAGTTCTGTAAGGACAAATGCAAAGTACTCATTTAGTAAGGAACAATCAGCTGCACACATACAAAACAGGAAATGATTGTTTAGGAAGGAATACTATAGAAAAGGCTCTGGAGGTTACAGGGGATCAAAAAGCAAATATAATTTAACAATGTAATACTGTTGCAAAAAATCCTGAACATCATTCTGGGATGTGTTAGCGAAAATATTGTAAGGAAGAAACCAGTAGTAGTTCTTCCACTCTAATCAGCTAGTATAGTGCCTCAACTGGAGTACTCTGTTCAGTTCTAGGCACCACACTTTGTGAAAGATGTGGACAAATTAGAGAAACTCCAATGAAAACCAACAAAAATGATGAAAGCTCTAGAAAACATGACCTACAAGGATAGCTTGATTAAAAATGTGTTTGTATATTCCTGGAGAAAACAAGATGGTGGGAGGGAGGAACATGAAACCAGTCTTCAAACAGTAAGCCCCGCTCTACATTAGGACCTTATTTTGAAATAACCCACCCCCCAAGTCGAATTTATAAGTGGTATATCCACACTACCAAGCTCATTGTTTCAAAATAATGGGCCGCGGAATTTGAACTCTGAACTCCTGCTTTTCACGAGGAGAAACTCTAATTCCAAAATAGTAATTTTGAAATAATATTAGTGTGGATGCTCCAGTACCACTAATTCAAACTTATTGGCCTCCGAGAGACCTCCTGCAGCTCCCCACAGTGCTTCCTGGGGCTCTAAGTCCAAGGCAGCGCATTCACATTAATGGAGCCTGTCTTGGACTAATTTCAATGCTTCCCCGCAGTGAGGACACACTAGTTTGAATTTATTAAATCGGAGTTCTTAAGTCAAATTTAATCATTTCAAAATAGTTTCCTAGTATAGACATGGCCTAAAAGTTGTTAGAAAAAAGAGGGTGATAAATTGTGCTTCTGATCCACAGAAGACAGGACAATAAAGTAATGAATTTACATTGCAGTAAGGGAGATTTAGATTAGACATTAGGGAAAAAAGCTTCCTAATAATAAGGGTAATTAAGCACTGCAATAAACTACCAAAGGAGGTTTTGGAATGTCTGTCACTAGAGGTTTTTAAGAACAAGTTAGACAAACACCTTTTAGGCATGGTCTAGATAAGACTTAATGCAGAGGACTGGATTAGTGATCTGTTGAGATTTCTATGCGCCGCTCACAGCTGTTATTACTAAGCAAGAGCTCATATCCTACTGTAAAATGACAGTGAAGTATCATTCTTCCATTCTATAATTAAATTAGGTGAGAGACTGCATATGGTCACTTCAGGCAAAGCTGGGAATTGAATCAAGTTTCTAATATTCAGGTGTTATGCACTCAGCCATATAGGAGAGAATTAACTTTCCAGATCTATGGATTAATTGCTTATCTTGTCTATAACCAGTGCTGTAACCATTAAATAATACTCTTCCCCCCGCAGACAAGAACAGAACCCAGGAATACTGTCCTTCAACATTTGACCAGTGTCAAGCAAATTGTTTTGTTACCTACTGAAAAAAATATATTAAGCACTTCAAGTAGCTGGTCTCTGTAGATCTATGCTGGGCATCTAACAGTGCAGGGTTTATACCGTGCTTATGATCCATACCAGGGGACCTTATTGCTGCACATGAAAGAAATTATTTTTCCAGAATTCTTTTAAAAACTGGTTTAATTCACACTGTGAGAAATCATCCTAAAAACATTGTTTACAGTTAAAACTATAATGATATGTTAATTATGGAATGGCACATACAAAAACCACAGGTTGGTCTATTGGGTTCATATAAATAAATATTTGGTTGCTTGTGTGACACAGTGCTAAATACAAAGGAGGCAAAACATGACACAGATTTCGGTTTATCGGCATCTTCTATATGCTGCAACCATAAATGAACTGGTCTTTATGTTGTATTTATAAGTTCTGCCTGTAACTTTGAAGAATTGTACATCAAGCCCTGTAACTGGTTCTAAATTATATCATTGTAATATACCAGTCTTGACAGACTTTCATGGTTCAGGTTTTTTTAATGATTTGTGTGGCCCTAAAAGATTTACCGCCCAGCTGCATCAATGGTGTGCTGCTTCCTTTCATATCTGGTAGATAATTGTGCTTATTCTCAGATGAACTATTGACTATACGTGAAGTGCAAAATTCTTCTTTGGAGCGGGTTGGATTTACAATGAAACATACAGTGCCCTGGTACAGGGCCTCTCCCAACAACATGGGGAGAACAGTTCCTCTGCAGAGAAGACTGGTGCAGCAGCAGGCGAGCAGGGAGGCTCACCTGCAGGTAGGGTTGCCAGGTGTCCGGTATTGGACTGGACAGCCAGGTATTTGCAGCATGTGTCTGGTAAAAACCCCCAGAAAATACCGGACATTTAAAATGTCCGGTATTTTCTGTTTTTCTCAGACAGAAGGGCACTTGGGACATTCTTCCCCTGCCACATCTGGTGGGGGGCACGGGGAGTGTGGTAGTGCATGGGAATTTAAAGGGGCTGTGACTCTTTTTTTGTGTGCAGGTTTGGGTTTTTTTGCTCAACAAATTTTTTGTTGTTTTTTTTGTTGTTGTTGTTGCTCGACAACTTTGGTCCCCATTTTTTTGCTCAACCAATATTTTTTCCCCGCCGTGTTCAGTAATTTTTGTGAAACTATCTGGCAGCCCTACCTGCAGGCTGCAGCCGCAGGAGAGCCAGCAGGAGACGGCAATCAGTGCAAAAAACACAGGCTGGACGCAGGAAAATGCTGCCTCTCTTTAGTTGCCAGCTGTGCGGCTACCCAGTGCTCCTCTGAAGCCTTCCAGCCCGTGTTCATGCTGCTGGCCATCACCTGGTGAATGGCAGCTGCCCACAGGATGGGGAGGGAGAGTAACTGGGGGTTGTAGAGCCCACAAGCTGCACAGCCAGCAGGAAAAAGCTGGACTTTGAAGCAGAAAAGCACTGCTTCTCTCCGGCAGCTGGCTGCGTGGCTGCACTGCCCCTCCTCCTGAGTCCTCCAGCCCCTGTAATGCTGTGCTGCTGGTGAATGGCTGCTGCCCGTGGGTGGGGGGACATTCAGGCAGCTGATGGAACTGTGCCCCCCCCTCAGCTTCAGGTGAAGTACATGTGGGTTTCTGCCCACTTCTCTGGTCCAGCCAGTGCAAAGCCACTGGGGTGCCTGAAGATGTCCTCTGCAGCCAAGGAGATCTTCGTATCTCCTCTGTCAGTCTTCCTCTCCAGCCCTACCACGGCAGCTCTCCTACTGCGCTGGGCCCCTAATTCCACTCCTTCCACCAGAGTCTTTACCCTTCTGGGGGGCCCAGATCTATCCCTGGGGCCTGGCTATTCTGTTACCCTTAGTTACAGTAAGGGTTGCCTGAACCCTTAGTTCCTGTGCCTGTGGCCCACACCCAGGCCTTGACCTGTGCCTAGGAGAGATAGAGCTGGCTTTCAGCACCCCACTATTAAAAACATTAATTGTGGAATGGGTGGTCCAGACCATGGCTCATTCAGAGCTACACCCCTACTTTTTCAGACATTTTTAATCTATCTAAAAATCAATGTCAGCTTTTCAGCTATAATAAAGTAATAGTATGAATCTGGCAGCCAAAAATGCAAAAAAATGAAGGCGAGACAAGAAGACGAAACTAAGCAAAAAGATAGTTTGTCATCTTATTTTAAAAATCTTGAAGTACTGAATAGAGGACATTCATAAAAAAGTATGGGTGAGGAAACGTCTCAATTATCCGATTACTTGCCGAATTGCGGGGATACCATGACAACTGCAAAAGTTGAACAAGTGGACTCTGAAGAGGCAATGGAATTCCAAAATAATGGTCATTTTGTCAAATTAAAGGAAGAAACCTACCCACATTACATTATGGCTAAAAACTACTTCATTGAATATGATAGAATATATCTTAATAAATATACTGAAAAACATAGGTAGTATGGAAAAATTGAGAAAAAAAAAGAGTATGAGGTTGGAGGACGAAAGCAATTTAGAGTTATTCATGAGTCCCATTTTCAGAGGATGAAGAAAAATGGAACCACAGAAATGAGAAATTTGTTGATTGTTTTCAGAAACCACCAAAGCAGTCTACTGTTATGTTTGCAAATTATTCCCTGACCATAGTAAAGGAAAACCAACATTTGTTGATGGGCACTCCAACTGGAGAAATGTTGCAAGAGATAGTGCTGATCAGAAACTTCTAAAGCTCATATTAATGCTATGTGTAAGTTTGTTCAAATATGTAAATTATCCAGAACAACAAATTCTGTGTTATTGGCTCAGTTAGAGGAGGAGTTTTCTTAATGGAGGAAAGTGCTGAGACATGTTGTCTCCACAGTGAAACTGCTGTCTTCTTTGGGACTACCTCTAAGAGGACATAAGGAGTCCTCAGGGTGAAATTGAAAAGATAATTTTTTAACTTGCCTTGAATATCTTAGTCAATTTGACAATTTTCTCAATGAACATTATTGCAATGAAAGTTATCAATATTGTGGCTCAGGGAAGACCAGCTTTTTAACTCACCAAACCTACAATGAATTAATTACTATAATGGCAGAGCAGCTCAGAAACCAATTCACTGATGAAGTAAAGGATGCCAAGTACTATTCCATAATAGTTGATTCAATGCCAGATACGAGTCATGTTATCCAATTAACATTAATTTTAAGATAAATGACTGGCAATGGTGAAGTTGTAGAGTGATTTCTTCATTTTGTCCCACTAAAATCCCATGTTTCTGAATGTCCAGAGACAACGGTTTTGGAAATCATACAACACTAGACCTGGAAGGGACCTCAAGAGGTCATCGATTCCAGTCCCCTGCCCTCACGGCAGGACCAAGTACCATCTGGACCATCACTGATAGTTGTCTATCATTGAAAATTTAGGTATGGACATCAAAAATTGTCATAGACAGAGCTTTCATAGTTCCACAAATATAGCAGGAAATTCAGGTCTACAGGCAAGACTGGACAATGCAAAATCCCTCTGCTTTATTCATACCTGGTTCTAGCCATTCCTTAAATGTAATCTGCAACACTCTAGCTGCATCTTGTGAGGGAGCTACAGAATGTTTGACTTTGTTCAATACATGTATGTTTTTTGTTTGGGTTCCACACATAGGTGGAGTATGCTATAGTCACTTCTGGAGCAGGCAAATGGAAAATATTTGACAGTCCAAAAGTTTGTGACACCAGGTGGTCTGCTCATGCAGATGCTGTTCTGGCTTTGAAAATGAGCTATGATGTTATAAAGAAAACCTCACTGGACATAGCCACATCAAATTCTGAAAAAAAAAGCACATGTGAAAACTGAAGCAAAATCCTTAGCTGAAAAGTATGATATTGATGTTTTTACTATTTTGTGGAACCATCTCAGTTAAAAGTTTTGTCATGAAAGTTTAAAATAACTATAGGTCCATGGAAGCAGAGGCACAAACAGTAATAGAAAATATGAATTCCTCTGAATATCTCATGAGAAGAATAAAAAAATACACATCAGAGGGGCAGCGGAGTTTGTCACAGGAAAAACGTAAAAAAACAACCAATAGTCCAGTAGCACCTTAAAGGCTAACAAAACATGTAGATTGTATCATGAACTTTCGTGGGCACAACCCACTTCATGTTTTGTTAGTCTTTAAGGTGCTACTGGACTATTTGTTGATAAGAAACCCAGGAAGTTATTTTTCAATGAAACTAGAGACAATTACATCAGTTTAAAATAGAAAGAGAAGATCATCGTTGAGACCATCAATGTTACCTGTGACACAATAATAGTGCAAATGCAGAGTAGAGGTGAATCACTAAAGAAAACTGTTGATTTATTTTGCACGTGTTTTTGACAGAAGCATGGATGAAGATGCCAAAAGCCACTACAGTAAGAAATTGAGTGAATTTTACTGAAAGGACATAGACACAAATCTTTTTGAAGATGAAGTAAAACATTTCATACATTTTATCGAAAATTATGAGGTCTGTGTTTCAAGATCACCTGTTGATTTGTATAGACTTGTAACATGACAGTTTGCAGGCAACCTTTCCAAATGTAGAAACCATTCTGAAAATATTTTTAACAATACCTGTGACAAATGCTTCTAGTGAAGCTTCTTTTTCTGTGTTGAAATGAGTTAAAAATTATTTGAGAAATACAATGAGTCAGGAACATTTGTCAGGTTCAGCAATATTGGCAACTGAAAGTGCCTCTTTACAAAATATTACTTATAATGGGCTTAATTGACAATTTTGTAAAGAAAAAGTGTAAAAAGAAAGCTATCTGTATATTTTTTTTAACGGAATTCATTTCTTCAGAGGAAGTTAACTTTTATTTTTCCATTCATGTGTCATTTATACATATCTTTCATGTTTTCAGATACAAGCATTCATGTAAACCAGAAGTTCTGAAACTGCTCTGAGAACTCCATTGCAGTGGACTGAGGAAAGGGTATTATCTTTTTTGTAATAAAGTGCTCTTATCCAAATCACTTTACAATAGTAGCTAATGGTACAAGCAATATTTGGAAAGATCAGTAAGTAGTCCACCAAGACCCTCAGCAATTTTCAAGTGGTCTGTGAAAAATAGTTAGATTACAAAAACAATCAAGGTACCTCACTTTATTTTCATTTACTTCTTATCATATATATAGTAGCCCAATGTCTGTGATTCTGTAACGCTGGGCAGCGCTGTTGCCTGAGTCATGTCCTTCGCCTCCCGCCGTGGCGCTCGGCTGACTTCTGCACCGCTCAGCCTGGCCGCTGAGGTGCATGGGGAGCACGGGGCCCAAACAGCCGCTTGTGCTGCTTGCTCCCGTGCGGCGGCCAGGCTGAGCGGCGCAGAAGTCAGCCGAGCGCCACGGCAGGAGGCGAAGGGGGGCCGGGTGGTGATGTACACGCCCAGGGGGCGGGGCCTGGACGAGCGTGCATCCCCGACGGAGACAGAGGAGAGCAGAGAGAGTGAGAGGCAGGAGGGGAGAAGAGAAAGAGAGAGATGGAGAGAGAAGCAGAAGGCGGAGAGCTGAGAGAGAGGGGAGGCAGTAGGAGGAGAGGAGAGAGAGAGAGAGAGAGACGGAGCGAGAGACCGGAGGCTCAGGAGAGAAGACCGACATGGAGGAGAGACCTGAAAATCCCGTCTTATGACGGGCTAATTGGCTAGTTACTTATTATATAGGAAGAGGGTGAAGAAAAACATGAAAAATGGGAGGGGCAGAAAAAGTGAATGTTCTTTTTTCTTGGCTGGGTCCCCAGGTGGGCCCCAAAAAATGAAGCTGAGCACTGGTTCCCATTAACTCTAAATCCACCACTGCTTTGGAGCTCAGTAGTGTCCATGTTATCTTCCTCTATGATATTCATTAGCCTTTTCATACAAGTTACTGAAAGTTTTTCTGTCTTGAATAATAAACTAAAGCCTTATCGGGCTCTTGTATTTCTTATTTATTCCATACTCTTATAAGGTGATCTTAAAGTGCCAGCAACAAGGTAGTATGGTATGAAAAAAGTTGCCTTACCCTGTTAGTCCTCAGTGCCACCCAGACTATACCATTTGGACCCTGCCTCCTCTACCCTCCCATTGGCAGCCCTGCTTCTGAGCCAAAAACCTGTGTTTGATATCTCTTTTCCAGGTCTTGTCATGACTCCTAAGGTAAGTCAAATGCCTTTTGTTGTGTGGGAGAGGCTTATTACGCGTGAAAAGAAACTGGAGAGATTACTTGTTTCGAAGTAGATGGCAGGCAGGGAACATGAGAATTGTGAGTCAGGGAGAGGTAAGAGGTTTGGCAAAAGAAAAAAATATATATGAGATCTAATAAGAAGGAATGGGGATGAGCAAGAAGTTTCTGGACAGGAAATTAGTGCTGCAGAGAAGTGGAAGGAGGAACAGAAGAGAATTCATGTAAAAAAAGGAAAGATCAAGCCAAGCATTGAGAGAGCTAGATATATAGATAGGAAGGAAAATGTGGAGTGAAGAAATAGAAAGAGAGTAAATTAAGTTACACAACTGATAAATCACACCTAATGAGTGTGTGGCACTGTAGTGAGCAGGGGTGGCCGCTCACTGACCCCGAGAAGGAAGAACCCCTCTCTAAGCTTGGGTGGGTTGAGACGGAGCCTGCCCCTTTAAGTCCACAGAGGCCTAGGGGTGGGGCAGGAAGTATAAAAAGCTGAGCCCAGAAGCTCAGTAGGGGGCCAACTGCCAGAGGCTCACCCTGAACTCTCACGCTGGGAGGACCCTGAGGATCTGGCTGAGGCCGACGATTGGCCCGGGCCACCAGGCCCAGGCATTGAAGAGGAGACGCTTTTTTCCCTACCCCCAAACGTGGACTACGGAGACCCTGTGAACCCGCCGCTGCATGGGAGCCAGGTACAGACCGAGGGGGAGGCCAGCAGTGGCCCAGGGGAAGCAGAGAATGGTCAGGTGGACCTGATAGCCCTTTGATATGTTGGAGCGGACTCCCCTGCTGATCCCAGTGGCTGCCAAGGCAGCCACTGCTAGGGCCCTGGGCTGGGACGCAGTGGGGTAGGGAGGTTTCGTGTCCTGCCTGCCACCCCACGCACTGGGTGGCAGTCTTCCCCTCTCCATTTGAGCCAAACAACTGTTTGTTTGCCTGCCCCACCCTGAACCAGGCCTGGGCTAAAACTGACTGTGGAAACTGATTGTACACCTACCCCACCCTGAACCTGTGTTGGGGCTGTGTTGACATTTAGGCTGGTGCAGGCATTGCGGTCTGCCCCACCCTCAGGCCCCACGGTCTTAAAGGGCCGCCGGACAAATAAGTATAGGCCTGAGCACCAGTCAGGGGCCCAGGATTCGGCAAGACTGCTTACAGGCACATAGTGAGATAGGTTGATACAAATGTCCCTTACATTTGAAAGAGCAATTGGGAATCTAGGAAATATCTGCTTCAAGTGCGATTCATATCCTTCTCTGGATCCTAAACCATTCAGCCAGCTATGATTTATCCCTGGCTGATATAGGTATTTCTGAAGAAAAATTACATTCATTTTCAATTTACCAGATTTCTCTTGTATTTTCAAAAGGTTTCCCAAGGCATGCATGTGCTTGCAAAGGCTTTAATTCTTCCCCCTCTACTCCACAATCCTCCCTCACTACACACACACACACACACTCCCCAAAACTGTACATTATTATTTTGTGAATTCGTCAATATATTCTAGATTTGCCAGTCTGAGCCAAAACCAGAAAATCTTTAGAAAAAGGCATTCAGTTTCAATTACGTAGCCAAATATAAATGGGTCTAACAATCTTCATCTTCAGTATAATGCTAGCGCGTCCTCCTGAAGCAATGAAAAACCACTTCATCTGACAGTTGTGGAAAATGGGCAAATCCTAACGAGGCTACTGAATTCTGTGTGCATGTGGGTTAAGAAATGGGCCCAATAACTATGTCTGGCTTCCCTGAAAATGGGAATAATGAATAGGAAGCTAAGAGAGGTAGCTGAGATACTGAAGAGGAGTGCACAGGTGGTTTACATGAGACAAAATGGAAGAGATCCAAATCCATGAAGGATTAAACGCTGATGCATCATGGTTTAGTAGCAAAGAAAAATGGAGTAGGAATAATCATAGCAGAAACCTTACAAGATGAGGTAGTGGAAATCCAAAGGGAGACTAACTGCCTGATCAGAAGCTGGAATAGCAACTAGCAAAGACCAACTATTTAATGTTCTATATGGATACCTGCCACAAGCTGATTGAACAACAGATGAAGAGGAATTCCAGATAACTCTGGACTAAGTGAAAGGTGAAGTGCTACAATCTGAATGCTTGATTATCATAATGGCCCTCAATGGACATGACAACTGTCATGCAAGATGAGGCTTTGAAGCCAGAAATGAAGCTGGAGCAGTTATCAGAGTTAGTCAGAGCAAATGGCTTGATTGTTGCCAAGACGTACTTTGTACAGAGAGAGGAACACTTAATTACATACAAGAGTGGTGCCAGGAGGTGCCAAATTCCTTACTTCCTGATGAGAAGAAGAAACATGAGAGACTGTAAAGAGACTCAATGAGAGCAGATTGCAGAGCAACAGAGATTGCTTTTAATAAACTTCTGGATAAAAAGGCAAGAGATGGGATATTAGATAGGATATTAGGGCTCTGAGATGCTACAGAGAATTTGTTCCCATATATCTGGGTGTTGCTCAAATATTTGGGGTTTAACTGATCACCATATTTGAGATCATAAAGGATTTTTCCCTCTGGTCAGATTGGCAGGGAACCTGTTTTCTTTTTCTTTTAATCCTCCGGAGCAGCACGGGGGCACATACCAGGTTTAAACTAATGCAAATAGTGAATGATCTGTAACATGAAGTTTTTAAACCAGGATTTGATGATTTCAGTAACTCAGCCACAGTTAAGAGTCTATTTCAGGAGTGAATGGGTGAGATTCTATGGCCTGCAGTGTGCAGGTGGTGGGATTATATCATCATGATGGTCCCTTCTGACCTTAAATTTATGAGTCTATACAGTGCTTTTTTTTGTGACGGTACGCACCAGTTCAGCATACCGTCATCTTTTTTGGGAGCACTCACCGCTTTTCTCCGGCACAGACCCCAGCCGGCCCTGGAAGCACTTGCACCATGCTGGACAAAAGCGCACTCGGGACATGCAGCAATTAACGGGGCCTTTTTTTTTTCTTTCCTCGACAAAACCATTGGCACTTTTTTTTTAAACAAAAAAAAGTCTATATAAGGCTAATGGAAGGAACAAAAGGTGAGTTGTGAAACAATGGGTAAAAAGGTAGAAGTTCACAGACAGGGAAATTAATATGAGATTTAAGGATGAGGTTCTACAGACATCAAACAATGATCAAACCAACCATGATGATACCACTGAGGTCTGAGAGAATATAAACAAACATGATACAGAAAGTACAAAAATAGTGGCTAGACAAAGGCGGGAAATTTCATGACAAGCAGACATGGTGGTGGTTCTACTGCAGGAGGCAGTAAAGAATTAAAAGTTGAAGTAATAGCAGAAGGTAAGAATGCTGGAAACTTATGAGGAACATAAGCTGCCAAAGAAAAAGATTTAAATAGCAGTTGCTCAAGCACATAAAGTCTTATAACCCAGACTATTTATGTAGGAGGGGTAGAGGAATGTATAGATTAGTCAAAACCAGCCAAAAAAGCATTGAGGGCTTGGGAGCTGTGATGTATGTCAAAGGAAAAATGGAACAGTGCAGGTGGAAAATGGCAAAATCATTAGGCGATGGCACTGGTTTCAAGAAAAATTGTTCAATTTAGTCAATCCAAGGAAACTGTTGACAAAAGTATGTGCTAGCAATAACTTCACAATAACTATTATCAAGGTGGAGACTCAACCTGAGCTAAAGACGATAAAACACGGGAAGGCAGTGGACCCAACAAAGTACAATTGAGGCTTTTAAACCATTATGCTATGAGGGAGGGGTGACAATGATGACTTTCTTCCACTTAGTCCTCCAAATTGGAAAAATGACTGTGGAGTAGAGGAAAAGCATCTTGATCTCTATTTTCAAGCATAAAGGAGCTGTGTCAGGATATAATTATCAGCCCATCAAGTTCATGAGTCACACAATGACCTGGTTGGAAAGAATTAACAAATTATCACTAAAACTTGAGTATCAAGTAAGTGACAACCAATTTCAGCGTATGCCAGGAAGGTTAATACTGGATATTGTGTGTGCAGGAAGAAACACAAGCAATTGCATTAGTGTTTCTGAATAGATCAAAGGCTTATGCCAAAGTTCCTAGAGGACTGATATTGTGGTGCCTGAAGTTGCACAATCTTCGGAGACATGCTTATCATTAACATACAGGGAGATAGCACAACTCTAGTGAGAAGCAGCTTCAGCTACAATAAGCCATTCACTGTGAGCATAGGTCTGCATCAAGGTCAGTCTTAATTCCATTTCTATTTGTGCTTCTAATGAATACCTTGATATAGGAGACTGAGGAGAGATTCCAAGGAGCATGTTTTTTATTGAAGACATTCATGTGTGTTACAAAGAGAAAGGTAAATTGGAAAGAGATTTAGAACAATGAAACATGAAATTAGAAGAAAATGGTTTACAAATCAACCAACAAAAGGTCAAAAAACATGATGTTTCAATGAGAAGTACATGAAAAGCCAGTAACATTAGATGGTGTAGAGTTAGATGTCTGAACAACAATTTAAATACTTTGGTTCAGTGCTGGGTCATGATGGACTGCAGATGCAGATGTAAGAAGTTGCAGGAAGAGCACTTAACCTAAATGGAGGGAGTCGCCTGGATATTTCTGAGACAAGAATATGCCAAATTAACTAAACAACAAAGTATTTATGATCATCATTAGACTAGCTATGATGTATGGTTTAGAATGTTGTCCAATGAGGAAGAAAGAATACCTATTACACACAGCCCAACTGAGAATGCCCAGGTAGGTAAGAGAAGAGCTAAGAAGTTAAGCAAGGAAATGGCATACGACATGATGCAAATGTCCCCATGCTGGAAAAGTTGAGGAAGTATTGAATGAGAGGCTAGGTCATATAAAATGATGAGACATGGAGTATAAGAGTCAACATGTCAGAGTCATGGGACTAAGACCATGAGGAAAACCCAGAAAAAGGTGGTTTAGGACTTCAGAGGAGGACACTAAGAAGGTCAGACCTAGCTTGGAAGACATACTTCACAGGAACACTTGGGCTACATCTACATGGCAGGCGTCTTGTGCAAGAATTGTTTTGCGCAAGAGTTCTTCTTGCATGTCCACACTGCCATGTGCTCTTGCACAAGAGATGTGCTTTTGTGCAAGAACGTCCATGGCAGTGTGGATACTTTCTTGTGCAAGAAAATTTTGATGGGCATTTTAGCCAATCCACACTGCCTTGTTGCACAAGAGCTCTTGCACAAGAGGTCTTATTCTTCATGGGGAGAGGAATAACTCTTGCACAAGAAGCCCTCTGTTCCGATGCTTTACTATAAATTTACTTGCGCAAGAACTCACATGCAATGTAGACGCTCTGCAAGTTTTTGCACAAGAACGGCCATTCTTGCGCAAGAAGCCTGCAGTGTAGACGTAGCCTTGGAGATGAAGAACAAAAGCTGTTAATACCAACTAACAGCAGAAGGCAAAGATAAAGCAGTCCCAGATAAATGGCCAAATTATATTTATTTTAATAGGGTCTCCAAGACTACTAAATACCTTGAAAATATATAAAAGCCACATTACCTGTAATAACACCTTACAATCTAAATGAGAAGGTAACTGTTCTTTTACCACTAAAGCCCATTCCGCTGAACTCCCACAAGGCTCTTCTAGGTCATATTGTAGAACACCCACATGAGGCCACAGGGGAAGTTAGTGAGGCAACATAGGCTGAAATGCCATCAGTATGCAGACACCACCCAGTTCTATATCTCCTATACATAAAACACAACACCATCTCCCAGCTTTCTCACTGGCTAGCTGCAGCACCTAAATTAATGGCAGGTTGTAAAGGAGAAAATCACATTGAAAACCCTGGTGTCAGTGGTGGATATACCATGGAAATGGCATCTGCCCTTTGATTGTTAATAAGTAACCAGCCTGGGACCTTTTGGACTATTGGATGCCCACTTTCTACAACTGGCCAGAAGAGTGTGCTTACTGGACATAGACATAGGCATAGCGATCCACTTATTCATTATTTTTATGTTGTTGACCAATAAGTTGCAACTCATCATGTGCAACAAAGAAGCTACTCACTATGAAAATGGCCCAATCTCAATAGTCCATCTGCTCGGCAACACATGTGCTGGGAACAAATCCACTGGACATCTCCAATTCAAGGTCTGCCCTTTCATTCAAAGCACTAAACTAGGCTTAGCTTAGCTATGAGAGTGTCTTTCTGTGTCTGATCTCCCTTCAAGCTATGTTTCAATGATTCAGATCAATTGCATTTGAATGGACCTTGTGAGGGACCATTCTTCCATCCATAGGTCTCTGTTGTGTTGTCCATGTACACAGTATAACAGCATAATATGACGTAGATAAGTTTATGGCATTTAAGATTCTATTCTCCCAACATAATTAAGCAAATCAATAAACTCTAATGAGAAAAGCAGATTAAAACCATGATGTCCCAAAGTTGAGAGAGCATTAACAATGTTTGCAGGACAAATGTTGTTTCCCTAGGCTCTTTCTTCCCTTAGAATATTATAGACGTTTTAGAAAAATTGACATTTAAAAGAATAAACAATTAATTACAATGTATAATGGAATTTTGTTTTTGTTTGTTTTTTTCCTGGAGTATCAAATAGCAACACAAACTGAAAACACATGGTAACTTGAAGTCAGGCAGAAAAAGCAAGATGAAATTCTGACATTTTAAATAGGCAACTATAATTGTCTGTGTTTGTTGCTAGCAAAGTAATAAACTTGAAAAAAATG
This sequence comes from Rafetus swinhoei, assembly GCA_019425775.1. Classification (NCBI taxonomy): domain Eukaryota; kingdom Metazoa; phylum Chordata; order Testudines; family Trionychidae; genus Rafetus; species Rafetus swinhoei. The sequence continues at coordinate 35,855,334 of CM033440.1, forward strand.
TTTAAATTTAAGCATGTTGGTCAGGAAGTAGATATTATTGCATTCATAATTCAAAATAATAGTAAAAAATGGAACCCTGGTCCTACCTCTACGTCCACCTCATCTTCATTACTTATTACTCGTAATTAAGCTATGTATTTTTTCTGCATAAGTATTCATGTCGACCCTTCACCAAATTGTCTCCCTGGTACTGAAGAACAGAAATGAACTCTTTTATTACCTGCCCTCCCACCATGTGATGCGAGAGGGCAGAGAGGAGTTTGACTGCATTTTTTTAGTTGTGCATGTTCAAATTTCTGTGCAGGTGAGTTAGTGAAAAGGTTATGGAGTGAAAAATGCTGAAAGCTATGGAGGAAAAACATCAGCAAAATGGTTGGATGATGGAATTGGCAATGAAATACAATACAAATAGGATATTGATAGTTCTGTTTATTTATTAAGGTACCCTCATATTATCCTAGGCCCTCTAAAATATACACGTTAAAAATATGGAAAAATCAGGTAAAATTAATGTAATATTTGCAGAAATGAAATGAAAAAATTTCACCCATCAAAGAAAGGCCCAGATTCAACTAAATTCCTCATAGAAAACCCATGTAAACACTCGGATGTTACACTGTGTGCAGAAGCATTAAAACAACAACAGTTTTGTTAGAACAAGTAGAAAGTGAGTTAAGGGTCATCCCTGAAGAATTTCTTATGGGACCTGATACTTAAATCTTGTCATTTTCAGCTGAGCTTCCTAGTTTATCTCAGCTGCCTGAAAGTAGTATGAAGATGTAGGTATTTTCTAAGATATGTAGAACTCAAACCATGAAGAGGTTTACAAGAAACTCAAACTGCCCTAAACTGCCCTCACCTTTCTCCCCTAGAGCATCACCATAACACAACTGCTGCGAGGATAGGAGAGGCCTTTTTCTTTCTCATGCAGCAAAATACCCTTTACACCAGTAGACTTACCTATGATTTAATTAGGGTAATCTGTGAAGAACATGTTGGAATTTCAACTTCTTCAACACACAGTTCCCCACTTTACATCTACCCTTTATAGGACCATCCACCTACTTCCAAAACAGTTTCAAAGTCCTGGTTGTTATCTTTAAGTCTCAATTGTTCTCAAAGCCTGTCTCTCACCCAGGCTATGTCTAGACTGCAGGCTTCTTTCAGAAGAAGCTTTTCCAGAAGAGATCTTCCAGAAAAACTTCTTCCGAAAGAGAGTGTCCACACTGCCAAAGTGCTTTTACCTCTTCCTTCGAAAGAACTCCTTCTTCCCTGTCCACACACACCTTTTTCCAAAATAGCTCTTTCGGAAAAAGATTCTTCCTCATAGAATGAGGATCTCCCATGTCAGAAAAACCCCTCTGTTCTTCAATTTTCTTTCGAAAGAATGCAATTGCAGTGTGGACGTAACTCAAAAACATCAGTTTTTCTGAAAAAAAAACCTCTGCAGTGTAGACTCCCACTCCCCCCCCCGCTCTGCACCCTACAATGATAGCTGGGAAGAAAGAAGATACTGAAGCTGAAGGTCCCTTGGATGAAATTGCCAGGACTGAAAGCAGAGAATCCTGTGGGGAGAATCCTCTGAATGTGGTATTAAATTCCATCAGAAATCCAAGTGAGCCCAAATCTAAAGACTTTTAGACAGTGATGTAAAACCCAAATTGGACAGGTTTTATCTCAGTAAACAATTCTGATAATGACTGACCCTATTTCCTTCTTGACAGTAACCACTGTTGACTGGTTTCAGTGAAAAAATTAGCCCAAAATGAGGAAGCTGAATCAAACTTCATTCCCTTTGTGACAGAAGCAAGGCTTTTTAATTTATATTCAAGATACTACTGAGACTGGCACATTAATAATACTTAGGTAGACAAGATACCATGCATTTACAACTACACGTCAAATCTTATTGTGACCACAAATTGCATATTAGTGCTAGGTGCCTTACCAATGGGTACTGTAGCATTTCATGCCTCTCAGTGAAGTGAAAATGACCATGTTAGCAAGGAATATGTCTCAACAGATCAATTGCAACATGGCATGCTTTTTACTGAATCAAGTGGTATTCTACAGATCATCAAATGATATGGTCCCCTTACACATTTTTATGAACAAATCACATTCACATAAGATATTCTGAAACAATTATACAATAGAAAACATTTCTAACTATTATCAGCAATTTGTACTAGAATATTCTTGGATGGCATTACACAGATATTAACTGTCCAGAATGTTACACACAGTGTTGAGTGAAACTTTGTGTTGAGTGGATTTAAAAATCCTCTGATGAGATTGATGGATGTGAACATGATCTTCACTTAACATAAATGTACGGATAAATTCATCACACATCGTAACCTAAGATTAAATTGTTATATGAACCTGCCCAGGAGTTTTAGGATGGATGGAGGGTTAAATGTGATCTACCTACACTTGTTTCCAGGGGAACACAACATAATTACCTGTCCTGGCAATTGTATCACATTGGGGACTAGTCCACATTCCATTTGTGCACCTTATCTTGCTAACTTCTTCCTTATATTGCATGTACGCATAGCCGTCCCACTATGCAAAAAGAAACTGTTACCTAGGGATAGAGAAGTGGACCTCTGCATGGCCAGAACACGACAGAGCTAAATTCTAAGAAAGCACGCACCCAGACTGCATTTCAAAAAGAAAGGGTAGCATATCTACTATCACACATTTTTAGGTTCCAGGTGTGTTTTGAAAACTTTAATGTGAAGAAAATGACTTTCAAAAGGTGTCCCAGGCTGTGCTGCTATTGAACAAATGAGGGAGAGATTTGGGGGAAATGAGTGATGTGTTCTACTTTCTTTTCAAAGTGCTCTCAGTGGGAACAGAATAATTTCTTAATTTAATAACCTAACCCTCTCACTGCTGGTGAAATTCTACATTCTCAGTATTGATATGCCAGTCCCTATTCTTCCTTACAACGTTAAACTTACTACAGTAGTGGAGATGGAAAGGAACCTGTGCCAAATAAAATACTCCCTTACACACATGCGCGTGTACACACACACAGTTCCATTCTTTGCATATGTCTTATTTGATAAAGCAACTCACATTCTGAAAACCTCACTATCTGATTATTTGGGAACACACACATGTATACACAAGTAGAAGCACATAGATATAGAAGTACTTACATTTGTACAGTGATCACTTCCACTGACACAGATGACATCTTGTTTTTGAATTGTCAGTACTTCTTTTGTAAGCTTCAGTTGGATGTCATAGGCATTTTCAGACCCTTCATCATATAATAATGCAATACCAGTTTTAGTCTGTGGAAACAAAGTACAAAATTAGAAATAAAAGTTTAAGTACAGGAGCATTTTATGATGATAAATAAATAAAAGGCCTTTTTATTTAAATAGCTCTTGCACAAAAAATGTACATTGACTAAAACAATAAGTGGAAGATCACGTTGTTTTCTGAAATTTTAAATTGATTTGAATGGTCACACAAGGGCTTGATCTTCATTCACATGGAGGCCCCTTTACACATACCTGGCAGGGTAAATGGGCCTTAAAGTGGGTATAGATGTACTTCATTCCCACTTCAAGAGCTCTTTCCACTGCCAGGAGAAGAAATGGGGTCAGTGGAGTGGTTCTGTTTTGGAAGGATTTTTTGTTTGCTTGCTTGCTTGCTTTAAGTATACATATTGTGACATGTTTTTTCACTAGAGAAGGCCAAGTTCAAAGAAATGCACCTTGTGCTGGAGTGGACAGTGGAAAGGTTTGTGAAGGTCTTTCATTCCTGGGGGAGTGCATTCAACAGTCTGAGATTGGCATCAGACTGCCTCCCCAAGAAAGTTCTGTCTTCTGCACAGATGAACTTTACCTTTAATGTACACAGTTCCACTGTGCTAGAGGATTACAATCCAGTTTTATATATACACAAGCACATACATTATATATTTCAGTTTGTGAAAGTCAAATTATACATCTATGTCTGCAGTTACAAAGAACTTAATAAATGTTATGCATCACACTAAAGTACACTGTCACCAGAACATTAAATGATAAGCTACACTGAATAACTAAAATATGCTGATTTAACGATAGGCCCAGCACCCTTGGGACCTGACCAGTCCCAGATGATGGATTTTGCTGGATCAGGGGAGGTCATTTCTGGTCCCCCTTTCACTAGCCCCCTCAAGTCCTGGGCCAAATGCCAGACTCCCAGCCAGCTCCCTCACTCTTGTTGACCCCCGCTGCCTTGCCCTGCCACCTCTGCTCACGTGGTTCTTACTGCCGTACCCAGCTCTTCTGTCATGCCCAGCAGCCTGCCGCCTCTGTGCACCAGGCTCTTGCTGCAGTGCCTGTTTCCTGCTGCCGTGCCAGGCAGTCCTTGCTGCATCTGGGCACCGGGCTCCCAATGCCCTACTGGGTAGCCCCACTACTGTGCATGAGGCTCCCACTGCCCTGCTGGGAAGCCCTGCTGCCGCGCATCAGGCTCCTGCTGCTCTGCCAGCCTGCAGGGCTCCCAGGTGCTAGCTGTCCACCAGGGACTCTCATGGTCCTGATGGACCAGAGAGTCCCTGTTAAGAAAATTTCAACCTGTACAAAAAGCCATCAACTTTAAAATCTAAAAGACAGCTGATAGCTAAAAAAAAAATAATTTCCCATCTTTTCTGCATACTATTGTGAGCAGAATACATTACACAAGATCAAAAGCTATGTGACAATGCCACCTGAGGCATCTAAATATATTAATAACAGAAAAATTTACATGTTCACATTTTGGTCCTGTGATCTTTGTTTATGGAAAAACAAGTCTTCAGTATGAGATTTTTGTTTAATAAGGTTTCCAGGAATTAGGACCCTATCTGGTAATGTCAATGGACTAGAACATTTTCAGAAGATAATGAGCTTTAGACAAATGACTCTATTTGCATTCTGTAGACTGAGAAAAACCAAAACATCTATTTTTCAAAGCAGAAATTAGTGATTGCGTGATAATATTTGATTTGCAACATTTATCAACCTAGAAATTTCTAATTTGCCCTTCACAGTGGTTTCAAAAGGCTGTGTTTATTTTTATTGCTAATATTCCAAACTGTTTCTGTACACACATTCACATTGTCTGACAAATGCTGGTGCAGTAAAACATTTGTACCATTCACAAGAAAAAACACTTTCACGTCTACCATGAGTCATATATTCCTTGAGTTACATATCTTTTTAAATTCATGATTTGGCATGTTGAGTTTTTTTCCTTTGTGTGATTTAAGAACTAGCAAAATTAAGGATCCCAGCAGAACTATGGAAAATGAGATTAATTAATTAGTACACTATTGACTTTGCAGAAACAGATTATAAGCATTACATTGGAGGTTTGTAAACTTTAAAGTCAAATAAGAGCAATTATATTCACGTACTCTGACCTCTTGAATAAAACAGATTATAGCATTTCATTTAATGATTCCTGTGGTGAAGGAAATTATTGTTCCCTGCTATGTAAATGAACAATATCAAGCCCAATAATTTGTGATCCAGATTGAGCATTTCCTTTAAAAAGACAGCATTAAATTTCATATGCTTACTCTTATCTGATATCTTGTTTTATATATACACAAAGAGCAACTGACTAATGAAATTAAAAAGAAATAAGCCCTTGGCATTCAATGCACATTCACCAAAAGATTTATAACACACTGAAGGTACATTAAATTGATGTTGCTGAAGGATTAGGCCTGGCCTACACTAGAAAATTAAGTCAATTTAACTACGCCTGACTGCTGCAGTTAAGCTAAGGTAAGTCCCTGTATAGACAGCAGTAGCTGTACAGAAGAATGGTTGCATCAACCTAGCCACCATTGCTCAGGGAGAAGGATTACCTATGCCAATGGGAGAATCCCTCCTCTCGGCAGAGGTACTGTGTACACTGAAGTGTTACGACCAGACGTTGTCAGAAGCACAGCTGTGCCACTATAGCGTTTAAATTGTAAACAAAACCTCAGTGTCTATTAGGGAGGTGTGAAAGAAGCGTAACTCTGTCTGAGAGGGATGCTATGGTTCTTTCACTTCCTAATATTACAGAGTTTTCGATACCATATTATTGATACTGATCAGATGATCTAGTAATTTTTATGTGAGTATACCGTACTATAAAATTATGTCCGACACAATGGCAAATATTTTCAAAGTTGGAAGAAAAATCACTTTACTCAAATTGTGTTTTATTCATACAATATCTCATCGTCATTAAATTGACCCTGATAGTCCATCATTGCTATTACTTGCACAGAGACACCATGAGAGAACAGAACTCTGCAGAACTTGCTATGTCATCTCTAATCAATATATAATGGTCACTACTCATTGCTACATTTGTTTTCTAGTAGCTCAGTAGAAGTTACCTGAACTTCTATTTGTAATAGCTTATTTGGCAATGAATGAAACATGTGGAGTAACTGATCAAATTCCTTAGCATTTGCCATTGCATCATTTCAACTGAAAGTCTAAATGGAGCTTCTCTAAGCCTATTAGTGTCCATTATCCGCCTCACACTTCATCCAGTTCTTAATGTGATCTAAGGTGACACACAGCACTATCTGATTTGCTTTCCCTAGCTTATTTTAATAGAAACTTAGTCTTTGCCCATACAGGCATATACTCCATGATAGCTAGCCTGATGTTCATCCCATTTTTAGAGTAAAAACAAGTGTCTATTCAGAGTAGTACAGCCATCCCAACAGCTGGCTCCAGAAAGGTCTGAGACTCCTAGGCTATAAAGGAGAGGCTTCAGAAAGATGCATTTCCTCAACAATTATAATGATGATGCAAAAGGCATCATAGGATAGATTTTCAAAAGTATTTAGGTGCCTGAAGATATAGCTAGCTGCTTAATTGGATTTCAAAATGCCTACATGTCTGCCTTCCATTGAAACCAAGTAGGTGTTTGTACTTTTGAAAACCTTACCAGCTGCTTAGCTGCTTTTGCACACTTGACTCTGTGCAGCTACTTATGATCCTATTAAATAACCAGGTAGAGTTCCTACCTGCTCTGAGTCTTGTACAAAATTACCCCCTTCCTGGAATTTTCAAGTTACCCCTCCTGGCCCAAGTGCTTAGTCAAAATTTGGAGTCCTGTGGATTGTTTCCATTAGGAGAAGAAATTGATGTTAGAGTCAGGTCTTTCTTTGGTGCAATCCTGTTTAGCTACAAAGAACATACAAAGCCATTTCCCTGAATGCAGGAGAAACCAAACAGGAGACTGTTTCTTTGCTCATAGCTCTAACACACTTCAGCCAGCAGTTAGGTCTCATCTACATTATAGAATTAGGTCTGTGTGAGGAAGCTTATATCAAATTAACTCTGGAAGCATCTATATTAAAATGTAGCTCTCTTCCCACCCATGTGACTTGCCCACTGATAACACCACCACCTAGGGCTTAGGTTGGGGTGGGCAATAATTGGCCCTATGGGACAGGTGCAGTTCTCCAGGGTTAGTCCCTAGCAGGCTGTCGGACATTTTATTTACCTGTGCATTCACAGGTTTTACTGCTTGCAGCTCCTGTTGGCCAAGGTTCACTATTCTTGGTCAATGGGAGCTTTGGGAATCAGTATACCAGCCCACGTCATTTCCCTCAGCCCCCAATGGCTGGAGTGGCAAACTGTGGCCAACGGGAGTTGTGAGTGGCCGTACCTGTGGATGCTCAAGCAAATAAAAGTGTGTGGTGGAATGCCAGGGGCTAACCTTGGTGAACCATGTCCTTCCGTGGGCCACTTCTTGGTCACCACGGCTTAGGTGCCTTTAATTAGGTTGATGCAGTGTCAATGTAGACATTGTGTTGCGTACAGTAACAGTTGCTGCCTTTCAGATGTTGTCCCACAGTGCTACACACTGACAGTTAAATTAGTACAAGCGTTCCTGACGAGGAGGCACACCATTGACAGAAGGAGGATAATGTGGACATGCAAAAGCAATTTAGTTACTTCAGTCATTTTAAATTGATGTAACCTGGGTTTACTTAATTGTATAGTGTAGACTTGCCCTTAGCCCAAAAGTTCTCTTTCTAGTCTTTTCTCATAACCATGCTCAGTGTTCTGGCTTTATGTGACACTCTTTCTCCTATTTCTTTCTGCATGTTTCTGTAATATGCAACATAGTCATAGCTGTGTCCATCCCAGGATATTAGAGAGGCAAGCTGGATGAGTGAATATATTGTTTTTAACCAATTTCTGTTGGTGAGAGACAAGCTGTTGAGGACACAGAGCTCTTTTTCAGATCTTGGAAAAGAAATAATAGCATCCCAGCAAAACACAAGGTGGAGCAGATGGTTTAGCATAAGCATTTAGCATGTATTCTAAGGAACTAGTCAAGACTGAGTAGCCTCTTAACACCTCTGCAATCACAGGACAAACGGTGATGGGGACTTGTCTGTTATGATGTGGACACCTCTGCTGTTTTACAGCTATCTTAAATGAAGGGTGGCAGTTGCACCCACCACCTTTAGGGGCATTTTGGCCAATCCACATCTTTATTTTTAATATAAATACAACCATTGTTAAACATGATTCTCAGTCCCCATTCTCCCATCAGGTTGGCTTTTGGTAGGGTCACTCTGTCCCTGTTAGTAGTTCCCTCTGCCTCAGTGTGCCATCCATCACTTTAATTACCCAAATTGGAGCTAATAGATCTCACTCTAGCAGAGTGAGGAGGGAAAAAAAAAAACATTTCCCACATGCAGTATCCTAGAACCTGGCAATTTATTTTTAGGTGCTAACCTCTGCTTTAGCAGTGGGGTGCTTGATCTCCTGCTCTGGCCCCAAACTCTAACCTACCTCCACCCCCTTCACCAAGTTCCCACTTGTACCTCTTCCTGTGTCCCCACTCCACCTCTTCACCCAAGCCTCCACACCCATCCTACCTCTTTTCAACCCTCTCCTCTGAGCACCTCATCCTCACTCCTCCCCCTCTTTTCTGGAGCTTTTGAATGCCATGAAACAGCTGTTTCTCAGGTGGGAGGCATTGGGAGGGTGGGGGGAAGGAGTAGATCAGCAGGGCTGCCAGAAGGCAAGAAGAGATGAGAGGATGGGGACAGAAGGGAGAGCTGAGCACCTGTTAATTTTCCTCATGTGTGCCCCCAGCCCCAGAACAATCATGGAGTTGGCACCTATGACCCCATTGCACATTTCTTGCCATATTAACTATCATTAATACCTTTATGCTCAATATGTATTCTAAAATCTTGTTTCTTCTACTTACTGGATTTATTTTATTTTGTTTATTTTGTTCATTTATGAAAGTTTGCTTCTCTCCTGCTTAAGACTGTCAGTCAGACCTTAAACATAGTTCACTCTTTTCTTTAAATAGAAAAGATAAAAACTTTCTACCAAGTTGGCTGCCCATTAGCAGTGTGCCATGAGTTTGTTTCAAAACAGTGAACAAAATCTACCTTAGTCCATCCTGATTTAGAAAGATAAAGCTGCCTTTTTACAAGTTTCAGCTTTGACCAGAGTGTTCATGTCCTGATCAGCAGTTTTACAGACTAAGGCAGGATTTCTTAATGAAAAATCCTCTTCAGATTCTCCCATTATGTTCCTTTTCAATGTTTGTTTTCTTACGCGGGTATACTGTTATCAGCTTCCTTCATTTATGTCCTCCCCCGCAAATTTATCTATAAAAATCCTATTTACTGTGTCTAAATAAAGCCACGGTTAGCAGATTTAGAGCAAATAGTTAGGAAAAAATTAGCAGCCACTTCTGTAACTTCCATTGCATTCTGACTTGGATTTCTTCTTTTAGAAATATAGATTATTTCAAGTGACGGTATACTCATTTCCCTCCCCCCGCCCCAATCAGAAGATGGACACTCTTAAAATCACAGAATACTAGAACAGAAAGTGACCTTGAGAGGTCATCAAGTCTAGACCCCTGCAGGAACAAGCGCCATCTAGATCATCCCTGACAGATGTCTATCCAACCTGCTCTTAAATCTCTCCAGTGATGGAGAGTCCACAACCTCCTTACACCATTTATTCCAACATTTAACCACCCTGATCATTTGGAATTTTTTCCTAATGTCCAACCTAAACCTCCTTTACTGAAATTTAAGTCCATTGCTTCTTGTCCTATCATCAGAGGCCAAGGAGAACAATTTTTCTCCCTCCTCCTTATAACATTCTTCCAAAGAATGTACAAAATATTTTGCTTCTACAACATTTTAGCCCAGTAAAACTTAGAAGTAAAACTCTCTAACCTAAAATATGTACAATGCAATTTTACACTTGCATGTACATATGTCAAATATTGCATTCATTTAGGGAAGTGTTTTTTTGACATTTTCAGGTTGGAAAACCCTTATTCAAAACAAATATTTATTTGTGTGACCCCTTACATTTATGGCAAAAGGAAAAATAGCAATGGAAACAATGAAAAGCCTACATAATTTATTTGTGCATTTGTTTCAAGAGGATGACAAAAAATATTTGACTTTGAAGAGTAGGATGTGAGATGTAGGGCACCAGACTGTGACAGATGTGACACTTTTCTTAGTTTTGGATTGTATGCATTTTTAATGCCTTGCATACTCACGTGCCTTTTTGAGACCCACCCTGGAAGTAGTTATCCACTAGTTGAAAAATTGCAGTGAGTGAAATCCATTACAAATGTATATAGCCTGTGTAACTGGGTCTATAGTATGGCTGAAAGTGAAAACTGCCCTTCAGTGCTGGGTGGGGAGAAAGCATAAGCCTGCTGCCTCTCTTATACATCGTGGTCACTATTCACAATAGCTAGATGGAGAGCTGTTGTAAACATATGGGCTCTCACCTGGCCAATATGTTTTTGCCCGAAAGCACTCCTGTGAGGTTGCTACTCCCCATAAACCTAATGATTGTTTTTTCATAGTGCAGGTCATTTGCTGTTCCCCTGCACCATGAATTTCACCCTTAATAAATATTTATATACTTGTTGTCTCAATGGTACAGCTGTTGGAAACACATTTACCGTTGAGCTTCCTCAGTATAAGAAAAAATCACTTAGCATCATACTTGCACTATATTGCTCTCATTCTAAGGGTTTTAAAGGTCATTTCAAAAGTTCTTTTAATCATCAATAGCTATTTATTCTGCCTCAAAGAGCAGATTATTACAAGTGACTAACTGAATCGGATTTTCTCACATGCAAGAGCAAAAATCAATCTACCCTGGGCTTTTGTGTTATTAGTAAAGTTACCTGCAGTGCAACAATCCCATTTTGTGGCAACTTTCAAGGTTTTGAAATTTGGGTTTATTCTGCACTGGAATGAAAATAAAACTTTTCAAAGTGTTGTTTTCATTTTACAAAAACAGAATTGTGTTGAAGCATGTGTGTGTGTAGGGGGAAGGGGCAGTTGGTAGGGCACCAGACTGTGATGTGCATTCAAGTCCCTGGTGGCTCTGTCTGATTCTGAGCAATTTTCCATCCAAGATTATGCAGAGCAGAGGCTTCAAGCTCAGTCTCTCGTAGATAACAGACCAATGCCCTTGTAAGCAGTGAATGGTCCCACTCTTGTGGGGCATATTCCTGATTTACATACTGTCTCGGAGGAACTGGATGGCCAAAGGATCCAAGTCTCTACCTAAGTCCCTTTATCCATATCCCTGTCTGATCCTGGGGCTTAAGTCGCACTCTGTTTGGATGAACTCCCTTGTGGCAGGACAATTCTACTGTTAAAAGGATCCTCTCTGTGTTTCATACCCAAATTCTATATACAGTAAAACTCCATGGCTGTGTCTACATTGGCACCCTTTTTCGGAAAAAGGATGCTAATGAGACCAGTCGCAGTACAAATCCTGCGAGGATTTAAATATCCCCGCGGTATTTAGATTACATATGCCGCTTTTTCCGGCTCAGCTTTGCCGAAAGCGCCAGCCTAGACGGATCTTGCGGAAATAAACCCTTTTCCGCAAGAAGATCTCTTATTCCTACTTGCAAGTAGGAATAAGAGATCTTGCGGAAAAGGGCATATTTTCCGCAAGATCCTCGTTTAGACTGGCGCTTTTTCCGCAAAGCCCGAGCCCAAAAAGCGGCAGTTATGTTTATGCAAATGAAGCGGGGGGGATTTAAATCCCCGCTTCATTTGCAATTGCGATGTGTCTAATTTGGATCCCTTTTACGGAAAAGGGATGCAGTCTAGACACAGCCCATTAGTCCGGCATATGATGGTCCGGCACTCCTGATGGTCCGGCACCATCAGGAACCCAGAAGTGCTCCCGGCAGCCGGACCATTGGAGCTGCTCTGCCCCCGGCTTCCCCGATTCAGCCGCTGCTGAAACTGACCAGCGGCTGAATCGGAGAAGCTAGGGGCAGAGCAGCTGGAGTGCTGCTGGTAGGTCCCACAGCGCTGCCCCTAAGCGCTGCGGGACCAACCCGGCAGCACCCCAGCTGTCCCCAAGTCAACCGCCACTGAAACTGACCAGCAGCTGACTCTGGGAAGCCCGAAGCGCCCCGGGCTTCCCGGAATCAGCCGCTGGTCAATTTCAGCGCGCCGACTTGGGGACGCTGGGGCAGAGCAGCTGGGTGCTGCCGGGTTGGTCCGTAGCGCCGCTTCTGGCGCTGCGCGGACCAACCCGCAGCACCCCAGCTGCTCTGCCCCAGGGGTCCTCAGCAACTGGGGTGCTGCCGGGTTGGTCTTGCAGCGCCAAGGGCGACGCGCTACTGGACCAACCCGGCAGCACCCCAGCTACTCTGCCGCCGGCGTCGATTCAGCTGCTGCTTAAACTGACCAGCAGCGGCTGAATCGGGATGCCTGGCAGAGCCGACAATCGGAAGGGGGGGCTATGAGGGGTCTGGGGTGGCATCCCCCCCCACACCACTCTAGACCCCTCATAGCCCCCTTCTGATAGTCCGGCATATCTGATAATCCGGCACCCCCTGGGTCCTAAAGGTGCCGGATTATCGGAAGTTTACTGTATTCCTATAGTTCAGTTTTAAACATCTCTTCCATACACTAGTACACTTTCTAGTACACTTTGTAGTGAGATAACCATGAGTTATTGCAGGTACCCTTTTACCTTTATTTTTATACAAAGTGATTATGTTTGAGCCACACATCTCTTGCAGTACTTCATCCTATTTCCAACATTTAAGTAGCAGCTGATGACGGTGTGGTAATAGATTGTGTCTCTCACACTTGAGGATTTCTGTTGGAGGACCATCACTTCCATGAGCCTTGCAACTTTATATCAAATCAATGACCTTGCTTATCTCTTCTACAGTGGGCGCCACTTCTAGCTCTGGCTTAACCTGTAAAGTTGATATTTGGTCCAGGGATTCACTAGTGAGGTTTCTTTCTTGTATATATAGCTCTGAATAGTTGTTCAACCTAACAAGACAACTCCTTGCTTTTATCTGTAATTATTTCACTGCTGTGCGAGTTGAGAGGGACAACCTTATTGACAGTGAGACCTAGAGTTTTCTTCAGGCCAGTATACATGACTTTGAGTTTCCTTTGCCTGAGTCTGTCTGTATCTCTTCACAGGCTTGATCCTAAAATGTTGCTGTCTCTCGTTGCTTGCTGTACCTCGGGTCTTGCATGTTAAATCTCATGTTGGTGCTCTCTTTTGGCCTCTTATTGTATTCCAGACAGGCTGTGTTCGTAATGTTGATGAGAGATCATAGTTTCACTTCATCTTTTTCAAACTAGTTTTTTGTGATGGTCTCTTTCCTCCAAATGTATTTAAAACTGCTTCATGGATTGTTGATGTTAAACCTTCCCCAAACTCCTCTGCCTTCTATTATAATGCATGTGAAGTTCAAAAGCCTTCAAAGACTTGTGACATTTCCTCTATTTTTAGGTTTTAATAGCACTGATTTTTGGGCTTGCTTCTAGGTTTTGCTCTATGTAGATAGTTAGCTAAAATCTTCACGTTGCTACTTATCAAGGAATGTCATTATCACAGTCACCACTAGGGAACGTGCAAGAATTCTCCACAATGAGTTGGTGTTTCTTCTTGATAATAACAAGGTCTAAGCAGTGTCAATGGCCTGACTGTGGATGTCACCATAAGACTTTGTGGTGAACTTTTCCAATATAATACGAATTGGTAATGTACACTTGGCTTTAGAATTCAAGATGTGTTGAGTATCAGAGGGGTAGCCGTGTTAGTCTGAATCTGCAAAAGCGGCGAGGAGTCCTGTGGCACCTTATAGACTAACCGAAGTGTTGGAGCATAAGCTTTCGTGGGCAAAGACCCACTTCACAGATGCATGTAGTGGAAATTTCCAGACGCAGGTATAAATATGCAGGCCAGAATCAGGCTGGAGATGACGAGGTGGATCCAATCAGGGAGGATGAGGCCCACTTCTAGTAGCTGATCTGGAGGTGTGAATTCCAAGAGAGGAGAAGCTGCTTTTGTAGTTAGCTAGCCATTCACAGTCTTTGTTTAATCCTGAGTTGATTGTGTCAAACTTGAAGATGAACTGTAGTCTGGTCCTGAAGTTTTTTTGCTGCAGGATGGCTACCTTTAGATCTGCAATTGTGTGTCCAGGGAGACTGAAGTGTTCCCCTGCAGGTTTTTGTATGTTGCCATTCCTAATATCTGATTTGTGTCCATTGATTCTTTTACGTAGGGACTGTCCCGTTTGGCCGATGTATATAGCAGTGGGGCATTGTTGGCACATGATGGCATATATTACGTTAGTACATGTGCAGGAGAATGAACCAGTGACAGTATGGCTGAGCTGGTTAGGTCCTGTGATGGTGTTGCTGGTGTATATATGTGGGCAGAGTTGGCACCGAGGTTTGTTGCATGGATTGGTTCCTGAGTTAGACTTATTATGGTGTGGTGTAGTTGCTGGTGAGAATATGCTTCAGGTTGGCGGGTTGTCTGTGGGCAAGGACTGGCCTGCCTCCCAAGGCCTGTGAAAGCGAGGGATCATTGTCCAGGATGGGTTGTAGATCACTAATGATGCGTTGGAGAGGTTTTAGCTGAGGGCTGTAGGTGATGGCCAGTGGTGTTCTGTTGGTTTCTTTCTTGGGCTTGTCCCGTAGCAGGAGGCTTCTGGGTACACGTCTGGCTCTGTCGATCTGTCTCCTCACTTCCTCGTGTGGGTATCGTACAGAATGCTTGTTGAAGATCTTGTAGGTGTAGGTCTCTGTCTGAGGGGTTGGAGCATATGCGGTTGTACCTCAGTGCTTGGCTGTAAACAATGGATCGTGTGGTGTGTCCGGGATGGAAGCTGGAGGCATGCAGGTAAGCATAGCGGTCGGTAGGCTTTCGGTATAGGGTGGTGTTTATGTGACCGTCACTTATTTGCACCGTGGTGTCCAGGAAATGGACCTCCCGTGTAGACTGGTCCATGCTGAGGTTGATGGTTGGGTGGAAGCTGTTGAAATCGTGGTGAAATTCTTCCAGAGTCTCCTTCCCATGGGTCCAGATGATGAAGATGTAGCGTAGGTAGAGAAGGGGTATAAGTGGACGAGAGCTGAGGAAGCATTGTTCCAGGTCAGCCATAAAAATGTTGGCGTATTGTGGGGCCATGCGGGTGCCCATAGCAGTGCCACTGGTCTGGAGGTATATATTGTCACCAAATCTGAAATAGTTGAGTGTGAGGATAAATTCGCAGAGTTCAGCCACCAGTTGTGCTGTGGCATCATCAGGATACTGTTCCTGACAGCTTGTATTCCATCTGCATGTGGGATGTTTGTGTAGAGAGCCTCTACATCCATGGTGGCTAGGATGGTGTTTTCTGGAAGATCACCAATGCATTGTAGTTTTCTCAGGAAATCCGTGAGTGTCACGGAGGTAACTGGGAGTGCTGGTGGCGTAGGGTCTGAGTAGAGAGTCCACATAGCCAGACAGTCCTTCAGTGAGAGTGCCAATGCCCGAGATGATGGGGTGTCCGGGATTTCCAGGTTTGTGGATCTTGGGTAATAGATAGAACAACCCTGGTTGGGGCTCTAAGGGTGTGTCGATTTGTTCCTGTGCTTGTGTAGGGAGTGTCCTGAGCAAATGGTGCAGTTTCTTAGTGTATTCCTTAGTGGGATCTGAGGAAAGAGGCCTGTAGAATTTGGTATTGGAGAGTGTGTTGGTTATTCAAGATGTGTTGGTTATTCTTATTCATCTTGTCATTGCCAAAGCTATTGCTTAGCAATCTGGCCAAGAGTTGTTGTCTTCACCGACTCCTGCACTGAAGTCACCAAAGAGGAAAAGTTTCTCAGTTGATGGTATTCTTCTTATGCAAAGAGTTAGTTATAAAAGGTAGCCTTCTTCCAGGGGCTGGATTTGAGTGTTCGTGTATAGGTAATAATGATGTTGACAGAGCTGATAGTTTAAGTGAGATGATATGCTCTGACTTCGCAATGGGTGTTTCTACGAGCTTTACACACTTGTTTCTTACAGCAAAACCAACACTATCCAGACAATTTATTTTACTTTTACCTTGCCAAAAGACAGCATAATTGGCCTCTTGGAGAGAACCAGCATCTTCAAGTCTCCTTTCCTGAAGTAATACAATGTCAACATAGAGTTTGCACAGTTCATAGTCCATCGAAGATGACTTCCATATGCTCTTTCTGTGCTGTAAGTCGTCTTTGTATGTCAATCCTGCTGAAAAGGTATAACAAGTGGGGTTCCAGAGGGGTCTGTTTTGAGACCGGTTCTGTTCAATATCTTCATCAACGATTTAGATATCGGCATAGAGAGTACACTTATTAAGTTTGCAGATGATACCAAACTGGGAGGGGTTGCAACTGCTTTGGAGAATAGGGTCATAATTCAAAATGATCTGGACAAATTGGAGAAATGGTCTGAGGTAAATGCAAAGTGCTCTACTTAGGAAGGAACAATCAGTTTCACACATACAGAATGGGAAGCGACTGTCTAGGAAGGAGTACAGCAGAAAGGGATCTAGGGGTTATAGTGGACCACAAGCTAAATATGAGTCAGCAGTGTGATGCTGTTGCAAAAAAAGCAAACATGATTCTGGGATGAATTAACGGGTGTGTTGTGAGCAAGACACGAGAAGTCATTCTTCCGCTCTACTCTGCGCTAGTTAGGCCTCAGTTGGAGTATTGTGTCCAGTTCTGGGCACCACATTTCAAGAAAGATATGGAGAAATTGGAGAAGGTCCAGGGAAGAGCAACAAGAATTATTAAAGGTCTAGAGAACATAACCTATGAAGGAAGACTGAAAAGATTGGGCTTGTTTGGAAAAAGAGAAGATTGAGAGGGGACATGATAGCGGTTTTCAGGTATCTAAAAGGGTGTCACAAGGAGGAGGGAGAAAAATTGTTCTTCCTGGCCTCTGAGGATAGAACAAGAAGCAATGGGCTTAAACTGCAGCAAGGGAGGTTTACGTTAGACATTAGGAAAAAGTTCCTAATTGTCAGGGTGGTTAAACACTGGAATAAATTACCTAGGGAGGTTGTGGAATCTCCATCTCTGGAGATATTTAAGAGTAGGTTAGATAAATGTCTATCGGGGATGGTCTAGACAGTATTAGGTCCTGCAATGAGGACAGGGGACTGGACTCGATGACCTCTCGAGGTCCCTTCCAGGCCTAGTATTCTATGTTTTTTAATCCCACATATTCCAGTCCTGACATTCCAACTTCCAAGCCGAAAGTTTCTTGGTTTCTTATTTTTACCAGGTGCAAGGCATCAGTCTGCCTTTCAACTTTTGGTCTAGTGGCATGCACCCCATGAGGCAGACAGATCATGGTAGGTCATAACTAGGTTGGGGCAGTTGTTGAACAATGGAATATAATGCTTCCTCCCATAATAATTATTATGTTTTAATTTAAAAAAAACAACAACTTCAGCCTCTTCCTCCACATCCACTGCTCTCACCCTAGAACAAATAAATGAGAACTGGGGTGGGGTGGGGGGGGGGGGGAGAAGATTCTAGAGTAACTGAGTTAGAGCTGAGACATAACAATACATTATCTAACAAAATAAATGATTAATGCAGTAATACCAAACCAAACTACAAATTTCTATCAATGTGCACTGAGCAAAAATATCATATCACATTTCTGAAAAATAGCTTCATTACTTGCTCATAATGAAAAAAATACTTATGTAAATTAATATAGTCACTAAAAAAAAATAGCACACGGACATCCAGGTGGTTACCAAATCAAACGAAGTCTGAAAAAATACTCTTGAATCTATCAGTCAATATAGTAGGAATGTAGAAGACTACAGCAGCAACTTCCTCTTCAGTTGCATATTCTATCACATGAACCAAAAAAACCCCAACAACAACAAAAACCAAAAGGTTTTTCCCCATACTGAAGCCACAGAAATAAAGAAAGAAATTAAAAATATGGCCAAGGACAAAGTACACTTTCTGTAAAATGTTTTATGACAGCAAGAGAAAATGTCTCCACAATTTTCAGCCAAGTGTTCAAAATCTAAGAATTAAGAGCTTTCATTCAATGGAAAAGAAGAAGTCTTTAAAAAATAGTACTGTAATACCATAAGAGGAAGAGATCAGGATCTGCATGAATTTTTTTACTCTGAGGCATTGCATAATGAAAATATATGCCAAATACTTGTTCATGTGAGGTAATTATCATTTAGCAAAGTGAATAGAAAAGTAACAAACAGTATATATACACACAATACACACACAATATACAAAAAGGCATTGAATGCACTATTTGAAAGAAGTTCTTGTGAGGTTTGACTGGAACTGTAGCCATTAAAAGTGAGCTATATAAAAAAATATTTAACACCAGATGCCACTACTTCTGTTGGCTTACAAAATATTGTAATCAAATTTCAGAGATGAGGCTAGCATTCATTGTTAGAACCAATGGTATGAATGGAATGAATTTAGTTCTTGAGTAAATATATGTGTTTCTTAGGTAGATTATGTATTATTTTCTTTATGTGGATATTACTTTTTTTAAAATGAATTCTCAGAAACTTAAGTGTTTTGTATAAGAGAAAGATTTAGCACTTTAAAAGCTAATTCCTTTAAAAGTTAGGGCCACAATTTAGCAAACATCATTGAACTTAATGGGACTACATAATTAAGTATGTACTTAAATACTTTGCTGGATCAGAGGCCCAGGTGCTCAATACTTTGGAGGATCAAGCTCTAAGAAAAGTTCACTATATTATTGCAGATGACCATAAAAAGCCTGGTAATTCCTGACATATTTTAAGAGCAGTCACTGTTAAAATTCTGCACCGAATAAATTATTCAATGATAAGATTTGGCGAATATGACCAATACTATTTGACAAGCTTAAATTGTTTTAATAAAAACTCTGTTTCAAGAGAATTCAGTAAGACAGAGCATTACTCTGTTTCCAGGCTGCAGTGTTCACTTTAGACTCGCTTTCCAGTTTTAATAGCTTTGTCTTAAACTCCATTACATCCATACTATATTTATATATAACCAATTAGTTGCAAGGAAAAATAATAAATATTAAATATTAATATTTCCTGGGCAGGACTGCACAAATATTATGTGCAACATAACCCTGCAGCCTCCTTTAATGAGAAGGTAAATATCAAGTATTAATAAAGTACCATTAATAAAGCTACAATAATAGCTATTAATGTAGCTATTCTTATCACTTATTAAAAATATTCCTTCATCTTTAATTCAGAGGATTTTTACATGATCAGGAAAAGAGGGAGAACAATTAATATGACTCTTATTTTTAAATAAATTATATTTGTTCACAGAATCCCTTATACACAGCCATTGGTATAGGAAATTATGCTCTTCTGCCAAGAAATGGAGACACAGTATTATACGTTTTGCACCTCAGCCATCAGAAGACTAAAACAGACAAGCAATTGCAATTATGTGAAATGTGATTCATATCACTTAATTCTGATAAAAAAAATAAACTTGAAGCAAGGTGAGTGGCTGCCTGTCAGTATTATAAATCATAGTTTGTGACAAATGTTTCACTCTCTTGCAGTGAAAAACAAACAAACCTACCAGAAAGGCAACACAACGTTTATTTCTGTCCAATAGTGTAAAACAGCCAGTCTTAATGTTTGACAGTGGGTAATTTTCAATGTCAAAAAGCCAGTTTTCAGTGTTTCAGACCTGAGGCATACATACCCAAACTGACCTTATAGTGGTCTGACCTTTACCTATATACATAACACTTTCAACCAGAGAAGGGGTTTCCTACCCCAAAATATGCAAGTGATTTATGACAATTGATAAATAAGAATATGCATCCATTGAGGATGCAATAATTTGGAATGACGTTCAAATTACAGAATTTTTAAATGTCCATTGCAACTCTCAGCTAAAATCTAAGTTAAAACAGCCCCGAGGTTCAATGTTGGTATTTTCTATTAATGACATTAGCCTTGCAACTGTAGTGATTAACAGGTGGTGCTCAAACGGTGTGATCTTAATCATTAGAAAGTAAGCAGTACTACCGTGTTTAATTACTGCAGGAACTGTGTGTCACCAGCTAATTAGATTTGATTGATTATTGTCATCCTTACATGCCTTTCAAGGCATCAGAGAGAACATTTGAATCCTATAATGTATGTTTAGAGAATGAACTATCAGAATGTCTGAGTAAAAATTTAAGATTAAAAAAAATTAAAATGCCTTGCATTCTACTGAGCATTGAATAACATAATACCATGCCATCTGAAGTTACTAAAATGCATAAAACAAGTTAAAAACACATCTTTACCTAATTTCCTTTTGGAATAAAAACTAGTTTGTATGTTTGAACTCAGGGCTAATTATTAATTATATCCCATTTTCCAAGCCAATTGACAATCAAAATAGCATGCCAATGGATTTAGATTTTCTAAATAGTACTTAAGGGTGCATCTGTTCTTGCATACATGCTGTCACTATTTGAACAAGAAAGATGAAAGGTTGGACTTCTTACTACTAATAAAAGTTAATTTTGCAAACACCCCAAGATCATCCTTCAAAAACAGGCTAAAAATGCCCTTGTAGTTCATTTTACCATTGCTATAAATATTATTGTTCAATCTGCAATGATACGGCTTTGATCCCCACCTATTTCTCCTCCAGCTATTGATGTATAAACAAAGATGTGAATGAAGAACTTTTCTTCCCAAGATATACAATGTTGAATGCACTTCATTAGGGAAACTCAGTGTGTTCTATATCCATAGTACATAGGTATGAGCAGATACATTGTGGTCCATTGTTTCTTCCATAAATTGTGGGTTCTGCTTCATTTATCATTGTCTGACCAACTCCCACTACTCTTTCCATTTATTTTAATAGCTACAACATGCTTGCATACTTATTCAAGCACCTGCTTCTTTTATCAGAGATTTTCCTTTCCATTTGACTCTAATTCTGGGTTACTCTGCCTAGGCCAAAGAGCCAAAGCTGTCTCTAATGGCTTAATTTCTGAGGTGACTAAATAATATTAGCATCTCCCTCAGTATGACACAGGATAATGCTAGAGCCTCATTAGTGTGAATTATAATATATAATCATAGTTCTGGTGTATCATTGTTATGAAGACCTTATAATTTGCTCTTTTCCTCTATTTTTTGAGTCTCAGTTTTTGTAATAAGGTTGAGATACAGACTAATCACAGAGATTCCAGAGGACTGGAAAAGGGCAAATATAGTGCCCGTCTATAAAAAGGGAAATAAGAACAACCCAGGAAACTATAGACCAGTTAGTTTAACTTCTGTGCCAGGGAAGATAATGGAGCAAGTAATTAAGGAAATCATCTGTAAACACTTGGAAGGTGGCAAGGTGATAGGGAACAGCCAGCATGGATTTGTAAAGAACAAATCATATCAACCAATCTGATAGCTTTCTTTAATAGGATAACGAGTCTTGTGGATAAGGGAGAAGCGGTGGATGTGGTATACCTAGACTTTAGTAATGCGTTTGATACGGTCTCGCATAATATTCTTATCAATAAACTAGGTAAATACACCTTAGATAGGGCTACTATAAGGTGGGTGCATAACTGGCTGGATAACCATACTCAGAGAGTAGTTATTAATGGTTCACAATCCTGCTGGAAAGGTATAACAAGTGGAGTTCCGCAGGGGTCTGTTTCGGGACCGGCTCTGTTCAATATCTTCATCAACGATTTAGATATTGGTATAGAAAATACACTTATTAAGTTTGCAGATGATACCAAGCTGGGAAGGGTTGCGACTAATCTGGAGGATAGGGTCATAATTCAAAATGACCTGGACAAATTGGAGAAATGGTCTGAGGTAAATAGGATGAAGTTTAATAAAGACAAATGCAAAGTGCTCCACTTAGGAAGGAACAATCAGTTTCACACATACAGAATGGGAAGCGACTATCTAGGAAGGAGTACGTCATAAAGGCATCTATGGGTTATAGTGGCCCACAAGCTGAATATGAGTCAGCAGTGTGATGCTGTTGCAAAAAAAGCAAACATGATTCTGGGATGCATTAACAGGTGTGTTGTGAGCAAGACACGAGAAGTCATTCTTCCGCTCTACTCTGTGCTGGTTAGGCCTCAGTTGGAGTATTGTGTCCAGTTCTGGGCACCTCATTTCAAGAAAGATGTGGAGAAATTGGAGAGGGTCTAGAGAAGAGCAACAAGAATGATTAAAGGTCTAGAGAACATGACCTATGAAGGAAGGCTGAAAGAATTGGGTATGTTTAGTTTAGAAAAGAGAAGATTGAAGGGGGACATGATAGCAGTTTTCAGGTATCTAAAAGGGTGTCATAAGGAGGAGGGAGAAAACTTATTCATCTTGGCCTCTGAGGATAGAACAAGAAGCAATGGGCTTAAACTGCAGCAAGGGAGGTTTAGGTTGGACATTAGGAAAAAGTTCCTAACTGTCAGGGTAGTCAAACACTGGAATAAATTGTCCAGGGAGGTTGTGGAATCTCCATCTCTGGAGATATTTAAGAGTAGGTTAGATAAATGTCTATCAGGGATGGTCTAGACAGTATTTGGTCCTGTCATGAGGGCAGAGGACTGGACTTGATGACCTCTCGAGGTCCCTTCCAGTCCTAGTATTCTATGATTCTATGAATATTATAAGATTTTAAAAATAATTTCATTGAAGTAAGAATCCTGATAAAAACCTTTACTTTCATGTATAGTTATTGTTTTCACAGGGAAGTTTGCTCAGATAAACCTCCATGTTAAAACTATAAATCCTTCTGCCCATTTATTTGGCTGGCAGGCTGGAAAACAAGGAGATATTCCAAACTCCTGTTTATCCAAAGGCTTGCCCCTTCTTCCATACCTAGTCTTGACAATGAAGCTCAATTGCAACAGTAGGATGAGTTAGGCTATGTCTAGACTGCAGGCTTCTTTCAGAAGAAGCTTTTTTCGGAAGAGATCTTCTGAAAATCTTCTTCCGAAAGAGCGCATCCACTGCCAAAGCGATCTGCTTTTTAAAGTGTCCACACTGAATGGACACTCTCTTGCATTTAAACTGTGATTACTATGGACTTTGTGGCCACTAGGGCACCTGTGCTTTTTCCTCTTTCCTCTTCTTCTGAAACAACTCCCTCTCCCCCATCCACACATGCCTTTTTCCAAAAGAGCTCTTTTGGAAAAAGGCTTTTTCCTCATAGAAAGAGGATTACCAATGCTGGAAAACCCCTCTGTTCTTTCGATTTTCTTTAGAAAGAACACAATTGCAGTTTGAACATAATTGATTTTTTTTTTGAAAAATGGCTGTTTTTCTGAAAAAAACTCTGTAGAGTAGACATACCATTATTCTTATTTTCTTTACAGAGTAGACGAATGGGGTGAGCAAGGCTGGCTGAAATGGTGGGAGAAAAATAGCACTATTTCAGAACAATATGAAAGGAGATTTTTGAAAATCAGCTCTGGGAAGTCAAGAGAAAGTTACAGTAGATACAGTATCACTCGGTGCACAGATGAGGAAAATAGCAATAGAAACCATGAAAAAAGAAGAGAATTTAGAGATGTTAAAGAGAAAAAAGCAATAGTTGGTAATAAGTTGGGAGAATGAGAAAAAATATCAAAGCTTTCTATCAAATTACACTACTGGTAGACTAAAAAAAAGTGGAGCTGGCAGTGATGACTGAGAAAATATGGTGGAAAGATGAGCAGTTAAGTTTGAGTTGGCAGCTATACATTCAAGAGCAGATGTCAGGTAACTAGAAATTAAAAACTCAAAAAGGGCCCTCTATGTAACACGGCCACAATTCATTTCAGGACAAATTCTCAACACCTTAAATTCATAAAACAACAATTCTTGGAATAATCGGCATTACTTAAAAATATCTGTGCTTACTTCATATGCAGCCCTTTAAACATCCTCCGTGTGACACTTTTTTGTTTTAATTTTTTTAAGTGCAAAATGTTTCATTTACAAATATACTTGTACATATTTCTATTGAGCCCTCTGTTGCCACGTGTTGTCTTATTTTATAATCTTATAGGGATTGTGTATTTGTGTTGGTATAGTTTTAACCGCAACAGGTCCTGGTTTGTGGAGAAGATGGAATGAAACAAATGAACTAATAATGTGAGAATATTCTATAAAAGTATCATGATATGGAGGAAAGCATATCAATCTAAATCAAATCTAATAAAGGACAAAAATTGAAATATTTTCATTAAAACAGAATGTAACTATAGTGAGATAGAGGAAGACTTTTCATGAGCTCCTTAATGAAAACACCGATAAAGATTAAAAAAAACCCTAACATCTGTTTCCAGACAACTGAACCACTTGGTTTTTGTATTGTCTTACGTGCCTTCAGACATCTACCAATCTATTTTCAAATTTTATCCTCACAATTTTTGAAAAACTCTCCAGTTCTCATGTCCACAATTCAAGTAGCATGTTCAGAAATTGGAGAGGGTACAGAGAAGATTAAATGATTAGGGACTGAATGATTGAAGGATTAGAAAATATGTCTTGTAGCAATACACTGAAGGAGTGCAACCTATTGAGCAGAACAAAGAGAAGGTTAAGGAGTGAACTTGATTATAATCTATAAGCACCTACATAGGGAACAAATATTTGATAATGGGCTTTTCAGTTTTTCAGATAAAGGTTCAACAAGGTCCAACGGCTGGAAGATAAAGCTAGACAAATTCAGAAGAAATAAAATGCAAGCTTTTAACAGGACAATGGACCATCAGAACAATTTCCCAAATTTCATAGTGGATTCCCCATCACTGGCATTTTTCAGTTTGATATGGGATTTTTTAAAATTGTTCTCTTGTTTAAAAAATAATTATTCCGAGGAAGTTCCATGGTGTTATATAAGAAATCTGACTAGATAATCACAGTAGTCCTTTCTAGCCTTGAAATCTATGAATCTTGAGATGTTACCTCTCACTTATCTTCTGTGTCACCATCATAAATTCTATCCCATTACATATATTAGGCCTAATTTCATTTACTTCAGTGGAGTTGTCCCTGTTTGTACTAGAAATGTATTTTAACAAGTAGCACTAACTTCAAAGCAAACATTCATTAAAACATATTGATCATTGCACAAACATTGAATGGGAAGAAACTCCTCTCAAATAATGTAGTTTCACGAAGAAAATCTTTTTTGGATCAAATATACACTTAACACTTGACAAATACTTTATTAATTACACCAACTACTTGGCAAAACATTTTTTAATCTTTATTTTATGGTAGAATGCAGCGTAGCTTAGTTGTCTAATGCATTTTAATTCTACCCAGCACCCAGAATAGCTTCTCTATTCTGCTCTACAAAAGCACTGTTATATCATCAGCAGAGATTTTTTTCCAATGCAACTTTCTGAAAAACTGCTTTTTCAGCTGGTATCCCTGGGCTGGGCAAAACGTAATTGAAACTGGTAAATGTGAATGCCATACTTCTTTTAAATAGCTTTAAGGTACAGTTAAGAAACCCCCACCTGAAACAAAGGCATCTGTTACTTTGCCTTTGAAAAATGGGGAGAAGGCTTTGCTGGGTATTGCTTTGAGATGAGTGTGTGTGAGTGTGTGTGTGTGTGTGTGTCTGTGCAAGAGGAAGTGGGGAAGGAGGGAAAAAAGTCAGGAAGAAGCCCAAAGTAATATTAGTTAGACCAAAGAGAAAACAGAAAAGACATTATTGGTACTAATGTAATTGTGTCACTACATGGAAAGAAACGTAAAGAAGTAACATTTTGTTCCTGTCTACATTTTCATCTAGTAGAAGAGAGAGATAATTTCAGGAAAAGATGAACTAAAATAATGTTTCAGCTTAGTTTTGTTTGTGAAGAATCATCTGTCATAGCTTTATGGAAAACGAAAACTCATTTTATGCTGTACGGCCCTCCTTTTTGTTTGCTTATCCAGAACCAGAAGATGAGTGGTATCTAATAACCTTGATTGTGGAGTGCTTCAAGGAATGTGTTTTGGAAATTAATTCCCATAAGGTCTTTTATAGCAAATATGCACTTCTCTTGATCAATGAAATCTGTCATATGTATAGATGAGCTGTCTTTATGCTGAATACTGCTGAGTACTTTGGTATTGACATACTGTAATCTCTTATCCATCATGTCCTTGCTTTGCTAGCTTTCTTAGGAATTACTAGAAACCTGACTTTTCTATAATCCTTTTTCTAACAGATTTCTCATCTATGTGACAGCTGCCAAGGGCGTACAGCTCTGTGGTGACCTTGTAGTTTAAGTGTTTCTTGTTCTTATTTAACCTTTGATTTTTGCATAGATATTTAAATATTTCAAAAGAATTATTACAAATAGTATAACCTTGTACAGGGCAGAGTGTGAAGAATGAACGAGTGTAAGGAGACAGCAGTAGAAGTATGTAATGGTTGATAGCATCCTGAGTGAATATATTAATGTGGGTGGAGGTAAACAACTAGGGAAAGCAACAGAGGGTCCAAGTGACATCTGCATGTATTGCAGTGGGAAAACTGAAGGGTGGTGCATCTCTGTATGTACTCTGCAGGAGAAGCTCAGCTTGAGTACTAGAAGTCCTAGGTTTCTAATCACTTGTGTGTTATTGAATGGGTTTGTTGTGGAAGTCTGTGTGTGATACATTCTGGGCAGCTTCACGTCTGTGTATTTCATGGATTTTTTGAGAGTGGTGTGTGCATTTAAGAGATTTTGAGGGTGGAAGGAACGAGTGTGATTTTATGGATGGAGAAGGACAACTTACGATAATTGTTAGCAGGAAAATATATGGAAGAGAGAAGGAAGGTAGGGAGAGTATAGAGGAACCGGGAAGAGGGAACAGGGAGAAGAGGAAAGAAATAATAAGAAATTGGGAGGAAAGAAATAGAAGAGAGCAATAAAAAAAATGAAGAGGATGTAAAGGAAGAGATGTAGGGAAAACAGAATAAAAAGAAATGGATACACAGCACAGAAAATGAATAAAATAATGAAAAGGAGGAGGGAAAATAACAAATACAAGTAAAGCAAGTAAAACATTTTAATAACACCCTAACAGAAAGAGTAGATAAAAATTATACAATAAAATACATTCTTATCTTTTGATAGTGAGCTCCATCATCTACTAATCCAAAGAATAGCCATATTAACTCTGAGCACAGTTGGTATGTAAAAACACATGGGAGCAATGTAAACTGGAAATAGACATAACAAATTAAAATGCTAGGAAAATGAATAGTGTTCTAGTTATTCATATTTCTGTCTGAAACTATGCTAGCTGAACCCATATCACCCAGTTAATGGACAAACTGGACCCTGCCATAGATACAACCATGTCTCTATCTTTTCCAGAGGATTTCTTTGGATCACGTGCCTGTGGTGCCACTTTGTACTTCTTCCTGACTGACTGACTGGTGCCTGTGCAACAGATGCACTAGCCCACTTAGCATCACTGCTACAGCTGATAGTTGATTCTTTAACCCCACATATCTGGCTGCTTCAGAGTTATTACTGATGGCTTATGCTTGGATGAGTGATTTTTTCTACCATACAAAACAAAATAAAACCCCTCCTCCCCACCACACAGTAAACTTAGCCCATCAGATGATGGCAACCTGTGAAGTGCGAGGAATTTGTATACAAAGAAATCAGGTTCTTCCATTGTATTTGGCTATGAAAAAACACCTAAGGCCTAAGGATTTATCACATCTGTACTACTAGATGCCAGGAATGGCCCTAGATGAGCTGCTGGCAACTGGCACCCTAGGCGAAGCCTGCGATTGGCGCGCAATCGGCGCCCCTGCCTCCAAAGCCCTCAACGGCCGTTTTTCTTGGCACCCTAGGCAACCACCTAGGGCGCCTGTATTAACAGGCCGCCACTGCTAGATGCGATAAATCAACCCACGCTGGATCCACTACTGCCTGTTGATCTGGTGGGTGGTAAAGACAAGTTATCAGAGTCCTAGCCCTTGCTGAAAATGTTTATTCCTAATACATGTTAGTTGCTGCTGCTTCCACCTACCAGGATCACATTTGTCAATTTTTATGCTGATCTGTGTTTTTGAAAAACTACATGAAGTCTCTTTTGAGAGTTTCCTGCTAAGAAGAACAAAAAAGAGTAACTGCTAGTCTTCTTCCTTTGCTTAGGTTTTCTTCATTTGCTGTCTCGCTCTAGCCTTCTTCTTCTTCTGCTTCTCATACCAAAAGTACATGTCTGATTCTTTTACCAAAAGTCCTTACTCATTTTTTTATTCAGATAAATTCCAGTTGGTTTAACAAGCCAAAATAAATTTTAAAATTGTGGAATAATCTTAAATTAGCTTCCTCCTTTACTTATAATACAAAACCAAGTTATGTGCATATATTGCTTTCTTTTACTGTTGTTTCTATTTTTTTTTTAATTTCTGGTGCAACTTTAGATACACATTCACAAAATGCTAGCAATAACATCCTAGCCCCATTGACATCAATGAGAGTTTTGCCTTTGATTAAGTGAAACCAAGATTTCACCCCAGGAAACAATGGAACAGAAAACATGCAATTTTGCTGAAAAGGCTGACATTTCCTCCTATAGAAGATTTCATGAGAAAAAACATGAATGAAATCTTAGCTCTAACAAATTTGTTTAGACTGCATCAGAAAAATAAATCTGAATCCCTTTTTCTCCTTCTGCCAGAGGTGAAGGGAATTTCAGTGACAGCTTGTGCCCAGAATCCTAGTACGCAGACTGGAAAGCAACAATACCAGACTATAAAATTCCCATGCTGCCAGTTGTTGATTTTATTGCAGGTCTTGCAATATCTGGTCTAGAGAAGAATTTCATCCTTTTAAACAAAAATAAGTTTCTATCCCTGATGGTATTTGACAAAAGCTTAAAAACATTACCCGAATGCAACCTAAATGCTCAAAAACCAGAAGGAAAATAGAGAAAACCCACATTCTAGTGTTCATTTTAAATCTTGTGAGTTTTAAATGGATCTCAGATTTGGTGGCCTGACTCAAATTTTAAATGTCTGGGGCTGGCGATACTTAAATATTTATCATAAAGAGTAACAGCAGACCAATGCAAAACAAAACTCAGATTTGTACCACCATGTAAAAAGAGGTGGATTTTAAACTAAAAAATAAGAAAGTTATGTCAAACAACAAGGAAATATTTTAAGAGAAAGTAAAGTTGAAAGGGGCAATTGATAACCATGGAGATATTTAATGCAAAAATAAATGATAATATCCAAGAATAGTTAAGAAACATTCAAGCAGATAAAGCATTCATGAAAAATTATGTACTGAGTACAGTACCACTAAAAACGAAGGAGATCAGATGCCATTATCCAGCTAGACTTTTCAGGCTTGATTTTCATTATACTTAATCAATGTTGTGCTTTCCTGAGACTACAAAAAGCACAATCAGTTAATGCAGTGGAGTTTGTGTGATCTGGCATTTGATTGAGACCATTAAATTGATAACAAATATCTTTATTTAGGGGGATACAGTAGAGTATTTAGAAGTGTGGTAATATGCTGACTAGATCAGATGAAACTGTAAATGTAAATTTTAAATTATTGTACATAACTTTCATATAAATAACAATCTGAGTCTGGAAACATATTGATGGAAAATTTACAGCAGGTTTTGTATTTGGCAAAATATGATACTCTGACACTTTCAAGGGAAAGTATATAGATTTATATTAAAAACTTAATGTTAACAAATCTCTGGGACCAGATGGCATTCATTCAAGGGTTCTAAAAGAACTCAAATGGGAAATTGCTGAACTATTATCTGTGGTTTGTAACCTATCCTTTAAATCATCTTCCGTACCTAATGACTGGAAGGTAGCCAACATGACACCAATATTTTAAAAGGGCTCTAGAGGCGATCCTGGCAATTACAGACCGGTAAGTCTAACTTCAGTACCGGGCAAATTAGTCGAAACAATAGTAAAGAATAAAATTGTGAGGCATGTAGAAGAACATAATTTGTTGGACAAAAGTCAACATGGTTTCTGTAAAGGAAAATCATGTCTTACTAATCTATTAGAGTTCTTTGAAGGGGTTAACAAACATGCAGACAAGGGGGATCCAGTAGATATAGTATACTTAGATTTTCAGAAAGCCTTTGACAAGGTCCCTCACCAAAGGCTCTTGTGTAAATTACATGGCCACGGGATAAGAGGGAAGGTCCTTTCTTGGATTGAGAACTGGTTAAAAGACAGGAAACAAAGGGTAGGAATAAATGGTAAATTTTCAGAATGGAGAGGGGTAACTAGTGGTGTCCCAAGGGACAGTCCTCGGACCAATCCTTTTCAACTTATTCATAAATGATCTGGAGAAAGGGGTAAGCAGTGAGGTGGTAAAGTTTGAGGATGATACCAAACTGTTTAGGATAGTCAAGACAGAAGCAGACTGTGAGGGACTCCAAAAGATCTCACCAAACTGAGTGATTGGGCAACAAAATGGCAAATGAAATTTAATGTGGATAAGTGTAAAGTAATGCACATCGGGAAAAATAACCCCAACTATACGTACAGTATGATGGGGGCTAATTTGGCTACGACAAATCAGGAAAGAGATCTTGGAGTTATCGTGGACAGTTCTCTGAAAACTTCCACACAGTGTGCAGCGGCGGTCAAAAAGGCAAATAGGATGCTAGGAATTATTAAGAAAGGGATAGAAAATAAGACACAGAATATCTTACTGCCCCTGTATAAAATTATGGTACGCCCACATCTTGAATACTGTGTACAGATGTGGTCTCCTCACCTCAAAAAAGATATTTTGGCCTTGGAAAGCGTTCAGAAAAGGGCAACTAAAATGATTAGGGGTTTGGAACGGGTCCCGTATGAAGAGAGGTTAAAGCGACTGGGACTTTTCAGTTTAGAAAAGAGGAGACTGAGGGGGGATATGATAGAGGTATATAAAATCATGAGTGGTGTGGAGAGGGCCGATAAAGAAAAGTTATTTATTAGTTCCCATAATAGAAGAACTAGAGGACACCAAATAAAATTAATGGGTAGCAGGTTTAAAACTAATAAAAGGAAGTTCTTCTTCACACAGCGTGTAGTCAACCTGTGGAACTCCTTGCCAGAGGAGGCTGTGAAGGCTAGGACTATAACAGAGTTTAAAGAGAAGCTAGATAATTTCATGGAGGGTAGGTCCATAAAAGGCTATTAGCCAGGGGATAGAAATGGTGTCCCTGGCCTCTGTTTGTCAGAGGCTGGAGAAGGATGGCAGGAGACAAATCGCTTGATCATTGTCTTCGGTCCACCCTCTCTGGGGCACCTGGCGCTGGCCACTGTCGGCAGACAGGCTACTGGGCTAGATGGACCTTTGGTCTGACCCAGTACAGCCATTCTTATGTTATATTATTATTCATAGTTATAGCTGAAAATGAAAATCATGTGAAATCATGCATTTAAATTAATAATCCAAAACATGAAAGCCTGCAAATAAATCTTTTATTTTCTTTAGCTTTTTATCACTCTAATCTAAAATAACCTCAAGCTATGTATGATTGTTCTGTACCAAATTTATGAATTCCTTAATGGACAGTAATGGCTTCCACCGAGGGGCAGAACCTGGGGACCCTGGGAGGTGCCTTCTACATTCCCTGTACACTGGATTTTCACAGAGGAGGCTTCTTATGTTTAAATGTGCAAAGGAGCTAAGATAAAGGCAATCTTGAAGGATCATCTAGTCTAGTCCCCTGTACTCATGGCAGGATTAAGTATTTTCTAGGCCATCCTTGACAAGTGTGCGTCTAACCTGCTTTTAACAATCGTCACTGATGGAGATTTCATAATTTCTCTAGGCAATTTATTCTAGTGCTTAACCAGCTTGACAGGAAGTTTTTCCTAAACCTTCCTTGCTACAATTTAAGCCCATTGCTTCTTGTCCTATCCTCAGAGGTAAAAAAATAATAATTTTTCTCCTTCCTGTTTGTAACAATCTTTTATGTACTTGAAAACTGCTTTTATGTACTTGAAACCCCCTTCTCAGTCTTTTCTTTTCCAAACTAAAAAAAAATCATTTTTTTTTTCAATCTTCCCTCATAGGTCATATATTCTACATCTTTAATAATTTTTGTTGCTCTTCTCAGGATTTTCTTCAGTTTCTCCACATCTTTCCTGAAAGCTAGCATCCAGAACTGGACACAATACTCCAGTTGAGGCCTAATCAGTGCAGACTAGAACAGAATTACTTCTCATGTCTTGCTTACAAACTCCTGCCAATATACCTCGGAATGATGTTTGCACATTTTGCAACGGTGATCCACTATAAGGGTGTGTCTAAACTATACCCCTCTGTCAGCAGAGAGATGTAAATTAGACACATTGAAAGTGCAAATGAAGCAGGGATTTAAATATCCCACGCTCATTTGCATAATGGCGGCTGCCGCTTTTTTCGAAATAGGGCTTTTCAAAAAAAAACCCGGCAGTTTAGACAGGGCATTTTCGACAGAAAAGCCCCGTTTCGAAAGATCATTTTTTGAGGAGTACAGGATCTTTCGAAATGGGGAATTTGTCGAAAATTTCCCATCTAAACTGCTGGGTTTTTTTGAAAAGCCCCGTTTCGAAAAAAAGCAGCAGCCGCCATTATGCAAATGAAGCGTGGGATATTTAAATCCCCGCTTCATTTGCACTTTCGATGTGTCTAATTTACATCCCTCTGCTGACAGAGGGATGTAGTTTAGACATACCCTAATTGCTCTTCATTCCCATCACTTTTTGCAGTTCTCTTTCCCATGTGTACAGCTGATTGTTCCTTTCTAAGTGGAATACTTTACATTTGCCCTTACTAAATTTCAACCTATTTCAGATAATTTCTTCCGTTTGTCCAGAACATTTTAAATTTTAATCATAGCCTGGGAAGTACTTATAGCACCTCCCAGCTTTACATAGTCCACAATCTTCCCCACAGAGAGGGAACTGGTCATAGTTCTGCTGATGTCTAGTCTATGAACAATGAGAGAACTGTCTGCATAGGAAAAATTGCTCCTCTACCCCACCCACATGATTAAGTCCTGAGGTATCCTCTGGCCCCTTGGACATTCAGTGATTTCATGATCTGGCCCTTACTATGCAAAACAGAAAATGTACTTTCTGAACACTGCATCTTACCAACAAAATCACTTTAAACAACAGTTATCTCCAAATTTCAGGAAAAAATATGTAGTTTTCTTGTGGAGTCAGTGCTACTATTTTATTTAATATTTGGAAAGATATGACTAGGGCCATTCCTAAACAACTGGGGGCCCCGGGCAACTTCCGGGGAAAATTTGTCAAGCAAAAAAAAAAAGGGCCAAAATGCAGTCGCAGCCCCTTTAATTCCCATATCCCAAGCGGGCTTCCATCGGGCTCTGACGGCAGCCCCTTGAAAAAGGCAGCCCCAGATGGTGACCACCCAGCTCGCCCGCCCCTAAGACCGACTATGGATATGAAGGACTGTCATCCATGCCATTTGCAGTAGCATGGATGACAAAAGATAGAAGTACCCAAAGAAAGGTATAAAAGGCATGGTTTGTGTTAAATATTGTGTGAAAACTGAGCTGATGAGAGAAGAGATGGTGGAATTAGAAACTTCATGGCCAAAAGTAACAATTACAATTACCTATCCTGACTTCATGCATACCCAGGGCAAAAAAAGTCATCTATTATCATGTCCATAACTTCGGTTTGAGACGTAGCTTTTATTTTAGAATGATATTCCATCTTCACTGAAAGGAACTCAAATGATGGAGAATCCACCATGCACCTCGGTGAGGTATGCTAATGATAAATTACCACACTGTTCCAAATTTGAACCTAATTTTTAGTTCACATTTTTCCCACTTCAGCTTCCAGCCACTCAATTTCATTATTAATTTTTCTGTCCTGCCAAATAATGTTTCCCCTCAGAAATATCTTTTATATTTATGTTCTTGTAATAATGATCAATTCACCTCTTAATCATCTCATGGATAAACAGACAGCATCTCTTAAGTGTCTGATTATAACAACTGATTTTCAGAATTCAAATAATTGTTTTAGCTCTTTTCTGAACCCTTTCCATATATTTTAGAACTGTACATCTGTCTGTCTATCTGAATGTTTTTTTTCCAAGAACTCCTCTTGAAAAAGAGCTATGGCCACCAAATTTGGTATGCAGCTTCCTCTTCTTCTATCTTAAAGCAAAGTCAGGGTTTAGCTGTGCCAAGAAAATAGGGAGTGCCAAAAAAGGGACTAACTTCCATAACAAGAAAAGGGAGAGGCAGAGAGATGGGAGGAATGCAATACTGAAAGTGGCTACTGGGGGCAGCCACACCACCAAGCGAGTTGCCAGCAGGTCCGGGGCTCTGCCACTTGCATGCCACTTGACTGATTAAGTAGTCCCCCTGCCCCAAACCCTTTCCCCCAGAACTTAGCTTCAACATTGGGGTGGAGGGGAGACCCTGGTAGCTAAGGGGACAGGGGAGAAGTAGAAGGCCACCGGCAACCATGGGGGCAGGAGGGGGGAAGGAGAGAGAAGGCCCTGCCAGCCTGAGAGGGGGGTAAGTGCCACAGGATGGGAGCCCACGCCCTGAGCTCCTCCTCATCCCTCAACCCACACTCTTGCATCCCCCCCCAAACCTCCAGCATCCTGTACTGTCCCCCAGACATCCCCAAAGTCCTGCCCTGACTTCTGCAAGTCATACACTGTCAGCCCACATACGGCCAGCACCCTGCCCTGACGAAACCGTATGTTTAGTGTGTGTATTTATTTGTGGGGCTCCCTTCTGCAAGATACTCTAAAGACAAGTAGCTACAAAGATTCAAAGAATCTATCTAACTATGTCATATGGAAAAAGAATTCTGAAATTCTAATTCCTGCACTACTATAAACTCTCCCTATATTTGGGCACCTCACTTAATTTTCCCATGCCTGTCGCCTCTCCGAGACGGAAGTGTTGAGAGTCTCTGAGTTAGGCTAAAAGGGGTTAAAAACAAGGGTGATGTCATGCTAGGAGTCTACTACAGGCCACCTATCCAGGTGGAAGAAGTGGAGGAGGCTTTTTTTAAACAACTAACAAAATCATCCAAAGCCCAAGATTTGGTGGTGATGGGGGACCTCAACTATCCAGATATATGTTGGGAAAATAACACAGCGGGGCACAGACTATCCACTAAGTTCTTGGACTGCACTGGAGACAACTTTTTATTTCAGAAGGTTGAAAAAACTACCAGGGGGGAAGCTGTTCTAAATTTGATCCTAACAAATAGGGAAGAACTGATTGAGAATTTGAAAGTGGAAGGTAGCTTGGGTGAAAGTGATCATGAAATCATAGAGTTCAAAATTCTAAGGAAGGGTAGAAGGGAGAACAGCAAAACAGAGACAATGGATTTCCGGAAGACAGATTGTAGTAAGCTCAAAGAGCTGATAGGAAGGTCCCATGGGAATCAAGACTGAGGGGAAAAACAACTGAGGAGAGTTGGCAGTTTTTCAAAGGGACATTATTAAGGTCCCAAAAGCAAGCTATTCCACTGCGTTGGAAAGATAGAAAATATGGCAAAAGACCGCCTAGGCTTAACCACAAGATTTTGCATGATCTAAAAATTAAAAAGGAGTCATATAAAAATGGAAAGTAGGACAAATTACAAAGGATGAATATAGGCAAACACCACAGGAATACAGGGGCAAGATTTGAAAGGCAAAGGCACAAAATGAGCTCAAACTAGCTATGGGAATAAAGGGAATCAAGAAGACTTTTTATAAATACATTAGAAGCAAGAGGAAGACCAAGGACAGGCTAGGCCCACTGGTCAGTGAGGAGGGAGAAACAGTAACAGGAAACTTGGAAATGGCAGAGATGCTTAATGACTTCTTTGTTTAGGTCTTCACTGAGAAGTCTGAAGGAATGCCTAAATAGTGAATGCTAGTGGGAAGGGGTAGGTTTAGAAGATAAAATAAAAAAAGAACAAGTTAAAAATAATCTAGAAAAGTTATATGCCTACAAGTCACCAGGGCCTGATGAAATGCATCCTAGAATACTCAAGGAGCTGATAGAGGAGGTATCTGAGCCTCTAGCTATCATCTTTGGAAAATCATGTGAAACAGGAGAGATTCCAGAAGACTGGAAAAGGGCAAATATAGTGCCCATTTATAAAAAGGGAAATAAGAACAGCCCAGGAAACTACAGACCAGTTAGTTTAACTTCTGTGCCAGGGAAGATAATGGAGCAAGTAATTAAGGAAATCATCTGTAAACACTTGGAAGGTGGCAAGGTGATAGGGAACAGCTAGCATGGATTTGTAAAGAACAAATCATGTCAAACCAATCTGATAGCTTTCTTTGATAGGATAACGAGTCTTTTGGATAAGGGAGAAGCGGTGGATGCGCTATACCTAAACTTTAGTAAGGCGTTTGATACGGTCTCGCATAATATTCTTATCAATAAACTAGGCAAATACAACTTAGATGGGGCTACTATAAGGTGGGTGCATAACTGGCTGGATAACCATACTCAGAGAGTAGTTATTAATGGTTCACAATCCTGCTGGAAAGGTATAACAAGTGGGGTTCCACAGGGGTCTGTTTTGGGATTGGCTCTGTTCAATATCTTCATCAACGATTTAGATATTGGCATAGAAAGCACACTTATTAAGTCTGCAGATTATACCAAGCTGGGAGGGTTTGCGACTGCTCTGGAGGATAGGGTCATAATTCAAAATGATCTGGACAAATTGGAGAAATGGTCTGAGGTAAACAGGATGAAGTTTAATAAAGACAAATGCAAAGTGCTCCACTAAGGAAGGAACAATCAGTTTCACACATACAGAATGGGAAGCGACTATCTAGGAAGGAGTATGTCATAAAGGCATCTAGGGGTTATAGTGGACCACAAGCTGAATATGAGTCAGCAGTGTGATGCTGTTGCAAAAAAAGCAAACATGATTCTGGGATGCATTAACAGGTGTGTTGTGAGCAAGACACGAGAAGTCATTCTTCCGCTCTACTCTGTGCTGGTTAGGCCTCAGTTGGAGTATTGTGTCCAGTTCTGGGCACCTCATTTCAAGAAAGATGTGGAGAAATTGGAGAGGGTCCAGAGAAGAGCAACAAGCATGATTAAAGGTCTAGAGAACATGACCTATGAAGGAAGGCTGAAAGAATTGGGTATGTTTAGTTTAGAAAAGAGAAGATTGAGGGGGGACATGATAGCAGTTTTCAGGTATCTAAAAGGGTGTCATAAGGAGGAGGGAGA
Source organism: Rafetus swinhoei (assembly GCA_019425775.1). Taxonomy (NCBI): domain Eukaryota; kingdom Metazoa; phylum Chordata; order Testudines; family Trionychidae; genus Rafetus; species Rafetus swinhoei. Next base: position 35,892,861 of record CM033440.1, read on the forward strand.
AAACTTATTCATCTTGGCCTCTGAGGATAGAACAAGAAGCAATGGGCTTAAACTGCAGCAAGGGAGGTTTAGGTTGGACATTAGGAAAAGTTCCTAACTGTCAGGGTAGTCAAACACTGGAATAAATTGCCCAGGGAGGTTGTGGAATCTCCATCTCTGGAGATATTTAAGAGTAGGTTAGATAAATGTCTATCAGGGATGGTCTAAACAGTATTTGGTCCTGCCATGAGGGCAGGGGACTGGACTCGATGTGACCTCTCGAGGTCCCTTCCAGTCCTAGTATTCTATGATTCTATGATTTGTAAGCTGGAGATAATATCTACTTGATGGGGTGGTTTATGATTATTGTTAATGACATACACAGCATGATACGATAGCGTGGAGTTATTTCTCAACACTGGATGGCACAAACTGATCGCAAGTTTATAATGGAAGACTTTTTTTCCCCGAAACATGGCACCATATTATTTAATTATGAATAGTCATTCCTTTTTCTCAGCGGGATAGCCATGTTAGTCTGTACCTACAAAAACAAAGAGGAGTTCTGTAGCACATTCGGGTATGTCTACACTAGCCCCCTAGTTCGAACTAGGGAGGCTAATATAGGCATTCGAAGTTGCAAATGAAGCCCGGGATTTAAATGGAATGAGGTGTGACAATTAATTCGAACTAAGAACTTAGTTCAAATTACCGTTTCACTGCCGCGTGTAGCCGCGGGCAGTTACTTCGGACTAGTGGAATTTAGAAATGGCGACCGGATGGGAACATGCAAATAAAGCCCGGGATATTTAAATCCCAGGCTTCAATTGCAACTTTGAATGCCTACATTAGCCTCCCTAGTTCGAACTAAGGGGCTAGTGTAGACATACCCTTAGAGACTAAAAGATTTACTTAGGCATAAGCTTTCTGGAGTAAAAACCAGTTCATCCATCTATCTGATTAAGTGATTTTCACCCACAAATGCTTATGCCCAAATAAATCAGTTAGTTTTTAAGGTGCTACAAGATTCCTCGTTGTTGCCTTTTTTAACTGAGACTCAGGTCATTCTGTCAGACAAAACGATGAACATCAGGCATAATTGGCTATGTCACCATATATGGTCTTCTAAGTTAAGACATTAACTAATTGGCTTGCTGTTGACCTCAAGAGCCTGATAGGTTGAGAATTGGAGACATCAGTTGGGGATTAGTTAGCAACTTAGTTACATTAACATATTTCACTTTATAGCTCATTCCATCAGTGGTCTAACAATATCTTGGTATATGATTACAGAATTTACTCTTGTTGAAATGAATGGGGAGGGAAGATGGCTAGCCACCTATGAGGACTCATTCTCTTGCAGGATCAGGCCCTCCATGCTATGAGTGAGTCTTGATTAACATGGACGTGATGATAGGCAGCAGTAGGTTAAAGAGTTGGAAATAATTTCAGTTAAAAAAAAAAATCACAGACCACATTTTCACAAATGTATACCATGTAAAATGTAATCCAGAATTAAATAGAATGTTATTGAACATGTAATTAGTGTTATTGAACATGTTATTGAATGTGACAAAAGTAAAATCTCTGCAAGTTGCATGGAAACTATTCAAAAACACCATAATAGAGGCCCAACTTAAATGTATACCCCAAATTAAAAAACAGAGTAAGAGAACCAAAAAAGTGCCACCATGGCTTAACAACCAAGTAAAAGAAGCAGTGACAGATAAAAAGATATCTTTTAAAAAGTGAAAGTCAAATCCTAGTGAGGAAAATAGAAAGGAGCATAAACTTTGCCAAATTAAGTGTAAAAATTCAATAAGAAAAGCCAAAAAAGAGTTTGAAGAACAGCTAGCCAAAAACTCAAAAAGTAACGGCAAAATGTTTTCTATGTACATCAGGAGCAGGAAGCCTGCTAAACAACCAGTGGGGCCCTTGGATAAACGAGATGCTAAAGGAGCACTCAAAGATGATAAAGTCATTGTGAAGAAACTAAATGAATTCTTTGCTTCAGTCTTTACGACTAAGGATATTAGGGAGATTCCCAGACCTGAGCCATTCTTTTTAGGTGACAAATCTGAGGAATTGTCCCAGATTGAGGTGTCATTGAGGTTTTGGAACAAATTGATAAACTTAATAGTAATAAGTCACCAGGACCAGATGACATTCACCCAAGAGTTCTGAAAGAACTCAAATGGGAAATTGAGGAATTATTAACGGTGGTTTGTAACCTATCCTTTAAATCAGCTTCCGTACCTAATGATTAGAAGGTAGCTAATGTGATGCCAATATTTAAAAAGGGCTCTAGAGGTGATCCTGACAATTACAGACGGGTAAATCTAATGTCAGTACTGGGCAAATTAGTTGAAACTACAGTAAAGAATAAAACTGTCAGGCATATAAATGAACATAAATTGTGGGGGGAAAGTCAACATGATTTCTGTAAAGGGAAATTATGCCTTACAAATCTACTAGATTTTGCAGATTCAGACTAACACGGCTACCCCTCTGATACCTGACACCTTGCAAGGCACTGCATTTAGCCGTATGGAGTGGAAATCTATCAACCTCATGAAGAAACTTGCACAAATACAAACAGCTATCATCTTTCTCTCCAAATGCAAACGGATAGACATCATACCAAATGGAGTGAAGGTGAAAAATCCATTGCTATCTACATACTGCACAGACTACAGTGAGAGATTATGCCATATACTATCTAAAAAACTGAGGAACCACCTGATCAGCATCCTGTACAGCAAACAGGAAAACATCAAAAAAGAGCTCTCCAATCTGGAGTCTCTCATAAAAAACCAACCTTCCCCACAAATGGACTTTACTAAAATAAGACAGGAGATCTACATTACACACTTCACTTCTCTACAGAGGAAAAAGGACTGTAAACTGTCTAAAATCCTACCTGCCACATGGGGCCACAACAGTGGTACCACTAATGCACCCAGCAATATCGTCAATCTTTCCAACTACACACTCAGCCTGGCAGAAGAGTCTGTTCTATCTCGGGGACTCTCTTTTTGCCCCACCACCTCCACTAACATGATACAGTTCTGTGGTGATCTGGAAGCCTAGTTTCGCCGTCTCTGTCTCAAGGAATACTTCCAACACAACACTGAACAGTGCACTGACACACAGATACCTTCCCACCAACAGCACAAGAAGAAGAACTCCACATGGACTCCTCCTGAGGGCCGAAACGACAGTCTGGACCTATACATAGAATGCTTCCGCCAACGTGCACAAGCAGAAATTGTGGAAAAACAGCATCGCTTGCCTGGTAACCTCAGTCGTGCAGAAAGCAATGCCATCCACAGCCTCCAGAACAACTCTGACATTATAATCAAAGAGGCTGACAAAGGAGGTGCTGTTGTCATCATGAACAGGCCTGACTACCTAAAGGAGGCTGCCAGACAACTCTCCAATACTAAATTCTACAGGCCTCTTTCCTCAGATCCCACTAAGGAATACACTAAGAAACTGCACCATCTGCTCAGGACACTCCCTACACAAGCACAGGAACAAATCGACACACCCTTAGAGCCCCGACCAGGGTTGTTCTATCTATTACCCAAGATCCACAAACCTGGAAATCCCAGACGCCCCATCATCTCGGGCATTGGCACTCTCACTGAAGGACTGTCTGGCTATGTGGACTCTCTACTCAGACCCTACGCCACCAGCACTCCCAGTTACCTCCGTGACACTACGGATTTCCTGAGAAAACTACAATGCATTGGTGATCTTCCAGAAGATCTTCCAGAATGCATAGGTGGCCATCCTAGCCACCATGGATGTAGAGGCTCTCTACACAAACATCCCACATGCAGATGGAATACAAGCTGTCAGGAACAGTATCCCTGATGATGCCACAGCACAACTGGTGGCTGAACTCTGCGAATTTATCCTCACACTCAACTATTTCAGATTTGGTGACAATATATACCTCCAGACCAGTGGCACTGCTATGGGCACCCGCATGGCCCCACAATACGCCAACATTTTTATGGCTGACCTGGAACAACGCTTCCTCAGTTCTCGTCCACTTACACCCCTTCTCTACCTACGCTACATCTTCATCATCTGGACCCATGGGAAGGAGACTCTGGAAGAATTTCACCACGATTTCAACAGCTTCCACCCCACCATCAACCTCAGCATGGACCAGTCTACACGGGAGGTCCATTTCCTGGACATCACGGTGCAAATAAGTGATGGTCACATAAACACCACCTATATCGAAAGCCTACCGACCGCTATGCTTACCTGCATGCCTCCAGCTTCCATCCCGGACACACCACACGATCCATTGTTTACAGCCAAGCACTGAGGTACAACCGCATATGCTCCAACCCCTCAGACAGAGACCTACACCTACACCTACAAGATCTTCAACAAGCATTCTGTAAACTACGATACCCACACGAGGAAGTGAGGAGACAGATCGACAGAGCCAGACGTGTACCCAGAAGCCTCCTGCTACGGGACAAGCCCAAGAAAGAAACCAACAGAACACCACTGGCCATCACCTACAGCCCTCAGCTAAAACCTCTCCAACGCATCATTAGTGATCTACAACCCATCCTGGACAATGATCCCTCGCTTTCACAGGCCTTGGGAGGCAGGCCAGTCCTTGCCCACAGACAACCCGCCAACCTGAAGCATATTCTCACCAGCAACTACACACCACACCATAATAAGTCTAACTCAGGAACCAATCCATGCAACAAACCTCGGTGCCAACTCTGCCCACATATATACACCAGCAACACCATCACAGGACCTAACCAGATCAGCCATACTGTCACTGGTTCATTCTCCTGCACATGTACTAACGTAATATATGCCATCATGTGCCAACAATGCCCCACTGCTATATACATCGGCCAAACGGGACAGTCCCTACGTAAAAGAATCAATGGACACAAATCAGATATTAGGAATGGCAACATACAAAACCTGCAAGGGAACACTTCAGTCTCCCTGGACACACAATTGCAGATCTAAAGGTAGCCATCCTGCAGCAAAAACTTCAGGACCAGACTACAGTTCATCTTCAAGTTTGACACAATCAACTCAGGATTAAACAAAGACTGTGAATGGCTAGCTAACTACAAAAGCAGCTTCTCCTCTCTTGGAATTCACACCTCCAGATCAGCTACTAGAAGTGGGCCTCATCCTCCCTGATTGGATCCACCTTGTCATCTCCAGCCTGATTCTGGCCTGCATATTCATACCTGCGTCTGGAAATTTCCACTACATGCATCTGACGAAGTGGGTCTTTGCCCACGAAAGCTTATGCTCCAACACTTCGGTTAGTCTATAAGGTGCCACAGGACTCCTCGCCGCTTTTGCAAATCTACTAGAGTTCTCTGAGGGTGTCAACAAACATGTGGACAAGAGGGATCCACTGGATATAGTATACTTAGATTTCCAGAAAGTCTTTGACAAGGCCCCTTACCAAAGGCTCTTAAGTAAAGTAAGTTGTCATGGGATAAGAGGGAAGGTCCTTTCGTGGATTGATAACTGGTTAAAAGACAGGAAACAAAGAGTAGGAATAAATGGTAAATTTTCTGAGTGGAGACAGGTAACTAGTTGGGGTCCCCCAAGGGTCGGTCCTGGGATCAGTCCTATTCAACATATTTATAAGTGATCTAGAGAAAGGGGTCAACGGTGAAGTAGCAAAATTTGCAGATGATACCAAACTGCTCAAAATAGTTAAGAACAAAGCAGACTGTGAATAGCTTCAAAAAGATCTCACCAAACTAAGTGATTAGGCAACAAAATGGCAAATTACATTTATCAACATTGAATTTCAAGTAATGCACACTGGAAAAAATAATCCCAACTATACATACAATATGATGGGGACTAATTTAGCTACAACTACTCGAGAGAGATCTTAGAGTCATTGTGGATAGTTCTCTGAATACATCCACTCAGTGTGCAGTGGCAGTCAAAAAAGCAAACAGAATATTAGGAGTAATTAAAAAAGTGATAGAGAATAAGACAAAGTATCTTATTGACACTATATAAAACCATGATATGCCCACATCTTGAATACTGCATACAGATATGGTCGCCTTGTCTCAAAAAAGATATATTGGCATTGAAAAAAGTTCAGAAAAGGGCAACAAAAATGATTAGAGTTTTGGAATGGGTCCCATATTAAGAGAGATTAAAAAGACTTGGAGTTTTCATCTTAGAAAAGAGGAGACTAAGGGGGGATATGATAGAGGTCTATAAAATTATGACAGGTATGGAGAAAGTGAATAAGGAAACGTTATTTTCTTATTCCCACAATATAAGAACTAGGGATCATCAAATGAAATTAATAGGCAGCAGGTTTAAAACAAACAAAAGTAAGTTTTTCTTCACTCAGAGCACAGTCAACCTCTGGAACTCCTTGCCAGAGGACGTGGTGAAGTCTAGGACTTTAACAGGGTTAAAAAAGACCTAGATAGATCCATGGAGAAATGGTCCATCAGGGCTATTAACCAGCATGGGTAGGGGTGGTGTACCTTGCCTCTGTCTGGATGTGGGTGACAGGGGAGGGATCACGTGAGGATTACCTGTTCTCTCTGGGGCATCTGGTATTGGCCACTGTTGGCAGACAAGATATTAGGCTAGATGGACCATTGGTCTGACCCAGTATGGCTGTTAGTTTTTCATTTTCCTTGAACCATATACCTGGGTGGTAGGTGAAGCTTCCTTTTGGAGAGGATAGCCCATTATCCCCCACTTCTTCTGAAGGAGACCTTGTCCCTGCTTGTTCCCTGGTCCCGGTCGTGTTGGTGGAGGGACTGAGGCTATGTCTAGACTACAGGCTTCTTGCACAAGAAGCTTTTTTCGGAAGAGAAAAAACTTCTTGCGCAAGAGAGTGTCCACACAGCAAAAGTGCATTGAAAAAGCGATGCATTTTTTTGAAAGATAGCGCCCAGATTCCCTGGATGCTCTCTCGCATGTAAGCAGTGATTGCTATGGACAGAATGGCCACCAGGACACCTGTGCTTTTTCCTCTTCCCTCTTCTTCCGAAAAAACTCCCTCTTCCCCGTCCACACATGCCTTTCTGCGAAAGGGCTCTTTCACAAAAAGACTTCTTCCTCGTAGAATGAGGATTACCAAGGACGCAAAAAGCCCTCTGTTCTTTTGATTTACTGTCAAAAGAACACGCTTGCAGTGTGGGCATAACTCAAGTTTTGTCAGAAAAACGGCCGTTTTTCCGACAAAACTCTGTTGTCTAGACATAGTCCTAGAGCTGGCCGGAGCCATGGAAATGGGGGTGAGACTGAGAGCTTAGCACTTTCTTGCCATGGCCCTGGCTGGGGAACTGAAGAGGGAGGGCTGAGAGTTCTGTCTGAGCCAGCGTTGAGCTCTTAGCTCCATTTAGGATAGCAGTAGATCAGTCATCCCTAGCTGGAGCTTGGAGTCTGAACACCTCTCATAACCTCTCATATCATAACTTCCACTACTCCCCCCCAGCAGTGCAAGCATTGGGGTACCCTAGCCTCCCCCAGCCTCCATTGCATACTGCCTCTGAATATTTTTAGCACATCTTGTGTCTCAGACTGCTAATAGTCTTTGAACAGCTGAAATAATATGAACAGGTAATCTCAACAAAATGAAAGGTAAGGATCTACAGGTAAAAGAGAGTTGGATCTTCAGTCAGTGGAATTCTATCCATCAAGTGCTTCCCTGGTCTAATCACAAATCTCACAAGGTATGCTTTTTCCCAAGACATGACTAACCGACTTCTGTTGCGGCTGAATACTACAAATCACAATGGTGAAATGAAAACAGTTAGCAGCAAATAGCATTAACCTTCACCTCCTCTTGGCACTATGATATCTTTTATTTGATTTAAAACCACACAAAGTTTTCTGGGAAAAAGAGAGAAGAAACACCAGTGATAAAAAGAGATTTAGAAAGGTATTAAATGTTGTGAGGCCAAATCTTCAGTGAACAGACCCTCAGCTGGGTGCACACTGTTATAATTCCACTGAAGTAAAAGGAGCTATGACAGTTTAAAGCACCTGCAGATCATCCCCCAGGTCTTTAACTCAGTATTAGCTCACTCATTCCTCAGGAAAATAACCCTCTGAACTATCAGACAGAATTTGGAATGAGTGAAGATCAAGTAAGGACCCCAAGGCTTGGCATCACAATACATAGCAAACTCTTGCAAATATTAGGCACTCAAAAATGTACAGCCTGACAAAATATATAAAAGGTAACTGTGGGAAAGAGTTTCTTGAATCTAGTTCAACAAATTACAAACTTACAGGTATCTGCTGGATACTATGAATAGACCCTTTTATATAGGGCCGGCCTGAGCCATTTTGGCGCCGCTCCCGGGCGTACGGCGCATGCGTGGGCCCGCCCCCAGGGTGCACGGCGCATGCGGGGCTGGCCACGGCCGCTGGCGCGCAGCCCGGGGCCCGCCCCCGGGGAGCACGGCGCATGCGCTGCCCAGCCTGGCCCGGGCATCGCTGCTGGCGCGCGCGCCGGGCCGTGCAGGGCCCCGCAGCCGTGGGGGGAAGGGCGCTGCTGACCGGCGCCGCGGGGCCGGCACTGCGGGAGCTGGGCACACGGCGCCTGATGGCAGCTATAAGGGACGCCGCACGCCCCTTACAGCTGCCATCAGGCGACCCCCATCGGTTGGCGCCCCGGGCAGCTGCCCGGCGCACCCAACCCTCAGTCCGGCCCTGCTTTTATATTCAGATTTAAGGTCAGAAAATAGACATTACAGGGCCTGACTAAGGTTATGAGGGGCCTAAAGCTAATGAGAGGCAAGGGGCTAAGTATGAATTAGATACTGCAGAAAATTGTCAAACATGTATCTACTTACATACGTATGTATTATTTATTTATGTAAACTTAACACATTTCTTCTCTGCACACAATTCTTCAAATAGATGATACTTAGCAAGAGGTAGCACAAGGGATGCTATGCCATCCTTCCTTTAGTCCAGTGGTTTTCAAAGTGTGTACTGTGAACCACTAGTGGTCTGCGGCCATCTCCCAGGTGGTCCATGGCCAGAGCTTCCCGCCCCCCCATGAAATGGGGAGCTCGTGCTGCCACTGCAGCCTCGCAGTCAGTGCACAGTTGTGAAGCTGTAGGATCAATTCCAGCTGGCAAGCGGGGAGGTGAAGAAAGCAAACTCACCCCTGCCACCCACTCAGGCTGTAGAGCTACACATGGTGTACCACTACCGCCATGGTAAGAGCAACACATCCCTTGGCTGCTCCCATAGGGCAGGCAGCAGGTTGGGCTGCACAGGGCTCAGGCAGGCAGGGTGGACTCTTGTGGTGTGCGAGTGCCTGCACCCAGCAGCAGTGACAGGAGGCAATGCTGGGACTGAGGATCCTACACATGTAGGGTGCAGGTGGGGGCTCGGGGCCCTTCAGGACTCTGCATTCATAGGGACTCCGTCTGGGGGAGAGGTGCCATGGACTGGACCCCTATGGAATCCCATCCCCTGCAGGACTGGACACCCTGTGGTCACTCCTGCCTTCCTGCACTGTACCCAGCCTCCCTGTCCCTCCATTTCCCTGAACCCCCCCAAGCCACCTAGACCCCAGCCTTATTCCCAGCGGCACCCTGATCCCATCTCTCTGAACCCCTCAGCAACTCTGTCCCCCCAGCTTTAGCCCCACCCACTCTCTGCCCCCATCTCTTTGCTCCTGGCCAGATACCCTACCCTAATCTGCTTCTGTACCCTACCTCCCACTCAGACCTTGCACCCTCACCCCCTTTCTGCACCCCACCTCCCTCCCAGATCCTGCACTCCACCCCTATCCCACTCACTGGCAGCTCTGTCCCGCACAATGAACCCCTCATTTTTTACCCCACCCCAGAGCCTAAGGGGATCCACAAAATCCACTAACTTTAGAACCCCAGAAAAGTAAATCTGACCTATGGGAAGCCCTTAACCTCAGGCTTCCCTGTCCCTTCCCCTTGCCCCATGGGGCTGGAATGCCAGAGGAGTGAGGTGTCTGAGTTGGGGGCCACATCAATGAGGGTTGGGAGTTTTTGGAGGAGGTTTTTTTTGCTTCTCACTTGTGTGGTGCCCAACTGATTTTTCTGTGGGTCAGTGCACCCTGACACAAATAAGGTTCCCCACCCCTGCCATAAATAAAGAAAACATTGAAACCTTTTGTGTTCGACATAAATTAATATTTTATTTTAAATGAAATTTGATAAGCTAATATGAGAAAGTTAAAGCGCTTAATCTGTCTAATAATTTAAATTAAACCATTCTCCTTAGCTGCAGCACTAGCAAATGGCTTGGGCATAATTGTGTAATTAAAGGTGAGTTTCCATTAGTAGCTGGTGGTCCACAGAAAGGTTTACATTGAGCCAGGTGATCCATGAGCCAAAAAGTTTGAGAACCACTGCTTCAGGCCTTCTTCCTAAATAGTGGCGTGCTCATCTGCATGAGGATGAATACTGCAACATTCCCCATCCAGCTCACTTCTTTCAGCCTTGAATAAGCAGAGCGCTTATTTCGAATTTGGTAAACCTCATTCCACGAGGAATAAGGCCAAATTCAAAATAGCTAATTCGAAATAAGAGCTGTACAGACACTTATTTCAAAATAGGGGGCCTCCAGCCCTTCCCAGTTTCCCCTGGTGGCCACTCTGGGCCAAACCAGGAAAACTCCTCTCCTCTCCCGCAGCCCTGGAGCCCTTAAAGGGGTAGACTCTGGCCAGACTGCACGTGCCAGATCCAGGCCTGCCAGCAGTCGCTGCCCCTGACCCAGTGCCTGCAGAATAAGCCAGGCAGCCAGTGCCAGCCAGCTGTCCACCACCCCGTCCCCCAGTTCCTAGGAGCCAGCCAGGGGCCGGAGACAGCGGGCGCCCTCCTGGACTAGTGCGGAGATCATGGACCTCATAGAGGTTTGGGGGGAGGCCTCCAATGTCCATGCTCTCCGCACTAGACGGAGGAACGCAGCCGTGTATGGCTGCATAGCTACCACCATGGCCACCAAAGGCCACATGCGCACCCAGGAGCAGGAGCGCATGAAAATTAAAGCGCTCCGGCAGGCGTACGCAAGGGCCACACGGGGCAGCTCCCCTACAGGGGCAGACACTTGTCCCCATTTTGATGCCCTGGACCGCATAATGGGGGGTGGGACGGTCCGTGCCACCCTGGGGGGGCAACGATCCGGGAGCAGAGAGCCCTGGCCTGGGCATGGAGGAGAAGCCACAGGAGCCGCCACAGAGGGTGCCACACTGCCAGGACCCCCGAGCAGTCCCAGCAGCTGAGTCACCAGGGTCATCCGGGGAGGCCACAACATGTGAGTGCCATCACTGTCCCCTTCCTGGGGGGGAGCGGGGTGGGAGACCAGGGATGACGCGCATGGGCCTTGCTTACCACGGATCACGCAGCAACCTGTGCACGTGCAAGCACGTGCTGTGCCACTGTAGGCTGGACCCTCTGTCATGATAAATAGTTATTATGTAAAATAGGTTAATAGATTGATGATGTTTAATGGGTAAATATCAAAATGGAGTTGACAGACAAAATGGAGTTTGTAAGACATGTGACTTTGGGGAAGGGAGGGGTCATTCCTATGGAGTGGTAAACAAGAACCAGTACAAACTGGATTTTCCCGCCTTTTTGCGGACTGGGGGCAAACCACCTCAGGGGGTTTCCCGCCCAAAAGTTTATATAAGTTCGGACACAGCCCAGGAGGGGTGCTGTCCTCCCGAGAGACGGTGTTCGTGCGGGTATTGAGAGACCTGATCCAGCTGCGGACCAGTCTGGAGAGCGGGAGAAGAACCATCTCTCACCTTCCATCCTGCAAACACCACCTGCCTGCCTTCCTCTCCAGAGTTCTTTACCATCAGCGAGGGACTCCCCGGTGTACCTCCCTGAGGGCTCCCAACCAGCCTAAGGGTTGTAGGTCCCGAGCAATGCTCTCTGGATCCTGTTGCTCCAGTTCAAGAAAAGCAAGTAGCCATCTGTAGTTGGGGTACAACTTACCTTTATATTCGTGCTGTCTATGGTTATATAGAGGGTTTTTACTGTTCACTTTCACTGTTTTGTTGATGATTATTAGTTTGTGCCGGGCTTCTTTCCCCGTTCTTCCCTATTTTTGTACACAATCCCTAATACAGTTCCTTCTTGTTTTCACCTTTAATCAGAGTCTGTTATTCTTTTCCCTTTGTTTTCTTACGGGCCTAATTCACAGGTGATAGACCATGGGAGGGGGCGAACCTGTTTTCTTTTTGACTGGGGTTTTTACCAGCAGGCCATATTAGCATGTTATCCAGGCCCCAGGGATAACACCACCCCTGGGCAGGTGGCTCCAGCTGCCTGCCACACAGGGGCCTTGGCCTGATAGCCACACGCATGTGTGAAGAGACATGACATGCTCCTGACCCCGGGGGGGGGACACAGCAGGACGCCCTCATTCACAAGCCCCCTCTACACAGAGGCAGGGGACATCTCCCCCCCCCTCCACCTCAGCTGCACTATACACAGCACAGGGGCATGGGTGCGGTCTTGGGGCAGCTCCCACTCCCGGGGATAGCCGGACATTCCGACCCTGGCTTCTGTGCAAGCACATCGGCTCTGACGGTGCAGGGCACGGTCATCCTCGCCTCGCAGAGAGGGGCTGGGCTTCACCCACTGTGTCCCTAGGGAGAACTGACCACTTGTCTTGTTTCTCCACAGCTGCACCAGCTGCACGTGCAGAGCGCACCACCCCGCCCGGGACATGCTCCCGCACTCGAGGGCTCCGCAGGTCCACCCGAACAGTGCAGGGGTACAAACAGCAGCACCTGCGGGCACTGCAAGCCCTGCAGCGCACCCTCCAGAACTGGGTGCAAGAAGACCTGCAGCTCTGGTGGGAGCAGCTTGCCCAGGGCCATGCCATCTGCCAACACCTGCAGGCCCTGGTGCAGAGTGTGCTGCCTCCTGCTGCTCCAGCGCCTGCTGCCTCCCCAGCTACCGCTCCTCCTCCCACTCCTCCTCCCCTTCCCGCTTCTCTCTCCACACCCTCGTCAACCTCCACACCCTCCTCCCCATCCCCCCGGGGATGCCGAGGCCCCCGCATCCGCTGTGCTGGGAGACAGTTGGCCTGGTGAGACCCCCACCACTGAACTTCCTCCCCTTCTTTCCCTTGCTTCCCCTTCCAGCTCCCTCCTCCCAGGTTTCCCTACCCTCTCCCACCCTCTCTCCTCCCCTCTCCCACCTCCTTTCCCCAATCTCCCCAGAGTTTCATCCCCCCCCCCCCCCCAGTTTTGTTAAATAAAGACAATTCGTGTTTGTGAAAAAACATGCATTTTATTTTACATCATCGAGGTAAACAAGCAAGCAGGGAAACCTGAGAACCGGCTGTCCGGGGGGGGGGGGCGGAGGAGGGAAGCCCTTTAAGCACAGACCTCAGTTAGCCTCAGACAGCAGCCACACAAGATAAGTCCTGACCTGGTGCCCTGCCGGAACTGGTTCCGGCCAGCCTTAAATGCGATTCACAGTCCACTCAGTGTGGACGCTCTATTTTGAAATAGCAAAACGCTATTTCGAAATGCATTTTGTGTATAGATGCGTTATTTCAGAATAAGCTATTTCGAATTAACTATTTCAAAATAACGCTGTAGTGTAGACATACCCTCGGACTGCAGTCTGAGAGGCAGATGCTTTTATTCCGTTAAATGAAAACCATTCAGGTGTAAAATGCACTAAAGTAGAAGAAGCAGTAGTGTGTAAATTATGTTCGGTCGCACTGTATTTTAGGATGTCTTGTTCTGAAAGCTGCCTCCCAGTAATGTACTCACAGAGGACAATGAATTGCTGCACCTACACTTCATCCCAGACTCTGCCCCCACCTTGCCTCTTCTGACCATCGTCCTCTCCACCCCCACTTCACACCTTCCTCCAAGTCCCCTCCCCTGAGGGATGTTGGGAACCAGCAAAGTGGAGCAGGCTGGGGCCAGGTGGCTCTGTTTCCTACCACCGGTGGTGAGTGCAGGGGCAAGCCAAACCCCAGCTGCTGGTGCCAAGCCCCCCTCTAATGCCCGGGGCTCCACTTCACCCCGCACTTTCACGTTCCCTTTAAGAGGGGCTCCGGGGTGGTTGACCCAAACTGTCCTATGGATTAGACAACTCTGATTACTGTTTCCACACTGAACCCAAATATTATTTGTGGGATGATACTCAGTTTGTGCTGTTAATTTCCAGTGATTCACCGTATCAGGCCATTCTGTCACCAAGCTCTTCCACAAATAGAATCCTAGTATAGAAACATAAGACTGGAAGGAAGGTCATTTTTGTCAGGTCCCCTGCACTCATGACACGGGTAAGTATTTATTGTCTAGTCTAGAATATGTGATCAGATGCTCTGACATGAGGTTTTTGAAGCATGGATTCTGTGCCAGCTACCAATAGTTTGTTTTAAGCTTCCAGTAAGAAAAAGGTAACAGCTACAGAATCTTTAGATTAGTGGTATCAAACTCATAGCTCGCCGCCACCTACTGGCCGAATCCACAATCCAGGCTGGGAGACCTGGCAGCCTGGGGAGGGAGGGGGGAAGAGAAGGATGTGCCAGTAACTGTCCCCCCAAACCCTGCCCTTTCCTGCCACCACCTTGCTCCCTCTCTTCCAATGTACCTCGCCCTGCAAGGGGAAGCAGAGTGAATGTGTCCACTGAGTGTGTTCCATTTCCCTGCAGCTTCTGTCGCTTCAGAGAATGAAGGGGGGCCTGACTGCTGCTGCCACCCTGCGCCAGTGTCACACCCCAGTGGTCCCCTCCCTGTCACAGTTTTGGTGGAGAATTGCGGAGGTGGGGGGAGCCCTGCAGAGCGCACCAACTGTTCATGTTTGGTCTGTCCGGCACTGTTGGTATTTCATGTTGAGGATTTTATGATTACAGGTGTGCCTCACCCTCAGTCGTAGCATGGCTGAGAACTGGAGAGGGGTTTAGCATTCCTCTCTCCACCCCGGTCAGCCGGGGAAGGGTGCAGGTGGGTTGACCCCCAGTCGTAGGAGTACCGGGCAATAGGAGGTGGGCTTAGAGACCCTCGCTCCACACAACAGGTATCCTCGGTGCATACACCCTCAGCCGTAGCATGACTGAGCCTAAGAGGAGAACTTAGCATTTCTCACTCTGACCCTGGAAGGGATTTACATTTGATTACGGGGGGCTGTCTGCCTAGGGAAATACCCGGAGTCAACCGGTGTGTGTACCCTCGGTGGTAGTAGGCCGAGTAATATGGAGGGAGGCTTAGTGTCTCTCCCTCTGGCCCAGTGGGGTAACAGTGGACGCCCCAGTGCCGGTGCGAGCTACGTGAAATCTCAAGTGATTAAAAGATCTTAAGAGTTGTACTAAGGGATTGTGACAACATGTTCAGGAAACAGAAGGGTACAGCTGCAGACTCGGGAGTCCCGCAGTCGTGGGCGATGGCATCAACGATGGGTTCAAGGCCAGATGTATGGGCATTAGGGAGCGCGGACACGGTATTCCGGCTGCCCAGTCAGCTGGCATCATGGGAAGCAGGTGGACCTGATGCCTGAGCCACGGAGGAGGCACAAAGACGGACGGGACCCTGCTGCCTCTTTCAAAGGGGAGTGAAGACCTCTCCCGAGTGGAGAGGGCTCTCGCCAAGGTGGGATATAATCCCTGGGGTTCTGTGGCAGAGCTTCAGAAAAGAGTGCAGACTTGGCAGGATATTTTAGACCTGTATGCCGAGTATGAAAAGCTGAAGGGTAAAAACCTAGGGGCAGCTGTGGGATTAATTTGGACTGCAGCAGGTTAATTTGGGAGCATATAAACAAAAGTTTGAGATAAAAAAGAGTAATCTAAGGGTAGCTCCAGAACAATTGGAGAAAGTGAAGGGAAAACTAAAAGGAAGGAGAATCAAGTCTTACAGGGCATGATAAAAAGATTAACCCTTAAGTAAGGTAGAGCCCCTCTGGATCATAGCCATTGTGATTTAATTATTGAGAATCCACGGCAAAAGTTAGAGTTCACCAATAAGCAAGTGGCTGCAGTTGCTTCTGGGGAGTGGGACAACATCCCTGAGTAGGAAAAAGATCCAGAGGAGATTTTAAAAGGAATCAAAGTAAAGAAGCTAGAATTTGCAAGTAATATAACATGGCTTAAACAGCATTCCACAATACTAGCTTCCTAAATAAATGAAAGAAATAGAAAAATAGAGGAAACAACACAGACTGTCGAGCACTGGAAAGCTGCTCTGCAGGCAGAGTAACAGGCTGTCCAGGCATATGATTTACTTGAAGAAGTAAAGCAGGAAAATGGAAAATTAAACAAGGAAACTGTTAAAAACCTGGAAAAGGAATGAAGCACCGTCCCCTGTTGTAAACAACAGACTGCAAGCACTTTCAGTGTGCCTGAAAGGTGGGGCAGAAATAGAAAAGGTGGCCCTGGCAAAGTTAAAAGATTAAATGGGGTCCACTTCATTGCAACCACAATCATATAAGGGGCAAGTCCAAAATAATTAAGGTTAGTGTTTCTGTTATTCCCTCGTATAGAATCTTAAAAGCACATGACAAACAAGACTAAAATTGATAATAAACTGGGCACATTGGTGCAAAAATTCAGGAAAAAAAGAACCCCTCATGAAAAGGAGAAAAGGTACACTATATCTTTGGAACAAATATTGCAAAAGTTTAAGCACAGCCCATGGTCTAACAATACTTGAGCTTATATTATGACACCTTTTAAGCAAATTGGTAAAATATTTATTGGTTTACAAACCCTTAATCTTAATAAAATGTTTTATATATACTGCTGTTGTCTGGCTGTTATGAAAAACCTGTACTGAGGAGTTTAAAATTTATTATTAGCTGATTGTAGAAATGAAAGTTTGAACTTACCCAATGAAAGGAACCAGAAGGTATGGGGGCTAATTGAAAAGCCCACGCTTCTTACTAAATTTAGTAATGGACAAATTTGTGCCCCTGGGAAGGAGCCATTTAGCAGGAAAAGCAGAATCAGGTACAAATCATAAGAAGGAAAGAAGCATGCGAAAGGGGGTAAGAGGTTTTGGAGCCCTATGTGGTCATAGTAGAAGGAATAAGGGAAAGCAGTACTACAGGCATTGAAAAGTTAAATTACTGGGAATGAGGAAAGTTTTAATTTGAGGAACAAAGCAAGTAATTAAGGGTATGAAAAGGTGAGAAGTTAACTCTGTGGATTGTGTAAGGAATTAAGCAATCATTGTAATGTGTTAGAAGAAAACTGCTTTAAAAAGACTCCTTGTCTCTTTGCGGCCTCTTTCCTAAACAATGTGTAAAAAAACAATCTAATTTAAATAGT
The DNA here is from genome assembly GCA_019425775.1 of Rafetus swinhoei. NCBI lineage: Eukaryota > Metazoa > Chordata > Testudines > Trionychidae > Rafetus > Rafetus swinhoei. Next base: position 35,910,141 of record CM033440.1, read on the forward strand.
TGGCTATGGACACTTTTGTTAAAATTAGTTAAATGGGAAAATAAGGAATTCTACTGAAACTTAACTGGTTAAATGCATAAAAGGAAATAAAATTTATGCATTGTAAATTTGTAAATCTGTTTTGTAGGTTTCAAATACATTAATTTGGTTTTGTTTTAAATAATGCCCTTTCATTTAAAGTTGCAAACTGACAGCACACTTTTTGCCAGACAACCAGATAACTGGTGCTGCTTGTCTTGTGGCATTTAACCCTTCAGGTACCTCAGTGCTTTATAAGGTTCAAAATCTTGTTTTGAAAATCTTGTTTTTACAGGCCAAATTGTAACTAATATTTGGGACAGCCAAAACCCCCCAAATGAGGATGGATTCTGGATTTCTTATTTTTTGGGTAGCAAATCAGACCCAATGTGGTTTTGCTGTGTACTTTAAAAGCAGAACTTAAAAGTGAAAAGAATCAAATTTCACTGTGTCCCTTTTCAAGGCTGAGTCTCTGGGTTGCTAATATTTTTTGGCTTGCTCTCAGATCCAAAGTTGTGTGTGAAAGCAGGCCTGGCTGTTATAGAAGGAGTCTGCAATTCAAAGATTTTAAGAGAGTATAACATGCACTGTCCTTTGTAGTAAATTGTCCAAATAAAAGGCATGGTATAGAATGAGCTATTCATAAGCACCTACTTGTAAGAGATTTAATGTCAATGTTATTGTTTAATATGGGAATAAATTTAGTGTTAATAAGTAACCCTGCAACATTATATATATATATGATTCTCTTTCAGGAAAAGAAAACCTTTTGGGTTCGCTAAAATGGTAATTGGCAAATACTTAGTGCTAAGTAAAGGAAAATCACTATAACAGTAAAGCTTCTCAGTCATTACCTGTAAATAAATGTGAAGCTTGACCACAGACAAACTATTAAAGACCTGGTCTGCTATGTAAGAGAGAAACTGAGGCATGCTACCCCATTAATTTGATAAATGAGCAGTGAAATGATTTACCTGGAACCCACAGAGAGTAGACGTTATTGAGGCTTGGCTGATTTACAAAACAAATTATTGGGTAACAGCAGGCTGATAAGAAATCAGCAAGAATACTTGTAACAGAGAAAAACATTTTAAAATATGATGTGCCACCCCCATAGGGGTAGAAAATGTTTTCTTTTGTCTTTCAGAACATCAGAAAAGCTGGTACTAGCTGAAGAGCAACTAAAATAACATGGGTTTATTATCGTGACAAAAATTGTGTTTTATGTTTTTATGTCTTGTCTTGTGATGTCTGTCTTATTGCTAACATTGTTAATAATTGTGTTTGGAAAGGGGAAAATACTGCATTAGGCAGAAAAGGATTAATAAGCCTTTTAACTATATTTATAGGAACCAATATGCAGAAGGGGCACTGGATGGAATTTCACCCACCCTCTGGATTCCCCTGAATTCTACAGGCATGGTATCTCCTTTTTATTGGGCATGTCAGACTGCTCCCTTTTGGAATAAAGGGAAATGGATTTTAATTATAAAAACACACCAAAGCCCCTACGATCGAACCAAGTGAGATTTAGCAGACACCATATTAGGAGGGGTTGGTGTTGGAACAGGAATTATAAATACAGTAAATTTAGAGGTAATTATAAATAAATTGAGTGCCTTATCAAAACTACAGGAGAGTCTCATACACGAACAGGCAGATGCCAATATAGATTTGGTATAAATAGGCTTAGGTAATTTAAAAGCAACATGGAACCTGTGAAAATGGTTAAAACACCACCACCTGGCTGGCATATAAGGAACAGCTGGAATTGAAAAATAAAACTGCCTTGGCTATGGGATGCACCGAAATGCAAGTTCTTAGTTTATCATCACTCGAACATGAAATGTTCTGGATAATATCAGGCAATGTTAAAGTACACTGGTCTACAATTTTTTAGAAGTCGTCTGCTTCAGAGATAAAATGTGCTATTTATTATGTATTTTGATGTGCTGAATTCAAATATGACAATTAAAACAACTGATTGGCTGCTGTTTCCAAGATATTTAAGTTTTTACATTTTACGTCTCTGTATAGTGTGTAGATAGTAGAGTTTTAATCATAAATTGTAAACCTAGGTCTTTTCATGTGTTTATGGTTGCTTTACATGATAATATTTCACCTGTCCTGTTTATGTAACACTTTAAAAATCAGCAAAGGGTTATATAAATAAAATTTATTATGAAACAAAAGGCAAAAACTATTATGTACATAGTTTAGTCCTATTCAGTGTCTACTCGGCGCTTCTTGGCTTGTCTCTTGTATTCATTAAATGGAGCATCTCTTGTCACTGTCCAGCAATAGTCTGCAAGCATTGATGGGCTCCATTTGCCCTGATAGCGTTTCTCCATTGTTGCAATGTCCTGGTGCTCGTCGCTCACTGCTCCGCAGTTTGGTGGAAAAAATCTAGATGAGAGTGCAAGAAATGTATCTTTAGTGACATGTTGCAACCAAGGCTTTTGTATGCCTTGAGGAGGTTTTCCACCAACAACCTGTAGTTGTCTGCCTTGTTGTTTCCGAGAAAATGTATTGCCATTAACTGGAAGGCTTTCCATGCCGTCTTTTCCTTGTCACGCAGTGCATGGTCAAATGCATCATCTCGAAGAAGTTCACGAATCTGAGGACCAACAAAGACACCTTCCTTTATCTTAGCTTCACTTCACCTTGGAAATTTTCCATGGAGGTACTTGAAAGCTGCTTGTGTTTTGTCCACGGCCTTGACAAAGTTCTTCATCAGACCCAGCTTGATGTGTAAGTGTGGTAACAAAATCTTCCTTGATTCAACAAGTGGTGGATGCTGAACACTTTTCCTCCCAGGCTCCAATGACTGTCGGAGTGGCCAATCTATCTTGATGTAGTGGGAATCTCTTGCACGACTATCCCATTCGCAGAGAAAACAGCAGTACTTTGTGTATCCAGTCTGCAGACCAAGCAAGAGAGCAACAACCTTCAAATCGCCACAAAGCTGCCACTGATGTTGGTCATAGTTTATGCACCTCAAAAGTTGTTTCATGTTGTCATAGGTTTCTTCATATGGACTGCATGACTAACTGGAATTGATGGCAAAACATTGCCATTATGCAGCAAAACAGCTTTAAGACTCGCTTCGATGAATCAATGAACAGTCTGCACTCATCTGGATCGTGAACGATGTTGAGGGCTGCCATCACACCATCGATGTTGTTGCAGGCTACAAGATCACCTTCCATGAAGAAGAATGGGACAAGATCCTTTTGACGGTCACGGAACATGGAAACCCTAACATCACCTGCCAGGAGATTCCACTGCTGTAGTCTGGAGCCCAACAGCTCTGCCTTACTCTTGGGTAGTTCCAAATCCCTGACAAGGTCATTCAGTTCACCTTGTGTTATGAGGTGTGGTTCAGAGGAGGAGGATGGGAGAAAATGTGGGTCCTGTGACATTGATGGTTCAGGACCAGAAGTTTCATCCTCTTCCTCTTCCTCATCTGACTCAAGTGAGAATGATTCTGGTGCATCAGGAACCGGCAGTCCTTCTCCGTGGGGTACTGGGCGTATAGCTGATGGAATGTTTGGATAATGCACAGTCCACTTTTTCTTCTTTGACACACCTTTCCCAACTGGAGGCACCATGCAGAAGTAACAATTGCTGGTATGATCTGTTGGCTCTCTCCAAATCATTGGCACTGCAAAAGGCATAGATTTCCTTTTCCTGTTCAACCACTGGCGAAGATTTGTTGCACAAGTGTTGCAGCATATGTGTGGGGCCCACCTCTTGTCCTGATCTCCAATTTTGCAGCCAAAATAAAGGTGATAGGCTTTCTTAACCATAGTGGTTATACTGCGCTTTGTGATGCAAAAGTCACTTCACCACAAACATAGCAGAAGTTATCTGCACTGTTCACACAAGTACGAGGCATCTCTGCTCACTTTGGCTAAACAGAAATGTGTCCCTTTGCAAAATCAAACACTGACAAATAAGAGAGCACGACACTGTATGATTTCTAGAGCTGATATAGGCAATTTGTTCAGCAGAGTGATGTAAGCTTCGTTATGATTGCATCATCCATGACTTCTAGGAATAACATGATGCAATTCATATCATGTATGACGCAATACCAGCTTCAGATTGCATCATTCATTGTTTTGCCTAAAAGCAAGTACTGTCCAAACCCAGTCATAGATTTATTCATAGATCCAGTCAAAGATGTATTTTAGTCATTTCTGGTTTAAATTGAGATCCCTTCCCTTTATAACTCACTTATCCTCCGCCATTCCCAAGTCAAGGGTCGTATATACTGACCCAATAGCATATCTTGAAAACTAGAGCCAATCAACCATTTTAAACATCATTTTCGTTCTCAGTGACCCAGAATTAGTAAAGTTTGACTACATTTATTTCAGAAGCATTTTGGCTGTAGAGCAGTGTTACTGAAACACCTTTTAAAACAAAAAAGATCTCTGTTTGATACTTATAAGCATAAATGGATATGTCTACACTTGCACCCTAGTTCGAACTAGGGATGCAAATGCAGGCATTCAAAATAGTCAATGAAACGGGGATTTAAATATCCCACGCTTCATTAGCATGACCTCGCTGGCGTGCTAGTTTGAATCACAGCTGATTCAAACCAGGAAGTGCGCACTGGGACATGTTAGTTCGAACCAAACCCCTTGGTTTGAGCTAACGTTACGCACAGGACCGAACTCCCATCCACCCTTCCCCCTCTTCTTCTTACATTACACCCAGGCCTGGCCAGCCTCAGGTAGTGAGTGTATGAGTATGAAAGTGGGACAGGGATCGGGGTATTAATGCTTTCTTCCTTCCTCTGAGTGACATGGAAAGCACTCATCACTCTCTGCTGTTATTTTATTATTTTATCAATAAAGCTTTAAAACTTAGACACTTGGTGTGTTCCGTCATCTCCTCCCTTAATGATCCTGTGGCTTCAGCCTGATCACCTGATGCCTCAGGCAGATTGGTAACAAAAATCTGTCACACCAGCCCCCGCCACTCCCCAGTAATCCCTGAGATACCTCTTTAGATGACTTCCCACTGCTTAATCATACCTCATTCTCTCTTCAAAATCACTTTAAAATAAACAAATTAAATCTAAAGCCTTTTGGCTTTTGCAGGGCTTTCGCACGAGTTGACAAAAAAAATATTTCTCTGTTGTGTTCTTTGCCCCCTTTAACAAAAAGACTTCACTGAAAAAATTTAGCATCCTAAAAGAACAATTAAGGATCTTTCAAAAGAACAGTCCAAACAAGGCTGCTGTAGTTACATCCTTGTTACATCAGGTCTGGTGTTTGTTTACTAGGCTGGTGAAGCATGAAAAATCAAGCAGACCGAAGGCCTTGATTATTTGTTTTCCTTAAAGTACTCAGATTTTAGGAGAGAAAAGTGAACAAGATTCTTCTTATGCCAGGTGTGAAAAGCAGAAGGGACAAAAGTCGATTCTTGTGTAAAAATCTGTTCTCTCAAGTGAATAAGGCTACAAAATGCAAATGTCAACAGAAATTAGCCTCTGTTCTCATTTCCTTCTCATGTCACACTCATTCCATGCTTTCCCAACATTTTCCACTTGGGAAGTTAGTTTGAGTTGGGGCAGAAAAATTAGGACTAAGCTCAAGTTATTTAGCTTTACGTTTTTGGAATGAAACCCAAAAGAAATCAAATGCGAGGTACTTTTATGATGGACTGAACTGCTTGAGACCCAGCAAATGGACAGAATCCTCTGAGCCTATTCAGCCAGTTTTTCTATCATAGCCTGCTAAGAAGTGGATTTAAAGTCCTTGAAGGAGAAAAGAGGAAGAAACCTAAAACCTTGTGTGTTGAGCTTCCTGCAATGGCCTGTGGAACTAGGCTGAGCATAAGGAAAGAACTTGGTTGTCTGTGTATCCCAGTGCAGAAAACTACATCAAAGAAAAAATTGATTTATTTGATTTTAATTACAGTTCAATATAGTATAGAACACAGTCCACCATAAATCTGAAGTTCCTCAATGGAAGGCACTGTAAAAAGTTCAAGTACTGGTATCCAGAATGGGATGTTTTGTTTTTCCTGAAAATATGTGGGAATTCATTCCTACCACAAGGGAGGAGCAATAGTTCTGGCTGGAGCCGGATAGTGTGTGCAGGTTCTCTGCAAGCTTCTCATCTCACTGTTCAGGTATTGCATCTTTCCCCACCATCCTGTTGCCTTGCGCTCATCCCCACACAGGCACTCACCAGTTGTCCAGAAACAGGTCGCAGAACACAGAACCGTGGTGGCCAACATGCTAGCCACTAGCCACATGTGACTATTTGGCCAGTTGAATGTGGCTAGTTGGCTTTAAAAATGTGATTATTTGCTTGGTTGAGTATAGCTAGTTCACTAAAAGTGAACCACTAAAATGGCTACTGCTTCAGAACTGGTTGGACACCACAGACATAGATGGTGATGGTGATGGGCACTAGGACCCAGGAGACAGAAAAGCTCCAGGGAAATCGGTGGTGAGGGATGCTGGGTGGGGACAATGCCTGCTCAAACTACACCCACAGTTTGCACAAGTTTCCATAGTAACTAGATTTTTAGAATTTGAACACCAGTGTTAACCAGTTCAGGGTTAGTGTGTTCCTGCAGTTCAGGGACAGGCACATGGGCTATAGCCTTATTAGCCTAATGGTTAATCTGGTCCTGAAACAATGCATAACATATGCTTATGGGAGATTAGACACAGTCTCAGCTCAGCGAGTCACTAGAATTAATGTCAGTTGTAAAAACGGAAGGATTTGTCTTTTTCTTGAACAAGTCTAATGTTCATACAATCCAAAACGATTTCCAACATCTCCCTCCTTTTCACAATTTTACAAGGTTTTACAAATAGTAATATTGGGCTTCCCAAGGTATTAGTGGAATAAAGTCAGGTTAAGTGAATGGCCCTGAATCACACACAGAGTCAGAAACAAATCCAAACACAGAACTCAGGATTAATCAATGTGTAGCATACTTGAAAACAAAGAGAATTAATTATGAACATAAAGATGTGTTTTCTTTACTCTGTTTTATACTTGAAGACAATTAGAAAAATCAAGAGTGGGTTACAATTTTCAATAAGTGAACACATCAACAAAAAGTAGACAAGCAACAACATGAAAAAAATGAGCAGTAAATTATGTTTGATTGCTGTCATTATTCTCTCCCACTCTAAAAGACAAAAGCAACTGTACATCACTGAGGAGCAATCACAATAACGTAATAACAGACTTAGAAAAAAGTACTAGTGAATTTGAAGCCTAGCTAATCAATGTTAATTTATAGACTACAATGCTTGAATACCATCATTGCTTGTTGCCATCATTTAGCTTAGCTATTGTCTGCATTTTTGAAAGCCTCGTAATTTTAAGGATAAGGAATAATGAGATCATAAAGGTAGAAAGATAAAGTAATTTAATATCCACGAGAAAGTTTATAGTGGTGCCATCCCTTCCTTTATCTTTGTAACACATTCATTGAAATGACACCAAGTTACCATTAACACAAATGAAAACTAATTCCCAGGAAGGTGTACTCACTGTTCTCTATCTCAAATTGTGTTTTTATATCTGTAGCAATACATTTTCATCTTGAGTGGAACAGGTTGGGGGACTTAATTTGTTTCCCGAACAGAAAGCTCAAATACTGGACTGTCTGGTTCAAAACCGGACACCTGGCAACCCTACTCTCCCCTCCTTCACACACATACACACACACACCAAAAAAATAAGGTGTCCGGTTTTGAACCAGACAGTCCAGTATTTGAGCTTTCTGTTCGGGAAACAAATTGAGAAAATATAAATGAGAAAATATGAATGTCCAGTATTTTCTAAATAAGATGTAACGTAGATTGTGTTGTAATATCAAGTGTGTCCAGTATTTTTGTTGAAACCATCTGGCAACTCTAGAGGGAAGTTCGGTAGAAAATAGAGTGATCATCCCTTTTGACTAGCATCTCCAATTTAACCTCCCTAGTTTCCACATATTTCCAGAAGATTCAACTGTCAAATCTTTCCAAATGCTTTGAAACAAGGTTTCCACTCTCTTTGTCAATCAATATTGAGTAATGTGGGCTTTTCATTCTAAACTTCCAGTGCCCTTTTAAACAAAATGGGTTTGCTCTTCTTTTCCTGGAGCTTCTCTTTCTCATCTCTGTGAATCATCGTTGTTTATGAAAGGATAATATTGTGTGATTTTGGGCTGCTCAACTTATCTTTCTGATTCAGTACACAACTTTTGAAATGTGAGAATACATTTATTTCAGATAGTTGTTACGCTTATTAATTAGATATGGGATGATGCTTTTGGAATTCCTATGTAAAAACTAAGGATTTGTCAATACATTAAAGTTATTCTGGATTAAGATAGGGTGTAAAATTAAAAAAGAATAGCTATTCCCGAATAACTCCAATGGTAGGACACACTTACTGCAGAATAAGAATGGTCACACATGGAATTATGCAGGATTAGTTATTCTGGCATAACTACATATGTAGACAAGTCCAGAGTGTTACAAATGATAGATTACAACGTTGAACCATTAGTGCCATTCTCTGTGGCACTGGCAGTGCTTTAAAACTCAGTCTAACTGCATGAGCTACCTCTTGTTGCTCTTTTTTTTGTTTTTTTGGGTTTTTTTTTTTTGGTCAGAGAAAAATATATTTGGGGTACTTGTTTAATATAGCTTTCTCTTCACTTGGATCTTCCTTGAATTGGATCCTCCCTGTTGCTTTTGCTCTCATATGGCTTGAGGACAGGAGGAATTTTCTGAGAAAAAGTCTCATTTAAAGAGAAGGGAGTGGCCAAATTCCAATTTAAAAACAACTCACAACTAATGAATGAAGGTAAGCTTTACAAAGAGAAGCTGTGTAGCCAATCTAATGTTAGAAAAACACCCTATGCATTCCTCTATTCCATTTTTTTCAAGTAAAGAATGGAGAAAATTTCAGTACATCAAACTAACAAACCAGATACAGAGATGTAATGATAGAAAGTCGGTCAAGAGAAGGGATTTTGTTAGTTCAGAGTACTTGCATGCATATTTACACTTATTGGAATAGAGTATTGGGGCCAAGTACAACTCCTAAAGCAGACAGAATATACCTATCTATTATAGTAATAATCAATTTAATCCATCTTTTCAATGGAAACAAAGAATTTCAATAAACAGTGTATACATATGTACGAGAAAACTGAATTATAAGCTCAAACAAGATTTTGCATATGTATTTCCTTACTGCTAAAATACATCTTAAATACAGTATTATACTTGCCACCAGCAAAGTAAAACATTTCTCTATGTATAAAGTTCTGTCCTCATTACACTTCAATGAGTTTTTATGAGGACAACTAAAAAGCAGAATTTGGTCCTTTACATTTGAGCTATTTTCCCATTTTCTATTTTAAGATGACAGAGTATTGTTATTCTTTCCAAGATGACATAAAAGTGAGAGCAGTTCTTATTAAACAGATAAACAGATTGCTTGGCTTAATTGCTTGTCAGCTGTGTTGTTATTCAAGACACCTCATTCCTAGTTTATGGGAAGTCAACAACAGCTGAAAAACATGAAATACTAACATCTGCAAGCTGTACACTCACAAATCATCAGGAAGATAGTAACAGATCTGGGCTTCTTTTATTAATCATCTATTCTATTTGTTCTGTCTGGATCCAATTCTATAGCTATGCTGCAAGAAGAAATCCCATTGATGTTTTTGGGAGAAATCCATATGAGTATTGACTTCAGAATCACACCCATAATCTCCAATAAAAAGAACTTTCTTCTTCTTTATGGTATGCAGTTTAAGTATTCATTGTTTAATATTCATCCCTATATTTAAAAGAACAAGTTTATCATTACAAAAAGAATGAATACTTTGATGAGCAAAAAAAGGACATTTTCTTTTTGCTCTAATTAAAGATCTCTATACACAGTAACCATCTAAGCAAGTGAACTGATAGTCCTAAAATTATCCCATTTCTAACTAAGTTGCTACACTTATATAGTATTCATTTCTTAAAATGCCAAATATAAAAATATTTGGGAAAAAGATGGCAGAATTTTTGTACTAATTTCAAAATTAACACAGATAAGCTGTTAGTATTTGTATTTCCCCTCTCACTTGAGCCAGCAAAGTGTCACACAATAAAAAAGATGCCCTATCAATGGGATTTAATCCATGAAGGTAAATCCTCCACTTTCTGGGTGAAACTTTGGAGACAATATCCTCTTGTCCCTAGAATTGAGTAAAGCCGCATGTGAGATAAGGGGCAGGCAAGAAATTAGGATTGCAGATCAGAAATATTATCCAAATTGCTATCCCTCCCATACTGGAGATATAGGTAGAAATGTAGAAAAAGTAATCAACTGCAGGAGACATGTTACTTGCATTTTAACATTTCTTTCTTTGAGCCTGTGCTTTGGAAATTTGGTTGCACCCTATTCCATATGTGGAATGGGGTTGTGCTCCATACCAGTCTTTTCATAACCAGAAATTTTTCAGGCTCTCCAATGAGTGGCACTTCCTTGCTATTTATTTATATTCCACCACCAAAACCAGTACAGTCTTATGCAGCCATGTATTTGAATTGGTTTCTTCTTCTTTCCTATTGGGCCAGAGAAGAAAACAGCTTCTTCTTCGGGTAGTCCCCATGGGTGCTCCACGTCTGGTGTCGGGCTCGCCCCGGCGCCGCGAATCGGAGGCTTCCCAAAGCTGTATTTGGCCGGACCTCGCATGCGCGAGTGCTCGAGGCCGTTCGCGCCTTTCCTCTCCGAGCGCGGTCCAGCCCCCGCCTCAGTTCCTCTCAGCCGCCTCTGGCCACAGACGGAGCTCTCTCCTCTCCTCTCCTCAGAGTACTTCAGCATCCTGTTAATAGTTAATTTACTCTTCCGTCTTATCTGCCTTCCTTTACCTTATCTCCGTTAAAGTTTAAAAAAAAAAAGTAGAAATAGAGACGTTTCAGTAGTTCCTCCCTGTCCCTGCTATTCCTGTTGTTCCATTGGCGCTTAGCCGCTTTTTTCTCTCTCTCTCTCAAAAAAACAAAAAAAACAAAAAAAACAAAACACAGAGAATAAGACAACAGGATAATCGAAGTAAGGCAATTCAGAAAATAAATATATCTACAGACTGAAGGTAGCACATATACCACGAACTGAGTGGTGTGCGCGCAAGAGCACTCAAGCGGCAAAATGCCGGGTTCTCCGGGTTTTAAAAAGTGCTCCCTCTGCCAAGAGGCTATGCCGGTTTCCGACGGCCATGCCTCCTGTATCAGGTGCCTGGGAGAGACACACTTGCCACAGCAGTGCACTCACTGTGCCAGCCTGACCTCAAGAGCCCGCAAAGACTGCGAGAGGTGCCTGAAAATGATTCTGTTTGACAAGGCACTCGCGCCTCAGGATGCCGGCACCGCTAACCCCACTGCTGATGCAGGGAGGAGACGGGCTCCCTCCCCGGAGACTACCCCTCCTGCGAGGGAAAAACCTTCACCGGCCAGGTCCCTGCCTGTTGCTCCGCAGAACCGGATAAGCGCAGGAGACAAGCCGGGCACCTCCGGCTCCTCTACCGGCTCTGCACCGGTCTCGGGCTCAAAGAAGCCGGCCGGCACCGCACCACGCTCCCGACCGGGCACAGCACCAGAGCGCCATTTAAAGGACTCTGCCCTGCCGGCACCGGCAGTTCAACGGCAGTCCTCATCACCACGCTCAGCTGCAGCTTCCGCCCTCCCACCTCAGGAGCTGTCCTCAGCCTCAGCCTCGGCACCGGCAGAGCTCCAGCGTGAATTAACAGCTCCCCTTGCTCTGCAGGTCGCTGTCCCTTCAGCACCAACCTCTGTACGTTCAGAGCTGCCTCCCCCTGCACCGAGGAAGGCAAGCTCAAAATCCTGCAGGCATGCATCTTCTCCTCTGCCTTCGTCTACAGCTTCACCCGGACCATCTCTTCAGCACCGTTCGCCTGCACCTCACTCCACCAGGGATCAAAACACTAGAGCCCGCAGGAGTTTGTCACCCTATTATCACCAGCACAGAGAACCTGTTCCCTACCTAAGGGGTTCTCGTTCGCGCTCTCCTTCGCGATGTTCTCGCTCTCCGGTGCATTCACCACACCGTGCATATTACGTCAGGCATGCTAGTGTCACCTCTTCACGACACTCATCCCCACGGTATTGGGATCATCACTATGGACATTATGACGGACCCTATTATTATGTCTCAACTCGTCACAGCCACGGTTAGTCCGTCTTCTCATCATGATCGGTCGAGGCCGCGATCACCATCTCATGCTCCACCCCCTCCAAGAAGTCCAGATCCGCAGCAGAACCATTCAGACCCTGAGGAGGGGCAGATTTCGGATGCGGAAACAGACGTGCCTGCGAATGTGTGCTCTTCATCTCATACACCAAATGATGCTGTGACCCCAGGTGATACCTCACCACCCGATGACCTTAAGGAATTCCAGGACCTTTTTAAGTGGGTGGCACAAAGCCAGGAGGTTCAGCTGTCTGAAGCACAGGTGAAGCAGCATAAGCTACTGAAAAATCTGCATCCCCAGCAACGACGCAAGATTGCACTCCCAATTGATGAGGCAATTTTGGATGTGGCACACACGAGATCTGGCAGACTCCCACAACGATCTCCCCTACTAGCAAAAGGGCAGATAAGAGATATTTTGTCCCATCTAAAGACATGGATTTTCTCTTCAATCATCCTCAACCCAACTCCTTAATAGTAGATGCAGTCCACCATAAGAGCAAGGCTTCTCACTTCAAAACCGCACTCCCGGATAAGGACACAAGAAAGCTTGACTTCTTTGGACGCAAGATTTATTCATCATCGACCCTAATGCTTAGGATCGCAAATTATGCTGCCCTTCTCTCGAATCACAATTTTGACAATTATGCCAAGTTACCTGACCTAATGCAGCACCTTCCGGATACTAAGAGACCTCTGCTGAAGGCGATTGTCCAGGAGGGATATTCTGCATGTAGGACATCGCTCCAAATTGCCCTCGATGTCGCGGATACGGCAGCTCGAGCCATGGCAACAGGTATTGCCATGCGCAGAGCCTCTTGGTTAATGGCAGCAGGAGCACCAAAGGAGCTCCAGAACAAAGTCGAAGATCTCCCATTTGATCGTAAGAGATTATTTGCTACTTCAACTGACGATGTCCTGCATTCGGGGTATGGACTCACGCACCACTCTGCGGACTCTGGGGATGTATACCCCCCCCTTTAAGCGTAGGCGTTACTATCCATTTCAAAGGAGACATGACTATCCATTCCAGAAACAGCAACAGCGCGCTCCTGAGCAGTCTCGATTCCGTCAACGTCCGCAGCGCAAGCGCCAGCAGTCCAATCGTGCACCGGTCCGGGCTAATGCTAAACAGCAAAATTTGACTCATGTGTCGAGGACACAAACACATCTTCAGTGCTCACAGTAGAAAAACCCACCACCACCCTTCTCTTTCACCACCGCCTCAAGCCATATTATCACCAGTGGCGCGACATCACCTCGGACCGCTGGGTTTTGGAAGTAATAAAGTCAGGTTTCACGATACCTTTCATTTCCGTACCTCCCACCACTCCACCCTCCCCGTCCCTCTTCAGGGACCCATCACATGAGACTCAGCTCCAGCAAGAGGTACGTCATCTTCTTGCTATAGGAGCCATAGAACTAGTTACCTCAAGATTCAGGAACCGAGGGTTTTACTCCCGATATTTCCTCGTCCCCAAAAAGTCCGGGGGGTGGAGACCTATTCTCGATCTGAGGCGTTTAAACCGGTACATCAAGAAGCAGCGTTTCAAAATGGTCACGTTAAGCAAAATTATACCATCATTGAGCAAGGAAGATTGGTTCGGGGTCCTCGATTTACAGGACGTGTATTTTCACATCGCCATTCACATAGCACACAGGCGCTTCCTCCGTTTTGTAGTGGGGCAAGAACACTACCAATACAGAGTGCTGCCCTTTGGCCTTGTCTCAGCTCCCAGAGCTTTCTCCAAGACCCTCGCAGTAGTTGCTGCATATCTTCGCAAGGTAGGGGTCTCCATTTTCCCCTACCTAGACGACTGCTTGCTCAAAGGCCACACTTGCTCGGAAGCTCATCACATGCTCACAGTAACGAGGAGTCTCTTCAGCTCCCTCTGTTTGATTATAAACATGGAGAAATCACGTCTAGAGCCGGCCCAGACTCTCATGTTTATAGGAGCTCGCCTCGACTCACGGTCAGCTCGGATCTACTTACCTGCAGACCGTTTCCAAATCATATGCGATTTAGTTCACACAGTATCGCTCTCCCCGACACTTCCCGTACGTACTCACCTTCAGCTGTTGGGTCATATGGCAGCCACCACGATGGTGGTCCGCCACGCACGACTGCATTTCCGATGCCTCCAGCAGTGGCTGGCCTTGGTCTACAAACCCGCCAAACACAGCATCCAAAAGCGGGTGACGTTGCCTATCCATGTTCGGAATTCCCTCCGATGGTGGACCGAGCCCGACAACATGTTGACGGGCATTCCCTTTCACCAACCTCAGCCTTCGAAGCAGATAACAACAGATGCCTCACTCACCGGCGAGGGTGCTCACATGGACAGGTATACTATCCAGGGTCAATGGTCCAATACAGAAATGATGCTCCACATCAACTTATTGGAACTTAGAGCAATCTTTCATGCCTGCAGACATTTCAAATTTCACATACAGGGCGCAGTTACCAGGATCCTTACGGACAACATCGCTGCAATGTACTATGTCAACAGGCAGGGCGGTGCCAGTTCCCGCTCCCTCTGTGCAGAGGCGGTTCGCCTGTGGTCCTGGTGCAACTGCAACGACATTACTATCATAGCTTCGTATCTGCCAGGGGTGAACAATTCCATCGCGGACTCGCTGAGCAGATACTTCCCCCACGACCACGAATGGGAGATCCGCACGGACGTGCTCCTCTCTATCTTCCACCGCTGGGGTCGACCCGCCATAGACCTCTTCGCCACTTCTGCCAATGCGAAATGCAAGGTCTATTGTTCCAGAGCAGGGATTGGCTCACACTCCCTGGGGGCGTTCCTCTTACATTGGGGCACGGTACTACTATGCTTTCCCCTGTGGCTCTAATTCCAAGAGTACTGGAAAAGCTGTCCTCGACAAAGCCCGGATCTTGCTAATAGCACCGGCCTGGCCCCGACAAGCCTGGTACTCCACGCTCCTACATCTCTCGATTCGAACGCCTTACCGTCTCCCTCTTCTCCCGGACCTCTTAACGCAGCAGAGCGGATCCCTTTGCCATCCGAAGTTGCTCACCCTCCATCTGACTGCATGGATGTTGGATGGTTCAACACGTCGGAGACCCTTTGTTCAGATCAAGTGAGACGTGTTCTGCTCAATAGCAGAAGGGATTCCACGAGAAAAACATATCTCGCAAAGTGGTCTCGCTTTACGCACTGGTGTGACACTAAAGGGTTGTACCCCTCTGTCTCACCTTTGCAGGCTGTTCTGGACTATGTTTTGCACCTTCATACGTCAGGTATCTCCATACCATCACTTAAAGTTCATCTAGCAGCGATTACGGCATTCCACCGCCTGATCGATGGCCAGACGGTTTTCGCCCACCCCATTACGAAGAGGTTTCTCAAGGGCTTCCTCAATCTCAACCCTCCATGTAGACCTTCACCTCCTGTGTGGAACCTCGACCTCGTGCTAGATGCGCTGACACGGCCACCATTTGAGCCGCTTGCAACTACATCTCTTCAACTACTTAAGACCAAGGTTGTTTTTCTTATTGCTATAACGTCCGCACGCAGGGTGAGTGAGATAGTGGCTCTTACAGCATCTCCCCCATATATGATCTTTCATAAGGACTCGGTGATTCTGAGGTCACACCCGACCTTTCTCCCAAAAGTCTGCTCGGACTTCCACATTAACGAACCAGTGGTCTTGCCTTCTTTCTGTCCTAAACCTCACGCTTCTCCTCAAGAGGCTCTCTTGCACACGCTGGATGCTCGCCGAGCCCTCGCATTTATATTGATAGAACTCGTGATATTCGAAAGACAGACCGTCTTTTATATCTGTTGCAGATCACTTTAGAGGTCGTCCACTCTCTGCACAGCGCATCTCCAAGTTGATTGTCGCTTGCATTACCACCTGTTATAATCTGTGTAACAAACCCCTCCCATCACAACCTAGAGCACACTCCACCCGTGCAATGGCTACCTCGACGGCCTTCCTGAAAGGAGTCCCTATGCGCGACATTTGCCGGGCAGCTACTTGGTCGTCAAACATCACTTTCATGAGACATTACGCAATTCACCAACACTCCACCTCAGACTCCGCCGTAGCCTCAGCGGTGCTCCAACGCTGCCGTAACACGGATCCCGTAGCGCAACCTTAGCTCGGACCACTGCTCTGGAGTCACCAGACGTGGAGCACCCACGGGGACTACCCGAAGAAGAAGAAGTTACTCACTTCGTGCAGTAACGATGGTTCTTCGAGGTGTGTCCCCGTGGGTGCTCCACGACCCGCCCTCCTCCCCGCTACGGAATCTCATTTGTTTCTCTCGTTTCAGATGAGGCGGTGAGAGGAACTGAGGCGGGGGCTGGACCACGCTCGGAGAGGAAAGGCGCGAACGGCCTCGAGCGCTCGCGCATGCATGGTCCAGCCAAATACAGCTTTGGGAAGCCTCCGATTCGCGGCGCCGGGGCGAGCCCGACACCAGACGTGGAGCACCCACAGGGACACACCTCGAAGAACCATCGCTACTGCACGAAGTGAGTAACTTCTTCTTTCCCTCCCTTAGCATCTCAGAACATTGTAGGTTCAGCTCACCTAATTCTCTTTCTTCCTGTGTTATCTACTATAAGTCCTCAGCTGATGGCTAGTTGGTTCATCAGCCCCCAAACTGGTTAACCAATTAGCAGCATATTCCACCAATCAGCCTTCTGCAGAGGAGTTAATTGGTGTCTAAGTGATCAGAGGGTTGGATCACAGGTTAATCTCCAGAGCCACCATACTCCCCTATACAAAACTATTTATCTAAATTGATGATAATCATTTAATCCAAGACTCAGTCCACAATGAAGTGATCAGAGAGTAGAGTGGAGTGCAAGACATTCTTGAAAGCAGGTACAATAAAATGAAATGGGCCAGGGTTAGGGTTAGGGTGAAGGAATAGACATGCATCCCAAGACACAGCTTGAGTATACCCTCATCTTTACTCCTTCTTCACAGGGTGAAGTGGCCTCCATGTCCAGAGATACCTGAATTACTGATGAAAGAATCTGAAGAGAGTATCATGACTGCTACTGAGACAAAGAAAAAATATGTAACACTTAAAAGAGTTCATTCTTTAGAAATGATCCTTAATTTTTTAAAAATCTTTTACTTCTACACTACAGCCTTATGTCAAAATAACAAGGTGAGCGTCTACACAGCAAGCCTATTTTGAAATTACTTCAAAACAACAGACTTCTTATTCCAGCCTGGGGATCGCACAGCAGCCTGTGCACATGGGTGCACATGGAGTGCCAGTCCAGAGCACACAGCCACATGAGGCTGTCACAAAGGAACCTTGCACTCCTGCTCTGGAGAGACCTGCCTTACTTCCAACCCCATGGTAGGACACAATCCCACCACAACTAAGGAGGATGGGGTCAGAGAAACACACAGCCGTGCTACACATGGCACAGGCTCATACCCTCACTCTTGGGCAGCATCCATTCCCAGGCAAGCACTGCAAGGTGGAGGACACTGAGCCCCTTCATCTGCTGGGGAGAGCAAGAAGTGGGGATCCCAGCAGCATCCTTCCTGGCAAGCAGCATCTGCCGCTCCCACACACCTCCCTCTCAACACCCTACCCCACTTCATGTCTTAGCTTTCTCAAAAACAGACTGGTAGGTTTTTAAATGTCGTTTATTTAGAACGTTGAGGCTATTCCCCACCAGACGATGGCAATTTTAATATAAGTCAAACTTTGACTAGCTTGACAAGTGTCTTTTCCAGTAAGAGCTTTTTAAAATGTGTATTACTTGTCAAAAGTACTGACAATGCAGCTGTATGTGTAGAAGATGAAATTGTGATGCAGATGGAGTACTTTACATTTTAATTTGTAGTTAAAATGCAGTAAAATGGAAGAGATGCATATGCAATGGATGAAGACAAGTGGGAATTGAAGGACGCAAGACAGGATCTTCCCTGTAACACCTGCCTACCTTTATTAAAGTCAGCAAGGTAGATGGGAATATAGAAGCATAGTTGTGTTATATTATTCCAGCATTATTCTGAGTCATTAAAGGAGTGAAGTTTT
Organism: Rafetus swinhoei; assembly: GCA_019425775.1. Lineage (NCBI taxonomy): Eukaryota > Metazoa > Chordata > Testudines > Trionychidae > Rafetus > Rafetus swinhoei. Next base: position 35,928,447 of record CM033440.1, read on the forward strand.
CCTTTTAAATGTACATAAACTTAGAATTATTGTAACTTAAAGCCACTAGAATCTGCACGACATAATATACATAGAAAAAACTGCTTATGTAAAAAAAAACCCTTATATGCAAAAATGTGTTATTTCAATGTTAAAATTTGTGCAGTATGGGTCAAACAATGCCAAAGATAAATCCCCAACAGTTATATTAACTAGTCTTCACTGTGCATTGTTTGCTTACCCCTGGGTGGATGCACTATAAATATAGATGAGCTAGTGAGTCCCTTCACCATGATGCACCAGTGCAGAAGGCAGCCATAATTTGGTTGGCAGAGGGAATGCGATGGGCTGGTATTGCTGGCATCAGTACTCAGGCTGATCAGGGGCCAGTTGGCCATCATTCTCTCTCTCTCTCTCACGCACACGCACGCAAGCACTCACCCTATATAATCGGACACTGCAGAAAAACACTAAAGTCTTCCTTTGACTGATAGAATCTCTTAAGTTTCCCAGGATTGCCTACCACAAGCTTAGGGTCAAGTGAAATAAAAAAAGTGAATCTACTTTTCTTCAATGGGAGAGGTTGAAGAAAAAAATGAATTCCTTTCTCACTCCATTTGTTCAGGTCCCAGATAGCAAAGCATCCTTCATGTGCTATCCCTGGTCTCTCCCTCTCACCATTTGTGTCAGCATCTCCCTAGTTCAGCAGATCTCCTAAGATCTGCAGAATCAGAGCTCCTATCTTATAGGCCAGGAGTACCATTATCTAGAGAATGGGTCAGAGCAAGAAGAGTAAATCTAGGGGGAAGGCATTTCACAATTTTCCTGTCAACTTTCTGATGTCTAAAAGAAATGAAAATTCCTTGTGAGCCATAAGAATGTCTGTCCCCTTTCAAGCTTAAGTAAACTCATTTTGGTTCCTACTCAACAATTCTCTTTGTGAGATTTTTAATGAAAAATGGTCTCTTTCTATTGTCAGATCACACTCTGAGAACTAGAGCTAAGGACTTTTTAAGAGTTCTGTGCAGCTATCTTCACTGAATACAATCACTATTCTTTATTCATTATTATCTCTACATAACTGAAAACTTACATCTATGGTATTTATGTTACCTGATTAGATTAGTATAACAAATATAAGGAGCAATGGATGAGACCAAATCACTGGTCCTGAGGGATAGGGCAAGTAGAATGTTTCATTACGAAGGACTAGAAAACTCTTAGGACATTTTAAAATTTGATTTTCAGGCAAAGAGGCTGCAGTACTCACACACAAAAAAAATCAAAGGCCAGAAGAGGCGAGAGCTCCAATACAGATTGGATGTATCCTTTTCAGTTCTGCTTTACTTGCAAAGCATAGCAAAACAAAGAAAATGCCTGCAATATAGCATAAGATCCCAGTATGAGGGTGACTAGAGCTTTATATTTATCTTATAAAGGCACCAGTCTTGGCATCTAATACAGAAGAATCCCAATCACTCTCAGACTCCTGGCAGATGATCAAGCTGAAGAAAGGTCATACTGAAGCAAAAGTCCATCTGCAAAATATAGTTCAGGTGGATGAAGCAGCAGAAAAGGCAGTGGAAGGACACTGACACTGTACCAGCATCATAACTAAACTCATTATTGACTTTTTCTTCAGCTTTCCTTCATTCAAAGATAGAAATCTATTTTGATTACTTTTAATTTTATGGTGTACATGGAAATAGCAGTACAAACCACCCATGGAACATTATATATATATATATATATATACATACACACACACACACAAATCCTTTATATCTTGTTTATTTAAAGCTTATTATAAAGGACAATTTAGCAAACTTGCAAATAACAAAACTGCCAATTACCACTCCCCTTCCCCATTTGGTGGTATATTATACTCGCATCTCCAACCCAATTTGCTCTTGTGTAACTTAGACAGTACAGTGTCTATAATTGAATGATAAACCACATTATATTTCTCAGCTATACTTGGTAGAGTATTCAAGGATCTTATGAAGAACACACCCGCTGTGTAAAAGCAAGCTCTACAGCCAGTCCATATCTGGTGTAGGGACATGACAGTATCTCTATATCTGTTCTGGGGTGCCACAACAATCTGACAGCAATCCTGAGTAGAGTCTCTGGACAATACTGTAACAATATTGTGTAAGACATTACTATGTGCTGAGATATTTGGAGCTCAGCGGGGTTCCTCCTATTGGTGGCAGTGGATAGATCTGGTCATGTAGGATGTGTGTGTTAGGGACATGGCTAGTCCTGATAGTACAATGAACGAATACAAGAAATTAAATGCATGATAGTTTCACAATAGATCTAGACCTCAGGAATGAGAATGTGTTGGAGATCACATAGAACTGTATTTGTTAAGAAGCTTGTATATTCTGCTAATGCATTAAACTTGGGTGGCAGTTCTATGAAAAATACAGGTTGCACCTCTAAAATCTGGGATTCTCTGGTCCAACAACATCCGTGGTTCAGCATAACCATGGATGTTCCAAGATCAGAGAGTCCTGGCACGCTGCATGGGTATGGGAGACTGGGAACCGGTGCATGGCTCACCTGGGCTGTGAGGGGGACTGGAAGCTGGCGTGAGGCTCATCTGGGCTGCTAGGGGAGCCAGAAAAATAGGTGGGTGGGGTGGCAGAAGGGGGCCTGAAATTATCTCCCCAGTCTCGAAAAATCCTCAGGGTGCTGGACCAGGAGATGCAACATATATTACTAAAAAACCAAAATCACCAAGATATTAAAAAAAAATCTTCCAAGAAAACTTGGCTATTATATCAGTAATAAAGTTATGAATTGTAATTCATACACTGAAATATAACAAGGAAGATAATTCATACACTTCTATGTAACCTGCACACAAATTTACCACATAATTTAGCTCTAAAAGAGTCTACTAAATATTTGCCTCAGCAAAATATAGTAAAACTGCAGAACTGCAAGGCAGAGCAGTACACTGTGTGGCTGTGTCTACATTGGCACCCTTTTTCGGAAAAGGGATGCTAATGAGACCAGTCGCAATTCAAATCGCTGGGATTTAAATATCCCCGCGGTATTTGCATTACATAACTGCGCTTTTTCCGGCTCAGGCTTTGCCGAAAGCGCCAGTCTAGACGGGATCTTGCGGAAAATAAACCCTTTTCCGCAAGATCTCTTATTCTACTTGAAAGTAGGAATAAGAGATCTTGCGGAAAAGGGTTTATTTTCCGCAAGATCCCCTCGTTTGACTGGCGCTTTCCGCAAAGCCCCGAGCCGGAAAAAGCGGCAGTTATGTAATGCAAATACCGCTGGGGATATTTAAATCCCCGCGATTTGTAGCATCTGGTCTCATTAGCATCCCTTTTTCGAAAAAGGGTGCCAATGTAGACACAGCCTGCGGGTTTAGAACAGGGTTTCCCAACCTATGGGTCGGGACTCAAATATGGGTCGCCATTACATTTGAAAAGGGTTGCCAAGTGTATCCCCAAGTAGCTCTGCCTCCTCTTCTTCCCCCATTTTTGAATTGCCTTGGGTCACCAAGTCTCCCTGAATTGTCAAAATGGGTCCCCATCTGGAAAAGGTTGGGAACCGCTGGTTTAGAACAAACGGAAAGATTGGCTAATGAGATCTCAGGTGGTGCTTATGATCTATGATTTGACCTAACTTATCAGAGCATGAGGTCCAATATTTTGCCTCCAAAAATAGTAAATATTGGATTATTTCAAGAAAAGAAACTCTTTTCTAAAACTCCTGATTACATGATACTCTAACACTTAGGGTACATCTACACAGCAGTACTATTTCAGAATAACTGATGTTACTCCAAAATAACAAAGAGTGTGTCTACACTACAAGCTTTTATTTTGAAATAATGTCGAGCTGGAGGACTTCTTACTCCAAATCATGGTAACCATTGTTTCATGAGGAGTAAGGAAAGTTGAAGAAAGAGTGTTCTTCCTTCAACTAGCTGCTGTGTAGGCAGTGCCTAAAGCGGAATTAAGTTATTTTGACTTAAGCTACACAATTGACGTAGCTGAAGTTGCATAGCTTAAATCAAATTTAGCCCTGATGTGTAGACGTATCTTAGAGTTTTACATTTTCAAAGCTTGCTAGTATATGAACAATGATCAGTTAAATCAGAGTAATATTAACATACATACCTAATTGTTCAATGCTGCACATAGAGACCTCACAGTAATTAACTTGTGTTATGAAGCTCAAACTTATTCTTTTTATTATTTACATTTACTACAGAAGTGACCACAGAGGAAAAAAGAAACGTCAGGAGTTCATTGTGTTAGGGCCTATACAAATACCCCCAAAAAAGACAATTCCTGTCCCAGAAAATTTGAGACCTATGTCTTTCATCCAGGTAAGCATGTAATGGTCACTCTCTTGAAAGAAAGCTCTGATTGCTATTCACAGAATAGCCACCAAAGCCCCTGTGCTTTTTTCATTTGGCTCTTTTTGCACAACTTCCCCTGCCCCCCCCGTTGCCCGTCCACACAAACCTTTTTGCGCAAGAACTCTTGCGCAAAAAGGAGTTATTCTTCGTAGAAAGAGGATTATCTACACCACAAAAACCCCTCTGTTCTTTTGATTTACTGTAAATTTACTTGCACAAAAATGTGCTTGAGGTATGGACGCTCCGCAGGTTTTTGTGCCAAAACCCTGTAGTGTATACATAGCCTCAGGGACTGAGGGCTCAGAAAAAATCCAAAAAACCCACTCTCCCTTGCTGAATGCTATTAAATTACAAATATTCAAATCTGTCTGTCTTCCCAGACTTGTAATTTCATAGAAAAAGACCATTTTTATTGCTAACTTTACAATAGTCTCCAATGGTCATCTGAGAAGTTGTCTGCTCCTATTCCCAGCATATAGACAACATCCTGAAATATGCAAGTGTTCTGAGGGCACAGTGATTGTGTATAATAGCTATTATTCTGGTAGAAAACAATACTGAAATAGTCAGAATTTCTGACTCCATGTCTCCTCACCATAAGTTCCAGACACTGCTGTTGCTGTTTATAGTCAATTTAAGCTGGTTCCTACACCAACCATCTAGGATTTAACTGTGCCCTTCCCAATGTTATCTCCAATAATGTAAAATACAATTAAAGTATTGTATATGACCAATATTGTTGTACATTTTACATCCCTGAAAATGACTACTGCATAAAAAAACGCTCACTCAACCACCTCATATTTACATATACATAAGTATAAAGCTTGTTTAAAAATAATTTTATCATGCTAGCATCCAAAATACTTTATGTACTTATAAACACATAGGATGGCAATCCTTATCCAAAGAGTTTACAGTCTAAAAATATTAAAATATTTTTAATTTTTAATTATGCTATTTTACTTCAAGTATAGGTAAGACAGTGAACTAATCAGAATGCAATATTTTAAAGAACAGACTAAAAGGCAATTTCATATTTACAGCCAATAAATTATGCTTGAATCTCTTTGGTCATTAGATCGCTACATCTTGAGGAAGGGGAATATACAAGGTAAAGAAAGGATCCAGCATCTTGGTTTAGATAAAAATGATGGCTACAGACTAAATCTTTGGAATTGTAATTGCTCAGAATATCTAAACACCATATCTAGAACTTCCTTTGCTTTCGTCACACTATTCCATTCAAAATTTAACAATTAGGGATACGACTATGGCTGACAAGAGAATTTCCTAGAAACTGTACATTTCCTGTTACACCTCATAAACTCTAGTGTCCAGTTGCTAGGGAACCATAGACACTACATTAAGATTAAGTACATAACTATGTCTCTGTTGCGTAAAATAGAGTCCCCCGCAGAAGGACCGTGGATCACTATGCTGATGACATTACTTCAATGCTACCCTTTAAGACACAGAGCTGGCCTTTAGGGCCTTTAATAGTTTTATCTGCTTTAAAACATACACCATTCTGTGGCTGTGAGATTTACATGATGTTTCTCTTTAAGAATTATTTTGTAATCCAAGTATTGGGGAAAAAAACCTATGAAGCCAAGTAAAATAATCTATAATCTTTACAGGTTACAGGTTATGTTTACAGGTTATTTCCATCAAGCTTCTGTGGTTAATGTGTTATAACTTGTATATAGTGTTATAATTAGCTCTGGTTAATTTTTGTTGGGGAGCCTAATGAAATCCACAAAGGGACAGGAAGTTGCAGTAGTCAAAAATACAAAAAATTGAAGTCCCTATCTGTGGTTATTTATGGTATTCTGATTGAATTATACAAACACACAAAACCAGAAACACACACAGTACAGAGAAACAAAATAACTTTCCTGCAAGTGACTCCTTGTAGCAGAATTCCTGTAGCTACAAAGAACCTCACTTACATAAAAGGTGAAATTAATGCTAACTCAAAGTTATTCAGTATTTCACAGAATCAGCATTTTGGAAGTGTCAGGTTCCCTTGGAGATCACTTGAAAGCTAAAAAAGTGAACATGGTTAATTTTCTAATGTTCAGAGAGAAATAACATCAGCATTTATTTTTGATACTCTATCTGGATAAAATCTTGAATTCCATAGTCCTGAATTTTGTCTTGTTCAGATTTACCTCATATGATTGTATCACTCAGTTCTTTGACTTAAGGACATTTGATTTTAAGAAAAAAAAAATAAGGGAGCTATTAGAGGAAATCCAACTAAAAAGATAACAAATACAATAGAAAACTTCATTCTGCTTTAATGTGTTGACTGACATTACAACAAATACCAGGAACTGATAAAGGCCTCTGTTTGAGACACCACAAACTACTTTATTGAAATGATACACATCAGAACAGCATACTTTCCACCCCCAATGAAATTCAGTGAGACTTCTACTTCAGTAAGGCTATGTCTAGACTGCAGTCTTCCTCCGGAAGAAGCTTTTCCCGGAGGAGATCTTCTGAAAATCTTCTTCTGAAAGAGACCATCCATACTGCAAAAGTGCATTGAAAAAGCCATCTGCTTTTTTTGAAAGATAGCATCCACGTTGAATGGACACACTCTCATATTTAAGCTGTGATTACTATGGACGGAGTGGCCACCAGGGCACCTGTGCTTTTCCTCTTCTTTCGAAAGAGCTCCCTCTTCTCCGTCCACACACACCTTTTTCCTGAAAGAGCTCTTTCAGAAAAAGGCTTCCTTCTTGTAGAATGAGCAGGGCTCGACAAATAATGTAATCTATTCACACGTGGCGAGTAGATTACAACCCGGAAGAGCCGGCGCAGAGCGATCTGCACATGCGCAGAATGATCTGCGCATGTGCAGAACACAGAACCGCACGAAACCGCGCGGCTGGCGAGTGGGGCTCGCCGTCGCTTGGCGAGCCCTGAGAATGAGGATTACCAATGTCAGAAAAAACCCTCTGTTCTTTCAATTTTCTTTTGAAAGAACGCAATTGCAGTGTAGACGTAACTTACTTTTTTTGGAAAAATGGCTGTTTTTCCGGAAAAACACTGTAGCATAGACGTACCCTAAGAGAAGCTATTATAAAATGTAAAGCATTTGAGAAAACTTTTACTTATTTTTAAAAAGTTTTAGTTTTAAAACCCTTAAAAACATGAATAATTCCAAAATGCCATTAATACCACATCTACGCTACAAAATTAAATTGATCTTACTTATGTTGGCATGCAGCTACCAGAGTAATTCCATCCATTGTGTGCATCCACACTTTGCTCTCTGTGTTGACAGTACACACTGCTTACATCAGATATACTGTCTGTGACACTCTGTACATCACCATACCCAGTGTTAAGGCAAAGCGAGTAAGGCTGTTTCTTTGAGTTCCGCGCCTTCAGGATTCCGCACTACCCAGCACCCACCCGCTCGCTTCCTGCTCTGGCTGGGAGCCACCCAGTACAGCCAACCACAGCATGCTGCCTTGGGTCCCGCAAACTCTTTGGCCAGAACTGTACATCACAGTAGGACTCTGAGACCCCTACATTTACTGCTGTCTGCAGATTATATAAAATATGTAGATGGTATCATGAGCTTTCGTGGGCACGGCCACGTCTCCAGATGACCGGTCATCTGGAGAAGTGGGCTGTGCCCATGAAAGCTCATGATACCATCTACATATTTTGTTAGTCTTTAAAGTGCTATCAGACTATTTGGGTTTTTTTAAGTGTTTCTTGTTACAGACTAACTCAGCTACCCCTCTGAAGCTTCAGATTATATGTTCTGTACAAGTATACCTTGTGAGGTATCATTTAAGTCTTTATCTGTTGAACCTTTATTTCCTTTTGAATTGTATGTACTACCCATGTATGTGAAGTTATAAAATATTGCTATATGTTTTCCTGAAATACATTGTGAGGTTGGAAAACACCCACAGCCAGCCTTTATGTAAGGACAAAAGAGCAATAATTAGCAGACTGATAAGCATTAATAGCTCATCAAGAAAATAAGCCACTATGCCAGAGACTTCTCAGAGAAGGCATATATTCCGGGGAGACAGATGTGTAGACTAGCTCATGTTACAGCATGGATCTTTCTAGAAGTTAGAAGAAAGTATAAAAGAGAGACAAGTGACATCATCACTTATCCTCTCTTTTCCCTACTCTCATCTCAAGACCTAGAAGATCCTCTGGAAGACAAAGAATTTGAACTCAGGATATTGCTTCCAGGGTGGAAGGGAATCTAGTTTGAGTACTGAGTGTCTATAAGATGCCTGGAACATATATTAAGGTGAGAAACTGTTTGAGTCAAATCTTTCTTAGTCTAAGTTAGAATTTAAAGTGCACATTTATTTTTATGTTTTAGGTAACCAACTTTGATCTCTATGTCTTCTACTTACAATCACTTTGTTTAAATGTACATGTATTTAATAAATTGTTCTATATTACCCAAAACAGTGTATTTCCGATTGAAGTGCTTGCTCAAATTATGAAGGCTAGTGCATGTGTAACTTTGAACCTTGGACCTCTGGAGCTTAGTATATGAGCCTCTACCCTTTGAGCTAAAAGCCAGGTGGCTCTCAGCCCATGCTGTAGAGGTCTCTTGTTCTTATCTGTTGCTGTGGTGTAGGTGCCACTGCATGGGACAGTGAATCACACTAGGTGTGTGGGTTACATACTTCCCCTCGGTGAAGAGGTGCATCCTGAGCTTCAGAGACTCAGTTGAGATCCCAGATGAGCCCCAAGTTGTAACCACCACCACCAGGCAGATTTGAACCTGGGACCTCTAGAGCTTAGTATAGGAGCCTCTACCCTTTGAAATAAATTCCACACTAAATTACGAGCTTAGACTGGTCAGCTATGTCTACACTGCAGAGTTTTTGCGCAAAAACTTGCAAAGCATCCACACTACAAGCCCATTCTTGTACAAGAAAAAGTACAGTAAAGCGTAAGAACACAGGGCTTTTTGTGAAAGAGTTATTCCTCTCCCCACAAGGAATAAGCCTTTTTGCGCAAGAGCAAAAAGGCATGTGTGGACAGGCAACAGGGGTTTCTTGTGCAAGAAACCCCTATGGCTAAAATGGCCATCAGAGCTTTCTTGCACAAGAGAGCATCCACACTGCCATGGATGCTCTTGCACAAAAGCACATCTCTTGTGCAAAAACACATGGAAGTGTGGATGCGCTGCTCTTGTTCAAGAACGCTTGCACAAAAAGTTCTTGCGCAAGAAGCCTGCAGTGTAGACATAGCCGTCATGTTTCTGAGAACTGCAAGATGATACAATTCTGGAGCGTCGTGCTGGAGCTGGGGGGGGAAGTGGTTGAAGCCTGTCCATCGATGGTTCATGAGTAGTTGGGGGATCATTCATGTAACTTACTTGGATGTGTCTCTGCCTGTGAATGGCTATGTACATATAGGCTGTGTCTAGACTGGCAAGTTTTTCCACAAAAGCAGCTGCTTTTGCGGAAAAACTTGCCAACTGTCTACACTGGCTGCTTGAATTTGCGCAAGAGCACTGACTTTGTAATGTACAAAATCAGTGCTTCTTGCGCAAATACAATGACGCTCACGTTCGGGCAAAAGCCCTCTTGCACAAATGTATTTGCACAAGAGGGCCAGTGTAGACAGCTAAAAAGTGTTTTGCGCAAAAAAGCCCCAATGGCTAAAACGGCGATCGGGGCTTTCTTGCGCAAAACCGCGTCTAGATTGGCACGGACGCTTTTCCGCAAAAAGTGCTTTTGCACAAAAGCGTCCGTGCCAATCTAGATGCTCTTTTCCGCAAATGCTTTTAACGGAAAAACTTTTCCGTTAAAAGCATTTGCGGAAAATCATGCCAGTCTAGAAGTAGCCATAGTGCCTTGTGTAAGTGTGAAGGCTTGCAGTTTTACATTAGCATCACACAGTGTGAAAGCCAGCCCAGGCATCAGGGTTTGTATCTAAGGGGAGCCTGTGGGGCATTGTGTGGGGCATTGTGGGATGGCTCCTGAAAGCCAGTAACAGTGCATATAAGCAATGCAATATCTACATTGATAATGCACCAGCTAAACTACATCAACCTTGACTCTATGCCACTCATGGAGGTGGAGATATTAAAGTTGGTATAATGAAATAGTTATGCCTGTGTAGACTTTTCCATAGTTAGGCTGACATAAGCTGCCCGTGTCAACCTAATTGTTGTGTAGATCAGACCTAGTTCTGACTATCTGAAATGCAGTTGTAGCTGGATCCCAGCATATTAGAAAGACAAGGTGGTGATGTAATATATTTTATTGGACCAATATTTCTTGGTGAAAGAGACAAGCTTTTGGGCTTCATAGAGCTCCTTCGCCACATCTGGAAAATTCTTAACAGTGTCACAAGGTGGAAAAGATTATTTAGCATAGCACATATTCTGAAAGACCATCCAAGATGAAGTGGCCTTTTAACATATCTCCAGTCATAGAGGGAAAGGGTGAGGAAGGGGAGCGAGGGTTAAAGGTTGTAGTAAAAAGCCATATATCTAGTGCCTGTTCAGTCCATGACTTTTAGGGTCTAGGAAAGTTAAGAATTTCAGTTCCAAAGCTCAGTGTTTGTAGGTGTTCTGTAGATTTCCTTTGAGCATGAGGACTGAGAGATCAGATATGGAGTGGACCATTTCATGATGCAATCTACTTCTCCTGTGGAGTGTCTTTGTTTGTTGAAGGTGGTCTTAAGTGTGTTAAGATGAAGATCCTCGAATTTTTCTTTGTAGCATATTATGTGGTATTTAAGAAACCAGCTATAGATTGCTTGGTGTATTTGTGGTTAATGAATCTGTGAAGGTAGCTGGGCAGATATATATTTTTTTGTATACACTGGTCTCTACAATTCCACTGTTGAAGCTGATTATTCTGTCCAGGAAGTTGATGCTTGTATGTGTGTGTTTCCTGGGTTATGTCTATACTACAGAGTTTTTTTGGAAAAACAACCATTTTTCCGAAAAAACTTCACTTACATCCACACTGCAATCACATTTTTTTGACAAAAAAAATCGAAAGAACAGAGGGGGTTTTCCGACATCGGTAATCCTCTTTCTATGAGGAAGAAGCCTTTTTCTGAAAGAGCTCTTTCAGAAAAAGGTGTGTGTGGATGGGGAAGTTCTTTTGAAAGAAGAGGAAAAAAGGAAAAAGCACAGGTGTCCCTGGTGGCCACTCCGTCCATAGTAATCACAGCTTAAATGCGAGATAGTGTCCATTCAGTAATCTCGCATCTTGTGATTTTGCTGTGTGGATGGTCTCTTTCAGAAGAAGTTTTTTCAGAAGATCTCTTTCAGAAAAGCTTCTCCCAAAAGAAGTCTGCAGTCTAGATGTAGCCAGGGAGAGTTTAATGAATGGGTAGATGTTGGTGAAGATGTGATGAAAATTTAAGATGGAGTGTAGTTTGGCTAGCCAAAGGATGAAAATATCATTAGTGTATCACAGATAGGTCATTAATTTTGTGATGCATTTGTCCCAAAATTCTTCAATGTGGCCCATAAAAATCTTTGCATATTGGGGAGACACTCTAGTACCCATAATTATTCCCAAGGTGAGGCTGAGGATAAAATGGATGATTTTGAGGATGAGTTTGGGGTGGATATTTGAGAACTGTTCACTCTCTTGTAAATATTTTAGGCAGATAGCTACACTGTCATACTAAGTGTTGTTGGGGTATAAGGAGGTGACATCCCTGATGACAAGAATAGTGTTCTGAGGGAGGCTGATAATGTTGTGGAGTTTCTAGAGGAAGCTTCTTGTGCCCTTTTATGTGGGGAGTGGTTTGAGTATGCTGTCTATGATTCCTAATATTCCTTCAGTAGGAGTTTGATGGCCAGATATGATGGGTTTGCCTAGGATTCTCTTGTTTGTCTATGTTGGGAAGCATGCAGGTGGGTTCCAGGGGGTGGAGAATGAACACTTTCTTTTGGAGTTATTTGGAGGAGGATTTGGTAATATCCTTAAATACTATCCGGAATTCTGGTGTGGGGTCTGCTTGTGTTCTTTGTAATACGTGTTGTTATTTGGCCTAGTTAATATAGTTCTTACAGTTGAGAATCACAATGGTGCTTTCTTGTCTTTTGATTTGACCAATATTTGTAGTTGGACTTTAGAGACTGTATAGCTATACTCTCAGTAGTGGAGAAATTGTGGTGTATGCAATGTGTTATGGATTTTAGAGTCAATTTTCTTCCGGAAGCAAACAATGTAATCAAGGGTGTGAATTCATCCACTTTGGTGTGTCTAATCAGAAAATTCTTTTTTTCCTCCCCTCAATGGGAATTTGGTAGTTGTGGGTGGTACACAATGTTCTGAAAGAATTCTTCGAGACAAAATCAACATAACAATTCTTCTAGTTCTCCATATATTAATATGTTATCAGTTTCTGCGGTGGGGAAAATTTTCAATCCCTTAAATTAATAATTCAGGTCCTGTTTGGAATAGTCTTGAAGAGCCTTTGAGCTTAAATTCATAACTTTTCTAGATACTAGAAATCATCAACTCAAGAGGGCTAGAGCATTTATGGTTTATTACAGCAATCTATAACATGCATGCTCCCTCATCCTCGTCCCCTCCCTTTCCCCCCTATGTTGGAGAGATGGTAATACAGTAAAACTCCAATTCTCCGGCATCCAGTGGTCCGGCACACCTGATAGTCCGGCACCAACTGGAACCTGGAAATGCTCCAGCCAGCCGGACAATTGGAGCTCCTGTGAGCCCCACGTGCGCTCACGGGCCGGGAAACGGAAGGGGAGGAGAGGGGAAGGGGATTATACCCTTGTGACGGGTCTGCTGGGACCCACACCGCGTCCGGCCGGGGGAAGGGGGCAGCAGGGAATGGCACGGCGAGGGGTGAACCCTCCACCATTTTGCAGGGAGGCGAGGGAAGCCCTGCACAGCCGCCTGCTACAGGCTAGCTGGGGCTGCAAGTGGCGGTGGAGGAGAAGGGGCGAGGCGAGGGGCGGTGCTGCGGGACCAACTTGGCAGCACCCCAGCTGCTCTGCCCCGCCGCTTCCCCAAGTCTGCCGCCGCTGCTTGCAGGCAGGCGGCAAACAGCAGTGGCGGACTTGGGGAAGTGGCAGAGCAGAGCAGCTGGGGTGCTGCTGGGTTGGTCCCGCAGCACCGCTCAGGTCCCGCAGCCCCTCACTGCACTGTTCCCCACCGACCGCCCCCCCCGCCGCCGGTCGCAGTGCGGGTCCCGGCAGACCCATCACAGCCCCCTGCCGGAGTACCTCCTGATACTCCGGCATATCTGATAATCCGGCACCCCCTGGGTCCCAAAGGTGCCGGATTATCGGAAGTCTACTGTATGCCACTTCACCTTAAATGACCCCTCAGAATAGGTTTAACTACTTATGCTACTCCTTATATGTTCCACCTTGTATTTAGCTGTGACACTGCAGGTACTTTTTCTGCACCTGAAGAAGAGCTCTATGTAAGCTTGAAAGCTGGTCTCTCTCATCAACAGAAAATGGTCCAGAAAAAGGTATTACCTCTCCAACCATGTCTCACTCACTCTTACATCAGTTAGTCAGACATAAATAACAAATAGTGAAACCAATTCTTTCCTCTTTTCTAAATGCAGAATTTCTGACAGGCTATGTCTAGACTGGCAAGTTTTTCCGCAAAATCAGCCGCTTTTGCGGAAAAACTTGCCAGCTGTCTACACTGGCCACTTGAATTTCCGCAAAAGCACTGACTTCCTACTGTAAGAAATCAGTGCTTTTGCGGAAATACTATGCTGCTCCCGTTCAGGCAAAGTCCCTTTTGCGCAAAACTTTTGTGCAAAGGGCCAGTGTAGACAGCTGAGATTTGTTTTCTGCAAAAAGCCCGATCGCGAAAATGGTGATCGGGCTTTTTCTTGACAGCGTCTAGATTGCCACGGACACTTTTCCACAAAAAGTGCTTTTGCGGAAAAGCGTCCGTGCCAATCCAGACGCTCTTTTCCAAAAATGCTTTTAACGGAAAACTTTTCCGTTAAAAGCATTTCCGGAAAATCATGCCAGTGTAGATACAGCCACAGATTTTTATTTGAATAAGCACATTTTCAAAGAAGATACACACACTATGAATAAATCCTAAAAGCTGTTTACGTAATCATAGGCACTACTGAACATTCTCAGCTACCTCACCTGTGTGTGTTTTTATATAGTTCCCATTTTGCTATAGATGCCCTATTTAATTGATAGCCTTACCCTTTTCCCCTTTTTCATTTCTTCTTACAGAAGAGGCCAGAAAAGTTTTTGAAAGTTCTAGTAACTCTTTTTAATGGGGCAACTGACCGTAGAAATACAGTCCACTGCAATTCATATATTTTTTGCAAATTTATAGACACGCAGGCATTTATGAGAGTGTTATATAGCCTATACTGTAATTACTAAAGCAATATCTTCTAGCTGTTATACACATTGTAGTTCTAGTACTTTCTAAAGTCTGCCAGAAATTTTCCATTTGGAAAATAGATAAAGTTATAGACTAACATTACTTATGCCCATTGGGCATAAAGATCAATGAGCTGTTCTTATTGCAGGATCAGGGCCTTTCATAAGACATCATCTAAGCTTTAGATATGCCATTTCCTTTACAGAAATTAAAAGTACTGGAGCATGTGCAGCACATTGATTTGAAGACTTTATTCATTTTTATTGTGTCCCATAAAAACTTTATATGGAGCACAAAGAATTAATATAATTAAATGACTGTCAGGGCATTACTTTCAATTGCAGCTGGGGTGGGGGGGGAACTATTCTGTTCTCGGGCCAGGAATTGCTGTCATTGGGCCTGAAACAGGCAGAAAACAAGAAAGAAGCAATACCAAATAAGAGATGAAGCAAATAACATGAAAAGTGAGGCAAGAGAAAAAAATGGAAGGAAAAGAATAAATAAATAAATAAATAAATAAAAAAGAATGTACATGAGATGGACAAAGAGTGGGAGGGAAATTTGCATTCCCAAAATCAACATGTTGTTGGTCCCTTTATTCTGCCTACAAGCAATACATTCAGGTGTTGGAACATAGCTGTGGATATAGAGACTGTCCAAATACAAGCTCATGTAATTAATAGAAAAAAATAGAATGCAAGAGGAAACAGAAGAAAAATCAGAAGCTACATTGACGCATCACATTTGGCATTATAATTATTTGTGACTTTCAAAAGACTTAGCTTCTTCCAATTCCCGTTTAGAGACCTTACCAGAACTCACTGTCAATTCCTTCACTAAATCTTTATTTAAAAGTAGACTGAACTTGAAAAGATTCAGATATGCATTTCTAGCAAGTAGGCAAGAAGTTTACATGATTAGTTCAGAATTTCTCTCAACCCGTCTAGCAAAGAAATTCAGCTGGTAAATTTGTGATTGCAGACACTCTTGTGAGATTCCCAAATACTTCTTAGTTTCTTTTAGGTCAATTAAATACCAAAAGAGATTATTTCTTAAAGTTTTGGGTTTGTATACATTTGAATTTTAGTTCTTTATGTTAATCAATTCCCTCATACCCTGATATAGATCTTCCCATGCAAAATTACAGCTTGAGTGTAGTCTGATTGTAGAAAAGAAACTACTGACAACCATTCCACTTTAAACCAAGTTATTGGAAATCTTACTCTGAAACAAGTTAAACATTTAGCAGCTCTTAATCCTTTCACAAGTCCTACTGTAGAACCAATTGCACTGACATTGTTGATACAAATGCCACTACTGATTCCTCGATGGGGACTGACTACTAATACCCCGGAAGGCATAACACCAATCTGTTGCAAATGGAAAGGTTTCAACCTTCAAATGCTAGTGGTTACTCACCCTTCACTGTGTATTGAGTAGAAAGGTAATGTGATGCAGCTGCTCACTTGGTCATGGTTTATGGGTAAATACTAACCAAATAAAACACGCCAACTAAACTGTTGCCTGATGTAACGAACCCTCAGCCTCGCCTCATAGGTCATGTGCTCCAGACCCCTAATCATTTTGGTTGCCCTCCACTGCACCCTCTCCAGTGAGTCCACTTCCTTTCTTTAGTGGGGGGCCCAGAACTGGATGCAGTACTCCAGATGTGTGGCCTCACCAGTGTAGGGGAATAATCAATTCTCTAGATCTGTTGGAAATGCTTCTTCTAATGGACCCTAATATTCCATTCGCCTTCTTGGCTACAAGGGCATACTGTTGACTCATATCCAGCTTCTCATCCACTATAATCCCCAGATCCTCTTCTGCTGAATTGCTACCTAGTCAGTCAGTCCCCAGCCTGTAACAATGCTTGGGATTCTTCCATCCCAAGTGCAGGACTCTGCACTTGTTCTTGTGGAACCTCATCAGATTTCTTTTGGCCCAATCCTCTAATCTGTCTAGGACACTCTGGATCCTATCCCTGCCCTTCAATGTATCAGCCTCTCCCCCTAGCTTAGTGTCATCCGCAAACTTGCTGAGGGTGCAATCCATCCCCTCATCCAGGTCATTAATAAAGATGTTGAACAAAACTGGCCCTAGAACTGATCCTTGGGGCACTCCACTTGAAACCGACTGCCAGCCTGACATTGAGCCATTGATCACTACCCATTGGGCCCTACAATCTAGCCAGCTTTCTATCCATCTTACAGTCCATTCATCCAATCCATATTTCCTTAAATTGCTGGCAAGAATATTGTGGGAGACCGTATCAAATGCTTTGCTAAAGTCAAGGTATATCACATCAACCAACTTGCCCATGTCCATAGAGCAGTCATCATAGAAGCTAATCAGATTGGTCAGGCATGACTTGCCCTTGGTTGACATGTTGACTATTCCTGATCACTTTCCCCTCTTCCAAGTGCTTCAAAATGGATTCCTTGAGAATCCCCTCCATGATTTTTCCAGGGACTGAGGTAAGGCTGACTGGTCTGTAGTTCCCTAGATTGTCCTCCTTCCCTTGTTTTAAAGATGAGCATTACGTTTGCCTTTTTCCAACTATCCAGGATCTCTCCCAATCTCCATGAGTTTTCAAAGATAATGGCCAAAGGCTCTGCAATGACATTTGCCAACTCCTTCAGTATCCTCGGATGCATTATATCAGGACTTCTGTATGTCTAGCTTTTCTAAATAGTTCTTAGCCTGTTCTTTCTCCACTGAGGGCTGCCCACCTCCTTCCCATACTGTGTTGCCTAGTGCAGTAGTCTGGGAGCTGACCTTGTCTGTGAAGACAGAGGCAACAAAATAATTGCTTTTCCCACATCATCTGTCACTAGGTTACATCCCTCATCCAGTAAGGGCCCACACCCTCTCTGATCACTCTCTTATTGTTAACTTGCCTGTAGAAACCTTTCTTGTTACCCTTTACATCCCTTTCCAACTGCAATTCCAATTGTGCTTTTGCCTTCCTGATTACTCCCCTGCATTCTCAAGCAATATATTTATACACCTCTCTAGTCATCTGTCCAAGTTTCCACTTCTTATAAGCTTCCTTGTTGTGTTTAAGCTCCCTGGTGAAATAATCAATTGCAGACAATTCTGTAGTATCTGGGTAGGTATTTAATATTTTACATATTTCAAGCTACCAATACAATTGTGCGATTGTATTGCCACTTTGTCACTTTTTAAAAAAATATGTGCTATATCTCACTTAGGTCTTATCTTCTTAGTCCACTGATATGAGTTTCTAGGCTAGAACAAATCTCAGAAATGTACTATGGTGAAATCTCAGTGACCTGAGCAAATGGACCAAGATACTTGCTTCTCTGCAAGATACATTGCATCAATAAGTCAGATACTGATGCAAATGACATAGCCTCTAGTAGTATTAATAGTATGTACAGAGTCACTGCTACCATCAAATATTTGTAAAAGAATTCTTCCTGAAGTCCAGCCCTGTGCCAAGTTGACAAAAATCAGATAACAATTCTAAGAGGCCCATCCTTTTTTCCTATCTTTCAAACTGTTTGGAAGTCAATATAGATTGCAAGAACTCTGTAGAAGCTTTCATCTACAATGGCACTTTGGTAACTAAGCTCCAAATTTCCCAAAGACTCAACAAAAGTGAGTAATTGACTCAGTGGGATTGCTCACATATATAAAGTTGTAAGGTAGAGGGTCTAATTTATGAAGAGACTAAAAGGTACCTGAACCTATTTGGGTAGAAAAAGAAGGAGAATGGGTGTGGGAACATCACAAGGTCCTTGTAAATTAGAAGGCACATGCAGTCTGGTACGACAGTTGGTAGCAAAAACAAAATGTGAGGAGAACATAGCTCTGTGCAGTTTGTCTGCAAACCAGGTACAGAGTAAGTGTCTTTGGGTAAGGAGGAAGAGTTGTTTCATTTGTTGAAAGCAAATAAGGTCCCAGCTGCAGCATGGACATTTTGGGTTATGAATCATAATTCCTCAAAGAGTTCTAAGTTGCTGTATATTCTTATATAATTCTTAGTTTAGTGTAAGGAAGAATCTCTCTCTTTTCAAACTGGGAATAAGAGACTTCTTTGTTCACCATTAAAATGCATCCTTACTGGTCAGTGTACTTAACAGGCAATCTGCATCAGTAACATTTCAGAACAGTTTGGGAAGGTAAAAAGATGCCTTTCAAACAATTGAGAAAGGCATAATGTAATTGCTCTGTTGGAATTTGGCCAGGCCATCAATGCTAACATCCCTACTCTTATGAAACAGTTTTCATGCTTGAAAGGTTAATCTGATAGTCAGTATACTTAGAAACACGTACACCCCAAGTTCACACAGCAGCTATGCTACAAGACCACATGAGTTGGGAAAATATTCTATTCCATATAGGTTCTTATGATATATTCTTCAATGCAGTGTCTGAGCACCTTCCAGTGGTACATTAAACAACATGATTAACATCTGTTATGGGATGCTTGTTCTCTCTTTCTCTCATTGGGAGAGAAACATGTGCAGAGAAGTGTGCTACTTTGGTTTATGGGGTATTATATTTTTAAATACATGTTGCCATGTGTTTATGTTAGGGAAGGCAAATATTCCTTGCATTTAGAGCAGAAGGTGATGAGGATTTGAATGCTACTTAGTTTCTGTGGTGCTTACTGCAAAATGTCAGAGTGGCCCCATTGTTCCATGCAGACACTCTATACTTCTGTACTAGCCAGAGTCTCCTAAGCACTGATGGCCAGGTAGGTCACACTGCTATAGTCCAGCCAGAGGAGCAGGAAGTGTGAATCACTTAGGCCAGACTGAGACAGAATCTTCTTCTCAACTGGCTATGACAGAAAGCTATACTCATGGATGTTGGCACATGAGAGCTTTGCAACAGTGAGGAATGTAAAAGCAGTTCCAAGCTACAGACTGAATTGACCAATTGTGGGTGCCTTCAACCAAAGACGATTGAACCATGGTTGCAAACTCTTCACAACTCTTTTCTCTGCCCATCAGCAACACCTCTGTCTTGCTCATTTTCACCTTCACCCACTCTTCTACATCCATAACCTGATCTCATCCAACCACATGGCCATATTGGTGGTAGAGGTGTGGCTTGTGGTTGTGGTGGTTTGTCATCTGTGCATTGCTCACATTAGAATCTATGTTGTCTGACCAGTTCATGTAGTGGCTGCTTGTAGATGTTTAAAAGGAGCAAAGAGAAAATAGATGCTTACAAGACCAAAACACGTCAGAAGGCCTGATACAGGTGGTGCATTTTCTCTTCATTACTTGTTAGGGAAGGAACGACTCCAAGCACTTTAGCACATTAGCCTGGACTCCTGCTACATTTCTCATAAAACACAGCAGTATCTCATGGTCAACACTGTTGAATACTGCTGATAATGGATGTCTGCCCTCTATCCATTGATAGCTTGGCATGCAAATGAACACAGTAAGGCACCAGTTTTTCTCAAGAATGTATATAGTGAGTACAGCCACAACAAGCAGCAGTTCATGTTGATTTAATTGTGCAAACAAACTGAAACTCTGCCAAGATGACAAATACACAGACAGTTTATTACTCCCTTTGAGTATTTTTAGAGTAGAAGGTGCATGTCATCTCAGTAGCAAAAATCCTTTTAATATTCTGAGAAATGTTTATAAATATGCAAATTTCATAACTGCCATCCTCACAAACATGCAAATATTAATTAATGGACACTCTAAACCATCAAACTTAATTTTTCTTTTAAGGTTCCAAATGAGTGGACCTATCAAAACATTGCTCTTTTTGATAAATAATGAAGAAGTCCCTAATATAATTTTGTTTGTGTATTAGGAGGAGATTTAAAAAGAAACCATTCTATTTTGACTAAGATCCAAGTGTGCTAGCATGTAGAAAACAGGATTTTTAAGACTCTTTTACACAGCAATTTTTATACATATTAAAAATAGAATTCAAGTTTTGATATACAATTAAAATAAACTAATTCTTTGCAAACAGTATTTTGTGAAAAAAATATTTGGGCAAATACTACAAAAACATTTCATTTTTTAGTTTAGTAAATATAAGCACTTTCCATTGGAAAGGGAAGCTATATCACTGATAAAACTATCAGTAACAAAGTACAAAAAGTAAATTAAATACTATTGCAAAGTAACTGCAAAGGCTAAAATAAAAAAAAGTTACAAATTGTGTTTTCTAAAAGAAAAGGCTCACATATATAACTTCCTTTTTTATATAGAAGCCAGAGGATTCTAGTATTATGAAGTAGTTGCAGAATTTTCCAAAAGCTTCAGACCATAGGAAAGATTTTTTTTGTTATCATTAGAACAATATATGCCCATAATAATATATGCCCCCTGAATTCCATGGCTTTGTGCTGAATGCTAGAATTATTTTAATTTCCATACTTCTGACCTGTTGATCAGCAGTCGTAATACAACACATTACCAGAACTTCATTATTATTGTTATTTTTTCTTCAAAATATTATACACTTCATTCATGAACCGACCTGTTTTGGTGAAACCCCTGGCAGAAAAAAGAAACATCTTTCAGTTAGCCCTTTCTTTTGGAGAGAAAATACTCCAGGCATTCAACATTGTTCATTAATATTAATAAAAAAATCATAGCTGCTTATACTTTCCTTTGGAATTTTAAATAATTATTTAATACCCATACTACTATTTTCTATAGCCAACACATAAAAATACCATCAAAGGGATAATTACAAGTTGTAAAAAACCCAACACACAACCCCTCACCAAGCACTGTAAAAACCTTCAGTTTTATAAGCCTCATGTTAGCCTCTCCTCTGCCTGTCCACTCTAATTTAACATAGAAAAGAGAGTAATAAACCTAAGCAGTGTGTGTTCCTTTAATATAAGGACATAAAAATAAGGTACATCTGAAAGAATCAATTATTTCAGACCGCAGTAGGATTCACTGCACATTCTATGAGACCCACTCTATTTTACAGTAATATTGTTAAATACCAATGACAGTACAAAATGTAACCCATTTGGAAAGTCAATTTATTTTTGATATACAGGGCATCCCCACTATAAGTTGCCCTGATATATATCGGTTCTGCACAAAAATAATTGACGCTAGTAGGAACTGATGCATTATACGTCCTCCCATTCCCCACTCTTAAGTCATACAACCCCTTTCCCCGAATTTGTGCAAATTGAAGTCAGCCATGGGAAAAAAATTCCCCACTTCAAGTCGTTTCACTACACAACCTCGTTTTTTGGAATGTATCTTGGATGTATAGTGGGAATGCCCTGTACCTAACATGGGGCTGGATCACAACTCCTCTGGTCCCCACCTCCTTATCTGACTACCTCCTTATCTCCCTTGATTAATCTGCCTTCTGCCAAGCAGAAGGGAGGTGAAGGGGCAGGGAGAAGAAGGCAGTTCAACAACTTCTGCACATTGTTTCCCATAGGCTCAGTGGAGCTATCTGTGTATTCTGGCATCTGTACTTTGGGGGTGGACTGAGTGAATTGGAGGGAGAAGTCTGCGAGCCTAAGGGGACACATCTTTCTCTCTTCCTCCACCAATCCACTAACTTTATTACCCATAAAAGTTAGTATAAATCTAGCCTACACCGATCAGAAATGAATTTTGCATAGGGACTTAAATGAGAATTAAAGTGAAGTAATGTCTTTTATTGTAACACTTTCTGTTGGTGAAAGAGACAAAGCTTTCAAGCTACATAGAGTTCTTCGGGCATTTTGCTTGATAAACCAATCATTTCAAAGCACAAGGGACAGCTTGAAAGAGCAAAAGGAGACATTTATGAAAGGAAGTGAAAAACTAGTGAAAGAAAAAGTGGCATCACTGGTCACTTCCTTCTCTGTTCCACCTCCCTTTTCCACTTTAGGGGTATTTCCAAAGCACATAACGGGGGGAGGAGGGGAAAGAATAGTGCAGTAGAATATGGGGCAATTCAGAAATCCTGGTCCAGTGGAGCAGCTGCTAGAAGTCTTTACTAGCGAGTGTTAATTACAGCAGCCCATTGATTATTTTAAGTTTGATAACGAGCCAAACCAACCCTTAGCTGTCTCTGGGGAGGCAGAGGAGGGACAGAACAGTGGGGTAGCTCCTCTTCTCCTGCACCAGTTTCAGTTTGACCAGATCCAAGGAACTGACCCTTTAAGTGTTTCACTCTAGATTCAATGGGGTACATCTACTATGTATGCTCAGTATGCTGTTATCATGTGTTCATAACTCTGATCAATCAACCCCCCCGTTTCAAGTAAGACAAAGGCATGTACACAATTTAAATTCTCAGACTAAAATGCTACCTGAAAGTTTGTTTCTTAAAGGAACTAAGCATTTGTTTTTTCTACCACATATGACCACTACAAGGAAAAACAGTGATCATATTCAAAGTTTCCAGGAAAAAGAAATCTTCACACAAACACTAAGTATAAAAAAATAAAATCAGCCTCAAAGATCAACATTTTGTTAAATTATATTTGTGCTAAAATAGATAATTGTAAGGGAAATTATTTTGCAACCTTAACTTTAGTGATGAGTACTAGGCACCCAGTCTAATAGAAGACAAATAGAATTAGCTACATCACAATCAATCATAGCTTGAAGTGTACTAATGCAGCGATACTCAGACCTCGTAGTTCAGGTGTCAAATTAATTCAGGAGCCAAATTATCTCACTAGTGTTCATTCCTTGTTTCATTTACACACACTATATAAATATATAGTATTCTCACAGCAAAATAACTGACCAAGTATTGTTTTACCACCTACAACTGGTTAATAAAATAACAAAAGCTTCCTGATGGGTTAATAATTAAAGCACACAACATTTTACAATCATGAGCTGCAATGGTCTGCAGGAGACGCATTAAAAGAACCACTTGTGGTTCTTAAGCCTCAGTCAGAGTATCGCTATTCTAACCTTTCGATATATCAGATGGAAATCTTCTTTCCATTAGCATAATAAACTGATGTCATGTAATGAAGAACTTGAAAATGAGATGTAATTAAAAAATATATGAGAATAGATGATCTAATGAAAGAAGAGGTAGAATCAACAAAGTCTTCAAAGAACTTGAAGTTATTTCCCTAAGAAATCCATCACTTATTTTGAACATTTACATAAAAATGCATTAGTGATTCACACAGTATGAAAACATGGATGAGATTGGTGGTGTTACATCCAAGGGGCAGGGGCACAAGATAAAAATCTAGTTTAGATGTGAGAATGTCACTTTTTGAAGAATCTCACTCTTTCCGGATATCCTCAGAACTTTGACTGGCATTCTTAAACAGTGTTTCATCTTAGTGTTTCATCTTATGCAACCAATTCTAAAGTGATATTCTTTTTAGCCCTATACTTCCTATAACAAAATGTAGAAAAGTATGACTTGGATATAGCACCAAGCCTTTTTTGGTAAAGCACTGAACAGACTTTTTCACATATTTAACATTACAAGAATGATAGATAAGTTAGCTACTCAATAAGAAGAAGATATCACTGCTAAAGTAGTAATTAGCTCGGAGAATCTATTGAAATAATCTCATTGCTCAGTTCCCTAAACAAACTTTCTCTGCCCATTCATTGTTCAACTGTGGAGACTGATCTCACGGGACCTCTGCCCTCTCAGTATAAAGCCTTTCCTGGAATCCAGAGCCATTTTGCTGCTTCTGTTGCCTGGGTCTTCCCTACTGTAGTTGAGATATATTGAGTTGCATTCCCAAGATGCTGTAGGACTCACAAATTATCTGTTCTTTGGATCAGGAGTCTGATTTTTCTAATTCCACTGGGAAAGCACAGTTAAGATTAAAAGAAGCAAATAGGAAAGTTGAAAGTTTGCCACAACTTGCCTGCAGTATACAGTGCAGATAAAGCTAGGTATATGTCTACAATGTAATTAGATATCTGCAGCTGGCCCCTGCCAGCTGATCTGGGCTCTGGCTAAGGGGCTGCTTAACTGAGATGTACATGTTCTGGCTAAGGCTGCACCCTGAGCTCAGAGACCGTCTCACCTCAAAGGCTCTTAGAGTTCAAGCTCCATCAAAAGCCCAAAGGTCTACACAGCTATCAGAGAAATCAAATCAATACATTTTTATTGGTGATCCTAATTAAGATGTTGACTATGTATTATAACGAACCGAAAAAAACAAAACACCTTACTCTCAATTTCCCATTAGAATCTCCCTAAAACATTAGGATGTTATTTGCAATACTTAGTCCTGCCATGAGTGCAAGGAACTGGATTAGATGACCTCTCAAGATCCCTTCCAGTCCTATGATTCTCTCATTCTCTATTACCCAGAGCACAAAAAATGCCAAGACATGCTGTCCCTAAATAAAATCTTAGTTATTCCTGCTTCCTCTTTGAACATGTCCACCTCAGTAGCATTGTGGGATGCCTCGTGTGTGTTATCTTGTCACCCTTAAACAATTCCTGTTTTCATACTACTTCCATATTATCAAAAAATTCCCAGTACAATCTCTTACAAGGCTTGTATTTGCTATCACTTGATTACTTAGAAACCACCATTAGACTTCAGTCATTATGTTTGAAGGTAAATCAGTGTGTGATTCACTTCTAATAACTTGTGGACTAATCTATAGCTATTAAAGCTCCTATCCTAGGGGCTATGTCACAGTGATCTTCTTACCGCTGTGAACTGAGAACAAACAAACATCTCTTCTGTTTAGGAAAGCTAGCAATTCATGTTGTGAATTGATTGTCGTTGTTTCCACAGCACTTGAAGTGACTATTCCATTGCTAGAAAAGGGAAAGGAAATGGCATTATTATGGGATCATAATAATTGACAAACCACTTCTTCCATGGATCTCAACACCTCATTGAAATATATAAGCATAGTTGCCCCAGTAATCACAAACAGAAAAATGGGACGGAAAAATCAATTGAGCTTGGCAAGCTCACAAAGCAAATGACTTGTAGAGCTAAAATGTGAATATATGTCTTGACTCTCATGGTTATTCAATAGTAAACATTTCAAAATAACACCCTTTAATGTATCCAACCTGCATAATTTCCTCCTAACTGCTACTGGTAATGACCATGAGCAACAGGAGCTTGCTCAGGGTGAATGCAATAGCAATCAGGTATTGACTAATGTGTAAATTGAACCAACCATCTTGATGTTTAGTTCTATATCATAACCTCTAACTGAGCTTAAACAGTTTCTCATTACAAAACCCCATGTTTCATTGCAACATTTATTTCCATATTACACACTGTTATCACTGAAAGCATCTAACCAAATGAGATCATAGGTCACATGCCCAGGAAAAGAAATGTGACTACTGTTTTCTACTGTTTGTGTCTCCATGCCTCATGATTGAATGAAGATTTTCTTGGTCCGAGTTCTTTGCATATGCTGGACTTCAGCTTACCACTATTTGTTTTAGTTTCTCTCAACTTTAAAAAAAAAGAATCAGGCCATTAAAGAGAAAATTATTCAGGATAAGTTTGCTCAGTTTCCACCTGTATTGCATGTAACAAGCTTTTGTTTTTGTATGTGCCTTTAATGTTCAAAGATCATAACTCTTACAGAAAAAGGGATTATTTCAAATCAACAGTAGTGGCTTTGATTAAGAGCTCTTGTACCTCCCTAGACTCGAAGATCCTGAGGAAAATAAGGTATTCCTGATTATTTGGGAAATAATTGGCTGTGTCTCAGATAAGATCTTTCTCTATATTTTGGCCAATAACCTGCTGTGCATGACCTCTCCATGATAGAAGGCATGCATAACACAGATGCATTGGATGGAGGCATCCTATCAGTCAGTGGGTATCTTCCAAGTTGCATTTGCCCAGGATACATGCATTGGAATGATTATGAGTTTCCTTTCAATAGGAAAGATCACCCTGATAAAATGGGTGGTTTTAAAATTATTTTTTGTTTACAGGTATTCCACATCCTTTTTTCCTAATTTAATTCTACTAAGAAGAATGAGAAGGAGTTGGCAGGGTAGATAGAGAGCAAGGTAGAAAGAGATGTACATACAGGTTTGGTTAGCTGCATGGAGGGAAATATCTAAAGACCACATGCTTTAGTGACAACCACATGCTGGCCACAAAATTACCAGAGTACCTGTCTTTTTTTTCCCTCTTACTGATGTTTCCTTGCAGTTCAGTCAGGCTACTTGCATCATTGCAGAGCTATACATCACATAGCCTATGCAGACATCTGAACCATAAGAATGGTCATACTGGGTCACAGCAATTGTCTATCTAGTCTAGGATCCTATCTTCTGACAATAGCCAATACTAGGTTCTTCAGAGGGAACGATTAGAACGGGCAACCAATCCCCTCATGCACTCCCAGCTTCTGGGAATCCGAGTCTAGGGACACTGAAAAACTGCTGAGCTGGAATTCATATGCAAATTTGACACCCTAAACCAAGGTTTAAGTAGACAGCTGGAGTGGTTCTCACATTACAATAGGTAATTTCCTCTTCAGGTACTCTCACTACTCTCACCTTCTCATCACTGTTGGAAATAAGTCACATCTACTCTGATTTAATTTACAATGATGTCACACTCCCATCTCTGTATCCTTTTTTTCCCTTTTTTCTTTTCTCTTCCGCATCTAAGGAAGTCAGTTTTAGCTCATGAAAGCTTGTGCCATAATACCCTAATAAATGTGATAATATTTAAAGAGCCACCAGACTCCTTGTTGGGTTTTTTGAGAGGATGGGGCTGCTTCCCAGCCCATTCTAGCTAACAACCATTGATGGACCTAATGGATGCACTCTATGAACTTATCTTCTTTTTAAAGAACACTGCTATAGTTTTGGCCTTCACAACATCCCCGGGCAACAAGTTCCAAATGTTAACTATGCATAGTATGAAGAAATACTTTCTTCTGTTCATTTTAAATCTATGAATTTCATTTGGTGACATCCCCCCACCCCCGGCATGTTATTTGAAGGAGCAAATAACAGCTCCTTATTCACTTTATCCACAACGTTTATGATTTAATATACTGCTAAATATCCCCCTCTGAGTTCTCTTTTCCAAACTGAACACTCCCAGTCTTTTTTAATCTCTCCTCATTCAGAAGTTGCTCCATATCCTTAATGATTTTTCCTATCCTTCCCAATTTTCTTGTACCTTTTTCAAATTCTAATATATTTTTGTTTAAAATGGAATGACCAGAACTGCAGTCAGTATTCAAAGTGTGTATATACCACGGATTTATAGAGTGGCATGTGGTCAGTCGATAAGGGGATCGTTGAGGTATTCCATTATTACTGAGTTATTTTATTTTATAGCTTCTCTAATCTCTGAATATTTCACAATCTTCCTCACTATACTTGTTTATGGATATAAGCACATATAAAATTTGTCATTTTTTAGCTGTCTGCCATTATGTGATACAAGTGAATGAGATTCTCTTTCATTTGGCTGTTTCTCTTTACTTCTTCCTACCTGTACTTTATCAACTACCAGCCTCTCTTCCATTCTAGGATATAGAGAATCCCAATTAATAGATCCATAAGGATATGTCTTGAAAGGCAAAAGGAGTGTATGACAGTAATAATAGTTAAATCAAGTTATCTTAACATGCCTGAAATGCTTACCAAGATACAATTTAGAACGTCTGAAGTTCTATTGGCTGAATGTATTTTAGCCTATGTTCCCCACAAGCCAGCACTGTGCCTGCTAAAAGTTTCAGACACATGAACCTGCATCACGATGGGGCTTTTCTATCTCAATAAACCAGCTCAGTTCACTGTTGAGCTAAAGACTGACATTACTGAAACACACCCTTTTTATCTTTCAAGATAGAGCCTTAGGGACCATGTTTGTGACCAAATAAATCACATTAGTTTGTAAACAGCTTAAGGAATTCTGGCTCAAGTCAAAACGTCCTGCTACTTCAACAGAACTGCAAGCAATTGGAGTTCTGCATTTAGTGAACAGCTTACTAGAGCTCACAGGCAACCTGATTCAAAAGTCCAGTCAATTCCCATTGCCTTCACAGTCTTTGGATCAGTTCAAGAGTAATTTAATCACTATGTGCTAAGCATACTCAGGAAAATTCCTCTATCTATAGGATAAAGGCATAAACAGGCAGAAATTTAAGTAACCAGTTTCATCTTCCATAGGAAAAACTGAAATATTTATTTTAGGAAAGGTCTGAGTAGCCCTGCAGCTGCAGTGTTATTTGTATGGACAAGCTTCTATACCCACTGGAGCCTCACTTATATAATTTACTAGCTCTGCTTGGGCACAGGGGTCTCCTGAACTAAATAATTTGCTGGACTGAGGCCTTGATTTGTAAAGACTTAGTCTTCTGACCAGCCAAAGCCCATCTACTGAGCACCACTTTGCCAGTAACATACTTCATCCACCCAATTCAGCATTTCAAGAATACCTGATTTCACAGAAGAGATGAATGCCTTTTCTCCTTTTAATATTTCCAGATTGCCTCATATAAGAATGTTATGTGAGTCTATTTGAGGTCTTTTTTGCTCTTTAAAAATCACATCATACAGAATATATAAAATAAACATACATTGGACATATTCCATTTTTGGCAAAATATATCCCATAACTTAATAAACTCTAATACAAATATGTTATTTGATATAGTAATGTAACCGGCACCAAGCAGATTTGAACTTGGGACTTCTGGAGCTTACTATAAGAGCCTCTTCCCCTTGAACTAAAAGCCAGCTGGCTGTCAACCCATGCTGTAGCGGTCTCTTGGTCTTAGCTGTTGCTGTGGTCTAGATGCCAATGCATGGGACAGTGAACCACACTAGGTATGTGGGTTGCACTTCTCCAGTCCAGCACCTTTGGGACCTGAGCAGTACCAAAACAGAGAATTTACCAGACCACTTAACTCAATATTGTCTAGCAGCATTACCAACACTTCTACTGCTTATTGGGCTCTTCAAGGTCATTTAGGGGTAAATTAGAGCTAAATAACAGTATAGACATTGAAAGCCAGAACTGTTGGCTGTAAACAAACTTTATGGCATGTGGGAAACTCAGCCACACCCATGGTAAGTGGACATGCGGCTAACTAATATCATGCCAGACTATGGATGTTGCCGGACCACAGAGGTTCAACCTGTAGTTCATATTTCACTGGTATCTTTAATATGTCATTAGCAATACCAATAGCCAGCTATACAGATTTTATGAAACACTTCTCTGTTGGAGGAACACTTTACAATAGTAAAATTCATTTCACTTATTTATTTTGAATTATAAAAATACAGAAATTGACCAGACTCATGGTGCATAAAATAAATAGTATACTTTGAAGTTTTTCATTGTAATAAGTTTCCCATTGATCAATATGCAAAATTTATTAATAATGTGTCAAATTTGATTTTCTATATTTCCTCAATTAATCTTTCACATACTGTAATTATTAAACTATTATTACTACTATATGCATTCACAGGGCAGCCCTCTTCACTGTGGCTGAGTACAGCATGGTATTTGGATTCTGCCCATGCCTCTTCCTAGTAAACCAGAAGGTCTGTTATTTAATTACATTAGGCACAGTTTCATTCCAAGAGCAAAATCCTTTACTTCCACTTTCTGCTCAGAAATTTAGACACTGGGGATGGAATCCTGGCACCATAAAAGACAATTAGAAAACTCTCAACCAGGGAAATATAGAACACTGACTGCCTGGTCACAGCCTCTCAATGATTTTTTCCCCATAAATGTTACCTGTAGCATCATTAAGCAACATCTAACAAATATAAAAACTCACATGCAGAGGATGATATTCCCTACTTTTATAATTATTCAATATATACTGCCAAAACATTGGGCCTGCAACACTTACATAGTAGAGCAGATCACACCAAAATCCAAAAAGAATAAAAGTCCTTTCTTTACCAAACAAAATAATTTCTCTCTCTCTTATTTGACATTATGAAATGGAGATTAAACAGTGAAAACAGACACAAAGCTAAATTATTTTGATCAATTTGGTGTTATTTTTCTATGTCTCATAATGAAAGAAATAGTGGTAAATGTCTGGCACCATAAAGGAAGTTAAGGAAGGGCATCGGAGAAAAACAGAGCCGTTGTCGAATAAATTGTAATTTAAAGGGCCAAAAATCTCAATTTAGTAGCTACTAGACTTAAAAGGATAATCATTTTTGCACCATTTCCTTCCACAATAAAATCTATATTTTATTCTTTTGGGAAGAGCAGTCTTATTTGTGTCACTTAGTGTCCTACAACACCACAGCAGCTCTAAAGTCAATAGCCATTCAGACATTTGGGCTTTATTTCTGAAAATCAAGCAATAATTGACAAGAAAAATTAAAATAAAATTGGCCTATATATAATATATAAATGATCTAAAGTTGCCAGGTATACTAACAGAGTGAAATATTTTTATTTTAACTCTATCAGCCTTTATAAGGCCATTTCTCATTTTTTTTTATTTAATGCAAAAGCAAATTTGAAGTAATATGTTTCATGTAGGAAAACATTTCAGCATTAATCTGAACCAAATGTATTCAGTTTCTGTACCAAATGTAAAAAAGTTCAGGCACATAGCTCCTGTTCTCATTGTACCATTAGCAGCATTTCCCAAACTGTGACCAATCCATGGCCAACTTCAGAGTACACTGACTCCAAGATGGCAGACAGCTAGGGCACAGCTCAGAATCTAGCCACTGAGATTAGAGTGGGTTTAAATACTACTTTTCAGGTTCAATAGCATTATATACCCACATCACAAAGGTGCAAATAGACACACAAAGTGCAATAGAAAACAATGCCTTAACCAAGGTGGGCAACCTGCGGCCCATGGGCTGCATGTAACCCCTTGGAGTTCTGCATGTGGCCCACAAGACATTTTGTTTACCATTTCCCATGCACAGGATTGTCAAATTCCCCTGATTTCCATCCACATAATTTTTTCTTACCAATATTGCTAAAGTACAATGCACACAAAGCAAGGCATGTGAAGGGAAGTGCATGCTGATTGCACACATTGACTGCAAAAGTCATGCACTCTCTGTACAGCCAATCAAAGCGCTGCTACAGTTCAATCAACACACTCCACAAATTGTAGGTACACAAGCACAGTTAGCAAAATTACCCTATTGCCCGGAGATCATGTTGGTTACAACAATCTTGTAGCTCACTGTGATGGGGTGAACCCGTCCCCTCTCGCGGGCCGGAGCACACCCAAGGCTCCAGGCCCGGGGATAGACCGGCATGGCCACCCCCCCGGCAGTGCCACGCATGCACCCTGAGCCACGCGCCGCATTCAAAAGTGGCGCCGGCCCAGCTGGCCAGGGAGAGAGCGGCGCTGGCTCAGCTGACTGGGGCGGAAGCAGCTGGAGAGGCCGGGGCCAAGGCAGAAGCGGCCAGAGATGCCGGGGCCGGGGCGGAAGCGGCCGGGGACGCCGGGGCCAGAACAGGAGCTGCCGGAGACACCGGGGCAGGATCAGAAGCCGCCAGAGATACTGGGGCAGGCTGGGAAAAAGCCGGGGAGGCCGGAGCCAGGGCAGAAGCGGCCGGGAGCACTGGGGCTGACGCCAAGGCAGACGGAGACGCTGGGGCGATAGCCACCAGCGCGGCCGAGCCCAGGACCCAGGCCCCAGGGCAGAAGCAGCACCCACAGGTGCCGGAGCGGACCCTTCCAACCCCTGAGGGGCACACCCGGCGGAGGAGCATTTGAAAGTCGTAGGAAGCAGTCCCAGGATGGGGGCGCCGACACGGATGGCAACCAAGCCCCCCCGAGAGGGGTGGTGAGTGATTCGCGTACAACTCACCATTCGGGTGAAGTCGGTGTGGCCTCACCTTAGGGTCCTGGGGCTGGAGCCCGGGAGCGGGGAAGGGCCCGAGTTCCCCTACCCCACATGAACTAAATGCTGTAAAGACGATGGAGACCATCCTTCGGGAGGGATTTTCTTCCTATGGAACTCTTGTGAGTGACGGGGAGACGGAAAAGATGCCCCAAAGCGGATACGGACTATACCCCGTCACTCCTAGCCGCCGTGAGGGGACAGTCGGCTTGCGGGGAAAGTAGGCTACACTACTGCGGGCTCACCCCTTTTATAGGGGCACGCCTATCCCCCAGGATTTACAAGCCCAGATTAAACCAGGGATTGGGGCCTCCGTGCCGTTAACGTGGGTGCCCCAATCCCACATACCCTGGGGGTGGGAGCATGACACTCACCAAGATGGAGGGCCACTTATGCAGGCCTCTCACTAATCTAGGTTGCCCATCACTGCCCCACAAAGCCTAGAAAATGTCAAAGATATATTTCCATTATATTTATGTTGTCCTTTGTTATCCTAAAGTTTGGGGTACTGCTGGCGTTTTTGGAGGTAAAGGGGCAGGCACAAGCAAGACCAATCAAGTACTGCTGTAACTGCTTTCTGGCCTTCCCAGAAAAAGGGCTGGGGACAAAGAAGATGGAAGGAAAGAGTCCTCCTCCACTCCCCACACCCTTTAATCAAGTGCTTGCTGCGTATAGCCAATAAAGGAGTAATTTGACAAGTGACAAAGCTAGTGCTCTATGCTGTCAGCGTTATTAAAGGGTGAGCAAGGAAATCATGGGGTCGAACAGGAAGAACTAATTGCTGAGTTGTATGACAACATTTGTTTTTTCCATCGTGGATATGGACATTGCAAAGTGTAGACTGCCACAGGGATAAATGCACTGGTCCTTCATTACGCATAGCGTAAGTGCAATCAGAATGATTGAGTGGTGATGTTCAGGAATGCTAAGGGGTTGCAGTGCTGCAGAAACAATTGCAATGCCAAAATGCTCTGGTTCGACACATCCTAACTTTCATCCCCACAAGGGAAGGACAGGATAGTATTAGAATTATAACCAATGACCCTACACTGTGCATACTCACTAAACCATTAGAACTCACCCTCACCTTTGTTCTTCATTGTTTATTTTCTTATTAATGAAGCAAAGTGATTTAATAAATACATCTGCAAAAAACCTTGATTAATCTCTAGTAAGAGCAGTGGGATAAAAAAAAGACTATGTAAAATATTTCAAAGTTTAAGGCCAAAAAGGACCATTATTAGGTCATCCATTCTGACTTTCTGTAAATATCACAGTTCATTAAATGTCATCAAGATACCCATAATTGAGCCCAAAAAGTTCAGTTGGAATGGAGCATTTCAGTCCTCAAAAGACTAAAATATTGTGTGCCATAGAAAGCAAACAGGGGAGCCTGAAGCCCCTGCAAGTGAGGGAATTGATTAGCTGGGATACATACAGATGACCCTACCAGATTATTTATTCCCCATGCTGCAGAGGAAGGTGAAATACCCTACTCCACCAGTTCCTTGCCAATGTGACCGGAGAGAAAATTCCTTCCCAACCCCAAATCTGAGGATCACTTCTGGCCTTGAGCCTGAGAATGACGACACATCAGCCAGACAGCTAAAGGTTTTCTACATGGAGCATTCAGTCTGCAGCAAGCTTGACTGTGATCTACCTTGCACTAGCCTGCCATGGACTAACTATCAGTGTGGACCCTGCATTAACAGTTCATTAATGTGCTTTCATCTAGTCCCATTTCAAAGAAGTCTAGATCAAAAACACTGGATTCCTGGATTATTGCAACAGTCTGGCTTTGTCTACACTTACAAAGTTTAAAGTGCTGCTGTGGCAGTGCTTTAACACATCAGTGAGGTCATGACACTAGCCCTGGGAGAGCTCTAGGTAAATCACCTGCACAAGGGGCATAGCTAATAGTGCTGGGAATCTGTTTACACTGGTGCTTTACAGGTCTGAAACTTGCTGCAGTCGGGGGAGGGAGGGAGGAATTCACCCCCCTAACAGAGCTACAGCACAGTATCTTGCCAATGTAGACAAGCCCTCTGCAATCCACCAATCCTCCTTTTTTGTCCTAGGACTGTTGAGGTGTTCAGATCTGCTTTGAATAATCCCTTAAAATACACACTGTGTATGCTAACCCATCGGTTGAACCTTTCATTTAGCTGCGAGACTTGGAGCAACTTTCCCACACTTTAAGAAGATTCCTATGTGGCTTGAATGCATCTCTCTCTCTCACCAACACAAGTTGGTCCAATAAGAGGACTCTCTAGTTTTACTGATGCTGCTTCATATGCTCCTTTGTTACAGATGGTAAGGTTTCTATTCCATCCACAACATTATATAGGATGGCAACATCCTACTACAGGTTGGACCTTGTTGGTCTGGCACCTTTGAGACCTGACTGGTCCCAAATAAGGTGATTTGATGGACCAGGGAAGGTCCTTCCCCTCATGGCTGTGCTGCCACTGGGCTAGGGCTCCAGCCTGCCCCTGCTGCTGCCTCAGCCCCCCAAGGCTCTCCTGGTCCTGCTACTGCCGGGATTGGACTACCACAGTGTAGCCAGACAGGAACCCCCCCCCCCACCCGCAACATCCATCTTGCTTGCCCCTTTTAGGTGCCTCAGAGTGCACAGGGCACATAGAGCAATAAAATCAGCATAGTCTTTGAAGCCTTGACAGAAGGCCTAGATATGCTGGCTGCTGTGACCCTGGATGGCTGTAAACAGAGATACGCCAATTGTTGACCTGCAAGAGGCTGCGAGAACTGAACTGCCCTTGGCTAGCACTGATATTGATACGATCACACAACCGTCCTCGGGGAGGAGGAATCGCCCGCTGAGCAAAGAATGTCCAGTACTCGCAATTTAGTTCTCTCTCTTACAAGTGTAAATTAAGTTCACAACTCCCTTGTAAGAGCTGGCGTCACAAAGACGAACCAGCACAATTTGGCACCATAGATAAGAAAGAGAATACGTGACCCAACGGATATAAAGATGGGTCTAGCATCACACTCACTCTGAGCATCAATCTACCATCTACCTGCTAGTCGGGTTAGGTGATTGCCTCCCGAGGTCCACATGGGGACGCCCAGCCTCGTATTCGTCTTTCCCGGGGAATTGAGTGACCGGTCCTGGCCTGACACGCTGGAATCGAGGGACGCAGAAGGGGGTAGAAATTGTACCTGTATGTGTCCTTTTGTTTTAGTGCATGCATAGAATAGAGCTCTATGGTACCATTAATGGTACCATTATTTTCTATCTTCCTTTTCCTTTGTAACCATTTTAAGATCTGTATTTGCTAGCAGTTAAGAAGCAGAACAATAGCCACTGTAACCACATGCTTTATAAGCCTTTTAATAAACCTGTAACTGTTTAAGCTTTTAACCTGACTCCTCCTGTTGCTGTAACAGAACCAGACACAATCAAAAGAACTCCAGCCAATCATAGGGGCAGACACAGGCAGAGCTGGGCGTTTGGGTTCTGTCGCCTCCACGGGACAGACCCTTGGGGCACCCGTCGGCCTTCCCTAAGCCACCCACTGTGAAGGGACCTTGCATCCTAGCAGCTAAAGACTCGGGTGTAATAAGCTCTCCCTGCGAACTCTTGGGGCACCTGTCAGCCTCCAATAGGCTGCCTGCTGCGAAGGGACCCTGTCCTAGCAGTCAAAGACTCAGGTGTAAAACTTGGGGCGCCCGTCAGCCTCTAATAGGCTGCCCGCTGCGAAGGGACCCTGTCCTAGCAGTTGAAGACTTGGGTGTATAACACACACAGACCACACGCACTGCCCTGACCATCGGCTGACACACAGACAGAGCTGCACAGCCAGGGCAGAGTTCCACAGCTGCGTGGCTCTGAAGCAGGGGCCAGAGCTCTATGGACAGAGTGGAGGGATGGGGCTGGTGCTCCACGGCCTGGGCTAGAACTTCCTGACTGCTGCTGGGGCAGGAGTTCCCTGGTCACTGGAGCCAGAACACAGATGGAGCTCCACAGCCAGGGATGGGGCCAAAGCTCCCTGGCTGCTGCTGGGTTTGGAGCTCCCTGAGCAGGGCTGGAGGTCCATAGCCATGACCAAGCTAGAGCTTCCTGGCTGCTGGAGCCAGGGAGCTCCGCTGGGACCAGGGAGCTCCGCTGGGACCAGAACTCCCTGCCACGCCACTCGTCCTCCTCCCCCCGCACACCGCACACACACTCTGGGCTCCCAGCTGAGTTGTCAGTGCCCCTTACAGTCCACCTGCCCCACCACCAGACCTCCCACTTCCTGGGCTCTTTGATCCAGGAACATCTGTGGTCCATGCTGGACCACGGATGTTGCTGAACCAGTGAGTCCTGGTTAAGGGAGGTACAACCTGTATTTCATTATGAATATTGAAGTGTGTATTGAACATTTCTGAGTCTTCTACATTACTGTTTACAATTCTATCATCTGCCTCTACCAGTGGACTTACAAGAAACCTAAGTTTTTTTCTTGTTCATAATATATTTAAGAATGAATTCTTGTCTTTAACTTTCACTTGTCTTTAATAATATTTCAATTATTCATGTCACTTTCTTTATCACCCACCTTCATTCTATAACTTTCAACTTATATTCATTGTCATTTACCTTCCAATTTTTCATCCTTCGCTTTTTATTTATTTTATGTTTTATCAACGCTTCTACAGCTCCTTTTAGGCAATCTTAATTCTGCACCCTTTTGCATACACATTGTATAATATTTAATTACACAAACACATACTATTTCTTTCCCTGCCTCATTCAATGCTCTGAGCAGATGGTGCTCAGAAAATGAAACACTTATTCAATTTTTCTATAGTATGCTGAAAAATAACAGTCATGAACCCATCTTCATACACAATATATTTATGAAATAATGCCTGCTTTCTTTTTAAAAGGGAACATAAGCGCCAATATTATATAAAAGGTTCACGCAGCAAGGGAAAAAAATCCATACTAGTATGTGTGTGAGAGAGAGTAAATGCTGAATGTTACGTACAAATGAATGTCATGACAAAAAACAGTGAAAAGAATGAACTCGATTACACTTTGAGTATTAATGGTACAATTACTGATGATTAGAATTACTATGAGTGTGGTACACTAACAATATGGTACAAAGGGAACAATATACAGGTTGGATCTCCCTGACTGATCCAGATGAAGGATTTTGCCAGAGCAGGGGAGGTAATTTCCAGCCTTTCCCCCCCAGCCCTGCTCCAGCCCAACAGCTTCCTGCCTCCTGCTAGTCCCAATACCCTGTTAGCCCCACTGCCAGGCAGCTGCAGCTCTACCAGTCCCGCAGGGCTCCCTGCTGCTGGCCCTCTACCAGGACTCTGATCCTGCAACATCTGTGCCAGAACACAGATGTTGCTGGACCAAAGTTTCAGCCTGTACCAACCTCTGAAATCTATGTGTTATAAAAGGGCAAGCTGGTGGTGGGGTATTGGGGAGGCATTCCTTTTCCTAACTACACATGAAATCTGACCAAACATTAATATAGTGTCGTGTCCCCCCCCCCGCCCGCACTGATTGAGGCTGCAGCACGGAGGGAGAAGTAGGCGGCACTGAAGAGATGGTGCTGGGGAGAACTGTCTTTTAACCCAGCTCCCCCCAGCACTGGCTCCTGCTCTCCCCCTTGCTGCCTCTGATACAGAGGCAGCGGGGCGGGAGGGGGAGAGGGGCGGGAGAAAATCTGAGTAGTCGACTACCTGATAAGCCGAGGCTTATTGAATAATCGACTACTTGCTTAAATCCCTATTCAGAAGGTTTTTTTTTACAACGTGTTATAATAGCTTTGCTTAAGCCCTTTGATGGTGCAGGGCCACCCCAACTATAAGTCGCCCTGGTATACTTCCATTTTGCACTAAAGTTGTTGATGCTTGTAGGAACTGATGTGTTATAAAGACCTCTCATTCCCCACTCTTAAGTCACGCAAAAAAAATTGTGCAAATGGAAGTCAGCCGCAGAGGAAAAAAATCCCAGCTTTAAGTTGTTTTTTGGAACGTCTCTTGGACTTATAGCGAGGACTACCTGGAACTCAAGTATACAGTTAAATGGACCACTGTATTCCCTGGTTTTTTTGGAACTGTTCTAATTTACACTTGGCTGCAATGGCCAGGGTTTGCCACAAAGACAAGGTATAAGGAAATTATTGTGCCAGAAATATTTCTCTGGAGCCACTTCCACCAGCTTTATGTACCTTTTATACCACTCAGGCTGCACCATAATGAAGATTTAGAAAATATATTGTTTATAGATCCAGCCACACTGCCTGTGTGTCAGGAAATGTCACATGGGAAATTAGCTATCAAATGCTGATGTCAACTTGCTAGGGGATGGGTCCCCATCTGAACTTTCCTAGACTTTGAGAATGATTGTATCCAGGGTTTTTGTTCATAAGAAACAACAGAAAAGTTTGGATCTTTTCCAAGGTCTTAAAAATGTTGGCTATGGGAGAGCTCTATATGGTTATGACTTGCACCAGTGTCGCTAGATTATTCATTCTAAATCTTTGTTTTGGGCAGAACTTTGGATACTGTATAGTGGGAAATGGCAGAGGAACAGAATTTCTCAGAAAAAGAGCAGAAAGAGGAAAAAAAACCTCAAGAGTTCTGATGATATCAAATTACAGAAAAAGGACAGAAGTATCTAGAAATGTTGGTAAATTGTCCTCTGTACTCTCAGAAACACTGCTGGTAACAAAGTACCCTCAGCATAGGTTTAGAAAAAGCAATTACGGGTATTTGACAGGAATTAAACCAGAAAAAAAACTGCCTTGTAAAAAGAATACATATGCAAGTGGGTTACCACCATTCAGTCTTTTCCATAGCTGAACATGTTCCCAAATCATTATAATCAGATTGTACAAATAATCAAAGGGATAAAAATATACATTTATGTACTAGTCACTTTGTGAAATGAATGTTTGTCTAGTGCATTGAAACTCTGGGCACCAGTAAAACACAGAATCAGCAATGCACGTAGAAGATATTTCTACACTATTTTCTATCTTGATAGCACTTTGTGACAAATTCTAGGCAAGGGTTTGTCTAGGTCTCACCCCCCTTGCACTCTGCCTTCAACACAGATCCAAAACAGAGTGTTGTAAGATCCAATTCTCTACCTTTTCCACCCAGAGATAACTTGCTTCCACCTAATGATTTTGTTCCTAGTCTGTTTTTTTCCCTCAGATCAGAATGCCTGTGTGGGAACTCAAAAATATAGAACTATCCTCTCTCACACATACACAAAGAGGGCCAACCATCTCTCACTCCTCTAAAAATAAACATAAAATAGGTGAAAAAGGGCAAAACACTTTCAAGTACACTGTTTTCTTTTTTTCTTGAACAACCTAACCCTGGAGGATATTGGAAGCATCCCTCATTGTTCCAATCTAATAATATTTTGCAGTCATTATATTTTCCCTGACATTTATACTGACAAGTAGCATATTACGAATGTTATCCTCCCACAAAGAATACTGATGGAGTGATTTACCCATAGCAATGCATAATATGCATTATTATTTTCTTATTGCCTTACAGCACTCTATGCAGAACATGCTGTATTAGAAAAAAGAGATACTGTATGCTCCCACCAAGGTGACATTTTATAAAGGTAAAATGGACAAGGAGGAAAGTATGCTGGGAGCAGCACTCCCACTCCTCGTCGGTACGGGGCACATAGTGGTGGGCAGATCCTCAGTAGCCAGAAACTGCCATGCTATGTGTACAGGCACCTTTCTAGAAATGTATTACTATCAATAGTATCATTCTGTTTTGCTCTTGTTCTGAGAACACCAAATGTTGGAACTAAGCTTCTACCACAAAAAAAAAAAAAAAAAAAAGAGAGAGAGAGAGAGAGAGAGAGAAAACACAAAGCCTTATTTTTAAATCATATGTTTGGCTTTTTAAGAATCTATGCAAATTACCTATTTTCAAATAAATTTGGGGGTTTGGTGGGTGTGTACAGGCTTATTTTCTACAGCATATACAGGCAAATGCTTCGTTTGTGAGCTCAGTTGACCAATTGTGCATCCACGGTATGCAAATTGCCTTTTTAACAAATTGCCATGTTCATAATTGTACTTGGATTAGTGCATGTACCCACGTGTGTATGTATTAGATAGAAAATCATTCCTATGATTTTAAAATGACAAAACTCTGTATTTAGATCCATATTAGGATAGAAGGGGTGTTTTTTTAGATATTCGTGGAGTATGGAACTCCTTATTTGAAGTGACTATGGTATTAGAAGGAGACCTGATTTATAAATCCTTAAGGCACAAGTGAAAATAGTTAAATTTCCAGATGTGACTTGTTAGTCTACTGGCTCAGTACACAAATTAGCGTCATGTTACTGAGCACAGCAGTAGGGTAAAGAAGCCTTCCATGTACACATGGACCTGCCAGAAAAGCAGCCCATGTTCTGCTTTATTCCTCATTCATAAGTAACTTTTCAGTCTACAGTGTGCTTTTAAAATTCAAAGTTAAGTTTCTCTTAAACTATTGTTCTTTTTCCTAGAACTCTTAAAGAAAAGGAAAGCAAAGAGGGAAAAAAAAGCAAATGAACAGGGAGCACCAGAATGCTTTTCATTTTCCCTGGGCTCTGGCAACCATTGATTAGTTGAGTTCAGAAGGGACCCACAAATCAGACGATTTTGACTGTCAACAAGGGTTTCCTGTGGACTATCCCCTGCAGTTAAATTTATGGAGTTCCCTACTGCCTTCACCTCTGTCACAGCATCGGACGTGTACTGTTCACACAGAGCAGAATCTAGACAACAGAAAAGAGGGGAGAGGTGTGGAGCCCCCAAATTCCACTGTCCGTGGAGAGCCCTTTACTGCACCAGAAATCAACTTAAAGCCAAAGTCTGAGGAACTCAGGGACCTGCTAAAATGGAATATCTGCTTTGCAGTGGAATATCACAACTCTTGAGTTCTGTTCATATATTTAGGTAGCTAGAAAGGAGTAGAGAGACTTAAAACCCGGACTCTGTGTGTACAGACTGATGAAGACTCCTACAGAGTTAAAGTGTAAGTTAGCAATGCCATGCACCCAAGAGATGCCTATAACATTTATTTGATTATTCATTGTAATTAAACAGGATTCTATGATCTATGACTTAGACAAATCTTAGAAAGTATAAGTAAGCAACTGGATCTTTTCTCTTATGGAATCATGGTCACAAAGCATGTTCACTGCCACTTTGGATTCACTGTTTTAGCTATGCCCTAGCATCAGATAGTTAAAATAGAAACTTTCAAGTTCTACGCAGATTTAAACTATGTCAACACACTTCATAATACTAAAAAGCTCACTCATTCATAAAATGATCTTCTTCTCCTGTAAGAAAGAATAAAACTCTTGACACTAATGTACCAATGAAATA
Source organism: Rafetus swinhoei (assembly GCA_019425775.1). Classification (NCBI taxonomy): domain Eukaryota; kingdom Metazoa; phylum Chordata; order Testudines; family Trionychidae; genus Rafetus; species Rafetus swinhoei. The sequence continues at coordinate 35,970,377 of CM033440.1, forward strand.
TGGTTCCAGGGAAATGTTTGATATATGTTTTACCAATATAGGTTTTACCAACTATATAGAAAAGTAACAGCAATAGCATGCTTCCAACAGCGTATTATTTTCACGAGAGAACAAATATGGGGACAAAAATTAAAGATGGGTAGGTTGTGTAGATAATGAGCAATGAAGAGCTACCTATTTCTGTTCTGTCCAATCCATCTGAGTTTTACAAGGACTTCGTGCCATCTGAAAAGTAGCTAAAACATTTATCTGACAATTTTTTAGAGGCATCTCATTAATTGAGCTTCTTTAATTTTCCTATCTTTGACTAAGAAGCTTTGAAAGCATCTGTGAAAACAAGGGAAACTGAAGTCACTGTATTAGCTTTGTTAACAAGGATTAAATGAGCATTAGCTTATAGATAACCTGGTCAAATACAAATATGTTTTATGATTACTGAAATTAGGATTATACTATTACATATTCATATAATCATGACATGGCTGCAAATGAATGTTCAAGCAGATCCATTAGTCATTAGCATCAGAAGAATTTGAGATTATATTAATTTTACAATGTATCTGCAATTTATTGAAGAAGAAATAAGAATATATTCCACTGCAACGCTTCTTTCTTTTAATCAGCATAAGCAATTGATAGGTGCAGTAAGGATAAGATCCTAAAACTTCATATTTGTAGACATACCACTGAAGAGTTCAACTGTCAGTGGGGCTCATCATAGTTGTAGGGGTAAGCAATGTGTACAAGGTTCCAAAATCAGGGCCTAACTGGGATGATGTAGATTATAAAGCATATTTTAGAAAGCTATCCAGTCTTCACCTGGAGCCCACAAGTGATGGTGAGTCTACCATATTCCTAGGTAAATTGTTTCCATGATTTATTACCCTCACTGTTGAAAACTCATGCTTTATTTCTTGTCTGAGTTTGTCTAACTTCAGCTTCCAAACATAGGATGGGCTCTTTAATCTATAAGAAAAAAACCCATCAGCTGTCAGAAATCTCTTCTGCATATAGGCACTTACAGACCATGATCAACATATCTCTTCAGTAAACTAAATAAATCACCATAATCTCTCAAAATAAGGCATGTTTTTCCAGACGTCAAATAATGTTATAGGTCTTCTCTGACTTAATATTTTAATATATTTTTTGAAACAGACACCAGAACTGAACAGACTATACCAAATTCCACTACAATCCCACTAATGCCACATACACATCTGCTCTTACCAGATATTCTCCTGCTTATATATCTAAGAAATTTTTTCACCTCTTAACTATTGCTCTGCACTGAGAGCTCAAGTTCAACTGATTATATATCATGACTGCAATATTTTTTTCAGGGTCCCTTTTTAAGGGATTTTTTTTCTCTCCACCTTCCAAAGGTGTTTTTGATATTTTTCTATTCACAATATTTGTATTGTAAATATTTTTATAATTTTGCAAAAGAAATCTGTTTAACACAAAAATTAACAAGGTCTAAACATTTTCTCATTTAAACAAGATGACAGAAGATCAATTCAGAATCCACTGGAAAACCTGTGCTTGATTAATCAAATTTTCTAGTTAGATACAGCAGGTTAACGACATACTTCAATTATAAACCCCCCCATTGAGAGTTAAAGGTTATGGAGATACAGAAGGTGACACAATTCTCACAGTGTATCTTCTTATATGATAAGTTTTCCAGTCTCAATTACATTCTCACAGTTCCGTTTAGCAGCACATTAGCAACATGCCGTCAGAACATGGTACTTCCACTAAAATATTACAGGCTAGCAGACTCACCATGTATTGCTTGGTGGTGTGTGTGTGTGGGGGGGGGGGGGTGTCAGAAATCTGGGCAGGGCCTTAGAGATGTGGGGAGGCAGTGCTGAAGTCTGGGGTTGAGGGATCAAGAGTGAGGGTTCGGGATGAGGAGGGGCTCAGGACATAGGTAGGGTCCCATCCTGCACAGGCCTTTTCTCTTCCCCAGTCCCCTCCCCACCCACCCCTGGGTCCCCTGGCTGCCAGAGACCTTTCTTCTGCCCTTTCCTCCAGCACTGTGGCCAAGGGCCTGGAGGGGAAAAAGGGTTTGGGGCAGGGGACTGCTTAGCCGATGTGGTGGAAGGCAAGATGGCGGAGCCCCAGCCCTGCTGGCTACTCCCTTATGGTACAGCTGACCTCAGTGGACACTCTGCAGGATAGCTTCTCCTGCTGGCCTTCCCATGGCCACACTCAGGATCGTGTCCCTCCGAACAGTAGCCTTTGCATGTTATGGAACAGTCCCTTTCCCAGGGCTTCCAGTTGTTCTGGAACAACCAAATCTTGAACTTGTTTTGAGTTAGAAGAGGAAGCTGCATACAAAATTTGGTGGCGCTAGCTCTTACAAACAGACATACTGTAAAATTATATATTTATATCCCTATCTATATGCTTTATATTCATAGAGCTGGAAGAGACCTCAGGAGGTCATCAAGTCCAGCCCCCTGCCCAAGGCAGGACCAATCCCAACTAAATCAACCCAGCCAGGGCTTTGTCAAGCCGAGACTTAAAAACCTCTAGGGATGGAGATTCCACCACCTCCCTAGGTAACCCATTCCAGTGCTTTACCACCCTCCTAGTGAAATAGTTTTTCCTAATATCCAACCTAGACCTCCCCCACTGTAACTTGAGACCATTGCTCCTTGTTCTGCCATCCGTCACTACTGAGAACAGCCTTTCTCCATCCTCTTTGGAACCTCCCTTCAGGAAGTTGAACTCATAAAGGCAACCAAATAAACTTTTTATTTCAAGAATCTCCAATTTAAATATCCCCAGTAACAGGAATGTCTACAATGCAATTGTATAGCCCACTAGCCTGAGCCCTATGAACCCAGCTTACACAGGCCAGGAAGAAGAGTCTACTTACAGTGCTGACAAGCCCTGTGAACCTAACTGTCTAGAAGGGAGCAAAAGTTGGCAGAGAACCACCATCTTGCCATCTCATTCCCCAGTTTGTGGTTGTGAAGCAATAGAAGGGGATGTTAAAAATTAGAGGGGGGTGGGGGGAAGTCAGGAAGCAACCACGCTGTGGACCCACATAGCATTGGCGCACTTAGGCTAGCAGCTGCCTGTTACAACTTTGGCTGCTGGCAGTAGTTACATAAACACACTCATTGCTGCTATTAGCTTATTCCCCGCCTGCTCTATTTCACCATAATCTTATTTCTGAGCTCTATGGAGAAAGAGAAACCCCTTGTTTTGTCAGGTTCTCCCATGGGTTCTTACTGCAATATAAATAATAAAGACAACGAGTGTGTGAATGGGGGCCTACTGTACAGGAGGCAGAGTTAACCTCATTTGGAATACTGTGTGCAGTTCTGGTCTCCCATGTTTAAGAAGGATGAATTCAAACTGGAACAGGTACAAAGAAGGGCCACTAGGATGATCTGAGGAATGGAAAACCTGTCTTATGAAAGGAGACTCAAGGAGCTTGGCTTGTTTACCTTAACCAAAAGAAGGCTGAGGGGAGACATGATTGCTCTCTTTAAATATATTAGAGGGATCAATACCAGGGAGGGAGAGGAATTATTTAAGCTCAATACCAATGTGTACACAAGAACAAATGGATATAAGCTGGCTATCAGGAAGTTTAGACTTGAAATTAGATGAAGGTTTCTAACCATCAGAGGAATGAAGTTCTGGAACAGCCTTCCAAGGGAAGCAGTGGGGGCAAAAGACCTATCTGGCTTCAAGATTAAGCTAGATGGGTTTATGAAAGGGATGGTTTGATGGGATAACATGATCTTGGCAATTAATTAACCTTTCACTATCAGTGGTAAATAGGCCAATAGTGGGATGATAGGAGTTACTATAGAGAACTTTTTTCTGGGTGTCTGGTTTGTGAGTCTTGCCCACATGCTCAGTGTTCAGCTGATCGCCATATTTGGGGTCGGGAAGGAATTTTCCTCCAGGGTAGATTGGCAGAGGCCCTGGAGGTTTTTCACCTTCCTCTGTAGCATGGGGCCCGGGTCGATTGCTGGAGGATTCTCTGCATCTTGGGGTCTTTAAACCATCATTTGAGGACTTCAAAATCTGAGATATAGGTGAGAGGACTATTCCAGGAGTGGGTGGGTGAGATTCTGTGGCCTGCATTGTGCAGGGGGTCAGACTAGATGATCATAATGGCCCCTTCTGACCTTAGAGTCTATGATGAATTGCACCTGGGGAAGTCCAGGGACTAAAGACTAATTGATGAAGGCTATCTGGACAGAGGCAGACTGAGCCAGGAAGCTGAAAACAGAAGAGGAACGCAGGGAAAGTAACCTGTAGTCACTCCCTGGGAGAAAGGAAACATGTTCATGGCGACAAATTCTGGCAAGATGGCAAAGAAAGGCATAGTCTATAGCAGGGGTGGGGAACCTCTGACACGTTGGCTAGATATGGCTCATCAAGGTAAGCTGCTGGCGGACCATCAAATGCTTTGTTTGCCTGAGCGTTCATAAGCACAGTTGCTTGTTGCACCCAGAGACTGTGGTTCCCCATTAGCGGTCAATGGGAGCTGCAGAAAATGGTGTCCTGGCCTGCGCCACTTCCTGCAGCTCCCATGGACCAGGAATGGTGAACCATGGCCACTGGGAGCAGCGAATGGCTGTTCCTATGGATGCTCAGGTAAACATACCGCCTTTCATCCCAACAGCAGCTAACCCTGACAAACCGCATCTGGCCTGCAGGCTGGAGATTCCCCTCCCCTGTTCACCCAGAGTGGGTTGTACAGATGAGAGAGAATGGAAGCAGGAAGAAGATAAGGGAAACAGCAACTAGGGATGTTAAGATGTGTTTAATTAAGTAACTGGTAACCACTGAAAAATTACAAAGGCAGCTGTGCAGAGGGGCAGGCAGCTTCTCAGGAGCCAGTGCACATTGGGAGCCACTTTTTAAGCCAGCTCCTCTTGCGTGCTGTTTCCTGCCTGCTGCCCCACACTGATGCCTCTGATACACAGCCTGGCCTCATCAGTTATTATTCACAGTTACACGCAAGCTCCGGTACATGTGGGGAGCTAGCTTAAAAGCCGGCTTCCGGCGCACTGCCTGCAGCCCTACGCTGCACGTACTGGGAGTATTTTAGTTTTATCAATATTTTTTATCAAGTCTAACAAAAAATGTCAAGCTATCTGAAAAATGTTAGCAGAAATTAACTTATATTGTTTTCTCCCAACCCAAGACAGACACATTTTGACAATTTACAACGTATTACAGCGAGGCCAGGAAGCAGTGGGAGAGTGTGAAAGGGGAGGTATATAAGCCCTAAACTAATTAAGGTGTGGTTCCCTGTAGACTAGTGAAGGTCACTACAGGCTAATTGAAGCATCTGTAGCCTTTTAAGACCTAGTCAGGACCCTAATAAAAGGTTTGTGGATTGTGAGGAAGGAGAGAGAACTGGAGTTTGGAGATGTGTTGCTGAGATTTGAGATACCAGAGAATTGGAGGGAAACTTCCTCTCCCTGCATCAAAGACCAAGAGTAACCATACCCCAGGCAGAAGACCTGTAGATTTCGAGGGGGACTAGGGTTCAGACTAATTTCCTTGCTTCCCTTCTATACCACCTACCTGGGCCACTGGTGAGACCCATGGTGCCCCAAGAGCAACGGCAAGAAATAATGTCCTAACCCCTGCCAAGAAAACCATGAGATGCACTATACCAGCACGGACCATTTTGCCATAAGGGGGAACCCATTAAATAAGTGTTCCTCACTGCCAGGAATTCAAAGAGGGTAGCAGGGACATTCTGATGGAATAGCTATCAGGAATGGTCTAAATATTACTTAGTCCTGCCTTGAACACAGAGGACTGGACTAGATGACTTACTGAGGTGCCTACAGTCCTGCACTTTCATAATTCTATAGCCCTCAAAATATGCCCTTTTTAGAGCCTGGTTCAATGTACTTGTGAAAGTGAAACACTCACTGAATCTGAAGATAAAGGGTAGGGTAAGAGTATCAGTACTTAACACTCGCTCACTAGGTCTGTTCAAAGAAGTTTGAATGTGTCGGGAACGAAAAGGAACACATCTTACAAAGGGCACAGTGTGACACAGGAAAGGGAACAGGTAATGGGTTAACCGGTTACATGGTAAGCACCACTCTTACCTGGTGATGCTTACTGGTAACCAGTTAACCAGCAGCTCCGTGGGGCTGGCTTTCCACCCATGGGATTCTGCTTAATCAGGATTAACTAAGTCTTGTGGATAAGGGAGCAGCGGTGCACGTGGTATACCTAGACTTTAGTAAGGCATTTGATATGGTCTCGCATGATATTCTCATCAATAAACTAGGCAAATACAACTTTGATGGGGCTACTATAAGGTGGGTGCATAACTGCTGTCAGAGAGTAGTTATTAACAGTTCACAGTCGTGCTGGAAAGGCATAACAAGTGGGGTTCCGCAGGGTCTGTTTTGGGACCAGTTCTGTTCAGTATCTTCATCAACAATTTAGATATTGGCATAGACAGTTCGCTTATTAAGTTTGCAGAAGATATGACACTGAGAAGGATTGCAACTGCTTTGGAAGATAGGGTCATAATCAAAATGATCTGGACAAACTGGAGAAATGATCTGAGGTAAACAGGATGAAGTTTAAGAGAACAAATGCAAAGTACTCCACTTAGGAAGGAACAATCAGTCTCACACATACAGAATGGGAAGTGACTGTCTAGAAAGGAGTACTGCAGAAAGGGATCTAGGGGGTCATAGTGGACCACAAGCTAAAAATGAGTCCACAGTGTGATGTTGCAAAAAAAGCAAACATGATTCTGGGATGCATTAACAGGAGTGTTCTGAGCAAGACACGAAAAGTCATTCTTCCGCTCTATTCTGCACTGATTAGGCCTCAACTGGAGTATTGTGTCCAGTTCAGGGCACCACATTTCAGGAAAGATGTGGAGAAATTGGAGAAGGTCCTGAGAAGAACAACAAGAATGATTAAAGTTCTACAGAACATGACCTATAAAGGAACACTGAAAGAATTGGGCTTGTTTAGTTTGGAAAGGAGAAGACAGAGGAGACGTGATAATGGTTTTCAAGTATCTAAAAGGGTGTCACAAGGAGGAGGGAGAAAAATTGTTCTTCCTGGCCTTTGAGGATAGGACAAGAAGCAATGGGCTTAAACTTCAGCAAGCGAGGTTTAGTTTGGACATTAGGAAAAACTTCCTAACTGTCAGGAAGATAATTCTCTGGAAATATTTAAGAGCAGGTTAGATAGACATCTATCAAGGATGGTCTAGATGGTTGGGTCCTGCCATGAGGGCAGGGGACTGGACTCAATGACCTCTCAAGGTGCCTTCCAGTTCTAGTGTTCTAGGATTCTTTTAATGATATTTTACATCCCTAGTCTGACAGGACACTCCATTCTGACCACTGACAATTGGTTATAGTAGTAGCATTTTAAGTACTATTATTAGATGTCTTTGATGCAATAAACTCCTGTCCTTGTTTTTCTTTTTTTGTTTTTTAAAAGACAATCTCACATACTCTTTTGCACCCCAATTCAGTTCTCCTAATTTTCTGTTTTGTTTAAGAGACAAATGTAAAAAAAACCAGGGCCTGCTCTCTGTTGACCCTGGCTTTGGAACTTCTAGTCAAGAACCTTTATCTTTTTCATACTCATTACTCACCACCAAAAATACCCTACCCCAACCTCCAAAATGAGTTTCCAAATACAATTTAGAATCAATCACGCATTCCTGCTTTCCCTTATATTTTGTTTTACTTGAATAGATTGAAGGACAATTTTAGTGCCTGAAATCAGAGCTGTAACAAGTTTTCCCTCTCCCACATTTTGCCATCAGAACTGAACTGAAATAGATGCTGGCACTGCACAGATGTTATGGAAAGATCAAAGTGAATGCTGAGCCTAGGGGAACTCATTACTTAAGCAACAATCCTCTCAGTCCCCTGCCCTCCCACACATACCACCTCCCTTGTTATAAGAAGTCTGTAAAATGTTGCTGCAGATGAACAGTCTATGAGCAAGAACCTCTCTTAGCTATCTATACTGACATGGATCACAAAAATTCATCCCTTCCTCAGTTTTGGCTTTATTGAGAAACAAAAGACCTCCAACAAACTGCTGGTGAAATTTAAAATTTCTCACCACTATTGGCCGCTTCTCACGTTTCTCCTTAAGACTGCTCAGCCCACAATATAGATCCTCTGAACCTGCTCTTATACTCACTTGAAATGAGCCACCTTCCATAGTGAGTCGGTAATACTCACTTAACACTTTCCAGGCAACATCTCTTGCTCCTAAGCGTGTTCCAGACAAACACAGACAGTGTGTTACACTCTACTAATTGCTGGTCACGTAAGCAATAGCAGCAGGGTAATAAACCATTACATTATATAAATGAAACGTTCATCTGACTTCTTGGTCTGAGACTAGTGTTATGTGTAGTGTATGTAGTAGTATGTGTAGTGTCTATCAGCCATCCTGATAGACAACATTTAGTTATTAGCAACATTTTCCTGAGAACTAATTTTGAAACATTAAGAGCTATGCACTTTTGCTTAGTGTCACAGCCTCTGAACATGTCAACTTGGCTCTCACCAATGATGTTCAGGTTCTGTGTGAACAAAATACTAAGTACTTAAAAGTCCAGTGTCTTAATCTGTTTTTTCATGCATTCTGAAAAATAGTAATAACATTATAAAGGACTATGAGTTCCTAGAGGGTTTGCACTCTGTTTCATGCTGCTGGTCAGGAAGGCAGTGTTGGTGAATCCTTCTTGCTCTGGTTTCAGCATAAGCTCAGACAAGGTTTGGCCTCTCTGTGTTGATGCTGAAACAGAAGGCAATTCAGCTGGCAGTAGAGCAGGATAAGGAATTCAACAAATGGCTGGGTCTTTCAGTGGCCCAGGGTAGTTCAACGTAAGGAATGTGGCAAGAAATAAGACTCATCTTCTGGTAGCTACTGCATGGAAGGCAGAGAACCTCTCCCAAATTTGGTATGAATTCCAGCGGGATGGCATCCTCAGTGCTGCCGACATTGCTCTCTTCTACCAAGACCTCCCAGATAGAGACCTGAGTGTTCTGAGTAATGAGTTTTTGGGAAGCAAAAAAACAATGGACTGAATTATGTGGTGGGATTTTGCAAGCATGGATGAGACAGAAAATCAGCCTCTTCCACTGACTGGAAAGAACCAGAGTCCTTGCTATTTCCCTAAAAACAACGTAAAACTTTCTGTGATCTACATGCACTCTCATAGTGACTTCACTGCACAATAAGGGGGAGAGGGGGAGGACACTGTCTGGCTTATAAGAACATAAGAATGGCCATACTGAGTCAGCCCAAAGATCCATCTAGCTCAGGATCCTGTCTGTCGACAGTGGCCAATTCCAGATGTTCCTCCACATAGTAATTCTGAAATTCCTACAATACAGCACTGGGGAAAGGGGATTCATTGTGCGTATGTGCATGCGTGAATGGCTAAGTTTTCCCCAGGAAGCTGTGCGTATTTTCCTCTATCTTGTCTGCTGCCTCAACTAAAACTTCTCTACTTCCTTCCCTTTAGCTACTGCCTATCCATGTCCCACCCTCCTCCACGTTTGAGTCAAGCTGACCACCTGCACTCCTACAAGAGTATTGTACTGCACTCCTACAAGAGCCTCCTTGCTATTAGTTCCAACACATGGCCCAACAGCACACAGGGAGAGCAACATACAACATACAGAAAGTCCCCCTTTGTGCCTGCAGTCCTAGATTGTATAACATTCAGCTGCTCAGTGTGGAAGGCACAGAGTTGGCAATGTGGAATATGAACAGTGAAGACAGAATCTTCAAAAAATTCATCTTTGAGCCTTTAAAAACCTATTACATGCATGTGAAAACTGAATTGTTCAGAGGCCCATAACTGGGCCAAATGTGTATTGGGGAGATGAGCAAAAGGCACATTCCTGACACTAGGGCAACATCTCTGCCAAATTCCAAGTCGTCGCTCCATGACATGGAGGGACTAGAGATAAAACAAAATGGTTGTAAATATGTTTTTAGCAAGAGGAATTTTTCCCCCATCCACTCATTCTGAGAGCTGGTTGAATCATTTCAGCTGAAATTTAACAAGAGGGAAGAGGAGGAGGAAGAGGAGGCAGCACGTCTAGGCTTGATTTTCAGAGGTTGTCATGGGAAACTTCAGCTCAACTGGTCAAAATTATAACCAAATGGAAAAATGATAAGCATCTGAAAACAAAGTCTTATAACAGAAAGTGGTAAGCAACTTCATTTAAGTTATAGCTACATACCTATAAACAATGTTATTATCTCAGTAGTGCCCAAGGATCAAGGTCCTGTTGTGGTGGGCACTATCTCCACATACAATAAAAAAACCTGTTCTTGTTTCCAACAACCGACAATCTAAAGATGTTGAGAGACAAAGAAGCAGGTAGAGCAAGACAAGGTATTAATGAAAGGATGATGTTTATTATGATATGCAGCACTCATAGCACATCTGTTGTCCATACACTGATGAGTATTGTGGAAGCATCACCAGCAGTATATTTATAATTCCATAAATCACATTTGTACTTGTAGGACGTCAATGAAAAATGAAATCTAGCTGTCTCTAGAAGCAGCTCTTTTTTGCAGCAAATGTTATGTTATTAATAATGGACTGTACATACTTTAATATAGCGCTTAGTTTCTAGTGAGGAAATTGCTATGTGTCTTGTGATCTGCCTTTTATAGGCAGAAGAATAGAAAGGTATCAAGTACTTCTGTGATTCAAAAAAATCAAGGAAAATTAGTGGATATGAAATGAAATTGCTTCTAGATATGCAACCTTGTGCTTAGCAAATTTAACTGTGTAAATGGAAGATTTGGGTTTATAGGGCTGGACAATTTCACAATGGCAAGGACAACTGCAAATTCTGATTAGTCACAGATAGTGGTTGGAGTATGTGTTTTCCCAATGCCAGATGTTTTCACTTAATGAAAGCAGTCTGCTATTCATCTTAAACTAGTGGTCCTTGTACTCACTGTGTGTTAGCAGAGATAAAGTGAGGGATGGGTGCTTGCTTTGTTCCCTCCTCCCCCTTACAGCTGGTATCCTTGCCCTCCTCAGTGTCATAGCAATTTGTTGAAGGACAACTCCTCATATGTACAATTTCATACAGCCAAAATGTGGTAGCTTGGTATATATTTCTGACATTTAGCAATTGAAATAGCTCTGTCAGAAACATTATTTTTCCCCAATATCTGTCAAGAAAGATTGAGTTGATAAGTCAAAAATGTCAACTTGTAGAATGAATGAAATTTCTGCCTCAGTACAAGTTAATAGAATTCCTACAAAGATACAAGAATTGTTATTAAACCTTAGTCTGCATTATTGGATATTTATTGTGTGTTTTCTTGGACTATGAATGTAAACTTGCTCCCATATACACTTCATTTTACAACCTCACTATTTTTCCTCCTGAAAAGCCTCATTCACAATATTACAAGTGTTTGTTATCTGTCATTACTTATGTGGCACAATTTGCCAACAACAATTTATTTGATAAAGGAAAACATGTTTATTACAGCAGTACCTCTGGTATTTTGAACAGGAACACAAGGCATAGTGTCCATATTAGCAATGAATATAAAGTGAGTTTTATATGAATATATGTATTTCCAATACTCTACTGTGATATAGAATACCAGCATTTTGGATATAAATCATAGTGCCAGAACTGTAGTCTATACAGCTATTGTTTTAGAAATACTTGGACAAATACTAGCACATATTAAATTGACTTAAAAGGGAATTACAAAATTGTAACTGAAGAGTGAATCTGGGACATTGTATAAAACATTTTTAACGCAAACTACTGGAATCTATGCAAATATAAATCTCTATACTGATGACATGACGAGGTGAGGTCACAGATGACCCTTTGGGGGTGATTCCCGGGGTGCTGACACCCTCCTTTTTGTTTTCTGGGGCTTCTCGCCACCCTGTCCTGCTGGGCTAGCTACCTGGTCTCCCCCAAGCAAGGCACAGAGCTGAGAATCATGATCTCCCAAGAAGCAATGCAGACACTGAATCTTTCCGGTCCAAGAAAAATGCAGTTTTGGGCCCAGCTTCCTGAGATACCACTCCCCAAATGGGATCAAAAGCCCCAATGAATTATTTGGGTAACCCCCTTTAACAGTGAAAGGGAGAATGGACACACTGGTTGCTCTGGGTTTGATAGAAAATAAAAGTGATTGTATTAAGTACAAGCAGTAGGATTTAAGTGGTTATAAGTGAGAACAGGCAGAGTGAAGTAGATTACAAACTCAAAATAACAAAAATTCTAACACCAAATCCTCAGTACAAACTTATTACAAACTCACTCTAAAACTATTTCTATTCCAGCTGCAACTTCAAACTAGGGAAATCTCCACTTCCCCTAGGGTCTCTGGTTCAGTGTCCTGGGTGTGCCAGCCAAAGACAAAAGCCTCTATCTTTGCTATTGTTTGTAAAGATTCCCTTTTTGCATGGGAAGTCACCTGGCTAGTTGGGGTGGACATGTGACTTTCCCAAACAAACCGCTGCTAAGACTTAAGGACAGAAGGCTATTTGCATATGATTGCCCAGACACTGAGGCCTCCCTTGATGACTTTCATTCACACATTGAAAATCCACAAAGTACTCCATATGTCTAAAATCAGAGGAAGATAAGATTAGCAGATTTCTACAAGTCTCACGCAGACACGGGTCATAGCTTATTATTAGCTTCCCTGGACTGAAAAGGGGAACTTATGTCTGGGACCTTTCACCCAAATAGAATGGTGGTAGGGACAATATCCTCAGACTCAGCAAATGTATCATTATATAAAGATAACCAAAATAACCAGTTCAGGCTGAGCTGAGTAATCAGGGCACAACATGTGATAGATGACCACAAAGGCCCACAGTAATTAATTGACAAATATGATAATAAGTTGACAACAATGAAACATTGACCTATAGAAAAAGGACACTTCAACATTAGAAACATCCCCTACTGAATATGCAGCAACAAATAAATCAGCATTAGCGTAACATATTATAAAAGTGGCACCCCAGCCTGGGGATGACAGGAGAAGATGATGTACTCCTTGAAAGGGCCAGAATGATGGCCCTTGGTGATGATGGGGAAGGCAAAGGTAATGAGAAAGATGATGGGCTAACACCTATGATTGTTCTAGAAGGAATGATGTAAGTATATGGTATAGAAATATGGATGTGCATCCCCTATCTTATGAAATTGGGGTGTTTGTGACTGTGCTAACTGTATTAATAAACTATATTTGTAAATATACAAGAGTTTCTGTAGTGTCAGTGTTACAATTATCAGGGTTCCCAACCATAGCATAACTGAGTACTGGGCCTGATCCTGGGACAAAGAACTTGTCAACCCTAAAAGTGGTAAACAGAAATTAACACAATCTTAGCTTGCCAGCCGGGGGTGTGAGCCCTGCATAGATCAAAGTGAGACTGGCTGTGGGGCAGGGCGCCCTGCTGACCAGGGGGTACAAAGCCCAGCTGCAGCTGGAATGAGGCTAGCCAGCCAGAACACTGGCTGGGGTTCAGAGCCTCACTGGCTACAGCTGGGTGGCAGCCTGGAGAGAAGCCTGGACGGAGGCAGGGAGCCCCGTCTTCAGAGTGGGGCTGGCAGCGCCCATAGAGGAGTCCCACCCGTGGTCTGGGAACAGCAGAGACCCTCAGGTATGCAGGTAGCACAGTGGCTGGGACTATGGCCAGGAGGGGAGCACCAGGAGAGACCAAGGCCTGACCTCCCCTAGTCCAGCAAATTCCCTACTTTTGGACCGCTGAGCTTTTGAGAGTGCTGGACCAGGGAGGTCCAACCAGTACTTCCCTATAATAGGCAGCTGGCGGGTCCAACAAAATTTAGGAAACTGCAAGAAGAAAGGCTCCTGAAGGGAAGTCTCTGCTACCAAAGGATTCAGAAACTAAAGCCAGAAACGTGAGGCTCCAGGCATTTAAGGTCTGGGAGTAGGGTGAATGGGAGCGTATTGGTTTCTGTTACAGTTACATGCCAGCCCCTTGAGAGCCTTCACTGTGGGTCAGCCACACACTAAGGTGGACATGAATATAGGGACCTTTTAGAAGTAGACTGAACACAGAACCAATACCAAAGGGCTGGCTGGGATTTGCCAAAGTGAAGATCAAAAGGTACTGCTTTACAGTGGGATTTTTTCTTTGATGAACTATAAGGGTCTGCAAGCTGGAAAATATCCAGAATCAGGATGGTGGGAAGAAAGAATTTTGACTTAAAGAAACAACCTTCTCAGTGATCTTTTAAATGGCTTGGTGCACACATTCTCTTGAACTATGCATCATAGATGCTCCTGAATTGGAGGGGGGGACCCCATACAATTCCACCCTAGCCCTGTTCAGTGGACTTTGGAATGGGAGAATCCAGGGTTGAGCCATCCTGGGGAAGAAACACAAGCCAAGAGAAACAACTACTGTAGCAATCTCAGTAGGCACAACTGAATTATTATGATGTCATGGGCATAAACTTTCTAGAGGTTTTTGCTTAGGACTGCTAACTCACTACTTGCTCCCACTCTTACTTCCCCTTTGTTTCTTCACTTCAGTCTCACTCCACCTGCTCACCAAAGTTCCTTTTCAACAATTATCTCCCTGTCTTTTCCCTCTTCCTTTTAATTTACTTGGCTAAAGCTGGTCTGACTTTTCCCCCAAGAATCATGGAAAATAAAATGTAGTTTAGACCAGCAGTTTCCAACTGGAAGTCTGTGACTCCCTTGTGGGCTGCAAGCTGATTTCAGGGGGTTTGAGAGACCTGGCACTGCACAGGGCAGAAACTCTGAGCCCACAATTGGAATTGGATGGAAATGGGGGGGAGGGGAGTGTTAGGTTGCTCCCCAAACCTACAGTGCCTTAACCAGAACAGGGCAGTCCCAGAGACAGACAGACAGAGACATACACACACTTCCTCTCCTCCTCTTTTCCTCCCATTGCACAAGACCCAACAATCTGGTCAAGTCAGAGATGGGAAGCTGGAGACAGGTAATGCAGGGCAGGGAAGCCTGTGCCACATAGTGGGTGGCTGTGGTGCTCCCCTATCTCCTGCTGGAGCCCAGGGCTGTGGCTGCTGCTAGGATCCCAGGCCTTCTTCACTCTTCACACAGTTCATAAAAACTAGCTTGGTCGGAGGACCCAACTCCAGGGCTAGCAAAGTCCTCAGGAAGTGGTGATTGCAGGGGAGGCCCTCTCCCAGTACAGAACTATCTCCTACCTCCACATAGCCCCTAGATACCCTCTTTTCCTATCTTTATCAGAAGTGGTCTTCAAACATTTTGAGTTGAGCCCCTGCTTTGAATTATAATTTTTGGTCCCTCCCTCCATCCCCTTAACAAGACAGGGTAGTCTGTTGAGCTCAGTGGATGGGTGAGACACTCTTTCTCAGACAGCTGACCCAAAACGCACTTGGCTTCTGTGCCCCAAAATAGAGGTCAAACTACATCTATGCCTGAAGGCCCCCCCACTGTCTGAAGCCCCAAAGTTTCCCTCTTCCCCATAACTCCTGACTGGAGTTTTTAAAGCCTGGGAAAAGACTGAAAAAGAAAATAAAAAAGTTGAGAATTCCTGGTTTAGAGCCACCTTTGCTGCTCCCACTCCACTATGCTGAGGGTGAGTGCAGCACAGGAAGGATGCAGTCCAATGTGCTTATTTAAAAAAAATATAGAACTGTGTGGTATGGAGGAAAAATCAAACTTCTTGTTCACTAAACATTCATTATAAAATATTTTCATCATCATTTATTTCAAGAGGTGTGATAGGAACCTTCCATTTCAGAATGCTTCTTAAAGAGGGGGAAGAAAGTGAAACAGAAAGATTGGAATTAAAATATTTTGTAGTAAGCCAGGTAAATTATTTACTTGAATACATTTAAAAATTTACATAAAGTGTTAACTGAGATTAAGCATCTTGCTCATAAGAATGTTCTGAAAGGCATCAAACATATATCATCCCAAAGTATGAAATCTTATTACACCATATTAAGGAAATATATCATGCTAAGATCTTATAAAAATGCAAATACCATTTCAATTAGGACAACAAACTTAATTCTGAAGTACCAAAATGAACAATTTCTCTCATATACTGTCAGAAAAGGTCCCAAAGCTAAGGGAAGCACACATTTCAAATGAAAATACTCTACTTGTTTATAGAACCGTTTATCATATTTTAATTGCTTTTAAAGCTTTCTTCAAAATAACTGGTCCTATTAATGACATCAAATTTTCAAAAGCAACTACAGATTTGGGTTTATTACATCAGTTGTACATTCAATAAAATGCAAGGGTGTCTTCAATTGGAATGAGGACATTTTCTGAAGTTCCACTAATGTTTTGGCTGTTCGTTTGCCATTATCATCTATCCCAAGGTGTCTCCCAGCCACCTTGCTCTGTCTCCAAACCATCTTGCTCTGCTTTAGTCAGATAACATATTTTAGGGGTTGTAGGCAAGGATTACTAACCCTTTCGTTCTCATACATATGAGCAGACCAATGGGCTATTCTAGCCAAGGACACCATTTTGGGAGAGCAGGGGTGGGGCACTCATGCACATCAGGACACTACTTGCTTTTCTTCCAGTTCCGCTGACTATCAGGAAGTGAGGGGGGAAAGTACCTAGATTCCATGAATTACTCCTCTACCCCCTCCCCCCTCCCTTCCCAGCCAGGAGTGAGAGGCATGCACAGAATCCAAGTACTTCCCCCTCACTCCCTGATAGTCAGGGGAATGGTAAGAAAAGCAAGCTGCATCCCAGTATGCACAGCTGCTGCACCCCCTCCTCGCTCTCCCAAAATGGCACCCTTGATTCTAGTTCAGTATTCTGTCTTCTGACAGTGGTTGGTGCCAAATGCTTCAAAGGGAATGAAAATAACTGGGTAATTCGTCAAATTATTCAGCCCATCATCCACTGCCTACTTCTGTAACAGCTGTACTGTTTGTCCATGCACTCCCTTTTCTCCAAGAACCAGATTCTATCTGTAACTAATTGTACATAACCCCCTCCTCCCTCCTGTCCACTGGCCATACCCCTCTGCTTTCCCCTTTTCCTTGACCCTGGTTCTCTTAGTCACGATTTAAGTCCTTTATCATGTCTTTGGTATGTTAACCCATATTATTTACATTAAGTCCTTTTAGTATGTAACCCCCTTTTCCCTCCCCGGGTTACTGGGGAGCAGGTCACACTCACAGGTGTGCCTGGGCGCCTGATGTTTTAACCCAAAAGAGATCCTCAGCACCCCAGTGGTGATGGTGTTTAGTTGAGGAAAAGCCCTATCCACCCCCTTGCTGCAGTCCCCTGATGGTAATGAATGTAAAGTGGCGGTGCCTCCACCTGGCTGGCCTTGTACACACTCACTGGTGTGCCTTGAGAGCCTCCAGGAACATACTCATTCCAACATAAACCTGGATCTAATTCCAGAACAACTACAAATCATATACATCTAATAGAATACTTTAAAATAAACAATCTTTACTTAACTTAATTAAACAGGGATTAACAGATTTAGCAATGATTAGCATTACAAAACACATAATAATTGAAGCTTATATAGCTAACATTTGTACTACCCAGTGACCCCACCCCAGAGTGTGCACACCCCTGGCCTCACAGTCCCAGACGCTTGCGTTGGCGCGCTGATGTTGAAGCTGTAGTGGAAGTTTGGTCCAGGCTAGACAGCAGCTCTGTCCCAGGCAGCACTTTTTCAACCAGGCCCAAAACTTACTGCCTCATGCTGTGCCTATGGGAAGCAGCCTGCTGAATCCCAGTTCCACACAGGCATCTAGTTCCGGTCTGCAGCTGCCCTCCAACAGCCCCTGGACTGGATCAATGTCCTTGGCAGCAGCCTGGCTCCCCCCTTCGGTTCCAGACTCCAAGGCAGAGTCCCAGACTGCTAGGCCTCTTTTCTTCAAGCACATGGAGAGAGAGCAGTCCTCTCTCACACCAGAGTCCTTCCTTCCTGTTTCTTCCCAAGGGCTCATGGGAATTGTAGTCTGGATTGCAGCACAGGGTCTTTCCAGGAAAAAAAAAACAGAGGCCCCTTTAGTAAGGGGACTACAAGTATGTCAAGTAATCCAATTTATGGTAGGTCTCTGGTTATTCAAGGCTGAATTTTACCTATGCTTCTCACTCCTGGGTTTAATATATGCTTATGAATATGTATGTAATCTGTGGAATGTGTGTGAGGTGTGAATGAGAAATACCCAATCAAAGGCAGTTTAGGATCTGTGACCTTTTAAGGCAGACAAAGACCTGAAAAGTAGATAAATTAACTGAAAAGAAGCCAGGAAGATCATCTCCTTTTGGAAGGGATGTAACAGCATGTGAAACCTGAGACTGAATCAGAGGCAGTAACCCGCCTGAGGATCCAAGGGACTCCAGGGATAGCCATGAGTCTCATGGTTGGTCTCCAGGAAGCTGACACCTGGCAAGCTCAAGCCACCTGTGAAATCAGAAGTTATCTACGCCATGTCTGCAGCCTACCTTCAATTGCCAGTATGAATGTGATGTGTGTATGAGTATCACCTTACCCTTAAGAATCTGTTTTAATAGATTAGCTTTAGTGTTGCTTCAGCTCACCCTTTGTCCGGGTTATTTCCTTGGCTGGTCCAGGGATTGGTAACACTTTCATCATTCAATATGGCTCTGAATTTACACTTTAGCTTCATGTAGTCAGCACTAACGAATATTTATTTATATCTCTTCATTTAATGAAGTCTTTACTTTGTTATTTTTTGTGGAGGGGCTCAGTTCAGAAGATATTCTACTCAAATGTTCTGAATAGTAGCATAAAATGCATTGTATTACAAGTTCCCTCATCAGCCTTGTTCTTTATTTTTCAAGTCCCCACAGATTAATCTCTGCTTCTTACAGTAAAACAAAATAAGAGAGAAATCACAGTCTGAGGCAAAATATAAAAATATTTTTTGCCTCCATATTGGCTGAACAAAACCACCACAACATATGGTGTGAGCATTATGTTTTCAGGATTAGAAAACAACAAATAATGAAACAGATGATGCCTACTGAAAAACACTGAATAAAATGAAACTTCAATTAAAATGAGAGAGGCAAACTTTTAGGAGTTATTGTAATTTTAATACTTATCAGCACTATGTGTATTTACTCATACCATAGTTGCTTTAGAATGGCATCTCCCTCTCTATGCAACGCTTTCTATCTCATTGTGCTACATGACTATAAGCTGTTATGCTTCCCTCCCTTCCTACTATCAACTCCACGTCAATGTTTACTTAATATTCAATTTACTGTGCCTCACTGAATATACCAAGACTTTTCAACTCTTCCCGAGCATGCAGAATGTTAGGAACCACAAGAAGAGATACAGAACACAGAAAATATCATTGTGCCATTGTGTAGGTCCACGGTACCTTGAATTCTTCCTGCAGTTTTAGTCACCCTATCTCAGAAAATATATAAGAACTGGGAAAAGGACTCAAAAGGACAACAAAAATGATGAGGAGAATGGAACAGCTTCCACATGAGAAGGGAAATGTAGGCTTAGAAAAAAGACAACTAAAGGAGGTGGACATGATAGAGGTAGAAATAGAATAATGAATTATTTGGAGAAAGTGAAAAAAGAAGTGTTGTTTACTCCTTCACATAAGACTCATAAGTCAGCCAATGAAACTCATAAGCAGCATGTCTGAAACAAACAAAAGGAAGCACTTTTTCCACACAATGCACAAATCAATTTGTGAACTTCATTTCTAAGGAATGTTGTAAAAGCCAAAAGTATAACCATGGTAAAAAAGAATTAGATAAACTTATGGGAGTATAGGCCTGTAACGGAGGTGGGCACTCAATTCCCGCGAGCATCTCCCATTTGGCTGAGTGCAGGTTCCTACACTGTTTCTGTCTTAAAAGCCTTGCAGCTACTCAGCCCTCCAGCCGAGTCACACAGCCTTGTATGCATTCACAACCCCCTTCTGGGGTACACTTCTAACAGAGGCCCATCCTAGTACGCTCTGCAGAGTGTCTCTGAGGCCAATCCAGTCTCAATCTGTTTTCCCTCAGTCTCTTTCCCACTCATTAAGAGAGTAGTGTCTCCAGGGCTTCTCCTCCTGGAGACAGTGTCCTGAATAGCTCCTGACTCTGAGCTGTCCCTGGTTCTGCTAGCCAGCCCCCTTGACCTTCTCCCTTCCAGGTCTGGGCTGCAACTGAGCTGCCTCTGTTTCTGCAGTTCTGTTTGTAGTCCTCCCTGGCCCCTGATTGGCTGGTTCCTCCAGAGCCTCTCTAGCCTCCTGGATGACTTTTCTAGGGCGTTGGGGTCTAGCCCAATTACAAGGCCCATCAATCGCTATTGACCAAGATTATTTCTAACCGTCCAACTGCTAGATGCAGCTGGCACTGGACAGTGTCAGAACGCAGAAAGAACACTCTTCCTTCAACTTCCTTACTTGTAAAATGAGGGTTACAGGAGTTAGAGTAAGAAGTCCTCCAGCGCAACATTATTTTGAAATACAGTAAAACTCCAATAGTCCGGCATCCAATAGTCCGGCACTCCTGATAGTCCGGCATCAAAATGGCAAGAGCCTAGTGAGTGAGCTGCGGCAAAAAATGAGTCACAAGGTAACAGCGGCAGCAGCTGAACTGAGCAAAAAGGGTAAAAAAGGCTTAAAAAAACTAAAACATTACAGTATACTGTATACAGTATGTACAATAAAAAGGGTTAAGAACACTTTATATACAGTATATAATGTATACAGTATATATATAACCTACTTATAGTACCTCCTGATAGTCCGGCATATTTGATAATCCGGCACCACCTAAGTCCCATAGATTCCGGATTATCGGAAGTCTACTGTAATGGCTTGCTGTATAGATGCACTATATTATTCCAAAATAATTCTGCTGTGTAGACATAGCGATAGATATATAGATAGATAGATAGATACCCACCCACCCTAGGGTCAACAGTGTTACATATAGCCATCTTATCTAATGAGTTGATGACATACTGGAAGGATAAAGACATTTTATCCTTCCAGTATGTTGAATTATAGTTTACCATTGAGACTAAGAAGAGGTGTGGGGGAGGGCTTTGCTTTTTTTTAAAATAACCAGGTCTCAAACAGTCAAAATTCCATGATCTGAACTTTTAATAGAGCAGTTGCCAAACGAAGATTGAAAGAGGAAAATAAAGTCAAATAAAAGGTGAAATACAGTGAATATCTTTCTAACTAGCAAACTATTTTGTTTAAGTATATATATTTTTAAACTAGCTATTTTCATAGGGCCTGATCCTAAACCCATTCAAGTCAGTGAGAGTCTTTCCCATTGACTACAATGGATTTAGATCAGTTTTATTTCAGGATGGGCAGCCACCTTATTAGGATTAGAGGAGGATCACTGAGGTGTCTCAGGAGTGGTTTACACTACACAGCGAGGTCAAGAGAAGGAGGTTTATGTTGACTTAGGTCAGTGTTTACCTATGTCAGTGTCAGCCTTTTGCCTACTGATGTAAGTGTTCTACTATACCTCCATAATAACTTTACCTCCAAGAGGTAGAGGCAGAGCTACATTGGTGTAGCTAGGGCAACACAACACCTATGTAGACTTTGCGGCCCTTACATTGGCTGACTTGGTAATATCATGGCATGAACTCTGAAACTGAGCCCAGCTGTATGCAGTCTCTCTGGAGAGCTGGGCCACTAGAATCTGATCCAAGCCGGGAGCTGGGGCATAAAGCTCTAGGTGGCGTCCCCCAGCTTCTGGTGGGGAACAGGGAGGGGAAAAGCCCCAAGCAGTTTCCTCTACACCTGGTGAGGAATGGGGAACGAAGGAAGCCCACCAGAAGCCTGGGCTTTCAGTTCCCCACACTAACCTTCTTAAATCAGTGGAAGCACTTCTAGTGAAGACACAGACCACCAGCTCAAAAAGGGTAGTGTGGGCATTTACTATTGCAGTTATGTAAGCTGACATATTTCTAGTATAGACATACCCTCAATTAATCAGAATCTGATGCAATCCAATTGGCAATTTTATTAAAATTAAAATATTTCCCAATTGCAGACAGGGATATCATTGCTAGTTATGCTAGTAGTATTTAAGTTCTTCAAAAAAAATTATTCTTGAATAGACTGGAAGCTTTGTTCCCATGAACACCATGAAATTAGTGCAAACTCTCAGGTGAAATGGCATCTTTTGAAGAGCTAATGTACTGCATGAATGATGATTTTAAAATAGTCTTGTGAGATTTTGGAGGATTTCACAGCAATCATAAGTACAACAAAAGAGAATGTAAATTAAATTTGTGTTCATGGTTTACTTACCCTTTTCTTTTTCTATATTTCTCTTTGCTTCCAACTTTTTCTCTATTTCAGTGGTGACTAACATTGTTTTTTTCCCGGAGAATAACATTTTTATTAATTTTTTTTGGTGTTAATGAGCAACTCAGTGTGTTTGTACACTAAAGTTCAAGAATATGTAGTTTTATTTTAATGTGTTTTATTCTGGTTGTGCATGTTTTTGAATTATTTTAGTAGGGAAGAAAATTTTCACTACATGGATTAGAAATAGCTCATCACTTTGTAGCATGTTAATATTTAAAATTAAATTGACTAATAACTATATTAACTATTAATTCTCCCCATCCACTACTGTTTGGTGAGCCCTCAGCATTCACACCGAAGTCAATGACATTCATTGACATTCATGTAGTTGCATTCAGCATGCTACAGAATCCAGCCCGATTATGAATGAGAGAGATGAGGGCATATTTGTAAATATCTAAGAACAGTGAATATATTTAACAATTGCCCTCCTTTCTGCAACTCTCTTTACCTGTATTCAATTTCAGCACTGAAATGTAAATGAATACAAAATTGTCATGACTGAAAAAGCCACTGTCATTAGTATTTCTTTGAAGCTCAGAAGAGAAACAAAAAAACCCCACCCCAAAAAACGGTTTTTTAACAATGAAGGGCTGATATTTGGAGTATCCTAGTCATCCAGTGCTTACCTACAAGCTATAAAATGTACAGTCTGTTCCTGTCTTGAAAAGATTGGACACACAATAAAAGGCATACATTTGGGCATGCTATGGGCATATCACTCATGGGGTAAAAGACAGGAAATCATATACATGCACTTGCAGACACTGAATATATTTTACATAGAAAGATAAAGACACAACCCGAAACCACAGTAATTACTTTGGGCAATCTCATTCAATAATTGATACTAATGTCTCTTATTTTCTACCATCTCATCCTTTTATCAAAATTTTCTCAACATTAAATTTTGAAAATGCTGAGACAGATAATCATCAGGGCTTTTCAAACTTTGATGCTAAAATGAGAAAAGAACACCTTTTCCTTTTAACTATGCAGTGTCACTGGCAGGTGGTTTTCTTGGATACCTAGGATTATGTCCATTTAGAAGCTGCCAATATGACACAGCAAGTAAAGGATGACACAAATTCCCTCTTAGATGAAGTTTTCCCTCTTACTCATTCAAACAAGCCCTTTAAAGTAAGACACTATTTGTGTGAGCAAAGTGAACTAGATTTCTTCTAATCTACATTTAAATCCCCTAATCTCATTATCCAGGCAGACAGAAGTAGTATGTGTCTAGCAGGTTTTATGCTTAGGATCCTACCTATCCCTACTGCTCCATCAGTGATGTGAGCACAGCATGCCACTCATCTTCAACAAATAACTCTATGCTTTCTTCCATGACATCCATCATGTAGGGAAACACTCTGAATAAAGTCACTATCCAGTTATAAAGGCCCAGATTTTGACCAGCTTTAGATTACTGAAATGGAAAACTGCTATAATAGCCTCCTGAATGCCAAATTAGGATGAGATCCTGAGCTGACCTAGAAGAGTGATCATCCATAGAATCATAGATTACTTGGACTGGAAGGGACCTCGAGAGTCATCGAGTCCAGTCCCTACCCTCATGGCAGTACACAGTACTGTCTAGAGTTGGACCATCCCTGATAGACATTTATCTAACCTACTCTTAAATATCTCCAGAGATGGAGATTCCACAACCACCCTAGGCAATTTATTCCAGTGTTTAACCACACTGACAGTTAGGAACTTTTTCCTAATGTCCAAACTAAACCTCCCTTGCTGCAGTTTAAGCCCATTGCTTCTTCTTCTATTCTCGGAGGCCAGGAAGAACAATTTTTCTCCCTCCTCCTTGTGACACCCTTTTAGATACCTGAAAACCGCTATCATGTCCCCTCTCAATTTTCTCTTTTCCAAACTAAACAAACCCAATTCTGTCAGTCTTCCTTCATATGTCATGTTCTCTAGACCTTTAATCATTCTTGTTGCTCTTCTCTGAACCTTCTCCAGTTTCTCCACATCCTTCTTGAAATGTGGCGCCCAGAACTGGACACAATACTCCAACTAAGGCCTAATCAGCGCAGAGTAGAGGGGAAGAATGACTTCTCGTGTCTTGCTCACAACACACCTCCTGTTAATGCATCCTAGAATCATGTTGGCTTTTTTGGCAACAGCGTCATACTGTTGACTCATATTTAGTTTGTGGTCTACTATAACCCCTAGATCCCTTTCTGACATACTCCTTCCTAGATAGTCGCTTCCCATTCTCTATGTGATTGGGAAGGAACTGATTATTCCTTCCTAAGAGGAGCACCTTGCATTTCTCCTCATTAAACTTCATCCTGTTTACCTCAGACCATTTCTCCAATTTGTCCAGATCATTTTGAATTATGACCCAATCCTCCAAAGCAGTTGCAATCCCTCCCAGCTTGGTATCATCTGCAAATTTAATAAGCGTACTCTTTATGCCGATATCTAAATCATTGATGAAGATATTGAACAGAACCGGTCCCAAAATAGACCCCTGCGGAACCCCACTTGTTACTCCTTTCCAGCAGGATTGTGAACTGTTAATAACTACTCTTTGGGAACTGTTATCCAGCCAGTTATGCACCCACCTTATAGTAGCCCCATCTAAGTTGTATTTGCCTAGTTTATTGATAAGAATATCATGAGAGACCGTATCAAATGCCTTATACATGGGTTCTGAAGATATTCAAGGCATTAAGGCTCAGTAGCTCCAAGATCAGGTGTGAAAAACTGTCTTTCTACTGTTCAGGTGATGTAACATGAAGTAGGGTAATTATTGAAACACCATTCCCATTTTTACATTATCACAGATCTCATACGCTGGGCATAAATTCAAATGCAACTTTTGAGCAGAAGACTTCTGACATTTAGAATAAAATGCTGCCAGTATGACCAAATGCCTCCTTGGCCATCCTTTAGCTCATATTGAACCAACTACTAGACAAAACACCAATTGACTCCTGCTGTGATAAGAAATCATAGCCTGGTTTCTTTTCAAGAACTCACTTACATCCTTTGCCCTGGGACTGATCCAAAGCCCAATGGCAGTCTTTCCATAGACTTCAGGGTGCTCTAGATCAGGTCTCTGTGCAAGAGGGCCCCTTATAGCCTTGTCTTTTCTATAACTTTTATTTCCTTATATTCCACTTCCCAGTGAGAAGAGGGTTGAGAGTAATGATGTAACCCCACTTACTGACTGTACTGATTCACTCGCTTTAAACACTTAATCTATTATAGAGAGATCTACTTGAATTACAGAATGATTGCCAAATAACTGTGGCTGAGTTGTGGACAAGGCATGGAATGTGGTGAAACAGTAATAACCTTCATTAATTCTGATAATTGAAAAAGCCAGACACGACTGATTTGTTTAGAAAAAATTGCTTGAAAAATATAAACACTCAAGTATTATGTTTTGCTGACTATTTTTTTTTATAACCAGGCATCTTACTGCAACTATATTACAGTCATTAACGCACAGGGCTGACCGTTTGTGCCCCAGCCATTGCCAGTTCAGATATTGGGGCGTTACTGTGCTAATGAGGAAAAAGGTATGTTTTGCAAACTTGAATACATATGCAAAATTGTGAACTGTTTAAAGTAAGATAATTAAAATCAAATTGCAGTGGAAGCCTAACATTGAAGGATCCACAATTTCTGCAACACTGAAAATGAAGTAGATCTTAGTTATATGCTAAAAGAACTGTCACTATTAACACTAAGCACTACATCATTAGCAGTGATGATGTACTTCCTGTACTTTGTACACCCAAGAATTATCAAGTTCCAATTCATGAGCATCTGCCTAATCATCAGAGAGATCTCACCTTTTTGTGTGCCATTCTCACCGAAAATGCTCCAATATGCATGCAACCTTAAAATCAATCTGGAAACAAAATTGTCTAAGGCAAACATATTAATAAAATTCAAAAGGTGAAAATGAAAAAAAAAGCAAATAAATGTTAGTAATAAACATTGTGGACTTTTTCAAAGGAAAAAATAATTAATACAAAGTATAATTCAAGTCCAGGCAGCCCCTGTAAGTTATACAGGAATTGTTTCACTGCCAGAATTTAATTTCAGATTATGTAGACAGCTTGTTTTGTCCAAAGTTCAATCAAGTAAAAAACTGCAAGGAAAATGCCCACAGTAAGCCACACAGCACAATTCAGCAGCTTCACTGGGTGTCTGACACCCATAGGGTCTATAGGATAAGGTTTATAGCACATAAACTCTCTTTACATAACCATCAATATAGCAGACAGTTCTCACAGAATGAAGACTGGTCCAAGCACTAATTGAACTTTCATTAATTTCAGCTTGTCAATCAAAATCTGTCCATGAAAAGATATAAAATGTGCAGCTGAAGGAGTGAGGAGGAAGGTAACAATATAAAGGTATACTATAATGAAGTCAAATTGCATAGGCAGTTTTTGCATGGTTCCAAATCACCATATATTTTAAAACAAAACACCGTATCTATTCCTGATCAATGCATAATCCAGGCATCTTAAGCCATCTGAATTCTCACAGGCCTCACAATAGATGGGGTTTAATGAAAGATGTGATCAAGGAGAGAAGGGCACAATGGCCTTGCAGATTAATTCAGGGAGTAAATTCCATGCATAAGGAACAGTACTGGAGAAAGCATGGTAGGAATTTTTTAAAGGGTTGGTTTGTAGACTTATGAGACACAATTTTAGTACTTCAGTACAGTTAGCTGGGCTTAGGGCTAAATGTCATCATTTTGCATTAGAAATTATTTCTAGAATACATCTATTAAATATACATAACCACAGCTCAAATTTCTCAACACCCATTGCAAATCACTAGATGTTGTGAGTAAGCAAACAAACCATAAAAAGCAATTAATCTGTTTTGTTATTTATTTCACCAGCATCTTTAGATTTCATCATGTAAAATAATGCTTCATAGCAGACGCATATTCTGTGCAATGTATTTTGGAAAATGATGGATTACCAGTAATAGGAGACCTTACTATAACACTCTGCAGTTAAATCTTTACTGAGAAGAGGAAAAGGACGTTTTTGTGCCTGGGGTGTGCAGATTAATGAAGAGAAAATTAGTGAGTCTCTGCTGTGTGCATATATTTCCATCATTTAACAAATTAAGCAGGGACCACACGCTCTCTCCCCCACATTGAAAAGCCACTGTGTTGCTGATTGCATTTTATTTCCTGCTGAGCTTTAGACATGCTAAATTGTCATTTTTAAAAATAAACCTTAAAGTACAATTTGAGCCTATCAGCGTTTAGCTGAATACTGAAGTACTCATTTAACATAATCTAAAAAATAAATACATATACTTAGGAAGTTTGAATGTGATAAAGTCACAAGGTCTTTGAAAGCAACATTTAATCACATACTAATACATTATACTTATATAATACCCTCTCTGGAGCTTAGTGCAATTATAACAATTAATGAATTAAGTCTGACATTGTTCCTGTGCGACTGGATAGAAATAATATTTCCATGCTATAGTGATATGCAAAGGTGTTAAGTGACTTACTGTACCCAAGTCATGTGTAAAGCTCATGTCAGATCCAGGTGTAAATCCCAAGGAGCTTACCTGAATTCCTGGAGCCGTGCGTGGTGGCAGCTCTGGGAGAGGCCTACTATTCCTGGTAGGAAGGGGGAAGCCAAAGGCAGACTCAGAATCTGCTCAGAAACAAATAGGAAGTGAGATGACCTTTCCTGAGGCTATGTCTACACTACGGGGTTTTTCTAGGATACCAAAGGTATCCTGGAAAAACTCCACTGCGTCCAGGGAACACATCTGCTCTTCCACTTTTTTTTTTTTTTTTGCGGAAGAGCAGATGCGCTCTTTCGGAAGCCCTGTCTTCCTCCTCCCATGAGGAAGAAGGGCTCTTCCAAAAGAGGAGGCTTTTCCGAAATTTGGCCCAGTGTAAATGGGCCAAATTTTGGAAAAGCCTCTTTCAAAAAAACTGTCGGAAAAGGTAAGCAAATTGCAGAGTGCAATTTGCATACCTTTTTCCATTAGCTCATTGTAGTGTAAACATCGCCTGAGAGCCCAGGTGAGGAAAAAAAGCCATTTTGTGAGCAGTCTGGACCCAGACAGGAAAAGGACAGTACTGGCTGCGTGGGGAGCTGAAGATATATCTACACAGCAATGTTATTTTGGAATAACTAACATTATTCTGAAATAACAAATAGTGCGTCTACACAGCAAGCCATTATTTTGAAATAATGGCAAGCTGGAGGGCTTCTTACTCTGACTCCTGTAACACAAGGAGTAAGGAATAAGGGAAGTGGAAAAAAGAGTGTTCTTCCTTCGACTTCCTGCTGTGTAGACAGCGCCAAAAGCAGAATTAAGCTATTTAAACTTCAGCTACGCAATTGACATAGCTGAAGTTGTGTAGCTTAATTCTACTTTTGCCCTGCTGTGTAGATGTGCGCTAAGTCCCAGGCCTGCATCCAAGGGTTCGTCCTGAGAATTGGACTCTGGGAACGTAAAAGCAAGATCCCTCTAGCTTGAGCCCTTCTCTCTCCAAGGTGCCTCCCAGTTTGTACAGCTTTGTTCGGAAAACTTCTCCCAGCCTGCCTGAGTTTTCCCTCCTGATTAGCACTTCCTAAGTGACATCAGGCTCCATATGGTCATCTGTGCTCTGTGGTGTGTGTGTCTGAGTGTTGCAGTGGGAGACTAACATTTGGATAGTAGTATAGTTTTGTATTGGTGAGGGGAAATCTTGGTACAAAAAGCAGCCTGACTCCCGCATGAAGACAACACCTGCCAGCAAAGATCATCAACCCTCTGAAGTGACTGAGGAGTCCAGAGCCATCTCTGAAGCTGAAGATCTGTCACTGAGTTAGTGAGTGCACCCATCTTTTAATTAGTCAGGAAAATTGCTTAGAGATCCCTTATTCCTTAAACTGTGTCCTCAAGAGATAAGAGTTTGGAGATTTGATTACCTGCTACCTATTAAATCTGTGGAAGGCCTTACCACCTTATCCCACATGTGAGTCTTTGGGGCTGTACTGTACATCAGTTAGCAATGTTAAGAAGACATCATCGTCACAGGTCATCAAGAAGCGTAACTCAGGAACAGAGCCCACATTTTCTGATTCTAATCCCTGTGCGTTAGCCACAAGACAATATTTCTTCTCCTTTTACAAAGTCAAGAATTTTTCTTCACTCACTGTCCACAAATCTTCTTGAGAATCTCCATAAACGTTTATACTTTCTTAAAGAGTTAATTGAACACTCACTGAATGTAAAGGCTCCCATAAACTCCACTGGACATTAGATCACCCCTACAGTGCACAGGTATTCACATATGATCACGGATTGTTAAACCTATGTTAATGCAGTGTTAAACAAGCTGATTGGCTGAAAGTTCCATTCCCACTTCAGGCAGAGGGAAAGACCCTAACAGTAGAGCAATGGACTTCAGAATAAGTGCCTCTCCCACAATCTTCAAAGAATGGAAAGGCTCCTTAAACAACTAAAAAACAAAACAAAAACAAAAAACCCTAAAGAAAAGGAAGGTGAAGAAGAAAAAAAAGAGGTCTCAGGAAAAGGCTTTATGGAAAAAAGATTCCACATCAGGCTTCCCTTTCTCTGGATCAGTTTCACTATCGCAGACCTAAGTACTGCTGCCTTCCAGTATTGCCATTCAGAAGGACACATATATTTGCTGAACTGAGCTCCAAGCTCTAGTTGTTTAATCAAAAAGCCAATAAGTGTCTGTATCTTGAAATCCTGACAACTTAATCTATAATATATTGCTCTGTAGTCACAAGACGGTGTATACTGTGTAGTTGACATCACTTAAAAGAATTGGCAACTGACAAGACCTTCTGGGCATGACTGCTTCTTCCTTTGTATATGTAGGGAGAGCCTAACACTTTGCGAGCATTATTATCGTAGTTATATTAAATGGCTTTGGCACGGTCCTCAAATATTCAGTACACCAAAAGGACGCTGAAATAGACCTGTTTAGGTTGTGTGAGAAAATGAATCAACAGCCTCCACGGGACCCTGGGTAAGGTGGGAGGACCTGGCTCCATGCTCCCAGAAGGGGCAGGGCATCAGGCAGAAAGGGTGGGGCCAGTGCAGCAAGCCTTCCATGTTAGCTCAGATCTTAGAGCCATGCAGAGCGCATGGCATGGCACTAGAGCAGCAATTCAAAGGGCCCAGGGCTCTGGCTGCTGCAGCTGCCACAGTAGCAGAAGCAGCAACTGGGAGCTCCAGGCCCCTTTTAATTGCTGGGCCCTAGTGCATACAATGAACAGAGTGAAGTACTCAAATTCTACAGAGAGGAAGGCCATTAACTATCCAGACAGACAGGGTATGTCTACACTGCCACCCTCGTTCGAACTAGGGTGGCTAATGTAGGCGTTCAAACTTGCAAATGAAGCCCGGGATTTAAATATCGGGCTTCATTTACATGTTCAGCGCTGCCATTTTTAAATGCCCGTGGTTCAAACTACCTGCCGTGGCTACCGGACTAGGTAGTTCGATTAAAGCTCCTAATTCGAACTACCGTTATTCCTCCTGCAAGGAGGTTTAACGGTAGTTCGAATTAGGAGCTTTAATTCGAACTACCTAGTCCATGCCATGTGTAGCCGCGGGCAGGTAGTTTGAACTACGGGGCATTTAAAAATGGCGGCGCTGAACATGTAATGAAGCCCGGGATATTTAAATCCCGGGCTTCATTTGCAAGTTCGAACGCCTACATTAGCCACCCTAGTTCGAACTAGGGTGGCAGTGTAGACATACCCACAGAAAACAACAGTTGCAGGAATACTCATTCCTTGGCCACAGCAATGTAGAAGTGGCTGTGGTCTGCATTACAAAGACATGGTTTGCATGCAAACTATCAGAGCTCCATTGGCTCCAATGAGAGCTATGAATCAGCTGATGACCTGACCCATGCCATGTAGGGGTGTTCATTACTTTTATAGTGCAGATGTGTGAAATAGGTTTTATTTTAATATTAAATCAGGATATATTATTCTCACACACACACACACACACACACACACACACATTTCAACAGAGCCACTTACATACATACTTCTTACTTAGTAGCAACAAGTTATTCAATCTCCCACCCCCCTTTTTTTTGTTTTCAAACAAACAACTTGATTGCTTCAATACTATTCTCTAGTGCTTTTGCAAAAAGGCAGCACTGTAAGAGCTCCTTTTATATTCAATTTGGCAATTACAATAGTATAGATTACTGATAACCATATCCTTTTAAACTGCATCAAACACTGAGCAAGTTTTAAATTAACTGTTAAATCAAAACCAAGTATTAATGCAGGTAAGAGTTCACAACTACAAAATTTACAAATAGAGTAAATCTGAAATAAATATAGAAAGGGAGAAACCACCAGATTGACTGTACCCATCCTTCAACATCCTCTTGCCCTATATTTTTGGTTGTGCTCCTCACTACTGCAGTATATTTAAACCTCAGACCGGAAACTGGATCCACAAAATCCCAGGTGCTTCGCGTGGGTCAGAAGGATCCAGGGAAGGACCGAGGTCTTACACTAAAATCAGTTCATGCCAGGGAACACTGCCTTGAATTTCAGAGGCATTGAACATTCACCAAACTCCCAATGGAGTTGCAAATGATTCTCTCTGAAAAACAGTCCTCATGTCTTTGCCCTTTCCTTGAGGTATCAAGCAAATATTCCGTGGCCAGCTGGACACTTGTTCCCCCCCACTGAAGTATGGCTGGCTGAACACAAACGCCTGTTCCTCCCCTTGTTTTGTCCTCTAACTCTCTCAGCTAAAACGTGGCTAGTTCCTGTTGAACAAATGCAGTCTAGACAGGTTCTGCTAGTCAAGTTTCCTGCTAAAACTAGGGCGCTTATTTTAAATCCATTAAGATGATGCGGTTTAGATAATTTCTGTTAGCTGAGCAAATGTGGTTTAAGTAGCTTACTGTTCAATTGTATTCCTGCTTATAAATATGTATGAGTACATGAGGAACTGTAAGTGAGAAACATCCAATCACAAGGCAGTCTAGCTCTCCATAACCTTTTAAGGCAAGGAAGAACCCTGCAAAGAGCATAAATTAATGCGACAAGTGGCCAGGTGGAAGTCTCTATAAGATGTAACATCACAGCAGAAATCTGGGACCGGACCAGAGAAAAAAGCCCTCCCTCAGATCTGAAGGGGTCTCCAGGGATCACTGTGGCCTCATGGTCAATCTCTGGGAAGATTGGTCAATCTCTGGTCAGCTCCAGCCACCTGTGGAATCGGAAGAAATCTATGCCGCATCTGTAGCCTACCTCCAGACTGCTAGTGTGAGTGTGATGCATATGTGAGTATTACTGTATCTTTAAGAATTTATATCAACAAACAAGCTTCAGCACCGTTCCGGTTAATCCTTTGTCTGAGTTCATTCTTTGGCTGGTCCAGGGACAGATAAAACACAGGCTCTGAAAAATAGCATAACTCTCTCCAGCCCTGCCACCCACATGCTTTGTGACGTTAGACATGCCTTGCCATGTCTCAGTTTTCCTGTTTTGAGCAATTCCTCAACCTAAGGTATAGTCCTGGCCAATGTGATATATAATTACGTTCCATAAATGTTGAGATTCTGTCTGTGGCATTTCAATCATTTTTACAGCAATTATACACACACACACACACACACACACACACAACACATACATACATACATATATATATAAATTTGCAAAGATCTTATGTTTTGTGAGAAAGAATGAAAAGAAACAAAACTAAAAAATCTAACCCTAAAATCTACAGCAAAAGTATTACTGTTTGATATCTTTAAAAGTGTTTTATGAAACTTTGTCTCATTCTTTTTAAAATGTTGCTTCCTGTAAGAATTTGTGGACTAAATAATGCCCCCAAAGAGCCATATCTGTGAGGACAGTTCCCATATTGCTCAGAATGTAATTTAGCAGTCACGTTGTCAGCATATATTGTGACTTTATTATGACAGCATCTTTGGCAATTTTGTCTTGAAACACTGAGGGCCAAAGGACCACCTAAATCAACACTTCCCAAACTGTGTGTGACATGCTTCCCAGTGGGTGAAAGTAACAAAAGCTATCTTGGAAGAGTGGGGCAGAGGGGTGAAAGTGCAGGTTTCTCCTATGTGGTCCTCCTAACACAGAAACGGGAGAGTGATTGGTTTCATTTTCTTGAAAACACTCAGTTTTTAAAAGTTTAGAAAATGTTACTACAGAAAACACATGCACTAAACCACTTTGCATGTAGAAACTAGGTCATTGGGGCAGAAGAAATGGACAAGAACATAAGAACTACCTCTGGAGGAATGCCATAAGCAGTTAAAATGGTTTCCACAATCAAGGACATGTAATTTACTGAATTTTTGTGTGCGCGTATGCACTAGTTAAACTATATGGTTATCTAGAAGATGGTCCACATGAAGAATAAAGGGTAAACAATAACTAAAGAAGCTATTTAACTCAGGTGGCAAAGACCTGCATTAATGTAGCTGAAAGACCATGAGGCCAATCCTACAAGGCAAAAAGCAGAAAAAAAAATCAATATAGTTACATTAATTGTACAGTATTTCTCAATTGGTGCAGCTGTAAAAGGGGAAAAAAATAAATTGGAGTCAATGGGAGCAATATTGACTTCAGTGGAGGCAAGATTAGTCCCAGTAGGTTCAGCAAGATACTGATAGACTGAGACAACTTATTTTTTGTTGCAAAGCCTTATGAATCTTTAAGTTATGTCTTGAGCATACAAAGCATGATTTTATGAAGTTCTGAGGGCAGTGGCATGGCCTCTGCCACCTATTCACTGAAGTTGTGCTGATTACAAAAGAGTGTATATTTAAAGAACAGGATTTGTGCAGCTGTTGACAATTTAGTCACCTTCAGATATCTTACTCTGTGCCCACAAATATTTTTTAAAAAAATCTCAATACTTTCAATATAAGTATGCATTTTTGTATCTCTGAAAGGATGGATATTTTCTCAATACAGTATATCACAGGCACAAGAAAAACCATACTATTGTTTGTTTGATAACTCACATTTCATACAGCACTAGGTAACCCAAATTCTTCAGTCATAAATTTGTTATTTTCATGTAATATAATACCAGGTCCAGAAGAGTAATGGGATGTTCATCTTTTCCACAGAAACCATTTTTTATATATTTAAATTAGTTTAAAGCATTCCTTGTGTGAAAGATTTCAGTATTTCTATTACTAAATTAAATAGAATAGTTCTTTATTAAATAGAGCACCTCAGCAACTCACAATCTATTTTTAGTTATAATATACCCTTACAGAACTGCAAGAAATGTAGTACATAATCATAACATATTATCCTTTCATTGGATTAGCAAGCAAAGTCTGAATGACAGTTATAGTAATATATATTACAAAAAATTGAAACACTCTTATGTCTTGCCATCCCGAAAAAGCAAATAAATGACCTGGCCAAAAATAATTTAAATTTTCCGTTTTAAGCAGATTAAGACTTTCATATTTGGAATACTGCGTTTTTTCTCACTTTCTTTGTCACAAGGAAGAATACTATATGCTATTCAGAAACTATTATAATAAAAGAGATCTAGAATGAAGACAATGTCTATAAGGCTCCCTATGTGACTTCATTTTATCAACAATTGTGGTCAAATAAATGTCTTCTATCTATCCATCCAAAGTACTTTTGTGGCCTTTTTTAGCACAGTATTTGTAATGTATTTACACACAACACCCTCAAGATTACAAAAGTACTATTATTCCAGTTTTATAGCTGGGAAATTAAGACTAAGATTTAGGTAAAGTCACACAGGAATCCTGTGGAGGAAGCTTGTGGAGGATTTCAGAAGTGAATTCAGGTCTCTCAAGTCCCAGGTTTGCATTCTAACTACTGGTCCGGTCTTTCTTTTGAAGCTGACAAAGTATTTATTGTACCACTTTCATTTTTTAGCATAAATTTTAGACCCACGAATACTTACATGTTATGTCTGGTTTCTAATGCATATAAAAATAGATATATTCTTTACAACAAGTGCTTTTGGTAGCAAGGATGCCCTGACAGTAATGAGGTTGACTACCAGGTACAAAAATGTTTAGGTGTCCTTTAAAGCTATGCTTGATATGTCTAATCAATATTATAAACTGGATGTGCATTTTTTCTAATACATTCCATAGACAAGTTATAGGTGACACACTGGAAAAATGTTCAAAGTTGCAATAATGGTAAAAAGCACTTGCCACTCTGAGTTTTTCTTCTCCTTTATGAAAATCAATGTTGTCAATTTCAAATAAATCTAGATAGCACAGACTGAATAACTTTTGACTGTTTTTTGCCCTACTTTGTCTTTCAGTAAATCTGATGACTATAGTTCTTTTATCTCATTCACTTGCTCTGACAAAATCCTCACAGATGGCTTTGGTTTCTTCCTCTCCCCGTCTTCCACCCTCTCCCCTTTTTAAATACTGTAAACATAAATCTCTCAGTCACATTACTACAGCAAGGCAATATTTAAAGGCTGAGATGGCACTTCCATTTTAAATCCCTATTTTCAGTCACAAGTTTCTCAAATCTTCCCTCCCAAAGCCAAAATCTTCCCTCCCAAAATTTGATTGCTATACAGGAATCAAATCTTGGTAGATACCTGGAAGCATACATAATATCCCAGTTGCTTTAATATGCACTTTTACTCCACCTTTTAACAGCCCAAAGAGAGCTGTCATTTTTGCAATCTCTTTCCGCTCAATAAGAATATAAATTAGGAAGTTAAGAGACTCCGCTCAGGTGATGCAAGACAGCTGCATTTGTGTAATATGCAAAGCATTAGAGACAATAGCTATGCTGGCATCATGCACATTCCATGAAATAAATTCTTCGTAAAATCAAAGGATCCAGAACTGGAGATGCCATTTTCAATGAGCATTCCTGCATGGACTTACACCAACCCCCCCCCCAAAAACGACTACTCCAAAACATTAGGTAGCAAAACACATGCAATTCTTAGATTAGAAAGACAATTCATTTGTGCTGCTAATCCATTTAAAAACAGAGGTTTTCAAACTATGGGTCACAACCCAGTACTGGGTCATGAAATGTCAGACACTGGCTCTCATTGCAGCAGGGTGATCATCTGACCAGTGGGGGTGCTAAGGTAGGCTGTGCAGACTGCACTGCACCCCAGAACCAATTCTTAGGTGGGGGGAGGGCAGAGCACACAGGGCTCCATTCACTGCCCCTGCTCTGAATACTACCTCTAAACTCCCATTGGCTAGGAACCTGCTTCCAAAAAAAGTGTGAAAACTACTAATTTGAAAAAATAGGAAAGCCATAAGAATTTAATTTGTGTGGTCAACTACAATTGACTTTGCAAGAAGGAATGGAGGAAAATATGGCACAGTTTATAAGACTGCACAGACACTCTCTGGATGGTACTGCATTTTCAACTACTTGAACAGAATTTTATACTTCATTGAATGGAAGAATCCCAAGCATGGTTACAGGCTGAAGACCGAATGGCTAAGTAGCAGTTCTGCAGAAAAGGACCTGGGGATTACAGTGGATAAGAAGCTGGATATGAGTCAACAGTGTGCCCTTGTAGCCAAGGTGGCAAATGGCATATTAGGG
Source organism: Rafetus swinhoei (assembly GCA_019425775.1). Lineage (NCBI taxonomy): Eukaryota > Metazoa > Chordata > Testudines > Trionychidae > Rafetus > Rafetus swinhoei. The sequence goes on from CM033440.1 coordinate 36,007,368, forward strand.
TGCATTAGGAGGATCATTGCCAGCAGATCTAGAAAAGTGATTATCCCCCTTTATTCAGCTCTGGTGAGGCCACATCTGGAGTACTGTGTACAGTTCTGGGGCCCCCACTGTAGAAAGGATGTGGACGCATTGGAAAGGGTTCAGTGGAGGGCGACAAAAATGATAAGGGGGCTGGAGCATATAACCTACGAGGAGAGGTTGAGGGAGCTGGGTCTATTTAGTTTGCAGAAGAGAAGAGTGAGGGGGGATTTGATAGCAGCCTTCAACTTCCTCAAGGGAGGTTCCAAGTAGGATGGAGAAAGGCTGTTCATAGTGGTGATGGATGGCAGAATGAGGAGCAATGGTCTAAATTACAGTAGGAGAAATCTAGGTAGGATATTAGGAAAAACTATTTCACTAGGAGGATGGTGAAGAACTGGAATGGTTTACCTAGGGAGGTGGTGGAATCTCCATCCCTAGATGTTTTTAAGTCTCAGCTTGACAAAGCCCTGGTTGGGTTGATTTAGCTGGGATTGGTCCTGCCTTAGGCAGGGGGCTGGACTTGATGACCTCCTGACGTCTCTTCCAGCTCTATGATTCTATGATTTGGCTTTCAAACCTTTGTAATTGGTTAGACCTTAGACTATGTGCTCTGTGATGTATGAGCTTTATGTCTGAGGCTATGTCTACACTATGCACTTTGCCGGGAAGAGGCAATGCAAATGAAGCGTGGATTAGCATTTTCTCACGCTTCATTTGCATAATCTCTTCTGGTCCGTTTTTGTGCAAGGGGGTTTTGCGCAAAAAGGAAACATCCACACTGCTTGTTTTTGCGCAAAAACCCCTTACGCAAAAACAGACCAGAAGAGATTATGTAAATGAAGCGCAAAAAATGCTAATCCACGCTTCATTTGCATTGCCTCTTTTCGTCAAAGCACATAGTGTAGACATAGCCTGAGAGAGTAAAATGCCTAGCAAAAACTGGAGTATGATTCTCATAAGTGCCCTTCAAGTGTTAGTGCAATATAAATATTCAGTTCTAATAATCATTTTCCACCAACAATTAATTCTTATGACAATGAATATTGATATTTTTCAATTATAAACAAATCTTTATAGGATATCTTTTGAAGGGTGACCTAAATAGTTTCAGATTTTCAAGAGAATGAAGCAATACTCCAAAATCTTCAAAAGCTGCTCAGTCTGTACTATTTGTCACACACAGCAGGTGACAATAAGCTATCCTTCTGTTCTGCTTTTCTTTTCTGTGCACTTTAAACAACTTTTCAACCTGCCACTGTAAAAACAGAAAAAAAACAGAACTGTCTTCTCTCATCAGCCAACAGTGCATATATTTAGCAATCTGCTAATGAACTATTTGGTGAAAGGTGTAAACAAAAGAGTGCAAACCCACCTGGATAAACTAAACACCTCATTTTAAGAGTCCTCCATTTATGACAAAGAACATTTTCTTGACTCTGACTCAGAAAGCAAAGCAGGTTTTTTTATACCAATGCTGGAGTTTGCAACACACTTATCCCTTCATAGTAGCAAGCTTTTTTGAATTAAGCACCCTTACAACTTAATAGGAAGGAAGTAACCCTGATCCTTCCTAATGAAAAAACAAGTAATGATAAATGAACTCGCATCATCATATATATAGTAGCCCAGTGTCTGAGAGTCTGTAACGCTGAAATGCTGGCTGTTCCCTCTGGGCGGCGTTGTTGCTGAAATGCTGGCTGTTCCCTCTGGGCGGCCCGTGCTGCATGGGGAGTGTGGGGCCCAAATGGCCGCTTGCTCCCACGTGGCGGCCCGGCTGAGCGGCACAGAAGTCAGCCGAGCGCCCCGGCCGGGAGGGCAAGGGGGGGCAGGGCAGTGATGTGTGGCATGACAGCGGCTCCAGGCCCCACCCCCTGGCTGTGTACATCACCGCCCCGCCCCCCTTTGCCTCCCGCCGTAGCACTCAGCTGACTTCTGCGCCGCTCAGCCGGGCCACCACGTGGGAGCAAGTGGCGCAAGCGGCCGTTTGGGCTCTGCACTCCCCATGCAGCACAGGGAGTGTGGAGCCCAAAAGGCCATTTGGACTCTGCGGTCCCCCGAGTGAGAGGCAGGAAGGGGGAGGAGAGCTGAGAGAGAGAGGGGAGGAGGCAGTAGGAGGAGGAGAGAGAGAGAGAGGGAGACGAAGCAAGAGACCGGAGGCTCAGGAGAGAAGACTGACGTGGAGGAGAGACCTGAAAATCCTGTCTTATGACCGGCTAATTGGCTAGTTTTATAATTAGTTGTCTGTAAATTCTCTTCAATTAGAGTATGGTTAAGAAGAAAAAGATCTTTGAAAGAACATTATTAAATTGTTCAACTTTCTCAGATGAAGGCATTTTCACATAACATGTGCATAACAGTTTTCAGGTCATCATTTCTTAAGACATTTTAGACTAATGTAAAACTGGATAACTTTATAATCTCAATAATGAATGTTTCCCCAGTTATTTTTAGCAGAAATAAAATGAAGTATATCTGCTTCAGTATCTACAATAATTTGCCCAGATGAAATAAATTCCACTACCTTAATTCATTCAGCACTGAAAAATAATGGATTATGTTTATAAATACATGCAGAAGCTTTTCTTTAGAATTCCATGCAGAATTGGAGAGAAGGGTCATAAGAGGCAATATGAAGGATTAAATAAGAACCAAAGAAAATTGAATTGACTAAGAAACAATGAAGGACAGAATTTCACAGTAGGGATGTTAATTAACCTTCAAAATGCTAACCGGTTGAACACTAGGTTTAACCAGTTAACCCTGGGGCAGCCCTTCCCCACCTGTAGGGCACCGGGCTGCAGTCAGCAGGGGCTGCTCTGTCCTTTGCCCCATCACGGCTTCGGATAGCAGTGCTACTCCAGCAGTAGAGGCTGCTTTGGCCCCAGCAACTCTCACAGTCGTGCCGTCGTCTCAGGCATTGGGGGGCTGCTCTGGCCATAGTCCCAGCCCGGCCCTGCCATGGCCAGAGTCCAGCCAGCCAGGCTAGTTAACCGGTTACCTCATAAGCCAACCAATAAACCACCTGCTTACTCGGTAACCGGTTAACATCTTACTTCCCTATTTAATAGTTCATAATTTTTGAATTAGTGAATGGAAGGATACAAAAATAAGAATTCTTAGATGTAAATTTTCTTTTCATTTTATTCCACCAGCTTGCAATGTACCGCTACATATGAACTGAAAACAAAAGTGTGCAACTGAAAATCCTTGGCAATGGTTTGTGATTAAATGTTAGTATTTTCTTACCTTCACAGTAGTGGTAGGTTTTGATTCCATGTTGGAAAAGCAATGAGTGGACAAAGGCACAGGATACTGTCTCTTATCACCACGGAAATGAGATAATAGCAAAGAGAGAACACATTTTGCAACTACAACTGTCTGATTTCAAAGCATTTCATGGGACACACATCCAATCTAGGTATTTGGACTTCCACTCAAAATCAACCCACTAGACCAGTGTTTCTCAAAGTGGTCCACGGACACTCTCTGAGAAAGCTGCTACCAGGCCGCTCCCATTTGTTTACTTACCGGCTCTGCAGCCATGGAGCCTCGCGGCTTCCAATGGCTGTGGTTCACCATTTGCAGCCAAGGAGAGCTGCGGGAAGTGGCATGGGCTACAGGGGATGCAAAGTTTTGTCATGTTTGTCACATAGGCTGTGTCTACACTGGCACCCTTTTGCGGAAAAGGGATGCTAATGAGACACAGCGCAATTGCAAATCCGCGGGGGATTTAAATATCCCGCGCGGCATTTGCATGAACATGGCTGCCGCTTTTTTCCGGCTTGGGGTTTTGCCGGAGAAAAGCGCCAGTCTAGACGCGATCTTGCGGAAAATAAACCCTTTTCTGCAAGATCTCTTATTCCTACTTGAAAGGCACTAGATTTTAGCTGGCAAGGTGTGAAAAATGTAACAGTTCCTTGGTTTCTTCAAACTTCTATCAAATATTCTTAAGTAAACACACACACATAGGATGCTAACAAACTGCTCAGGCCCTAACTCAGCAAACAATGAAGCTCTGTTGGTTTTTAAGAATGTGCATAGCCCCACAGAAGAAACATAAGAGTACTCAGGAGCCTGAAGGTGAGCAGGTGAAACGCATGTGAAACCTCCTGGATATGGTGTAATGTCCTATTGAGTAAGGAGACCACTTACATAGACAATAATAAATCTGCTCTAAAACCTTAGCTAATAGCAGGCTGACTTTTACCACACTTGGTAGAGACTCATACATTAAGCACCAGAGATCCCAGATTCTAATCCACCTGCGGACAGCCAGGGTCTGTCAGTGTTATATATGCTTAAATGTTTTTCTGGAGCACAGTTTAACACAGTTTAGCACTCTATCTGGAAAACAGACAATATAGAGGGTTCAGAATCTCACATACTTTGGACCATACAAGAATCTAGAAGTTTATTTCATTGCGCATCCAAAGACCCATTACTGTATACTTAGGATCTCATCTAGATACTCAATTGTCAGTCTGATTTCTTACTGGGATCACACTAACTCATCTTGAGTACTTTATTACATTTCATTCCATTTATTCTACTGGCTCAGGTGCAAGCTGTTTAGGGAGAACAATTTATATTTCAGAAATGGTTTTAATACCTCTTTTTTCCCCCACTTCACCAATGGTAGTTACTGACTAGGCTTTCACTGTATTTTTAGTATCTGCAGATAAATACCTTTCTCTCCTCTCCTCCTTCCATTCATGAGCTAGTTACCTGATCAGAGATGTTTTAGTACTTTTATGCTTGTTAAAAAAACAAACAAAAACAAAAAAAAACCACACACCTTTGCTAGTCAGCCTCCCTACACACAGAAAAAACTAATCACAACTACAGCATTTATTCGGTCATATCTGTCCTGTGCAACTGGTCATGAGTTCTCACTATAAAGGAAAAAAAATCCTTATTCAAAACTGAAAACTTTGTACTACAAAGCGTAGGCCTGTAAAACATACAAAGTATAATTATTTATAGCTGTATCAAACAAATGGATAAGTCTTCTTCTGAAATTTCCCACTTGCTCATGAAGTTAGCAAAGTTGTGAATGAAATGAAAACTAGTGCAAAGAAGGAAAATATTTATGCTTCAGGGAATTCCCTTCCAGATTCAAGCAGAACATCAGCAGAAACCATTCTGGTATTCCACACTTGGGCATGAACCAAAAGAGTGCCATGCTTTTTCTCATCACCAGCGGGATCTTTCCACAATAGTGGTTGTTTTATGGCACCTTTTCATTAGTCTATACCATTGTTCCAGAAATACAGAATGGCAGACATTGGTCAATTTTACCAAGAAATTTATTTGTAGGGTTTCATGTAATATTTCAGCTGATGCTATATCATTTTAGGCAGGCATGTTGCTTACAGTAGAACAAAGAGTTGAATGATAAACAGCACCTGGAGTGTTATCTTAGAGCAGAGGGTGGGAGGATATCCTGGATTAAACATTCTGTATTTAAAACTGTAAACACATAAGAGATGTTTTCACTTAGTTTCCTGGGTCTTAATGAATGCTGTGATTAAAGTGTGCTTTGCATCATTTAGTACAGAGCCATGAGGCAGTTTCTCACCTCTAAATATTTAGTGAAAACACAGTACTGTACAAGCTGTCTCAAACCAATGTGCATTCTTTTCCTTAGAAAGTCGGCAGTGATCATGGACCTTGAAATGGAACATGAAGGAGACTGTGGTTTTTGATGAAAAAACCCTGAGCTGCGTTATTATTATTTTTGTTCATAATATAGGCCTAGTCAGGATCAGGGCCCCATTATGCTAAAGACCTTAAAAGAACATAGGAAGACACTGTCCCTACTCTAAAGGACTAATGTCAAAGAAGATACTTAAATTTCTCTCTCACACACGAAGATATCTTTACAGGGCGGACTGGCCTGGTGGGATACCGGGAATTTCCCGGTGGGCCGTCCTCCGAAGGGCCGGCTGGCGGCTGCTGGAGGAAGAGGGGGATTGTGATGGGGCGCCGCAGCCCCGCACTTTAAATTCCCCAGGGCCGGGCATGTATGGGGCATGGCGGGGTCAAGGGAGCGCATGCGCGGAGTGCTCAAATGCCGCGCAACAGCTGAGAGGGGAGACACCCGGGCGTGGCGTGACATCACAGCCCGGGACTTTAAAACCGCCCGGCCCAGAGTTGCACCGCGCGACCCAGCTCCAGGCCCGGCAAGTAGTCTGGAGCCCCGGAAGCAGCTGGGGCCAGAGCTGCGGGGACTTCTGGGGCCTGATCACAGACTCCAGCACCACAAACTGGAAGGCAGAAGGTGGGGAAGGGGAAGGGGGAAGAATAAAGGGAAGGGGTAGGAGGAAAATAGGAGGAATGGGCTTGTGCTGAGGGGAGGGGGCAGGTCAGGAGAAGAAAGGGGAAGGCACCGAGGGACAGGGTGGAGGAGAGACAAATGCCAGGGGGCCAAGTGGAGACAACGAGGAAAAGGGGAGGTGTCAGTGGGAGGGGGGACAGGGTTATGCTGGGAGAGGAGAGGGTAAGGGCATTGGGAGCTAGAGGGGGGAGGGAGAGTTGGTGGGAGAAGGCTTGAAAGAAGGGGTGGGCATGAGGAAAGCGGGGATGGAGCAAGTCATGTGTGAGGACACAGAGGCATGAGGGAAACAGGTGCAGAGGGTGGTGAGGGGGTGGGCATCAGGGAAAAAGAGGGCAAAGGGGGCAGGGGCAGTGAGGGAAGGGGGGGCACCAGGAGAGTGCAGGGGTAAGGGAAGGTGCAGGTGCTAGCGGATTCTGGGGGTGAAGCAGAAGGGCAGACACCTGCAGGGGAGGGACCAGCACCAGAGGAGAGAGGCAGGGCAGGTGTGTAGAGGAGGTGTTAGGAGAGGATGAGGAGGGGTAGCTCACATGATCAGAGTGAGGCTATTGGAGGAGTGGGCACAGGGGAGAGAAGGGCTGGTGGAGGGGGCAGGTCTCAGGAAGGCTGAGGGCAGTGAGAAGGGCAGGAGTCAGGACAGCAGAGGAGAGTGAGGGGCTGGGGGGCAGCAGGCACCAGGGGAGCTGATAGAGTAAGGGGAGGAGATATGGCAGCAGAGGGAAAAGGTAGAGGTTTATAAGATATTTATTAATAACTTGGGTGCCACAGTGACACATCCAAACAAGCCACATGAACTCAGTACTGGTACACAACACAAAATTCATTCTGCTCATGGGAGGAAACTCTTAGAAGGAACACTTCCCCCCAGCCTCTCCGCCCCCGAGTTAATGTCACACACATTGGGTTAATGCAATTGCAGGATAGTTGCATGAGGGGGGTTTGGTGGGGGCCACGCTAATCCCTATTGGTAGGAGGATGGTGGGAAAAGTCCTTGGGGGGGGGGGTCACATGACACCTTTTACTTCTGGTCATGTGTCTGTCTTGCCCCGAGAGTGTTACCTCCAGAGGCCTGGCTAATGGGAATCAGGGGGTGTGGCTAATGGGGGTCAGGGGAGTGGGTAACAGGGTTCGAAGAGTAAATTTAAAAAAAATTCTTTGATGTGAAAAAGTGGGCCGTTCTCAACCCACTTCCCAGGCCTATTTTGATTGCCAGTCCACCCCCTGTATCTAGAGAGTCGTCAGAAGTAAAAGTTCTCACAACAGTATGCACTGTGCCAGTGTATACTAGTTACTTTGGGAGAAAACACTGCAGAATTTTTGACAAGTGACTTTCTCCATTTTTCTGATCAGAAACTGAGAGATTATTTCAGCTACCTCTTCTTGGTACAAACACCAAACAAAATGGAAAAATAAACTAAAGCAGTCATGGCAAAAATACAACAACCCAGAAATCAAAGAAAAACCTAGCCACCTTCAAAACAACAAGACAGGAAATGTGGAAGTGCCCCAAAGAACGCACAATAGTCATGGGTTGTGAGTGAAAAAGGTAAGAAATTAATAAAACAACCCAAATATTTTCTATTTATCTCAGACAACTAAGGCGAATCCTGCCTGTATGAGCTCAATAGAAATTTTGCCATTGATTTCAATGTTCTACAGTAGTGTTATTACATTTCTGAGCTATTCCAAATGCAAAAGCATTTTTAAACAGAGAAGATGATAAAGGTTGGAAAAAAAGTATGCAGTCAAGCTTATTATCTCCAACCTGGCTCTGCTAAACACTCAAGCACAAGTACATATAGTAGTAGGGCTTCCTTTGACCCCATTCCCTACAGCATAATGACTAGTGAGCTTTCAGAATATTCAGAATTCTCCTGTTTTTCATGTGCCTATAGGTCCAGTGAAGCAGTTACAGCTAGCCATTACCAGATGTCAGTCAGGATGGTTGCTCATGTACCATCTCTGCCAAAAGAGGACAAGGGAATGACTGCTGTACATCTCAAGGTGTAGAGAACAACTAGAGAAAAAATAGATTTCTGTAAAAACTTAATAAGGAGTTGAAGCGCTACAGTTTGATCCAGAAATGGATAGTACTGATTCAGACATTGCTCCCTAGAATACTAGAATAGTCTGGATAGAGTGGATCAAGAGACAAGGACAGAGACTTCCACAGATTTGTGATTTAGATAAGCAATACATACTTTTGATTTTTCCCATATTATTATCATTTACACTTACATACTGCGGAGACTGGTTTACAACATTTTAACTGTGTTGCTATTGAGACTGTTTTATTGAATACTTTATAGAATCATAGAACTAGAAGGGACCTCAAGAGGTCATCTAGTCCAGTCTGCTGCAGTCATGGCAGAACCAAGCACCATCTAGATGGGGAACCTTTTTTGGGTTGGGTGCCCAGCCTAGAAGATTCTGTGTGCTCCAGCCCCATGATGAGGGAGTGGGGGGGAGAGGACAGCAGCTGCAGCGTGGGTTCTCCAATGCTGAGGGAGGCCATGAGCCTCAGGGGCTGGACCCAAGCAATCTGGGGGCCGCATTCAGCCCCTGGGCCATCTTTAACAGCTGTTTGTCCAACCTGCTCTTAAAAATCTCCAATGCTGGAGACTACAAAATCCCTAAGCAACTTATTCCAATGATTAAGCACCTACACGGTTAGCAAGTTTTTCCCTCATGTACAACCTAAACCTTCTTTGCAGCAATTTAAGCCTGCTGCTTCTTGTCCTATCATCATGAGTTAAGAGCAATTCTTCTCCCTCCTCCTTGTAACAACATTTTATATATTTGAAAACAAATATTATGTGCTCTTTCTCAGTCTTCTCTTCTTCAGACTAAATCAACCCAATTTTTTCAATTTTCCCTCATAGGTCATGTTTTCTAGAAAATTTAAATTGCTTTTGTTGCTCTTTTCTGGACTTTCTCCAATTTTTCCACATCTTTCCTAAAATGGGATGCACAGAAGGAGACATAATATTCCAGTTGAGGCCTGATCAGTGCAGAGTAGAAGAATTACTTCTCATGTCTTGCTTACAATACTCTTGCTAATGCATCCCAGAATGATGTTCACTTATTTTGCAACAGTGTCACACTGTTCACTTATAGTTTGTTGTCCACTAAGACCCCTCAATTGTGGTTTTCCCCCCCGTATTTAAACAGTTTTCAGTTGCTTCTTATTATGTAAAAATCACCATAGAATCAGTGTCTGATTAAGTTATAAGCTAACTAAGCTACAACTTAGGGTCTCACAATATGAGGGACCTAAAGAAGAAAAAAATTACTTTATTTCAAATTATATCAAAGTTGATTGATATATAAAAACAGCTGTATTCTCTAAATATAGAAACATTTTAATTCATATGTGACACACTTGGCTATACTAGTATCTTTACTTTTTGCCTGAGGGGTGAAAAAACAATAATTGCACTTGTAAAATTAGTATTTCTACAAGAAAGTTTTCTGTCAGTCTCTTAGGGCAGTGGTTTGTTGATCAGCTGTTATGTCAAAATTCTTTGCCTTCATAATTAATCAATCTCACTGCCGATAAAAATTGGGAAAAATGTGAGGTAAGAGGCAGCAGCGTCATGAAGCAATCCTGTGAAGCTTATACTTGTATCTTAGCGTGTTTTCTCCTTTTATATATACATATGTAGGATTGTGTATTTTAGTGCGCATGCTGATTTCTGCTTCATTCACTATCCATACTTCATGTGACTGAGTTTGCAGGTGATCGTCTTATTAATGTGGCTCTTGAGGAGGACAAATTTTTGTTGGCTTCCCTCTCAGCTTTGGGAACCTTCACAAAAAATATCAGAGTGCTTACAAAGGATAAATATAGGATTTTGAGAGAAATGAAGGAATATACAGTACACACACACATATAAAAATATTCTGAGTACTTGGTGAGTAAGTTATTGCAAACTATGTGCATATATGATTTACAGGCTAAAAAGCATATAATATTCATTATATTTTCTTGAATATAAGCTAGTTTTTCTTACTTTCTCAATGCCTGACTAGAGACTACCAGTCTTTCTTTCTGGCAAACTCTTTCACACATATAGCTTGTTGTCACTCTGCATGTCCAAAGTGTTTGCTCGAGATGAATTAGTAGTCCCAGGGGAGCAGAAGATAGAAAAGCAAGTGCAAAGAGGGATGTCTGCCTGGAAAAAGACTGGGATTTTCTGATAGGCGAATCTAGACCACTTAAAATAACAATTTATATATAGGTAGTATGCTATGTAAAAATTCTTATATAGACTTTTAAATTACATATCATACGCACAATATATTGTATTTTTAAAGTCTGACAAAAGAAAAATCCCAATAATTTATTGTTTCATAATGAAACTTAAATCAGAATAAACAAGTTTAGTTTATATATAGTCTGGATAAATTTTGTATTTCCCTAACAAAATTAATCATTTTTCTTCATTTATTCATATGAAAAGGATAATGTTTCTGATTCCGAGTATAAAAAACGCAACTCCTCTCTTTTCCCTCTCAGGATAAATAGCACTAACTTTCAGAGAAATATCATGATAAAAAAATGCATATTTTCAATATATATTTACATATAATAATCTATTTTGAGCTATATAAATGTAAATCTCAATATTTATAATACAAAATTAATTTTACTGGTTTGAATACAAACTTTTTGCTACTTATTTTAGTAGGAAATTCAGCATACTCTTCCATAAAAATAGAATAAATCAATTTATTGTAAAAATACAACCCACATATAATTTTCTGATGCTTTGTTTATTGCCTGGGTGTAATTTATATCAATAAAATAATAATGGACTTTTAAACTAGTGGGTTATCTGCATCCTATATCATCTAGGAGTCTCACTGTTTATTTAGAGAAGGAATTACACAGTACAGATGCCTCAGAAAAGAAAACTTCCCAAGAAGTTTTCTAGTAAATTAAATTTACTGTATTTTATTTTTGTTATTGTTTAGTTCTATTTTACTTACATATGCAGTTAGTTCAAAGAATTTGTTTAAAATTATGTCATCATAACAGAGGGTTGCTGAAAATGATTGTAGGTTGAAACTCTCTAAAACAGAACTCTCTGGTCTGGCAACATCTATGGCCAGCAGCAGGGAGCTCTCTGGGGCTAGCAGGGCAGTGGACTGCCTGCAGCAAGCTGGCAGCGGAGATGCCCGTCTGAGCTAGGAGCCACAGAAGTGGTGGCCACCCAGTGGTGCCCAGAGCTGCAGCAGCAGCAGCTGCATAAGCGGGGTTGGGAGTCCAGGTGCGTGGTTGCCCGGCAAGGCAGGGAGCACTGCCACGCATCTGCCCAGTGGATCCCGGAGCTGCGGCAGCTACCCAGCAGGGTTGGCAGGGGACCAAGCCAAGGCTGGGGGAAGTAGTGGCAAGGAGCCAGAAATGACCTACCCTGGTATGGCAAAATCCCTCAGACAGGACCAGTCAGATCCCGAGAGTGCCACGTCAGGGAGGTCCAACCTGTATTATTCTATTTTTAGAACTTTGCCTTTGTATATATGCAAATCTAAAGCCGACATGTTTATATATTCAATGTTTTCTGTGATTTTTTTTTCTTTTAGGAGGCCTCTTACACATGACAAATCTTAGGGACTCAGAATGCTATAATCCAGCCCTGCTCAGAATGTTTGAGATGGGAGTACAGTAGACTTCCGATAATCCGGAACCTATGGGACTTAGGTGGTGCCGGATTATCAGATATGCCGGACTATCAGGAGGTACTATAAGCAGGTTATATATATACTGTATACATTATATACTGTATATAAAGTGTTCTTAACCCTTTTTATTGTACATACTGTATACAGTATACTGTAATGTTTTAGTTTTTTTAAGCCTTTTTTACCCTTTTTGCTCAGTTCAGCTGCTGCCACTATTACCTTGTGACTCATTTTTTGCCGAAGCTCACTCACTAGGCTCTTGCCATTTTGATGCCGAACTATCAGGAGTGCCGGACTATTGGATGCCGGACTATTGGAGTTTTACTGGGTTTTTTTGTTTTTTTTTTAAGGGGAGTGTTTACTTGCTATTACTTTTTATGTTACAGTAAACTTCCGATAATCCGGCACCTTTAGGACCCAGGGGGTGCCGGATTATCAAATATGCCGGACTATCGGAACGGGGGGCTATGAGCGGTCTGAGGTGGAGTGGAGGGATGCGCCCTTCAGCGCTGCGGGACCAACCCGGCAGCACCCCCGCTGCTCTGCCCCGGGCTTCCCGGAGTCAGCCGCTGGTCAGTTTCAGCAGCGGCTGACTTGGGGAAGTCTGGGGCAGAGCAGCTGGGGTGGCGCTATGGGACCAACCCAGCAGCACCCCAGCTGCTCTGCCCCAGGCGTCCCCAAGTCAGCCGCTGCTGAAACTGACCAGCGGCTGACTCCGGGAAGCTCTGCCCCCGGCTTCCCCGAGTCAACTGCTGGTCAGTTTCAGCAGTGGCTGAATCGGGGAAGCTGGGCAGAGCAGCTCGTCCGGCTGCCCGGAGCACTTCCGGGTTCCAGATGGTGCCGGACCATCAGGAGTGCCGGACCACTGGATGCCGGACCACTGGAGTTTTACTGTATATACAATGTTTTGTTACTGAAACTTATTTTACCCTCTAAAACATGTGTGGTGCAGCTTCTCAGCCAGCAACCTAATACGCTACTGGTTATACCTTTCACTTACAAATTTTCATTTATTTAAATGTGTACCAGTGTATGCTGGTCACATCCAGTAATGCTTTGGCTTTATAAATGAAACACAGAGGACCTGGATAAGAGAACCCTCTTACTCTGCCCCTAGTGCTGCTGCTAACATAACAAGGTGCACATTCCTGTTATTAAGTGTAATGGTGGATCTCCTCTTCCTTCTCAATCATTATACTAGGAGACATCATCACAGGACTAGTGATGTAAAATCCCATTTAATTAGGTAAGTAGTTAAACGTTACATTTAACTGGATAACTCATTAAACAGGAGCAGGCAGGCTGGAGCGATCCCCTGCCACGGGCAGGGGCTGCTCCAGCCCAGCTGCTCCCAGCCCAGCACATGGGACTGCCAGTTTCCAGCTCTGTTGGGGGCCCCAGCAAGGCTGGAGCTGCCCCCACAGGACCTAGCCACATCAGCCACACCATCAGGGGCTTGTTCACCTACACATTTACTAATGTGATATATGCCATCATGTGCCAGCAATGCCCTCCTGCCTTGCACATTGGACAAATTGGGCTGTCCCTATACAAAAGAATAAATGGACACAAATCAGACATCAGGAATGGTAACACAGGGGAAAAAAACAGTGGGAGAGTATTTTAATCTCCTTAGACATGCAGTAACAGACTTAAAAGTTGCCATACTTCAGCAGAATATTTCAAAAAACAGTCTTCAGTGTGAAATTGCAAAGCTGGAACTCATATGCACTCTGACTGAATAGGGACAAGAGTGGCTAGCTCACTGCAAAAAATAATTTTTCCCTCTTTCGGTATTCCCATCTTCTCATTAACTGTTGGGAGTGTGTTGAATTGGCCTCATTAGCACTGGTCCCTTGCATAGTACTGTAAACACACCCATCTTTGGAGAATATATATCCTGCCAAAATGAAGTTTCCTCTTCTTGCATTTGAGAATGGGGTTCCAGCCCAGGACAGCTTATGCTCAAATAAATCTGTTAGTCTTTAAGGTGCCACAGGATTCCTTGTTGTTTTTGCTGAAACAGACTAACAAGGCTACCCCTTTGAAACTTGTCATCATGATAAGTATGTCTCATTTCATGGCCCAGTACTATTAACCATCTCCTTTGATTTTGCACATTCAGCACAATACTACAAACCCTGGTCCTTATATGCAATTTAAAGTGTCACCAAGACTTGACCACTGTACCTCTGATTTACATCAGCTGTGTGAGTGAGATTAACTGTCAGCAAACCCATGCTGTATCAGCACTAAAGGGACATACTAAGATTTTAAAATGACAGTACTCCTAAAACAATATATAGTAACCTGACCCAGCAGCCTCATTTTCAACACTGCTGAGCACTGAACACATTTTATTAGTCAACCTTTGATAAATACTTAATAAAGTCCTAAAACATTCATATAAGTATATTTCACTCCTTGTTTCTGGGTGAGCCTGCAAATGCGATGAGACCATCGGACATATTGCCAAACCTATTTTGTAGATTATAAAGCTTAGCTAGTTTGGACAAGCTTCTGAACTTTTGTATTCTCACCTAAAAAAGATATTTTGGACGTTTATTCACTGCTATAATTTCTTAAGCATTGAATGGCATTTTCTCTTTATCAGGTGTGCAGCACTGACCCGCTAAGAGGAATACTCTCATTACCACAATTACTTCTCCCAATGGATTGAAATTAAATGTGCATGACTTTGAGAAAAAGACTGATAAAATATGCTAAAGCAACATTTGAATAATTCATTGTTTGCCATTTTTATTCAAATGGTCTTGTTTCCTTATGCTTTAAAAAACTGCTATGATTATAAATCACTGTGTGACTATAGAGTCATTCCATGACACTAATAGCAAAGCCTGTCATTGGATATCCATGTTGGTTCATTTAATCAGTTCAAACTTGGCTACGTGTATCATGAAATGGCTCCAGGGAAAAACTGTTTATAAACTGCTTTTCTTCTTTCAGATAGTCTATAGCATGTGCAATTACCCAGCAACTCACTGAAGACAAAAAAAGAAAACAAAACAAAAAACAGTACAGAGAAAGGTTAAATCTTGCTTCAGTTTATGGGCTGATTTTGTGAGATTATTTTGACATGTTAACCATTGCCTTTCTTTCACTAGCTATCAATGCACAATGTTTTGATTAAAATCTAGAATGCTTGAAAATTAACATGGCATGTGCTAAAGTGATGAAAACCTGGATAACTGATAGGCCTTAAAACATAACTATAAACAAGAAATTATCAAATGTGAGTGTTTCTGGGGAGCTCTTGCAGGGATTGATTCTAGGCATTATTCTATTTAAGATTTTTACTCATGACTTGGAAGAAAACATAAAAATCAACGATAAAGTTTTCAGATGACAAAAATTCAGAGAGTGGTAAATAATGGAAATGACGGGTCACGGATTCAGAACAACCTAGTTTGCTTAGTAAACTGGGAACAAGCGAACACTATGCATATTAATACAGCTAAATGCAAATGTACACATCTAGGAACAGAGAATGTGGGCAATACATACAGGATCAGGGACTCTATCCTAAGATGCAGTCACTCTGAAAAGATGTGAGAGTCATGATGGATAACTAGTTGAGCATGAATGCTAAATGTGATGCTGTGGCCAACAGCACTAATGCGATCCTGGGATGTATAGATGGAGAATCTTGAGTAGGAACAGAGGGCATATGTTACCCTTGTATTTGGCACTGGAATGCAGTGTGCAGTTCTGATGCCCACCATTCAAGAAGGATGTTGATAAACTGGAGAGGGTCCAAAGAAGAGATCTGAGAATCATTCAAGATTAGAAAATATGCTTTATATTGATAAACTAATAGGTATTCCTTGAGCCTAGCAAAGAGAAGATTGAGGGCTGATTTTTATTACAAACTATAAGTACTTCTGTGAAGAAAAAATATTTACTAAAGGGCTCCTCAATCTAGAAGAGAAAGGTGAAAATTCAGAGACTGGAAGTTGAAGCTAGACAATTTCAGACTGGAAAAAGGATGTACATTTATGACAGTGAGGGTAATTAACTATTGGAACAATTGCTGGGAAGTTCTGTGATCCCTTCTAGCTTTGTAATCTATAAATTGCCACTGTGTGTTGATATATTTTGTAACTATGCTGTAAATTACTATAAATCAGTCACAAAATTGCAGACATCTTTCTGATTCTTCTATTTTTATAGAACAGCAGTGGTGTACATAAACATTGTTAAAAGAAAAGGCAGGTATGAACTCTGGCATTTTGAAGAGTCAGTATTAACTGTCTAAGTAGTGTTTTAGTAAAAATCTTTGAAGCTGCACAGTGATATTTTTAATCTTTAAAGACGTCAGTGAAATTCATGTGTACATTCCAAAACCTACAGGTAATCTGAACATAGGCTCAAAATGAAAGAATTTGAGTCATGATTCAAATGATGCAGGCATTTTAAAGTGACATTGACAAACTGTACTCAAAATATGCCTTCCTTAACAGGGAAAAAAAATCTGATGCAACATAATTGGAAAAAAGCTTTTATAACACTCTCACATAAGGGCCTGATTATGTAAGGTGCTGGGCAAGTCCTGGGTGATAATGGAGTACCTTCTGCTCTCAGTGAAATCAATGGATACTGAAGGTACTCAGTACCTCACAGGATCAAGCCGTTAGTATCTAATAGTCACTTTTACAAAAGCAACATTTCAATACAGCCCAAGGTTCTTTATTAGTGTTTCACATGCTAAGGAAACACCACAGATAACATGGAGACATCAAATACTATGCCTTGGTATGTTTTGCTTATATAACAGCAACCACTTTACTTCTGTAATATCTTCAGATGCAAGTAGAAGGCGAAGAAGAGTTCTCTTGCATTTCTTTTAAATCCCCTTTTTGCCATACTTTTTCCAACACCCTCTTGTCGTTTTTGCAGTTAGTTCCTACATTCCATTTATTTACAATTGGGGCAGCTATATCTGCACCATGAATAAAGGGTCATGAGATACAGATTATTGGTACAAGGCTTACAGGACATATGTGATGCCCCTGGTGAAGAGTGAGTATCCGGGGGTGCATTTTGTGACTTGTCATTTTCAGGATTTGGTACACAAGTATCACAAGTTGGTGTCTGGATCTGCAGAGTACTCTGCACTAAGACCCCACAGGTAGGTGGCCAGTTGCCATGGAGATTTGCAGTTGAATCTCTGTGGTGGGGCGACTGAGTTGGCATTGAAGGAGGGGCATGCTCTAGGATCAGTTGACATTTTGAGACCAGGAAACTGCCATCTGAACTGACCACTTTGCACCAACATGGCTAGCAGGGAGCTGGCAGGACCTTGTAGATGGACAGGGCCAAAAATCTGTGTAAGTGAAGAGGTGGCTAAATTTACACATGAACAGGAGGATTGGGGATTATCCATCATGGAATTTCAGGGTTGGTACCTGAGTTATTCACAGTGGATGGGGTACACATTTCTGGCCTGGGACTAGATATTTTCCTAGACTACATGAAACGATGGAACTGTTAATCTGGGAATCCAACTAAGAGAAGGAGGAAATTAAAATGCTATTGTCCTTAGAGGTAGCTGTCCAGTGCAGGTGTTCAGTTAATTAAAGTTCCGATTCCTTGATAAACCAGAGTTGGAATCAGGATTATGGGAGGGACAAAGAAACGGAAGGAAGGAGATAGGAATCCTAAGGCCTGATACCATGAGAACCTCCCACTTTCTCCCATACTTTCAATATTTGTAGAAGGGGGAAGGGCACTGGGATCTTAAAAATTTAACAGAAGATGAGGAAGAGCTGAGTCCAAGCCTTCCCCCTGCTACTACAGATGACAAAGGAATGATGGCTTGCATTACACAAGTTATTGCTAGATAGCTTTTTATTAATATAGTTTAATGTAATTAAATCATATTCTTGGTGTTTTCTTCCTGAGGTGGGACAACAATCCTTAAAATTGATTTATTGTCTTAAGAGCAGCTATAGGTTGATATTTATCTGGGGGGGGGGGGGGGAAAGAGAGAAGAGAGCTACAAAATGTTATAGAGATTCACTGCACTTGCTACAAACTGGTTGGGGCCTTCTACCACAATATAAACTGTATTTTAATAATGTTATTGTACAAAGCCAAGTTACTATACAGTGAACAACCTATAGAAAAATGAGATACCCCACTCTACATTATTTATGTTTGATGGTAACTTCTAAACTCTTAGAAACAACACTTGAAAGTTTGCTTTTTGGTATTTGGTTTGGGGGTTTTGTTTAAGAACATACTTCTTAATCCTGGTAAAGGGGGGGGGTAAAAGGCTATTTCAGTTCATCTATAAACCACATCTAATTGAAGCCAAAAGGGTATCACACATTTCCAATATTTCTTCACTGAAGATAGCATTAATTACTTTAAAATATTTCAACTGTTCTACCAAATAAAAAAAATCAAAACCAATAAACCCTTACTCAAGTGCAACTCCCAGGGGTGTCAATATAAGGACTGGATGATTTGTCCAGAGAAAATAAAATGACTAATTATTTAAAAGGTAAATGAATGAGGAATATCTGGTTTTATTCTTTGAACTCATTAAAATTGTGTTATTGTCTAAATATGTAATCTCTCATCTATTCAATCCCCCATTGCTAAATACAGCAGTTACAGAATGCACCTTTTTATGCAGTACTATGCTCCAGAATTTAGGGCCTTATTAAAAACATCTCTATCCACTGTGGTTATGAAGAAAATCTTCCAACTGTGGACTGCAGGCAAACCAATGCACCTGGTACCTAAATCTCTGAACAACCTGAAACAACATATCTCCCACTTTCATCCACAACATATCACACTATCCATGTCTACAGTCAAGCCCTACAAAAGAACCACATTTGCTCCAATCCCTCAGACAGAGATAAACATCTACAGGATCTCTATCAAGCATTCTTAAAACTACAATACACAGCTGGGGAAGTGAAGAAACAGATTGGCAGAGCCCCAGTTAAAACTTCTCGAACATACTATCAAAGATCTACAACCTATCCTAGATAGCAATATCTTTAGGTATTCCCACTTTCTTACCACTGTTGGAAGTGGGCTACATCCATCCTCACTGAACTGACTTCAGTATAACACTGTGAGGTCCCATGTATAAATATTTCCTTGTCATCTGAATCTTTCACTTCATGCATCTGATGAAGTGAGCTACAGCCCATGAAAGCTTATGGACTAATACATTTGTTAGTCTTTAAGGTGCCACAGGACTCTGTGACGGGGGATCCCACCCCCGCACTCCCGGCAGCCCGGAGCTGGGGAGCAGCCGCGGGAACGCGGGAGCGGCGGCGGAGCCTGAGAGAGCCCGCAGCGAAGCCGCGCAGGCGCAGGGGGGTCTGGGCGGAAACCGGCGGGCGGTAGGACCCAGGAGCAAGGAGCCAGGGCCGACGCCGGGCGCGGGCGGAGGAACACTGAGCGGGGCATTTAAAAGGAGGGAGGGCGGGCAGAAGGGGGGGGAAGCATGGGGAGCGGAGGAGGTTCTGCTCTCGACCCCCTTCCGCAGACAGGTACCGGTGCTGGTGCCAGGACCGAGGAAGCAGCAGAGCGGAGAGTGGAACCCCGACCAGACCGACGATGCGTGGCGACCTGGACAGGCGAGCCGGGGGACGCGGCGGCCGGAGCCACGGGAAGCCGGACCCAGGAGCGGGGAATCGGCCCGGAAGCGGTGGCTTCGGAGCGGCCCAGCGAGACACCAGGAGCGGGGTCCAAGGACATAGACCGCGGGAGCGGTGGACAGGTGGACAAAAGCTGAGGGCGGGGGTTAGGGAGAAAAGAGGAGGGGACCACCCCGTCACCCCGATTTGGGACTCGGCTACAGACTCCTTGTTTTTGCTGACACACACTAACATCGCTACCTTTCTGAAACTTAAGAACTGTACAGTTTATCTCAGTGGGGCACTGACTCTGAAATGTAATGAGGCCACTCTACTGCAACATAGTTAATTATTTTATAATCATTCCAATAGAAACAACCAGGCAATTACCACTGTTCCAAGTCACTGTCCTACATTCCCAGATGCCAAAAGCTCCAAGTACCCACTTACTAGCTGATAAAACCTTCAGATTTCCCCTGACAACTTCCAGGCTGAAGTGATGGATTTTCAATAAATATTCTGCAGCAGATGGAAAATTAAGGACAACAAAAATAAGTTTAATATCAAATTAAATAACCCAATGTATACTGAAATATTGTACTATTTCTGTATTTATTTACTATATTTCTGTATTTATTTACTACGAGCCTCTAATTTTAACTGAAACGGATACAGAATTTCTAACCTGCTGAAACAGTGTATAACAGAATCCAAGCCACTTGCTACACAATTTTGGTCAAGCTTCTTATGTGATAACGAGGGCTATT
This sequence comes from Rafetus swinhoei, assembly GCA_019425775.1. Lineage (NCBI taxonomy): Eukaryota > Metazoa > Chordata > Testudines > Trionychidae > Rafetus > Rafetus swinhoei. The sequence continues at coordinate 36,027,797 of CM033440.1, forward strand.
ACTATGCTATCAGATGAAATTCTCATTTTTCCCCTTCATAGATGTATTGCTGGTGAAAAAAGAAACAAGATGACACACAGTGCTACTTTCACATTCCTCGATACAACAGGTGCACAATCTACAGAAAGAAAATTGCTGATGACTGCTGTCAACACTCCAAGTAAGTAAGTAACTAAAGAAATATTATAAAGAGAATCAGGACCAATTAATTTTATTAGTTCATAATAACAGAACAAGTAGCAATCTTTCAATATGCAGCTGGGTAAAATTAGCATCAATACTAGAGAAAAATTATAAACAGATAATTAAACAAGCTGCTAAGCAAAGTTATGGACTCATCATCACTGGAGACATGACATCTCCCAGGGAACAGTCAGAAATAATAACATCTATCTTGTCACAATGTAGAAGAGCTCTCTAGAAATTCCAAAGAGGGGCCTTTCAGTTGAAATGATGTTATGAATCAATTATTAAAATTATTTTTTAACTCTAGGTTATCCTCTTAATTTGGAAACAGTGGATTGGGAGAGAAGTGCTAATGTATCACTAAATCACACAAAGTTCCAGGTTGGTAGTAGGGATGTGAATGTCTAACTGGTTAACTGGTAAGCCTCACCATTGCTGGTTAACTAATGGGGACTGGAGCAGCTCCCCCTGCCTCAGGCCGGGCAGAAGCAGCCCCATCTGCGCCCACCACAGGCTGGGACTGCTCTGGCATCCCAACAGAGCAGCCTCTGTCTGTAACGGAGCCAGTAGCCCCACAGGCAGGGGCTATTCCAGCCAGGTTGGAGCGGTCCTCCCAGAGGAGAGGGAGGCTGCTCCAGCTCAGCAGTGGGCAGAGGAGGGGCACTCAAGCCAGGTGAGGCAACCCTCCCACCTGTCCTCCCCTTTAATCAGTTAACAAGTTAAACAATATGTTTAACCAGTTAAACGATTACACTGGACTTTACATCCCTAGTTAGTAGTAAACTTATCAAAATCTTTCACAATATACCTTCATTTCTTCTTTTACCTTGTGAATTCTTCCTATTGCTATCATTTCTGTTTGGGCAGAAAGCAACATCTAAAACAGAAAGAGTTGACAAACTGCCATAGCAGTTACTGCACCAGCATAGTTATTGCCCCAGCAGGAATTACATTCCCCCTCGCCCCCTCAAAAAAACCCCACACACCCACACCTTCTCTATTTCCTCAGCATGAGCAATATAAAGCCTGATGCCCTAACTGAGTTTTAAATGCTAAGCCTTCCAGTGAGTCTAAACTAAGGCTCCATTTTCAATTCCCTTTTAATTGTTACCTAAGCTATTTTATAAGACTATAACCACAACGTTGCACCATGGTTTGAACTGATGGTTCACATATGGCTGAAGAGTATTTAAAGTGATTTAACAGAGAGTTCTAACCTACTGTAAGGATGTTTCTTACCTACCTACCTACCTTATAGGCATGAGATTTATTGTAATATAACACTTTTATGATACATTATGAGAAAAGGTATATGAATCTCTCTCACACACACACAATAAAGATCCAGGCAGCATCATCCACAGATTATATAGATAATGAAGTTAATATTTTGAAAAAAAACCCCACACATTTTATGACAACATATGGAATTAAAGTAACAGAGGAAGAAACAGGTCAGGATTGTAAATTGAAAAGGTATAGTGAACAGAGAAACCTACCCAAAACTGCATGTACATGTGTCCCGCCAAAGTGAATTTATGGATTCCCACATGCAAGATTTCTCACAAATAAAAATGGTTGCACGTTGTTAAAGGAATTAGTCTTGTGCTATCAGATTATCTTTTCATAGCTCTCCAGGTCATTCTAGTATATTAGAGAAACACACTGTGAAGACACTGAAAAGTAAACATGTCAAGTCCCGTTTGATCATGTTAAGACCTTCTACGCAGAAAACCTTATTAGCTGACTGGTAAAATAACAACCAAGCTGTTATTAAGGCATGACAATTTAGCAATGCTATTTTCCTGCTTTTTAGATATTAAAGTTAATTAAAACTGGTGAAGTCATGGAATCATTTGCGACCTAGCCTAAATGTAATCTAATCTCATTTGAAAAGCATGAAATTACTCTGACTATATCTATTACTTCACTTCTTGACATCTGTTATACCCAATTACTTAAAAATTATATTGCAGCAGAAAAGATACAGTAGAACGAGGTCTAAATGCTTGACAAAACCAAAATAATTGTGACAAATGGAATGACATTGTCAAACTTACATTTTCTGAACCAAAGGGGGGGGGGGGGGGATTAAATGGGATAAACTGAAAACAACAAAAAAATAACTAACTTACATAATATGAATGGTTACTGCAACTGCTGTTTCAACTCTTCTGTATTTCCTTACCTTGTATACCTGGATATCTTGTTTATACTTAATTTGAAGACTTCAAAAGGTCTTCAGCTGCACACTCAGAATCTGAAGTAAACGGTTAAAAGCTACCTTCAAAGAGGAATAACTGGAATTAATTTGGGGGGTAGCAAATGAGCTTCAAGGGCATAGCGTATCAATTGGTTAGTATCAGCAGGCTAGTGACGGTATTCTGGAGGTATACTACACAATACTGTCACTAGCCTGCTGATACTAACCAACTGATGTCCCTATGCCCTTGAAGTTCACCTCAGCAGGAGAGGGAAAAACTTTATGTAACAACTCTAAGTAGCTCTTCTCCCCCAGCTAATATTTAGAGCAGCAGTGAAAGAATTCTATAGAGAAACAACTTCTGATGTAAGACCGGTCACTGATGATTTTCAAGCAGTTCATGGGTTTATGGTCAGTTCATACATTATCCAGAAGCTTCTTTAAACAGAACAGAGTCTAATATTTTGGCTGGAAATTTCACACTTTTTTTGTGATTTTTTGGGGGGTGAAATTTCTGAATCTTCTGCTTCAGGTAAGTGGTGAAAACCGGAAAGAATACTGACTCCCCAGTCCATCCCATGATTAAAAGTTACAGTTATAGAAATGGTTGAAAATTTGAAGGTGTCTAATTTTTCTGATCTAATTTAATGGCTATAAGAATAATGGAGTGTTTTGGAGTTTTCCCACTGATTTAAATGAGACCATTATTAATTTTCTGTTTCATAGAGTCTGATAGAACTTCCAGTAAAACATATTAATGTATTTTTCCCCAATATTTTTATACCTAAGAAAAATTAAACCAATTGATGGAGGGGGGGGGGAATTCTGTAAATAGCCCCATTTCAAAACTTTCAGAATCAAAATCACAATTTTGATGGACTTGAGTTTCGCATTAGAATGCCAAAAATCACTGAAAAAGATGAAGTCCAAGCTCTTTTCCCTATTCAAAAGGAGGTAGAAAAATCAATGAAATTGATAGAGGCTGTAAGCACAAGCAATAGGCAAACAAAAATAGGGAGCCAAAAGTTAAAACCACTTCACTGGTATTTGCAAGGAGAAGCACATTGGCAAAACACTGAGAAGTGATTCTGTGGAATTACCATATTTTAAGATATTGTACATCATACATATACATCTAACATGCAATGTTGCTCCAGTATCAGAAAACATATATTGCATAGAAATAATCCAAACACATACAGGTACAGTATTATTATTATTATTATTAAACTAAATTACAAAGAAGAAAAGGTACAGTTGCATTCAAAAATCTAATCCATAGGAAATTTGGGGGGGGGGGGATTGGAATTTGTTAGCTATTTTCTTTATAAAATAACTTTTTTCCCCAAACAGTTTAAATTGTTAGTATGATCTTCTTTAGCTAGGTATGTATATTTAATGGAAATGCAGAGAGGAATAAGTTGTTTCAGTACAATTCTTTGAGGTCTTTATAGTCAGCCTTGACATTATCAGAAATGAACAACCATGGCACCTGGAACAGACTGTGAAAAGTAAGCCTTAACTTTATTCCCTATAGTTCTTTACAAGTACAAAGCACCATCTGGTCCTGTTTGTCCTCGCAACTATTGCATGAGGAGAGAGACTGGGAAGGAGAAAAAAGCAGGAAGGCAGAGAGAGTGCACATTCACATGCACAAAGGAAAATAAAACAAGGCAAATTTTCTTTGAGGAATGAGCAGAAAACAACTAATTAATAAAAGTATTTCAAATTCAGTGAGACTCGTACCATTCTAGTTAACACAGAAGTTAATAGGCAACAGAGGAATCAGAGAAAAATAATTTGTTCCAGTGTGTCTAAAGTTACTACTGGTGAAATCAAACAATCAAGGTGGGGTAGATTATGTTACAAAATGGTTAAAGACATGAAAAATCAGGTTTCCATGGTAATATTCAGAATAGAAGTAGAGAGGTTATGTATTATTCTACTATAGTCTTTAAAGTGCTACATAGTTCTGTCTTTTGTTTTAACTTAGATTTGGTAAGCTTCGGAAGGGTAGCCATGTTAGTCTGCAACTGGAAAAACTTAAAAACCCCCAAATAGTCTAGCAGCACGTTAAAGACTAACAAATCACATAGATGGTATTATGAACTTTTGTGAAGAAGTGGGTCGTGTCTACGAAAGCTCATGATACCATCTACATCTTTAAGGTGCTGTTAGACTATTTGTTGTTTTTAAAGGTTTTTTTTTTTTTATTTGGTACTTCACCAGGGATCAAAATCTCTGCCACCTCCACATTTTAAATATGTGGTCAGAAATGAATATAGTACAATATATTAGACTAGCCATGTTTTCCTAACACAGAAGCCACTTACTTAGTCCAGAGAGCCTTATGACTGTCTTTCAAAACACAAAGTCAAATCCTTTCCTCATCACTGACTAGAGTCATCAAAAAATAGCTGTGTGGAAGCAGTGGGAGCTGGAGACATCTGAATATTTTTCATACCTAGGAAACTGAATGAAAAGAAAATATTGGGTTTTTTAGATGAAAAATGTTGCAGCTAGTTGGAAAATCAGGATAGCCTTATATTTTTGAAAAGGCACAATACACCCAAAAGAAATATCAAAAAAGGCCTCCAGATCCCCTTTTAAGAGCTGTTATCCTAATAAGGCTCACCTATACTCAGTTACACCAAATGTAGAAAGGTTTGCTCTTTCTCTAGTTAGTATAGGTGGAACAAGCACCAATAGATACATCACTTAACTACTCCTGGAATTAACTTCCAAATGTCCATGCCTTAGCTGTTATGACAGAGACACTATAGGACCTGCAAACACTAAGTATTTTTATAACTGGTAATGAGAACCAGTCAGGTATGAGTTTTAAAATCTTTTATCAGTAAACAGTGCACACTGATCTTGCCTACAATAATTAATGATATGAAGCTAAGCAATTTTATTTAGAGACAAGGAAAGCTCCTTTTGGATTAAAACTGTAGATCCATCTGGATCAAATAATGTATTTTAAATAAGTAAGTTTGCCTGCCCTGAATTGCTATGCACCACGTTGTGATTCAATGCCTACTGGTAAGATTTTTGAGGTATTCATTGATGATTTTTGGAAGTAGAGTGTGATTTAGTACACCTCAGAGAAACGAACTTCAAAAATATTTTGTTAGCCTAAAAAAAAAAAAAATCAATATTAGCCCCTCCTCCCCCACAGTTTTATATTATCCCAAATCTCAACATTTTAGGGAAAGGAAATATCTTTAGCTGTAGTTTATACTATAGTCTAACACAGGCATCAGCAACCTTTGGCTCTCAGCCCATCAGGGTAATCCACTGGCGGGCCGCAATATTTTGTGCTGATGTTGACTGTCTCCAGGCACAGCCTCCTGAAACTTCCAGTGGTCATGGTTCTCTATTCCTAGCCAATAGGCGCTACAGGAAGCAGCAACGGCTGCAGGGATGTGGTACCCATCACTTTCTGCAGCTCCCATTCTCCAGGAATGGCAAACTGCAGTGGTTAGGAGCTGCAGGGGGCTGTGCCTGCAGATAGTCAACGTCAACAAAATATGTCGCAGCCCACCGGCTGATTACCCGATGGGCTGAGAACCAAAGGTTGCTGATCCCTGGTCTAACATGTTCACCAGTCCACTGCAGTGATGTGGTTATTGACTGTTCAACTCTCATCTCTTCCACCTCACTTGCATGCCTTTCCCAGCTGTTTTCATTGCAGACTGAATTTCTTTTTGTTCTAATTTTCTTCTGCAATAGAAGTAATGAGAGCCTCTACAGATTACTTAAATTTGTTTACTGTTATAATAAAAACATAATTAAGATTTTAAAGATGAATTAGATTGACCAATCAAATATCTGGCAGGAAGACCACTGGAGTCAATTTTAACTTTTGTAAATTTGTTCTATTTTATAACACTGATGACAATTTGGAAATATGACTGAATAGTAGCATGGGTCAATGTTAACCCAGCTTTTTATATTCCAAGAAAGTCCTGTCTCTCACAACCGAAGAAGGAACAATTGCTCTAGTGAAATACGTGACAATTCCATATAAATAATAAAAGATTTCATTTAGTTATGATTCTAGTCCATTTTTCATTAGAGCTGGGATTATCTTTTTGGTCTTTGTACTAGACTGGCAAGGCATAACAAAGAAACAGAGGTCTGAAGATTTGGGACAAGTGGTTCACAGCTAAACCTGAGTCTTCTGTCTTCTTCTAACATATATCTTTAGTCATCCTTTGATATAAACATCACCTCGTGAATTTTCCATTTCACTACAAATATTTAGGAAACAGTCCAATACAAAAACTCGCCCTAATCCTTCTTGGATATACACTAATAAATGGGAGCCTGTACAAGAGCAAGTGTACTCATTAGACAACTGAAAAACAACTTTTGAAATTTTAAAATGGCTTTCAAATAAAAATGTGTTCTCCCACCACCCACACTTTAATTAATATTCATGTTTTCAAAGTGAAAAATTAAAGAAATTAGAAATGAACTTCTGGATAAAAAGGCTCAGAAAGAAATGACAAGAATCATCATGAAAACATTACAGTAAAGGTTTTTGTCATTTTCACACAGTTCTGTGAGGAAGTCATTTTGTTCCTTGCTTTAGGAGATGTTCAGTATAAATAGTGATACCCTAACAAGACAAGACACTATTAAAAATAAAGAGGCAGTTCACAAAGCAAAATAAAATGTAGCTAGACATACTGTATAATTATTTTTTTAATTTGGCCTTATGAAATATTTAGTGTGGTATCTTCTCTTATTAGGGTGCAATGTTGGTCTCATGAGATGAGAGAGACAAGGTGAGTGAAGTAATATCTTTTCTTGAACCAACCTCTGTTCAGAACACCTGAAGAAGAATTCTATGCAAGTTGGAGAACTTTTCTCACTAACAGAAGTTGGTCCAGTAAAAGATATTACATCTCCCACATTGTCTTGTAGCCATTTAGACATGAAAGTTTCCACAATCAAGCAGTCAGTGCTTTTTTTGTAACAAAAAAGGTGCCAGTACTCCAGGGGAAAAGCTGTTGAGCAAAAAAAACAAAACAAAAACAAAAAACGGCAGTGGGGCCAGCATTGCCCTTTTAAGAAATGCGGTCCCTTTAAGACATGCCGACTGTCGACTGGCGGCTACTTTCATTACAGAGATGCTGGTATGCTCCGTTCTTTCCAGGTAAGCTCTGACTGGAGGTGCCATTATTACGTACCGGGCAGTACAGTCACAAAAAAAGCACTTCAAGGAGTAAAGTGGCATGTCAAATTCATTCACAGATTTGTATTTAAGTATCTGTACTTTAGACTTCCTTAATCTTGATCTGACTGCATTGTTGCTTTTTAATCATTTTAGCAATAGACTTAAAAAAAATCTCGGGAAGGAGAGCAGGAACTGGGGAAAATATTTCTTAATCATCAGTTTTTACAGTTCTCGGTGTTTTTCTTTAGATCCTCAAAGAATGAGAGTGAAACAAGCAAGTGAAGCAAGTAAAATTAATTTATTGATAACTGAACTTCCTTGATCTCCTTATCTCCGTCTCCTTTTTAGAAGAAGCTAAAGAGTAAGAAAGTCACTTTATTATCCAGAATGATAATAAAGCAATAGTGAAATAGCCTGCAATGTGTTGATGTAACTGACTTGCTGATTTTAGCACCAATATGATTAATCAATTTGGGAGTATTTCACATATGTAGCATTGATGGTTTCTACTTCTTTTTAATGGTGGACAACAGCCTTCTCCACCATGATTGTAGAATAACAACACTATAATCCTCCTGTACATATACTCCATTAGAGATTAGGCATACAATGTTAATTGATAGCTTTTTAGGAAGGGTAAGAGACAGGGAATACTTTTCATTAGGATTAATGCTTTTTAACGGGACATCTGTATTTCTTAGTAGCTCATGCAGCATAGCATGCTGGAACTTACCATTTTCCTTTCTGTCACTGTTTCAGTGTTAACTGCTCCGTGATCTGTATCTTGGCCTTCCTGGAAGGCACACTATTAAGGTTTCCAGAATTCAGCTGTGACTTCTCTTGGATGAAGGCCCATGTTTCTCTCTCTCCCAACTATAGGTGTAACCTTATGTAACCCCCAAGGAGATTACCTCGATTTCTGGGGCTCTGTCTGCTGGCAGCTCAGCGAGAGGCACACTGTCCCTGGCAGGGAGCCGGAGGTAAGGCAAACTCAGAGTCTGCCCGGCAACAAATAGGGAGTGAGATGCCCCTCCCAGGGAGTTCAGGAAAGGGGAGAAGCCATTGTTTTTTATGAGTCAGTCTGGAGCCAGCCAGTGCAAGGGCAGGAGTGGCTGTGTGGGGAGCTGGTTAGCTCCAGGCCTGCATGCAGGGTCCCTCCTGAGAACTGGCTTCTAGGGACCTGAAAGCAAGATCCCACAGCTGGGTTTTCCTTTTCCACTGATGATCCCCAGTTTGTAGAGTTTGCTGGGAAACTTCCCCAGCCAAGCTCAGTTAGCCTTCCAGCTCCCTAGGTGAGACCAGTCACCACATGGTCAGCTCTGCTCTGCCTGCTAGTTCAGGGCTGCTGCCTGCTGTGTGTGTGTCTGGGCACTGGGCTAGGAGACTACAGTTTGGATTTTAGTACAGTTGTGTAATCTGCACCTTGAGCCCTGCACCCTTTTGTGGTGAGGGGAAATCCTGGGACTGAAGCAGCCTGATGCCTGCCTGAAGAGGATCCCTGCTAGCAGAGATCAGCCCCTCTGCAGTGACTGAGGAGTCCAGAGTCATCTCTGAACCGGAGGATCATTCATGGAGTTTGTGAGTGCACCATCTTTTAGTTAGTCAGGGAATTTGTTTTGGGGACCCCCTACTCCCTGAACTGTGTCCTCAAGCCAGGGAGTAAGGGTTTGGGGATTTTATAACCTGCTGCATATTAAACCTGTGGAGGATTTACCACCTTCTCCCGCTTGTGAGTCCTTTGGGCTGTACTGAACCCAGTCAGTCACACTGCTAAACCACTGCAGAGAAGAATTTTGTGGTCATAGGTCATCAAGGGCCCCAACAAAGTACGTGTACCAACAGGACACTAATCTTACATTTGCTACATCAAGTCACATGACTGGGGAAAGTCACAGGTATTAGCAGCATTGGCACCGGTGAACCTAAAAATAGTGTTTTACCCTGTTATGTTATCATTGTTTCCTGTTTAATATAATTATTGTGTTGAATATATTGTATGTGTTTGTGTTATTTTTTGAAGTCTCCAACTATCTGGCAAGTAAGTGGGGATTACCCTGTGGTTAGAATTTTCCTCCCAAACTGCCCTGGTGACCCTGCCAGGAAGGAGTGAGGGGGGAGGCAGCACTGCCAAACAAATTCATAGGAAAAAATAAAGAAGATACACCCTGCTGAGAGGGTGGCGGGATCCAGAAGAACCCAGACCTGTCCACTGAAACCTGTAGGCAGATTGGCATTAAAGAAGGTAATCCGGTGGAGAGGGGCGCTACACTTACATTCCCTCTGAACCTTATTTTGGCTTGTCCATCACCTGTGGTTAACCTCTCTCCAGGGGCCATAACACACGCACCAATTACCAACGAACTTTCACAAAGCAAACTGCAGTTATTCTTAAGGTAAAACTATCTCAGAGAAAACATATGCAAAGTGAATTACTATAAACATGTTAAAAAGCTCACCAGGGTCACTCAGTAGTCTTATGGGGTCCTAGAAGGCCAAAGTCTTTCCAAACCTTCCCTAAGGATTGGGGCACTGGGACAGGAGGTCCTACCCATTTCTTGAGTCAGAAAAAAATGCAATGTTAACCCAGCTTTTTATTCAGAAATTCTCTTTAGTTGATGGTTTCTGGACAATCCAATTTGAACCAGTATATGCAAGCCTCCCCAGTAGACCTCCTCTTGTGATCCTTTTCTCTAGGTCTTTTTCTGTTAAATGACCTCACATGCTATTAGTTCCTGAAGAACTTATGGTAACCCTCCTGCAACGTTACACGCTATGATATATATGAACCTAATATAATATGATCCCCAAAAATATTACTTTATGCACAACATGCCTGAACTTTTAGTTTACCTTCCACATTAGATATCTGGACATCTTGACTCATTCTGTTTGACAGCAGAAAAGGTACTTGGTACCTTTAATATTAGCTTACAAAAACACGCAATGGATGTTTTAGGCTTCGTTTTTTGTCATTTTGGAGGCACTGAAATAAGAGCTCCCTTACTAAAGCTTCTGTAACTTGAAAACTTTCAGATCCAAATAAATTTACCCTTATGGGGAAAAAAAAATCACAAGTACAAAATGAAACAGAACAAATTCTTTCTGATGAAAGTTAAAAATGAAAAATGGGGTTCACAACATAATGAACTGCCAAACTATTTTTTATAATTAAATGAAAAGCAGTGTGTTAAAACATTACATTTACAAATTTAGCATATGAAATACTCATGATATTCTTAAAATCTGAGTTAAATACAATATGGACTTAACACACCTTTTAAAACTGTCCATTACAAAGACATTTTTCAGAGGTTGTTTTAGATGCATATACACAACTAAGATTGCAAAAGACACATTTTATTGTATTGTTTAAGGAAGTATGTAATCATAGCAATAAGGAGTGTAATCAAATGTATATTCCTTTGAAAGCACAATAAAGGTTTCACATTCAACTATACTCTTCACATTTCCTTCTAAATTTGCAATTATGGTTGCACATTGGATTTTTTTCATGTTGGATATTAACTCTGCACTACAGACAATAGTTTATAAATATACTACTACAATACTGCCTTATTTCAGAGTTAAATTACTGCAGAGAATGAGGGAGTTGTGTATTATTTTAGGTAAACTGAGGTGCATGTTATTCTGCCTAGATTCATAGAGTTGATCAAAGTTGACTGTAAAAGGGAGGAACCAGTGGAAAACTAAACAAGGGCAAAGAGAAGGTTCCTTTTTGGAGAATGTTAAGAGTTCTTGGGGAAACAAAAGAGAGAGCTTTTAATTGGGGAATTCCACAAGCCTGGTTCTAGATAGGCAGGCAAAGTCTACCACTCCCAGGGCAAACCTAGGATCAAAGAAGATACTAAAACTTTAAAAGATGCTAGCTAAGGCAGAAAGGGGGGGGGTTGAGTGGGTTGCTGGCAGGGACTGGAGAGGAATCTGACAGAGGAAACCCACACAGGAACTGCAGTAAACAGGCCATCTTTCCTAACCCAGAGATGGAGGTAGCTGGGTTGAATCAAATACATGAAAATTTGCAAGGGAAGTTTTAAGGTTTACATAGGGGGAAATGTGTATAGCACATTATTATTTTTACCCATTTGCTCTATATCTTTAGGCAAACAAACAGGAAGTTGTTTTGAAGAACCTGTTTTTGTGTGTCAGTTTTCCAGGGGAAGAAGGTGACAAACAGTTATGCCTATTGAACTAAAATGGCACATTAGTAGGACTAGAATGTGGTCCAAAATGTGGTTGACCCTACTCTGTGGTTGACCCTACTCTCAGCAGATATTTAGGAAAGTTAGAATGGTTAGGGCCAGCTGCTATATTCCAGTTAATTTTAATTTGATGGAGTGTGAGTTAGCTTTAGAGTTCATTTGTGAAAGAAACTTACATTCAGATTAAGAGCATGAAATTAATTTCACAAGATATTTGATCCACAAATATCAAGCATTGTAGCTGATAGCTTACCATTAAGTAGGATAAAACTTCAAATATATTATTAAAAATGCTACATATTGTGCAAATAACTTTACATTTAAGAAGGATTCTTTTTGTAAATTCATCGAAAGACAGGTTCATGTTTGGCCACTTACAATGAAATATACTTAAAATGGTGCTCAGAGATGCTGCTTGGAAGCAGAGGCCAATGACACTGTCTGTGGAGAGAAAACTTGATTATAAATAGTAGATGATGTAACCAGGCAAGTCAATCACATGGAAATACTGCTTTTTCATTTAAATAGGGAGATGAAGGAACATTAGAGACCATTTTTAACAAGATCTCTAAATTAAAAGATCTCAAACTCTAAATTGCTGCACTCAAAGATAAAAAAGGTACTATTTATTTGTTAAAATAACTTGAATAATGTACACACACACACACACACACACACACACACACACGTGCCGGGTATGCCCAGGCACACCCTAATGTCTGGGGCCAGCCAGCAGCTGCTGGAGGAAGAGGGGTATTTGTGACGGAGTGCCACAGCCCCTCACTTTAAATTCCCCGCAGCCATCTACTGGGCACTGTGGGGCAGAGAGAGCGCATGCGTGGCGTCCTCAAACGCCGCGCAACAGGTGAGAGGGGAAACGCTGGGAACTTTAAAACCCAGCGGCCCAGCTCCAAAAGCAGCTGGGGCCGGACTACAGACGGCGGGCCGAGCCATTTTTGCGGCCCAGACCCGCTCTACAGCACCGCGCGGCGCCCCGGGGGCGCCCCCGCCTGTCCCGGCAGCACCGCATGGCGCCCTGGGGGCGCCCCCGCACGTCCCGGCAGCACTTGGCCCTGCAGCACCGCACCGCACCCCCGGGGCATCCCTGCCCGGCCCTGCAGTAGCGCATGGCGCCCCGGGGGTGCCCCTCCCCGGCCCTGCAGCTTGGGCTGGCTCTGACTCCAGCCCTGCAAGCTGTAAGGCAGAAGCTGAAGGTAAGGGGGAAGAATAAGAGGAAGGGGTGGGAGAGGAAGGGGCTTTTGCGGTGGGGGAGGTTGGAGGAGGAAGAAAGGGGAAGAGGTGAAAGAGGCTTGTATGGAGGGAGAGGGGAGAGGGGGAAGAAAGGGGAAGGAACCAAAGGGACAGGGTAGAGGAGACACAAATGCTAGGGGGAAGTGAAGACAATGAGGAAAAGGGCAGGAGGGGAGGTGCCAGTGGGAGGGGGGACAGGGTGATGCTGGAAGAGGAGAGGTAAGGGCATTGGGGATTGGAGGGGGAGGTGCTGGGAGAAGGCTTGACAGAAGGGGTAGGCATGAGGAAGGTGGGGTTGGAGCAAGGTATGTGTGAGGGCACAGGGGCATGAGGGGAATGGGGGCAGAGGGTGGTGAAGGGATGGGCATCAGGGAAAAAAGGGCGAAGGGGGCAGGGGCAGTGAGGGAAGGGGGAGGCACCAGGAGGGTGCAGGGGTAAGGGAAGGTACAGGTGCCAGGGGATTCTGGTGGTGAAGCAGAAGGGCAGACACCTGCAAGGGAGGGACCAGCACCAGAGGAGAGAGGTGAGGGAGGTGTTAGATGAGGGGATGAGGAGGGGTAGCTCACATGATCAGAGTGGGGCTACTGAAGGAGTGGGCACAGGGGGGAGAGCAGGGCTGGTGGAGGGGGAGCAGGTCTCAGGAAGGCTGAGGGCAGTGAGAAGGGCAGGAGTCAGGACAGCAGAGGAGGGTGAGGGGTTGCAGCAGGCACCAGGGAGTTGATGGAGCAAGGGAGGAGACATGGCAGCAGAGTGGAAAGGTAGATATTTATTAATAATTTGGGTGCCACAATGGCACATCCAAACAAGCCACATGAATTCAGTACTGGTGCACAACACAAAATTCATTCTGCTCATGGGAGGAAACTCTTAGAAGGAACACTTCCCCCCCCCCCAGCCTCTCCACCCCCCACATTAATGTCACACACATTGGGTTAATTCAATTGCAGGATAATTGCATGGGGGTTGGGGGGGGCCAAACTAATCCCTATTGGTAGGAGGATGGTGGGAAAAGTCCTTGGGGGGGGGGGTCACATAACACTTTTTACTTTTGGTCATGTGCCCATCTTGCCCGGAGAGGGTTACCTCCAGAGGTGTGGCCAATGGGGGCCAGGGGCGTGGTTATCAGGGGTCAGGGGTGTGGCTAATGGGGGGTCAAAGTATATTTTTAAAAAATTCTTTGGGTGCACACCCTAATGAAATGTGCTGCGCACACCTATGCACACACACTATAGATATATATATATATATTTGAGAAACTTTGTGGGCGAGCAAGGCTTCTGTCTCTGTCATTTGTTCAAGAACTCTTCCTAAACTGTAAGATCTAGAATAGTGATAGAAATGTAGCCGTGTTAGTCTGGTGTAGCTGAAACAAAATACAGGACTATGTAGCACTTTAAAGACTAACAAGATGGTTTATTAGATGATGAGCTTTCGTGGGCCAGACCCACTTCCTCAGATCAAATAGTGGAAGAAAATAGTCACAACCATATATACCAAAGGATACAATTAAAAAAAATGAACACATATGAAAAGGACAAATCACATTTCAGAACAGAAAGGGGGGGGGGGGGGGAAGGTAAATGTCTGTGAGCTAATGGTATTAGAGGTGATAATTGGGGAAGCTATCTTTGTAATGGGTAAGATAGCGTCTTTGTTGAGACCGACACGTAGAGTGTCGAATTTTACCATGAATGACAGTTCAGAGGATTCCCTTTCAAGTGCAGATTTAAAAGGCTTCTGAAGCAGGATGCAGGTAATTAAGTCGTTGAGACAGCGTCCTTTCTGGTTGAAATGGCAAGAAACTGTTTTTTCTTTGTGATCCTGTCTAATATCTGTTTTGTGGGCATTGATCCTTTGGCGAAGTGTCTGAGCGTTTGTCCAATGTACAAAGCAGACGGACACTTTCGGCACATGATAGCATAAATTATATTTCTGGATGCGCAGGAATATGTATTCTTGATCTTATAACTCACTTGGTTAGGTCCAATAATGGTATCAGCAGAGTGGATATGTGGACAAAGCTGGCAACGGGGTTTGTTGCAAGGGAAGGTACCAGGGTTGGTATTAGTGTGGTATGTCCTGTGGTTGTTGGTAAGAATCATCTTGAGGTTAGGTGGTTGTCTATAGGAGACTATGGGTCTGTCTCCCAGAGCCTCTTGGAGTTTAGTATCCTGTTCCAGTATAGGCTGTAGTTTATTGATAATGTGTTGGACAGGTTTAAGTTGGGGGCTGTAGGTAATGACAAGTGGTCTTCTATTGTTGGTTTTCTTGGGTCTGTCTTGAAGTAGATGGTTTCTAGGTATTCGTCTAGCTCTTTCAATTTGCTTTTTTATTTCTCTGGGTGGGTAGTTGAGGTTTATAAACGCTTGGTAGAGATCCTGAAGTTTCTGGTCTCTGTCAGTGTGATTAGAGCAGATGCGGTTGTATCGAAGGGCTTGGCTATAGATGATGGATCGTATGGTGTGTGCTGGATGGGAGCTGGAAGCATGTAGGTAACTGTATGAGTCAGTGGGTTTTCTGTAGAGGGTGGTATCTAATTTTCCATTGTTGATTTGTACTGTGGTGTCCAGGAAATGGATCTCTCGAGTAGAATGGTCCAGGCTGAGGTTGATGGTGGGGTGTAGGTTGTTGAAATCTCTGTGGAATGTCTCCAGTGTTTCTTGGCCATGCGTCCAGATCATAAAGATGTCATCGATGTAGCGTAAGTAGAGAAGGGGTAAAGGGGACGGGAGTTGAGGAAAGCGTTGTTCTAGGTCAGCCATAAAGATATTAGCATACTGTGGGGCCATGCGTGTACCCATGGCTGTGCGCTGATCTGGAAGTATAAGTTGTTCTCAAACTGCAGAAATAATTGTCGGTGAGAACAAAGTTACATAGGTCTGCTATCAGGTCTCAACAAGGCATCTTTATCTTACCCATTACAGAATAGCTTCCCCAATTCTCCTCTAATACCATTAGCTCACAGACATTTACCTTCCCCCTCACCCCCCATCCCTGTTTCTGTTCTGAAATGTGATTTGTCCTTTTCATATGTTCATTTTTAATTGTATCCTTTGGTATGTATGGTTGTGACTATTTTCTTCCACTATTTGATCTGAGGAAGTGGGTCTGGCCCACGAAATCTCATCATCTAATAAACCATCTTGTTAGTCTTTAAAGTGCTACATAGTCCTGTATTTTGTAAGATCTAGGACCACCAAATTTGGTATGCAGCTTTCTCTTATCATAACTTAAAGCAAGGTCAGGGTTGGGCCTGCCTCCATCTGGGACTTACTAAGCCCCAAACCTCCCATCCCTCCAGGATGGGGTGGGGGGGGGGGAGGAGGAAGGTTGCAGCACCCTGCCCCCCATTCACACATGAACATTGGTGGCTGTTCCCCTTCATCAGGAGCGAGGGGATAGTGCACAGTTTGCTCCATTGCTCAGTCTAGGGGTACGTCTAGACTGCAGGCTTTTGTCGACAGAAGTTTTGTCGACAGAATCTGTCGACAAAACTTCTGTTGACAAAGAGCATCTAGACTACATCAAGCAGATAGACAAAACTATTCGCTTTGTCGACTGCTGGACGCTCTGTCGACAGAAGAAAGTACCCGGAATTGCCCCTGCCAGGTCACAGGGGCAGCATGTACTTCCTGGTGTTGCTGCCTGCTCTTTGCAGAGACGCATGCTAAAAGGGACCCCCCCCCCGACTAGCCATTGCTCTGCTGCTGCAGCTGCCTTGCTTACCTCCTAGAGGGACAGCAAAGGTTCTGCAGTGCTTGCTTGGAGTGCCCTGCTTGAGATTTTTTTTTTTTGGAAGGTTTTTCAAAACCTTTGTTTGCCATGGAGCGAGAGCTGCCCCTGGGCAGGCGCTGGCCCCACTCCACGGTGCTTCAAATGCTGCTGCAACTGCATGAGACTTTCATGCTGTTAATGCCTGGTCTGGATCCTGAACCCAGACTGGAGCCCCTCCTTCAGGATGCAGCAGCACTGTTCCTGCCTCCGAACTTTTTCCCGGGGAGGCGATTTTGGAGGATGGAAACAAGTACGGAGTGGTGGGACCGGCTCGTAATGGAGCAGTGGGATGATCAGGCTTGGCTTCGAAACTTCAGGATGCGGAAGTCCACCTTCCTAGAGCTCTGCAACTGGCTTGCCCCCACCCTGCAACGACAGGACACCCATCTGCACCCTGCCATCCCGCTGGAGAAGAGGGTAGCTATTGCCCTCTGGAAGCTGGCCACTCCTGATAGCTACCAGTTAGTGGGACACCAGTTTGGTGTGGGGAGATCTACTGTTGGCGCCGTGTTGATGGAAGTAAGTCCCTCGGGGGCGGGGAGGGGGCAGTCCATGAGGGGTAAGGAGACTGTAACAGAAAAGGGTGGGTGGGGGCAATGGAGGAGGTGGTGGAGGGCTCCTGTGCCTTACACCACCATACTGCTGGGAGCAATCACTGGGGGGGGGGGGGAAGGGAATACTGGGGTTTTGGGGGGGGGGGGAAGGTCTCCGAAGGACTTGGGCAACCCCTCTTACGTCATATTCTGTGTGTGTTTGTATGTGTCTATTTCTGCAGGTGGTGAGGGCCATCAGCTCACAGATGCTGAACCGGATTGTCCACCTCGGAGACCTAAAAACCATCATGGCCGGTTTTGCAGGGCTGGGATTCCCAAACTGCAGAGGGGCGCTCGATGGAACGCACTTTTCCATCCGTGCACCACCCCATCGAGCCGCCCGGTATATCAACAGAAAAGGGTACTTTTCCATTGTGCTGCAGGCCCTGGTTGACCACCGTGGACTATTTACGGACCTCTGTGTGGGGTGGTCGGGCCGGGCACATGATGCTCGGATCTTCTGCAATTTGCACCTGTACGAAAGGCTGCAGACAGGAACCTTCTTCCCCCAGCGAACCTTTGCTATGGGGGACGTAGAGATGCCGGTCTGCATTGTGGCCGATGCGGCGTACCCCCTCATGCCCTGGCTTATGAAGCCATACACAGGGCATCTGACCCCGAGCAGGGAAGTGTTTAACGCGCACCTGACACGTGCACGTTTACAGGTGGAATGCCATTTGGCCGGCTGAAGGGAAGGTTTAGGTGCCTGCTAACTCACCTTGACATGGGGGAACACAATATCCCAGAGGTGGTGGCAGTATGTTGCATCCTCCACAACCTGGTGGAGAGCAAAGGGGAGGCCTTCCTCCCAGGTTGGGGGCCAGTGGCTGAAGTGGTAGGGAGGCGGTTTGCGCAGCCTCGGACAGCTGCCGTTCGCCAAGCCCATCAGGCGGGGGTTCGCATCCGGGAGGCTCTGCGTGAGCGCTTCTCAGCTGGAGCCCAATGACTCCCCAAGGTATCCCCAAAGGGGCCTGTAGGCCTGGGCCCCCCCATCCCAAAACCTTCCCTCCCATAATCCATCCCTGCATCAGCCTCTGAACAGTTAAGACACACACATCATGTTAAATATGAAAAATATAATGTTTATTAACAAGTAACGTTAGAATTAGGAACTGTTATAAAACATAGAATTGTTCAACAACTGTTAAAAAATAAACTTTTTTTGGGACTATTAACCTGTGTTTATAACTGTGGTAGGAGGGGGGGGATTTCAACCTGGAGGGAGGGCAGACAACTTAAGGGTAATGGCGGTATCGCCTGTGCCGCAAGGCTTTGCCACCTCTTGTCCGTGGACTCTGCCGTCCTCCAGCTTGAGTCGGGGCTGCAGATGACTCTGCTCTAGCGGAGGGGGGAGCAGGGCTGGAGGGGTGGCAGGGACTGAGGGAGAGGAAGGGGGGTCAGAGGGGGCTGGAGCTGGATGGGCAGGAGGAGTCCCCAGGGGGAGAGGACCTGGCACAGCCTGGACTGGACCTCCCGGACGGTGGCACACATTGCGCTCCACTGCGGTAGGAAGTCCTCAAGCACGCAATTACGCCAGAGAATCTCCTCCCTGGTTCTTTCGGCCATGGTCTCTTGCATTTTGGCCATAGTCCCCTCAATGTTCTCCATCACCTCCACATGCCTCCGCAAGAGGTCATTATAGGCCCTCCAATGCCTGCGGGTGCTGTGGGACCGGGTGGGTGGTGGCACAGGTGTCACTTGGCGGTCAGCAGCAGCAGGTCCGGCTGTGGAGGAGAAGAGAGAACCGATCAGTGTTAGGAATTCACACACAAGTCCTTACAACAAGGGATGGAAAATGTTGTTACTAGTAGGCCACGTCTGGCCCTGACAGCCGCCTTGGCTGCACAGGGGCCCCGTTGTGGCTAGGACAATGTCCACCTCCACCCCCTACATACTCCCCCCCCCCTCCACCATGGCCGTCCAGGCCAGATCAGTGTGCTGCCACAGTAGGACAGAGGCCTGCAGCACCTTGGGTCTCCCATGGCCCCCACCCATGGCTCCCATGGCCCGCCTGCTTGCACACGCACAGAGAGATGCAAGCTGTCCACGAGGACCAAGACGTGAACATTGCTCTGCATCCTCTCTGCTCCCACCTCCCCTGTTCTGTGTCTTTAACCCTGACTGCACTCACCTGATGTTCCTTCACCAGCGTCGGAGGATGCCTGCGAGGCTTCTTGGGTCTCCGGGACAGGCTGCAGAGTCAGGGTCAGGGTGTCCACCGTCTGCTGCTCCTCCTCCTCCTCCTCCTCCTCCACCTCTTCCCTGGGGACCTCCTGCCAGCTCTGCTGCACCAGTGTGTGCAACCCTGTCTGCACAAGCACCAGTGCAGACATAGGTTCCTGGCCTCCCAGGATGCGATCCAGTTCATTATAATAGGCGCGGTGCACCGGGGCTGCACCTGATGCTGAGCTCTGCTCTTGGGCCTTCACGTATCCCTGCCAAAGCTCTTCGACTTTCGCCCGGACCTGTTATGTCCTGGGATGGTTCCCTTTATCAGCCAGCCCCTGAACCATGCGGCCGTAGATGCTGGCATTCTTGCGCCGGGTGTGCAGGGCCTGAACTGCTTCCTCCTCCCCCCACAGTTCAAGTAGTGTTAGGACCTCTGGCCCTGACCAGGCTGGGGCTCTCTTTTTCTCACCTGAGAGAACTTGGGCTGGCTCCCTCGAAGGTCCTTGGGGGCCTCGTGGCTCTGGAGCTGCACACATGGCCACGTGCAAGTGAAGCTGGGAGAGCTGTGTGCTGACAGGCTTCCTCTGTGGCCAGCTTCCTGTCACAATGCCTCAGGGATGTCTGTGCCTTTAAAACATGGCTACAGACAGGAACAAGAAGAGGTTTTTCCTGAAGAAGGACTGTCCAGCTGGGGGTTTCCTTGGAGGTCTTTTTCTGTCGACAGAAGAAACCCCCGCGTCCAGACTGCCCTTTTTGTCGACAGAACTCTGTCGACAAAGGCGTTATGCCTCGTAAAATGAGGTTTACCCGCGTTGACAAAACTGCTGTCGACGTTATGTCGACAGAACTCAGCAATAGTGTAGATGCAGGTATAGTTTTGTCAACAAAAGTCCACTTTTGTTGACAAAACCCTGTAGTCTAGACACACCCTAGTTGGGGAGTGCCAGGGGAAGACAAACCTCGCCATGCCTCAGCCGGGAGACATTCATCCCTCCCCTGGCTGTGTCTGCTGGAGCTGCAACGACCATGGAGAGGCACGTCTCACTGGATCCAAGCTGCTGTGCTAAGGGAGGAATGGGGTAGTTCTCTTTCTTGTGGAAGACTGCATACTGAACTCCTCATCCCCAGCCCCACCCCAGAGCAATTATTTAAATGAAGAAAAACAAAAACTGAGTTAAGGACACTAGCAATGCCAGGTATTTCTTCTAGTACACTCACATACTAAAGATAAAATACTTGTGTAACTCAACTTGTATAAAACTATTTTGATTATTTTTAAATTAATTATTGTTTAATTATTTACATCTCTAGGATTTTAACATTTACTGGAACTATTAGGCTGATTGTTTTGTTTTACATTTATTTATTTTATTTTCACTAGGGGGCTGCGCCCTCTGCTTGCTACGTTCCCCCTCCCCAGCCACTTTGCTGAGATAGCCTTTTGACGCTGAAGACGTGATGATGTCATTCTGTCACCCGGCAGGAACATTCTGTCATCCGTCAGAATTTTTTTTTTTTTTTAAACACACACACAGAGAGAGAGAGAGAGAGAGGGAGGGAGAGGGAGAAAGAAACTGATTAGGTCATAGCTCTGTAAAGTTGCATTTCCTGTAAGGTTAATTTTCAAAATGTATGTTCAAAAATTTCTAATTCTTCCATAGAGCTCATCACTAACACTAGCAGCTTAAATGTTTAAGTCACGCAGTCTTTTCATTTGATCCCTCAGCATTTGGTAGTACACCGTACATTTCCCGCTTTTAAATCATCAATCCAATATTTCCTTTATAAAGTGGTACAAGTGATAGAATATTGCAGTTATGAATAACTAAACAACAATATAATTTTTTGGGGAGATAGTATTCAGATGAAGTTGACACTGTTTAGCACCTGAAATAGTACACTAGACACTTGTAAGCAAATAAAAATACAACTATTATACGTAACCAATAGACAGGACATTCTCAGTATAAGGGTTACTGAAATCTATGAACAATTTTTGTTTTGTCAGGATGCCACTGGTGAAAAAGACAAAACATTTAGTGCTCCCTTGAACAGTCTGAATATTTTCAGCCTAACTTTCTGATCTGATTATATTTATTCACTTTACACAATTATTTTTCCCTCAATAAGCCTGCTAGCACTTTGTTTATTAGAGCAAGAATGATGAAAAACAACAAAATAGCAATTAATGAAGAACCTAGACAACATATGCACAAACACACACATCACATTTTGGGGTGTATAACCTGACCATATTGCTTGAAAATAGTTGCCCTGGATTGTACGATTTTGTTTCTCCAAACCAACATGCTGCACTGCAGTCATTCTGTGATGCAAGGAAACAAATAAAAAAAGAATATTGGGCATTAAAGAGAAGCTTTACTATCTAATTCAGCAATTTTGACATTTTTTTCCCAACTCTGAGCCAGTATAAGATTATCTGCTTTTTCCCTTATTTTCATCTCTGAGTGACTGTTTTAAGGGGCAATTAGGAATTCACAGATAGTTCCAAATATTACAAAGTTTGTTCTGATTAGCTGTATAATTGCTAATCTTGGTCTTGTTATTGTAATAGCTCACTCGCTTGAGACAGGAAGGGTCAGTGTTCTTTGAAACTATTACTTTACTTAGTTTGGCAGGCAGTAACAAATAAACTCTTTTGGGTTGTGTGGAATCTAATTAACTCAGACTGCTTTACCACATTGACAGTTTCTTCAACTGATTCCTGTGATATATTTATTGCATTCATTGCAAAGACTTTAGGTTTGTTTCTTGGGGATTGTGACTTTAATCGCTATAAATCCCACAAATACTAAGTGCTCAGATACCTCAAGGATGGATGTATTTAAAAACCTAGACAAGCACATATTGTTGGGTTCAGCTTGGTTTTTCAAAAAGAATGTCCAAGGGCCTCCAGTGATTCTCTCACTCATTTCCAACCCTAATCCATCTTGTTTGCTTAAATCAAATGGTGTGACTGGTAGGATTATCACTGAGCCATTTAGCAAGAGGAGAGGGGTGAATGTCCTTAAACTTGTAGCAGTCTGCCCCTTCTCAATACCTATTTTTATTGGAGTGCTTACAGACTAGTCTTAAACATTTCATTTTTTTGTAAGATGATTAAAAATGTCAATAGATGCTCATTTTCACTTTAACCTGGACACAAGTTATATTCTATACAGGTTCCTATCCTCTCTCTGGATTACTTGTTGATGTTTTAGACTACAATCACTTTGCAATTTTGGCCATACTATATCTCTTAATAACTTTTTGATGAGATTAAAACTGGGTTGTGTCCTGTAGCCTGATTTAAGGATGGTAAATATTGCTAATTTGGATTATTTGGGTTGTAGGTTTGCCAACGGAACTGATCAGAAGCAAATAAGGTTCTTGTCCCAGAACTGGGCTGCACAGAATAAACCAAGGACCTTCGAGGGTATGACAGGGTGCTCATGCTGAGGCAAAATAATTTTAAAACTTTATTAAAATATATGGAATAAAAATCAAATGGCAATTTGAGTAATGAAATAAATCAGAATGACAAATATAGTATTAGTCTCTGACACATATGGTATTATTTCTATAAGTGATGGTTAATATACTCACACCTGTTCTTGATAACCTGGTGACAAGAGACAAAGGACAAGCCTTGCCTCTGGTATGCCATGACAGTTCAAGTCCAGGTTTCTCAGCTCTTGAATGAGAAGTGCAGAGGCTAAAGCTAAGATCTTATTGAAGCTAAATTCATTTACTTAACTGACTGACTTAAATCTAGATTAAACAAAGAGATTATTAGAAAGACAAAATTTAAAGACAAGTTTAGAGACTAATTTTAACTCCTCCTACTCTTCTTCTTTCTTTCTTTTCTACATGTTTTGTTAGTCTTTAAAGTGCTACCTTACATTCTGTTGTTTTTTAAGTTTATCCTGTACAGACTAACTCAGCTACCCCTCTGAAGCTTTTCTTTTCTTCGTTTTCCTAACTTCTCCCTCTCCAATGTAACCTAATCAAAAGCTCTGGGCTCTCTGTTTTATAAGCATAGGAGATCAGATCCTCACTTCTATGTCCACATTTTAACTCCCTCACTCACAAACTGTTAAGGTACACTCACTACATGTCGCCAGTCTATGGAATGTTTGTATGTATTGATGACAGGTATATACATATGCATGACATTAGATCATTCTCATCTACCTTATATCTATGTTATTTTTGTTGTGGTGTACTTGTAAAATTTGAGAGTATTCTTGGAAGTCCCCATGAAAAATATCTCTCTCTCTCTCTCTCTCTCTCCCTCCCTCTCTCCTCTCCTCTCCCCTCCCCATCCCTCCCTCCATATGCAAGTCATCTTCGCTATCTGGATGAAAGGTCCCAGACAAAATTATTAACTTTCCCTTGTCTTAACATAAAGGATGCAGCCAGTAGGTCTCGTGTTATAGCCAAATTACTTTAATATGAACCTATTAACTTACTATAATAAAACAAGTAATCAAACTATAAGAAAATATATAGATACCTATAGGAAAGCAAGCAGGTTAGCTCTATAGGCTCTAGTCTTCAATGACTAAGTGGCATTGAAGGAGATGTGGAACTGAATGACAATGGATCAAATAATACCTGTACAATATGAGTCAATTGATACTAATGGATCCTTTATTCATACAATATGGAGTAACCTAAAGGAACACACCTTCATTAAAGGACACGAGATCTTTGGAGGAGTTCTAAATCAGGAGAGGGAAACCTAAGGCCATCTGCCCCAGCTTGCCTGGGTCTGGCCCCTGAGGCTCGATGCTCCCCCTCCCCCCCCTCCCCCCCCCCAATATTGGGGAGCCCATGCTGGTGCTCCAGTCCCCCTGCTGACACCCCATGGAGCTGGAGCACACAAAATCTACTAGCCTGAGCCATGCGAGGCTCTGGTGTTTGAGGGGAATGTGTGGAGTGTCTTTCTCCTTCTCAGTTGGGGGCCATGTTAGAGAGAGGGTTTTTTTGTTTGTTTGTTTGCTGCTTCTCACTTGTCTGGGGTCCCCAACTGATTTTTCTGTGTGTAAGTGGCCCCTGACCCCCCAAAAATTCCCCGCCGTTGCTTTAAATATAGGCCATATTATCATCACTACGGTAATCTATATATTTTACAGAGTTTGTCTGTCTGATCAAGAACTCTTCCTAAATATTAAGAGCTAGGACCACCAAATTCGGTATTCGGCTTCCTCTTAACATAACTTAAAGCAATGTAAGGATTTGGTTGTGAAAGGAAAATGGGATGTGCCTGGAATGGGATTGCATCTCATAAAACCAAGCAAAAAGAGACAGAAGGACCAAAGCAAATATAGTCCTCAAAAATGACATAATTGAGTGAATGTTGAAAGAGACTGAACCAATATGAGCAAGAAAAAACATGATGAACCTACAATAGGATTGTTTCTCAATAAACCTTACAGAAAAAGAGATAATATAGAGAAATTTGGGGTAGGGCTCAGTTTTGGGGATACTGAGCAATGCCAGGTAAATCTGGTAGTTGTAACTGTTTCTTCCTTCATGAACTTATTGACTACTCACAGCAATAATACTCTGCTTTATAGTTAGGGTCTGATTCTGCAAACACAGGTCAAAGTAAGTTGCTTATTTACAGAAACTTTACTATGGCATTTAAGAGAAAACAAAATAAAAAGATACATATTTGCTTTAGAAAAGCCTAATATTTTTTTTTTTAAGATAATTACATTCTATATAGTGGGACTGGAGGATTTAGTACTACACAGTATGACTTAAAAGCATACTAAAAAGTCTAATAACTTATATGTAATGTCATGCTGGTCTGTATCTTGGGCATCCTGTTTATAGGAACAGGCATGTGCACCATGTGATATACCAGGTGCTTTAGTAATTACTTATTTTTAAAACAAACAGAAAAGTAAATAGTTGTATCAAATTAACAGAACATGGCGATACAAGTAATGACTATACTGGTAGTTCATAACTATTCATTATTTAATGAAATAGCAGATTACATTGTATAAAAATCAATAGGTAATACACATAAAATAAGATTGCCAGAACTGTACTGACCATGAGTGCCTATCGAAACACAGCAATATTGCTATAAATCTGCACACAAAATATGGATTATTGCACATAATTCC
Source organism: Rafetus swinhoei (assembly GCA_019425775.1). Classification (NCBI taxonomy): domain Eukaryota; kingdom Metazoa; phylum Chordata; order Testudines; family Trionychidae; genus Rafetus; species Rafetus swinhoei. The sequence goes on from CM033440.1 coordinate 36,053,524, forward strand.
CCTACTATTCAGTTTTAATTAACAAGAAATATTCAAGACCTTATGAAGCATGTCAGAACAATAGTCCTAATGAGGAACAGTCTAAAACTTTCTATGAGGTGTTGAGAAGTGTAAAACAAATTAAAGAAAGACATACCATATAAAATTAGACAGCAAGCTCTTTTGGCAGGAATTATGTCTATTTTGTATTTAATCCACCTTTCACACAAACTAAAATGTAATTATATACACAAAAATACACATATATGTGAAGTATTACATACACATAGGCACACCCAGCTACACTTGTAACAAATGTGTTAACCTCTTTAGAAGTATAGTCAATATTGTTATTTGTTATAGCGTCATGCATTTGTGCTGGAACTATGAGTGCAGGAGCTGGCATGAAGTGGTTTCCATCCTACACAAGGTTTACAGTTTGGTTCAATGGTTCTCTCTGCAGGAAGGGGGCGGCTCAAGCCAGGGGTAGCCTGCTGCAAGCGGGGAGTGCTCCAGCCAATGTCTGAGATGGGGAGGAGAGCACTCTAGCCAACTGTGGCAGGTGGGGGAACCACTCAAGTCCCACTCAGCTGGAGCACCCTCCCATCCCCCCCACCTGCTCCATTCAATCGGTTAATGGATTAAACACAATGTTTAACTGAGTAACAGATTAACTGGGGTTTTACATCCATACTCAGTACGCCCCTCGATAATTATTGTATCACACTGGTTCCAAGGAAGTATCCTTGCAGCATCAGAACTTGATTAGTTTTGAGCAGCAAGGAAAGTCAGAGAATTTTTGGTATTGGATTTCACAAGTACAAAAACACAGGTGGTACAAATATTTGTGTATTGATCTAAATTTCAGTTACTTGTGCATCTTAGAGACTGCATCTATGAAGTTAAGTATATGTGACATATGATTGGAAAGTTAGACACTTGATTAAGATATAGCACATGGCCAGAAAGGGTTAACCAGCTCATAGGCTGAATGACCCATGGTCAACCTATGAAGACTTGTTAGGAAGTTATATAAAGGACAGTTGGGATATTACATTAGGTTAGAGCAGAACTTCGAAATACAACCCTGCATGGTTAGAGCATTAGAATGGTAGCTGTTTGCTCAGGTCATGTGATATAAACAACAGTTCTCATCCCCTAATGTAGCCCTGATTCAAGATCAAAAGGGAATATTAACATTTGTGATGAGATTTGATTGAAGCAGTATTTTTGTCTATATGTTTATTTGCAGGTTGTAATAAACTGTATATGAACTGTTTAAAGAATAAATTACCATTACCCTGTGCTAATTGCCACAGTCCTTGTGAAACAAAAGGTTACATCAAAAGCCATTTGTTCTCCCAGGCTAAGAGATTGTGGAAATTAACTATGAAGGTCCTTTAGACATGATCATAAGAACCTACTATTTGATGAGACTGATTGTAAGGAACAAGTCATCTCTCAAACCAGAGTTTTTGATGGTGATATACAATGGGATTGCCTCAAGCACTGTTTTTATGATTTCTTGTTAGCCAGTGTGGTGATAATTTATTTTATAGCTGGCTTGGTATATCTTATGGGTAGTAACCACAAGCATTTGGGCATAGATTTTCTTAGCAGTGTGACTTGAATTCGGCATTCTCAGCTATTATCGATCTTTCAAGGCATAGTTAAAGATGCATATATGAAGTTAAGTCTTCCCATACATGTGTGCCCATAAGTTCCAACAAGCTAATATTAAGAGAAAATGCAGGCAGAGCATGAACATTTAATTAATTAAACCATACAAGAAAATATTTATGAATATTCATAATGGCTGTATTTCTCTAAGACTAGAAAGTACATGTTCCTTTATGCTTAAATGAGTGAATAGGTTGCTATTCCAGATATGCAGAACAAGAAAAAACATCCCCTATTAAGTGTTCTGTAGTTTAGGAATGTGTGCTTTTACATACACTGAATTCTTCAATAGTGTTAAAAGTAAAAGATGTTTTTATTTACTTTCTGAACAGGGAGAACAAATAGTATTGAACATCATACCGGGATATAAAATATATCACAATAATACCGGGATATAAAATATATCGAAAGGATAGAGCAGGCCGGGTGGGTGGTGGAGTGGCACTGTATGTGAAAGATAATGTAGAATCAAATGAAATAAAAATATTAAATGAATCAACATGTTCAATAGAATCGCTATGGATAGTAATTCCATGCTCCAAAAATAAGAAATTAGCAGTAGGGATATATTACCGACCACCTGACCAGGACAGGGATACTGACATTGAAATGCTGAGGGAGATTAGAGAGGCTACCAAAACAAAGAACTCTATAATAATGGGGGATTTTAATTACCCCCATATTGACTGGATACATGTCACCTCAGGAAGAGAAGCGGAGATAAAATTTCTCAATGGCTTAAATGACTGCTTCTTGGAGCAGCTGGTGCAGGAACCCACAAGGGAGAGGCAATTCTCGATTTAGTCCTGAGTGGAGCGCAGGATCAGGTCCAGGAAATAACTGCTACAGGACCGCTTGGGAATAGTGACCATAATATAATAACATTCAACATTCCTGTGGTGGGAAGAACACCTCAGCAGTCCAGCACCCTGGCATTTAATTTAAAAAAGGGGAATTACACAAAAATGAGGAGGTTAGTTAAACAGAAATTAAAAGACACAATGACTAGAGCCAAATCCCTGCAAGCTGCATGGAAACTTTTTAAAGACACCATAATAGAGGCCCAACTTAAATGTATACCCCATATTAAAAAACATAGCAAGAGACCTAAAAAAGAGTCACCGTGGCTTAACCACCATGTAAAAGAAGCAGTGAGGGACAAAGAGGTATCTTTTAAGAAGTGGCAGTCCAATCCTAGTGAGATAAATAGAAAGGAACATAAACACTGTCAAATCAAGTGTAAAATGTAATAAGAAAAGCAAAAAAGATTTTGAGGAACAGCTAGCCAAAACTCAAAAAGAAATAACAAAATGTTTTTAAGTACATTAGAAGCAGGAAGCCTGCTAAAAACCTGTGGGTCCTAGACGATCGAACTATAAAAGGCGCAATCAAGGACGATAAAGCCAATATGGAGAAACTAAATGATTTCTTTGCTTCAGTCTTCACGGCTGAGGACGTTGGGGAGATTCCCAAATCTGCACCGCCCTTTGTGGGTGATGAATCTGAGGAACTGTCCCAGATTGAAGTGTCATTAGAGGAGGTTTTGGAACAAATAGAAAACTTAATGTTAACAAATCTCCGGACCGGATGGCATTCATCCAAGGGTTCTAAAAGAACTCAAATGGGAAATTGCTGAACTATTATCTGTGGTTTGTAACCTATCCCTTTAATCGGCTTCCGTACCTAATGACTGGAAGGTAGCCAACGTGACACCAATATTTAAAAAGGGCTCTAGAGGCGATCCGGTAATTACAGACCGGTAAGTCTAACTTCGGTACCTGGCAAATTAGTCAAACAATAGTAAAGAATAAAATTGTGAAGCATGTAGAAGAACATAATTTGTTGGACAAAAGTCAACATGGTTTCTGTAAAGGGAAATCCTGTCTTACTAATCTATTAGAGTTCTTGAAGGGGTTAACAAACATGCGGACAAGGGGGATCCAGTAGATATAGTATACTTAGATTTCCAGAAAGCCTTTGACAAGGTCCTCACCAAAGGCTCTTGTAAATTACATGGCCATGGGATAAGAGGGAAGGTCCTTTCTTGGATTGAGAACTGGTTAAAAGACAGGAAACAAAGGGTAGGAATAAATGGTAAATTTTCAGAATGGAGAGGGGTAACTAGTGGTGTCCCCAAGGGTCAGTCCTAGGACCAATCCTGTTCAACTTATTCATAAATGATCTGGAGAAAGGGGTAAGCAGTGAGGTGGTAAAGTTTGCAGATGATACCAAACTGTTTAGGATAGTCAAGACAGAAGCAGACTGTAAGGGACTCCAAGAAGATCTCACCAAACTGAGTGATTGGGCAACAAAATGGCAAATGAAATTTAATGTGGATAAGTGTAAAGTAATGCACATCGGGAAAATAACCCCAACTATACGTACAGTATGATGGGGGCTAATTTGGCTACGACAAATCAGGAAAGAGATCTTGGAGTTATCGTGACAGTTCTCTGAAAACTTCCACACATGTGCAGCGCGGTCAAAAAGGCAAATAGGATGCTAGGAATTATTAAGAAAGGGATAGAAAATAAGACCCAGAATATCTTACTGCCCTGTATAAAACTATGGTACGCCCACATCTTGAATACTGTGTACAGATGTGGTCTCTCACCTCAAAAAGATATTTTGGCCTTGGAAAGGGTTCAGAAAAGGGCAACTAAAATGATTAGGGGTTTGGAACGGGTCCCATATGAGGAGAGGTTAAAGCGACTGGGACTTTTCAGTTTAGAAAAGAGGAGACTGAGGGGGATATGATAGAGGTGTATAAAATCATGAGTGGTGTGAGAGGGCCGATAAAGAAAAGTTATTTATTAGTTCCCTAAATAGAAGAACTAGAGGACACCAAATGAAATTAATGGGTAGCAGGTTTAAAACTAATAAAAGAAAGTTCTTCTTCACACAGCGTGTAGTCAGCATGGGAACTCCTTGCCAGAGGAGGCTGTGAAGGCTAGGAATATAACAGAGTTTAAAGAGAAGCTAGATAATTTCATGGAGGTTAGGTCCATAAAAGGCTATTAGCCAGGATAAAATGGTGTCCTTGGCCTCTGTTTGACAGAGGCTGGAGAGGGATGGCAGGAGACAAATCACTTGATCATTGTCTTCGGTCCACCCCCTCTGGGGCACCTGGTGCTGGCCACTGTCGGCAGACAGGATACTGGGCTAGATGGACCTTTGGTCTGACCCAGTACGGCCGTTCTTATGTTATGTTCTATTATTAAGAAAAACAATAATGCTGAATAGCATTTTCTTGCCTAATCTTCAGATATATCATATAGTATCCAATACCACTGGTTTGAGGGAAGTACTGGACTACAGAAAAGTCTTATTAAATCTGCATTTTTATTAAATCTCTATTCCTCAGTTTCTCCTGCTGCAGGCTAGGAATGACAATGAAAGATACTGCATATGTGTGAAATACTATTTATCATCACTAATTAGTATTAGAATACAGCCCAATGGCTTAGAGTGACACTGTGAACCTCACTAAGCACTCATGGTTAGTGTGACCCCTACAGAGGAGGAGTATGGTTGTCCACTGGCTAGCTCAACTTGAGTTCATAATAGAAGAAAACAGATTGAGTCTGATTCTGAAAGGTTTATTTTAAAGCTTAAAAATGAAAAGAAAAAAGGTAATTCATCTGATATCCTATAATCTCAAAAAGTAGCACTTTTCCCCCTACCATAATCACATTTGTCTTATATTTTATGGAAAATGGTAGTCATGTAGTTAAGGCAAAGACTAGTGCCAGAGACTTCAGTCCTATTCTCAGCTCTGCTAGAGTATTCCTTTATGACCCTGAGTAACTCAATTAACTTATTTTTACCTCAGTTTCCTTAACAGCAAAATTGGGATGATAATACTGTCAGTCCTATAACACCATTAAGCGGTAGGAATTCCTCAATGTGCATCCACAATATACTCTATAGAAATGGCTATATTTAAACTATATTCCTCCTTGTTTTTATTGACCTTTTGACCCAAAACTGTCATATAATTTTGGAAAGGGAATAACCAAAAGAAATACATACATATATATTACTGAGGAAGTAGCCACATTTTGGACACAAGCAGGATCATATGTAGTATCTCTCTTTAATATAGTACAAAATCACTGAGTTTTTGTATTGATTTTCCTGCCTAGAACTTTTTCTCTAAATGTTACAAATGCATTTTTGTCCCGTCTACAATCAGAGCTTCACAAGGAGATGATAAATGAGGTAATATTGATTAGATTGTGCTAAAGAGCTCCAGCATTTGAAGGTTATATCCTTTGGAGAGTTAGTAAATCTCATTATAGAAATCTGCCTGCTGATATACATGAATAAAGAGTGGCAGAGGGATTCTGGCATGACAGCTTTCTCTGCAGAGTCATGCTGTTCTTGAGATAGAAAGTTCAAAACAACTTAGAATGCAAAGAAATCCAAACAACAGAATCAATCTGTCATCTACAAATCAGCAAAAAAAGAAACTAATTGAGATAGTTATAACCTTTGTGTTATTAAATTAATTATAAAAGTGAAGATCATCAAATGATTGCGGAACAGAATGAACTCTTACATCTCAATTGCTAGTTATGTAGATTACAATTTATTTCTTTTATATCTATAAATGTTATGAGGTATAAGCAATGATTCTGAGCATTCTTTCAGCCTAATATACAGCTAGTCCCTTACAGTAAATTAATGTTAACTTCAGATTGAGGTCAACATCAACATATTTTGCTTAAAGCAAAAAAAGCTATGTTCAATACTACGCGACATCCCCCTTGGGTTATGCAGTCATTCATAACTAATGAAAATGAAAAAAAAAGGGCATTACATTGTCAACCAACAGATTTTGAACACACATTGAATACATATATCTTATTCTGCTGTGTAATTTGCTCTTGCAATACTCATTAAAAAATCCCCATATATGAGTTTACTAACTAGGAAAAGAGCTGTATTTGTATTATGTCTGTCTGGTTTAGCTTGTACAATAAAATAACTAGCACTCTCATTCTGACCAGGACATATTTCTTTGGATTAAGTATATTTTTTTCCTAACTTGACTTTTTATATATTTTTGGATCAGTTAAATCAGAAATCAGTCACTTACATTTTTCTGTTACAATGTGGCAAAAAATGCCCAGAAAAACATTGCTACGGTAGATTAAAATTGGATCTTATGAAATGTTCTTGAGTCTGTGCAAGAATGCCTTCTAACCAGCAACAGCTAAGGCCATCACATTTGGTAGGCAGCTTTCTCTTACCTTAACTTAAAGCAAGGTTAGGGTTTGGTTGGGTCAGAAACACGGGTAGTGGCAGGAATGGGGCACAACATGGAAAGGGAGGGGCAGAAAGAGGAGGAACGCAATCTTCACACTCACCATTGGGGACAACAAGCGGCAACAGGATACTGCAGAGTGAGCACTGGGGACAGCCACACCAGCACGAGACTGACCGGCTGGTGATGGGGCTCTGCGTGTTGCCAGCCAGGCCACCTTCTACAGGTAAGGACCTCCTCTCTCCATCCCACAGCCTGGGCATTACCTCTCTCTCACACACACCCTGCTATAGGCCTGGGGATTCTCTCACCACCACCTAGGTGCATCTGCACACTCCCCTCTCCCCCACTGCTTTACACAGGTGTGTGAAGTTTCTCCATTCCCATTATGATGTTCCTACAGGCCTAGCTATTTCCCTCCACACGCTTCACCTGGAGTGTGGTGGGGATTCCTTTTGCTTCCCCCACAAGCCTCCTTATGGGATCTGGGGCTTCCCTCTCCCCCTTCTTACTTCCTCCTCATGCTACTTCACCCAGAGCCTGGGATTTCCTCCTCCCCGCCCCAGTGCGGCTCCTCATGGAGCCTATGGATTGTCCTCTCCTCCCCCATCGCATTGCTGCTCTCGGGGCTAGGGGATTTATTTCCACCCACAGCTCCTCATGTAGTCTAGAGATACCACCCTTCCCCTCCTCCTCTTGTGCCAGTCCTCTCAGGGCCCTGGGATTCCCTTCCCCCTCTTCTCAACTTCACCCACACAGTGGAGAGTCTTGATTCCCCCACCACATGCCGCTTTTACCTAGGGCCTGACCAAAACCATACAATAGATCAGAATTTTGACTAACTGCTTGATTCAAAAGGGATAATTATTTATATAAAACATTTATCTCACACGCACAAAACTTTAGTATAATGTTGAGTCTATATGGGAGGTTGATGAAATTCAAGTTTAATTACCCCTTAATTTTACCTTCACTATCTTCCATATATATTTTAAATTTGTTTTTCTAGTTAATGTATGTTTTACTAGGTTATTGTTTTTAGATTAGATGATATTGGCCTCCCTATTATGTGACTAGAGAGTGAAGAATAAGGCCCTATCTTGCTTCTATGGACATCATCACCATTAATGGTAAATGAACACCAACAGAGTTAGCTGGAAGATGACTCAGTTACCTTATCAAGCTCATTCTTTGAGCCAGGAAGGCATTTAGCCCCCACAATTCCCATTGGAAGACTGTTTCAGAACTTTACTCCTGTGATGGTTAGAAACCTTTGTGTAATTTCAAGCCTACATTTATTGATAACCACTTTATATCTATTTGGTATTATGTCCCAATTAGCAATTAATTTAAATAATTCCTTTCCCTCTGATGTATTTATAGACACACATATCTCCTCTCAAGGATTTGGGGGCGGAAGGGTGAGGCTAACCAAGCCAAGCTCTTTGAGTTCCCTCTCTTAAGGTAGGATGATCTGAGGAATGGAAAACCTAATAGCCCTTCTCTTCAAACTGGAAAAGGAGCACTGTATCAATTGCTCTTCTCTTCCCCTTCCAAATCAAGTACTTCCTATGTTTATCACTGGCAGATACATAATAGAATTGTTGCTGAACTGTTTTACAAATACGCATAATTGTTATTTAAGTTTTTTAAACAGCTACTTAGGCCCCTTTTCAGCTCACTTTCTCTTGATCATTGAAAACAGCTTTAACAACCTGGATCATGAGATGATCAATAAGAACCAGATTAGGGAGTACCTATCATGAGTATGCACATCATTAAGATTATATACCATTTTTGTATGTCTATAAACAAAATGGCTGGACACATCAAATCTTTTACGTGAATGGTCACACTATTCTTATTTTCATGAATATGGTGGGTAATGTAATTCAAAAATGTTGAAAACAAATTTTGATGCTGTGCATTTTATTGTAACGACATTTAACAGGAAAAACTTGAAAAACAACCAATAGTCTAGCAGCACCTTACAGACTAACAAAACATGTAGATGGTATTGTAAGCTACCAACTACATGTTTTGTTAGTCTTTAAAGTGCTGCTAGACTATTGGTTGCTTTTTAAGTTTTTCCAGTTACAGACTAACTCGGCTACCCCTCTGAAGTTTTTGGACATTTAACAGTTTTACCAAAGGATGGTAGAAAGTCAACTGCAAACTTTAAATCTAAATCACATTAAATGGGCAAAATCTTGTGTGGCTAGGATACCTGTGACTCTCATTGTTTTTAACAAAGGCTAGAGGTGCTTAGGCCATGGTGTACAAACAGTTCTGAAGCAGTAGCCACTATAGGTGCTATTGCTGTAGTGAATTAGCCACACTCAACTGGCCAAACAGCCACCTGTGGCTAGCATGTTAAACAAAGCTTTTCTTATGATTTAACACAAAATGACGAACACAAGATGTTTAAAAACACAAGACTGAAAGGCTAAAAACACACACACACACACACACACACACACAGAGAGAGAGAGAGAGAGAGAGAGAGAAAACATTTCAGGTCATCCACAGAAGATTTCCAGTTTATAATGATGTAGTTTTCTCAATAGAGGCCATTGCTGTGACACGCCTGCTGGCTCTCTAAAAATTCACTCTTTACACCTTGAAACAGCCAGCCTGAGTGATGGAACACAAGTCAGCAACAGAGACTCTAAAGACTAGTTACTGATCCTATCTTGAACAATGTAATTCAAGATTAATTCCTTTGACATTAACAGAATTACACCTGTGCAAAATTACTTTCAGTGAGGTCTGAATCAGTCCCTGAACGGGGACATATGCTATTACAAAAAATTTCTATCATAAATGTGTGAACAGTGATGAGATTTACTAGGAATCTGGGGTACTGTCCTGACAACAGCAAGCTGTATATTTCTGAACAGACAGTCCAGAAATATCTGGAACTCTTATGTATAAACTTACCACAGGAACATAGGAATATTTTTTTCTCCATCTTCACTGAAGAAAACAAACAGTCAGTTATCTTTTCTATTAAATTTTGCATGCATATGTATAACTCCCTTCAATCCTGGTGTAAGTACATGCAAGTCCCATGGATTTCAGTAGAAGTTGCACCTTCCCAAGGACTAAAATGTGTCCATATTTTGGTATGAAATTAAAGAATAGGCTTTAAATTTGACCTCTACAATTCTTATCTGCTTTTAATTTCAAACCTTCTATTTCTATTATATTCATGAAATAGAACAGTCATCTTCCCAAGTAAAATTTAGCACCTACACATTGTAATGCATTCTAATCAATTTATCCTAGTAGCTAAAATGATCAATGAAAGTATTTCTAAAGAACTTCCCATCTAAGGCTTCCAATTCCACTAGGTTTTGATCAAGACAGTAAGCCGTACACAGTAAGTAGTCATTCAATTATCAGCATAAAAATGATCTAACAGCTTTATTTACATGCATATATAATAAAAACATTGCCTCATACAGATACTATGGTCATCAGCAGGAATTGAAATTCTGGACTTTCAGCACCAAAGCACTGATAGAGAATAATGTTTAAGCATATTTAACTTTATTGACTTTGTTGAAACTACACACATGCTTAAAGTTCAGCATATGCTCAAATATTTTGCTAGATATGAAATGAGAACACAAAACTATCACATAAGCTAAACACAATACATGTTAGGTTCTCTCAGTGTACAAGAGGTAGGGAATGAGGTTAAAAATTACTAATAAGGCTAAATAATATTTTTATTGGAAAAATGGGAAGGTAATCTCCATTAATGGGAAAAAAATTCTATTTTCTCACTAGAATAACAGAGGTCTATGGCAGACGTGAGACAACCATCCACAGTTGTGTTTTGATCCTTAGTCAGCATATCTGCCCACTTTGAGTTAAAGGGCACAGGCTAAAAATCCTTTAGTCCTGTCCCCCAATTCCTCCTGTGTGCCAAAAAGGACAGACAAGTCCTCCCACAATTCATTGGAAAAGAATCAGACGTCCTTACTTCAGATCACTCCCTCTGGGGCATCTGGCATTGGCCACTGTTGGCAGACAGGATATTGGGCTAGATGGACCTTTGGTCTGGCCCATTATGGCCGTTCTTATCATTGAAGCACAAAGAATTATCAGGTCCCCCCAGGTCCTACTAATATACCTGGAGGACTACAGCATCTGTGAGGACACTATAAATCAAGCAGAGAGTTATAATGTGCTCTTCACACTAGGGAGAGGGAAACTCAGGAGATCTGCCCCAGGTGCTAATCACCCAGGTTAATTTGGAGTTGAAGACATACCCTTTGAATGGAGTTAGATATTCTCCAGAAGGGGCTGCAACTGTCAGCCTCAACCAGTAACACCCTGTTATCATATGGGGCGTCTCATTAAAAGCTTTGTTAGCCAGATGTAGCCACCACCCCACTGCCTGAAGCTCCTGAGTTTACCTCCAGATGTAAACTTTCCCATCTAAGGTGGATGTCATGTCACATCACATCATTAGGATAACTGTGGCACAGGGCTGGAAACCCTAAGATTATGTAGCTCCTTAAGAGTCTGAATCCCATGCCAAAGTTTTTAAATCTTTTCTTAGCCACTTAATCATTTTGGCAAAGTTCTGCTTCCTTTCAATGTTATTATTAAATCAATGCATTAATAACAGTGAAAGGCAATCCACTGACAGCTATCTAGACACCATGCAAAGACAGTTTTAAAGGAGACATGCAGAACGTCAGTATTCCATTGGGTAAGTATATCTACCTTTCATCTAAGCTTTTATATTACTTCATTTTTCTTTCCAAGTTTCCTGACTTTATCAAGTGATGTGCTGCACAATAATCATTATTCTGTTCAATGCAGCCTGGAAGAATTAGGAAAACTGGTAGCTCTCTCCCTCTTTATGTATCAGTGAGCAAGTATATTCAGGCATGAAAAAAATATTCACTATTCATTATTTTTTATTCAGCACTCACCACTAATTTTTTTAAAGCATCAATCATCCAATAAGAAAGTCTATGTGACTTAGGTAACCAATCATCCTCCATAACAAAACAGTCATAAATAGCCAGCAAGATTAAATTTGTTCACATGAGCTAAACAATAGCAAATAATAACAGCTCATACAAATATTCACACACGTGTTCAATGTAAAGCATGCAAGGAGTCCCTAAGATTCCAACCAATAAAGTAAAGCACATTTCTAAGTGACTGCAGAAGCAAAAGCAAAATTATAAAATATGTCTATTCGTGACTGATTCACTATGAAAAAAATGTATACATTCTTCTAATTTATTCATACTGAAGCAATGAACAAGCTCTATAGTAGTCACTTATTTTTAAGACTCAAAATTATGTTATATAATTATCTCAATCATTATATAATCAAGTGGACATTCACATTGAAAAACATAAAATAACATTTTACTTATACAATTTTAAATAATTTAGCACAATTCCAATAAAATATCTTCTATATCTTTATTCAAAGATAAAAATGAAAAAAAAATTCTTTTGCTGAAAATAGGACACTTTATCCTGAAACAAACAGTAATTCTAATAAACTTAAGCATGGAATTGCTGATGTCCATTATAACAATGCTTCATTTCAGATATCTGGTAAGAATGTACATAATTTTTAAATGCATATAACTCTATGAGAAAACTGTATTATAGCTGTTAGCATATCCAAGATGATCAGGAACAATGACTCACGCAGAAAGCAAGCTTATTTTAATGAATAGGACCTTAGTGGCAACATCATCTAATCATCATGTCAAATTGTTAATCATTTCTGAGTGAAGTGGTTTGTTTAAACTAATTGCATCCCTATTATAAAGGTAATTGTTTTGCAAGTGAGCTTTCAGTTTAATTTACTATGAATAGCAGTTAATAAACATGCTGAATATTAATATCATTTTTCTATTATATCTTGTTAAAATTAGAAATCAGATAAGTAAGTTAGCTATAGAATGGGAATAATTTATATGATAGTACTTCTTCAGTATAAAGATGTAAAATCCAAGTTAGGTGGTTAACCACAGCATGCAGCTGCCGTCAGCCCAACCAGGTAGGAGCAGCCCTCTGCCCACGGTGCAGTGGGTCCGACCTGGTTGGAGCAGCCCCCCGCCCATGGTGGGGATGTGGATAGGGAGGGGAGCTGCTCCAGTACAGCCAGTTTCATATGCCAATCTGAAGATGTACTATGCGACAGGTGGGAGCTGCTCCAGCCAGGCTGGGCTGAATCTGTGACACCACACTTGGGGGGGGGGGGGGGGAAGGGGGAAGAGGGACTGCTCTGGCCAAGCTGGACCCAGCCAGAGCAACCCCCCACCAGTTAACCAGTTACCCATGTAACTTTTATACTATACTAGTTATATAGCATCTTTTCCTCCCAAAGAACTTTGACCACTTTATACAGACAGCAATTAAGAAAATTCCATCAGACAGTACCCAAATTAAGGCACAAATTCTATGTGTTGCTACATGTATGTATGTAAAGTATTTTGGTTATTTGATCAGAATCTGAATTGGTGAAAACTAGCTTTTCGTTGGTATTTATTCAAATAAAAGTAAATTATAAATGTGTAACATGGTCACCTTAATGGACTAATACTGTGATGCCATTAAAAGAAGGATCTGACATGAAAGAAAGAAATGTCTTTTAGTTAAGATGTTAGATTGGGATTCTGAGATTTCATTCCTCTCTCTCCCACAGACTTTCTGTACTCTTTGGCAAGTCCCTTAATTTCTCTATGCTTCCATTCCCCATCTAAAAAATGTGAAAAATTCTTTCCTCTCTCACCCAAGTGGTAAAACTAAATATATTAAAATCTTTGAGGCATTCAGATACTAGCTACATGGGCCAATCTAAAGAGATACCAGTGCTGCCTTCAGAGGAAACACGTTATTGAAGTAGCGAACCAGAACACTGTTTTATAACTGGAATGTATTGTAAATTAAGTGCACTTTAGTCTTTTGGTTTGCTGGATTACGTTAACATTCTTCACCGTAAGAAACTTTTTGTAGTTCAGTATTTTGTAGTTTGCTAATAAATAAAATTTGAACAAAACTAACCTATATTTTTCTGGAAATATAACATGCACATTTATTTAAGATCTCAAGAATGAACGAAAGATATTGCAAAAAAAATCTTGCAGTATGTTCACATCAAATTCTCCAAAGACAAAGTTAATAGCCTGCAATAGTACACAACTAGATATTGACTGAAAGTCTGAAACCATCTCCAGTTCTGTTATAGCCTTTTCAGCAATTTAACTAGCTACTAACTAAACTTTTAGAAAAAAGACAGTCTATGTTAATATACTAAACAAAGTAATGTGAAACTGAACACTGAAGCCGTAGCAAACAAATTACCTCAGATTTCAGAAACAAATAACATGCTACGCACCACATATCTTTACAATAAACAACATTTGCCAGCATTTCTGTGCACCTATATCTTCACAGACAAGTAATATTGTCTTTACTCTTTAATTTACCATAGTACCTAGTTTGCGCTAGACAAAACAATGATATCTAAAGTGGTAATAGCCACATTGTAATGCAGATATCTAGCTCGATTATCTATCAGAGAGGTTGTTTTTATAGCTTACAATCACTTTTTAATGTGAACTGCAAAATTTCTTGTTAAAATAGTAAAACTATTTAAGATTCAACAACATGAACAGGATATGGTGCATAGGAAGACTTAATTACAAATACATCTGCATTTTAAAACATGGTATCTGTGGGAAATAATACTATAAGAAGAAACTGATAGCAACAGAAAAACACTTAAAATGTTTAAAGGTTGATGTAATCACCTAGAGCTCAGATGCTAATGTAAGTTACCTGAAAAACTTGTCTTGAAAATTTTCAAAAATAGAAAGACTCTAGTACTAGCTGTTTCCAGCCAAGCTAGACATGCAAGGAAAATAGTCTTTCCTATGCAATTTCATTCTGTCAACCAGCATTCCCACATGGAACTTGGAATTGCAAGAAAATAAAAAATTGATGGATAACATGCTGTATGAACCTCCAGTTCATTCTGAACTTTAAGTGAAGGGTCAAGTTTCTTTTTATTGTATTTCAACTAGTTCACCCCATCATCCAGAATTCTCAGTGCTTCCACAGCAACTTATGAGAGACATTATTATAACTACCTAACATACAGGGAATGTTACTTTAGATGTCTGGGTTTTAATAAGATGTCAGAAGGAGGCGGCAGTGTAGGAGCAACTAACACTATTGCAAGGCTGTACCAGGGCAAATTGTATACATACTCTGAATATGCAGTGTAGACAGGTTATAACAACTAGATCTGCATATTGAGGCACAACTGACTTAAAAAAGGACAGAATCCTGCTCCCACTGTCTCGAAGAGGGAGAGATTTTTATCTTTAGTTACCAGGAACTCCTGAAGAGAGGACAGCAGAGAAGAGCATATGGCAAGGGGTTCAGAAGGCCCCAGTGGAAGGTTCTCATCCTCTTCTTGGGTTGAGATGGATGGACTTCCCAGGCAGAACCTTCGCTTAAAGTCCAAATACATAGGATTCAAAAATTTCACCAGTGTCCATTTGATCTTATAGTTTCCCAAGGTCTTCAGTTTTATAAGTCAGCTCCAAGAGTTGTTAGAGCTATTGGCATTATCTGACACTCAAAACTTAATTCATTATACCAATTTTTTCCATTGGTAAGAAATGGAAACCCCCATCCACAATCAAATTCTTTATTGTTGCCTTGTTTGACCCTTTGTATTAGTGTGAAAGACCCCAATACTGCACAGACTGGACTATACACATCAGAAGAAGTCACATTAAAAGGACATGGATTTCAGATTGTAAATTCTTTGCGGCTGGACCTGCATTTATTATATAGCTGCATAGGGATTAGCACAATGGGGCCTACCCACTAAAGGCAGTCAAGTTTCCAATAGATATTAAATAGCAACAGTATTGTGAGTCTTCAGGATTAGGGTCTAGGGATATCAGGCTCCATTCTGGTAGAAGAAAACTTGCCGGCAAAGTTGTCTGAGGAGCTGAGCTTCCAGATGAACAAGGGAAACAAATTCCCTGACTTGGAAATATCTTAAAGTTTGCTCAAGAGCAGTCTCACTGCAATGAACCTTAAGAGGGCCATCAGACTACAACTCCTCCTGATGAAAAGTAGCAGGTCATAATGATGGAGGTGTTTATTTAAAAGAAAGTTGATTGAAAAGTTGGCCAGAAATGTATGTGTGTAGAGGTTCTGAAGAGCCAGAATGGCAGGAAGCAGGATATCGGGTTACCTGTTTTCCCTGCTTTGCTGCCCAACCTTCCCTGCTGCTCTGCCTCATTCCACAAAGTGTTTTTCTTTATATTCATCTTAACATTTCCCATATTTTGAAACTTTTAAAAATTAAGAAAACCACTGTCAACATGGAACGGAATACGGAACTGAGAGAAAGCATACATGTGCTGGAGGAAGACTCAAAACATCAAGTGTGCGCAGTGGCTGATGCACCTTGCCGCCAAAGGCCGTGACTGCTGTGGCAATGACTGTAGGGCGGGCTGCCAGGTTGTTCCAGCAGCTGGCTGCAGAGCTGCTCCAGCAGCAGCCAGTGTAGCTGTCCTTCCCCCCAGGATCAGCTGTTTGGGCAGTCCTGGGGTTACACACACTGGCTGCTGCAGTGTCATGGAACCCTATTTATCAGTGCTAAGAGTGAACAATTGTTTCTTATGCCTTGCTTTAACACTCCTACTACACCACAGAATGCTGTTCACTATTTGTGCAACACTGTTACATATTTACTTTGCAATCCACTATGCCTCCAGATCATTTCTGCAGTACTCCTTCTTAAGGAGTTATTTCCCAATTTAATCTGTTCCTTCGTGGGTGTAGTATGTTCACTTGTCCTTACTGGATTTCATCCTATTTATTTGAGAACATTTTTTCCAGTTTGTCAAGATCATATTTAATTCCAATCCTGTCACCCAAAGTGCTTACAGCCCCCATCCTCAAACTTTATAAATTGACTCTGTCATTATGCAAATCATTTATGAATATATTACATAGAACCAGACAGATCCCTGCAGGTCTCCACTTGATATGCCCTTTCAGTACAATTGTGAATCTTTGATAACTACTCTTTGAGTATGGCTTTCCAGCAAGCTGTGCACCAGTTGATTTAGGCCAGCAATTTTCAATCATTTACGGACCCTAAAAAAAATTAACGAAGTATGGCCCCTTTGGAAATTTAAAACATTGTCTGCGGATCTCCAGAGGTCCACAGACCAGAAGGTGAAAACCACTGACCTAGGCTATAGGTCTCTGGTTTATGAGAAGTTCTTGTGAGACAGCATCAAAAGCATTACAGGTTGTACTTCCCTGAACCGGGACTCCCTGTTCTGGCAACATCCATGGTCTGGCATGGACCACAGATGTTTCTGGACCAAAGAACCAAGGAAGAGGGAGTTCTGGCAGTGGGGCAGGAGCACTGTAAGGGGTACCGGCGACTCAGCAGGGAGCCCAGAGTCTGTGTGTGTGGGGTAGGAGGGGGAAGGACGGACAGATGGCATGGCGGGGAGTTCTGACCCCAGCGGTGCTCCTTGGCCCCAACACCTGGGAGCTCTAGGTTGGCCACAGACATGGACCTTCGGCCCTGGCCAGGTAGCTCCAACCTCAGCAGCAGCCAGGGAGCTCTGGCCCCAGCCACGGAGCCAGGCGGCTGCAGAGCTCTGGCCCCAGCCACGGAGCCAGGCGGCTGCAGAGCTCTGGCCCGGCTTGAGAGCTCTGGCCATGGCACTCTGGCCATGGCAGCAGTGGGGCCAGAAAGAGCACTGGAGGGGCTGAGGCAGCAATGGAGGCAGGCTGGAGCCCTAGCCTGGTAGCAGCATGGCCATGAGGGGAAGAAACTTCCATGGTCCAGCAAATCCCTTCCTTCAGGACCAGTCAGGTTCCAAGGGTGCCAGACCACCGAGGTCCAATCTGTAGTAATCTCTAGGTCTATCACATCTAAAAAACTGCCTATTTTTCAGTTTCCCTGCTATCCATAAGGCTAGCTACCCTGTCAAAGAAGGATATTAGACTGGTTTTATATGATTTGTTATTGACAAATCCATATTGACTTACCATCTTATTGTCTAGGTACTTACAAATTGATTATTTTCTCCATTATTTTTCTAGATATTGAAGTTCAACTGACTGGTCTTTTCTAATGATCCAGGATTTCTCCTGTTTTCCACAAATTCTCAAAGATAATCGCTAATGGCTCAGATCTCTTCAGCCAGTTCCTTAAATATTCTAGGAAGTATTTCATCAGATCCTGCTGACTTGAAGGCATCTCACTAGTCTAAATAATTCTTAACACATCCGTTTCCTACTTTCACTTCAGACCCTTCTCCACTGATATTCACTATGGTGGGTGTCTGATCACGGCTATCTTTTTTTGTGAAAACTTAAATGAAAAAGGCATTGAAAACTTTGGTGATTGCTACTTTTTCTGTGGTCTTTCCTATCCCTCGTCTTCCTCTTGCTTCTCTTGTTAGCCTTTATATTCCTAGCTAGGTTAGCCTATTTTTGTGCCTGAGCCTTTCTAATTTTATCCCTATACGTTTTTTGTTTTGTATTTTCATCCTTTGAAATTTGACCTACTTTCCACTTTTTCTGCAACTCTTCTTTGAGTTTCAGGTCACTGAAGATCTCTTGGTTAAGTCAGCCTGGCCTCTTGCCATACTTCCTATCTTTCCCACAGTTTGTGGCCTTAATAATGTCTCTCCAAAAAACCCTGCCTATTTTTCTGAACTCTTTCTCCAAGCTTAGACTTGCTTTCCACAAATCTTACCTACTAATTCTCTGAGTTTGCTAAACATTCCCTTCTTAAAATCCTTTGTCTTTATTCTGCTATTTTCCCTACCATTTCTTAGAATCATGAACTCTATCATTTCATGATCACTTTCACCCAGCCTGCATTCCACCTTCAAATTCTCAACTAATTCCAACCTGTTTATCAGAATCAAACCCAGAAGAATCTGCCCCTTTGTCACCTTCTCTACCTTCTATAATAAAAACATGGTCTCCAACACATTCCAAGAAATTGTTGCCCTACCATTTTATTTTCCCAACAGATATCTGGGTAGCTGGAAGTCCCCCCAAGTCCTGTGTTTTGAACGATTTTGTTATAGTTTTGGATAATTTTCAATTTTCACCTTTTGCAAGTTGTCATAGACCCACTCCAAAGTAGTTATGAAAATGTGTACCAGCTAATAATTAAATATCACAGATCTGCCAAACAAGTTTAACAATTGAAATAAATCTATATTCAGCTAAATCTGAGTCAACTTAATAGTTTGATCACCTGAACCTCTGCCCCCCCCCCCATTTTTAGTCTCCTATTGATAGAATCTGCTCCCTCATCACTGAGTCAAAACAAAAATCCAAACAAATTTAAAAATAAAAAGGAGATGGGGGAGAGGCAGAGAAGATAACCCTGGTTACTTTCCATAAGACTTTTTGCATCACTTCAGATGAGATTAAAAAGAGAAAGATTATCTGTGGGATTTCCCATGGCTTCCATGCACATTAGTCACTGTTAAGAAACTGAATATATTAGCTACCCCTTAGGACTAAAATAGAATATACATAAGTAACTTTAGAGAAACTAGTTATGTATCTAAAAATACTGTACTTGGGACTGGGATACAAAACAATCTATATAACAATGTACGACAAATTCCTCTGCTTATTTTTAAACTTCAGTTAGCATACTAATAAAAATTATTAATTCTCCACTCCCTTTCAGGAGATGCATATGGTTATTAAAAATAAAGTGCTTAATACATACTAATTAATAGCAGCTTGGGATTATAAAACTCATTTAAAAAATATGGAATATACATTGTAACATTGCTACTGGGTTTTGCCATCTGAATACATTTATATTCTTTTGACCGAAAGGCAGAAGTCAAGTTAAATGTACAGACGCACAATTCTGCTTCTGTATATAGAATGACAAAACCGTATGTTAATAGAAATTGAGCTGGATAACAAATCAAAGATTACAGACACATCAGATATTACTTCAAGCAGCTATTGACACTCCATTCAAAATTGTATTTGATTACAACTGTGATTCTTGCTTTTAATGCCACAATATCTTATTTTGTAAAAAACCAATATACACACACATTCCCTTTCTATGTTAAAGTGGCTTTGGATTTTGGTAATAAACTAGTGCACTGTGTTTTTGGTAGTATTTAATAGTCAAGTGGTAACTGATAAGGTACTACTAATTATTAATACATAATGCATGAACTATACCATTAATTATCTATAGCTTCATATGCATAAAAAGCATATTTCCATTAGACTGATATAAAACATGTCCACATTTGCAAATGTTTACTAATTTTAATTAAGACATCTTAGTACAAAGGTTTATTAAGTCAGGCATCTCCATATGCAACTCCATATCCATTCATGCATCTTGATTTTCAGAGGTACTGTAAGCCCACTGCTCCCACTGCATCAGTAAAATTTGTGTCATCTCAAAGTGCCTAAATATGTAAATACCAAATGTCAAGCATCCACACTGGTATATTTGACCCTAACTTACTAAAATGCATATTTTATTAGTCTTTAAAACATTTTGCAATGCTGTGTATATATTAATGTTTAAGAAAAATACTTTTTAATAAAGGCAACTTGTCAAAGTATAAATTCTTGCCTTCCATTTATGACAGTGTTCTAGGACTCACCATCCAAATCCTTAGCCCATTGAAGTACCCACACTTCACCCTTCCCTTCCATGTGGCAGCATGTCTTTAGTTCATAATATCAAAATATGACATGTTTGCATGTCCATCCAGGGACCAATACTGTTCCCACTAAAGTCAGTGGGAGACTTTGGCCCTTAATGTTTCAGTTATAATGCATACCTACATAAGATGACTAATTGCAGCTTTTAATTGAATGGTAGTGAGCAACCTTCACCTATAACACTGAAAAACTCCAAATTACTATGCATTAATTTCCAACCTACACAGCAGCTAACATTTTAAGGTAAGTGATGTACAGATTATTCATAGTTTAAGAACAGGGCTTTCAAATTAAAAGCAGTACAGAAAATCCTGTACATTTGAGACTATTATTTTCTTGTGAATGGTTGACCCATTAACCATTACAACAACCCCCATCATTTTTATTTTGAACACTATGTTTAAAACAAGGGTATGTGCTTGTATAGCCCGAACAAGTAAATTCTATAATACACACACACATATATGGAAATGAACTTTCTGAATGTAAGCACAAAGAATACAAGCTATATACCATAAAAATGCTGAAGTCAGAAAGACCCACACATTCGGGTTAAATATTAAAGCAAGTTTACAAAGATTAGACCAGCTTTCCTTAGCTATCACTCATAACCATAGCATAACTAAAGCATGCATATATTTAATATAACATGACTTTCCTTTTTAAAATTACAAACTTTCACAATAGATATCTAAGTGTTTATTTATCCTATGACAATTAATTTAATCAACCTTCATCCAGCTGCATAGGAGTAATATTTTAGAGAAATTATGGACAAGAAATTAAAATGACTTGACTTCAGCTTCTCTAAAAGATGTGTAAAGATAGACAAGTCATTATAAGCCATACAAATAATCAGTTCCAATTATTTAAACAGGGTAAACTGAGATATTTATAGTTTAATTCTAGTTAATTAATCCAGTTTTATATATTGCATTATTTCTCGCAGTTCATTAAAAATATAGCACTTATACTTAAACTAATGTAATCATTTCACTGATGTCCTCTGAAAAATAACATATCATATAATGTTTTTATTAAGTACAAAGATTTTCATAGTCAATGATATCATATTGCTTTTATTTATTAAAATTAGAGACAGGCATGAACAACCATCAGAGGGCATCATTTATAAATCACTGTTAAAATATTCAAAGCAGCAAGTTTTTCCAACTCTCCGAATCAGTAATCCTTTCAAATGCATCTTTATTATTACATACAATAAAAGATTCCATCCATTTTTGTCAGTATGGAATTGCAATTATATGAGCAACATTTGTATGCTAATAACAAAGTTGAAAGATAGCATTCAATTGTTTTTTTAAAAGTTAAACTCATCCTAACAAGGAAAGTTAAATCTCATTGAGCTATTACATTGGTAAGACTTAGTGTGAGGTCTTGCAATGCAGTTTAGCAACCATTCTAATGAAGGATGAAATAGATACAATGATCAATACCCTAAACCATTGAATAGCTATTTATTTAGGCTATGTCCTTCCTGACCATATAGCATCCCTCATTTCTGGCAAATCTATTAGTGATTTTCCTACTTTCCAACACTTCATAAGGAAACACTGAATAAAGTAACTTTTTACCGTCTGTTTTAAACCAATGACCATAGAGAATATGTACTTATGCTGAATTTTTAGGTTAACTCAGCAGCTGTTTTCAACTGATCACGGCATTCAAATACAGATCTGGCTTTAAAGTTAACTCTCAAATCCAAAGGTGCAGCCATAAGCGAATATGATCAACCTTTTAGGAGCCTTTAACAAAAAAAAAATCAATTTTAGTGTGTATAACTTTTATGCAGTGAAAGTTTCTTTTATTTCGAGAGGGATGGGAGGATATAATCTCCGTCAACTATCAATCAGAGCTGGCGCTGTATGTAAAAAAACTGAAGTAAACGTACGGCAGCTCCGGTGAGTAATGAAACTCACTTGGGAAGATATATTTAGTGTGTGCACGGGTATATGGGCATATATCATACAGAAACACACACCCTTCACAGCAGCAAAGGACAGCCCATCTGAAACAAGAGACACAACGCGTAGCGGCCAGTTCCCCCTGGAACTTTTTGAGGCTTTTTTTTTAACCGAACAACCATCACCCTGCTGCTAAGCGATCCCGCGCCACAACCCGAATCGGGCACTCCGTTCCCGCTGCCCCGGTTTACACTGCGGGTCCACGCACCGCTTGCAAAAGCAGAGCAAAGCCGGGAAACTCTCCTATATCTCGTGCACCGACTCCCCCTCGCTCAGGTGCCCTCTGAGCCTCTCGCAACTCACAAACGCCTCCTGCCATGCCCAGAAGTTACAGGGCCCCTTGGAAGCAGCCGGGGAAATAGGCGGGCAGGATCTCAGACCTCCCCGGAGGGAACCAGAGTTGCTCTCGGGATAGGGTGGGGCGAGCCCCCAGCCGGCGCGAAGGAGGGAGAGAAGGGAGAGAGAGACCGCCGGGTACTTGCCCAGGTGGGGACGAGGAGGCTGGCCGGGCGCTCAAGCGGTGCTGGAGGTGGCTGCTTCCCCGCCACGTTCATTTCCTCCCATACAGCTGGATTATTCCTCTCTGAACGGCGAGCGCAGCAGGGCTTGGACCAAGCATTGACTCCCGCCCCGCCCCCGCCAGCCGCGTCCCAGCTCTCAGGCAGGCGGTGGCGGCGGCTCCCGGCGCAGGAGGAGAAGCCGGGCGGAGAGCGGGGCTCGCACTCGGGCTGAGCAGCCCGGCTGGCCTGGGCGGTGTTCGCCCCTCGCCTCGGACGGGGCGTCCCGCGCGCGCCCCCTCACTCCGCTCCTCCGCCGGCTGCAGGCGCCGCTGCTCCCTGTCCTCTGCGGCCAGGTAGGAGCGGCACGGCAGGCTCAGGGCGCGCTGCTGCGCTCCCACGCCTGCCCGACCCCCCGGAGGTTATTCCCCTGGCCCCGTGGGGGAGGGGGCTACACACGTGTATGCTTCTTGACTGGGGGGGGGACTTATGTCCCGTGGGGCGCGCCCAGCGCTATGTGCCCGACGGGCAGGGGGGGGATGCTGCTGCTGCTGCCGCCGGCTTCAGGAGCCGCTTTGGAAAAAGGCTCGCCCGCCTGGGGCTACCTGGGCCGCTGCTTGCCAAGCCCAGCTGCTCGGCAGCCCGCCTAGTGGCAGCCCGCGGCACTGCATGGGGCGGAGAGTATGTCTTCCTCCTCCACCGCCTGCTTGCCCCCAGGAGTAATTTACAGCAGCTGGGAACAGGCCTCGAGAACGCAGGGATCAGCCCAGACAAGAGTCGCCCCATTCTCTTCCTCTGGGTCAGCTGCAGGGTTGTTCTCCTTGGGGTAGGCCTAGCCTGGTCCCTGCCTTCCACAGAGAGGGTCCAACTTTCCCCTTGCTCACAGTGGAGGCCACTGGGCTACCACGTGGCTGGTATTTGACCACCCTGCCTGGGTGGTTTGGGTTTTTTGTTTGTTTTGGTTTTTATTTGTTGGTATGGATTTGCCAGTTGCCAAAAAAAGAAACTTACTCTGCTAGGGTTGGGGGTTTTTTAGGTGTCACTGAAGATTTGTATAATTGTTACAATACAGTGGGAGAGCTAATGTTAAAAGTTTCAGGCTAGGTCTCCACTGGCATGATTTTGCGCAGGAACTCTTGCAGAAGAGTTCTTGTGCAAAAACTCTTCCAGAAGAGAGTATCTACACTGGCATGTGCGTTTGCGCAAGAGATGTGCTTTTGCACAAGAGCATCCATGCCAGTGTAGACGCTCTCTTGTGCAAGAAAGCTCCAACGGCCATTTTAACCATAGGGCTTTCTTGCGCAAGAAATTCATGTTGCCTGTCAACACTGGCCTCTTGCGCAAGAGGGCTTATTCCTGAGCAGGAGCATCATAGTTCTTGCACAAGAAGCACTGATTTCACACATTAGAACGTCAGTGTTCTTGCGCAAGAACTTGCAGCCAGTGTAGACAGGCAGCAAGTTTTTGCGCAAAAGCAGCTCCTTTTGTGCAAGATCGTGCCAATGTAGATACAGCCTTGCTGTCTAGCTAGGGATGCTGCAGTATTCCTACTTCCACAGTTTAAGTAAGAAAATGATGTTATCAGCTTTACCTATATGTGTCATCCCTCAAGATGCCAGAAGTGGCTGTTGAGGAGAGGGGTTGCCTTGTTTTGGGGGTGGGCATGCCTTGGGGGGGGTGATTTTTTTCCTAAGTGATAACTTTATACTGGGTCTCTAGAGTGGGGACAAAGTGAGAGAAGACAAGGGGTGCAGACCAGGCAGTCATTGCCAGAAAACTGCAGTGTGTGAGAGAGGGTAAGAAGCCAGGGTTTATGGGGACAAAAAGGAGGAAGTAGTGGTTTGAGCCAAAGGACAGAGGTACTGGAGACCTGGGGAGTGAAAAAGGTTGAGGAGGAAGAGAGCAAGGATCAAAGTAAAAGGAATCTGAAGTGTTCACTCAGGATGGGGGCATTGGCACATCGAGTGGTGGAGGAGAAACAGATGGTGACCAGGAACTTTACTAACCAACCTCAGCAACAGAGGATTAAATTAAGGGTAACTCACACACCTTCTGAGTGTAGTGTTCTGTCCCACCTCGTGGCCCTGAGAGCACTGAGACTGAGTCTACTCTACAACCTCAGCAAATAGGCAGGTGGATTTTAACTCATGCAGTAATGGCTCATGCAGTTAGCTACCATAGGCCCAGGTTTGATCCCACCTGTCAGAGACTGGGATCTGTTGCTAAGCAAAACAGCTTCCCCTTTTCTTTCTTAGCCCCAACCTATTAATTTAAAAGGGTAGCTTTGTTGACAGGAATATCTTTATTTTCCAAAGCAGTGCAGTGAGGTGGTTAAGTTTCTTGGAAGACCACTGTAAAATCTCTTCTGAAATAAGTGCTGCACCTGCTATAGACACTTGCCAAATATTGCTGTGCTTTATCCAAATTGGTCTAGCAGCCAACCCCACATATCGCCTCAGTTGAAAAAGGCAAAATATACCAACCATTGTGTGGCAGTGCTCTCCTTAACTACACTTAACTCCTGGCCAACCACTGCTTCCTGTGCCTCTTGTCCTACAGCCTTCCCTCAGTGTGTGTGAACCCATAGCTCTTCAGGGAGACTTCCTCTGCTAAACATTGCAGGGAATTGAAGCAACAATAAAATAGCCAGTAGATGAGTAACAGCTTGTTTGGACACAGGCTGCACAAGGTGGCTCAAGTGCTGGGAAATCTGAGGCCATAAACCTGGGAGTGAACTGCTCCTTCTTGCCATTTTGAGTGGTCGCTAGGCTCTGTTGAAGGGTCTGGCAATTCCCATGTACCCAGTTGGTGAGCATGTACCAGTGTGTGGTATAGTGAGGTGTTTGTGATACACAGGAAAGAGTTTGGTTGTACTATGAAGGAGGATACGGTACACACAAGTAAAGCTCTTCTGGGGGTCTTAGTACAGTAAACTTCCAATAATCCGGCACCTTTAGGACCCAGGGGGTGCCGGATTATCAGATATGCCGGACTATCGGAAGTGGGGGCTATGCGGGGTCTGGGGTGGGGTGGGGTGGGAGGATGCCACCCCAGACCCCTCATAGCCTCCCCTTCCGATAGTCCGGCTCTGCCCAGGTGTCCCGATTCAGCCGCTGCTGATCAGTTTCAGCAGCGGCTAAATCGGGACGCCTGGGCTGCAGAGCAGCTGGGTGCTGCCGGTTGGTCGATGGCGCTGCCCCTCGGCGCTGTGAGACCAACCCGGCAGCACCCAGCTGCTCTTGGGGACGCCTGGGACAGAGCAGCTGGGGTGCTGCCGGGTTGGTCCCACAGTGCCGAGGGGCAGGCGCTACGGGACCAACGCGGCAGCACCCCAGCTGCTCTGTCCCAGGCGTCCCCAAGTCAGCCGCTGCTGAAACTGACCAGCGGCTGATTACAGGAAGCCCAGGGCAGAGCAGCGGGGTGCTGCCGGGTTGGTCCGATGGCGCTGCCCCTCGGCGCTGGGAGACCAACCCGGCAGCACCCCAGCTGCTCTTGGGGACGCCTGGGAAGAGCAGCTGGAGTGCTGCGGGTTGGTCCCGCAGCGCGCAGTGCCAAGGGGCGGCGCTACGGGACCAACCCGGCAGCACCCCAGCTGTTCTGCCCCAGGCGTCCCCAAGTCAGCCGCTGCTGAAACTGACCAGCGGCTGACTCCAGGAAGCCCAGGGCAGAGCAGCTCTGCCCGGGCTTCCTGGAGTCAGCCGCTGATCAGTTTCAGCAGCGGCTGGTGAGGCGCCTGGGGCAGAGCAGCTGGGGTGCTGCGGGTTGGTCCCGTAGCGCCGCCCCTTGGCACTGCGGCGCTGCGGGACCAACCCGGCAGCACTCCAGCTGCTCTTCCCCAGGCGTCCCCAAGAGCAGCTGGGGTGCTGCCGGGTTGGTCCCGCAGCCCCGAGGGGCAGCGCTACCGGACCAACCCGGCAGCACCCCAGGTGCTCTGCCCCGGCTTCCCGATTCATCTGCTGGTCAGTTTCAGCACCGGCTGAATCGGGGAAGCCGGGTGCAGAGCAGCTCCAATTGTCCGGCAGCCGGAGCACTTCCGGGTTCCTGATGGTGCCGGACCATCAGGAGTGCCGGAGCATTGGATGCCGGACCAATGGAGTTTTGCTGTAGATGCAGAAATATTAAGCATGGGGACCTATAATAAACTTTTCTGCAACTTTTTATCTGTAAATGGAGGCACACTTATTTATTTCCCTTTGGGTCTCCTGAGTCAATGACATGGCTTGGGTCCCTGCTGTACCTAAAGTATCATTACTTTTCTCTTCATATTTCATTATTCCATATTTTGTGTAAGTAATGTGTTAACTGAGAAGTAAAAGATGGAAATGCCAATAAAATGTAAATAGAAAGATAAAGGTCATATTAAATTACATTATAATATAAGGTGGTGAAATGGAAAATGTCTTAAGGAGATAAGTAGAATATGTAGTAGTTAATTTTCCAATGTTTCCATTTGTCTATACCATTTACTTTTTAATTAAAATGTCTTAGTCAATTGGCCAGACTAAATAAACCACCTACTCAAAAACAATATATGTTTTCCTGGGACTCTTATCTTCCTAACCACGTTATTTTAATTAAATTATTTATACAGTTCAGTGAAAATTGCATAACATTTTTGAATAGCTAAGAAGCAGATGACATTTACTGTGTTCAGATCTGATGGATAAATTTCACAAAATTATATTCTACTGTATTGCTGTGCTGACAATAGGTGGGTATATTTAATGTTGGGGAAAATTGGAAGAAATAAAAGAATTATGTAGGAGAAATTAGAAGTAAGCAAATTTGCAATGTTTAAGAGTTTATAACACTCCCAAAGTAATATGTAGGTCTACAAACTTAGTTTGAATCCATAGAGCTATTTATTTTTAAAGGATGATCAATTTTAAGAACTTCTAGCTAAAGGAAACATGTGCTATATATTTAAGATAGAACACTCACACCCTGCCTGAGGTTGCCACTCATCTGGTTTTTACTCAGAGAGTTTGGATTTTCATTTCTGTGTCTGGGTGAAATTTTGGGTTGCAAGGTGCTTGATTTCTGGGATGGGGAAAGATACTGGGTCATTAACTACACAAGCCAGGCCTACCTCTTATCTGTAGGCAGGCTCATTGATAAGAGATGACCCAGCAAGTGATGTAGAAAAAGGTGGAAGAGGAGTGAGTGATGTGGGTGGGGCTTTGGAGAAAAAATATTAAGCAGGAGATGGGATTTGGGGAAGAAGCAGAGCAGGTACTGGGCCTCAGTCATCCATTTATCAGTTACGTGTGTAACAAACCCTGTCCTCAACCCTCTCTGAAATTTAGGCTCATAGAAGTCAGGGTAAAATCCTGTTCCTTTTTTTTTTCATTAGATCTTTTCTCTCTCTCTAGCTCTGCTTTCTTTTTTCTGTTCTTTTTTATCTCACTATGGTCCGGATCCTGCAAAATTACCTTTTTTTTGTTTGTTTGACACTCCTGAAGTATATGCTGATTTAAAATATTGAAACTGAGTGCAGTGTTATATTGCTATTTTAGAGTTGCCAATATGAGATTTTTTTTCAGGCATCCCATTATATTAGTTATTTCTTAAAGCCCCAGCTCCTGGAGTCAGGTGAGTACCTGAGTCTAATCTTTCATTTAAATAAAATAAAAACAAATTTATAGGCCTCATGGTTATATAATAAAGCTTGAATATGGACTTAAAAGGCTCAAAAATCAGAAGGCAAATAAAAGGAATTTTTAAAATCTCATGATTTTTGAATGCTTGAGGATGGATATTAAACTTTTTATTCTAACAGTATCTTCACTGAAAATGAATCCGGAAATAATTTTAGAAGTGTAGTTCTGAACAAAATCAGTATTCATGGAAACAGAAATGGATGCTTGATTAAAAAGCGTGTTGTGTAGCAGGTCTGTCTATATTCTCTATCATCCCAAGTCCCTTCCACACAAATACACATGTACATTTCACTGGCAGAACAGATTCTGAACCTCTCCCACTATAATTATACAAAATTATATAAAATGTATTTACTTAGACACATAGATTCCAAGGTTAAAGGCTTTTTAATGAAAAAAAATGTCTGCAAGGCGGTAATTAGATTTTCCAGGAAGCACTGATTGACTTCATTCAGACACTGCTAACATGTATCCATGTTTAAACAAAAACATTCAAGCAGCTCTTGAAATCAAGTTATCTTAGAGTAAATTCAAACTTTAGATATTGCCTGCCCTGTCTCTCTCCCTCTAGCCACCATGGAGCGGTGGCAAGGCCACAGCGCTGCAGCCCCAATTACTGAGCACTGGGGAAAGGGGAGGGGGAGGGGGAGGGAGGAAAGAGGCAGGTGGGATGCAGAGTGACATGATGACATCACTCAGTCGTCCCACAGGGAGAAAAAAAATATATATATAGAGAGAGAGATTATCTGAAGTAGTCATCAAAACTCTAAACTTTTGTATATAATCTAACTGCTTTCTTTAAATGTCTACTATATAGTTGAGAGTCTGTGTGTGTGTGTGCGCGCTCGCGCACGCATGCGTTTCCATCCTTCTGTGAATCTGTTTGTTCTAGAACTCTTAAACGTAAGAGCTAGGACCATCAAATTTGGTATGCTGCTTCCTTTTATCATAACTTAAAGCAAGGTCAGGGATTAGTTGTGTCAGGACAGTAGGATGGGCATCAAATGGAAAGGGAGAGATATAATAGCAGGAACAGTTATACCCCTGAATGACCACAGGGGGCAGCTAGCACCCCAGCCCTGAGAAGCAGCCACTGGACAGCAGCCCAGCCCCACTGTCCCAGGAAGAAGCCGGCAGCCAGCCTGCACAATCCCTTTTCCTGCATGTCCACTGTCCCAGACCAGCCCTGGGGAGAAGTTGGCGGGAGGGCTGCACAATCCCTCTCATCTCGGGCCAGCCTGAGTAGCAGCTATTAGGCAGGCTGTGCAGCTCCCTGCCCCAGGCCCACCTTGGGGAAAAGCCAGTGGCTGCCCTCACCCTCTGCCCTGAGCCACACCCCCCCCCATGCCTTTCAATCCCCAACCCTGACTCCTGCACCTTCACAGTCCAACCCCCTGCCCTAAGCCCCTCCTCACCCCTCACCCTACTCCTGGCACCTTCTGCTTCCTACCCTGTGCCCCCATATCTCCAAACCCCTGCCTTGACTCCTGAATCACCCTCAGCACCAGGTAGTCGTCTAGTTATTTTTATAATTCTTGTTTACTGCCAAAGTAAATGTTGTTTTGTTTAATCTTATGTTGCTAATGAGAATCAGTGACATGAGAGCAGGCACATTGTGGATTCCTCCGGGGAATAAAGAAATAGCATCTGAATGTCTTGAACCTCTTATCCACTATGGTATGCTGGGTATGTATGAATAAACACAAGGTAAAAATGAGATATTTCACGGAATCTGGATCCTGCCACGTTAGTGAGAGTGCTGCTGTTAAGTCATCTATTTACTCCATGTAACCTAGACTCATCGGAGCGTGGAGAAAGCAGGGGAAGTATAAGAAGCTTAAAAGGTGGGCCCTGCAGATCAGTTGGTGGGGAGTTGGTGAAGGAGACAGACATGTCCTGACTGTTGCTGAGCCCCAAGCTCTGTGAGGCTATGTGGGAAGCTTGCCAGGGCTGCCTGTGGCAGCAAAGGTGATGCTGCTCCAGTCCTAGGGGTGGCTCCAGTGGGGCTGTGGCAGGAGATCTGGGGGGCAAGGGACTTCCCCCTCCAGCACTATTTGAGGTAGGGTAGCCACTTGACCAGTCTAGTGGCTGGCAATGTGGAAAGCCCTGTCCCCAGCTGGTCACTGTACTGCTGATGCAGTTGCCACCAGTGTTCACTCTGCAGTATAGCTGGCCATGCTTGCTGTCCCCAGTGGTCACCCTGTAGTATTCCTGTACTCTGATCAGCCCCCTCCCTTTCCATGTTATGGAAAACAATCCTATCCCAGGCATTTCCTTGACCCAACTCAGATGTTGCTTTAATATAGGATAAGAGGAAACTGCATACCAAATTTGGTGGTTTTAGTTCTAACCGTTTAGGAGGAGTTCTTGAACAAATAGACTCACAGACATACTTACAGACAAATGCACAAACTCTCTAAAATATACATAAAGATAAGCCATAGTATGTATTAGTCATATAGGAACATGTTCATGTTAACTACACTGTATCATTCTGACTAAGAATATTTTTGCATATTTAAAAAAATAATTCACAATGTAAGGTTCTCACTTTTCAGCATAGCTTCTTGACTTTTGTCTACTTCTTGTAGGCTCTCCTAAATAAAGTGCTTGCCTTTAATTTCAGACTTAAAATCAACAGTATGTTTTACCTATCATACATTCCTAAACTTTTAAAAATATTGTTGCCCCTTTTTGATCAGAAGAACTAGTCAAAGTTCCAGGCATAAGTATGTACTAGTGCAAAGCAAAAATTGATGGAGTTTGATATTTTCTTTAATATAATTTTGGGTTATTTTCAAGGAAAGTCCAAAGTCCTATGTCTCTAAACACAAAGGTAAGCAACAACAAAAGAGTAGTTTCTAAGTTTATAATCCAAATCTTTTTGGGCAAAAGACCAAAAAGCTCTCTCTTTCTAGCTTTCTCCAGCATCACACTGTGCTCAGCCTTCTGCTTGGCTTTCTTGCTTTCCCTGCCTGTCTCTGGTCTTGTCTGTTTTGAGTTTCTAAGGCCTGGCCTAATTCTTATTTCAAAATAACAAGTGGTGTGTCCACACTACCAAACCCGTTATTTCAAAATAAGGGGCTGGTTATTTCAAAATAATAAGTCCTGCTTTCCATGAGGAATAAAACTTATTTCAAAATAGCAGTAGTGTGGATGCTCCGCTGCTGCTATTTCAAAATAAGTACCCCCAAGTGCTTCCTGGGGCTCTAAGTCGAGGTAGTGTGTCCACATCAAGGGAGCCTGCCTAGGAATAATTTCGAGGCTTCCCTGTAGTGTGGACACACTATTTTGAAATAGTTATTTCGGGACTTATTATTTTGAAATAATTTCGTAGTGTAGGTATGCCCTGAGTGCTCTTTCACACACCCCTACCCATACGCACCTGCTCACAATATCCAGTTATACCCTCCACTCACTTGGTATTAGTTTCTTGGCAGATTCTGTTAGGCTTTGGTTTAGATATGGTCCCTTAAAAATATCTTACAGACATCTTAAATGGGGGGCTGGCTTATACAAGTTTGAACAAGGTTTCAACTCAACTTAAAGGGTTTCACACTTCTTATTTCTCTATACTTCAGCAGTCTAGAAACATAAATAGGCTGAATTTATCTCCAATGATAACCCCGAATCTTTTCTAATGGGTGGGTGGGATCCCTTGTGGTCATAAAAGGCTGAACAATTTGGGTATCCTTAGGCACCAAATTATTCAGGGCAGGTAAATTCTTGTAAAGCTTTGGAGCCCATTTGTTTTGGCCAATATAAAGGGGGCAGTAAGAGATGATCAGGGACCTCGCTGGTGCCTCCTTGTGGCAGATGTCCAGTGCAGGTACTCCATAGGAAAGGTATACAGTGACCAGATGAATGGCTCAGGAAAGGACTTAAATGAGGTTTGTGTTAAAGAAACAAATGTAGAGTGATTGGGGACTCCTATGATTGGTAAATCAGTGAGCCAACCCCCATTTTTATAGCCCGTCTTCACTCTCCTATGAGGAGAATGGATGGTATGGTTCTAGCAATGGATTTGCTGGTGGGTCCTAGATAGGAAAAGAGGGGGAGCTGGCTGAAGCCCGCTGTGTATGGTAAGATTCTGGCAGTGCATTTGCTGGAGGGGCTTGGATGGACATAACGTTTGAAGGTGTTTACCTTTATAATAAAACCCAACATTAGAAATAAAAAATAGTTTCAAATTTAAATGTTTCATTTAGACAATGAAAAACAGTATGTTTTAATTTTTTCAGAATGGTATTTTAAATTTGGCCTATACAGTTCTATGCAAAATGTTTTGGTTGATCTGAATATGCATTTTTTTGGCAAAAAAAAAAATTAGTCTGCTGCCACTGAGTGTTCCCTGGGGATCCCTGCCTGGCCCTGCTCCTGCCAGAGGGTCCCTTGCTGGGACTGTCCAGCCACCCTAGCCCCACTGCCACTGGGGATTCCCCAGGTTCCCTGGCTGGAGATCCCTGGTCACCTGGCCCTGCTACCGCTGGAACTTCCCTGGGGTTCCTGGTCCGGGATCAGTCCTGCTCCTGCCAGGGGTTCCCCAGCCTGGAATCACCCAGCCTCTGCCTGTCCCAGCTGCTGCCAGGGGTTCCCTGCCTGGGGAAGGGGCTCAGTATTCGCCACCTGGCCCTGCTGATGTTGGAGGTTCCCTGGCCAGAGCAGGTTTTCCCCCCCCCCCCACAAACCCCGCTGATGCTCGAGGGTTTCTCTAGCCCAGGGTTACTCAACTTTAGAAGTCCCGGGGACCACAATGATACTCACAGCACATGCCGAGGGCCGCAACCTAAGTGTGGTTGAATATACATGCAAATATATATGCAAATAGCTTCTTTCACACTGACGGGCACGAATACAAAGACTAAGGCAAGACTACACAACATGCAGGCCCCATTTAAGTCAGTTCTGTTGATATTAATAACATGCAATATTTACCCGATTTCCACCCATATGACAGCACTTTTAATGAGCAATGACAGCCCAGGAATTTAACTACTAAAACACATATCAACAGAAGACCATTATACTGACTCGCCATTGTGGAGCATGTTCCCAGTGGAGGCCATGTTCAAAGGATCCCACCCGCAGGCCATATGTTGATCCCTGCATAAACCCAAACCGAACCGCGGGCCACAAAGAAACAGGCTGTGGGCTGCATGTTGAGTAGTCCTGCTCTAGCCTGTCTGGGGCTCCACAGTCGTTGCCTGGTCCAGCCACTGCTGGCTCAGAGAGGGCTTCCCAGCGCTGCATTCTCCTGGCTCGCTCCTGCTCCTCGCCTCCCAAGCTCTTTGGTCCAGCAACATCCATGGCACTGCCAGACCACGGATGTCGCCAGACCCGAGAGTCCCAGATTTGGGAGTTTTAACCAATACAATTAAGGGTTAAATTCATTGCCTGACTTGTTCAAACAGCTAAACTAGTACATTGAAACTATTTGAACAAATTGTCAGTTCTCTTTGATATCACAGTGGTCTAAACTTCATTTTAAGCAAGAATACTTGGTTAAAAATAGTAGAAGTGGACAATTTGCAGAAAGGAACAATTTTATTGCCTCTTTTTATTGCCTGCAAAATGCCAGGAGAGTATATATTTAATGGTAACCCATGTAAAATAGAATAGGAAATAAAAGAAAATGTTCATAGCATCTATAATAGCCCCATTTCACTCATCTTTCTAGAGAACTCAGAAACTTTCAATCTGATTTGGCACCAAAAAATAAAATGCCCTTTTTTAAGGCTAAAATTTTTTTCAGTTCTTTTAAAGTCTAAAGTTGAGACAAGTATGCGTATTCAGATATAGGGAGAAACTAGACCTGTTAAGAATATTCATTTCAAATGATTCATCGAATGAAATTTGGCACCTTGTATTTGCAAATCATTTTTAACTATTCAACAATCAATGAAGAATGGTCAAGTAATGTTCAGCAAATAATATAATTACATGGAAAATATTTCATCATCTGAAAGGGTCAAATTCAGAAGTGAGATTAATGGAGTCATAACAGATATAACTTTTGTCGTCTTTAGGCCCATTCAGCATCCCCATTATAGCAATTTTGATACAGATGCTGTTAGACTCAAATGGAAACCATTAGACTTCTATCAACTTACTAACGCTTTTTTCTCATGTGACTTCTACAATTAACCTACAAGATGAGGGTATATCTAAACTGAAAAAAAAAAAACCTGTGTTATTTAGTTTGGTTGAGTAACTCATGCTAGCTTTCCTACTGATACAGTGTTTTCTACATAGGGATGGGAGGGGTGGTAAGGTTGGTAAACTACATAGATTTTTTTCACACCCCTGAAAGATGTACTTATACCAGTTTAAGTATGTAGTATAATCCAAAGGTGTCTATTTAATTAGTGTAATTTACATACCAATGGGTTGTAAGAATTACATATGGTAGGCAGAGTAACTAAAGCTACGTCTACACTGCACGTTCATTTCGAAATAAACTATTCCAAAATAGTTATTCTAAAATAGATTATTTCAAAATAGCACATCTACACTACAGGGAAGCCTCAAAATTAATCTGAAGCAGGCTTCTCTAATGTAGATGTGCTATCTCGATTTAGAGCCCCAGGAGGCACTTGGGAGAAATAACTTAGAATGGCTCTGGTGAGGGGCTATTTTGAAATAGCAGCAGTGGAGCGTCTACACCTGCCTTATTTCAAAATAGCTATTTCAGAAAAGGCATTATTCTTCACAGAATGAGATTTACAGACTTTGGAATAAGCGACCCGTTATTTCAAAATTATTTTGAAATAACGGAATGGCTGTGTATACGCTCTCATAGTTATTACGAAATAACGTCCGTTATTCCTAAATAACTTTGCTGTATAGACATACCCTAAGAGGAGAGTATGAATAAATAAAAAATTAAATAGGAAGCTGATTAAAACAACTACTACTTCAACATTAACAATTGGCCTTGTTTAGCTTACACCTACATTTATCATCCTGTTATTTGCTTTTCATGTACCAGCACTCTTTCAACTTCTCAGCGGGTAAATGATATAAATTTAGCCTTAATTAGACTCAGACAAGAATCTACCCTATACATTCTCTTTAATTTAGTTATTTCGTGTACTAAAAATATTCAGATAATTTCCTAAGATCCAAATAAGTTTATATCTCAACAATTTGATAATTTTAAAGTTTGGGATTTTTGGAAGTTTTGCAAGTTCTATCTGGCTGCTTCAACACTCTTTGGTCAATATTTCTTGATGTACCTAAAGACAATGGAGAAAATCAGCCCTATATTGTGTGACAATCATCACTGTTCCCATTCATCAGATTAAAGTAATTTAACAAGTATTTAACTTGTGTATGCATGCTATATGTACACCTCTGTTACTGCTCACATTGAATTTCACTGTCATTAATGTCATTGAGACCAAAATCAGGACCTTAAAACAGTATATTATATGTATGCATCAATGTTTTCTTATCTGCAAATGCTATGATGATTATTAATGACTTATTCTCACCTCTTCTTTGGGACTTTGGAAATGTTTCTGAATGAAAGCAAAAGAAAGAACTGTATAACATTTTAGATAATATAATCTTGGGAAGCAAAATACCTGTAAGCCTAAAGCAAGTACAAACACAATATAAAGATTCTCCATGCCTACTGTAAGGGTATGTCTACACTACAGCACTAATTCGAACTAACTTAATTTGAATTAGTTAATTCGAAATAAGCTAATTCGAATTAGTGCATCTAGACCTAAAAACTAATTCGAATTAGCGTTTTGCTAATTTGAAATAGCATGTCCACATTGAGTGGACCCTGAACTGAAGTTAAGGCTGGCCGGAACCAGTGCCGGCAGGGCATCAAGTTAGGACTTAGAGTGTGGAGCTGCAGCCTCAGGCTAGCCGAGGGCTGTGCTTAAAGGGACCCGACCCCCACCCCGGACAGACAGTTCTCAGGGTTCCCCGCTTGCTTGTCTAACTCGATGAGGGATAGCAAAGCAGTCCTGTCGTGGAGTGCCCTGAGTGCCCACACTCAGCACATCACAGCACTCGGCTATCAGCCCAGCTGCACTTGCCGCAGGCTGCCATCCGGGGGGGTTAATTGGGGGGCTGTCAGGATCCAGGAGGCCCTGCAGCAGAGCTTCCACCCCGAGGAGCCTGCAGAGCCACCCCAGTCCTCCCCATCGGGGGCTCTTGCCCCATTCCTCCCTCACCTCCTTCCACTTACTCCTCCCTAGCCCCCCTTCCTGATGTAAAAAATAAAGGACACGTGTGTTCAAAAATAGAAACTCTCTTTATTTAACAAAACTGGCGGGGATTAACCTCTGGGAGACTGGGAAAAGGTGGTGGGAGAGGAAGAGAGAGGGTGGGAGAGGGGAGGGGAAACCTGGGAGGAGGGAGATGGAAGGGGAAGCCAGGGGAAGAAGGAGGAGGGCAAGTATAAAACTATGGTACGCCATATCTTCAGTACTGTGTACAGATGTGGTCTCCTCACCTCAAAAAGATATTTTGGCCTTGGAAAGGGTTCAGAAAAGGGCAACTAAAATGATTAGGGGTTTGGAACAGGTCCCATATGAAGAGAGGCTAAAGAGACTGGGACTTTTCAGCTTAGAAAAGAGGAGACTGAGGGGGGATATGATAGAGGTATATAAAATCATGAGTGGTGTGGAGAGGGTGAATAAAGAAAAGTTCTTCATTAGTTCCCATAATATAAGGACTAGAGGGCACCAAATGAAATTAATGGACAGCAGGTTTAAAACTAATAAGCGAAAGTTCTTCTTCACACAGCACATAGTCAACCTGTGGAACTCCTTGCCACAGGAGGCTGTGAAGGGTAGAACTATAACAGAGTTTAAAGAGAAGTTAGATAAATTCATGGAGGTTAGGTCCATGGAGTGCTATTAGCCAGGAGGTAGGAATGGTGTCCCTGGCCTCTGTTTGTGGAAGGCTGGAGATGGATGGCACGAGACAAATGGCTTGGTCATTGTCTTCGGTCCATCCCCTCTGGGGTACCTGGTTCTGGCCGCTGTTGGCAGACAGGCTACTGGGCTAGATGGACCTTTGGTCTGACCCAGTATGGCCATTCTTATGTTCTTATGTTCTAAGCTCAGGGCTCAGGGTCGGGGGTCTCACTGGACCAACTTGATTTTCATGCAAACCTGCTCCTGGGTTCGCATGTGGCCTTTGGTGGCCAGGCTGGCAGCTATCCTGCCCTAGCCGGCCGCATTCCTGTGCCTAGTGCGGAGATCGTGGACGTTGGAGGCCTCCCCCCAAACCTCGATGAGGTCCATGATCTCCGCACTAGACCAGGCAGGCGCCCGCCTCTTGCGGCCCCGGGCAGGCTCCTGGGAGCCGCCAGCCTGGTTCTGGGAAGAGGCGGAGGGCTGAGTGGCAGCGGGTGGCTGGCTCATGCTGTGCCAGGTGAAGGGTCTGCTGGCTGGGTGCTGGCAGGCTTGCAAATGGCACAAGCACTGTAGCCAGACTGTGCCCCTTTAAGGGCTCTGGGGCTGGGAGGGGGGCAGAAGAGTTTCCCTGGTTTGGCCCAGAGTGGCCACCAGGGCAAGCTGGGAAGGGCTAGCCTCCAACTAGTTCGAATTAAGTGGCTACACAGCCCTTAATTCAAACTACTTAATTCGAACTAGGCATTACTCCTCGTAGAATGAGGTTTACCTAGTTCGAATTAAGCGCTCCGCTAGTTCGATTTAAATTCGAACTAGCGGTTTGTATGTGTAGCCCCTATTAAAGTTAATTCGAACTAACGACTGTTAGTTCGAATTAACTTTGTAGTGTAGACATACCCTAAGTGACTAGTGTCATAGATCAAAATCTTCAAAGAAAAGGCATTTCTGTTTTCTGTTTAACATCCACAGCTCCTGCTGAGGTCCCTGGGAGCTATGGTGCTCAACAATTTGAAAATTGAAATCATCTGAGGTAAATAGGATGAAATTTAAAAATGACAAATGGAAAGTACTCCACTTAGGAAGGAACAATCAGTTTCACACATAAAGAAAAGGAAGTTTTTGTGTCAGATAACACTGTTTTGACAGTCTGTAAACATTCCTCTGGAAAGTGTCAATTCCTTCAAAATGTTCAACAGAAACCAGACACCTGTCTAGCTTGTTTTCTGTCAGACTCCTGAGTTTCCCACATAGCATACATGGTGGTCTTCCCAGCTCTCCATCTGATCAGCTGCCAACCTGGTAGGTGGGTGTGAAGCCTGACTCTCAGCTTCCTGAGCTCCTTGCCTTGGACAGCTGGCTTACCATGATCCCCATCTGTGTATACTCAGACTTGGGCAGCTGAGAGTCTTGGAGCCCATCATCCTGCCTGCTTTCCGTGGCTCTCATTGGCTCCAGTTTGCCATTTGCAACCAAGGGGAGACGTGAAGCTCTGTGGCCGCAGAGCCAGTAAGTAAAGACACCAGAGCGGCCAGTTAGCAGGTTTCTCAAACTGATTTTGCAGACCACTTTGAGA
The DNA here is from genome assembly GCA_019425775.1 of Rafetus swinhoei. Classification (NCBI taxonomy): domain Eukaryota; kingdom Metazoa; phylum Chordata; order Testudines; family Trionychidae; genus Rafetus; species Rafetus swinhoei. Next base: position 36,092,819 of record CM033440.1, read on the forward strand.
AACACTGTATTAGACATCCATTAAATAATATATGGTCTGAAAAAAATTAATAGAGAAGTGTTAATTACCCTATCTCACAATATAAAACCCAGATCACCCAATTGAATTAATAAGCAGCATGTTTAATACAAACAAGAAGTACTTTTTCATATAATGCATGTAACACCCTTTTTCCTCCCTAGATTACTCGGGAGCAGGCAGTGCTTACTTGTGTGCCTGGACGGCTGATGATTTTAACATTAAAAGAGATCCTCAATATCCCAGTGGTGATGTTGGATAGTTGGGGATCCCCTATGCACCCTCTTGCTGCAGACCCTTGCTTCTAAAGGACTATACAATGGCAGTGCCTCCACCTGGCTGGTCCCTGTACACACTTAATGATGTGCCTTGGGAACCTCCAGGAATAAACTTATTCCAGTAATAATCTGGATCTAACTCCAAAACAACAATTATAAATAATATACATCTAATTGACTAAATTAGAATTAACGCACCTTTATTTAACAGTTTAAAGAAACAGGGTTTAACAGGCTATAATTAAAAAAAAATTAACAGAATACACATAAATAAATGAAACACTTATCTATCTGGCATTTACTCCACCACCATTTATCCCACCCCAGAGTGTGCACTCCTTTGGATCTCAAGAGTCCCAGACGCTTGCGTAGGCGTGCTTGAAGATCTGCAGCTAGAGTAGAGACAGCACTCTGCAGTTTGTGTGTGTGTGTGTGTGTGTGTGTCAGTCCAGAGAGGCAACAAGCTACAAAATCCTTCTGACACTGGAGCAGGCCCCACCAAATCAGAGCCCCCCCAGAGTCAGTCTGTCTTCTGTGCTCTGTCCCAGGCAGCACTATCCCAAACAGCCACAGTTATTTACAGTTACTTCTGTGCAGGCCCTTCTCAGCCATACGCACAGCCTGAATCTGTCCCCTCCAGGGGCAATCACCAACAGCACTTGAAGCAGCCTGCTAGATCAAAGCCCCAGCAGGCTCTCAGCAGCAGACTCTAGCTTCCAGCAGCAGCTCCTGGACTGGAAAGAGCTCCCCACCAGCAGTCTGGTTCCTCTCTCCAAATTGGAGTCCAAAAAGAGAGCACAGTATCCCTCCTTTTTTCCAAGGCATCATGGGAGTTGTAATCTCTAGGGCTAGATTGCAGCACAAAAGATCCTCCCAGTAAAAGTAAGAGGCTCCTATAGCAAAGGGAGCCTACATGCATAATTAGCATGTGGAAATCATTGTCATGGAAAGTTGTGATGACTGAAAGTACAACTTGGGTTAAAAAAACACTGTATAAGTTCATGAAGGATAGGCCCATCAATAGCCATTAGCCAAGATGGTCAGTGATGCAGCCCCATGTTCAGACTGACCTGAAGTCTGACAGCTGGTAGCCATGAAAAGAAGACAAAAATGGATCATTTCAACTGCCTTTTCTGTTTACTTCCCCCAGAAGCTCTGGTAGGCTATGTCTACACTGCACACTTATTTTGAAATAACTCATGTTACTTTGAAATAACAGAGTGCATGTCTATACAGCAAGCATGTTATTTCAAAATAATGGCTTTTTACTCCAACTTCTGTAACCCTCAAACTCATTACTTCATGAGCAGTAAGGGAAGTTGAAGGAAAAGTATTCTTCTTTCAACTTCTTTCTGTGTAGATAGTGCCACAAGTCGAGTTAAGGTACTTCGACTTCAGCTATGCAATAAATATAGTTGAAGTTGCATATCTTAACTTGATTTTAGCCCGCAATGTAGACATACCCATACTGGCTATGGTCTAAGAGAGAATACTAGGCTATATAGACCATTAGTCTGACCCAGTATGGCAGTTCGTATGTTACTCAATGAACATTTGAGGTACAGCATAACTGATTATTTTTTTAGAGCATTATGAATAAAAATTAGGAAAAACTTAAAGTATTTTTCAAACTGTAATGAAAAAAAATCTCTTTATAAACAAATCTAACCCAGTCAGATTTATTTCCTACTCATCTGATATTTTTGTGGGGGTAGTTCGTTTTTTCAAACTCCAAATGATCAAATACATATTAACTAATATTAAAGAGTCCAAAATTTCCTGGTTTCAATGAACATTTTAGTTAAAGCTGGTTTACAAGATTTTACATTGCCTAAGTTGCAGCTTCATTGAAGCTCATGAACTTCAAAGGAAAACAACTAAAATCATTAAAGTTTCACGTGTTCTCGAGCTAAGGGCAGGAGCTTGGATCTGCTCTCCCTTTTCAAATAATCCTTTTTATCCTTTTGTGATTTGAAAGGGATAAAGAAACAGTGGCCTGAAGCCACTTCCTCTGCTTCAGTCATTTTTGGGAAATTCTGGTATCTTCCTGCCACCTTCTGCAATTTTCAGAGGCCAGCGAGGTCAGACTGTAAATCCAACATTCACAAGGCTTATCTTCCAAAGTCAAACTGCTATGGATTCAGGTCAAGTTTTAAAAAATGGTCACTATCCTTGCATGCCCCAGTTTTGCATGCAAATGCAAAGTAACACATATTGGAAAATATAATCCCAGCTATGCATATAAAATGATGGGGTTTAAAGTAGCTTTTCCCACTCAAGAAAGAGATTGTGGAGTCATTGTGGATAGTTTTCTGAAAACATCTTCTCAAAGTGTAGTGGCAGTCAAAAAACAAATGCAGTATTGGGAATCATTAAGAAAGAGATACATAATGAGAAAGAAAATATCTTATTATCTATTTATAAAGCCATGTTACACCCACATCTTGTATACTATGTGCAGGCGTTGGAATTGGAAAAGGCTCAGAAAAGGGCAACAAAATGATTAGGGATGTGGAATGGCTGCCATATAAGGAGAGATTAATAACACTGGGACTTTTCGACTTGAAATAGAGATGCTTAAGGGGGTTAATATGATAGAGGTCTGTACGGTCAAGACTGGTGTGGAGAAAATAAATAACACAAAACTAGGGATCACCAAATGAAATTCATAGGCAGCAGGTTTAAAACAAACAAAAGGAAGTATTTCTTCACACAATGCATAGTCAACCTGTGAAATTCCCTGCCAGGAGATGTTGTGAAGGCCAAGACTACAACAAGGTTCTAAAAAGAACTAGATAAATTCATGGAAAATAGGTTCATCAGTGGCTATTTGCCAGAATGGGAAGGGATGGTGTCCGTAGCCTCTGTTTGTTAGTGTTGGAAATGGGCAACAGGGCTTAGATCACTTGATGATTAAGTGTTCTGTTCATTCCCTCTAGTGCATCTGGCATTGCTCACTGTTGAAACACAGGATGCTAGTCTAGATGGATCTTTGCTCTGACCCAGCATGGCCATTCTCAGGTATGTGTGCAATACTGAGTGTATTAATTTGTGCTTGACTGCATATCATTTTTTGTACATGTGAGCTGGGTAATCTCTTATCTGTCTACCTGATTTGTGTAATCCTGAAATTCTGATATATACAGATACCCAGAATTGCATGTTAAAATCTTGGGAGCTCAATAGGGACACACAACGTAGAGACAATGGAAAGGCTGCTTCTTAAAGGAATGCATTATAAGTTTTTTGCACATGATGTTATAAATGTATTTGGTATTGCTGGTAATTCTCCACACACCCCTTCCCCATGCTATTGTTATGAAACCTGTACGTGCTTGAGCAAGCAGAAAATTGTGCTCCGCAAAAAAGGTATTCTAATACTTTCTATTTAAAGAGAACATTAGTACTAGCCAAGAACAATAATTGTAGGTCTCTTCTACTGGAGAGGAGGCATAATCTAGCCTGCACAATCAGTTTAATATTACCTCCTTTGGTGGAGATAGAATGATTAATCTTTTACCAGAAGTAATCATCCAAACTAAAAATCCACCCTGTGTTTCTCCACTCACTATCTGCTCCTCAATATCACAAAAATAGCATTTTTGTGTGAGAAGACTTACAATAAGTTTATTTTCCCCAGTGGTACTCAGAGATTTGACTAACCACAACATTTCTGCTACCATCTAAGCAAGGGTTCCCCAATGTACCCTAAACAAATTGCAAAGTCCAAGCCCCTTCATTTTCACATGTCTCCAAATACAGCAATATGTTTAACCACTAGATTTGCTGGAAGCCAGTCAGGTTCAAAAACATTTAAACAAAATCCCGCTGATTTGAAAATTGCATCCAACCTCCCAAATCAGAGGATTTTCATAAGTTTTCAGATTTTGTAATGTAAGTTTCACACAGCTCTATCTCAATTTTTCACTCCAGGGAACCACTGTGATTGCTATAGTTAAGATTGCATTTATGTCTCAAAGCAAATTCTCAGCTTTCACTTGCCCTTAACATTCAAAAACTTGCCCCTTTCAGGGAAAAAAAATTCAGGCGTGATCATTTTCTAAGTATTTGTTGTTTTTTTCTGAAAAATGTAAACAGAAATGTGTAAAGTTTTTGGATTACTGTAAGAGATAAATGAAAAATGCTTTCTTTATTGCAAAATCTACTATATACTGAGAGAGTTTGATTGTCTGTGAAAGAGTAAGTCTGTCAGTCTGTCCATCTGTTTGTTCAAAAACACCTCCTAAATGGCACGAGCTAGGACCACCACATTTGATATGTAGGGGTACGTCTACACTTGCTCCCTAGTTCGAGCTAGGGATGCAAATGTAGGCGACCGAAACTGCTAATGAAGCGGGGATTCAAATATCCCGCGCTTCATTAGCATGATCTCGCCGGCGCGTTACTCTGCTCAACAGCTGATTCAAACCAGGAAGTGCGCGCCGGGACGTGTTAGTTTGAACTAAACCCCTTGGTTCGAACTAACATTACTCCTCATTTTTTGAGGAGTAACGTTAGTTCGAACCAAGGGGTTTGGTTCGAACTAAGACGTCCCGGCGCGCACTTCCTGGTTTGAATCAGCTGTTGAGCGGAGTAACGCGCCGGCGAGATCATGCTAATGAAGCGTGGGATATTTAAATCCCCGCTTCATTAGCAGTTTCAGTCGCCTACATTTGCATCCCTAGCTCGAACTAGGGAGCAAGTGTAGATGTACCCTAGCTTCCTCTTATCATATTTTAAAGCAAGGTAAGAGTTTGATTGTGCCAGGACAATGGCACATGCCTGAAATGGGATTGTTTTTCATAACACAGAAAGGGGAGGGGTACTAGCAGGGACATTTCTATTATGTAATGACCACAGGGGGGCAGCCAGGGGACCAGAAATGGGGACTAGGCACAGTTGCACTGGCTCCTGCATCCCCTATATTCCCATCCTCATGCCTCATGCCTCTCCACAGTGGAGAGTTTTGGTTTCCCTTGAGTTTATGTCAATATTGCACTTCATGTTTGCTTTGAGGGTGTCGTTGTAGCACTTTAAATATATGTAACTTATTTGTGAGAACATGAATTGCTTTGGGAATTGATTTTACTGGCATTCAAGAACATGAGCAGCCCCATTGAGTTGGTAGCAGACGATCACAACTTCATGCATTTTGTCTTAGGACAGAGCACTGACATTTGTTTGTAGGTCAACTCACTTGATTCAGAAGATTTTATAGAGGCACTGTTGATAATGATTATTCAAGAATCTTGAGGAGTCTAATGCACGTGACCTGGGTTTTGGCACTGTCCAAGAGAGCAGGGATAATAATGATCTGGTACAAGAGAAGCTTTGTTCATTTCTTGATGTCATGCTATTTGAAGACACATTTTCTCAAGCATCTGAAAACTGCACTGGTGCATTGAAAGTGAAGTGTCAGCTTTCTGTCACAGCTGCTGCAATAAAGGAAGTATTTGATGTTCTCTAGGGTTTCTTTATCGATCTGAATTATAGAGCAGAATTCTGATGATTTTGAGCCTATTGATGGAGTACTTTAGCTTTCTTGGTGCTGCATGTGAGCCCAAGTTCGTTGCACACTTCAGAGAAACTGACTATTTTTTAATAATTTTTTTTTGAGTGAGCACACAGGACACAATGGTCCATATATTAGAGTTCAATGACAGATTTAGTGATAGTCTTTGTCTAGGATCAGAGGCAACTGAGGTTAAAGAACTTGTCGTCCATTCCGTATTGATTGTCAAGTCCAGAGGGGCGCTTGTAAGCAATGAGAAGGTGAATGACAGGATGGGAGATATAGACAAGGCATAGAAATTTAAGGAGAATTCACCACAGAGTTGCATGATTGGTGGAGTCAAATGCTTTCATGAGGCTGATGAAGGCCATTTGCACAGGCTGATCTTGCTCACAGCACTTTTTTTGAAGTTGGCACATAATGAAGATCATGTTGGTTGTACCCTGAGACGTTATTAATCCATGTTGTGATTCTGGGAGGATTCCCTCGACCAAGGGGATCAGCTAATTGACAATAGGACCAGATTCCTTCTGGTACTTCATCTCTTTGATGGGTTTCTTTACTGTGATGAATGTTGGTGGGATTCTGAGGTCACGTTGAGAGACTAAGCCAAAACTACTATGATCTACATTGGAATCATGATTCATAATGATTTTGAAGTATTCCTTCTGTTGTGTATTGTTCATTTCATTGTCCCTGAGAAGTTTATCTCCACCACTGGATCTTAGGGGTATTAACCTGTGGGTGCTGGTTTCATAGAGGGCTCTAAAAGTGTTAAAGAATCCATGCATATCATGGATGTCAGTGAGTTGGTAGATCTCATTCACTTTGTTCTTCCATCACTTGCTGTTCATTTCTTGGCTTTTCCTTTAAACCTCAGCTTTGAGTTGATTGTGGATGCATTGCTTCTGCTTGGAACTAATGTCATTTTGTTCCAAGCCCAGAAGAGTTTATACTTACAGTCAATTAGATCGTAGATTTACTGATCATTCTTATCAAGCCAGTCTTGGTGCTTCCTAGTTGAGAAGCCCAGTCAGTGTTCCTTTGCTAACAACACAGATGGTTGATTTGAGTGCTTTTCAGCAATCTTTAGGGCTCTCTAACTTGGTTTTATATTCATTCATTTCACAGTGAAACACTGCTGAAAACAGTCACATTTAGTGGGGCCTTTCAAACTCACAATGTTGATCTTACATCTGGCTGATTTCTTCTGTATTTTTTCATTTTGGTGAAAGTTTGATGGAAGTGATGGAATCGATAACAATGGTTTGTTTAACAAGGATTGGTACCAGTCATCATTTTAGACATGTAAATATCTTCATGATAATGAGCACAGAGAATGACATAGTCATTCAGGTGCCAATGTTTATATCATGGGTGTTCCCACAATATCTTGTATTTGTTATTTTGGCAGCACAAGGTGTTTGTTATAATTAAGTCATGTTCTGCACATTTGGTCAGAAGAATTCCATTGGTCTTGCTCAGTCATTCCTTTCCAATTGTGCAATTCCAAAGTTCTGAGTTATGTCAACTCTAGCATTAAGTATATGAGCTTGAGTTTCTAGTCACCATTGTCTTGCTCCCATTGCCACTCACCAATCACCACAAGACTATGGAAGATACCTGTGCATGATTTTTTTTTACAAGGGGACACAGCTGCACACGACTGCCACATGGTGTTTGCCAGGTTGAGGAACATAATCCAATGGCAGGGAAACAAGATGTTGGAGACTTTCATTGGAGGGTTGCAGCCCTAATCTGCCTTCACAGCTATTGAGGACATGGAGAAGGGGCTTGGATCATAGTTTGTTTGGAAGCTCATCTTTGACCTTGCTGCCTTGAATCACCCTGCTAGGAGTACAAGATTCCCAACGGTATGGCTCTCAGGATCTTGGGGACATTTAAGCCACTCCATCACATCTAGATCATGATCCATTAGAGGGGATTTAGTGCCATACCTGCCAGACAACAATATCGCCAGTTGTAATCTTAGGTTATATTATGTGCCTACTGCCGCCATTGCCCAGGAATGGTTACATCACCCATAGATCTGCCAACTGTAATGGAGCTTCTTGTACACCTTCTTTCCTCCTTTTCATGCTCCTTGCACCAGCAGCAGAGAGATGTTGTAATAGAAATGGCTATGGGGGCTCTACAGCACCAGAGGAGTCTCTAATAAAAGGAAGATCCTCTAGTGACAAGTTAAAATGGCTTTTCACTGCTAAAGTGTCACAAAGCATGACTAATGTACCAGTGATTCCTTAACCAATAATGGTGCTCCTCTGTCAATTGATAGCAAGTTTTGGGCTTTGGAGGTAAATATGCTGTTACAGGGAGAAATCAGTGATGTGGAGTTTGACTATTTTCTGTATTTGCACAAATACATCAGTCTTTCAACAGAAAATCTCTTCTTTCAGGCATCTCAGCCAAATGCCTGGTTCCTAGAGGGCAACTCTGTCTACAAAAATTACTTTAGTTTAAAAAATTAAGATAGAGGCCAAATCCTTCCTTTTCCTTGGGACCCAAATCCATCTGAAATAATATGTATTCCAGAACTAACAACAACATATCATTTTTCTGAAGATCAAGCAAGGCTGCAGCTTCTAAAATTATGTATAACAGCACCACCTGGTGAACCTTGCTACAAATTATATTTTAATAGGCAAGGGATTAATTATGTATGGAAACTTTTATTACACTCTGTTTGATTAAATATTTTAATTACATTCACATTTGAGAAATTTTAACATGAAATCAGCGAACATTTCAATTGGTTTTACAACGATCTCTCTTAAAAAGCAGTAGTAAATAAAAAGGAACAAAGGAAAGTCGATAATTGCTGTCAAAATGGTCTGATTTTAACCTCATTGGCTGCATTTACTCACAATGGGAGAGGTGTTATGTGAGAGATTATTGCTCTGCATTGTCACATTGGATCAGAGTCAAAACTGGTGAGGTTATAATAAAATTCAGAATTCTAAAATACTTTTAAGATAAGAAAAAAATTAGGTGAGATCAGCACTGAGAAGAACCTGCATTTTTTTTGTTTTGTTTTATATGAAATATGAAGTAAGAAAAAGTAAGAAATCCCCAATGACCATGCCAAGAACAGTAGTATGGGAAACAGAATGAATTAGAAAGAAAGATCATTTTTACTACAGATGCAGCTACCACTTTTTCGTGACCAGACTATATTTGTAATCTGGTGAAAGTAAATAGGTATTTAGGTGACCCTTGGGAAAAACTGACTGAAAGGAACACATAAACTGAGGAGGAGGAAGCGTGAACTGTTTAAAAGAGTGTTGAGACACGGAAACTAATCCCTTTCTTTTTATCAGGGTATCGCACTGTTTGAGCAATTTTTTTAAACAAACTAATATATCTAAAACAGAAGACTTCAAGGACTTCCCTTTTTTTCAACCCAACAAAGAAATACACTTTCTGGATAGCTTCTACTAACATTTTAAAAAACACAGGTGTTGTTTGTGGATAATTTTACATGTTCAAACAGTTTCCTGCACAATGTTTGTACATTGTAATTTGCGTGTGAAAATGAAAACAAATTAAATCTGCATGAAAAAAATCTACAACCCCTTCCAGTTCCCATCAGATCCACTTCAAGTATTTTCCTGTGTCGTCTTTGTTCACCATGTTCTCCCAGTTCACTCACAATCCTGATCCGTTGAACACTTTCGTAAGAGCTTACTTTTGAGCATATGAATAGTTACAGTGAATAATCCAAAAACACAAGTTATGCTTTAGCTAAACACATCCCTGTTCTCAATGCATGGGTACCAGGGCAAAATTAAATTAACTGTGATATACAGTGATCAAACCAGATGATATAATGGTTACTTCTGGCCTTAAAATCTACACTGCACCCATAGCTCAAAATAAACTATGCAATTTGAGCTATGTAAATTGGGTATCTTATTTTGAAGGTATTTCGAAATAGAGCACTATTCTGAAACATCCCTTATTCCTCGTGGAATGAGTTTTACAAGGATGTTGGAATATTGAGCCCATTATTTCAAAAACTTTTTTAAAATAACAGGCTTTTTAAAAAGACATGGAATGGTTATTTCGGGATACCAGAAGTATCCCGAAATAACACCACTTTCTAGACACACCCCTAATTTACAATGCAGTCACTCAGAGGAGTAATTTAAAGCATATGCATTCATGATTTGAAAGTTTAGGGCCTTGTTCCTTTCTGATATTGTATTTTACTTTTGCATCTAGCTACTCCTGAGCTCTCTCCAAGGGATAACCTATACTGTATAATTAACATTTTCAGTGGCATTGCTTCCGTTTCCCCATGACAGCTGAAATTCATCTAAAAGATATCTGATTGCTAAGATTCTTTATCTCAATAGAAAGCTAAGTAATGCAACAATTCTAAACATATAAGGTAACATCTAAATATAAGATTTTGCACTTCACATTTTTACTAGATTTAGGTTAAATCATTATATCATTTCTACAATTCTAAAAACCATGACACGTTTTTAAAAAATATATTTAAAGAAACATTATTTTCTAAACTGCTTCCATTCCATTCAGTAGTTTTAGGATCTTCAGAAGATTTCCATTTTTGGAGAATTAACTGTTTTACAATGAGACTTACCCCTAAAAGAATATTCCCTTTATTCTTTATAATTATTCAAAGTAAATATAAGTCTCCTAGGACAGATAACTCTGTAATCACTGACTTTTGGATGTAGAGTACTTGTGTATATACACTTCTATTCCACAGGAAGGCATCCTTACTAAAAGGGATTTATATCCTAAAGAATAGACTGTGACAGAAACATACCACAGCCTCTGAGATAAATAAGAATCAGCATTAGACTTGATGTCAAACATATTTATTAATTATCTGAGAGGTACTGAGAGGTATTGCAAACACTGAGGAATGTACTAACTTTACCAGTTAGCAAAGATCCTATCTTATATTGTACTAATACAGATTTGTGTAATGGCGGTTTGCTTCAACCTTAATAAAGTAACTATCTATTTAGCTTAAGCATGGCAATCTGTAAACAAAATATATGTTGAATAATCAAAATGGGAAAATGAACACTGTATGTATTGGCAGCTTTGTCAGCAGTGATGAAGCAATGTTATAAGTGGACTTCCAGATTGTTCTGTGGTATTTAGGAAAAGTAAAAGTTAGACTGAGGATAAATCCTTAGGAGAATTTTTAATATCGCCTATGCTGTAAAAATAAAAAAGTGTATGCTATTCCCTCAGAGATAAGAGGTGGCAATGTCTCCTCAGGAACCTGCCAAAATAAAGCCAATTTTAACTTAGTCCAGACTTCTAGTTCCAATCTTATAGTAATCAAACCTAATGAGTCTTTCTAAAAAATAGCATATTGATAAAATGCTTCTTTATATTGGAAAAAAATTAAGATGTATCAAAATCAAGGATATCTAAAATAATGCAAATTGATAAGGGAAAAAATCACATATTGCTACAAGAATATTTCATCTTATGAGGAAAGGGAGAAACTATGAAATTGTACAAGAAATTGCTCCAGAAATTATATGAGATTTTCTGCAGTCCCTATTTGATGTTTGTGTAAAGGTTCCAGTTTGTTTGCCTGTTTTGAAATCAATAGGAATATTCTTTAAAGCGTCTGCCAGCCCTGTCCCACCCTCTCCCCACTATTGTAAATCCATAGAATTATATGGATCCTGTCCGCTAATCAGATTGCTTCTTGGACTAAAATTGCAGATCACATCTTAGATTTCTTTCAGGAAATGTTAAGATATGACTTCTGACTATTTGATAATCATGGTGGTTGATGGAGCACTCATCTTGCACATTCCTGTATGTTCTGTCACCTATTGACTGTGACAGATATTACCACATTTTACTTAGGTGAGAACATTGTATTGCTAATTAAGATGTTGCAGTACCTCGGTTAATTGTATTCCAGATAAATGTGAATTCTTAGTATTATTTGATAATATATATACCCTTTTGATACTGTGTTTTGGATTAATAGGACCTCATTCTAGGATCTGTTACATTGGCTTTATGCCATGGTAACTCCATTGACTTTAGTGGAGTTATTCCTGATTTTTCACCAGTGGACACAAGATCAAATCCTATAATCATAACTTTTTTTTTCTAGAAAATAGCTTGTTTTCTCAGTGGTGCATTCATAGCTTTTCCCTTTCCTCATAAGATGAAATATTCTTGTAGCAATATGTGATTTTTTTCTTTATCAATTTGCATTATTTTACATATCCTTGATTTTGATACACTTAAAAAAAATTCCCATATAAAGAGAGAGATCTTGGAATCATTGTGGATAGTTATCTGAAAATACCCACTCAATGTGCAGCAACAGTCAAAAAAGCAAACACAATGTTGGAAATCATTAAAAAGGGGCTAGAGGCTAAGGGTACATCTACACTTGTTCCCTATCTCGAGATAGGGATGCAAATGTAGCTGACTGAAATTGCTAATGAAGCGGGGATTTTTACTCCATTTTTTGAGGAGTAATGTTAGTTCGAACCAAGGGGTTTGATTCGAACTAACGCGGCCCGGAGCGCACTTCCTGGTTCGAATCAGCTGGCAATCAGAATAGCGCGTGGGCGAGATTATGCTAATGAAGCTTGGGATATTTAAATCCCTGCTTCATTAGCAATTTCAGTCGTTTACATTTGCATCCCTATCTCGAGATAGGGAGCAAGTGTAGACGTACCATAAGAGAATATCTTATTGCCTGAATCCATGAATACATGGTCTGCCCACATTCTGAATACTGTGTGCAGATGTGGTCGCCTCATCTCAAAAAAGATATCTTGCCATTGGAGAAAGTTCAGGAAAGGGCAACAAAAATGATTAGGGTTATAGAATGGCTGCCATATGAAAGATTAATAAGATTGGGACTTTTCAGGTTAGAAAAGAGGAGACTAAGTAGATATGATGGAAGTCTATAAAATCATGACAGATGTGGAGAAAGTAAATCAGGGAAAGTTATTTACTTGTTCCCATAAGAACTAGGGGTCACCAAATAAAATTCATAGGTAGCAGATTTTGTGAAGGCTAGGAGTTTAACAGGGTTCAAAAAAGAGCTAGATACATTAATGGTCATTGATGGACCTATCTGCCATGAGCCAGGATGGGCAGGAATGGTGACCCTAATCTCTGTTTGTCAGAAGATGGGAATGAGTGATGGGATGGGTCACTCGATGATTTCCTTTTCCGTTCATTCCCTCTGGGGAATCTGGCATTGGCCACTGTTGGAAGACAGAATACTGTGCTAGATGGACTTTTGGTCTGACTCAGTATGACCTTGCTTATATTCTTGTTTCTTATGAATTAAACTTAAGAACATAGTAAAGTTCTTTTCTGGGATGGACGCATAGGGCAAAAAACTTTGCAGGATTAAATAAATATATGTAAGCACTTCACTCCTGAGACTGACTTAGGAGCAATTAAAACAAAAATGATGATTGTTATGTATCTGTAAATTAAAAATGCTTGAGAAATTATTTACTTCAGGCAAATGAGTTGATGACATTTTAATTTGGAAATATAGATTAGCTGTATTAGACAGCTCAATAAATTTTAAAACATTTTATTTTACACTAGAGGGGCAATGTTCTTAATTCAGCAAATGGTCTCATACTACTTAACTGGAAAATTAAAGCTCTGACTGTGTTAAGTCTGTACCATACTTTTCCCACTTCTATCATTCATACATTGCTGTATAATTGTACGTTTGCGGGGAACAGTGTGAAAATCGGAACTAAAATAGGGTTAAAAAAAGACGTAAGGTAAATTCATGGAGGTTAGGTACATCAGTGGCTATTAGCCAAAATAGTCAGAGGTGCAATCCCATGTTATGGGTGTCCCTAACCAGAAGCTGGGAGAGGATAACTAGGGATAGGTCACTCGATGATTGCCTGCTCTGTTCATTCCCTCTGAGGCACTTGGCATTGGCCACTGTCAGAAGGCAGAATAATGTGCTAAATAGACCATGGGTCTGACCTGTAGCCCCTCCCCCCTTTTTCTTATATTTTTATTACTGTCAGAATATTTCCCATTCTTGGATGAGTTGTAGTTCAAACACTGATTAACTATATGAATGCAATTGTGTCTAAATGTACAACTCACATACAGTTCTTCATCAGGTTCAGTGATATGCTTGATGTTGTTTTACACTAACATAGAAATATATAATAAAACCTAATGTTAAGCTGTATCTGACATAGAAAATTGAATAAAAATTGATTTAAGATAACAAGCTATAATAATTCCACATGCACATTTTGTGTATTCATAGGGCAATTATTTCAATATTTCTTCGTTTAGATCAATATGGTTCACATAGTGCACAATAGAAAGCACATTATAAAGTGTTGTACTTGTTTTAATACAATTAAAACATTCATCTGGTATCACTACCTAACAATATAGAGAATTTGCTACAGTTGGTCACATAATTTCATTTCTGCTAGATTCCAAAGCAATGAAATAATTTCAATTATGGAGATATAATTTCTGTATTTCAGTATTAAAGAAAAACTTTTCAGACACAGGAGCTGGACTCTGCCTGGAAAACACACAGGTAAATGACTACATGCAAAAGATGCATTTTTTAAATGCAAGAATATTTCTTCTTTGACATATGTTTTAGACATATAGTAAATTTAGCATGAAGTGAATGAGTCATTTTTGTAGTAGAGGATAAATAAGATTTTGGAGGCAAAATCATGGTCAATATTTTTAAAACCTTCCTTCATTTTACACATGAAATATGTAAATAAATAACACTGCTATGGGTTTTTATGATGTATGTAAATTGTGGGAGGGAAAATTAAAAATAAGTAATAATGTTGTTTTTTGTATATTTGGGAGATCACATATTAACTGAACATACTTGCTGACTTGTAGAAATATTTATTCAAGATGAAACTGCTATAAAGTTTTCTGTATGAAACACTCTCTTTTCCTTGAATGGAACTAGGGGCATGTCTATACTGGGAAATAATTTCAAAATAAGTAAAATCCAAATAATAACTCCTGAAATAACAAAATTGAAATAGAACGTCCCCACCACGGGGGAGTATCGAAAAAGCTCAGAATTATTTTGAAATAGTGCGTTCACACAGATTGGAGCCTGCCTTGGACTTAGAGCCCCCAGAAGGACACCAGGAAGAGCACCAGGAGGGCGAATACTTCCTTTGGCTGCTTGGTCAGGCAAGCCACGATGCATGCTTTTAGAGGCTCTTCTCTATGAATGCATCTCACACACCACTCCTACACTGCCCACCTCCTTGCAGGACACCAATCGGATGCAGTGTGCTCTGGTTGCCCTTGTGGATGCCATTCCCTCCCTGTGCCTTTCCTCTCTCACTTTACTTGGAGCAAGGCCATCTGTTGCCTAGTCAGCGGACACTTTTCTGCAGGGACACGGACATCCCAGGGGAGCATCACAACACCCGTGGCCCAGGCATAGGAAGGTGCCAGCCAGGCCATAAGCCTGTGGACAGTAGAGGGTGGACAGGGCATCTCAGCTTACTTCTATGTCCCACACACACCGGGTCCAGCACTGGAAGCATCCCACATAAAGGCTACATCTAGACTACATGGCTCCATTGACGGAGCCATGTAAAATAGTTTATTCGGCATAGTCAAATAAGCGGGGATTTAAATAATCCCCACTTCATTAAAATAAAAATGGCCGCTGCACTGTGCCGACGATCAGCTGATTCGGCACAGCGCGGCAGTCTAGACGCAGCGCAGTCGACAAAGGAAGCCTTTGTCAACCGCTCTGGTAAACCTCGTCGACCGCGCCACGTCTAGACTGCCACGCTGTACCGGATCAGCTGATCGTTGGCAAAGCGCGGCGGCCATTTTTATGTTAATGAAGTGGAGATTATTTAAATCCCTGCTTCTTTGACTATGCTGAATAAACTATTTTACATGGCTCCGTCAACAGAGCCATGTAGTCTAGACGTAGCCAGAGAGAACTTCTATCCCTGCCTGCTGGAGGAGGGGGAGGATGTATTGCGAGGTGCGTGTGAATGGCAGATGTCACTTGCTGGAGAGAGTGCTACTGGAGTCCCTGCCTATTCCTCCCCCCCGGCAAGTTCTCATGCATGGGATCAGTCTTCTCTACATCCCCCATGCTTGACTGGGGATTCTGTCATTGTTAAGGAATTCCAGGGTGGTATAAAGCCACAATTTCCAGCTCTACCTCATTGCAGTCTGCTAGCTCCTATATCCAAAGTAGAGATCATAGTTGTACCAAGCTCCTGTAATGGCCCCCAAGGATCTATTATAGCTGGTAAGAATTAGAATTGCTTTAATACTTATGCCAGGAGCCCCAAATATAGGTACTACAGAAAAGCATAGATTGGAAACAAAATTAAACTACATGTGAAGTCAATAATTTATAGGCAGGTACTCCTCATTTTTGCAAGTAGAGAGGACTAAAATATAGCATCTAACTAGAGGGAAGCATGATTACAAATGTTCACACAGTGTATTGCACCTATATGCCAATTTTTAACCTGGAATTAATTCAGAAAAGGAAGTATATGAACCTCTGATAATAAGGGTTGAAATGGAATTGCTCAAATATTCATATATAAAGTGATATCGGGTCATACTAATACAAATATTTTCTAAAGAGCAGCCATGGAATTTCTTGGTGAATATAAGAATATTTTCAAACAGTATATCCACTTTGACTCCATTCAGACAACAATTTAACATCCACAGAAGCAGGAGCAGAAATCGTTGGGATGGCTTCTTTCCTCCTAATGTCATCTCACAGTTGTCTCCTAAGAACAAGGTTGAATGTTGTTCTGGAAGAATCTCAGGAAAACTTTTAAATAAGTTATATTTGTTTATTTTATCTTATTTAATTAATGCAAAGTGATACGCCATGGGACAGGTGGCATTACGCTAATTACTAATGCACAAATGTTACACTCTCAGGATCCAGATGAACACCTCAGGTTCACCATCACAGCGGGCATTAGCGGCCCACTCTCTTGGGAGACCCAATATGAATAGGCCATGAAATCTAAACTATTGTCTGACATTTTGAGGCAACGCTAAAAGAATGGATGTGAAGGACTCTGTATGATTATAGGAACCGCTACTACTCCTGGTGCACCTATTCTGACAAATGTTTCTGTCTCCACTATAATCAGTCCCACATGTTAAGCACTATATTCTTTAAATTTTTAAATGCATTTTTAGAATTTTTTCAGAAAACTAAGAACTATATTGCTTAATTCAGCTTTATATCTCATAGACGGATATTTCTGAAGCAGGCCCAGCAGCTGTGCTCTCAAGAAAATAAACATTATAATTAATACTATTTTAGTGAAATATAATGCAGCATCTCCTTTTAGTCAATTGACTAGTTTAATTTTTGCAAGCATTTCTTTTTCAGCAATGAGATTTTCTTTCACAAAGCTATGTGAAAGCACAACACTTTTAAACTAATTTTGAGTTTATAGCTGAATACTTGAACCTGAAGCAAAAACATGGAAATGAAAGGGGAGAATCCTAGTAACTCTTGGTTCTCTAAAAATGAGATACACATGTAACCCCTCCTGTTCACTAGCCCAGTGTGAGGTTATTCAGCATAGGGGAAGCCTTGTGACTTCTTACACAACTGTGGGAGGCTAGGCCTGAGACTCTTTGGTGTGCTCTGTGTTGTGTATTATGTGTGTGCACCTCAGACCAAACCCACTCAGACAAACCACCAGGAACAGGCTTTATTCTGTAAAAAAAAAAATAGAACAGGATCACAGTTCAGCAGCCCCTCCTCTCTGCATACAGCCTGCATGGTGCTTCTAGCTCAGTACCTGCGGAGACCCTGCTGGGGCAGAAGGTACATCCATGGCAGGAACTGGGATGTTCTCCCAACATGCTGCAGTTTGTAGTCCACAACTCGTAGTTCCCAGGGCTGGTGTTGAAGCACACTGGACCTTGGGCTACACACAAGTACAGTAATTGTTACTTCCCTATCTCAAAAAATATATGTGGCTGCAACACAAGGAATCAAAAGATAATTGACAAAAATGAAACAGAAAGGCTTCTGAATAAAGTAAGATTGAAATGTTGGCACAGAATAGCTGAGTAAGAGGGCACTTAATACTAAATTATGGGATAAAGAAAGAAAACTGGTGGTCCTATCAGGCTGTTTTTACCAATATGCAGAATATGATGCTGTGTTAGGGCACCCGAAAATTTGGGGCATCACTGGGTCTTAATATTCACCTCTTTTTATCTATGTCCAATAGCTTCATTTGCTCCAGAGAGGGTCTAGTTTACTTAAAAGTGGAAAAAGTCTGCCAGCCGCATTAGCAGAACACCGAACTTGTGAAAAAGCTATTAAAGTGGTAATGAAACCATTGAACAGGCACTTGCCAACCCCAGGTATATCTTGTCAGTCTGCATTTATTCTTTTAGTCTACAGGACCATAGTTTAAAATTTGCTTTAAAATATTTAATAAGTGCACTCATTATAAAATCACATCTCTGAAAAATCATTCCCCTCCCATGGCTGTCATCAATCTTAGGGGCCCCAGTTTTATAGTACTGGGTACAGCCCTATAAATCCTAAAGATGGTCCTGGGTCCCATTTATCCTTTCTCATTATGTAAAACAAAGGGGACTTTCAATGATATTAAAAGACAGCACATTTAAAATTAATAAAAGGGAACATTTAAAAAACACGTCACATAATTAACCCATGGAACTCACTACTAAAATATATCAATGAGGCCAGAATGAATTAGATATTTATATGGATAATAAGAGGATAATAAGAATATCCACAATTAGGAAGTGTATATAGACACACTTACGTATGTATTCCAAAATCTTATCTAATCTATCTATCTGTCTAAGTGATTTTAGATACTCATGTAGATATTTGATATAAATTCTCCTGTTTCATGGGATAGTTCAACCATTAATTTTTGAGTTCCTCTGAACCATCTGTGTCTGACTACATTTGGAGTCAGGTGTTAAATTGGTAGGCTACTTGTCTGATCCAGCAAGCTACTTCTTGTCAGTCAATTCAAAAGTTATATATAATGTAAGTGGAGTTACATGAGAAGCTAAATTCCATTGTTTTTGAAAATTAAGTCATGTATATCTCACAAAGCCAGTAATGTCAAATTAACAAGATTTTTGGAAAAGAAAGTGCTTATTAATGTACAAGTTTTCTTACCTGTAATTTAAATGTTTCCTAGATATCAGTCTCTGTGATGTGTCTTGTATTTAATCTGTAAGCCAGATGCAGTCTTTCAAGGTGCTCTGGCATTCAATTGTGTGGCAATAAAACCTGGAGAAATATTATTTCATAAAAGTGTTATATACAATTCAAAACTACTTCATTTTCTTCTCTGTTTAATAATAGAGCTGTCAATTAATCACAGTTAACACACAATTAACTCAAAAATGAAGCATGATAAAAAAATAATCATGACTAATTACAGTTTAGCAATAGAATACTAATTGAAATTTATATTTTTACATTTTCAAATATACTGAATTTATTACAAAACAAAATATAAAGTGTACAATGCTCACTTTATAATAATAATTAATTATTAATAATAAATACTTGCTCTATAAAATGATAATTTTTTTCAGTTCACCTCATGCAAATACAATAGTACAATCATTTTATCATAAAAATGCAATTTACAAAAGTGGATATTTTGTTACACAACCAAAACCAAAACAATATACAACTCTAGAGCCTACAAGTCCACTCAGTCTACTTTTTGTTCGTCCAGTCCTAAAAGAAACAAGTTTATTTACATTTACTGGAGATACTGCTGCCTGTTTCTTATTTACAGTATCACCTGAAAGTGAGAACTGGCATTCATGTGTCACTTTTCTTGACAGTGTTACAAGATATTCATGTGCCCGATGTGCTAAACATTTTTATGTCCTTTAATGCTTCAGCCACCATTCCAGAGAATATACGTCTATGCTGATGATGGTCTTTGAAATAATGATTTAATTAAATTTATGACTGAACGCTTTGGAGGAGAATTGTATGTCTCCTGTTCTGTTTTACAAGCATTCTGCCATATATTTCATATTATAGAAGTCCCAGAGCCTACTGTTTCTGATGAGACTACTCGGTCATGAATTAATAAGATAAATAACGTTTACAAATCCCTGTCTAAATTAAGAATAAGAAAGGTATTAGTATAATTGCATACAAGATGACCTGGATGACCTTTGGAAACTAGAGTAATAGAAATGTGATGAAATTTTAATAGTGCAAAGTGTAAGTTTATGCATTTAGGGTCTAACAACCAGAATTTTTGCTATAAGCTGGGGACAAAGCAATCAGAAGTGATAGTCTTAGTACCATTATATAAGGCACTGGTGAGACTTCATCTGGAATAATGTGTGTAATTTTGGTCTCCCATTTTTAAGGTGAATTCAAACCAGAACAGGTGCAGATAAGGATTTCTAGGATGATCTGAAGAATGAAAAACCTACTATTTGAGAGGAGACTAAAAGAGCTTGACTTGTTTAACCTAATCAAAAGAAAGCTGAGGGGAGATATGATTGCTCTCTATAAATACATCTTTCTACCAATGAGGGAAAGAAGTTATTTAAATTAAGTGCCAGTATGTATGCAAGAACAAATAGATATAAACTGGCCATCAAGAAGTTTAGGCTTGACAGTAGACAAAGGTTTTCTAACAATCGGAGAAGTGAAGTTCTGAATGGCTGTGACGGGCCGCCGACGGCCCGCACGCTGGGTGGCCGGGTCCACCAGGAGACGAGCGGGGCCACGGGCAGAACACTTCCGCACCGCGGGGATGCAGGAGAATGGCGGCGGGGCCGGAATCTGCCGCCGCACCTGCGCCAGCGGGAGACCACCGGCCCCTCCCGTGGGAGGGCTCGGGGAAGGGCCGTCGCAGAGAATGGCAGCCGGGACGCGGCGGAGGGAGCCTCCACGTCACCGGAGGGGCGGGGCCCCCGGATCGCGTCGGGACCAGCGGGCCAGTTCAAAAAGGCCTGCCAGCAGAGGAGGAGGTGGCAACCTCCTTCCAGGGAGGTCGAAGGAGACCGGGATCCAGGACGGACTGGGTGCAGGCCCGCGACCGGCAGGTGGCCTGGCCCCATCCCAGGGGCTCCCGGGACAGCCCCCGCAGCCGGCGGATGGCCAATCCAGGGTCGGAAGACGAGCGGGACAAGCCCCGCCGCCCGCAGAGAGAGCGTCCCGGCCAGGGCAAGACCCGAGGGGACCGAGGGGCCGACGGGACTCCTGCAGAGCAACCCCGGACCCGGACCACAGACTCCCGGTAGGCGCTGGGGACCGGCAGGTGGGCTCTGGGGGTCGGAGGAAGGGAGGAAGCAGCCCGGGGTGGGGGCCTTGTGGCGCCCGTGGGCAGATGTGTTAAGGGAGGAACCCCCCGCCCCGTCTGCCGTGCAGGGGCGATAGCAAGCCCCAGCACTTAGGGCCCCGGGCTGGGACCCGGTGAGAGGGCGGGACTGGGTCCCTCTCCCAATCCCTCTGGAGTACCCAACCCCCTCCAGAACCGGAACGCACGTATACGTGCGATTGAGAGGGCCGGGCGTCAGGGCCGGTCAGGCCATCGCCCTCGGAGGGGCCAAACTCGGGGCACAAGCCCCCCCCCCGCTGAATCGGGGTATAGATGCTGGTTCGCTGAACCCCCCTCTCTTGCCCTGCGGGGAAGGAGCGATCGCACCCAACCTACAGGACGCAGGCCGGGGAATCCCGGTCGGTGCCCAATTAGAGGACGAAGGGGTTCGCTGAGCCCCCCTGCCCACCCAGTAGAGAGTGATCGCACCCCGCCACTCGTCCACAATGGCCTTCCAAGGGAAGTAATGGGGACAAAAAATTAACTGGCTTCAATACTGATCTTGATAAGTTTATGGTGGGAATGGTGTTATGAGACTGTCTATCATGGCAAATAGCCACTTTATTATTAATAGCAGCAAATATCTCCAATGGCTGGTGATGGGACACTAGATGGAGAGGGCTCTGAATTACTACAAAGAATGCATTCCCAGGTGTTTGGTTGATGGTTCTTACCCACATGCCAAGTAATAACGTAACAGATGGCCTGGGTGCACCACTGTGAGGGTCAGATTAGGGGAAATGTCTTAGAACCAGGGCTGCTTACAGCCCAAGACTGGGCTCCTCCTCTAAGGCACAAAACCAGTCACATGGAGCACTTTAGCTGCCACTGTGGTGAGCCAGAAGTCTTACAAGAAATCCCCTTAGACACGCCAGCTTTACCTGTGCCACACCAGCATCACTCCTTACACAGATGTGAAGTTATAAAAACCAATCTCACCAACTCTGAACAGGTTCTCCCAGTCCCAGCCACATTCCCAAGTCAATTTATACCTTAGATCTTACCCAAAAGAACACACTGTGCCAATCCTTTAGAATCCCAGCAGAGTTCTTAAGGTGTTTATTGCTAACACTTAAGAGCCATTGTCAATGTAGCATAGCTATTTACTGAATAACCACCCCTCACAATAGATGGTCAACACCTGCTATTGTCTCCCAGACAGAACTTCTTAAAAACATACAAGTACAGAGCCCCTATTCATAACTTTAAATTAAAAAATTGTACATATATATGAATAGCATATAGAATCACCATAACATAAACTTTCATTAGATACCTCATAGTCCACTTTGCACAGAATTTGGGGCAAACACACAATAGTGGGTACAACAACGATCTGCATTTTCCTATTAAAATACGGTAACATCACACAAGTGTCTAACTCATTGCCATATTTGGGGTCGGGAAGGAATTTTCTCTCCAGTAAGATTGGCAGGGATCCTGGAGGTTTTTCATCTTCCTTCCTTCCTCTGAAGCATGGAGCATGTGGCACTTGCAGGTTTAAATTAGTGAAAATGGTGGTTTCTCTGTAACTTGAAGTTTTTAAGTCATGATTTGAAGACTACAGTAAGTCAGCCAGAAGTTAGGAATCTATTACAGGAGTTGGTGGGTGAGGTTCTGTGTGCAAAAGGTCAGATTAGATGATTATGATGGTCCCTTCTGACCTTTGAGTCTATAAGTCTAATATTCTTCAGAATTATTACTTGATTATATGAACAGGCTACCACCTCTTTCTAATGTAACAATGTTTAAATCCCATTCCCTTCTCTGCTTTCTATGTGTGTGATAGATCGGCTAGGAGAACTTAAAGCTAGGCAGCAAGGAGCAATAATAAGTATATTCACAAGAGGTTAGATAAGCAAAACAAAACAAGGGAATTATTATGAAAATTGCTTGTCTAAAGGTCATATGCAGAGTGAGAAGGACATTATGAGAAATAAAAGAAACATCAATAAAGGAAGAAAATTAGGTATAGAATGTGTAAGATAGACTGTCCGTTCAACAGTGCAGACAACTGCTACTCTGAACAAAAAACCAGAGGCCAGATTGTTTCAATATCAGTGCATAGATTCAGTATCTTCTATGTGTGGGTTCCTCTACACCAGTAGTGTCTCTCGCCCCCTTTTCAAGTTATGCATAGTTCTGTGTTGTTTTGCCCTCCAGGAAGAAGGGAGCAGGAATAAGTGGACTGAGAGAGGTAGTAGGCAGCCCTACATTGCGTGGGGACTCTCCCCAGCAGCCCTGGGGAGAGTCTGGAAATGTAATAGATATTGTTGCTTTTTCAGCTTCCATATGCTCTTCTAAATGGGAGCCTCCCAGGGGAGCAGTGAAAAGTTTAATCTAATATGTACTAAGCATACCTTCTAACCATCCTGGGTTTTGTGTGGCTGTGCCATACAGACCACCAAAACCTCTTGTCCCAGTTAAAGGATAATAATTCCTTCATTCAGGGCTGCCTGGATGGAGACAAAAGGAGCAGTTGTGACTTGGAATACTGGATTTCAGACCAGTCAGGTTTGTCTCATCTGCCCTTCTATAGATGGAGACAGAAGGGCAGACAGTCCACACTTTTGAATGAGTTAGGTCACAATGACAATCAAAGCAAATATTAAACTTACTGAAATCTTTATGTCTATAATCATGTAATGATTTAAGCACATGCTTAGTTTAACACTCATGAACAGTCCCAATGACTGATATTCAGCTTCCCTAAAAGCAAGTTGTGCAGCTGCTTTCATACCCACTTTTTAACCATACTCTATTTGTCTTTTACTTAATTATAAGCTCCTCCGTACAATTTCTTTGAAGCAGCACAATTCTTATAAATGTGACAATCTTATGGACTGTATATTGTAATTGCTTATCTTATGGGTATTTCATTCAAGCTCTCCAGTGGATTTTTGCCTTTTTTACCATAGCAGTGAACCATTACTACAAAACCTCAATTTAAAACAATGGATTAAAAAGTTGCCTTAGTCAATAATGGAATTGTTCAGGCCAAAAATGAAGCTTTCCTTGGACATTCCATATCAGAAACACCTAAGAAATATACTTCTCTAGAGGCTGGGAGGAGTCTCCTTGGAGACCGATCAAATAAAGTGTGAATTGAGAAGAAAAATGTTCAGACAAATCTCAGGATGAGAATAGTTCTCAGCTGATTAATTCAGGTAGTTTGTAGAGAATAGGTCCATCAATACTTATTAGCCAGAATGGGTAGGAATGGTGTCCCTAGCCTCTGTTTGTCAGAGTTTGGGAATGGGTGACAGGAGAGGGATCACTTGGGCTGTGTCTAAACTACACCCCTGAAAAAATGAGGAGTACAGGATCTTTCAAAAAAGGGTTTTATTTTTGAACGCTCCCCATCTAAACAGCTGTTTTTCTTTCAAAAGCCCCTTTTCGAAAAAAACTGTGGCCACCATTATGCAACTGAAGCATGGGAAATTTAAATCCCGGCTTCATTTGCAATTTCGAAGTGTCTAATTTACATCCCTTTTTCGAGAAAAGGGATGTAGTTTAGACACAGATGATTACCTGTTCTGTTCACTCCCTCTGGGGCATCTAGCATTGGCCACTGTTAGAACACAGGATACTAGGCTAGATGGACCTTTGATCTGACTCAGTATGGAAATTCCTTTGTTCTTATGTTCTTATATTTTTGCTTGAAAAAATGTGTTATATTTTTTCAAACTAATTTCAGAAAGATTCTGCTATATATGAAAAGGAAATGGTTCGTTTAAATTAGCAAATTCTCCCCATTACACTTAATTTTGTATTTAGAAGGGACATGTGTCAGCAGAGGCACTATGATAGTAATTTTGTTTGTATTGTTCAGGCTGAGATCCGTTTGTAAATCCTATGTTTGTCATATCTTTCATTACATTAGCATGCTACAACCGTGCTCTTTCTTCTTGGCTTCAGGTCCCTGTAGCTCAATGTGGCACAGACAGTTTGGCACTTCACAGAGCCTATGCGTCTCACTAGACCCAAGCCCAGGTTCCAAGAAGTTCTTAGTTGGTCTGCATGAAGAGTGTGGGCTGGGAAATCTAATTCCCACCCCTTTTGGCCAAGTAAAACAAAAGCACGATTTAGCCTAGTAAAATGACATTAAAACTAATGTATTTAAGTCAGAAGAGCAGTTTTAAAAGTGATTTGCAATGTCTTCCCTCCAAGATCCCATAATGCAAGTGTCAGAGCACTGTCCTGCTTCAGCATGTCAGTTGTCTGTACATGATGGGGATTTTCATGTACACATCCAGTTGTTCATGCATAAAATGGATGTGCATCTGTGCACGTGCAAATGCATACCTACAAGCTGATTGAAAAGCAGGTCTTACATTTTTACCCCGTCTGTTTTTAGATGTATCTTTCAAATTGTTGGCCATTAGTACAAAGCATTTAGTCTTTAGTGTGAAACAACAGCTGTGAGATGAAGACAGATACCTCTTCTGGAATCTTGATAACAGTTTGGTCAATGTTGATAGTAGCTATCATCAGCCCTTTATTCACTTTCCCAGGTATTAGCACACTAATCGCAAGTAGAGAGTACTGCCAAATTGCACGCTCACTATTTATAGATGCCAGAAATCCTCTGATTCTTCACCATGTTGAAGAGCTCTGCCACTTACTAGTTTGTCCCCATTCTGAGATCAAAGCAGTTCTGTAGCCACATATCCTTCCTGTGGGTGTGTTGGGGGACTTAAGACAGCAGTGTTTGAAAAAATATTTAAGATGAAAGGCACTGTAAATGTGCAAAGTATTATTACTAGCTAAGCACACTCAGTTCAGTATCAGAACCGCAAGCCTTATCTTGCCTTAGAGGAGATTTTTTTAGGTTTATCTGTTGTGTCATGCATTCTGATTCTGGTGTAAGGCAGAAATGGATTAGAAATCACATAAAAGCAGCATGAATTAATTGAACCAGAATCCACTCAATATTTACAGCACTGAACACCCATTGAGGAGCACTGAATAATTCTGTAAAACGCCTAATTTAAATAAGAACAATTGGCAACACACCCTCCACTATTAATTGCAGTTTTAATTGCCATTGTTCTACATCATAAAATATAAATGTAAAATTTAATTACTGATGTTTTGGTGATAGATTCTTATGAGCTACTGATAACTGAAACAAAGAAGAAAGACAAAGCATAAATTTCACTAAAGAAAGCAACAATACAAAATTAGGCTTCTATGTCTCTTTTTATTTGAGAGAATTATGTTTCTGGACATTTCAATTACAAACTGTATACACAAGACTCTATGTCTTTTCTGTCTGTTGTAGTACAAACTGAGTGATATTTCTCAACAATTGGTTTCCATTTAAAGCATTTTGAGATTCTAACAACTGTGTAAAAGTATTGGCTATAAAACTGTTATTATTGCTGAAAGACAAAGTATATGTAAGTCAGATACTCTAGTGGTATGTTAATCACTGACACTGTACTTTGGCATCGTAGACTTTGTGGCTGTCCCTCCCTATCACTCTCGGAAGGAGGTGACACCTCCTTGCTGTTGCATACATGTAGGAGTGAGTTCAAAGTGGGGAATTAGCTGCACCTAGTGCTCCAGAACTATGGCCAGGCACAACAATATAGCAGTCTGAGTCCCTGGTTTTCAGTCAGGGCAGGACAGCAAATTGTAAGCTCTGTTAGGCAATCAGGGCAAAGTAGTTAAGCAGTTTTAGAGCCCCAGGTAAGGGTAAGCACCAGCAGAGACTAGTGGCTCAGGTAGGGGTGAACAATAGCACCAGCTAGCATCCTACCTCAGCAGATGGTAAACTAACTAAGGACTCCTGGCCTAATATGGGAGACTCCCACTCCATCCTTAGGATGGAGTTACAGAGGATAGGGGATGCAGATTCATCCAACTCCACTATGTCTCAGCCTAGGGACTAAAATCTGTGGAGTGGTCTGCCACTAGTCCAGCCGGGATCCTCCTACAACACAGTAGGCCAACGTTCAATCATCTGGTCATCTATTTCTCCTGGGCTATTTCCTGCATCCCAGGGTTTGGTACCTCTATACTTTGCTGTGGAGGTTGTCTGCCATTCATCAGGCTGCAGCCCAGCAGCTGTTCGGCATCTGGATCAGCTGGCAGCCCAGGGAGATCTGGCCGGTCCTCAGCACTGCGAAGTTCTTTTGCAGGTTTCAGCAGTTGGTGGGGTATGTTTGTCTCCCTTGGACCAGTGCCACTGACCTGCAGGGCTCATTTTTTGTCCTGAATCCACTTCTAGCAAGATAGATGTGCATCTCCTGGTTCTATCCACCGGGGGGTGCTGTCATCCCTATATGTCATTTTCTGAGGAAGGCCATGCTTCCTCACTACAGGCCTCAGTGGTTGTTCCGTCTGTGTATTAGGGAGAGCAGGGTCTAGCCTTTAACTGATAATCCATTTCAAAATACATCAAACTCTTTGATATATTCTGAGGAAGTTATGTGTCCATTTAAACTAAATCAAAATGTTTTCTAGGCCTTTAATCATTTTTGTTGCTCTTCTCTGGACCTTCTCCAATTTCTCCACATCTTTCTTGAAATGTGGTGCCTAGTACTGGACACAATACTCTAAGTGAGGTGTAATCAGCACAGAGTAGACCAGAAGAATGACTTCTCGTGTCTTGCTCATAACGCTCCTGTTAATGCATCCCATAATCATGTTTGTTTTTTTTTCAACAGTATCATACTGTTGACTCATATTTAGCTTGTGGTCCACTATGACCCTTACATCCCTTTCTGCAGCACTCTTTCCTAGACAAGTCACTTCCCATTCTGGATGTGTGAAACTGATTGTTTGTTCCTAATTGGAGTACATGGTATTTGTCTTTATTAAACTTCATCCTATTAACCTCATACCATTTCTCCAGTTTGTCCAGATCATTTTGAATTATGACCCTATCCTCCAAAGCACTTGCAGCCTTTTCCAGCTTGGTATCATCTGCAAACTTAATAAGCATACTCTCTATGCCAATATCTAAATCATTGATGAAGATATTGAACAGAACCAGTCCCAAATCAGACCCCTGCAGAACCCACTTGTTATGCCCTTCCAGCATGACTGCGAACCATTAATAACCACTCTCTGAGAAAGGTTATCCAGCCAGTTATGCACCCACCCACAACTGTTGTAGTGCCATCAATGTAAAAATGTCAGTGACTACACAACAATATTTTGCTTCATAACTTTAAAACAAAGATTCATTTCACAGCTTAAAATAAAATTCTTCACATGCCAAGACCTTGTATCCAAAGATACAAACCACAGTGACTTCTCACCAGTTAAAAAATATCAGAACAATAACAGTATAATGAAAAAAGCGGACACTTAACTGTAGTAGCACAAATAGTGCAGTTTCAGTGATGTGATTTGTGTTTCTTTAAGATCTTCAGTGATTCTTGGCTAATGTCATATAGAGCTGCAATGCAATAAACATCATTATTCTTGTTTTCTGCCAAGAACATACAAATATTTAACTTGTAACTTAGATAACGCATTATTTAAAGTCATGAATTCTGAAAGAAAAGCTTCTGATACTGTTCATTTGTTTTAGTTCTTTTTGCCTGTTGCATACAAATTGAGGAGCAGATCCCTTGCAGGTAACATAACTGCTTGGCACTGACAATAGGACTGCATAGACAAAACAGAGGGCATAGCTGTTTGCTTAACATATGCAAACACACATCCTACCCTGAAGGCTTTGCTATCTAAACGGAGACATAAATAAAAATAAATTAAAAAACAAAGAGAGTGCAGAGGGAATTAATTTGGCTGAAATTAACTTTCCACTGATGGCAGCCAGTCTGATACAAGACCAAAACCCACTGACTGATCTTTTAGTAAGAGCAATGGCTGTTAGCTGTGGGTACGCTGTTGCTGTTGCTCAGTGCATATTCATTTCGGGGATGGCAGTAATGGCCCTAAATCTGTCACTTATTTTAAATGGCCCAAGTTTAGAAATGAATTGACTTGTGTGATTTGCTTAATGGGTATGCAGGAGGAAAAAAAAAAACCTCTCTCTAAATCAGTGTTTCCCAAATGGTGTTCCACAGAACCCCGGGGTTCTGCGAAGTAAAAATAAGGGTTCTGCGAGAAAATTCCATTATAACCTAAATTATTGTAATGGAATGGAATTTTCATTCATTTTATGAATTTGATTAAAACAATTTTCATTTGTGTTTGCCACAATACGTCTCCCTGTATAATGCCAGCTTAGCCAGACAGTGGGGACAATGATGTCACTAGTCAGTGCTGTGCGCACAGTCAGTCAAGGGTTCCACACAGTGACTCAGCGGTCCCACAAAATTCTTTCAAGTTCAAAAGGGTTCCGTGGCCAAATAAAATTGGGAAACACTGCTCTAAATTGTAAGCCTAGTGCCAGTGTAACCTACACACCTTCTGGGTGTGGTTCACTGTCCCCTGTAGTGGTGTTTAGGCCACTTACAGAGAGAGAGAATGAATTTTCTCTATAGCCTTAGAAAGACCAAATACCTCCACAGTGCTTCAAGCAGTAGAGGCTCATGCACAAAACTCCAGAGGTCCAAGGTTTGGTTCTGCCTATTGGTGTTACACCAAGGACAATTGTATTTCTATTTCCTCTGTGAGGGCACGTCTAGACTTGCTTTCACTTTCGAAAGAGGATATGCAAGTTCGGCGTGAATTTGCATATCTTCTTCTGATCGCATTTTCGAAAGAGGATCTTTTGAAAATGAAGGTAGTCTGGATGCGTTTTTTTCGGAAAAAACAAACAAACAAAAAAACCCCTTTTTCAAAAAAAACCCCGCTCTTCCTAAAAAAAAGAGGTTTACGCATTTTTTTTAAAAAAGGTTTTTTTTCCGAAAAAACTGTGTCCAGACTACTTTCATTTTCGAACGATCTGCTTTCGAAAATGCCATCGGAAGAAGATATGCAAATTTGCGCTGAATTTTCATATCCTCTTTTTAAAGTGAAAGCAAGTCTAGACATGCCCTCTGAGATATGTTTACACTGCAGTTGGAGATAAGGGTTCAAGGAGGCAAACCTGCACTAGAACCATAGAACCATAGAGCTGGAAGAGACCTCAGAAGGCCATCAAGTCCAGCCCCCTGCCCAAGGCAGGACCAATCCCAATTAAATCAACCCAGACAGGGCTTTGTCAAGCCGAGACTTAAACACCTCTAGGGATGGAGACTCCGTTACTTCCCTAGGTAACCCATTCCAGTGCTTCACCACCCTCCTAGTGAATTAGTTTTTCCTAATATCCAACCTGGACCTCTCCCACAGCAACTTGAGACCATTGTTCCTTGTTCTGCCATCCATCACTACTGTGAACAGCTTTTCTCCATCCCCTTTGGAACCTCCCTTAAGGAAGTTGAAGGCTGCTATCAAATCCCCCCTCACTCTTCTCTTCTGCAGACTAAATAGACCCAACTCCCTCAGCCTCTCCTCATAGGTCATATGCTCCAGCCCCCTAATCATTTTGGTTGCTCTCTGCTGGACCCTCTCCAATGCATCCACATCCTTCCTGTAATTGGGGGCCCAGAACTGGACACAATACTCCAGATGTGGCCTCACCAGAGCCGAATAAAGAGGAATAATCACATCCCTGGATCTACTGGCAATGCTCCTCTTAATGCAACCTAATATGCCATTAGCCTTCTTGGCTGCAAGGGCACACTGTTGACTCATATCCAGCTTCTCATCCACTAATCCCCAGGTCCTTTTCTGCAGAACTGCTACTTAGCGAAGGTTTAAACTTAGGTTAAACTTAGGTTTAGTCTTGCTTGCAATGATAAAAAATAGAAGTGAAGACATAGCAACATTAGCTTCAGGGTGGGCTGTATAAGTCTGACCCCAGATCTGGGTTCATGCTCATGTTACTAGCCTACAGTTAGGTCCATGTTTTTAGATTATTTAAATTAGCATGGATATGCGTTCACCAATCTGCAACCACATTTCTGATTGCAGTGTAAACATATCCTGGTGTTCACCTTTAGGCGCAAACATTATCATATGGCAAAACCAAAGGAATGTGGCCACCTTGTAGATCAAGAACCAATGGTATTATCTGTGGTGGTGCAAATCACCCAATGAAGTGCAGGGTCAGTTATTATCATAACTGTCCATTTAAAAAAAATCATAGCAACCAGCCACTTAACTATGTCCTAAAATGGTAAATTCCCCAGGGCAAGGACCCTCTCTGCCTCTATTTATATAGAGAGCCTAGCATATAGGGCTCTGCTCCTGATGAGGTAACTGGGAAATACCATAATTCAAATAATAAACCATGTGGAGGAATTGGGTCTTTCTAAAAAGCCACTAGGAATATGAATGGAAAAGTACAGTTTACAATAACTGCCTATCCCCCTCCCTCTGGTAGCTTTCTCTTCATTGAGAGAGCCTGTTGATGCTGATGATGTGATGATGTGTCTCCCGCCAGGAACATTCTGTCCTCTGGCAGGAAAAGCTTTTTTTTTTTAGAGAGACAAGCCACTGATTTTACTGGCCAAACTTGTAGAAATCACATTAAGAAGTAACTGTATATGGATCGCTAGAAATTTTGAAGTGCATGTTCTACATATACTAGAACAAAGTGCATTATGCGTCCAGGTGCAATGTTTTCCGCAAAATGTTAAGCAAAAAGTGATGAAAGTATTTCAGCAACACTTGTCTCTGAAGAAAAAAATGTCAGCTTCAAATATGTGTGTTTGGCTATGACAGATTATCTGCAAAAAGTGTAAGCAGTTTCAAGCCCTAATCCTACCTCCCAAATTCACACAGCAATAACAGAAGCTTTTATGTTTTTGTCTATGAAAAGTTACCTAAGGAAAAAGCAACACACCCTTTTTTCATGGAAAAAATACAGCTTTACTTCATTGATATTTGTTGATTGTTCTATGTGTAATGCCAACTGCGGTGGCATTTTGCAAGTACTCAGCAAGAGGTGTGTAGGTGCCTAATCCTAAACATTGCATAGTCACATTGTCTTTGGTTGGATTACACCTACACCTGTGCTTCCAATTAGGCACAGGGTTAAGCACTTTGCTGAATTGAGGCCAAAGACCACCATCCTTGGAACCCTTCCATTGTAGTATATCAGCAATGAACTCTCCAAGATTGTGGATCATTTCTGCAGCTGGAACTCTGCTACTCAGATAAATGAAAATCGCTAATGAAAGCTGAACAGTTTTTTTTAAATAAAATTGAACAAAATCCCTAAGGCAGATAACTGTGGAAAGTTTCATGAAACAAGGAGAGTTGAAAATATGATTCTGTTTCATCACAAATGACACCAGTAAACCTGTGAGCCTTATGCTGGTATGGCAAAGCATAATATATTAAAAAGAATTCTAATGTCTTTCCCCCTTTCATCTTTTTTTTATGTTTTCAAAGATAAGCAGTATGGGAGATTAATATTAGAACTACAGACACACTGAGAGAGAAATTCATTGGAGGGTTTAAAATACCAGGCTTCAGAATTTACTGGTGAGATGGGCAAAATAAAGCAGGAAACTTGGCACATTCAGTGAAGTATGGCAGAGTCTCTGCAGAGACATATCATTTTCTTTGTTGAAATAACAGATAGGCTGGATAGAAATTAAGGACTGTAAATTTGTTTTATTTGCTGGTACTTCAAGGAACCTGCATGACACTTGGAGAAATTAGACCTGTAATAATAATACTGCAGCAAGTAACAGTTTTATAAAGAAGTGAAATTTAAGCAATTTTGGAAAGATAAAAGTGAATAGGATGGTTCTAGAGGTGGTGCCAATTTGGTTTCCTGTGCAGTTGGTGAATCTGCCTTATAAGAAAGAGGCTATTTTGGAGTTAGTCCTACAAAAAGAGCCAGTTAAGATAAGAAAGAATAACTTCTAATAGCTAGAGGGATGTGATTCAGTAGTTTGGTCTTCAGCCCTTTATTCCTCTAAAGCAGAAAATTTGAGGCTCATGATGCTGGCTGTGTGGGAGTTTTAAGGAGAAACCCCCCTAGTCTAAGTTCTGGTGAGGCTTTTTGTACAAAACAAAGATCCCAAGGCATATTTTCTAAGAGCATTATATAAAGCATGCATAACAGTTGAATATGCTGTATTGATGGGCACTTACAAATGAGCAATGAAAGGGAGTTTCTCTCCTGTGGCACTCAGAAGCTCTAACAGGAAATGAGGGCTGGAGATTCTGTTACAGAAAGGGAGATGAGGTTTGTGGAAATAATTCAGATGTTCTGTAGGATGAGATAAGAGAATGGAGGAACATCTCTCCTGAATAGCTCTAGTGCTTTGTATGGGGGGAAAGTGAAAGACAAAGAAACCATCAGGGACACTGAGGCTACGTCTACACTGCAGGCTTTTGTCGGCAGAGAGTATGCTAAAAAGCGCTCATTAGCATTTGTCACGCTGTCATTTGCATATCTCTGCCGATGCTTTTTGCACAAGAGGTTTTTGCACAAAAACAAGCAGTGTAGATGGGTCCATTTTGTGCAGAAAATCCCATTTGCACAAGATCTCTTATGCCTCAAAAAAGGAGGTATACAGGATCTTGCGCTAAAGGGATTTTTTACACATACTGAGGGCAACTTACTTCAAGGATTCCATATGTTACAAATGAAGCAAGGGTCATTGGCACAGATGGTTAACTTATTCATTGGGAATGAATTGCTGGATGAATATAATGATTTCTGCTTACAAAGAATTGGCAAACATACCCTGTTTCTACTAATGTATTCATTATTCACACAGAGTGAATAGTTTGTCAACAAACTCTAGACTACGTGTTTCTTTGCAAACTATTTACTTTGACTCAATGACTGCTCACAGACTGTGGTATGAGCCATCAATCAGACTGTTATTTTTACTCCTTGCCTGGAGATAAACTTTTTAAAAACAGGAGAATAATGAATGTTGAACATCAAAAAGCAAACACCACACAACTGGAATGAATTCGGTACATATTCTTATTCATGCAAAGATTTGTAATGCTCAGGATTTATCAATGTTTTCATGACTAAACCAGTAGTCATCAAATAGTCACAAATAACACATAATATGACCTACCAGATCTTAGTGACCGTAAAGAAAGATATTTGTGATTCTTTTTTGGATCCAGAGGAATGAATCTATGTATCAAACCTTCTTGGCTAAGATGATAACGTGGCGATTACATATGTAAGTGGGGGAATGGTCCCGCTATTGTGGGGAACTTTCCTGGCTTCTATACCATCCCGGTGAAATGGACCAACGAAAGGATATGAGTCTCTGCTCCTACTTCCTTTACCCCATGGCCTCCCTGACCCTGAGGGCTCCCCTTCCATTCTCCTGAGTAGCAGAATCCTCGAAACCCCAACAAGGCTGGGCCAAGGTTTCCTGGGGCTTAATCCCCGAGTGTAGTCACTTGTAGTCACTTGGGGCAGGGGCTAGGGTGTCCCCACTCTGGGGTGCTCTCTTCACACTGCATGCTTTCTTGGCCCAGTGATCATTTCATAAAGTTCAAAGCAAATACAATTTATTAAACATCAACTGATTAAAGAGAAAAGAATAAGAAAAAATTAGAAAGGTTAAATGAGAACACACAGTCCTGCTCTGTAGCATGGGGACATCACAAACAGCAGTCTGCAGAGTGTAAGGACAGTTCACAGGCTGTTCCTTATAGGTGGTCCCTTATAGGCCCTGGCTGTGCTGCAGGGGGGCTGCAGGCTGGACACGCTTGCTCTGGCAGTGACCACACCGCCTCAGGCTCTAGGTGGCAGGACCCCTCTCCCAGTCTGGTCTGCAGGGCCTCTTGGCTGGTGGTGTCTCCCTGCCCAGAGCCTCTCCCCCCACTTTGCTGGTCCCAGCTGCTCACCACACCCAGCTGCAGGCTGTGCTGCTTTGCCAGTCTCCAGCTCCTTGTGTTGCTTCTGTCCCCTTTGGCTCTCTGATCACTGCCATTCTGCTGCTCAACACAGGGTCTGCACTCCTTGGGCTGTGTGTGCCTGGCTCTGTTGCTGCAGGACTGCCCCTTAGCACAGCTTGCACTCCTTGGGCTGTGTGTGCCTAGCTCTGTTGCTGCAGAACTGCCTTTCCACACAGCTTGCTCCTCTCCTCTTAGCTCTCTCCTTCCTCAGAGAGACCCAGAAAATCTCAGCTCACACGGAGGACGGGGGCCTGGCCTCTTACTTTCCTCACTGGCCTGTCCAACCTGTCAATCAGGCTGAGCTGGAGTGTTGGCTGCTTTCCATTGTCTCTGGGGTCTGTCAGTCTCAGGGCCCTGATTTCTCATGGACCCTTCTCCTTTTGATACTGGGAGCTGGCAAACCAAAAACTCCCATGGAGTTTTAGTAAGGGGCTAACAGTCCCCTTACACATAGATTGATCAAAACTTAGCTTGGTAGCAACATTCCACCATTTATATTAGAGGCATGTACATAACAATACTCCTGTGTTTTATTTTTTTTTTCCAAACTCCACATACAAACTATGTAGACACACAGAGACTGACAGAATTGCTGGACACCTGGGCAACGTATCTGTGGGGCGTATCTCTCTGCTCCAAAAGGGGTGGGACCTTGAGCAGAAGGGGCAGGGCTTGGGCCAGTCAGCCCTCAGCACCACATGGACCTCTTCACACAGCCCCACCAGCCCTCAGCACCCCCTGGGCTCACCATGTAGGGCTCTGGCGGTGATTTAGAGGGCCAGGGACTCTGATCACTGCCAATGCTGCAGTAGCAGCAGCAGTGGCTGGGAGTCTCAGGCCCTTTTGAACTACTGGCCTCCAGGACAGTTGCCCTCTTTGCCTCTCATTGGCAGTCCTATGCACACAATGAATTCTCCAAATTAAAATATCTGTTGCTAGTGAACGTGCCTTTCTTAAAGCCCTTAGGGAAAAAATGATGACAGAAAGACAGAAAATTGATTATGGTATTACAGTGGTTTTCAAATGAGGAGCATCCCTGATATAGGATGGTGACTTCTTACAGCTATTGAAAGTATTGGATCCGAAATATCACAGATGTCAAAGATCATGTGAAAGAAACATAGCAGGGGATATGGAAGTTTGCAGAGGACAGAACTCTTATAAAATCAACACAGATCCCATCTCTTTCACAGGTAATTAAATGCAACATTCATTGTCTTAGTTTTTCCTCATTAATTACCTTAATTATAGATAGATCAGTTAACTTGTCTCTGATACAGACATAAACAGCTCCTCTTGTAAAATAATCAAGTTCTTTATTTTACCAATAAAAGAAGGAAAAAAAGAGGGCCACTTACTGGGATTATTCTGTATAAATACTTGGGAAGCATTTAGATACTGTGATGATAAAGATAAATAGGTGGTGGTATGAATATGAGTAGGAGGGGAAGGAGCATGTGTAGTAGAACCTGAACTTTCCAGAATTTGTGAGGTTTATTTGCTTTCTTTTAAACTACGGTGGGTTCCTCAGAATGTTTTTATGGAAGCAATAGAGTTGTTTTCAACCTTAATTTCAGCTTTTTTACTTTATAGTCAAGTGTACGGGTAAGGTTGTTAAAACAGTCTGCTAAATAGGTGTGGGAAAGCCTATTTTGAAAGTAAGCAGACAAATGGGAAAAGGGGAATTTGAGGTAGAAAGAAAAACTGAACTATGAATTGAAAAGTGAACTTCACCTATTAGTAAATGTTTCTTCAAGTATATTCATGCTAGACTGAAGATAAGAGAAAATTGGTCCTGTAAAATTTTAGCTGGAAAGGGATAAAGGGAAGGCAGGAAGGCGAAAGCACAATTGGAATTGCAGCTAGCAAGAGATGTTAAGGGTAACAAGAAAGGTTTCTACAGGCATGTTAGCAATAAGAGGGTGATTAGAGAGGGTGTGGGGCCCTTACTGGATTAGTAGGGTAACCTAATGACAGATGATGTGGGAAAAGCTGAAGTACTCCATGCTTTTTCTGCCTCTGTCTTCACAGACAAGGTCACAAGTAATGTGATCAGGAATAGTCAACATGGATTCACCAAGGGCAAGTCATGCCTGACCAATCTGATTAGCTTCTATGATGAGGTAACTGGCTCTGTGGACATGGGGAAGTCAGTGGATGTGATATACCTTGACTTTAGCAAAGCTTTTGATACGGTCTCCCACAATATTCTTGTAAGCAAGTTAAGGAAATATGGATTGGATAAATGGACTGTAAGGTGGATAGAAAGCTGGCTAGATTGTCAGGCCCAATGGGTAGTGATCAACGGCATGATGTCAGGTTGGCAGTCAGTTTCAAGCAGCGTGCCCCAAGGATTGGTTGTAGGGCCAGTTTTATTCTACATCTTTATTAATGACCTGGATGAGGGGATGGATTGCACCCTCAGCAAATTTGCCGATGACACTAAGATGGGGGGGAGGTAGATACATTGGAGGGCAAGGATAGGGTCCAGTGTGACCTAGACAGATTAGAAGATTGGGTCAAAAGAAATCTGATGAGGTTTGTCAAGGCTTTTTCCCCACTCTGGCACAATAAATGAAGAAGTGGGGGCCCACAAAAGTACCCCAAAACCTTATCTTTCCAGGCTTGGTATAAAGCTTCCCCCCAAAATCTTAAAAACCTAGATTTTGGGGATAAAAAATCCACTGCCACCACCCCAGTAATAATAAAGACACCAGGGAGAGACCACTTGGGAAATCTCAGCCCCAAAGTAAAACCAGGACACAAAAATTAACCAATACCAGGTTAATAAAAAGAAAAGAGAAAGAGCTTTTATTATCACCACCACCACAATATTCCTGTTGCAAGGATAATGACTAGATGGAAGTCACCAATTAATATACTCATGGGGGGATTCCACCATGGGCCAAAACTTAGTTACAAAGGAGAGGAAAACCCATTTTTAACTGCACAGACATCAGATTCCCAATCCCAAACCATAAAACAATAAAACCTAATGGATTTATCTAAATTTTACCCTACTTACAGATAGTGAAGAGTCTTTTCTTGGAGCAATACAT
Source organism: Rafetus swinhoei (assembly GCA_019425775.1). NCBI lineage: Eukaryota > Metazoa > Chordata > Testudines > Trionychidae > Rafetus > Rafetus swinhoei. Next base: position 36,130,953 of record CM033440.1, read on the forward strand.
TTTGTCTGTCTCCCTCAGTAGCTGGAGAGAAAACTGCTCAGAGACAAAGGAGAGAAGAACCCAAAAATTCATTTGTCACAGTTTGAAATCCCTATCTGAATTTCTATTGGCTGAGCAGATACCTGGCTACGTAAAGTTAACCCCTTAGTCCCCAGGCTGCTGACCATCCCTCATGGTCATGACAAGGTTCAACAAGAATAAGTTCAGAGTCCTGCACTTGGGATGGAAGAATCCCAAGCATTGTTACAGGCTCGGGACCAACTGGCTAAGTAGCAGGTCAGCAGAAAAGGACCTGGGGATTACAGTGGATGAGAAGCTGCATATTAGTCAACAGTGCGCCCTTGTAGTCAAGAAAGTTAATGGCATATTAGGGTGCATTAGAAGGAGCATTACCAGCAGTTCTGGAGAAGTGATTATTTTCCTTTATTCTGCACTGGTGAGGCCACATCTGGAGTACTGTGTCCAGTTCTGGGCCCCCCACTACAGAAAGGATGTGGACACATTGGAGAGGGTCCAGCAGAGGGCAACCAAAATGATTAGGGGGCTGGAGCACTTGACCTACAAGGAGAGGCTAAGGAATTTGGGTTTATTTAGTCTGCAGAAGAGAAGAGTGAGGGGGGATTTGATAGCTGCCTTCAACTTCCTGAAGAGAGGTTCCAAGGAGGATGGAGAGAGGCTGTTCTCAGTAGTGACAGATGGCAGAACAAGGAGCAATGGTCTCAAATTATAGTGGGGGATGTCTAGGTAAGGGAGGTCTAGGTTGGATATTAGAAAAAACTATTTCACTAGGAGGGTGGTGAAGTACAGGAATGGGTTACCTAGGGAGGTGGTGGAATCTCCATCCCTAGAGGTTTTTAAGTCTCAGCTTGACAAAGCCCTGGCTGGGATGATTTAGTTGAAGTTGGTCCTGCTTTGGGCTGGGGACTAGATTCGATGACCTCCTGAGGTCTCTTCCAGACCTATGATTCTATGATTTTAAGGCTCATTTATTGAATAGTTATTTTGCTTATATTTTACAAAGGAGAAGGAAAATATAACAAAGTCAAGGATCATATTTCTTGATATAATGGAGATGAAATGTGCAGATAATAGAAATAATGTGACAACAAAGATAGATGACCTTACAATTGTTACTTTATTGGTTGAATATGAATTATATCTATTTTTGTATATGAATTATATCTGAACACCTGTCTTTTTTTGTCCTTGAAAGGCTATATTTCTGTAAAATTAATTCAAATTTAAAAGAAATAAAGTAAAAAAAATTACTAATAGTACAAAGTTTAGATCACACAATGAACTCTGAAGTTTAACAGAAATAAAGATTGATGTAATAAAATGCAAATTTTGCTGTTCACTGAAGACTGAATATGAAGTTTATGTATCAGAATCTGATCTGAGATGCGTCCAAGTCAAAAGAATTCAATGGTGGGCAGTACAATTTTGAATTATTTTTGAAGACCCCTTAAATCTGTGCTTTATTTAATCTTGATCCAATATTTCCAGTTAAGATCATGCTAATAGTTAATAACATAGACTTGTTATTCAGTGGAGATGCAAAAACCCACCAAACAATTCTACCTTTTTGCTAATTAGACATCTGTTGCATCAGAGAGATATGATGTTTATAACACACAAGTACAGCTACAGTAGATCATGCCTTTTCAGTTGTCCTGGTATTTTCTTTCACGTCTCCTTTTTCCAGTTTCTCTTTAATTTTCTCAGTTAAAAAGCATGGAGATAAATATATTCCTTACTGAGGGATGTAAGTCATGCTAGATATGATAAAGAAAAGTCATTACAAGGAAAGAAATGGAAAATTCTTCAACTTTAGAGAAATTAATACAGATAAAATAGATAGTCCCTCATCACTACTCTCCCAGTCAAATCAGACTTATGCTATGCTTGCTGGGTTATATTTGGTTACATTGCAGACTAATAGGCAAATGGAAAGAGTTGATCAAATCTGGGAGCAGTATCTTTGCTGCTTTTCAGCCACCAACAGGAAGAGTGGCCTCCTCTGCTTTGCTATGCTGAATTAATTTGTAATGATGCAATCCATACCTCAATCCAATATAGCCAATTCTTTGAGAATGATGGCTTTTTCTCCCACTTCCACTCGGACCTGGTTCAGAGGTTATCAGCGACTCTGGGTAAGAACACACACAGCTATTTCATCAGGGATAGCATACTCAAGTCTAACAGACGGGGAGAAGGGTAGGGTTCTTGGTGCAGTGGACAATGCTGATTTAGGTTGGATAGCAAGCACTGGTACTGTTGAATCTCTTTTTTGCTGTGGTATGATACCATTGTTGCACTTAAAAATCACTTTGTTGCTAGTTCAAGGATTGGTCTTGCCTTTTCAGAAGTTTTGGAATGTTCTTGGCCCTTAGCGCAGGCAATAAGGATTCAGGCTCCCTGTGAGCTCCTGACAAAACCATGCAGTGCCTCACTAGAACTGAAAGTGTAGGGCAGGCACTTCTCTACATATAGGCTATAGGAAGGAACTTCTACTCTTTATGAGGGTATTTGCCCTTACCCACCTCCTGTCTTTGCCTGTTAGAGTTCTTAGGCCTAATACCTGATGGTCTGCAAATGGAAAGTATTGGGGCAGTGGGAGCAAGGTCAGATGAGCTAGGGCTGGGTCAGACTGGGGCCTCATCAACCAGTCCATGAGGTGTCTTTGGAGCCAGAATTCATGAGATTGCCTAGTTTGGGGTGGAAACAAATGACAGATATTGCACATGGCGGGGAGGGAGGGGATGTGTGACTCTGCTAGACAACATAAGCAAGTCACTTGCCAGGAAGACCTGAGAGCAGGCCACACAGGATTTGAAGCTGGGAATCTTGGGCATGATAAGTACTCCAAGCAATTAGGAATAATGGAGGGGGAAAGTCCCCTGTATTCCAAAGCCATTAACTCAGTGAGTACTAAAATTAGCTGATGAGACGATAGTAGAACTAATATAAAAAACACCTCATTTTGAAACATGAGCACTAATGAAGCTGCAGACACTGCGGAGTGCAGTCTAAGGCCTGGTCTATTCTAGACCAGGCAGGTCGCCTTAAGGTACATCATCCATCTATGCAAATGCATAGCAGAAGTTGGCTTACCTGAAGCCGAGTGTTCACACTGCAGGAGGCCGATGGGAGCACATGCTCCTGTTGGCTTCCGGTACTCCTCACAGTATGAGGAATACCAGATGCCGATAGGGGACTGTCCTCAGCATTCAATTTGCAGAACTACATTAGACTCTCTAAATCAAATGCTAGAAGATCGGCCTCCGGAGAGTTGATCTTCATGTAAGTATTGAAGTACCCTCAGAACTGGAAAGGTGGGAAGATGTCTTCTCAGATCTTTAGGTTTATAAAGTCATGGAAATAAATAACTTTAAATATAAAAGAGTGAGATTTATCTAAGTTGAAGTTATGCAGTGAGACCATTCTATTCAGAACATAATAATAAATACTGAGTATAACTAGAATATTCTGGCAAGATCGGTATACCTCCTTTTTGGGGGCATAAGGATCTTGCAGAAAAAGCGTTTTTTGCGCAAAAAGAAAATGTCCACACTGCTTGTTTTTGCGCAAAAACCCCAGTGCAAAAACAGATCGGCAGATCGCGACTCATGCAAATGAGTCTCTCATCTACATATTTTTTGCCAAGAAAATTCATAGTGTAGATGTAGCCTTTCTGTTTCCCTTCCCTTTGACTTTATCTTCTTCAGGACTGGAAATGCTTCTTACTAGGTTTGTACGGTGCCCAGCACCAAGAAGATCCAGATATTGGTTGGAGTATCTAGGTGATACTTTACTATAAATAATTTTAAAAAGCAGGCAAAACTGCTTTACGGAGAGCCTAATTCTCCCACCATTCCTCACAGTGAAGCAGTGTTTTACCTTCTAAACAAACCTATTGTTTTGTTACCCTCCTCCCACACACACACACACACACATTTTTTCCAATGGCAGTACTTTTTTACTGCTCCAAACTGTCTTTTCTCTAGGTTTGGAAAGTTTTCCACATTGTCTTTTATTGCATAGATGAGATGATGTATCAGAATATTTCAGCAAGGATGGAAAGTGGCTCATCAAGAGTGGAAATTTGGAAGATTGCTTTGTAAAATAGGTTTTTTTAAAGATATGAGCCTTGACTCTTATTCCATAACTTGGGAGCATCATCTAAGTAACTAATGTAAAATGTTTTGAGATGGCATTAATAATGACAATTCCCACCACGTCTCTGAATATGATTTCTCAATTACCAGAACGGCAATATCTAGTTAATGATATGGTCTAATAAAATGGCTGTAATCTTGTCATTGCTAGATGATTCACTTTTGTTATCGTGTACAAAGTGTAAGGTCATAAAAGCCTAATGGAAAAAAGATTATTCATATTTATGCATTTTTAAGCTAAGGTGAGTCTGAAAAGACTTTCAAGAACCATTGGTGTAAACCCCACATCCAGAGGAAGATACTTACTAATGTCATTTCATCAAGTGCATGAACTGTTCATGCTTCTTTCATAAAATAAATTTTCATATGTGAAATACTCTAGTGACTGGTACATAGTTATGCCTTGAAATGATTAACCTGATAGATTTCCATGAATCACATCTAGGTCTTGATAAAATTCTGAATAATCTATGAATGAATTTGATAATAAATTAACCTGGAATTGGATACTATTCTGTTCTACTCTCATTCTTTTCTGGGGGAAAATGAAATTGAAGAAGAAAGGGATAACAAAATGGGTTTAGACAGAACAAAGTTAATACTATCACACTGGAAAGTCTAACTCTTCTTAATAACTAAATGTTATGGTGTATCTATATAGAAAAAAATCACATAGATGTATGTCACTGGACAGAAATCTTTCCTGACAGTGCAACAAATATTTTCATAGAAATAAAGGAAGGTTTTTTATTTTTAATTTAAAAACCAAATATGTTACACTTCCAGATATATAGTCTCAAATTCCAGAAGTAGGGAAATTGCAAGGTTTTGATAAATTCAAAGTATTGTGTAATAATTTCACAACAGACAGCTTCCATTAATACACAGGTCACTTCTAACATCAGGGAAAATAGTTTGTGTGAAGGTAAGGAACAATGATGAAAACAGTCTATATTTAGAAGCTTCAGGAGGTAGCCGAGTTAGTCTGTACAGGATAAACTTAAAAAAACAACAAATGGCCTGGTAGCATTTTATAGACTAACAAAACATGTAGATGGTATCATGAGCTTTCGTGGGCAGATGACCGGAATTTTGAGTTTAGGATGTGCAGCCCCAAAATAAATAGGGGAGAAAGGAGAAGGGGGGAAGGAAAAAAAAGAAGGGGGTGGGAAACAAGGAGCAGAGGGTATGAAAATATCTAAGGGAAAAACAAGTAGGCACAACTGGTAGGCAGAATCCTTATTCCTCAAAAAATGGAGGAATAAGGGTTCTTGCGCAAAAGGGTTTTTTGCGCAAAATGGCCCCATCTACACTGTATTTTTTGCGCAAAAGCCTCTTCCGCAAAAAGGATTGGAAGAGAATATGCAAATGAGAGCACAAGAAATACTAATGAGTGCTTCAATTGCATTTCCTCTTCCGCAAAAGTATCACAGTGTAGACGTAGTCTTGGTCTGTAGGTTACAATAGCAGTGTGATTGGGATTTTCAAGAGACTTTCAAGAGCTTTTGGTGCCAGATCACACTGAAATACAATGGTATTTTTCCTCCAGTGGTATTATGAAGGTAAAGGTCAATAGAAAGTGACTGCCAAAATATATGTTTATTATTATGCTGGTTTGTTTCTCTTTTTTCAAATAATCATCTATTCATTGAAAAAGGACCTGCAGACATAAAAGTTAAAAGCATTGGTACTGTGAGAATTTTTTTTTTTTCTGAAAGTCGAATTTAAAAAACTAATTCAAAATCTTAGTTTTCTTTTAAGTGTGTTTTAGGGCTACATTGAGAGCTAAACTTTTTTTCTTGCAACACTGCTAATGAGTAGGAATATTCACAATATTACAAACATTACCAACATTACCAATATTACCAACATAAGCAACAGCCAGAGTATAAAACAATATGTGCAGTACAATCTTCTCCCCCAACCATTTCCATGAGGATTGAAATTGTCCATGGTTTGTGTAAAAAATAAATGTGATACTAAATATAGCCTATATTTAAGGACTGTTCTAACACATCAATCCTGCAGTGTCTGAATACCTGAGAGTCCCACTGCACAAACAGTACAGATGAGATCTTCCTGAAGATTTATTCTCTTCCCTGCTTCACCCAATTAAGGCTTCATATTTTAACAGCTTCCCTATGACTGAAGAACAGTGAGTGCTACTCTTTCTTCTTCTCATGCAGTAATGATTAGATCTTCAATTACATATCAGTCCTCCACTCTAGTAGGTGCAGTGCAATCCAAATTAACAAAAAGACAAGATGTTTACAATTCAGCTGTAAGACAACAGTCAGATACAACAGGCAAGGGCACCACAAGATAAAAATTGCTTTTCCAGCTCTCCCTCCCCCCCACATCCCTCATTAGTACAGATGAGGTTCTGAGTAATTTTACTCTATTTCTTCTTAAAATGAAAAGAACATTAATATTTTATTAGGCTTGTCCCCCTTTTAACATAATGAACAATAACCACCATCTTACCCAGACATTTTTCTGTTAGAACTGGGACTGGTAACAGCTGAAATTGTATTCCTCTAGCTTTTGAAATTTCAGTTCTGTTAAACAGGCTAACTTGTTATGTCTTGTGAAAATGTGAAGCTGGTGTCAAAAAAGAAAGCAACTCAAAGTATATTCTGGTTAAATTCATTGTGTCACTTAACATTACTATCGGGTTCAACTGCCTATAGAATGCCTGAAAAATGAAGATCTGATTTAATAGATATGACATTCTTGATACGTGAACTTCTCTTGCTGCATAACGTTAAATATTTCATAACCGAAAGGCATTTTCTGTCTGAGAGGCAGAAATTTTTCCATATCCTACTAGCTCAAAATATGATGCATATTAGGAGGAAAAGGGAGCAGGGAAGAGTTGAAAGGAAATGTTAGTTTCATAGAATAGCCACTCACAGTACTTTACATCCTCAAAAATTCTTATCTACTCATGTACTTACATGGCCCTCATCACCAGATCTTCTGTTTGTGATTTTAAAATCATGAGAGAAGTGAGGAACTATTGGGCAGTGTCATAACTGAGAAGATATTTTCATGTCTTTGTTAATCACACTGTTAGTAATAGGGATAAGGGCTGCTTGTCAGGACCTCAGTTATGGAGGCCCAGGTGCAAGCCAGAGGATTACAGGGGCCTTGAGAACATGTCCTGAGTTAATTCTGGAGGGCCAAAGCTAGAAGTAGCAGTCAATATGGTGCTATAGGATTAAGTCTCTGTGGTCAACGAGCACTACGAGGTTGGAGCCACATGAAGCAGCTAAAGTAGGGTTAGTGGAGCTACAGCAGGGCAAGGTGTCAGGAGAGGTGCAGGGCACCAGGAACCACGACAAGGAGCAAGGCCAGGTATGAGATAGAACCAAGAATCTGCAGCAAGGTCTGTTTGGAGCAACAAGCTAGAGACCTGCCTTGTTACATTGAAAGCCTCAAGGTGTTTTCTCGAGGTTTTAAATAGCATGGCTGGGCCAATCAGGGAACACATCAGGCTCTGCCAGACATGACCTCCATTGATAGAACTTCCAGTGATGCATGAACCCTTATGGTTCACTGCTTATGCTCCAGTTTACCAAAGCAGTTGGAAGGTGCCTTTTAGAAGGTGTTGTGGAGAATCTAGCCACACAGGAGCCAGCAGACCTGCAATCTAGACCCATGGATATCCATACTCTAATACTAAGAGTTTTCTCTTGAAAAGTGAATTGAGCTGCATTGCATTTTTGAGGATTGGAATGCAGAGTTGCCATTAGATCAGAGTAAGGAGTAGCTACTTAAGGAGTAGGCCAGATGTGGATATAGAGGACTGTATCCTGGAATGCACAAATACTGAAAAGGACTTTGGTGTTGTGACAGGAAAAACTGTGTACGGGAGCTCCAAGTGTGATACTACCATGAATGTATAAGCTGGCTAATATCAAGTAGGGAGGATTGAAAAAAAATGGGAAAAGGGCTCAGAAGAGTTCTTAAAGAATGATTCAAGGCCTTGAAAACATGCCTTATAGTAAGAAACTGAAGAAGTCTTATCTATTTAGTTCAATCAAAAAAAGTTAAGAGGTGACTTGATCACAGTTTACAAATACTTACATATTTAAGAGATTTATTTCAGCTAGTAAATGGCTCTTTAATCCTAGAGAAAAAAGCATAATGAGATCAAATGGCTGAAAGCTAAAGCTAGACCAATTCAGACAAGGAATAAGTCACAGATTTTCAAAAGTGAGTGTAATTAACCCTTGGAATATCTCGCTTAGGGAGCTACGCATCTGACAAAGTGTTTTTTATCAATGAAAGCTTGCACCCAATAAATCTTTTAGTCTTTAAGTTGCCACAAGACTTCTAATTGTTTTTGTAGATACAGACTAACACAGTTGCCTCTCGAAGATTTGATGAATCCTCCATAACTTGCAGTCTTTAAATCAAGATTGGATATTTTTCTAAGAGGTATGAACAGAAGCTATGAACTTGAAGCAGGAATTATTAGGTTAGGTTCTATGCTCTGTATTATGAAGTTGATCAGATTAACTGATCACAATAGCGTCTTCTAACCTTAACAATTATGAACCTATGACTCAATGGCAGTTACAATTCAGCCCTTAGGTTCTCCTTCTTCCATAGGGCCTTCCAGCCGAGTCTCACATCTTGTGAGCGAATCACAAATCCTTTCTGCTTATTTGGTTTTTGGAGCAATAACTCTGTGCATTAATTCCCAGAGCAGTGATTAGGAAGCATAGACCTTGGTTCCTGGAAAGTGTTGCTATCTCCTCCTCCATTTCCTGCTACCCTCTTTTATAAGGGTCAGTAGATTAATTTCCAGCTCTCTTTCAGAAGCAGTGTGTGGCGCTAATGAGCCAACTAGTCATCTGCAGGATTCCAATCCCAGAGGGATATTATCCGTTATACATTCAGGGTGTGTCTAGACTACATGGCTCCATCGATGGAGCCATGTAGATGAGTTTACTAGACATAGCAAAATGAAGCGGCGATTTAAATAATCGCCGCTTCATTTACATCAAAATGGCCACTGCGCTGTGCTGATCAGCTGATTGTTGGCACAGCGCGGTAGTCTAGACGGGGATCAGCCGACCCCAGAGCCCTTTGTCGTCAGATCATGTATGCCTCGTGAAACTATCCCTCGCTTCATTTGCATAATTGCAGACTGCTGCTTTTCCGCAATAGCGCTGTTTCGGGACATCAAACTCGGTCCTCATTTTTTGAAGAGTAAGGGTTTTTTTGAGGGAAGGGTTTTCTCTCGAAATAACCCCGCGGGGACCGAGTTTGATGTCCCGAAATAGCGCTATTGTGGAAAAATGGCAGTCCGAGATTATGCAAATGAAGAGCGGGATATTTAAATCCCCACCTCATTTGCAATTTCGGATGTCTACATTTGCATTCCTCCCTCAAAGGAGGAATCAAGTGTAGACATACCTTCACATACCTGCTTTAAGCATCACACATATCTTGGCATCATAGAAGCATAGAATCAAAGGACCGGAAGGGACTTCAAGAAGTCATCAAGTCCAGTCTCCTGCTCTTAATGTCCAATCTAAACCTCCCTTGCTGCAATTTAAGCCCATGCTTTCTTGTTCTATCGTCAGAGGTTAAGGAGAATAATTTTTATCCCTCTCCCCATAACAACTTTTTAGTGACTTGGAAATGGTTATCATATCACCTCTGAGTCTTCTCTTTTCCAAAGTAAACAAACCCAGTTTTTTTCAGTCTTCACTCATGGTTCATGTTTTCCAGACCTTTAATCATTTTTGTTGCTCTTCTCTTGACTTTTTCCAATTTGTCCTCATCTTTCCTGAAATGTGGTTCCCAGAACTGGACACTTTTGCACCATCTCAAGACTATCAGTGTGCAGTAGAACAGAAGAATTTCTTCTAATTTCACTGTATCAAATGCTTTACCAAAGTCTAGGTATACTACATCTATCACTTTCCCCTTATCCACAAGGCTTGTTATCCTCTCAAAGAAAGCAGTAAGATTGGTTTGACATGATTTGTTCTTTACAAATCCATGTTGACTCTTACCTATCATGTTATCATCTTCTAGATGAATTCTTGAATTATTTGCTCCATTATCTTTCATGGCAGTTTCTTTCCCAGAAGTTGAGCAGACTGTTCTGTAGTGTCCTGGATTGTCATTATTTCCCTTTTTATAGATGGGCACTATATTTGCTCTTTTCTAGTTTTCTGGAATTTCTCCCATATTCCATGACTAATGGCTCACATACTTGCTCACTCATCTCCCTGAATATTCTAGGATGCATTTCATCAGGTCCTGGTGACTTCAAGACATCTAACTGGTCTAGGTAATTTTTAACTTGTTCTTTCCCTATTTTAGCTTCTGATCTTACCCCATTTTCACAGGTATTCACTATGTTAGGCATTCAGTGACCACAAACCTTCTTGGTGAAAATTAAATCAAAGTAGTAACTAAATACCTCTGCCATTGACAAGTACAATATCCTCAGTGATTGATAGTGTGCCAATTAAGTGGATACAGTAATTTTTCAAAACCACGCTTTAGAACAGTTTCTCAAAGTGGTCCACAAAACCACTTTGAGAAACCTGCTAACTGGCCACTCCGGTGTGTTTATTTACTGGCTCTATGGCCTGCAGCCTCACTGTTCCTGTTGGCTCCGGTTCACTATTTGCAGACAAGGGATTCTGCAGGAAGTGGTGGCCCAGCCCACACCACTCCCCACAGCTCCCCATGGCTGCAAACAGTGAACCAGTGCCAAAGGGAGCTGTGAGGCTCCGTAGCTGCAGAGCTGGTAAATAAACACACCGGTGCAGCCAGTTAGCAAGTTTCTCAAAGTGATTTTGCAGACCACTTCGAGAAACACTGCTTTAGAAAGACTCCCATAGAGTTTATAGACATAAGTAACATTTTAAGGCAAAATCAAAACAAAACTTCAACAATCAAGGACTTTTTCCTCCACTCTGGGAGTTTTTATTTTTAATGCTGTGAGTGGCATATGTGAAACTGTTATTCACAATTAGTTGAAGACTAAGGGAAGTAAAAATACTGTTCAGGGACTTAAAAAATTGACCGCAGTAGAAATAAAATCTATTAATCAAGTTAGCCTCTAAATACCATGTAAGCAAGAATTCTAAAGTTCATTTTGTTGACATAAATCTTTAAGATTCAAAGCATACTGCCCAAAATGTCTTTACCACTTGATCAGCATTTGTTAAGGGTAAAGATAATTTGTTATGTAACATACATGCACTAAGCAATAACGTCAGACAGGTTGAACAAATTACTCAGCCATTGAATTTATGGTCTACTAGGATTCTAAACAAGTTGCTAACATTTTGCTAGGGTCAATGAGAAATGTCAATATATAGAAACAACTTAATTAGTGGTATTGATGAAGTTGTCAATGAGATCAAATATATTATGGACGTAATGCATATCATGTTAGCAATGCCTTGAACTGCTTTGAATGGGCTCACTCTGTGCATTATATTGCAATTGTTTAAAGATTGAGACAATACAATATTTACTTGAAGTTTGTGTTCTCTAAGACCAAATTTTCAAATGGGTGCGCATCCTGTAGAGACACGAAAATCTTCCACAGTGTGCATACTAGGGATGTTGAATACTCAATGAGTCGAGTACTCAACTACTCGCTTCCCTCCCCACCTTGCTGCCTCTTTATGAAAGGCAGCAAGAGGAGGGGGGAAACAGGAGCCGGTGCTGGGGGAAGCCAACTTAAAAGCGGGTTCCTCCCAGCATCATCCCTCCAGTGTCCCTGCCCGCACTGTTTCCTCTATTAGAGGCAGCAGTGTGGGGGTGGAAAGAGGGGAGGCTGCTGTGAAGCAGCCTCAATCTGTAGCAAGCTGAAGCTGGTCTGGTAGCAGTCCCTGGCTGCGGTGGTCTGGGCTGGCTGCAGACAGAGGCTGCTCCGGCAGCAGTCCCTATTTAATGTGGCCCAGGTTGGCTGTATGCAGAGGCTGCTCCAGCAGCAGCCTCTGTTTGCAGTGGCCAAGGCTGGCTGCAGTCAGGGGCTGTTGGACCTGGGATGAGCCGGGTCCAAGAAGTTCTGGCTTGCACTGGTCCAGGACCACTGCCCTTCTGCATTTTAAATGAAGTAACAGTGGCCAAGGCTGGCTGCAGTCAGGGGCTGTTGGACCTGGGATGAGCCGGGTCCAAGAAGTTCTGGCTTGCACTGGTCCAGGACCACTGCCCTTCTGCATTTTAAATGAAGTAACAGCTGGGTGACCTGCGGGCTGCCTGTGCACCCGGCTCCTACTACATTTAAAGTGCAGAACCGCAGCAGCGATAGCTCCTGGACCTGCACAAGCCGGGACAGAGCACCTTCCCTTATCGACTAATCGTGTAGTTGATACAAATTTTATTGACTACATGATTAGTCAGTTACCCGCCTCTTAACATCCTTAGTGCATACCCACTAAGGTCGTGCATGCACATAGCTGCATACCTGCATAGAGGACTTTGCAAATGTTGGAACATTACATGCTTCAGTCACGGTCATGTATAGTGCCTCATCCAAAGGAGCCCTGATCACTATGTGAGACTTCTAGTCATAATTGCAGTACACGCTATACATTACTACTGCCACTACTACTAATAATAATTGATGATAATAGTTATTAGTGGTAGCTTTTCAATCTTTCAGACAAGGGCATTAAAAGATCCAGTGTCTGCAAGTTAAAGTTACACAAATTCAGTCTTGAAATAAGATGCTGTTTCCTAGCAGTGAGAGTGATTAACCATTGAAACAGTTGGCCTGGGATAGAGGTGGACACACTGCTGCTTCAGGTATTTATAAAAGGAGTAGATGTCTTTCTAAAGGACTTCTGAAAGCCAATTTCGGGGGGCGGGGGGAATGGTCTGTGTTGTACAGGAGATTAAACTAGATAATCAAACTGGTGTCTTCTGGCCATAGAGTGAATATATTTTAATTTTTTAAATCAAACCAAACCAAATCAAACCAACCAACCAACCAAAACCAAAACCAAAACCAAACAACTTGGCTGCGTCTAAACTGGCATGATTTTCCGCAAATATTTTTAACGGAAAAGTTTTTCCGTTAAAAGCATTTGAGGAAAAGAGCGTCTAGATTGGCACGGGTGCCTTTGCGCAAAAAGCGCTTTTGCACAAAGCATCCGTGGCCAGTCTAGACGCGATTTTCTTAAGAAAGCCCGATCGCCATTTTCGCCATCGGGCTTTTTTGCGCAAAACTGTTCTTCCCTGTCTACACTGGCCCTCTTGCGCAAGTATTCTTGCGCAAGAGGGCTTTTTCCTGAGCGGGAGCATGAAAGTATTTGCAAGAAGCACTGATTTTGTACATTACAAAGTCAGTGCTCTTGCGCAAATTCAAGCGGCCAGTGTAGACAGCTGGCAAGTTTTTGCGCAAAAGCGGCCGCTTTTGTGCAAAAACTTGCCAGTCTAGACACACCCCTTGAGTAATACTTCAGGACTGGGTCCATGTGAATGGGAGGAGTGAGCTTTTTTTTAAAATTCATACTTTCACACAACTCTACAAACTCTGGAGTTAAATGAAGAAAAATAAATTTGTACTCAGGACAGATTTTAGTGTAAAAAAACTACCTGCGTATTTGGTTTTGATTCTGGAAATATGTCAATGGTGTACAAACATTGCAAATATTTTGTACAAAAAATTTATGACAAACCTAGCTAAAAATGCTATGTATCATATTTTTGCAAAATTGATTTGAGGGCAGCGGAATCTTCAAGTTTAACCTGGTCCACTAAGATTAACAGTTCTTTGTGCAAAGCTTCCAGTGTAAAATGATGTGTAGGTCAGAATCTGGTCCTGAATATGCCTGGCTATGTTTTTAATAACTAAATTTATTAACCAATCTATAGCTGCTGTGATATGGAAAAAAAATAGATTTAATGTATTTTTTTCCCATCATATATATAGTAGCCCAGTGTCTGAGAGTCTGTAACGCTGAAATGCTGGCTGTTCCCTCTGGGGGGGCGCTGTTGCCTGAAATGCTGGCTGTTCCCTCTGGGTGGCCCGTGCTGCATGGGGAGTGCGGGTCCCAAACGGCTGCTTGTGCCGCCTGCTCCCCCGTGGTGGCCCGTCTGAGCGGCGCAGAAGTCAGCCGAGCGCCACGGCGGGAGGCGAAGGGGGGCAGGGCAGTGACGTGCGGTGTGACAGCGGCTCCAGGCCCTGCTCCCTGGCCGTGAACGTCGCCGCTCCACCCCCATTCGCCTCCCGCCATGGCGCTCGGCTGACTTCTGCGTGGCCGCCGCGTGGGAGCAAGTGGCGCAAGCAACCGTTTGGGCTCCATACCCCTCATGCAGCCCGGGGAGTGCGGCACCCAAACGGCCATTTGGGCTCCACGGTTCCCTGAGTGAGAGGCAGGAGGGGGAGGAGAAGAGAAAGAGACAGACAGAGAGAGAGGCAGGAGGCAGAGGAGAGCTGGGGGGGGAGGCAGGAGGAGGAGGAGAGAGAGAGAGAGAGACGGAGCGAGAGACCGGAGGCTCAGGAGAGAAGACCGAAGTGGAGGAGAGACCTGAAAATCCCATCTTATGACTGGCTAATTGGCTAGTTTGAAAAGAATTTCTAAAAGACACTTGATAGAAATACTATTTTTGTGGATTAAGATTTCATCAGCTCCTCCATGCATATTGGATGCTTTCTCCATATTTTTCCCTCTTCCATGCTCCTTGGTGTGTAGCTATCCTCAGTGAAATATTACTTTGTAAAATTATTTTATGCTCTACATTGCATAGGGTCTCCTGATAATATGCTTTTTATTTCAGTGTGACAAATTAATTTTAAAAAATAGAATTAAGCTTTTCCACAATCAGCATTTTAATTTAGTTAATTAATGAAGGCCTGATCTGCATACAACATCCTTACCCTGACTACATTCAAAAACTGGTAATGCACCACTGAGTTATTTACCACAGGTCTGATCCTGGGAGGTCCTGGTCATCCTCAGCTACCCACTGAAATAAGTGAAAGTTTAGGGCGGTCAGCACTACACTTAATCAGTCTTATCTATTGTTGTTAATGGACACATCAATGAAGGGATGTAAAACAAAGTGATACATTCGGTTATTCTATTTTGCATCTTTAAAAATAATTGCAAAGAGATGTGGCTTTTCATTTCCAATTTATTTTACTGCAGGCCATGCTTGCTTGTATCTTCATTTTAAATGCCTGCTATTTGTACCAGAGTAGAACAAAGTCACAGTTGGAGTTATTGTGTATTGCCCCAGTTCTGATACATGAACCTCCTTTCTCACTACTACCTAACGTGAAATCAAGCAGCTTTCCTTCACTACACATATAAGACTGAACTGTGCCACCATGCCATGAGGAGGTACACCATAAGAGGAGTGGCTAGGGTATGTATCTATGTAACCCAGAGATTTATTTTAGAAATGAAATAGTGTCATTCTGAAGTTTAATATGTCTATTGAGTCTGTGTGAAGTGATGGAAACAGCTACACATGAGAGCTCTTTTTACTCAAAATATCACCAGATGCAATTATCACTGAGTTTTGTGGTCTGTTAAAATTTTCAATTCTGTCATTTTGATTTATGGATTTCACCTGTGCAATGCACAGCTATAGTAAAGCATGTAAAGAGCCTTAGACCACTGTGATACCAAAGGTAACTCAACCAATCACAAACCTTACTCCACATTTAATTTGCATGTATTGGTTGCCTGAGAAACGATGCATAGATGGTCGATTACTTAGCCCATGTAGCACATCCATGCACCCAACCTACACAAATCTCCCAGAACATCCACTAACTCAAACCAACACAACAACCCTCTCACTACCACAACTGCTATACACAATAACTTCAAACACACTTAGCTCCTTACTGAGCACACAATCCCATCATTCATTCACTTCCCAGAAAAATCCACACAAATCTTCCAGCACAATACAGCCCACATCAAATCAATACAAGCATTACATGCAATAACTCCAAGAATATATGATCCCTCTTCACAACACAAAATCCTCATTTGCCACTGGCACAACATTTCCCACACAACCCTCCCCTCATGACATAAATCCACAGTCACCCACACAACCAACATACACAGTAACCTCAAATACAAACACCCAATTCACCACTCACACAAATCTCCTTGGCACAATCCCCACTAAACACAAATCAATGTAACTACCCCACACAACAATATAACCAGCATGGCATTCGTAGTTTAACATCCAGTTTTTAAATTCTCAGCCATTTTCAGCTTTTTTGCACATGACGTACACGTTTCATCTACTGGTTTCTACAATGCCTTGAAAAGGCACAGGGAGGTTGTGGTGACCAACGATCGTGTAGAAAATACGTAAAAGCTGCTCCTACCTGCACAACTATCCTGCTATCATTTGGTATATGGAGGACAGGGATATGGCCACAATGCTTGCTGAAACTCCTTCCCTTCTAAGGCAATAACTGCTACTGGCCACCTCTTCCCCTTAATATATAACTGCATGGGGTAGCAGCAGGGAGGGAGAAAGGGGTTTCCTGCATCTTCTTCAGATACTCCCTCCAGGTGTGTCTAGTGGCCTTTTTTCCAAAAAATTTACCTGCGTCTAGACTGCCACTGCAGTCTATCGACAGTAAGTTGAAAGTTGGCAGCAGTTTTGTTGACTGCGGAAAACCTCGTTTTACGAGTAATAACACCTTTTTTCGAAAGTGCTCTTTTGAAAAAAGGCGCTATGCAATGCAAACTGTGCTTTTTTGAAAGAGAGCATCCAGACTGCCTGGGTTCTCTCTTTCGAAAAAGTGGCTTGCTTTTTCGAAAGTACTGGTTGTAGTCTAGACGCTCTCTTTCGAAAGAGGCTTTTTCAAAAGTATCTTTCAAAAAAGCCTCTTTCAAAAGAGGCTTGTCGTCTAGATGTAGCCTCCCACTCAGCTAAGAGAGTGCAGTTAATACTGGACCCTTGGGGTCTGTCATTTTCTGAGGAGTACAGGATCTTTCATAACGGGGCATTTCTGTCGAAAATGCCCCGTCGAAACTGTTGGGTTTTTTTCGAAAAGCCCTGTTTCGAGAAAAAGCGGCGACCGCCATTATGCAAATGAAGTGCGGGATATTTAAATCCTGACTTCATTTGCACCTTCAATACGTCTAATTTACATCCCTCTGCTGACAGAGGGGTGTAATTTAGACATAGCCTTGGTGTTGTTCAGTGCCTCATGAACAGCAGCAGGTGATCTTTCTTGACTCAGTCATGTTTGTTGGAAATCTTGTTTTTTAAACAAGTTAGGATTTTCTTCTTCACTGACTAGAAACAGAGTGGTTCTGTCTTTCTCATAGCACTCCTTTCCTTCAGATACTGTCTGAGAGGCATTCCTTATTCTAAGTAACAACTTCATGAAAGTCATTTGATAAGCTTGTCGTTTTGAATGACTACAGCAGACAAGAAAGGAAGATCATAACTAAGCATAAAGCTATGTATATATTTGGTGACCACATTATCAGATGCTACCTATTTACCATTCCAGGATTATGGATAAAAGAATGTTTGTCCTCCTGGGCCTACTCATAAAGATGGGCCCTTCAGAAGAATATTTCGAATTTGGTAAACCTCATTCTATGAGGAATAAGGCCAAATTCAAAATAGCTAAATCAAAATAAGTGCTGTGTAGACGCTTATTTCGAAATAGGGGGCCTCCAGCCCTTCCCAGGGTGCCCTGGTAGCCACTCTGGGCCAAACCAGGAAAATTCTTCTGCTCCCGCCCCCCCCCACCCCTGGAGCCTTTAAAGGGGTAGAGTCTGTTTGGCCACAGGGCCTGTGCCAGCTCCAGGTCTGTCAGCCCAGAGTCTGCATGCGCTGCCCCGACCCAGTTGCCAGCATGAGCGAGCCAGCCAGTACTAGCCAGCCCTCCACCGCTCCCCAGGAGCAGTCTGGCAGCTCCAAGGAGCCTGTCAGGGGCCGGAAAAGGTGGGACCTTCCTGGTCCAGTGCTGAGATCATGGACCTCATTGAGGTTTGGGGGGAATCCTCCAACGTCCATGATCTCCACACTAGATGCAGGAACGTGGCTGTCTACAGACAGATGGCTAACAGCCTGGCCACCAAAGGCCACATGCGCACCCAGGAGCAGGTGCGCATGAAGACAAAAGAGCTACGGCAGGCCTATGCCACAGCCACAGGGGGCAACTCTCAACAAGGGGCAGACCCAGACCCCTTCCCCTACTTTGAGGCCCTGGACCGCATCTTGGGGGGCCAGATGGTGCGTGCCCCCCAAGTGGTCATCAACCCTGGGGCAGAGGGCCCTAACCAGGGCACGGAGCAGGAGGAGGAGGACGACGACAACAGCCAGGAGTCGCAGGAGCCTGGAGGGAGCGTGGCACTCACCCTGGCCCCCCAAGGCATACCAGCAGCAATTTCACCATTGTCTTCCAAGGCCAGGGAGGCCTCGACATGTGAGTGCCATCACTGTCCCCTTATGCAGGGCGAGGAGGGGGGAGAGGGAACCCAGGGACCGTGCATGTGGGCCTTGCTGACCACGGATCACGCAGCAACCTGTGCATGTGCCGTGCCAGCCGGGGCATGTGGCCCTGGCTGGCTGCCACACAGGGACCCTGGCCCGTTACCCACACGTATGTATGTATGAAGGCACATGACATGTTCCATACCCTGGTGAGGGACACTGCACGATGCCCTCCCCCCACAAGCCCCCTCTACGCAGAGGCAAGCCACATCCTCCCCCCCACACCCACACTATATACAGCACAGGGACATGGATACAGTGCCAGGCCAGCTCACACTTCTGGGGATAGCAGGATATGATGGTGCGGAGACCTGCTGTCTTCACCTTTCAGTGAGGGGCTGGGCTTCACCCACTGTATCCCCAGGGATAACTGACCACCTCTCTGGTTTCTCCACAGCTGCACCAGGTGCGAGTGCAGGGCACACCACCCTGCCCAGGACAGCCTCCCGCACCCAGGCCAGCAGGTGCACCCGGACCCAGGAGGGATACCAGCGGCAGTACCTAGGGTTACTGCAAAGGCAGGTCCACAGCCAGGAGCACTGGGTGCAGGAAGACCTCCAGCTGTGGTGGGAGAGCTTGCAGGAGCTGCGTGACCAGGGCCATGCCATCCGCGACCACCTGCAGACCATGGCTCAGAGATTGCTGCCTGCTGCTGCTCCAGCTATCGCTCCTCCTCCCACTCCTGCTCCCCCTCCTGCTTCTTCCTCCCCTCCTGCCCCCGCTCCATACCAGCTCCCCCCCCCCCCGGGGACGCTGAGGCCCCTGCACCCGCAGTGCTGGGTGACAGGTGGGCCAGCAAGACCTCCAACCCTGAGCTTCTCCTCCCCCTTCCTCCCCTTGCCTCCCCCTTCCAGCTCCCTGCTCCCAGGTTTCCCCCTCCCCTCTCCCACCCTCATCGCCCCCCCATTCCAGTTATGGTCAATAAAGAGAGGTTTTTTTTGGCAACACGTGTTTTTATTTGACATCAGGAAGTGGGTTTAGGGAGGGGAAAGTGGAAGGACATGAGGATGAAATAAGGCACAAGGCCCCAGTGGGGCATACCAGGGAGACTTCACTTCTCCTCTGTCTGGAACCTCTCCCGCAGGGCCTCCTGGATACCGGTAGCCCCCCGATGGGCCTCCCGGCGGGCAGCCGTACGGGGCTGCTCATACAGGCCAGCCAAGTGGTCGGCCTCTGCCATCCAGCCTTGCAGGAAAGCCTCCCCCTTCCGCTCACACAAATTGTGCAGCACACAGCATGCCACCACCATGTGCGGAATATTCCTCTCGGAGAGGTCGAGGCGGGTGAGGAGGCATCGAAATTGGGCCTTCAGCAGGCCAAAAGCCCCCTCCACCACAATGCAGGCCCTGCTGAGCTTGGCATTAAAGGCCTGTCGGGAGAGGTTGATGTGTCCCATGTAGGGCTTCATGAGCCAGGGTTGTAGCGGGTAGGCCGCATCCCCCACCAGGCACACAGGTATGTCCACGTCCCCGACCCTGATGTGGCGGTCGGGGAAGAAGGTCGCGGCATGCAGCCTCTGGCACATGGAGGAGTTGCGGTACACCCGCACATTGTGTGCTTTGTTGGACCAGCCCATGCTGATGTCCAGGAAGCGGCCTCAGTGGTCAGACACGGCCTGCAGGATGACTGAGAAGTACCCCTTCCGGTTAATGTAGAGGGAGGCCTGGTGTTCCAGGGCACAGATGGGGATGTGCATCCCATTGATTGCCCCCCCGCAGTTGGGGAAGCCCAGGGCGCCAAACCCCCGATGACCGCGTCCACATCAGTGAGGCGGATGACTCTGCGGAGCAGCACTCTGTTGATGGCCTTGACCACCTGCAGAGGGACACACAAAACCACTGAGAGTCACTGGAGTGCCAGGGTGGCTGAGAGTGCTCCTTCCCCACCACTGCCTCGTGCCCCCTTCCTAGGAGCAACCCCCCCTGCAATCCTGGCCACCGCGTGCAGTCTGTAGTGTGGCTGGGACAGACCAAACCCTCCTGTGGAAGGGACTTGCACCCCCTTCCCCCTTTTCCCTAGGGCAGCCCATCCCCTCCTCCTACCACCTCCCCCCGCCACAGTGGCTAGAGACTGCCATACCTGCATGAGCACTGCTCCAACGGTGGATCTCCCCACGCCGAACTGGTTCCCCACGGATTGGTAGTTATCCAGCGTGGAAAGCTTCCGAAGGGCAATGGCCACACGCTTCTGGAGGGGAATGGCAGGCCTCATGTGCATGTCCCATCGCAACAGAGCAGGGGCGAGCCACTCACAGAGCTCGAAGAAGGTGTCCTTCTTCATCCTGAAGTTCTGGGTGCACTGTTGGTCTCCCCAGAGCTCCAGGACGATGTTGTCCCACCAGTCGCTGCTGGGTTCAAATACATTTAATTCTTGAATATTTATTAAAACAATTGCAGGATTAATTCATAAAAATTCTCAGACAAAAATAATTCTTGAATAACTGAATCTCAGGGTATGTCTACACTACAGCGTTATTTCAAAATATCTTATTTCTAAATAAGTTATTTTGAAATAACGCATCTACACATGAAATGCATTTCGAAATAGCGTTTTGCTATTTCGAAATAGTGCGTCTACACGGATTGGATGCCAGACACGGGATGCCAGACACTGGTGTCCAGACACGAGATGCGGCGGGGCAAGCTGGCGTCCAGCCGCTGCTCCTTCACAGCCCGTAGGGGGGTCCGGAAGAGGACCTGGGGGTTGGGCTGCCGCAGAAGCTGCCAGGCAGTCTCCAGCGCTTGCTGCCAGGCTTGCAGCAAGACATCCAAAATGAGCACCAGAGTGCCCAGAGGCAGCTCTGGCTCCATGGCGCCGAGTGCTGTGGTATCCTGAGTCAGGGCAACCAAAGCAATCAGAGAAAAAAAATGCTTTGCTGTCCCTCAGCGAGGTAGGCAAGCAAGCAGGAAAACCTGAGAACCGGCTGTCCAGGGGGGTTCCTTTAAGCACAAGCCTCAAATAGCCTCAGGCAGCGGCCACACAAAGCAACTACTGACCTGATGCCCCGCTGGAACCGGTTTCAGCTGCCTTAAATGCGATTCAGCATCCAATCACTATAGACTCGCTATTTCGAAACAGCAAAACGCTATTTCAAAATGCATTTTATGTGTAGACGCATTATTTCAAAATAACTTATTTCTAATTAACTATTTTGAAATAAGATATTTTGAAATAATGCTGTAGTGTAGACATACCCTGAGATTCAGTTATTCAAGAACTATTTTTGTATGAGAATTTTTATGAACTAACCCTGCAATTGTTTTAATAAATATTCAAGAATTAAATGTGTTTGAACAAATTTTAGCCTCTGGCTTGTTTTAACATTATTTACTTGCACTATATGTTGACTATTAGCTGTTCAGGGTACATGATTGGGGAGATAATTCACATGGGATTTATTCTGCTCCCTGGTTAAATGAATGAAATTTTTAAAAGGAAGATAAAAACAAATAACCAATAAGAAGCAAAACAATGAATGTTATGTCACTAAGGAATAACTTACCTCTGACATTTATTTTAGAAGAATCATAATTTTTTAAAAAGATGAATGTTTCAAGATTCATTAATATATCATTGAGTATTTGATGATCATCTGATTGCTCAAATGCAATTAATAATATTGCCCCATAAATAAAAACAGAGAGAACTTGCTATGTATTTTCACACAGACATTCACATTGGTTTGACCAATTTTACTGCCAGATGGGATTTAATGGATATATCAATGGGTGGATGGATTATTTTATTCATTGAAATTTTTTGTTAACAATGATGAAGAACAAACAAATTTCTCAAGACAGCATAAACCAGCATAAACCATAGTCTGAAATGTGAGATACTGTCTGAAATGATCAGAAAGAGGAAATGATGTGAGTTAAATAGTTGGTGAGAGTCTTGGTCAAAATGTTTTAAATGTGTGAAAATTACCCATCTGAAACAGAAGCTATGGTAGGAATTCCATGAGCTAATGTGGCATGCTTCTGTTTGTGCTCAAATGCATATTTGCCAAATTCTGCTTTCAGTTACTTATCTGTGACTCTCACTGACATCACATAGGGCATTTCTACACTAGGAAATAATTTTGAAATAACTTATTTTGAAATAATAACTCCCCAAATAACTATTTCTAAATAGGGTGTCCACACTATAGGAAAGCCTTGCAATTAGTCCAAGGCAGGCTCCCTGAGTGTGGACGTGCTATCTTGACTTAGAGCCCCAGGAACCACTGGAGAGTAATTACTTTGAATGACTCTGGGGAGTAGTTATTTCAAAATATTAGCAGTGGAGCGTCCACACTAGCACTATTTTGAAATAACAAATTCAAAATAAGCATTATTCCTCATGGAAAGTATGAGTTATTATTTCAAAATAATCAGCCCCTTATTTCAAAATAATGTGCTTGGTAGTGTGGACTCTCTGCTTGTTATTTCGAAATAAGGGCCTAGAGTTGTACCTGTAAACCTGAAGGTGAATTTGTGCCTTGGATAATTATTGTAATAATTACCAGAACCTTTTCATGGAAACCAAGATTTTTGCAGGAATTTTGGGGGGACATGCTTGACTTATATGTTGAGGTGCAGTTACCAGTCTTTGCAAAGAGGATACTGTGAAGATATTTTGAGCATGTTAATTGCAAAAATTGTAATATATATATATATATATATATATATATAACCCCTCCCCCATGTGCAAATAAATACTTTTTGCATGAATGTTTAGTTCAAAATGAATTCCAGAAATACATCATTTGATAATCCCAATTTTTTTATAAAGTTTGCCATTCAATCTGGGAGCAAAAACATGTGCTCCACTTTCACACTACACATAACAAATGGCAAATAACTGAAACACAAATCCTTGTGAAAAATGTATACATTCAAAGAAAATGAGGACTGGTTCAATGGTGTGCATACAATTTGGTAACCAAAAGAGAGGGTCTGTGTACATAAACAACTAATTGTTTTACCTTTTCAGGTCCAAACTTTCCACATGTATTACAGTCCTCTTTGATCTCTGTGAATGCTATGGCTCCTGGCCTTGCCTGAAGGTCTTCTGCCAAAATATTCCCTGGATGTGGCAAATCATCAACAGTTAATGAAACAATGCCTTTTGGGGTGTTACTATGGATCTAAACTTTCCCTTGACCTTTCCCTTGTGTTTAAGTTAATTTATGATTTTGTACCCTAATTTATGTATAGGATCTGATTAGCAATTGCAGTGTCTGCTTTATCGCAGTCAAAATGGCTGCCCTTCTGATCTGCTGTGTTCTCTCTGAAGGTTCTGAGGTTCTTTTTATAAACAATTTAACAGACATTTCAGCTCTAAATACAGAAATAAGAGTGTCTTGTCTCATATGATCCTAAAGATAAGGGTGACAGAGTGTTGACAAATTTTAAAATTTCAGTGGATTCACTACATTACATAGTAAAGTTCTTTGGTATAACTCCCCTATGCACACACATGGAGCACCCATGGAAAGTGATCTAACTGCTTCTCCTAGGTTTTCTTCTTTGACACAAATAGCTGATCCTCCTGCCTCTGTAAAGCACACCCAGTGTTCCTGGTAGCCTGGAACTTTAAAGTTCAAACTCAGGAAAAAGGTATGACTTTTTCCTTTCACTTTTCTGAATCATCCTGGTCAGTCAATGTTCAGGTGGGCAATGAGGCTTAGTGGTCAAAACAGTGGCAGTCAGAGGCCAGGAACGGCACTTAAAGTCAGAGACAGAGTCAGGAACCTGGAATAAGAGTCAGGGGTCAGAATTGACAGAAACCAAGCAGGGAAACAGGACAAAAGCAAGGCTGGGACAGGGCTAAATACATCTGCAGGCATAAGCACTGAGTAGTCATGCTTAGGTGCATGTCTAATGATACCTCTCAGCCAATCAGGTGGTTTGGTCAGTCAGGATGTTTACAGAGTGCATACAGCAAAGAGGTCCCAAATGCAGGCCTTGATTCCTGACACTGGGAATGCTACAAAATTTAATGCAGATTTAGTTATGTGTAGGTTCACTAGCTTGACTCAGTTATTCACTGAAAGACAAGTCATGGGCATGCAAGACAGAGCCACACCTATAAAAACATCTCTCATTTTCAAAGTATGCAATTTGAAATTTGCATGTGATAGAGCAAGCATATGTTATCACCCCAGTTGAAGTCTCTGTGTTGGTTAATAATTTTTAAAAGTGATCTCTTTTTCATTCTTATAATTACTTATTTGTGTTTTACCATAGGAGTCATATTTTACTTCCATATCTGTGAGATGGATCTGAATAGTCTGCTCTCTGATTGTGACATGTATGCTACCTGGAATTTATCAGTTTTGATTATGTACATCCATATTATAAAACTGTGTATAGGATGTATCCCTTTCCTACTCAAATTCATGCTTAAAATCCTACCCTCTTCACTGATAACATGAAAGCAATGTAAGTTTTGTGTATGCCTGTTACAGCTGGGTGAATAGGGAAAGAGTTATTTCATTAAAACGTTTATTGAATCTGGTGATTCAAATCTTACTATGCCTCTTCCTCATTAGTTTGCATTTCTGCAAAAAAAGTGTGACTTTTTTGAATGAATTTGGGAAGAGCTTTTATTCATGCAAGTAATAATATTCACATATGGATAAGACTATTCGTGTGAAAAGTTCATTTGTTCTGGACATGATCTCATGGCTACTAATATATATACTGGTTTTGAGGTTTTCTAAGTGGATTTGTTGGGAGGCAAGGAGACACTGAGAGATTGTTTTCAAAATCACTGGCTTTGTATGAGTGGTAGTGAAGGTAAGAAAAGTCAGGGATAGCAGAGATGAGACTTGAACATAAGAAAAATCCTTTGTCTAGAGACATGTGCATATATTCCAACCTCAGAACACGGAATAAGATTTCTATACTAAGAATGGTTGACCAGCATCTGGGGACTACTGCTGTATGAGCAGGGTTTTACCCAATAACTGCTCTTAGTAGATACACAAATTAGAGGTTGGATCTTGCTGGTCTAGCACCCTTGGGACTGGCAGGTCCCGAACGAGGGGATTTGCCAGACATGGGAAGGTCCTTCTCCTCGTGGCCCATGCTGCCACCAGGTTAGGGCTCCAGCCTGCCCCCTTTGCTGCCTCAGACCCCCGGGGCTCTCTAGAAACCATCAGCCCCGCTACTGCCAGGGCAGAGCGCCATGACCAGAGCTGCACTACGGGGGCTAGGACTAGAGTTCTGCATCCAGGGCAGAGGGATGGGGCCAGAGCTCTGTGGCTAGGGCCAGAGCTCCATGGCTGCCGCTGGGCCTGAGGCTGGAGATCCCTGGCTGCTGTAGTCAGAACAGGGCCAGAGCTCCATGGCCAAGGCTGAGGCCAGAGCTCCTTGGCTGCCATTGGTGTTGGAGCTCCCTGGCTGCAGCCAAAGCTCCATGGCTGCTGCCAGGCTAGAGAACCCCTTCTGCTGGGGCCAGGGAGCTCTTCTGGGGCCAGAAATCCCCACCATGCCACCCATCCAGCCCTTGTTCCCCTCCCCACCACACACACTGGGCTCTGGGATGAGTTGCCAGTGCCCCCTACAGCGCTCCTGCCCCACCTCCAGACCTTCCTCTTCCTGGGCTCTGTGGTCCATGCTGGACAATGGATGTTGCCACACCAGGGAGTCCCAATTAAGGGAGGTACAACCTGTATTGCAGTGTGATGGGACTGGCCTGCCCCGCACTGAACAGAGGGGAGGAGAGCCCGTCTATTGGGTAGAATATGCCCCTCCCCCACAGCCCTGCTGGGCATGCTCGCAGTGCAGCCTCAGTATAAAAGGCTGCCGGGCTGCTCAGTTGGGGCTGACCTCCGGGGAGGAAGGAGCTCCGGCCCAAACCCCAGAGCCACTGCCGGACCTGCGGCTGGAACCAGAGCCATCGGGATCGCCGCCGTTGCTGCTACCAGCCCTGGGTCGAGCACGCCTACAACACCGACTCCGGGGGGCCGCCCGCACCCGCCGCAGTGGACAACCCCTTCGCTGCTGCCCCAGACACGGGGCCTGCTGACATTGCTGCTGCCGCCGCCGGCCCAGCTTCGCCAGGTGGGGTCTCCGTTGGCCACAGGGCGGGGGTAGGAAGCAACCTAGGGCAAGGGGCAGGGAACCCCTCAGTGGGCTTGGCGCACTTCAGGGAGAACTCCCCGCCGAGCCAGTGGTGGGAACCACCCACCACTAATAGGGCCCTGGGCTGGGGTCCGGTGGAGAGGGAGGGCCCGGACCCCCCTACCCCATCCCCTCAGGACACAGACTAGGCCTCAGGGCCTGCGAATTGTGCTGGACTAGGCCTCGGGGGCCTGCTTTAACCATAGACTAGGCCTCAGGGCCTGTGAATTGTGCTGGACTAGGCCTCGGGGGCCTGCTTTAACCTTGTGGAAAAGAGGGCGGGGCTGGGGACCCCGCAACATGCAGTATGAGATGTTAAATAAAGGAGTTTCAAACCAAGCTCCATCCAGCCAAAGACCTCTTACTGATGCACTAATCCAATAAAAAAGAAAAAGATAGCTGACCATACCCTTCAGCAGTACTACTGCCATTCCTTACAGTTTCCCCAAGATTTTATGCCAAACTCCTTGATAAAATCATAGAAAACTAGAACTGGAAGGGACCTCGAGAGGTCATGAAGTCCAGTCTCCTGCCCTGGCAGGACCAAGCACCATCTAGACTAAGGCTGGGCAATACGGCCCAGGGGCCAAATCCGGCCTGCCAAGTGACAAGATCGGGCCCATGGATGCAGCAGCGAGCCTCAAGCAGACTCCCTGGTTGCCCAATGCCACCCCCCCACTGCTCAGAAAACTGATTGTCAGGGCCATTTCTCTTTCTCAGCTGTGAGCCTGGGGAAGGGGAAGTGGTGCTTCATGTGCTGCTCCCAATCCCAGCACAATCCCATAGGCCGATTTCTGGCCAATGGGAACTGCCTGTTTAAAGAACAGGCAATGTGCAAAGCACCACTCCTCCCTCCCCTCAAGCTCTTATTGAATAATGCACATGACACCTGCAGCCTGTTAGATGTTTATCTAACCTGCTGGGCTGCTGGCCAGGAGTCACCCAGGAAAGTGTCCTAGCCAGAGCCTCCCCAGGCATCCCAGCCTCCCCCTCCTCACAACCCTCTGCCTCCCTTCTCCTGCCCTTCTACCCCACATAACACAAACCCTCTGTCCCCCCTCCTAATCCCATACCCCTCCCAAACCCTATACCCCAATCACCTGCCCTTGGACACAACACAAACCCATGCACCCCAATCTCTTGCCTTAGGTCACAACCCCCTCCTGCCCTAGGTCACATCTCAAATCCCAGTCCCCTGCCTCAGGTCACAACTTTCTCCTGCCCTAGATCACAACACAAAACCCTGCACCTTAGTCCAATGCCCCAGTTCACAACTGCCTCCTTCACCCAAACTCCATCCCAAATCCCATACCCCCTTCTGCATCCCAATCCCTTACCCTAAATTCCCTTCCGCATTCCACCTCCATCCTAGAATCCGCACCTCCTCCATTAATATCATGGAAGAGTGTGGCTCTTGACCACTTTCTGAAACCTTGGAGTGACCCTCCATCAAAAATTATTGCCCACCCTGATCTAGACCACTCTAATAGATGTTTATCTAACATGCTCATAAATAACTCCAATTATTGAGATTATATCATCTCCCTAGACAATTTATTCCAGTGCTTGACAACATGGGAAGTTAGGAAGTTTTTCCCAATGTCCAACCTAAACCTCCCTTGCTTCAATTGAAGTCTTCTTGATCTATTGCAGTTTAAGGACTTGTTGTTCTATCATGAAAAGTTAAGGAGAATAACTTTTCTCCCTCCTCCTTTTAACAACTTTTTAGGTACCTGAAAGCTGCTATCATGCCCCCTCTCCAAACTAAGCAAACCCAATTCTTTCTGTCTTCCCTCAGAGGTAATGTTTTCTAGACCTTTAATCATTTTTGTTGCTCTTCTCTGGATCTTCTCCAATTTGTCCATATCTTTCCTGAAATGTGGTGCCTGGAACTGGACACAATACTTCAACCTAATCAGCACAGAGTAGAGTGGAAAAATTGCTTCTCGTGTCTTGCTCACAACATTCCTGTTAATGCATCCCAGAATCACGTTTGGGTTTTTTTGCAACAGTAACACACTGTTGACTCGTATTTAGCTTGTAATCCACTATAACCCCTAGATCTGTTTCTGCTGTACTGCTTCCTAGAAAATAATTTTCTGTTTTGTATGTGTGAAACTGATTGTTCCTTCCTAAGTGGAATACTTTGCATTTGTCCTTATTAAACTTCATCCTATTTACCTCAAACCATTTCTCCAGTTTATCCAGATCATTTTGAATTATGACCCCGTCCTCCAAAACACTTGCAAGCCCTCCCAGCTTGGTATCATCTGCAAACTTTAAAAGTGCACTCTCTATGCCACTATCTAAATAGTTGATGAAACTATTGAACAGAACTGGTCCCAAAACTTATCTCTGTGGAACTCCACATTTTATGCCCTTCCTGCATGACTGTGAATCACTGATAACTACTCTGAAAACAGTTATCCAACCAGCTATGCCCCACCTTATAGTAGCCCCATCTACTTTGTATTTCCCTAGTTTATTGATAAGAAGGTCGTGCAACACTGTATCAAATGCTTTACCAAAGTCTAGGTATACCAAGTCTAGGGATACCCCCAGATCCACAAGGCTTGTTATCCACTCAAAAAAAGTTGTAAGATTGGTTTGATATGATTTTTTCTTTACAAATCCATGTTGACTGTTACTTATCACCTTATTATCTTCCAGATGTTTCCAGGTGGATTATTTTATTATTAGCTCCATTATCTTTCTTGGCAGTTTCCTTCCCAGAAGTTAAGCTGACTGGTCTGTAGTTTCCTGAATTGTCATTATTTCTCTTTTTATATATGGACACTATATTTGCTCTTTTCCAATGTTTTGGAATTTCTCCTGTATTCCATCACTTTTCAAAAAGGATAGCTAATGGCTCACATACTTGCTCAATCAGCTCCTTGAGTGTTCTAGGATGCATTTCATCAGGTCCTGATGACTTGAAGACATCTAACTTTTCTAAGTACATTTGAAGTTGTTCTTTTCCTATTTTAACTTCTGAACCAACCCTATTTTCACTGGCACTTAGTATATTAGGCATCCAATCGCCACCAACCTTCTTAGTGAAAACCGACACAAAGAAATTGTTAAGCACCTCTGCCATTTCCACGTTTTCTGTTATTGTTTTTCTCCTCTTCATTGAGCACTGGGCCTACCCTATCCTTGGTCTTGCTCTTGCTTCTATATATTTGTAGAATGTTTTCTTGTTATCCTTAATGTTTCTAGCTAGAGTGAGCTCATTTTGTGTCTTTGCCTTTCTAATTTTGCCCCTATATACTTGTGTTATTTGTTTACATTCATCCTTTGTCACCCATCTGCAGAGTTCTTTTTGTGGACTATTAGGGTGCGTCTATATAGTGCCCTTAGCTCAAAATAAGCTACACAATTTGCGCTACACAAATTGCATAGCTTATTTCTATACTATTTCAAAACAGCTTATTTCGTAATTTGGCTCTGTCTACACAGTGCCAAATATTAAAATAACTCGCTATTCCGAAATTTCCCATAACCCTAGTGGAACAAGGGCTACCGGGATGCCAGAATAAGCCTCCCGTTATTTCAAAATCTATTTCAAAATAATGAGCTGCTTCAATAGACGTGGAATAGCTATTTTAGGATACTTTCAGTATCCTGAAATAGCTCCGCCGTATAGACGTACCCTTAATGAATATATTAAACAATATCAGTTCTATTGCGGAACTCGAATGTATCTATATATGATTGCAAGATTACTAGTTAAAAATTCCACCTAATAAATATGTTAATAAAATAGTGATTGCTTGGAACAGAAATGAACTGAAATACTTACCAGTCTAGGCCTGCTACTAACAATGAACAGTGAGTGCATGATAGAAAGGATCAAGTCTACCCTGGAAGACAAAAGCAAACATAACAGTATTGGGTTGCTATTATTTTGTTTTGTGTTTTCGCAGTCAGGTTTATTGACTAGGTAGGATAGTCTGAAGAGAGTATTATAGATTGCAGCCCTGTTGATTTTTTCCATTATATGAACTTAGCCACATTCTGAGTTCAGGAACTGCTCCATTGTAGTACTCCCATAGATATTATGTACTCCAAAGAGACATGGAGGGGAGCAGAGGGGAGCAGAGCAGATCAGGCAGGACTTTGGTAAACATGGTTCCAAGTGCAAGAAAAATCAGGGTACACCTTTCAGTAGTGCAGTGAACACAGAGTTTTGGTGCTCTCCCATCATGTTCCCCAAAGTTCCTCTTGTGGTAGTATGGTTTGAAGGCACAGTCTGTATTTCCATAGTTTTCATTCCATCTCTGTTATGTGCAGATATAAAAAATGATACAAGCTGTAATAAGACTAACTTAAAATGAACCAGTAAAAGATACTGAATGAAGACCAAGATTGAAGATTTATCTTAGGACAAATTCTGTTTGGCTCACACATCAGTAGGACCAGCTGGTGAGCTGTTTTCATGGGCAACAGAAGCAGGATTGGACCCTTTTAAGTTCATCCGTAAACATTATGTGCCAGGTCTCAGGACTTCCTGTTGGGGGAAGCAAATAAGCTTATTGTATCACATCCATGACTACTATTCAGATCCTGCAGATGTCTGAACACTACAGAGACATGGATCATTTCCAGCGTAGCGTTAAGTCTTAAAACATACATTTCTTGGAAGCTATTCTCTCTGTCCATATAGACCTAAACAGAGGGCTTACTAAAGCTGGGTGTGGGGGAGAAAATTTTGTAAAGAGATTACTTAGTCTATTCACAAAAGCTGCAATTTGCTACTTTATTTAACTCCATCACAGTGGAGTGGAAGAAAATGTTTACTGTCTAAACCAGGAACTAAGGGAAGGGTGAAACATAGCTCCACCTTATAATACCCTAAGTAATCAACCCTGCCATAACGACTTTACTGCAAATCTCAGATTGAGCAACTTTGCAACAGTCCTCCAATCTCCCTTCATATTATTTGTTAGGCTCTTACAGTGTTCCCCAACCTCTAACAAAGGTGCAAACAGGGGCTGTGATAACTATTGTTCCCCTATAGGCTGCCTCCAGGCTGGATACAAGATTCTGTCTTACCCATTCTTTGAAAAATTGGCTGCACAAAATTTTTCTCACAGTTCCTTTTAGAAAACCCAATTAGTTGAGCTGAGAGTTTGAAGAATCGATTTCATGTGCTAGGGCTTGTGCAGTGGAGTATTTCATTCAAGAAAATAATAAGAGTTTTTCTTCATTTGACTCATGTTGTGTGATTATAGTAGTTTAACTGATGGGTGGGAGGGATGTGAGATAAGGAGAAGTGAAGAATGCGTTTGTTTGTGTTTTTAAATTCTGGGACATTTTCAGAGACAACTAGAAATTTGAGAAATGTGTATAAAAGTTCAGACTGAATTCACTCTGTCTGGCAATAGTGGGTACCCCAAGTTTTATTTCTAATATGTTTTGTTCATCTTTAAATTGCCTGCCTCCATCAAATTCACAGGAAAAGAGTTAAAAATAACTGATTGCATTTTATCTCAGCAGGATATCTGCAATCTGTTTCAGTTTTGAGAAATATTGTTTATAGACAAATGATTGCATGTGGTATGAAATTAGTGAAAAACACCTGGGACAATACAACGTCTTCTGGTTAATTTATTTGAACTTATAGACCTGAAACATTTGAATATAAACAAGAAAAATATTTTTAGAGCTAGATGTGGTCACAGCTTTAGTGCATGCTAATAGTTTCATTCACCTGTATTTTGTTCTCATATTTTTCCTATTAACTATACAACAAACATTTCCATAAGAGTAAATTTCATGGCATGAATCAAGGGTTACCAAAAAAAAAAGACATAAAATAAGCATAACAAAAATAGATTTAAACTTGTGTGCAGTTATGACCTTTCTGTAAAAAATCACAGAGAAAATTGTCCACCTCATAGTGTTAGAACCAACGTTAGAAATGTTAGGCTATAGTACAGCCCAACATTTAAGCATGTACATAA
The DNA here is from genome assembly GCA_019425775.1 of Rafetus swinhoei. Classification (NCBI taxonomy): domain Eukaryota; kingdom Metazoa; phylum Chordata; order Testudines; family Trionychidae; genus Rafetus; species Rafetus swinhoei. The sequence continues at coordinate 36,163,692 of CM033440.1, forward strand.
CTTTAATTACTTGAGGAGTTCCATGGACTTCAGTGGAATTACTCAAGTATTAAAGCTATGCCTTGGCTAATGTGTTTTGTATCATGAGGCTTTAAAACAAAAACTATCACTTATAATATAAAAATAAAAGTTACTAAAACTGTTAAGTAAGGAACTGAGTTTTTCTGCATAGTTTATTATTTGATTAGAAGTAATTACAAGTAATACTAACATATCTTATTATTCATGCAAATACAATTTTTGTGGAGGTTTAAATAGATGCTGTTTAGAAGAGGATGCTGAGAGAATTGTGCACTTGTTGTCAGTGGGACAAAATAATGAATAAGGCACTAGAGGTTTGTCAAAGATATATCTGATACTTTCCTCTGAATATCTAAAATAGAGTGTTGTCTTCAATCTTTACTCACATGAGTTTTCTCACTGTCACATCATAAAATATCTTGGGATCTACACAGAATAAAAGCAAATGGTATATCCTATTGAAAAGGCAGATTTTTGGTTATATGAATAGCCTTCAATGAGCATGACTAGGAAGTACTTGGTGAGAAAGTATGTAGGATTGAGTTCATAGATTCAGTTAGCCTCACAGAGAAAATTAATTTCCATTGTAAATAACAAGGTAATACTGGGCCATTTTTTTCAAAATGTAGAGTTCATCTCTATTATGATAGATTTCTAACATCTGCATATGCAGGTGGTAGAATTTAAATATCTAAAACTAATTAACAGTGCTGCTAAGAAAGATGTCAATGTGGGTATGTCTAGACTACATCCCTCTTTTTACAGAAAAAAAAGAGGTTTACAGGATCTTTCGAAAAAGCCTTCCCTTTTCGAAAGAACCGTGTCTAGACTGCGGCTTTACTTTTGAAATAGCGCTTTTTCGAAAGAGCACCATGAGGCGATTATGCAAATGAAGCACGAGAAATTCAAATCCCAGCTTCATTTGCAATTTTGAAGTGCCTAATTTATATCCCTCTGTTGAAAGAGGGATCTAGTCTAGACACACCCTGTTTGACAAGTACATACTGATGTTTATTCATATGAAAAGTTGAGTATGTAACAAACTGAAGCTGGGTTCAAGCCTATTTGAAAAGTTAGCCCTGTGTGTGTGAATGTGTGTTTGTTAGGGGCAGAGAGGTTAAAGACTCTATATAGTAGAGAGAAATAACCATTTATCTTGTGAGTTAGGAATGACCATATTACTCAAATGTAATGTTTTGAAATTCAAGTTCAGTTCTGTAAATGTGAAACATTATTATACATTATCCTTATTTTATTATGTGATTTTTTTCTGTGTTTAGTGGGCAAGCACGCTAATTGTTTAGGCATAATCTATACATCCTAATACTGATTTTTTCTCTTAAAGTAAGCTGCTCTCCTCACAGTTGTGATATGATAGGCAGGATACAGTGCATAATAACCTGCAGTACCATGCCAAAAACGTACCAGTGCTATAATAGCACATACTCTGTGCAATCAGGTGAATGTGTAGAATGTTCCTGATTAAAATTAATGATCCCCTTTGCATCTAGACCTCATGGAGTTTTCCTGAACTGGGTACTGATAAAAGCTTCTCCACCTGAATGAGGAAAAAAGAGAAATGCTGAATTAATTTTGGCTTTTATATATTGCATATTCTGGTTGGTATATACGTATTTTGGATAGTAAAGATCCTTAATAGAGTGAATGGAATTATCCAATATATGTAGAAGTTACAAAAGAGTCTCCATGGTATAGATTATGTCACTTAGCTCACGATTGTCAGGTTAAATCAGAACAATCAGCACCTTTGATATGGACTGGGCTCCTGAGTTATTTTGCACTGTATACCACAGGATGTGGTGCTAAATTGCTGATTTGATACAGTGGCAGACAATTATACAGGGAGTTATAACATTTTAAAATTACATTACTAAATAAAGAGTAGTTTGAGACATAAATCCACAAAGTCAAGGAAATCCTGACTTAAGGTTGCCAATTCAGCTTTAATGCATTCCAAAATCTAACATCCATAGTCACTCTAAAGGCTTAGCCACCTGACTTATTTAAAGTAAATACATGAAATAACTTTAATGTTTGGGATAGAAAACTCATTTCGCAAACTTTACTCTCAAGAGGGGTTTAATAAGCTCTAGATAAAGGACCTAATTCTGCAAACAGTCAGTTATGGACATACTGTTGATTACTTCAGCAACACCTGGTATTAAATATTTGCAGAATTAAGTCCTGGTAGATGAACTTGAAGCTGTTGAGTTCCATTTGGTCCTAGTAAACTATAAGCTCCAGACTGCTAAATATTTCTTCCTTAGTTTTTCTGGACACAGAACAAGAATTAGATTGAAATGTGAATTCTTGTGGCACATTTTTTTAAAGTAGAAATTGTTTAAAAAATAAAGTTCCCTTTGAAAAGCAAACAATTTTATATTATGATATTAAAAATTTAGTGAAACTCAGGAAGACTTTTGAAAAGCCCAGAACCTTTCAAAAGTTTTGGATATTTCAGTAAACCTGAATCAGACTTTCTTATACTTATTTAAAATATTTTTACTTGCCAATCTCTCATTCAAAATGTCTTAACAATACTGTGTTAAAATTGTATCCAGGCTGATACACTGCTTTAGCTTCTGTTCTCACGGATAGAGAATGCAGTACACTAAGCACCCTCAGAGGCAGGGTGTTAGGCAAGATGCCACGCCATGTGCATCTCAGTACCTATGGATCAGGGCCAATGATTACACTCAGTCTCCAAGGAGGCAGTTCGGCCTAGTGGCCATAGTCAGTAAAACACCCCGTTTTCAAGGGTAGTGAGGCCCAGTGGCCAGAGTCCTTACTCACTCTCTGCCCTTAGGGCAGTGAGGTCTAGCTGCCAGAGTCAATAATAACACTACTCCCTTCCCACAGGCAGTAAGATCCAGTGGCCAAAGTCTATAATCACTTACTTCCCCCAGGGCAGTGAGGCCTAGTGGCCAAAGTCAGTAGCAATGCTCTGGCCACTGGGTCTCACTGCCCTGAGAGCGAAGAGTTAGGAGCAACACTGCCTGCTCTCAGAGCAGTGAGGCCCAGCGGCCACAATTCTAAAGTCAGTATTGACACCCCTTCACACAGGGCAGCATGGCCTAGAAGCCAGAGTTAATGGCAACAGTTATAGCATCCCACCTTGGGAGCTAATGGGGGTGGGGTAGGGGGACCGGGCCCACCCTCTCCACCAGGTCCCATCCCAGGGTCCTGTCAGTGGTGGGGTGGCCCACCACTAGCTCAGCAGGGAATCCACCCAAAACACACCAAGCTCTCAGGGATCTAACTCTCTACCCAGGCTTCTTCCTACTGGTCTCACCAAAGCACCTTCTTTGCCACATTCCTATGGACTGGGGGCTTCTTTGGCTGTTCCCTGCTCACTCACCTCTGTGGTTCAGTCCATCTGCAGCTCTTCCTCCAGAGCTCTGGTAGCACCTCCTTCCCTAGCAGCCATCAGCCAAGACTCAGCTGTTCCCCCGGGCTTTATAGCTGGCCTCCAATTGGAGCATGACCCTCAGCGCTTTGAGGGCAGGGATCTCTCAGGCAGGTAACTCTTATTAACCCTTGCAAGTCCACTGCAGGGTTGGTACACGCCATCACAATGAGTTTGAGTCTTAGCTTTTTTGAATTCCTCTCTGATAACAAATTGAAGTCAAAGGGGTTTGCAGAAACAATGAAAACAGTGTTCTAAGAAATTTACAGGACCCAAAATATAAAGTAAATATATTTTGTTCTATTCATTTAGCCTGCTTCACATTGAATAGGAATTAGGAATCTCCTTACTGTACCAGATAAACAGTATCCTGTATCTAAGGGTGTGTCTAGACTACAGGGTTTTGTCGACAAAAGTGGACTTTTGTTGACAAAACTATCCCTGCGTCTACACTACTGCTGAGTTCTGTCGACATAACGTCGACAGAACTCAGCAGTTTTGTCGACGCAGGTAAACCTCATTTTATGAGGCATAATGCCTTTGTCGACAGAGTTCTGTCGACAAAAAGGCAGTCTGGACGCGGGGTTTCTTTTGTCGACAGAAAAATACCTCCAAGAAACCCCTGCTGGACAGTCCTTCTTCAGGAAAAACCTCTTCTTGTTCCTGTCTGTAGCCATGTTTTAAAGGCACAGACATCCCTGGCAGCATTGTGACAGGAAGCTGGCCACAGAGGAAGCCTGTCAGCACAGAGCTCTCCCAGCTTCACCTGCACGTGGCCATGTGTGCAGCTCCAGAGCCACGAGGCCCCAAGGACCTTTGAGGAGCCAGCCCTGGTGCCCACAGCCGAGAAAAAGAGAGCCCCAGCCTGGTCAGGGCCAGAGGTCCTGACACTGCTTGAACTGTGGGGGGAGGAGGAAGTGGTCCAGGCCCTGCACACCTGGCGCAGGAATCCCAACATCTATGGCCACATGGCTCAGGGACTGGCCGATAAAGGGCACCACCCAAGGACACTGCAACAAGTCCGGGCGAAAGTCAAAGAGCCCGGCGGGGATACGTAAAGGCCGAGCAGAGCTCAGCATCAGGTGCAGCCCGGCGCACTGCGCCTATTATAATGAACTGGACCGCATCCTGGGAGGCCAGGAACCTATGTCTGCACCGGTGCTCGTGCAGACAGGGTTGCACACACCGGTGCAGCAGAGCCGGCAGGAGGTCTCCAGGGAAGATGTGGAGGAGGAGGAGGAGGAGGAGGAGCAGATGGAGGACACCCTGACCCTGACTCTGCAGCCTCTCCCGGAGACCCAGGAAGCCTCACAGGCATCCTCCGACGCTGGTGAAGGGACATCAGGTGAGTGCAATCAGGGTCACAGACACAGAACAGGGGAGGTGGGAGCAGAGAGGATGCAGAGCAATGTTCACGTCTTGGTCCTCCTGGACAGCTTGCATCTCTCTGTACATGTGCAAGCAGGCGGGCAGGTGGTGGGTATGTGGGTGGGGGCCATGGGAGACCCAACGTGCTACAGGCCCCTGTCCTACTGTGGCTGCACACTGATCTGGCCTGAACGGCCACGGTGGAGGGGGGGAGGATGTAGGGGGTGGAAGTGGACATTGTCCTAGCCACAACGGGGCCCCTGTGACGTGGCCTACCAGTAACAACATTCCCATCCCTTTTTGTAAGGACTTGTGTGTGAATTGCTAACACTGATCGGTTCTCCCTCTTCTCCTCCACAGCCGGACCTGCTCCTGCTGACTGCTGAGTGACACCTGTGCCACCACCCACCCGGTCCCACAGCACCTGCAGGCATTGGAGGGCCTACAACGACCTCCTGAGGAGGCATGTGGAGGTGATGGAGAACACTGAGGGGACCATGGCCAAAATGCAGGAGACCATGGCCGAAAGAGCCAGGGAGGAGGCTCACTGGCATACTCGCCTGCTTGAGGACTTCCTCCCGCAGTGGAGCACAATGTGTGCCACCGTCCGGGAGGCCCTGGGTGTGCCAGGTCCTCTCCCCCTGGGGACTCCTCCTGCCCATCCAGCTCCAGCCCCCTCTGAGCCCCCTTCCTCTCCATCAGCCCCTGTCCCCCCCCCCAGAGCAGAGTCATCTTCAGCCCCAACTGGAGCCCGAGGACGGCAGGGTCCACAGACAAGAGGTGGCAAAGCCTTGCGGCCCAGGCGATACCGCCATTACCCTTAAGTTGTCTGCCCTCCCTCGCTCCCTCCCTCCCTCCCTCCAGGTTAAAATCCTCCCTCCCTTCAGGTTGAAATCCCCCCTCCCTCCCTCTCTCCCTCCAGGTTGAAATCCCCCCTCCTACCACAGTTATAAACACAGGTTAATAGTTCCCCAAAAAGTTTATTTTTTAACAGTTGTTGAACAATACTATGTTTTATAACAGTTCCTAATTCTAACTTTACTTGTTAATAAACATTATATTTTTCATATTTAACATGATGTGTGTGTCTTAACTGCTTGGAGGCTGATGCAGGGATGGATTATGGGAGGAAGGTTTTGGGACAGGGGGCCCTGGGCCACAGACCCCATTGGGGATACCTTGGGAGTCATTGGGCTCCAGCTGAGAAGCGCTCACGCAGAGCCTCCCGGATCGAACCCCGCCTGATGGGCTTGGCGAGCGGCAGCTGTCGAGGCTGCGCAAACCGCCTCCCCTCCACTTCAGCCATTGGCCCCCAACCTGGGAGGAAGGCCTCCCCTTTGCTCTCCACCAGGTTGTGGAGGATGCAACATGCTGCCACCACCTCTGGGATATTGTGTTCCCCCATGTCAAGGCGAGTTAGCAGACACCTAAACCTTCCCTTCAGCCGGCCAAATGCGCATTCCACCTGTAAACGTGCGCGTGTCAGGTGCGCGTTAAACACTTCCCTGCTCGTGGTCAGATGCCCTGTGTATGGCTTCATAAGCCAGGGCATGAGGGGGTACGCCGCATCGGCCACAATGCAGACCGGCATCTCTACGTCCCCAATAGCAAAGGTTCGCTGGGGGAAGAAGGTTCCTGTCTGCAGCCTTTCGTACAGGTGTGAATTGCGGAAGATCCGAGCATCATGTGCCCGGCCCGACCACCCCACACAAAGGTCCGTAAATAGTCCACGGTGGTCAACCAGGGCCTGCAGCACAATGGAAAAGTACCCTTTTCTGTTGATATACCGGGCGGCTTGATGGGGTGGTGCACGGATGGGAATGTGCGTTCCATCAAGCGCTCCTCCGCAGTTTGGGAATCCCAGCCCTGCAAAACCAGCCATGATGGTGTCTAGGTCTCCAAAGCGGACAATCCTATTCAGCAGCTGTGAGTTGATGGCCCTCACACCTCACATACAAACAGACACAGAATATAAAGTAAGAGGGGTTGCCCAAGTCCTTGGGAGACTGTCCCCCTCCAAGATCCCAGTATCCCCCATCCCCCAGTGATTGTTCCCAGTAGTATGATGGTTTAAGGCACAGGAGCCTTCCACCACCTCCCCTCCATTGCCCCCCACCCACCCTTTTTCTGTTACAGTCCCCTTACAGACTGCCTCCCCCTTCCACTCTCAAGGGACTTACCTCCATCAACACAGCACCAACAGTAGATCTCCCCACACCAAACTGGTGTCCCACTGACCGGTAGCTATCAGGAGTGGCCAGCTTCCAGAGGGCAATAGCTACCCTCTTCTCCAGCGGGATGGCAGGGCGCAGGTGGGTGTCCTGTCATTGCAGGGTGGAGGCAAGCCAGTTGCAGAGCTCCAGGAAGGTGGACTTCCGCATCCTGAAGTTTCGGAGCCAAGCCTGATCATCCCACTGCTCCATTACGAGCCGGTCCCACCACTCCGTACTTGTTTCCATCCTCCAAAATTGCCTCCCCGGGAAAAAGTTCGGAGGCAGGAACAGTGCTGCTGCATCCTGAAGGAGGGGGCTCCAGTCTGGGCTCAGGATCCGGACCAGGCATTAACAGCATGAAAGTCTCATGCAGTTGCAGCAGCATTTGAAGCGCCGTGGAGTGGGGCCAGCGCCTGCCCAGGGGAAGCTCTCGCTCCATGGCAAACAAAGGTTTGGAAAAACCTTCCAAAAAAAAAAAAAAAAACCCACACTGCTGTGCTGTGCCAGGAAGCCGGGCACTCCAAGCAAGCACTGCAGAACCTTTGCTGTCCCTCTAGGAGGTAAGCAAGGCAGCTGCAGCAGCAGAGCAACGGCTAGTCGGGGGGTTCCCTTTTAGCATGCGAATCTGCAAAGGGCAGGCAGCAGCACCAGGAAGTACATGCTGCCCCTGTGACCTGGCAGAAGCAGTTCCGGGTACTTTCTTCTGTCGACAGAGCGTCCTGCAGTCTGGACGCTCTCTGTCGACAAAGCAAATAGTTTTGTCTATCTGCTTGATGTAGTCTAGATGCTCTTTGTTGACAGAAGCCTGTAGTCTAGACGTACCCTAAGACTGCTAATGAATACTTACATGTTTCAGAGGAAAGTGAAAATGTACTTGCCTACTTGATTTATAACAGTTGTATTTATGCTTCCCACTCCCACTGCCATGACACTCAGAAGTGCATCAAAACTGTTTGATGAAACTAACCCCTAATCTCTATACCAGGGGTGGGAGACCTAAGGCCCAGGTGCTGGATGTGGCTCCTGATTTGCCTAGATCCAGCCCTCCAAGGCTCATGGCTCCCCCTCCACACTACCAGCTTGGGCCTCACTAGGCTCTGGTGTGCAAAGGGAATGTGGGGAGTGTCTTTCTCCTTCTCAGTCAGGGGCTACATCAGTGAGGATTTGTTTGTTTGCTTGGTTGGTTTTTGCTTCTTACTTGTGTACGGTCCCCAACTGACTTTTCTGTGGGTCAGCAGCCCCCGACTCAAAAACGGTTTCCCACCCTTGCTCTATACTCCACACTTTGGCTTCTGTACTTCTCCTTATCTGCAAACACAGATATGGATCTGAATTTCATACTTAGCTGACTATTATATAATAGACCACGCTAAAGTTGCAGAACCTTTGACTCCTACATTTTGGCCTGATCATTTTTTCCTCTATCTTTCCTCATTGTGTGCGTCTCTATCATATTTTTACATTTCTATCCACACTAAATAATGTTAAATGCTTTAGCTTTTCATACTCCATCTTTTTCCAGAGCCTTCAATGTTACAAATAATGACTCTCACAAATGGGCAATGGATTTAGCCAGAAGAATCACTAAATTAATACGAATTATTAGTGATAATATTGGAGGCAGAGAGAACACATGGAAAATGTTTCTTGGGGTGAGGTGAAATCAAATGAAGGTTTCATGGCACAGCCGCATTTAACTTTCACCAAGGAGAAAGATGTGTCTATGAGTCACTGAGCGCATATCCAGTGTATCTCTATCACAGGAATTGGGACTTCATTACTGCTATCGCTCTAATTTGAAAATACAAATATAAGTCTTTGAAATGATGCTTTTCAAATAAACCAATAGGTTGTTATGGCATCCAAACCTCTGCCACTGTTTCTGCCAATCAGTGTCAACAGACTGTTAAATATAATTGCGATGTTATTTTATGTGTTGACATTTATTATTTCCCAGCTGATAAAACAGGCTCTTTTCTTTCAGAGATTTATTGTCTCCAAGCAGATTTACATCAACATAATGTTAAGGAAAGATGATGAATGCTTCTTTTTTCCTCTACAAGTGTGGTGCTACATTTTTTGATAGCACATTTAGATGACTCCTATGAATAAACTCGTTCATTCCAGAAGTTTGTTTGCAGCTCTAGCCATATGAAATGTATAACAACTCAATGCCTTTGTGTGCCCCCAGTGCACCATCTGCACTCAACTTTGTAATATTTGTTAAGACAAAGGCATTCCTCCTTGTCTTGTCTCCATTATGAGCCTGATCCTGGATAAGGAATATGCAAAAGTCCTTGTGTCACCTCTGTTGCGGGCCTTTTGGATAAAACACCTTGTCAATGAAATGACTCAAAAGGACAGTGATTAATTACTACATGTGCTGTAGCTGTCCCTCCCTCACACTTCCTCTCCTATAAACCTCCTGGCTCCTCTGACTCATAAAGCAGAAGAAGTAGATGGAGTGAAATGTCCTAGGACTTCACCCCACTTCATCTGGACAGTGGATTAATAAAACAGGTGCATAACTGTACAGGTATAAGGGGAGCATTGAATCCCCAAAACAAAAGTTAAGTAAATTGCATAAAGGCCACTAGAAGTCTATGCAGAAATTATGTAATTTGTATGGTGAGGCAGCATGGTCAAAAGAGAAGGTGCTGGACTGAGATTTAGGTTCCTGCTACATGACTTTGGGAAGGCGCCTTTACCACTGTGTGACTATGTTCACTTCCCACCATTTATCTCTGTGCCTAATTAGACTGTGCGTTCTTCAGAAGGACTACCTCATACTCTGTATTGTACAGTGCTAAGTAAAATGGGGCCTAATACAAATATGTAATAACAATGATGATGCAGGAGTGAAATGTGTCAAAGTTACTATTATGGCTCTCCCTGGCTGCGTCTAGACTGGCAAGATTTTGCGCAAAAGCAAAAACTTGCCAGCTGTCTACACTGGCCGCTTGAATTTGCGCAAGAACACTGACGATCTAATGTAAGATTGTCAGTGTTCTTGCGCAAATACTATGATGCTCCCGCTCAGGATAAGCCCTCTTGCGCAAATGTATTTGCGCAAGAGGGCCAGTGTAGACAGGGGAGGACTGTTTTTGCGCAAAAAGCCCGATGGCGAAAATGGCGATCGGGGCTTTCTTCACAAAATCGCGTCTAGACTGGCCACGGATGCTTTTGCACAAAAGCACTTTTTGCGCAAAGGCACCCGTGCCAATCTAGATGCTCTTTTGCGGAAATGCCTTTAACGCAAAAACTTTTCCATTAAAAGCATTTCCGCAAAATCTTGCCAGTCTAGACGCAGCCCCTGTGTTTGAATGCTTTTGGTGAGAAACCAAGTTTCCCTTTTAAACAAGCTAACAATTAAACATAATGCACATGCTGTGTGGGCTCTCCAGGAGCTCAGCTTTCTGCTGAGCATCAGTATTGCAAACTCCAAGCATTCAAAAATTGTATGTTGGGCTCCAAAGCATGAGATTTTAATAATTCATTCCTTTAGAACTCCTTTTCTTTTTGGCCTTTTGGTTTCTGAACCTTTAGGGTAAACATATTCAGGTTTCCACCACAACCACGGGAGCAAGAAACTTGCATGTTTTTAGAGAAAGATGAAGTTCTGAAGTAAACACTTGTCTCCAGGACCTGTGGGGTTTAAGGAATGGTCAATATATTGTGAGACTCACATTAAAATGGCAAGAGGTGGCAACACTGCAGAATAGCCCAGTTCAGGCTCAATCCTGCTCCCAGTGAAGTCAGTGTGAGCAAGAGGCACCACTGTGTCACCATCAGGGAGCACCTGAAGATGTCTGGAAGATTTAAGACACCAATTAAATGACTCTACAAGAATGACTTAAATTTAGAAAAGAGTAATAAGATTATGTCCCTCCTAAAGGAATTGCGAAAGTTTTCCCAGGAGGCTTGTCTTTCTCTCACACACATCCAAACCTGCATACATGACCTCAATGTTGGTGCAAAAGCCGAAACTCACTCTGCTCATGATTGAAAAATCTTCGAGGGAACACTGCTTCCCAGAGCAAGCTGGTCTTGCTGACCTCTGAAAAATGACACAGACATGGCCTTTTTTCATAGGGATTGACAAACTGAAAGAGAAATTCTTTGAAACAGAAATAATTGTTTATTGAAAGAGGTATACAGTTACAGAAAATAAGAATCAATAAATCATAAAAGAAATATGGTTTAAAATTTAGCGGTGCATTAATTAACAGACATAGCCTTCATAGCATACAATGAAGCATACACATTTACTTAGCAGTAGCAATTTAACTTTTAGCATTTAATGTTCAGCATTTTATCCTTAACATCCGATAAGCACTGGCCAGATGGGTAGGGGAAAGTCTCTCACAGGCCACAAGCTTCCAGCTTTATTTACAGGCAAAACTCAATACTTTCCTTAATGAAGGACAGATAATTATACTCACTTTTATAATTCTTATTTCCCTCTGAATTGCCAGCAAGGCCTTTTGCTCTCTCAATGGATGGTGATGTTCTCTCTATAGCTGGTGCAGTTGTCTCCTTCAGGTGTCTTCAGAAGCAGTGGAGGTCATCACTTAAGTGACAGCTTTAGGTAGCAGCTATGGAGAGCTATGTTGCCCAGAGGCTGCTGCCTTCCTAATTGCTGAGGATGCTGAGGCTTGCTGCTGGCAGAGGCAGCTAGCTAAGGGGCTGTCGCCAGGGTAAACTCAGGCTTCCCCTCTCTGCTGCTTGCTGCTTTTCAGGTAGCTTCTCTTCTTTGCTGCTGTCTTGCAGCTTCTGTTCTTCATGAAACTCCAAACCCACTGCAAGTTCAGCCTTCTGGCTCTTGGCCTTGTATGTTGGTTGCTCTCTCAAGGTCTGCTCTTTATCCTAATTTATTCAAATGTTCAGCCAATCAACTTGTACAGATTTCTGTAATTAGCATTTATGCTGAGTTATTCCTCATTGTTATTAATGTTATTCTTAGGAGTGCTCTTCCTGCTGAGACTATTCTTAGACGAGTAGTGCTCCTCCCTCTGGGCATGGAATTAACGCAGAAGCCTATATTTTGGTAGGGTTGTCAGGTATTCTATCGGACAGTCCAGTTTTTGGGCCCTCTGTCCAGTAAAAAAAATCCAGAAAATACCGGACATGTGCAATGTCCAGTATTTCCTGGATTTCTGGCTGGGCGCCGGATGGAAGCCTGGCGGGGGTTGGGAGAGTGGCTGGGAGGCGGGGCGTGATCGGCGCTGGGAGTCCTGGCTGCATCTGATGCCTTGGGGAGGAGGAGAAGCCCTGTTCCTGCTCCTGCCCGCGTGGTGGAGCTGCAGCCGGACTCACTCGCGCTTCTCCGGACCGTGCGTGGGACTGACAGAGCCTCAGGATCTGCATGTGCCCGGGTCAGTCCCGCCCCCCACCCCCCGCTTCCCTCGACCCTTCCTAACCAGCTCCGCTACCCCCGACCCCCTCCCGGCCACCCCTGCTTCCTGCCGGCCGGTTCTCCTCCTCCCGATCTCCCTGGCCAGCCGCTGCCCCGATCCCCACCCGCCAGCCCTGCCCCGGCCCCCATCTCTCCCAGCAAGCCACACTGCCCCCGACCCCCATCTCCTCGGGCCAGCCGCGCTGCCCCGACCCCACCCGCCAGCCCTGCCCCTGGCCCCATCTCCCCAGCCAGCCGCGCTGCCCTGACTCTTCCCCATCTCCCAGCCAGCCGCTGCCCCTGACTCCTCCCCATCTCCCCCGGCCAGCCCCGCCCCTCCTGGCCGGTCCCCTCCCCCCCATCAAGTGTGTTTGGTATTTTTTCTAAACCTACCTGGCAACCCTATTTGATAGTGGAATTTCCCACTGCACCATCTCTATAGCCACCAGTTTGGCCCACCATATTGGATTTTCTAAGTGTAAACTAACATTAATTGGGACTTGATTAATGCATTAGGCTTAAAATTAATTATTGTTTTATATTCTCCAAAGGGTCCAGATACTGTCACCATTTTAAATATATTAATTGGGAGATGTGAACTTTATGGTACTTTACATCTCTTCCAAAGTTCTTCTGCAAACTCCTTTTAAAGTGCTGTAAGGGTTCTCAGAGTGTTTAAGGCAAAATATTTCATTACACTGCTGCCAAACACAACCATAGGTGCTATAAGAATCTCCTTTGCAGGGTGGAGGTTTCTTAGACTCCCTGCACAAAAAGGAAGCGTCGGGCGTTGCTATGGTGGAAGCAAGAGGGTAGAGGTTGTGACAGAAGAAACAAGCTGAACATACGCATAATAAGAGAACCATAGCAGAGGACTGTTGCTCCTCTAGGATGTCTTGCAGGAGGCATGCTCCTGGGCATGCAACACAAGGTATGCTGACACTGCAATCAAAGTTGTGACTGCAACTTGTGTAGACAGAGCTGAGCTGGCTTTGATTAAGCTAACACAAATAACAGCAGGGATGCCACAGGAGCTTGGATGGTGCACGGAATGCTCAAAAACACAACTGAGATTCTAGTCAGGGTTATATAACTCATGTTGCCATGGCATCATTGCTCTTGTTATTTGAGCTAACTAGATCAAACCACCTGCCACAGTCACATCTATGATTGCAGTGTAGATATACCCACAGAAGTGGTGCTTGTAGAGGAGGCTCGGGTCTGGCTGTACTAAGTGATTTTTTAGCTTCCCTCTCTTCAACAATAACCCTCCTGCTGTTCCTTCTATTCCTTCAGCAGCCAGCATTATGTTCAGGTAGCCTCTGCTGCCTTCTCCAAACTGCATCAAACCTATGCAACTCCCAGGACAAACCTGGGCTTCTAGAATCATAGAATCATAAGGTTGGAAGAGACCTCTGAAGGTCATCTAGTCCAACACCTAGACCAAAGCAGGACCAACTCCAACTAAATCATCCCAGGCAGGACTTTGTCAAGCTGGGACTTAAACTTCCAGGGATTGAGGTTTCACCATCTCCCTATGTAATCCATTGCAGTACTTCACCACCCTCCTAGTAAAATATGTTTTCCTAATATTCAACCTAGACCTCCCCCACTGTAACTTGAGACCATTGCCCCTTGTCCTGTCAACTGTCGCCACTGAGAAGAGCCTCTCTCCATCCTCTTTGGAACCCCCCTTTGGGTAGCTGAAGACTGCTCTCAAATCCTCCCCCAATCTTCTCTTCTGTAGAGTAAATAAACACAAATCCCTCAGCCTCTCCTTGTAAGTCATGCACACCAGCCCCCAGTCGCCCTCCACTGGACCTTCTCCAATGTGTCCATATTTTTCTGTAATGGAGGGCTGAGAATTGGACGCAGTACTCCAGATGTGACCTCACTAGTGCTGATTAACGGGGAATAGTCACTTCTCTAGATCTACTGGCAATGCTCCTCTTAATGCATCCTAATATGCCGTTAGCCTTCTTGGGTACAAGGGCACACTGTAGACGCATATTCAGCTTCTTGTCCACTGTAATCCCTATGTCTTTTTCCACTGAATTGCTGTTTAGCCAATCAGTCCCCAGCCTATAACAGTTTGGGTTTCTTCCATTCCCAGTGCAGGACTCTGTACTTGTTGTTATTGAATCTCATCAAATTTCTTTTGGCCCAATCCTCCAATTTGTCTAGGTCACTCTGGACCTATCCCTATTTTCCAGTGTATTTACCTCTCCTCCTCACTTAGTGTCATCTGCAGACTTGCTAAGGGTGCAATCCATCTCCTCATTTAGGTCATTAATAAAGATGTTGAACAAAACCAGTCCCAGAACTGACCCCTGGGGCACTCTGCTTGACACCGAACACCAACCAAACATTGAACCATTGATCACTATCCGTTGAGCCCGACAATCTAGCCAGCTTTCTATCCATCTTACAGTCCATTTATCCAATCCATATTTCCTTAACTTGCTGGCAAGAATACTGTGGGAGAACATATCAAAAGCTTTGCTAAAGTCAAGATATATCATGTCCACCAGCTTCCCCATGTCCACAGAACGAGTTACCTTGTCATAGAAGGTAATAAGATTGGTCAGGCATGACATGCCATTGGTGAAGCTATGTTGACTATTCCTGTTCCTCTCTTCTAAATGCTCCAAAATGGATTTTTTGAGGATCCCCTCCATGATTTTTCTGGGGACTGTAGCCAGACATGAACCCCATCTTGTTCCCCCAACCCCAGAGAGCAAGAGAAAGGCAGTCAGCCTTTGATGCCCTGGGAACGCAGGTGTGCTGCCTGTCCCTGACTCTACCATAAACAGAAACCAGACAGTAAATGGGCTAGCTGACGACCCGGGGCCTCCCGCCGCCCTGATGGCTAGTACCAGTAATTGACACGCCTGCACTGTCCCAGGAGAGGAATCTTCGCCCATCACATACTAGAGGTGCCCATTGTCTGCATTTTCCCAGGTGTGAATTATGCTTTGCACCCTTCGTGAAACTTGGCATTCAAAGCCATTTTCCTAATTGGCCACTTGAGACCAGGAAGAAGCCTACGTGACCCAAGGGGTATAAAGAGGGTTTAGTAGCCCACCCCATTTGAGCTCCAATCATCTATACCTGCTGGCAGGTATTGATTGACTCCGAGGTCTGTGGGGCGCCCAACCTTGCCCTACTTCTTCCCGAGGGATTGAGAGAAAGACGCTGGCCACGCCAAGTCTGGAACGCAGGGGTGAGAATATATACCTGCTATGTGTCTATTTTGCATGCATTTAATAAGAGCTCAGAGAACCAAAAGGGTTTCATGGTACCTGTAAGTGACTTTTGTTTTAAGTGTAATTTCTGTCCTATCCTTTTGTAGTGGCTGTGTTATCTGTAACACAGCAGTAGCATTTAACAGCTAAGTTTACCCTGTAACAATAAAATAGTAACTGTTTAAGCTTTAACCTGACTCCTTCAGTTGCTGTAACAGAACCAAGCACAATTTAAAGAACTCCAGCCGGTCATAAGGGACAGATCCGTTGGGGCACCCGTCAACCTCTTCCAGGTTGCCGCTACTAAGGACCCGGTCCTGGCAGTTGAAGTCTCGGGTGTATAAGCTTTTCCCTGTAAACTTATTGGGCGCCCGTCAACCTCTTCCAGGTTGCCGCTACTAAGGACCCCGGTCCTGGCAGTTGAAGTCTCGGGTGTATAAGCTCTCCCTGTAAACTTATTGGGGCGCCCGTCAACCTCCTCCAGGTTGCCCACTGCTAAGGGACCCCGGTCCTGGCAGTTGAAGTCTCGGGTGTATAATACACACACACACACCACTCACTGCCCTGACCATCGGGGCGCCCGTCAACCTCCTCCAGGTTGCCCACTGCTAAGGGACCCCGGTCCTGGCAGTTGAAGTCTCGAGTGTATAATACACACACACACACCACTCACTGCCCTGACCATCGGCTGACAGGGACTGAGGTGAGGCTGACCAGTCTCTAGTTCCCTGGATTGTCCTTCCCATTTTTAAAGATGGACACTACATTTGACATTTTCCAATCATCCAAGACTTACTGATTGCCATGAGTTTTCAAATATAATGGTCAATGGCTCTGCAATCACATCAGCCAACTCCCTCAGGGTATGTCTACACTGCCACCCTAGTTCGAACTAGGGTGGCTAGTGTAAACATTCAGCTTTCAAATGAAGCCCAGGATTTAAATATCCGGGCTTCATTTTGCATGTTCCAGTGCCGCCATTTTTAAATGCCCCATAGTTCGAACTACCTGCCTGCGGCTACACACGGCATGGACTAGGTAGTTCGAATTAAAGCTCCTAATTCGAACTACCAACGGTACTCCTCCAACGGTAGTTTGAATTAGGAGCTTTAATTCGAACTACCTAGTCCGTGCGTGTAACCGATCAGGCTGGTTCAACTATGGGGCATTTAAAAATGGCGCCAGGCTATGAAAATAAAGCCGGGATATTTAAATCCCGGGCTTCATTTGCAAGTTCGAATGCCTACACTAGCCACCCTAGTTCGAACTAGGGTGGCAGTGTAGACATACCCTCAGCACCCTTGGATGCATTAGATGCGGCCCTATGGATTTGTGTATTTCCAACTTTTCTAAATAGTTCTTAATCATTCTTTCTCCACCAAAGGCTGCCCACCAGCTTCCCATATTGTGTTGCCTAGTGCAGTAGTCTGGGAGCTGACCTTATCTGTGAAGACAGAAGCAAAAACAGCATTGAGTACTTCAGCTTTTCCCACATCATCTGTCATTAGGTTACCTCCTTCATCTAGTAAGGGTCCCACACCTTCCCTAACCACCCTCTTATTGCTAACAGACCTGTAGAAACCTTGCTTTTTACCCTTCACATCCCTTGCGAGCTGCAATTCCAATTGTGCTTTTGCCTTCCTGATAACTCCCCTGCATTCTCGAGCAATATATTTATACTCTTCCCTAGTCATCAGTCCACGTTTCCAATTCTTGTAAGTTTTCTTTTTGTGTTTAAGCTCACAAAGGATTTCATTGCTAAGTCAAGCTGGTCACCTACCATATTTGCTTTTCTTGCTGTACATTGGAATAGTTTGTTCCTGGGCCTTCAATAAGGCTTCTTTAAAATACTGCCAGTTCTCCTGGACTCCTTTCCCCCTCATTTTAGCATCCCAGGGGATCCTGCCCATCAGTTCCCTGAAGGAGTCAAAGGCTGCTTTTCTGAAGTTCAGGGTCTATACTGTGCTGTTCTCCATTCTTCCTTTGGTCAGGATCCTAAAATTGACCATCTCATGATCACTGCTTTCCAGGCTGCCATCACATTTACTTCCCCTACTAATTCCTCCCTGTCTGTGAGCAGCAGGTCAAGCTGTGCATGGCCCTTCATTGGTTCCTTCAGCACTTGCACCAGGGAGTTGTCCCCAACATTCTCCAAAAACTTCCTGTCTGTGTACTACTGTGTTGGTCTCTCAACAGATGTCAGGGTGATTAAAGTTCCCCATGAGAACCAGGGCCTGTGATTTGGAAGTTTCTGTAAGTTGTCTGAAGAAAGCCTCGTCTACCTCATCCTCCTGATCTGTTCTATAGCAGACACCAACCGCAACATCACCCCTGTTGCTCCCACCTCTAAACTTAACCCAAAACCCTCCACAGGCTTTTCTCCTGGATTCTACTGAAGCTCGGAGCAATCATTCTGCTCTCTTACACACAGTGTAACTCCTCCACCTTTTCTCCCCACCTGTCCTTCCTGCACAGTTTATACCCTTACATGACAGTGCTCCAATGTGAGTTGTCCCACCAAGTCTCCATTATTCCAATCAAATCACTGTTCTTTGACTATGCCAGGACTTCTAATTCTTCCTGCTTATTTCCCAGACTTCTTGCATTCATGTACAGACACCTTAGATAATCAGGGATACTCCTCTGTTGCGCCTTCCTGCCTGTGTTTCTTCCTGGTATTCTACTTCCCCACTCACCTCAGGGCTTAGGTCACCATCCCCCAATGAACCTAGTTTAAAGCCTTCCTCACTAGGGTTGCAAACCTGCCTGTGAAGATGCTCTTCCCTCTCTTCATTAGGAGAATCCCATCTCTTCCTAGCAATCCTTGTGCCCAGAATAGCATTCCATAGTTGAAGAATACAAAGCCCTCTCTCCATCACCACCGGCACAGCCATGCATTCACTTCCAAAATTCGATGATCCCTACCTGGACTTTTTCCTTCAACAGGATGAGAATACCATTTGGGCCTCAAACTCCTTGATCCTTCTTCCCAGTGCTACATAATCTGAAGTGACCTGCTCAAGATCATTCTTGGCAGTACTGCTATTTCCTAAATGGAGAAGTAGGGATAGCAGTCCGAAGGCATAATCAGTCTTCTCCCAAATAAAATGAAAGGGCCTCCAAGGTCTGTATTGGGGGGCAAAGTGGCCATGCACTGACCTGGAAGGGGAAGAGCCCCTCCATGAGCCCTCTTGGGCCGAGCCTGACCCCACCCCCTCACATGACCGGAAGTCAGGAGGCATGGCCAGGGCTATAAAAGCCAGCTCAGAAGCTCAGTGGAGAGCCAGCTAGCAGAGGAACCAGATGTCTGCTCTGTGCCCCCAGGTAGAGTAGGAAAACAGAAGTGGCCCAGGGATAGCCATCCACTGATTGGCTAATCCAGAGCCAAGTCAGCATGTTGCGGTCTGGATCCTCATTGACCCAGCAGCAGACCACTCTGCTGTTGTTAGGGCGCTGGGCTGGAACACAGTGGAGTCGGTGGGCCTATGTTCCCCCTCCCACTCAACTGTCAGGTGGCAGTCTCCCCCCTCTCCCACTCCAGGCCAACTGCCTGAGATTGTGGGACCTCTGCCCGAGCAAGAAGACCCAACTATTTCTTTGTTTGCTTTGCTGCCCCACCCTGAACCAGGGCTTGGGCTATGAACTGTAACTAGTGATGGTTTGTTTGTGATGGTTCGGAATCCAGGACCCAGGTGTATTACCCCTGTACCGGACTGATCATCGGCCTGAGACATAGGACTAATGGGGCTCCGTGGACTTAGGCGAAGTGGGTGCCCACTGACCCAGAAGGGAAAGAGCCCCTTTGCGAGCCTCAACCATCTACAGGATCCCTCTAGTTAACAACATTGTGCTTCATTTTTAAAAATAGATCAAAAAAAGTCACTATAATCCTTGTGAAGTCAGTGATTTCAGTCACCCTTTACAAATGAACACTAGCAAGAAAGGATGTTACATATGCATATTTTACTGTGAATACATAAAAGCTGCAAATTTAACATCCATTCTCTCTTCCCAACTGCAAGATGGTGCTTTTCTTTGCCTGTGTAAAGGAGCTCACAGTTTAATAGAACCATAGAATCATAGGACTGGAAGGGAACTTCAGAGGTCATCAAGTCCAGTCCCTTGACTCATGGCAGGAACGAACACAGGACATCCTTGACAGGTATTTGTTTATTTTGCTTTTAAAAATCTCCAGTGATGGAGATTAATTATATTTCTAGTTTTAGCTTAGGCACAGTGTGACAGATCCACTCCAGTGAAACATCAGGAATTCTAACTGGGAAGGTCACCACCAATTCCCCATTCTTCTCTTTAAAACCAGTCTCATGGTCACAGGTCAGAAGCCTCATACCCAAAGTTTGGGGCAGATTTCATCTAAGGTCAGTTAGTGTTGTATCACTGGAATCAGAGGGCCCTGTCCAGAATGGTGACAATCACCCACAACTCCCATTAAAATCATGGATGCTCAACACCCAGTAAGAAGATCATGCCCTAAGTCTGCCTATTGTCATCATTACACCATTGTCTCATCTTGGAAAAAGCTCAAGAGACAATCTGGAATTCTGAGTAAGCCAGAGAGGTGTGAGATATTTTCCCACTGACAGTCATGTTAGTATGCTCTCCTTACTCTTATGTTTAGACTGATAAATGCTATTAAAATAGACTCATAGACTCATAGACTTTAAGGTCAGAAGGGACCATTATGATCATCTAGTCTGACCCCCTGCACAATGCAGGCCACAGAATCTCACCCACCCTCTCCTAGAATAATCCTCTCACCTACATCTCAGATATTGAAGCCTTCAAATAGTTTGAAGACCCCAAGATGCAGAGAATCCTCCAGCTGTGATCTGTACCCCATGCTACAGAGGAAGGCGAAAAACCTCCAGGGCCTCTGCCAATCTACCCTGGAGGAAAAGTCCTTCCCGATCCCAAATATGGCGATCAGCTAAACCCTGAGCATGTGGGCAAGACTCACCAGCCAGACACCCAGAAAGTTCTCTATAGTAATTCCTATCATCCCTCCATTGACCTATTTACCACTGATAATGAATGGTCAATTAGTTACCAAGATCATGTTATCTCATCAAACCATCCCCTTCATAAACCCATCTAGTTTAATCTTGAAGCCAGATAGATCTTTTGCCCCCACTACTTCCCTTGGAAGGCCGTTCCAGAACCTCACTCCTCTGATGGTTAGAAACCTTCGTCTAATCTCAAGTCTAAACTTCCTACTAGCCATCTTATATCCATTTGTTCTTGTGTCCACATTGGTATTGAGCTTAAATAATTCCTCTCCCTCCCTGGTATTTATCCTCTAATATATTTAAAGAGTGCAATCATGTCCCCCCTCAGCCTTCTTTTGGTTAAGGTAAACAAGCCAAGCTCCTTGAGTCTCCTTTCATAAGACAGGTTTTCCATTCCTCAGATCATCCTAGTGGCCCTTCTTTGTACCTGTTCTAGTTTGAATTCATCCTTCTTAAACATGGGAGACCAGAACTGCACACAGTATTCCAAATGGGGTCTCACCAATGCCTTGTATAATGGCACTAACACCTCCTTATCCCTACTGGAAATACCTCGCCTAATACATCCCAAGACCGTATTAGCCTTTTTCATGGCCATGTTACAATGGCGGCTCATAGTCATCCCATAATCAACCAGGACTCGGAGGTCCTTTTCCTCCTCCGTTACTTCCAACTGATGTGTCCCCAGCTTATAACTAAAATTCTTGTTATTAATCCCTAATTGCATAACCTTACACTTCTCTCTATTAAATTTCATCCTATTGCTATCACTCCAATTTACAAGGTCATCCAGATCTTCCTGTATGATATCCTGATCCTTTTCTGAATTGGCAATACCTCCCAACTTTGTATCATCCGCAAATTTTATCAGGACACTTCCACTTTTGGTGCCAAGGTCAGCAATAAAAAGATTAAATAAAATTGGCCCCAAAACTGATCCCTGAGGAACTCTGCTAGTAACCTTCCTCCAACCTGACAGTTCACCTTTCAATATGACCCGCTGTAGTCTCCCCTTTAACCAGTTGCTTATCCACCTCTCAACTTTCATATTAATCCCTATCTTTTCCAATTTAACCAATAATTTCCCATGTGGTACTGTATCAAATGCCTTACTAAAGTCGAGGTAGATTAGATTGACTGCATTTCCTTTATCTAAAAAATCTGTTACTTTCTCAAAAAAGGAGATCAGGTTGGTTTGGCACGATCTACCTTTTGTAAAACCATGTTGTAATTTGTCCCAACTGCCATTAGCCTCAATGTCTCTAACTACTTTCTCCTTCAACATTTTTTCCAAGATCTTGCATACTACAGATGTCAAACTAACAGGCCTATAGTTACCCGAGGGGACATTTAAACATGTCTTTCTTAAAATAATACTGGATAGAAAAACACCATGCTTGTCTGATTGCTTTCACTATGTTGTGTTACACTCTGGTAGATATCATAGGATCTGCTAGTTTAAGCATTACAATTTTCAAAATACTTTTAAAAACTTAGCCAAGAGTAATTGCACTGATTTATTTGCCCTGATGATAGCTATTGTGCAGGCAAATGTAAAATACTTAAACCAATGTATATAGTTTAAGTGGAAATATAAAAACAAGGACTGCAGGAAATTAACATTCTGCCTCACCCAGAAAGTGCAGCAGCCATTTATAAATTGCTTATGGACCCTCAAATATGTTTACTATTTCACATTTTTTATTGACAAACTAGTCTGTCAGACACAATCAGTGAGGTGACAAAAAGTAATCTAGTTTTCTTCCATTGGCTGCCCTCCCTCCAGCTAAGAGTCGCTGAAAGAAGTTTCTAATGAGGGCTGGGTAACTTCTCCTTTCTTTGTTGCCACATACTTTATTATTCCCTAATACAAAGTCTCTCTCATAATTCTTCCCTCTCCCTCTTTCCACTTTGATCACGTTTTTAGCCACTGAGTTGTTCTTTGAACTGAGCCAATTAGCATATAAAGGGTAACTTTTCATTTAAGGGAATTTTAAACAGTATGGATGCTGTGCCCACTGGAAATGAACTTGCTTTCATGGTTTCTTTGCATCGGGACTCCAGCAAAGTGGATGTTGATCAGCAGTGGTTTCAATACCAAAGAGGGGTGTTTTTTTTAATCTACTTGAACAATTGTAACAGTTAGTTTCAAAAGATTCATTTTTTCACCCTATTAGATTTTAATGAGCACTTGATTAAAAATAACACAGCATGATGCTCTTTTTAGATTCACTATATTCTTTATTGTAATGCTCTGTAATTATATATTTTTCTATTTGAAATAATAAGTATTATATTTCTGAAGTCAGCAGAGGAGGAGCTAGACAGACAGAAACAGAGGAAACTAATGAAAACATTGCTGTCTGCTGTGTTCCTTGGCTTCAAAACTGAAACTAACACAAAAGTGAGGTGGAGGGGGGAAGAACCCTTTGAACATTTAAAAGGACAAGAATCATATTCCTTCACCCTACTTTAAAAAACTTTCCAAACTCATATTCATTATCATTTGCATGGCTATCAATCATGATACACAATAAAAACTAATAATTGTGTATGACTGTAGATTTGTAAATTATAAGGGATTATTTTGTCAGGGATAGCAACTTGCCAATTAAACAATGCATAAGGTTAGGCACAAAACTAATTATCACACTCTCTTTGAAGTATGTACTGATGATGATGTGGCAGTGTCTTGATGAAAAGGAACACTCAGTGAAGGGAATCAATTGGATCTTGTATGGAATCAGCTGAATCTGGTACTAAAGTTTCTTCTATCAGAATATGAAGTTATAATGGAAAGAGGGTCAATTGTAGGAACAGAAAGTCCTACTAGAACATCCCTGGACTTCAGTAGTAGACAAGGCTACAACTGGTTCATATGGTATTCCCAGAGAATACTATCAGATAGTTTTATCGTGAATGAAACAGACCCCTTGTAATTTACAAGCTCTCTAGGTGCTAGGGGTATTAATGTATAGTCGTTTAAACAATTAACCAATAAGACTGTATTTATCAATTAATCCTAACACTACCCGCACTCCCCCTCCCAATTGCTGCCTTTGTATTAGATATCATTTAGAGGCAGAGGCAGCAGGAAGGGGGAGGCAGGAGCTGGTGCGCGTGTGGAGCCCACTTTTAAGCCAGCTCCCCATCAGCACTGGATCCCAGAGAACTGCCTGCATCCCCCACCTCTGGGCTGTTGCCTCTGATAGAGGGGGCTCACAGAGGCAGTGGTGGGGGGAGGTGGGAGCTAGGTACCCTGAGCACCAGCTTTGCACAGCCGCCTGCCCCCTGCTGTCCTGCTGCTTTTGCTACAGCAAGAGGGGGGGCATGCAGAAGCCGGTGCATCCCCTGTTTGCAGGGAGCTCAGGCCCCTCCATGGATAAGTGCTGCTGTGGAGCAGTTCTGTCCATGGCAGGCCCGGCTCTCCATGGACAGAGGCTCCTCCATGGAATGGTGAAGCAGCCTCTGTCCACAGGAAACTTGGGCCCCCCACAGCCTCTGTTCGTGAGGAGCTCGGACCCCCTGCTCAGGGCCCTTAAAGCACGGGGCCTGGAGCAGCTGCCCCAAACTGTCCTATGGATGGGACTGTTCTATTTGTAACTGTAGTTCTGGAATGAAACTGCCTAGTAGGGATGTTAGCGAGAGCTGGTCTGTGCAGGGAACCCATTTTTAAGCCAGCTCCCCTCGTGGATCTGCTCCGCCTGCCAACCCATGCTGCTGCCTCTGATATAGAGGCAGCAGCATGGATTGGCAGGGGGCTCCCTGGCAGTGAGGCCGGGAATGCACTGATTGTTGGCCTCGCTCCTGGGAACAATCAAATAATTGTGTAACCAATAAGTTTTGGTGAGGTTACATGAACGATTCAAGTAAATGATATCTAACATCCCAATTAGGTACCAGCTTCACTCCCAGAACTAGTTACAAGTAGAACTGTCCCATGCATAGGTCGGTTCAGGGCAGCTGCTCCAGGCCCCATGCTTTGGAGGGCTCTGTGACAGTTGCTTCAACTGTCCTGTTGACGGGACACATGTGGCCCAGGGGATTACCTAGAGGCCTGGCACAGGGCAGCAGCAGGGGTAGGACAGTAACCTGGCAGCCTGCTTTGCTCCACCACTTAACTGTGATCCCCTTTGCTGTGGTGGTGGATAGTAGAGTGCCCTGTGGCTAGAGTCAGGTTGCTCCGCTGCCATTGTCATGGTGAAGTGGATTGCAATAGCCTAGGAGATGAGTGGCAGAGTGGACCGGGCTGCTGGGTCACAGCCTCCCCAGTAATCCTGTGGCTTCCATTGATCAGGGGAGGGGTTTTGGCCAAGAGATGCAATGGGGGGCAGGTGGGAACGGAGCAAGGGTGCATCATGGGCAAAGGGGTGGAGTTGGGGTGGGGTGGGAGCGGAGCAGGAGTGGGTGCAGGAGGGACCTGTGGCAGGGTGTGAGCATTCCCAAGCTTCACACCCCCTAAGTATTGCCTTGGTTACAAGTCCACACTAGTCTCCAACTTGAAAAGAATGATGATGATTTTCATGTCACTGATCAATTTACATTTCTCATACTATGGCTACGCGTGAAGCAATATCAGAGTATAAAATATTCCAATAAATGCACAAAGATCATTTCAATAAAAGAGTTGCAGGTAACTTATGTGTTGTGTTCCTGTACACAAGAAAGAAATTAGTCAATTTTTGCTAGTGACTCAGAATAGACTTCTTAGCTTTTAAGGCATGCTAAAGTAAAAGCATCCTGCTAGTCCTTTTAACAAAATAAGCTTTTTTGCATACTGAGTGTGAGATGCTGGATCAATTTCCATTTGTAGGTATTCACTGAGCAAATCCAATTTACTGAAACACTGTCCACCACTAGGAGCAGAAAACAGTCTATAATATGAAGTAGTGGGTATTCGTATGCACACAAAACTAGATTCAGTGTCACTCTGGAATCTTACAGATTTATTTGGGGATAAATTTTCATGGGCAAAAACCCACTTCATCAGATGCATCTGATAAAGTGTTTTTTTGCCCATGAAAGCTTATGCCCAAACAATTCTGTTAGGGTACGTCTACACTACAGCGTTATTTCAAAATATCTTAATTCGAAATAGTTAATTCGAAATAAGATATTTTGAAATAACGCATCTACACACAAAATGCAGTTCGAAATAGCATTCTGCTATTTCGAAATACCGCATCCACACTAAGTGGACACTGATTCGCATTTAAGGCTGTCTGGAACCAGGTCAGGCAGGGCATCAGGTCAGGACTTACTATGTGGGGCTGCTGCCTGAGGCTATCTGAGGCCTGTTCTTAAAGGGACACCCTCCTCCCCCCCTCAGGCAGCCGGTTCTCAGGTGTCCCTACTTGCTTGCCTACCTCGATGAGGGACAGCAAAGCATTTATGTCTCTGAGTACTCTGGTTGCCCTCACTCTGGACACCATAGCACTCTGCAACATGGAGCCAGAGCTGCCCCTGGGCACTCTGGTGCTTCTCGTGGACGCGTTGCTACCAGCCTGGCTACACTTTCTGCAGGCTGCCATCCGGGTGGTCCATTGGGGGCTGTCAGTATCCAGGAGGCCCTGTGGGAGAGCTTCCACCCTGAGGAGCTCTAAGAGCCTCCCTGGTCTGCCCCACTGGGGGCTTGTGCTTCATTCCTCCCTCACGTCCTTCCACTTACCCACCCTTCCCCCCAACCCCCCTTCCTGATGTCAAATAAAAAACACATTTTTTTCATAAATACAAACTCTCTTTATTTAACAAAACTGGGAGGGCGGGGGATGAAACTCTGGGGAGACTTGGGAAAGGAGGCGGGAGAGAGGAGGAGAGAGGATTGGAGAGGGGAGGGGGAACCTGGGTGGAGGGAGCTGGAAGGGGGAAGCAAGGGGAAGAAGGGGGAGGGGAAGCTCAGGGCTCAGGGGTGGGGGTCTCACCAGGCCAACTGTCTCCGAGCACAGCGGGTATGGGGGCCTAGACGTCCCCGGGGGGATGGGGAAGAGAGGATGGAGGTTGAGGAGGGTGTGGAGGGAGAAGCAGGAGGGGGAGAAGGAGTGGGAGGAAGAGCGGTAGCTGGGGAGGCAGCAGGCGCTGGAGCAGCACAAGGCAGCACGCTGTGCACCAGGGTCTGCAGGTGTTGGCAGATGGCACAACCCTGGGCAAGCAGCTCCCACTGGGACTCCCAATCTTCTTACACCCAGTGCTCAATGGTGTGGTGCAGGGCTCGCAGGGCCCCCAGGTGCTGCTGTCGGTACCCCTGCAGTGTTCGGGTGGTCCTGCAGAGCCCTCGGGTGCGGAAGCATGTCCCGGGTGGGGTGGTGTGCCCTGCACACGCAGCTGATGCGGCCGTGGAGAAAGAAGAGAAAGGTCAGTTCTCCTGGGGAACACAGTGGGTGAAGCCCAGCCCCCCTCTGTGTGGTGGGGATGACCATGCCATGCACCGTCAGAGCCGATGTGCTTGCACAGAGGCCATATTTGGAATGTCCAGCTATCCCCGGGAGTGGGAGCTGCCCCGAGACCGCACCCATGCGCCTGTGCTGTGTATAGAGTGTGGGGCGGAGATGTCCCCTGCCTCTGTGTAGAGGGGGCTTGTGGAGGGAGGGTGTCCTGCTGTGTCCCGCCCCGGGGTCAGGAGCATGTCATGTCTCTTCACACACTTGTGTGGCTACCAGGCCAAGGCCCCTGTGTGGCAGCCAGCTGGAGCCACCTGCCCAGGGGTGGCATGGCATGTGCTCACATGTGCACAGGTTGCTGAGTGATCCGTGGTAAGCAAGGCCCACGTGCATGGTCCCTGGTCTCCCTCCCTGCCCCCCCGCCCCCAGTAAGGGGACAGTGATGGCACTCACATGTTGTGGCCTCCCCGGATGACCCTGGTGACTCTGCTGCTGGGACGGCTCGGGGGTCCTGGTGGCGTGGCACCCTCTGTCTCGGCTCCTGCGGCTCCTCCTCCACACCCTGGTCAGGGCCCTCTGCTCCCAGATAGTGCCCCCTTGGGTGGCACAGACTGTCCCACCCCCGAGGATGCGGTCCAGGTCACCAAAATAGGGGCAGATGTCTGCCCCTGTTGGGGAGCTGCCCCGTGTGGCCCTGGCATACACCTTCCGTAAATCTTTAATTTTCATGCGCACCTGCTCCTGGGTGCACATGTGCCCTTTAGTGGCCATGGTGGCAGCTATCCGGCCGTAGACAGCTGCGTTCCTCCATCTAGTGTGGAGATCATGGACGTTGGAGGCCTCCCCCCAAACCTCAATGAGGTCCATGATCTCTGTACTAGTCCAGGAAAGTGCCTGCCGTCTCCGGCCCCTAGCTGTCTCCTGGGAGCTGGGGGACTGGGCAGTGGACAGCTGGCTGGCACTGGCTGCCCAGCTCATTGTGAGGCCACTGGGTCAGTGGCAGTGACTGCTGGCAGGCCTGGAGTATACCCCTTTAAGGGCTCTGGGGCTGGGGGAGAGGAGAGGAGTTTTCCTGGTTTGGCCCACAGTGACCACTAGGGGAAACTGGGAAGGGCTGGAGGCCCCCTAATTCGAAATAAGCGTCTACACAGCGCTTATTTCGAATTAGCTATTTTGAATTTGGCATTATTCCTTGTAGAATGAAGTTTACCAAATTCGAAATAAGCGCTCCACCATTTTGAATTAATTTTGAAATAGCAGTTTGACTGTGTAGATGCTAGGAAAGTTAATTCGAAATAACGGCTGTTATTCCAGGAGTGGGTGGGTGAGATTCTGTGGCCTGCGTTGTGCAGCGGGTCAGACTAGATGATCATAATGGTCCCTTCTGACCTTAAAGTCAATGAGGTGCCACAGGACTCCTCATTGTTCTTGCTGATATAAACTAACGTGACTACCCCTCTGATACTCTGAAATTTTTAAGATTTTGAGATGCATTTGTGATGACCTTGATCTTGGTCCAATTCACCTTGAATGTTTGAAATCTTGATCTGCCAAATAATGTTGGATACTTTCCTTCAATCACCTCTCTCTCTCTCTCTCTCTCTCTCTCTCTGTATATACATATACACACACATATATTTCAGAATGTGTCTGTCTGTGTTTCTGTGAGTCCATTTGTTCAAGAACTCCTCCTAAATAGCAGGAGCTAGGACCACCAAATTTGGTATGCAGCTTCCTCTTCTCCTCACTTAAATCAAGGTCAGGGATTGGCTGTGGCAGGAGAACTGGAAGCCCTGGGAAAAGGACAGTTTTCCATAACATGGAAAGGGAGGGGCTGTTGTTCTGAGAGTTGCAACTTGAGAGTAGCCATGGGGGTTCAGCAAGCCTGCAGGGGAGAGCTATCCTGCAGCATCTACACTGGGGGCAGCTGTACCACCAAGGGAATCAACAGCAGGGCTCTGCTATCTTGCCTGCCACCAGAAAAGAAAAGTGGGGTCCCCTTGCCCGGTAGACAGACTCTGCCTTTCCCGCCCCTCCCTCCCAACCCCGGAAGAGGCCAGGGGGCAAGGGAGACAGACCTTCCTGCCCTGGGATCAGTCGGGGGAGGAAAAGAACTCCCTGCTCTAGGAGGAGGGAAAGATCCCTCGCAAACCCCGGGCAGGGCCAGGGAGAGGGAGAGAGCCTCCTCACCATGAGCCAGGCTGGGGGGAGGACAGAGCTGTCCCAGGAGGGGTCAGGGGGAGGGAGAGAAAGTCCCTGCTGGCCTGAGAGGGGCCAGGAGGGAAGGAGAAATTCCCTCTGGCCCCCAGGAACAAGTTGGCAGATGGGGTGCACAGTCCCCACTGACCTGGGCTGTCCCTGAGGAGAAGCCAACGACCACCCGTACTCCCTGCCCTGAGCCCCTCCTCACCACCAACCCTCACTCTCACAAACCCCTGTCTCCAGCCTCCTGCACCCTCCCACATCCCCAAGACCCTTCCCTGAGTCCTGTACCCCCCACACTGCCAGCCCCCTGTGCTGAAGGGTCCAGTAGCACCAGGTAAGCCTGTTAATATAAACATAACACAACTGATTATTCATTTAACTTTCACTTGGGGTATTCCTTTGGGGGGCTAACTTTTACCAACATAAGTCTTCAAAAATTGTGGAAGTTTCTTCCAGAGGTACTTATGATAAAGTCTGGTGATAGAAAAATGCAGAAACCTGTAAAACAGAAACTTCAGTATCAAGCTTCTTTCTTGTAGCAATTTCTTCAATCAAAGAACCCTGATGCCATCTCTTATTCAACCTTCCTACAATGTGTGTAGTGTGTAGTCATTTCCCATTTTGTATGTGTGAAACTCATTGTTCCTTCCTAAGTCAAGTACTTTGCATTTGTCCTTATTGAATTTCACCCTGCTTATCTCAGACCATTTCTCCAGTTTGTCCAGATCACTTTGATTTATAACCCTAACCAACAAGGCACTTGCAACCCCTCCCAGCTTGGTATCATCCACAAACTTTAGAAAACATACTCTCTATGCCATTATCTAGATAATTGATGAAGATAATGGACAGAACATAAGAACATAAGAACATAAGAACGGCCGTACCGGGTCAGACCAAAGGTCCATCTAGCCCAGTATCCTGTCTGCCGACAGTGGCCAGCACCAGGTGCTCCAGAGGGGTGGACCAAAGACAATGATCAAGCGATTTGTCTCCTGCCATCCCTCTCCAGCCTCTGACAAACAGAGGCCAAGGACACCATTTTATCCCCTGGCTAATAGCCTTTATGGACCTAACCTCCATGAAATTATCTAGCTTCTCTTTAAACTCTGTTATATTCCTAGCCTTCACAGCCTCCTCTGGCAAGGAGTTCCACAGGCTGACTACATGCTGTGTGAAGAAGAACTTTCTTTTATTAGTTTTAAACCTGCTACCCATTAATTTCATTTGGTGTCCTCTAGTTCTTCTATTTAGGGAACTAATAAACAGCAGGCTGATCAAAAATTAGCAAAAAAAATCTGTAAAGAAAAAGTATTTTAAAATATAATGCACCACCCCAATGTGGGTAGAAATGTTTTCTTTGTCTTTCAGATAATCAAAAAAGCGCTAATATCAGCTGAAAATTAACTGAAGAAAAAAAAAAAAAACATGGTTCTGTGTCATGACATAATAAGTTTGTGTTCTGTGTTCTGTCCAGATTTGTCTTGTGTGTCTTAATTGTGATATATGTATTTCAAACATTGTTGTGTGTACAGTATTGTTGTTTTAATGAAAGAATAATTTAAGTCCCTTGAATAATCTTAACTTTGTGCTTTACACAGATGGTTTTTTGCTTTTATAATTCTAGTGGAGTTTTAGTAGCAGGCTATGCAGTTTGTACTGTCTGGAATGTAGTGAAATCTGCTCCTCTACCTGCTGTTTTTCCCTTCTCTCCTACCATCGCCAGCTCCTATGCCGTCTCTTTCAAAACTGGCCCTCCTGCAAGACCAAGCCCCAAAATTGGAAAAGCAGGAGTGGAGACTGGCAGGGTGCACCTTGCACCCAGACCACTTGTGGTGCAGCTCTGATGGCCGCATTGTTGCCCCAGTGGTCTTGCTACCTCACCTTGCCTCCGTGCTCCATGGATTGTCGCATGTTGGCAAAAGGGGGAGGATGGTAGCAATCCTTAAAACAAAATTGGTTTGCTCCCAAATTCTCCCAAGCAGCCAAAGATTACTGTCTGGCTTGCCCTGTCTGCCAAGCCCACAACGTGAGTAAACCTGTAAAGACAGTTCCGGCAACCAGACCTCCACCTTTGGGACCATTTCTGAATTTACAGATGGACTTTATTCAATTGCCTAAATGTCAATCCTTTGAATATGTGCTGGTTATTGTTTGTTTGTTTTTGAGATGAGTAGAAGCTTTTCCCTGCAGGAAAGCTGATGCCATCACAGTGGCAAAGAAACTTCTAAATCATTACATCCCATCATGGGGAATACACCTTGTGATCTCCAGTAATAGAGGTACCCACTTTACTGGACAAATTGTTCAAAAACTGGCAAAGTACTACTCTATCAGACAAGCACTGCACTGCGCGTAACACCCAGGAGCAGTAGAGAGACGAAACGGGATT
Organism: Rafetus swinhoei; assembly: GCA_019425775.1. Taxonomy (NCBI): domain Eukaryota; kingdom Metazoa; phylum Chordata; order Testudines; family Trionychidae; genus Rafetus; species Rafetus swinhoei. The sequence continues at coordinate 36,195,362 of CM033440.1, forward strand.
TTAAAGAACGAACTTGCTAACATATGTAAGGACTCTGGCTTAACTTGGGTAGAAGCACTCTCAGTTGCCCTAATGAGCATGAGAGCCACTCCTAATCAGAAAACTGGACTCAGTCCACATGAGATTGCATGTGGCCGACCTATGAGATTGTTAAGCAGCCCCCCAAAAAATTGATCTGGTCCCAAAGCTGATTCCTGAAGAACCCTACTTATTATGGCCTTCCAGCATTACTGTGAACCATTGATTACTACTCTCTGGGAATGGCTGTCCATCACATTGTAATAGCCCTATCTAGGTTGAATTTCCCTACTTTATTTGTAAAATAAATGAAGGTCGAGTGAGACTGTATCAAATGCTTTACTAAAGCCTAAATAAACCACATTTACAGCTTCTATCAGGACTTGCTGACTGGAAGACATCTAACATTTCTGAATAATTTAAACTTGTTCTTTTAACTATTTTTACTTCTGAACCTACTTCAGTTTCTCCAGAATTCACCATGCTAGGCATCCAATCACCATCAACCTTCTCGGTGAAAACCAAAAGAAAGAGGTCATTAAAACCAAAATAAAGAGGTTGTTAAGCACCTCTGCCATTTCCACATTTTCTCTGGAGCCATGGTGGCCCTTATAGAAGATCCTCTCTGCCAATGTTATATTTCTGGAGCCAGGAGAGAAAGAAATAGACAAACAGACACAGAGGTAGCTGATGGAAACACACCTTTTTGCTGTGCTTGCTTTATTGTTTTGGCTACAAAACTGAAACTAACACAAAAATGAGGGTGTACGCTGGAGATCATGGAGAGAGCACACAGCTCCCCTAACATTTAAAGTGACAGGCTATAAGGATATACAATGTTAGAAGCAAAAAATAAACCAGCCACAGTCACCTTTTAAACTCTTTACATCTTTCTATTTCTCACCATTACATGTTACATGTTTTGATTGCAAATAAGACCAATTTTCTACACTAAGACAATCACGGTGTTGACAAAACTAGGTGAAAAATATTTACTGAAATTTTCAGTTGAAATTTGTAGCCACACACTTTATTATTACTGTTAATTTGGGATGGAATAAACTTGTTTTGCTGTAAGACATATAAATACTGAAAAGCCCTTTCACTCTGCTCCACTCTCCATGTGCATACCCCTTGTCTTCTGTTACATGTTCTTTACCATAATAAACAGCTGAAAATATATGGGATTTTAAATAAATACAGGTACATTTATAGAAGGTAAGTATCATTAACATATATTAACATATCATTAACATATCATTAACATATATTAACAGCAGTGTGATGCTGTTGCAAAGAAAGCAAACATGATTCTGGGAAGCATTAACAGGCATGTTGTGAGCAAGACACAAGAAGTCATTCTTCCACTCTACTCTGCGCTGGTTAGGCCTCAGTTGGAGACAGGTCCAGTTCTGGGCACTGCATTTCAAGAAAGATGTGAGAAATTGGAGAGGGCCCAGAGAAGAGCAACAAGAATGATTAAAGGTCTAGAGAACATGACCTATGAGGGAAGACTGAAGGAATTGGGTTTGTTTAGTTTAGAAAAGAGAAGATTGAGGGGGGACATGATAGCAGTTTTCAGATATCTAAAAGGGTGTCATAAGGAGGAGGGAGAAAACTTGTTCATCTTGGCCTCTGAGGATAGAACAAGAAGCAATGGGCTTAAACTGCAGCAAGTGAGGTTTAGGTTGGACATTAGGAAAAAGTTCCTAACTGTCAGGGTAGTCAGACACCAGAATAAATTGCCCAGGGAGGTTGTGGAATCTCCATCTCTGGAGATATGTAAGAGTAGGTTAGATAAATGTCTATCAGGGATGGTCTAGGCAGTATTTGGTCCTGCCATGAGGGCAGGGGACTGGACTCGATGACCTCTCAAGGTCCCTTCCAGTCCTAGTATTCTATGATTCTATGATATGTAGACTAATAATTTGTGATTTGCCAAAAAGATGCTCTGGTCTAGGCCTATAAGGTACAGATCCAGCAGTAAAAAATGGATATTCCTTTTCATTATTTTATAAATGTGGAATTACAGATTACATGTTCAGTACACACAGCTAAAGAATACATGAGATGGAGGTTATGTCTAGTCAGATTTAAAAGTCCTCAAAACAGTGTGAGAAGGGCTGAGTGGTATCCACTAATCTCAATAGCATGCAACATAGTAAGACAAACAATTGCCTCAGGCTAGAATTATAATATATTACAACATAAATAAATCAGTCTCTTATTTATGAACAACTCAGTAATGCTCCATTTAAATCAATAGTAAATCTTACATTGATTATAATGAGTTTATGATCATTCTCACAAAGCTTTCCCCTCTTTCTCTATCACGACCATCCTACCAGTGTTTCAAGATGGATATGCTGGCTTTATCAAAAGGGTATGTCTACACAGTAGTGTTATTTCGGAAATAACATAGCCCGCGTCTACACTGCAAGCAGTTATTTTGACATAATGTCAAAATAATGTTGAGCTGGAGGACTTCTTACTCCAACTCTGGTAACCCTCATTTTATGAGGATAAGGGAAATTGGAGTAAGAGTGCTCTTTCTTGGCTTTCCTGCTGTGTAGACAGTGCCAAAAGCCGAAATAAGCTATTTCGACTTAAGCTACACATTTATGTAGCTCAACTTGCGTAGTTTATTTTGGCTTAAGCCCTGCTGTGTAGACATGCTCCTAGGCTCAACTCACTCATTTGATTGATTTGTACTACATTCCCAACATTAGACCTTGTCTCTCTGCTCATGCTGTCGAAATTTGATCATCTCATGTCTTGATAATTCATGGCCTTGATGCTTCCAACCGTGGTCCTTCTCAAGTCAATTCAAAATTCTGCAACGATCTTTATGTCTCACTACCTGTTAACTCATTGTCCCTCTTTAAATCCCTTCATTGTCTCCCCCTATTCTACCATATCCAACACAAACTTCTTTTGATTGCTGTCAAAGCCCTCCGCAATGTAGTCTTTACCCACTATCTTAGTGCAAGATTGACTACTGCCTTCATATAACCAATAATGCCTCCTCTATCTGCTCAATAGGAGAGGGCATTCTAATAATTTTAAAATTATTTTAAAAGTTAACATATTTTTAAAGAGTCTTATTTTAAAGGTATTTGTCTGAAATATTTTTACTAGTGCTCAAAATCCTTCTGAGTTAGGAAAGGTAGTAATACTGAACTTTATTGCTTTTTATATATTATAACTGTTACCATGGTTGCTCTCTACAGTCAGTGCATGCCCTATTTTAAACAAAACAAACAAACAAAACATGTATACATTTGTTAACTGCTTTTGTTCTAATTTTCCATTCTGATCAGTAATGCGTGATAGGCTCTACACGCAAAATCCAAAATATTTTAATCCAAAATATTATGTATCAGTTCCCTTTTCTTGCTAAAACTAACACTATTTTGGAAGAGTATGTGTGAAACATAGTTTTTGGAATGGTGGTATCTGTTAGGCTACTACTGTACATTACATGATTAATGTACTTCTTCTGCAGTGGAAAATGAAGATGACTTTTCTTTAAAATAACACTACAAATGACTCTTAGCAGCATGAAACACTTCAGTTTCCATAAAAAATGCTGTCAACATTATCTCTTGTAAACATATGTAAGTAAGAAGAGCCGTTTTCATGGTTATAGTACTGCAAATGCAAATCCAGAAAAAAACTTGTCATGTTGTTTCATAAATTGATGTGATAGAACCGTTCTATAATTTGTTAATTAAATTAAAGCTATCTTCTGGTAACATGTTCTTTATCAGAACTCTGCTACTTTTAAAGAAGGCATTAACATACAACTCTATAACTGATAGTATAGTCCAATCCCGCCACGTGCTGAGTCCCCTCACTGACATTATAAATTAAACTGATGACAGTGTTCAGTGGGAGTTGACTCAGATTGTTCCAGGATTGGTCTTATAAGAAACATTGTGTCTCACTTTCTTTGGTATTCTGAGTATGATTTTATTGTTAAGAAGAAGTATCAACAGCTTTGATGATCCTTTTGAATATGGGCCTTTCAGACTATTTTTTAAAACTATGCAATAAAACTACAAACTGTTGAAAACGCAAGACTTTAAAGAATTATTTAATTATATTGTATGAAAATAATGAAATCTATGAACAAATCTTTTAAATGCTAGCTCTTGATCCTTCAAAAGAAAGCTGATATGATATCCCAGGTCATATTAAATGTGCTATATTGCAATACACAGATCACATTACAATATAATTCCCACATTAGAATACTACTGTCATCTTCATTGAGGATAATTATGCCCTTAATAGGTTATCCACCACTAGCACTGTTAATTTACTGCATGAGTCGGCATGGAAATTATTTAATACCAATAGGTGTAGGAAAAACAATTTCCTAATGGGTGAACCATATGCCTCAGTCACTGTAAATGAACAGTAAATTAGTCTCAGTGGAATCCAAAATTCAATATAGATAAGAACATGAAATGTTTAAAACAGTAGGTAATGGTGAGAGCAATTAGACATTAGCATGAGTAAAGCACTTTCACTGTATAACTAACAAATTTTACATGATAGTTAATGAGAACGTTGTATTTGGTCCATATGATTAACCTCTTGCTGTTCAATTGTCTACAGCCCACACTGTGGTGCTAAAACAATTGGCATCACGAATACTCTTATATCACATTATGTGTCAATTTCTCACAAAGAGAGGCTAATATGAAAGTTTTCACATTTTTCATGTTTACATATGGTTTTTTATGCTATTTTGAATATATTATTTGAATTCAAAGAAAGTGCTTTGGGAAAGACAGAACACTGGGTATGTAAAGGTTACAGTAAGGAGAGTGGCATAAGATATATCATTTAAAGAACCTGTGAAAACATGAGTAGTGTCGAATCCAGTGATATCCAGTCTGAGGCTCTAAGGCTGCATATGTTTTGAATGTAATTCACAAACTTGATCATCATGTAGTTCTGCCAGCCATACATGAGTCAGCCCTGGTGTACTGAGCAAAGGGAATTCAGGTTTCTTTCCCATATCTTCAAAGGAAGCTGAACAAGAGGAGAATAACTAATGAAGAAAGCAAGAGAGGTGGAGGTGCTGAAAGTAGGAGTATAAAAGTGTTAGTGTTGCTAAGAACTACAAACCAACATCTAACTGATGGAGTGACACTATGTTCCTGGCATTGCATTAGTAGTACATAATGATGATGAACTGCAATAATGCAATGTCATATCATGCTCAAAGGTGAAAATAAGCCAGTGTACCCCAGTGGAATGCACCAGAACCCCCCACCCTCTGCCCTGAGCCTATGACCCCCAACCGCCTACCCTAAATCTTACAACCCACCCAAACTCTGCCTCCCTACCTTGAACTCCCTATGCTCTCCCAACTTCCTGCACGCAGGGCGTCCAGGGCCTAGACTCAAATTCTCCCTCTCAGAGGCTATGTCTAGACTGCATTGCTTTTCTGGGATACCAGAGGTATTCCAGAAAAGCAACGCCACATCCAAGGAATGCGTCTGCTTTTCCAAAAAATTTTTTGAAAAAGCGGACGCGCTCTTTCACCATCCCTGTAAACCTTGTTCTACGAGGCATAAGGAATGTGTTGAAAGAGCACTTTGTTTCCTAAATTTGGCACCATGTAGATGCGCCAAATTTAAAAAAAGCGTCTTTCAAAAGTAAATCGGAAAAAGATAAGCAATTTGGGTACTGCATACTGCGTATCTTTTTCCAATTTAATGCTGCAGTCTAGACGTAGCCTGAGTTTAGTTCAGGGGGATGGAAATGGGCTTTATGGGATAATAAATAGGCAGAGGCCAGGAATGAGAGTCCCAGATTCGATGGTGCGCCCAAGATCGGGACACTGATGCTGTTGCATAGATGCTGCCAGCTAACTGCAGTTGTTGCAACAACTTCAGGAATCTGAGGGTGAGGGGCCTGGATTCTAGGGGAGGTCCAGCATAGGCATGAGTTTGGGAGTCGGGAGACACTTAGAGCAGACTCACTACACAATGGGGTGGGGAGCAGTGGTGTGGATAAGCCCCTGGGCACATTTTGACACACCAGTCATTAAGACATATAACCTCCTGGAACAGAGTTGAGATTCTGGGAGGTGCTCTGGGGGAACAGGGCATGGAGGATGCCTAGTCAGCCCATCCTGAGTACCATTATTCTGGGGTGATTGACCCAATGAGAATTCACCTTCTCAATATGACTAAAGATAAAGTGAAGAGAGGGGAATATGTGGACATATTATCCCTGCTGCACAGGGAGATGTTGACAGAAAGTAAGCTGTGACACAGCAAACAGAATAAAGGATTGCCTAAGCACCCTAGCGGGCCTAGAACCTCAGAAAATTGGGAGCTTCATGGGGTAGCCGAGTTAGTCTGTACAGGATAAACTTAAAAAACAACAAATAGTCTGGTAGCATTTTAAAGATTAACAAAACATGTTGGTATCATGAGCTTCCATGGGCACAGCCCACTTCTTCAGATGACCAGAGTGTTGGATGTCCAGAACTAAAATAAAGAGGAAAAGGGGGGGGGAGGAAAAAATTGGGAGTGGGTGAGGTGGGGGACAAGAAGAGGCAGTGGGTATAAAAATATCAAGGGGAAAGCTGAGCTGGAATGTAACAGGAAAAACAAATAGTCTATAAGCACCTAAAGACTGGATAGTCAAAATAGGCAGATAAGAACTATTAGTAGGCAATTAGAGAGGAAGAGTATTAACGGCAGATACTATTCAGAAAAAGAACCATTGGCACCTTCATTGTTTGGTAGGCTGATAATGTCCCAGCCATCCAGTATCTTTATTTAAACCATTAGCATGAATATCAAACTTGTGAATGAATTGTAGTTCCAGTCCTTCACTGTGTATTTGGCTGGTGGAATTGGTCTGTAACAAAACAGAAAATTGGGAGGCTGCCATCCTTATCTATGCAGGTGTTATAGTACAGGCACACCTGGAGAAATCCCAGCCTAGTTTAAGTAGATAGATATAATCAGGCAGTATGTGTGTGTGTATGTCCTGATTTGCTTACAATGAGTAGTTTGAATTAAAGTCAGCAGCACAAACTGGGATATAGGCAAACATACCTCATCAGATGCTGTGGTTAGAGAGGATGGCTCCACAGGAACCATGTGTTCACATGGAAGTGGCCCATTCCTTCCACAGCAAGATCAGGAGGGAACAGTGGAGGTTTGGGGCTTCTATGGTTAGAACAGCAGGGAGCCAATTTTCTTATAGCCCACCTTAACCCTCCTATCAGGGGAGTGAATGGTAAGGTCCTGGCAATAGATTTACTGAAAGGACATGGATGGAAAAAGAGGGGGAGCCTCTGGGAAGTTATGGAATAAACAGGGAGTTACCTGACTATACAATTTTATCAGCTGGATCATCCCAGACATCTGATAATAAAGTTGCAGCCTGATTAAATCCATATCTAGTGTCTCCTGTCCTTCTTTTGGTATAGCTGGACAAATAAAGCACAGAAAATACTAAGGAAAATGTTGTTTTATGGAAAAGCGTAAGGCAAGCTGTAAAAATGGTCCTTCTTCCTAGAGATAAAATATTGCACTTATTTGCAAAGTACTTATTTTTTAATTTAAGGAAGATATGAGATTCCTCCGCCTATGCATGCAGGTAAAAAAGGTTCTTTTAAAAATCAAGTTAGCTGAATGATTGAAAAGCTCTCTCAACACCTATGTAGATGCATTTTAACACCTTTTTAGTCACACTAATGCTTTGGTTACAACATGAGCAAATTTGATTAAAAAAACACCTTTCTTACCCAAACATCTTGAGAGTTCATTGTCAAAATGTAAGCTCAGAGAGACACAACAGAGTGACTATTGATCTTTTCTCTATTTGGAGTATTAAACCATAGAAAAATGGAGATTTCTAGTCTTGATTGTGAAATGGGTGACTGCTATATAAAATTAAAATAAATAAATTAAAGATAGAAAATGTCAGCGTTAACATTGTTCCCAGATACAAATGGAGATAAAGTGTGACAAAGACAAACAAAAACAATGTGCATATATGTAATACTTGACAAAATCTATAGGACCAATAGGCAAGTAGGCAGGAGTGATAAGGGCTGAGTAAGGGAGGAGATGGTAGAGTCCACCTTCTCAACATAAACAATTATCATTTTTTTACATTTAAAAAAAAATAACCAAATAAGCAAAATGTTAGAATTCTGGTAAATAATAGTAAAAGCCATGGAACTAACAAGCCAACAACAATTTAGTCATTTTGTTTTGTTGCAAAGTCCTTTTCCCTTTTGTAGTCGCGTTGAAATTACTGGAATCATTCACAAGCTAAAATACTCCTCATAGTGAGGGGGTAAGGAAGACAGAATTGGGTCTATAGATTATAAAATCGTCCAGGCATGTACTTTGTCGTGTGTCAAAGACTCACAGAAAAATATTTTTTTCCCAAAACTGAACAAGGAACTATTAGAACAGGAAAGACCTTTTTTTTTTTGACCTCAGCTACTCTTTCTTTTTCATGTTCTGCTTTACTATACGTCTTCTGCTTAGAACTTCCTCCAGCTCAGCTACTGCAGCTCCAAAAACATAGCGTAGGCTACATCTACACTGCAGGCTTCTTGTGCAAGAACTTTTTTGCGGAAGAGATTTTACGCAAAAAGTTCTTGTGCAAGAGCTCGTCCACACTGCCATGTGCTTTTGCGCAAGAGATGTGCTTTTGCGCAAGAGAGCGTCCACACTGCCATGGACGCTCTTGTGCAAGAAAGCTCTGATGGCCATTCTGTGAATAGCCATCAGAGCACCTGTCCTTTTTCCAATAGGGGTTTCTTGCACAAGAAATCCCTGTTGTCAGTCCACACATGCCTTTTTGCACAAGAGCTCTTGCATAAAAAGGCTTATTCCTCATAGAAAGAGGAATAACTCTTGCGCAAAAAGCCCAGTCTTTTGACGATCTACTGTACTTTTTCTTGCACAAAAACATGCAACAAAAACTTGCACAAAAACATAGTGTGGATGCTCTGTGAGTTTTTGCGCAAAAACTCTGCAGTGAAGACGTAGCCATAATCTTGTAAAAAGACACCATGGAAACTTTAGGATCCCTATATACATTAACACTAACAACAACATTGTGCAGTTGTTTGTTGATGTAGAAATAGCCTTTCTTGCTGCAATGCCAAATCAGCCTCAGTGATGTAAATTTAAGAGCAGCAGCAAATATGAAGTTACTTATTCTAGAGGAAAATATAACACTGTGTTGCTTGAGACTACTAGTAATGTTCTGGTTATTGCTGGCTGTTGAGAGATGCCAAAGTCAACATCATCTCTCTACTTCCATATCTAGAATATCTGAGAGACTGAACAGGAAAGACCTACATAAGTGGTTGCAACCAGGAGGAATTTTTAAAAATCAGATAAGAAGGGAGGAAAAAAAAAGAAAGAAAACTCCACAAATAACAGAAAATTGACCTTTGCTAGTGCCTGTGGATGTACAATATATATCCAGCCTAGTGACACTGATGGTACAAGGACATCCTATTAAAATCCAAAGTCCTTCATTATATAGACCTATCCTCTGACTGTGCACTGTCTGACATTTTCTGTGCTTACTTCTCCTGTTATCTTCATTCCTCCCTTGCTGATTTTCAGCACTTGAAAATGCTATTTTGGGTGTTTTTTATGCTCACGGCATGTGTTTCCCTTTCTTCTTCTTTTGCTGACATACATCAGTGTGGAGAAAAGCTTGCATCACACTTTCCAATGAAAGCCTGCTTTGAATGCAGCAGTGAGGCAGGGCTTTTGCTTGGTCTTTTTACTTCTGTATCATAATAGTTGAGCATCCGAGGTAACCCCCCAAGATCACCAATTCCAATCCCCCACAGCTGCTGCATGTTTTCACAGACAGTTCTCCCCTTTCAGCATCTGCAGCATGACTGGCTTCCATGCTTGAAGCAACTTGACATTTTCTAGCATTTTGCTTTGACTTTTGCTCAGCCTTCAACATGACTATAAGAGCTAAAGTTATGAGCCTGGAGGAAAATAATTTGTTGCAGACAGCTTGCTGCAGATCTCTTGCTTGTATGTTCACAGATTTTATTCACAAGGGAGATAATGGGGTATATGTTAACATTCTTCACTAGTGAATGATGTAGAATAGGGATGCACAATAATGTTTGATGGGGGGGCACTCCAAGAATTTGGAAAGTGGTCAAGGGCCACACTCTTTTATGTTATTAATAGAGGAGGTGCAATGTCTAGGATGGAGGTTGGGTGCAGAAGAGAGCTTGAGGTAAGGAATTGGGGTGCAGGAGGGGATATAAGGTCTGGGAGGGGAGTTTGAGTGAAGGAGGTGGTTGTGACCTGGGGTAAGGCACTGGGATGCAGGAGGGGGTGTAAGGTTTGGGTTGTGACCTAGGGCAGAGGATTGGGGTACAGGGTCTGGGAGGTGGGATGGGTGCAGGGGGGACAGAAGGTTTGGGTTATGTGGGGTAGATGGGCTGGAGTGAGCAGGCAGAGAGTTGGGGGGATGGAGGGGCTGGGGTACCAGAGGCAGGCTATGGCTGGGACACTTTCCTGGGTGGCTTCTGGCCAGCAGCCCAGCAGGTGTCTCAGGAAGGCTCTCTGCCTGCCCTGCTCCAACCCCAGAAACAGGGGCCGTATGAGTCTGAGAATAACTAGGAAGTGTGTAAGGGGTACTTTATGTGCTGCCTGTGCCTCACACAGGCAGTTCCCATTGGCCAGTTGTGCTGGGAAGCCTCTCCTCCCTCCCTCCTTCTCCGGGCTCACAGCTGTTGAAAGGCAAATGGCCTGGCATCCACTTTTCAGAGTGGTGTGCAGGGGGCAGGGAGACAGACAGACAGGGAACGTGTCTCAGGCTCCTCACTACCTCCACGGGTCGGATCCAGTGGCTTAGCAGACTGGATCCAGACTATGGGCCATTTATTGCTCTGCCCTGTTGTAGAGGAATATACTTTCTCTGGCTGGGACAAAGCCAAGAGAAGTTTAACAAAGCAAAGCAATCAATAATAAGCCAGTCACCATTTCTTAGCTTTATTTTCCAATTATTTGAATCTGTTCCTTAAAAATATACATAAGAAATATATATAATTAGGTTTACACTTCATAGCTTCTGAAGGGTAAACTCATTGCACACAACAGGAACTCCCTGTGTTCTTCCATCCTGCCCCACAAATGTTATCCTTCATCACTCTCTATTTCATGGGTTCCCTGCACCCCTCCCTTTCATACCAGAGACTATGTGTGTCTCTTATTCTCCCCTCTACCACATGCCAGGAACTATCTGTGCCCCCTTCCCTCATTTCTCCTTTTCGCCCATTCTCTACATCGCAGAAGCTCTCTGTATTCCCTCTTCTTCCCTCTATACTATAATCCCCAATTATACCTCACTGCCTGAGGCTCTGGGTTTCCCCTATGTTCCCCTCCCTGCCTACAGTTGTCCCGCATTCTTCTTCTCATGTCAAGACTTCTGCATGCTCTCTCTTCTCCCAGTTTCTCCCTCTCCCCCATACTGTAGTTCCCCATGTCATCTTCTAAACCTGGCAGAGGCTCTGTGTGCATCCCATTCTTCCCACTGACAAGTATATCTGCGTTTTAAAGAGTGCCATAATTTAAAGCAACCTGTAACTATAACCTGAAGTTAAGAACAGCATCTTTAGAAAATATCCAGAAAAGCTTCGGCAAAGTCTGACTCTCCAATTTTGAGTTGTAAAATGCAATATTGATTAGCTAGACCTATATTATCCAGTCATGCAAATGTATTTAGTTGTTCAAGAAACAATTTATGATCTTAATATATTCATGCAGCCCTGTGTTCAATCTGAATTTATTAGTCAAACTTAGAATAAATATATTAGTACATGTATTTGTTACATTAACATAAATTATTTAAACACATTAATATATCATAATTAATTTATAAGGAACTGTATATATTCATCTGACAAGAGTAAAATTGAATAAAATATTCATATCAATACAATTATTAATCTATTAAGCATTTAAACTGAAAACAATTATTCACTTATTTATAAAATATAAAAGAAAATAAAAACCAAAAGCAGAGTAAAGCAGTGAGAAGCTGATAACAAACTAGCAAATGAAAGCTTCAGAGGGGTAGCTGAGTTAGTTAATTGACTATTTTTTCCCCTTCCTTTCCCCCCATCCCCTATTTATTTTTGGATCTGGACTTTTATACTCCATTCATCTGAAGAAGTGGGTTGTACCAATGAAAGCTCATGATACCATCTACATATTCTGTTAGTCTTTAAGGTGCCGCTAGACTATTAGTTGTTTTTCAAGTTTTTCCTGGCAAATGAAAATTATTCTACCATTTTCAGAATAAACCAAGACAGAAAATTGTATCTTGCTTGCAAAAGGTATAGAAACACATAAATTACTCAGACCTTAAAGTGGTCAGGCACCATTGTGATGAGTTAGACTAGACCAATGTTCAAGCACTCTGTTAATTTATGGTATATAATTTCAGAAATACAGCAGAAAAACTATTCTAGTGACAAGTGGAATTATGAATGCTATGTCTGTCATCTGGGTGGCTTGAGACTAGAAAAGACTTAGACAATTAAAAAATTCCCCTTCCAACCTTCTGTATTCAGTGAGAGATTTTAAATAGGACCCTTCTAGTCTGCAGCAGATAAACTGAGCCCTGGTCTACACTAGGGAGTCATTTTGAAATAAGCCTCTTTAGGTCAAATTAATAAGCAGAGTGTCCAAGCCCGTTATTCCAAAATAAGAGGCTGGTTATTTTGAAATCTGTACTCCTGCTTTCCTCGGAGAATAACACTAATTTCAAAATAGTTATTTTGAAATAGTGTTAGTGTGGATGCTCTGCTGCTGCTAATGCAAAATAATTGGCCTCCAGATGCCTCTCACATCTGCAGTTCTGACTGGTCTGGCCACACCTGGCATCTCTACTGCTCCCCTTCTCCTGCAGAGCTTAAACATCCAAGCAGCAGGAGAAGGGCTTCTCACGCACTGGAGATCAGTGAGAGCCATGTGTGAGACAGCAGCAAGTGAGGGAGCTGTGACAGACCCCAATGAGCCCTCAGAGCCTTCCATGGCTGCCAGCACTCCTGCTGCTCCCTTGGCTGCAACTGGCCAGGGATGCAGGAGGGCTCTGGCTTGGAATGGTGCAGGGATCCTGGATCTCATTGATGTCTGTGGGAAGGAGACCACCCTCCAGGATCTCCACACCAGAAAGAGAAATGTGAAGGTCCACAGCTGGATCACCACCAGCCTAGCCGACAAAGGCCACAACCGGACCCTGGACCAGGTCCACATGAAGTTTAAGAAGCTCCAGCAGGCCTACCATAGAGCCAGGGAGTAGAGCGGATGTTCTTGGGCAACACCGCACAGCTGCTACTACTTCCAGCATCTGGATGCCATCCTGGGAGGAGGGCTGGTCACCTCCCCATCCCCCCCACCATCATTGTGGACTCCGGAGAGGACACACCCAGTGTCAGCCTCCAGGAGGGCAGGATGGTGGACAAGGAGGAGGAGGAGGAGAAGAAGGAGGAAGAGAAGCAGGACAGCCATGCGACCATGCCCACCATCCTGGACCTACTCCTCACCTTGGAGCCAGTCCCCGCTCCCAGGCTATCTCCCAGGCTTCAGATGAACCCAAGGAAGGCACTTCAGATGAGTTCTATAACTCCCTATATACACGCAGAGGCAGGTGGCGGGCTGCGAGGGTCTGAATACTCCTCTCTTGGCCTACTAGGCCTGGGGGGCCGCACAACAGCCCATGCACATGGGTGCACATGAAGCATCAGTCTGGAGCACTCAGCCCCATGATGCTATCACACAGGAACCCATTGGTCCTTCTCACAAGTTTCCTGGAGAGGCCTACCTTACTCCAGCCTCCATGGTGGGAAACTTTCCCACGAAAAGCGACCACTAAGAAGTCTGGGGTCATGGAACCACACAGCTGTGCCACACATGGCACAGAGTTATGTCCTCCCCCATATGGTATATGGTGTCATTCATGGAGCAGGCCACCAGCAACTTTCTCTTCCTTCCCCAAAGCTTCTAGTACTAGCCCACCCAGAACCGGGGTCCCAGAACATTGGGCGGTGAGACCACTCGTGCAGCCAAAGCCTCCTGACCATTCGGAAGTAGGCACCAGTCCAAGTTCTTTCCCCAGTCTCTCCCCTGTTGTATATCCCACCCCAATAAACAGTCCTGTTGTTTCAGAAAAGAAGATTTTATTATTTGCTCTGCAGGGGAAGGGAGAAGGAGGAAAGGGAGGACAGGGGAAGAGAGGGGTGGAGGAGGAAAGGCACACACAGGAAATACAAGGACCTATTGTGGAGAGGCACGGGGGAGAGTCTCACAACTAGCCTTGCACAGAACATCCCTGATGAGCACAGTCCCTTGATGTGCTCTCCTGATGGTGCCGGTGTCTGGATGCTTGAATTCCCTGGCCAGCCCTTCAGCCTCTGCCCCCAACTCTGGCAGAAAAGTCTCCCCCTTGTTCCCGCAAAGGTTGTGGAGCACACAACTGGATGACGCCAAAAAAGGGATGTTGTGCTCGCAGAGGTCCAGGCAGGTGAGGAGACTCCTGAAACCCCCCTTTAAACAGCTGAATGCCCACTCCACGACCATGCAGCATCCACTCAGTCTGGCGTTGAAGTGCTCCTTGGTGAGGTCCAGGCTGCTCGTGTAGGGCTTCATGAGCCAGGGGAACAAGCGTTAGGCTGCATCACCTAGGATTACTATGGGCACGTTCACCTCCCCAACTCTGATGGTGTGGTCGGAGAAAAAAGTGCCAGCATGCATCTTTTGGATCAGGCAGGAGTTCTGGAAAATGCGGGCTTTGTGCGCCTTTCCTGACCAGCTGACATTGATGTCAGTGAAAGGTCCCTTGTAATCCACGAAGGCCTGCCACACCATAGAGAAATACCCCTTCTTGTTTATATAGTCCGAGACATGATGGTCGGGGGCCAGGATGGGGATGTGCATGCTGTCTGTGGCCCCCCACCACTGGGGAAGCCCACAGTGGCAAAGCCATCGACGATGGTGTCCACATTCCCCAGAGTGATGACCCTCTGTAGCAGCACCTGGTTGATGGCCTTCAATACCTGCAGGAGTACGGCCCTGACTATGGATTTTCCCACACTGAACTAGTTCCCAACATGATGGAGTGGTAGCTGTCTGGCCTGGCGAGCTTCCATTGGGTGATGGCTACGCGCTTCTGCACGGGAATTGCAGGTTGCATGCATGTGTTCTGTTGCCTGGGGGCAGGGGAAAGCCAATCCCAGAGATATAGGCAGGTGGCCTTTCACATGCTGCTGGTCATCCCATTCCTGCAGGACGATGCGGTCCCACCAGTCCGAGCTCATCTCCCACAGCCAGAAGTAGTGTTCTGCAGTATCCAGGAGATTGAGCGGCATATGCAGCAGCAGAAGTGCCAGGACCTGGGTGAGCAGGGCCTGCGGTCCTGCTGGTCCTGGTCTTCATCTTACTGGAGCAACATGTGGGCAGTTTGGAAGTACTGCTCCATGAGATGCAGCACAAGGCCCATGAGCGTGGCACTGCTTTGCAGCAGCTCTGGCTTCATGCTGTGAGTGCTGTGGGTCCGCAAGGCCAACCAGAGCATGAGAAGGCACATGCCCACTACGTCTTTTTTGTTTCCCGCGAGGGGGGAGGCACTGGAGGAGTGGCTTGTGAGATGCGTCCATAAAGAGGAGCCCCTGAAAGCATGCGTCAAAGCTTGCCTGACCAAGCAGCCACAGGAAGTCTCTGCCCTCCTGGTGTCCTCCCCAGAGTGCTTCTCTGTGCTCTAAGTCAGAGGCAGGCTCCAATCAGTGTGTAGCCTATATCAAAATAATCCTGACTAATTTTGATGCTTCCCCATAGTGGGGACACACTATTTTGATTTTGTTAAATTGGGAGTTATTTTGTCGAATTTAGTTATTTTGAAATAATATCCTAGTATAGACATGCCCTGAGACGCAAAAGGAATAATTCTTCTGACAAGAGTCCACAGCCTTCATGAGGCTAAGCTTATCTCTTATAGAAGTTCTTTGTATAAACACAATTATAGAATTTATTAAATGAAAATAAAAAAGAGCTATAGACATTAAATGGATTTATAGAAATAACTGTACAACTTTGTAGAAGTTAGTTGTCTACCAAAAGAAAATAAAACAGTTATAAGATGTTTTAAAATCTAAGTCTCTTCTATGGAATTCTATAGGTTGGTTACAAAGTTATATAGAACATTTTTTTTAATTCTAAATTAAATTCTGCTGTACATTTCCAAAAGAAGAGGTTGTTGCCATGACCATCTTTCCTCACCAGTGGCAGGGTTGATGCCTTGGCCTTTGTGCTGTATTGCACTTCTAGAATAGCAAATCCTTAAATAGTTGTAGTGCCATTATGTATCTGTTTATGCTGTGCTTCATTAAATGCTGCAATTCCATGTGTACAAGTATTCCATTTTGTGAGCAGTTCTGGAAGTGGTAGCTTAATTTTCAGCAAAGGGAACAGTACAGGTTGAATCTCTTTAGTCTGGCACCCTTGGAATCTGATCGGTGCTGAAACAGAATTTGCCAGACCATGGGAGGTCAGTATTGTGTAGCAGCATTACCAACACTTCCACTGCTTGCTGGGCTCTTGGAAGACATTTAGGGGCAAATTGGAGCTAAATAACAGCACAGAACATAGCCAGGACAGGTGGCTATAAACAATCTTAATGGGACTGTGGGAAACTTGGCCACACACAGGATAAGTGGACATTCAACTAACTGAAATCATGACAGACCACAGATATTGCTGGATAAGAGAGAGCTGGACTAGGGAGCTTCAACTTATACAAATGGCAAGAGATTACTGTGTTACTAATAAACCAGTAGCTATAAATAAGAAGGATAAACTTTAAAAAAATATTAAACTACTTTGATTTAGAATATGGTTATATTAACCTACTGTTTTCATAATTCAAAATGTGGTACTTAATATTACCCTAGGATTGGTCTCTTCCAGCCCCATCCATAAGATACAAAGAATCTTCTCAGGATTGTGTGAAACTGAATTAATTATTCAATGAGTACTACTAATACATAAGAACAATCTGTAATTAATTATCCATTGTGGACTAGGTTGTACATAAATAACGTTATGATTTAGTCATGGGTATTTTTAGTAAAAGTCCTGGACAGGTCATGGAGAATAAACAAAAATCCATGGCCCATGATCAGTGTTCCCCCTAATGTTATCCACCCCTGAGTAGAATGAATTTTCTTATGTGCACCAATGTGGAAGTGATGTGTGTCATGGAGGTGATGTGCAACACATCACCTTCATATTGGTGCACATAACAAAATTCATATGGTGGGGTTAGGCAAGGGGTGCTGAGTGTGGGAGGGGGCTTATGTCTGCAGCAGAGGGTTGAGGTGCAGGAGTGGGAGGGTTCCAGCTGGTGGTGTGGGCTCCAGGGGGGGCTGGGATTGAGGGTTTCAGGGATGGGACAGAGGGTTAGGATGCAAGGGCTCTGGCTGGTGGTGCAGGCTCTGGGGTGGGGCTGGGCATGAAGGGTTTGGAATAGAGGAGGAGGGCTCTGGGCTGAAAGATGGTGTGCAGGAGAGGGGTACAAGCTCTGGGCTGGGGGTATGGGCTTTGGGGTAGGATCAGGAATGTGGACTTTGGAGTGCTGGAGAGCTGGGAAGGCTCAAGGTGGGGTGGGCAGTTGGGGCTTGGCCTTACATAGGCAGCTTCCTGCTGGGGCTGGCAGGGAGGGGCTTTTCCCTGCTGGCTTCAGCTTCAGGGCTTGGGGAAAGATCCCTCGCTACTTCAGCACTGAGCCCCTGCACAGCTCCAGTGAGGGGCTAAGTGGGAAGCTGCATTGCCACACATCTTGGGTGAACTATATCTATGACCTGTCCATGACTTGTGCTATAAATATCCTTAACTTCATCTTAGGTACTGGGGGGGGGGGGGGGAAGGAGGAAATCTCCAGCAGATGATGATGCTGGGGGGTGATGCTCCAGTGGACGCTGTTGCTCAGGGGAAGGTGGCCCAGGACTTTGCTGCTGCTCTGTGGGGGGTGAGAACAGCTGCGGCACCACCACTGCTGCAGCTCCAGGTGGGGAATGGCCCGGGGCTCCATTGATGCTCTGGATAGCTGCTCTAAAGCAGCCCCTGGGATTAGATGCCTAGGGCCAACCAAGAAGCAGCTGGTGCAGCTGGCCATGGGACCACCTAAGCTGCTCTGGAAGCCTGGGAGTCAGCCACACCAGCTGCTGCAGAAGTCACAGAGATCCTAAAAAATCAGGGAATCTGACTTCTGTGACCTCTGTGGAAGACCCCTGGCTGGGTTGATTTAGTTGGGATTAGTCCTGCCTTGGGCAGGGGGCTGGACTTGATGACCTCCTGAGGTCTCTTCCAGCTCTATGATTCGATGATTCTAAGATGTGTTGCCTTATGCATAAGCAATATGGGCTTATATAAACAGAATGTTTCCCTCAGAGTCACAGGTCCTTCTGGGGCTACCTTGTTGATCTGGGAGGGAACAATCTGAGACATCTCTTTAAGGGGTGCTACATACTATCTGTCCCCCATTCACACAGCCAGTCCTGCTGGCTGTTCATTTGGGAGACTCCACCTACTACCTATCCCTTTCCACTCACTCTTCACTTTTTAGACCTCAGGAGCCTCTGAGGAATGCCTAGGGTTCCCTAGAATATATAACTTTGGAAGTCCTGATGGACCTGCAAAATAGTGAGGTATCCTTTATTCCCTGCATAGCCATATTTGGGCTGCACACAATATATATGATTATATAAAATGAGGTATAATCCTTTATTCTTTTTTTCCCCTGCATGTATATAGAAAGGTAGGCTCAGTCTAGCCCTACATAAGCTACATATAAAACATGTTTCCTAACAGCATTAATACTATGCTGTAACAATGTGTCTGTTAGTGGAACTTAGTGTAAATTCCCCCAAAAGCCCAGAATCCTTCTTGCCAGCAACTGTTTTGGGCAACATGGGCTGTAGAGCATACACAGCACAAAATAGCAGGTCTTTAAAATACATGATTAATTGCTTTGTTGTGTATTCTCTATCCAATACAAGTCTCGCCATGTTTAGCTTGATGAATGATTCTCCCAACACTCCTAACTGTCCTGCATCAAGTTACATGAGACATGACTACATTCTAATTATTTTATCAGATCAGCATCCTAATTTCTCGATGTGTTTCTGGCCTTCTTTTATTCTGGTCTGATGAAGATGAGCTAAAAATTAAAACAAAATAAACATAATCTTTCTTTTTCTTACTTTTATATTCAGTTATTTTGAACTGCTGGAGCCCAAGGTCCTATATCCGATGAGCTTAAAAAGAAGACAGCTATATTGTAATGAGGAATAATTGGCTGTATTAAATACTTTATACAATCTGCAGGTGCACAGAATAAAATGTGGTTTACATTCAGAGGACACGGACAAAGAAAAGTTTGTAATTTATTAAATGACATATAAAGCTCTGAGCCACCAAAACAAACAAACTTACAATACTAATTAAAAAATAAATATGCAAATAAGATGGCAAAAATAAAGTCACTATGTTAAAACAGTACATAATACAGCAACAATAGGATATATGAGTTTAGTTTACTGCTGAGAATATTATCAAAGAAACACAGGTGGATTTTATTCAGATAAAGTTCTTTTTTAAAAAATCTGTCACAAAGTTTTAAAATGCAGACAATATTGTAAAAATATTAGCATTGCTTTTTTGCTGAAATAAAACAATGGACTGTCTCAAGAAGGTAATTTATGGCATCAGGTTTAGTTGCTGCTAAAGGCAAGATACTGTCTTCAGAGGAAGACTTGCTTGACTCAGATTCTATTTGGTCATGTTATTAAGTGTCTAACCAGAATAAATGATTGTGGTAAGTCATCTATCAATATTTCTGCTATGATGAAATTTTCAACAATGTTGGAGAAGGCATCATAGACAAGTTGTAATGACATCTTTAGTGCATTTGTTCAAATATATTGTTGTAGCTAGGAAAGTATGATTGAAGAAGCAGAGGCATTTTTTAAATAATTGAAATAGGCAATTTGTTGAAACTAGCAAATGCCCTTGATAAAGCATCCAGTTATTTTCATTCTTGTATGGCTATGTTATTCTATCAAAATGTTCAGCTTGATGTTGTCCTGTCAAGACACTTCTGAACAGTTTATGAGATAAAATATGATATTAGTTCAAGCTGACCACCCAAAACTGCTCTGATTTATCATGTCTTATCTACACATAGATTGTAAATCTTTTTCACAGACACTCACTCGCCTCCTTAATTCCAGAAATATCAATACTCTATCAGGGTATGTCTACACTACAGCGTTATTTTGAAATATCTTATTTTGAAATAGTTATTTTGAAATAGCTTATTTCAAAATAATGTGTCTACACACAAAATGCATTTCGAAATAGCATTTTGCTATTTCGAAATAGCAGGTCCACACTGAGTGGACGCTGAATCGCATTTAAGGCCGGCCAGAACCAGGTCCGGCAGGGCATCAGGTCAGGAGTTACTTTGTGTGGCTGCTGCCTGAGGCTATCTGAGACCTGTGCTTAAAGGGACACCCCCTGGACAGCCGGTTCTCAGCTTTCCCTGCTTGCTTGCCTACAAGCAAGGGACAGCAAAGCATTTTGAGGGACAGCAAAGGGACAGCAAAGCATTTTGTCTTTGCATGCTCTGGTTGCCCTCACTCGGGACACCACAGCACTCTGCAACATGGAGCCAGAGCTGCCCCATGGCACTCTGGTGCTTCTCCTGGATGCGTTGCTGCAAGCCTGGCTGCACTTGCTGCAGGCTGCCATCCGGGAGGTCCATCAGTGGGCTGTCAGTATCCAGGAGGCCCTGCGGGAGAGCTTCCACCCTGAGGAGCACTAAGAGCCTCCCTGGTCTGCCCCACTGGGGACTTGTGCCTCATTCCTCCCTCACGTCCTTCCACTTACCCGTCCCTAACCCCCCTTCCTGATGTCAAATAAAATACACGTATTTTCATGAACACAAACTCTCTTTATTTAACAAAACTGGGGAATGAAACTCTGATGAGACTGGGGAAAGGAGGCGGGAGAGGTGAAGAGAGACGGTGGGAGAGGGGAAGGGGAACCTGGGAGGAGGGAGCTGGAAGGGGGAAGCAAGGGGAAGAAGGGGGAGGGGAAGCTCAGGGCTCAGGGTTGGGGGTCTTACCAGACCAACTTGATTTTCATGAGAACCTGCTCCTGGGTTCACATGTGGCCTTTGGTGGCCAGGCTGCCAGCTATCCTGCCATAGATGGCCACGTTCCTCCATCTAGATCATGGACGTTGGGGGCATCCCCCCCAAATCTGAAAAAGGTCCATGATCTCCACCCTGGACCAGGAAGGTGTCCGCCTTCTCTGGGCCCTGGCAGGCTCCTGGGAGCTGGCAGACTGTTCCTGGGGAGTGGTGGAGGGCTGGTTGGCACTGGCTTGCTGGCTCATGTTTTGGGGCCACTGGGTTGGGGCAGTGACTGCTGGCTCTGGTCTGGCAGGCTTGGAGCTGGCACAGGCACTGTGGCCAGAGTCAACCCCTTTAAGGGCTCTGGGGAGGGGGAGGGAGAGGAGTGTTCTTGGTTGAGGCTGGAGTGGCCACCAGGGCACCCTGGAAAGGCTGGAGGCCCCCTATTTCGAAATAAGTGTCTACACAGCACTTATTTCGAAATAGCTATTTCAAATTTGGCGTTATTCCCCATAGAATGAGGTTTACCAAATTCAAAATAAGCGCTCCGCTATTTCGATTTAATTTTGAAATAGCAGTTTAGATGTGTAGATGCTCGTAAAGTTATTTCGAAATAACTTTGCTATGTAGACTTACCCTCATTCTCATAGACACACACTTATTTCATGTCTAATATGTTATTTTTATTCCCAAAATTGTGAATTGTGCATGTGCGAATGCACATATATGCACAATATTGACACATTGGATGTGATTCTTGTGGACTGTTGTAGGCTGGAATTTTTAAGTTTGTCACAGAAGTGAGGAGTCTGTGTGTACTTGCGAAGTGTAATGTATAGAAGATAGGGCATGTGAATTGGTCTAGTCAGGAACCAGACTGATCCAGAAAAAGGGACATAGACACCGTGGAAGTCTGTTAAAAAGCTGCCTTCTGACATCACTCTCATAAGCTCTAGTGTGTGGGTCATACCAGTAGTGGGTCTGAGGTGGGAAAGGGTGGAGAGGGGAGCTACGTCTAGACTGCATGCCTTTTTCGACAGAGGCTTTGTCGGCAGATACTGTCGACAAAGCTTCTGTCGAAAAAGAGCATCTAGATTACATTATGCGGATCGAAAAATCGATCTGGTTTTTCGAAAAAGAGCATCCAGACTGCTGGACGCTCTGTCGAAAAAAGAAGGCACCCGGAAGTGCTTCTGGCAGAGAATGGGGGCAGCCTTTATTTCCAGGTGCTGCTGCATGCCCTTTGCAGAGACATGTGCTTAAAGGGATCCCCCGGACAGCCATTGCTCTGCTCCTGCTTCTGGCTTGCCGACCTCCTAGAGGGAAAGCAAAGCTGCTGCAGTGCTTGCTCTGGTTGCCCTGTTTCCTTGGACACCACAGCAGTTTATTTGAAGGGTTTTTTTCTGCTTTTCACCGTGGTTTTGGCCATGGAGCCTGAGCTGCCCCTGGGCAGGCGATGGCCCCATGTTGCCATACTGCAGCTTCTGCTGCATCTGCATGACTCTGTCATGAATCTCCTGCCCCATGTGGACCCGGACCGCACCAAGGAGACCCTCCTCTGGGATGCAGGAGCTCTGCCCTTGCCCCCAAACTTTTTTGGGGACAGGCAGATTTGGAGGCACGAGATGAGTTCAGACTGGTGGGACCGGCTCATCATGGAGCTCTGGGATGACGACCACTGGCTCCGCAACTTCCAGATGCTGAAGGCCACATTCCTGGAGCTGTGTGCCTGGCTCGCCCCTGCTCTAGAACACCAGGACACCCACCTGCGGCCAGCCATCCCCCCTGCAAAAGCAGGTCATAATTGCCCCATGGAAGCTGGCCACCCCCGACAGCTACCGCTCCATGGGACACCAGTTTGGCGTGGGGAGGTCTACCGTCAGGGCCGTCTTGATGGAGGTAAGCCACTGTTGGGGGACAGGCCCTGCTGAGTGGGGGGGTTGAGAAAGGGGGACTGCCAGGCAAGGACAAGAGGGAGTGGGGGATGGAGTGGCACTCAGAAGCCGCTCCTCGGCCACCCCTGCACTGATGCGGGGGAGGGAGGCTTCCTGACAAGGGGAGAGGTGGAGGAGGGGAAGGGTTCTCCTCCCTAACGCTTAGGTAACCTGTCTAACTCCTTTGGTTTCTGTCTGTCTATTTGTCTTGTGCTGTAGGTGGTGAGGGCCATCAATGCGGAGCTGCTGAAGATGCTCGTCCGTCTCAGGGACCTGAACAACATCATTGCTGGGTTTGCCACCCTTGGCTTCTCGAACTGCGGAGGAGCCCTTGATGGGACACACATCGCAATCCGTGCACTGCCCCATCGAGCAGCCCAGTTGGGCTACTATTAATAGTAACAGGAAGGGCTACTATTCCATGGTGCTGCAGGCCCTCGTCGACCACCGGGGACACTTTATGGACATTTGTGTTAGATGGTCGGGGCAGGCACATGATGCCCGCATATTCCAGAACTCCTACCTGTACCGCAGGTTGCAGGCAGGAACATTTTTCCCCCAGCGGAACCTCGCGCTCAGGGACGTGCAGATGCTGGTGTGGATAGTGGCCAACGCGGCCTACCCCCTGATGCCGTGGCTCAAGAGGAGACAATCAATGTCTGTGTGCACCCCTGCTGTGCCTGAGGGCATGCCGTGGCTGTCAGGGGCTCTCTTTTGGACAGGAGACTCAGGGGTGTTACATGTGACACCGTGTGTGAGTTGGGCAGTGGCCTGAAAGCCTCACAGGGGGCCCACAGTGGCGGTGACCCCTCGAAGCACTCACCTGATGTTCCCTCCCTGCTGTCCATGGACGCCTGGGAGGCCTCTGGGGTCTGGAGGACCGGCTCCTGGGAGAGGGTCCCTGCTGCCTCCTCTTCCTCCTCCTCCTCCTCCTGGTGCAGCTCTCCTGCCTTTCCTGCCTCGTCTTCCTGCCTCGGGGGTTGGTCCACAATGTGGTGGGGTAACCCGGACTCCACCACACGCAGTGGAGTCTGGGCTTCCCCACCGCCCAGTATCTGCTCCAACTCCTGGTAGTAAGGGCAGCTCTCTGGGGCTGCCCCGGAGCAGGAGCTGTGGTCTCAGGCCCTGGCATATCCCTGCTGCAGCTCTTTGACCTTGGCCCTCACTTTTGCCATTGTGCGGGGGTGATGCCCTTTGGTGGTCAGTCCCTGGGCCAGGCGCTCATAGATGTCCGCATTCCTACAGCTTGTGTATAAAATCATGAGTGGTGTGGAGAGGGCCGATAAAGAAAAGTTATTTATTAGTTCCCTAAATAGAAGAACTAGAGGACACCAAATGAAATTAATGGGTAGCAGGTTTAAAACTAATAAAAGAAAGTTCTTCTTCACACAGCGTGTAGTCAGCATGTGGAACTCCTTGCCAGAGGAGGCTGTGAAGGCTAGGAATATAACAGAGTTTAAAGAGAAGCTAGATAATTTCATGGAGGTTAGGTCCATAAAAGGCTATTAGCCAGGGGATAAAATGGTGTCCTTGGCCTCTGTTTGACAGAGGCTGGAGAGGGATGGCAGGAGACAAATCGCTTGATCATTGTCTTCGGTCCACCCCCTCTGGGGCACCTGGTGCTGGCCACTGTCGGCAGACAGGATACTGGGCTAGATGGACCTTTGGTCTGACCCGGTACGGCCGTTCTTATGTTCTTATGTTCTTGTTTGCAGGGCCTGCAGGGCTTCTTCCTGGGACCAGAGGTCCAGCAGGTTTTTGATTTCTGGCCGTGACCAGGATGGTGCCCGCCTTTTGGTGCCCCTGGGTGGGTCCTTCTCTCTCTCCTGAGAAGGGCCGGGGGGCCTTGAGGCTGGGACATGACTAGCACGGCTGGCAGGGGTGCTCTGTGCCTGTCTGGGTGCCTGTGCCTTTAAGAGGCTGCGGCCAGGAACCACAGAGGTGCTTTACATGTAAAGGCTAGACTGTCCACAAGGGCTTCTTCCTGGAGGCCTTTTTTTCCAACAGAACTGGCTCCCTGCATCCACACACACCCTTTTGTCGACAGATCTCTGTTAACAAAGGCGTTCTTCCTCGTAAAACCAGGTTTACCGCTGTCGACAAAACTTCTGCGTTCTGTTGACTTACTGTCGACAGAATGTGGCGGTAGTGTAGACACATGTATAGTTTTTTCGACAAAAGCCAACTTTTGTCAAAAAAACCCCTGTAGTCTAGACACACCCGGGGAGTGGAGTTGTACACAGAACACAGTACTGCAGAGATTCTAGCCACCACTGCTGCCCATAGGAGGATGTGGTAATTTAGATAAGCCTCTAAAGCTATCAAAGTTGCAACAGGGTTACCTCCAGCTTCTGGACATTAGAGCATACATAATTTCCCCTCCTCCTGGACTGCAAATTCTCTGCTGCACCCCTTATGGTATGGCAAGACTAGGGACTATACATTAGTCCATGCATGGCCTTGTGCCATAATCTACTATTCTCCACAGTAAAAAACAGAAGCATGTGTCTGAAAGAGAGTGGGGGGCATGTAAACTAGCATACATAAAGGTTGTGGGCAAATACACACGTTAGGCTGTGGTGCATCCTTGTACCTGATTGCTGTGTGAAAGGGGCATGTGCTAGATCTTTAGTTTAATTAGTCTGCTAGCTCTATTCCCACAACACAGTGAACCACTTTCTTCCAGATCCTTATATAATATACATCACCGTCCATGGTGCATGGTACACCAACTGACCACAGTAGACTAGGACTTCAGTAACTCAGAAGATGGGGCCTATTACAGAAAAGAGTGGGTGAGATTCTGTGGCCGGCAATATGCAGAAGGTCAGTTGCCATGATTGTGAGGGTTCCTTCTGGCCTTAAATCTATATATCTTTCTGCTACATTCCTTACAAGTAAAAAATTGATCCAGCTCTGAGAGCAGCTGTTTGGTCTGCTGAGTATATCCAGATGTTGGTCAGTGTATGGAGGAGTACACCATATTTCACAAATGTGGCTGGAGCAGCAGGAACATTTACTTGTACTGGGAAATTTCACAGAGGCTGGAACAGGGGTGCATTCAGCACATCCTGCCGGTCCCAGTGTTGGGAATATATGAAGCACTTGAAACTCCTGTGCAGGAAGGCCAAAGATTCCAACACTTAGCCCTGGAAGGCTTATAGTTATGCTGACCACATATAGTCATTTTTCTGGGACTGTCCTGATTTTTAGGATTTTGTCCTGGTGCCCAATCAAGTAGTAAAATATCCCGGAAATATCCACTAGACATTTCACTATTGATGGGGACTTGGACTTGCGGGAAGAAATGACTGAGTCCGCTGCTCCTGGGGAGGCTCAGCGCAGCAGCAGAGTGCTCCCCCACCTCCTGCAGAGCATGTAGGCAGCTTCCATTGGAGCTGTGCCGGCTGGGGCGAACTTCTGGTGGTGCGCAGCTCTGGCCACTCCACAACCCACTGCAGCTGCCCCACCACCGCTCACCACGCAGCCCCCTCCTCACCCTGCAGGACTACCCCTGTTTCACGGGGCCTCCAGTGTGGCCATGCAGCCTACTCCTCCTCCATCTGTGCAGGCAGTGGCTTGGGGCTCTGCCGCGCTCGGGCTCTGCCGCTTCCCCGTGCACTGCTGCTCTCTCCTCTGCGCCCCTCCACACCCCGCTGGGGAAGTGGCAGAGCCTAGTCTGGCAGGGAAGTTTGGGGTTTCTACACCCCCCTTGCTCTGCCAGTGGGAAGCCTGTCCTGGTGCTGCAGCCCCGCAGCTGCGGTGGGATTCCCGCAGCATGGGGGCGGGACTGAGCTCCCTCTCCCTTCCCCCCTGCTTCCAGAGCATGCTGCCTGGAGGCTTTCCCTGCTGCAGCAGGGTGCCAAGCCAGGTAAGCGTCCCCCTCATGTCCAGACCCTGCACCCAAATCCCTCTCACTCACTCCCCTCTCCCTGCCAAGACCCCACATTCCCAGATTGCTCTGACACCCTGCATCAAGACCCCTCCTGTACCCTCCCCTCCTGGCCGGACACCCTTCCTCCTGGCAAGAAACCCTACCCCCAGACTGCTCCTGCACCCTCCCTTCTGGCCAGAGACCCTATCCCCAACCTGTCTGTGCGCCCTACCTCCCACCCAGTCCTCTCAACCTCTCCCCCCCTCTGCACCCCACCTCCCACCCGGATCTTGATCCCATCCCTATTCCACAAATTGGCAGCCCTGTCCCGCACACTGAACTCCTTTTTTTCTCCTCCCCACACCAGAGCCTAAGGGGGTCCATAAAATTCACTAATTCCCAAATCCCAGAAAAGTAAATCTGGCCTATGGGAAGCCCTGAACTAGGGACGTTAGGGAATAGTTGACTATCCGATAAGCAAAAGCTTAATGGGTAGTTGAGTAGAGTATTGATTACTTGCTTCCCCCTCTCACCCTCTTGCTGCCTCTGTGAGAGGCAACAAGGAGGGGGAAATAGCTGGTGCTGGGGGGAGCCGACTTAAAAGTCAGTTCCCCCCGTACCGTCTCCACAGTGCTGCCTGCCTCCGCTCCCGTTGCCTCTATCAGAAGCAGCAGAGGGGGAGGTAGGGGAAGTTGCCGTGGGCAGAGGCTGTAGCCCCTGTCTGCGGGGGGTCCCAATGAGTCCCTTCAACACTCCCCTCTATTGGGGTAAATACAGCCCTGAGGCCTAGTCCACAGGCTTTAGGAACTACCTCTGCTTCGGAGCACTGCAGAGGGAGGGGTAGGGAACCTAAGCCCTCCCACTCCACCGGGTCCTGGCCCAGGGTCCTATTGGCAGTGATTTTCAATTTTACTCCGCTTTTCTATTTTCTACAATATATTATCCAACAAACAATAGTTTTGAGGTCTCTTCTAGAATCACAGATCTTTTCCACGTTTTTTGAAAGTTTCTATTACATGTTTCCATGTTTCCATTTACTGTTCTAGCATCTTCATATTCAAGCTCCTGTTTGCTAGCACAGTTCTAAACTTTTGCTGCATTGTTGTCCATTGATATTATACCAAGGGTACTTCTGGTTCTTGGGGGTTTTTCTTATTTTTTTCTCTTTTATTGTTAAGGCATAATCCAGTCTCATATCTGCACTTTTCCTGCTACATTTACCCATTAAAGTTTTGTGCCAAATTACAATTTGTTCCTTTTTGTATGGTCTGCTGACAATTAAGTTATCTTGTGGATACAACTGTTAGGGAAAATAACTGTTTTAATGACCAGGTCATTCATTTCACAAAATCAACAGTCATTTTTGTTCATTTCACTGAAGTCTTGTTTACCTATATTTATTTATCTGCCATTATTGTTGTTCTTCACTTTAGCATTCATGTCTCCAACCTTTTCTGGGACATTGTCTTCTGTGCTCTGTAGCTGTACATAAAAAAAATATTTTTCTTTGGCTCACTTGAATTGTTTCAGCATTAAAAAATGCTTACTTACCATACATAACTGTTGTTCTTCGAGATGTGTTGGTCACATTGATTCTAATTAGGTGTGCATGTAATGTGTGTGTGGATGTTGGAAATTTTTTCTCCTAGCAGCATCTGTCGGTTCAGACAAGGTGCTCCCTGGAGTGGCCCAAGTATAATGCGCCACTCCAGCAGGCTCCCTGGTTGGCCCGCATGCATGCAGCTTGGGGAAAAGGTATCTGATGTCCATGCATGCGGTGCACAAACATCTAACTGGAATTGATGTGAACAAGCACTCAAAGGAGAACATTGAATAATGGACACTTTCTGGAACTTTTATGTAAATTGAATTATTATGATTCCTCCCAAACTGTTGCCCATTCTATCAGAACCATGCCATCTTTGTCTGCATCACTGGATTCAAAAGCCCAGAAAATAATAGGTGTCCAGTTGACAAAGTTATTTGTCTTCATTTCACTTAGGCCTAATATAGCTAGTGTATATCTGACCATTTATATTATTACTTGAGTCATTTTATCAGGCTCATATGGTATTCCATATACCAATTTTAATTATGAATTTAGGAATGAGAAAATTCAGCAAATGAGTATCTTCCTTGTGGGTTTGGCCAGTTTATATAACCATCTCTCTTCCTGGTCAACCTAAGTTGATCAGAACAGTAGTATAGATTTCCATGACAGCTTTGTTTTTACGGCAGCATCGTATTAGCTCATACCCAACCTCCAATATCAGGTGGACTGCCATTAATCTAGCTCCCATCCTTTGACTCTCTGACATGGGTGTCCCTACCAGTTACACTCCCATTAGCATTTCTGTCAAAGTGACAGTAGTCAACAAGCCCTCCCATTGCATCAAAGCAAGATCTATGGGGAAGGATTGTTAGGAAATAGCAACAGAGCTTGAGGGGAGAGACAAAATCAGCAGGGGATGGAAAAGCTGCAAAATATTGACACTTCTGGCAGCTTCTGCTGCTGTCAGAGAACTGGGGAAAAGTAGCTATCAGCTCCTTTTGCAGCTATTAATCCCATGAATTCTTATGATAGCCCATAGAACTCCACTGTAAGTATACCATAAAATGTAGAGAAGCAGCCATATGCAAACAAAACAAAGGCAAGTAAAAGGCAAAGGCAGCTTGTTTGCCATTTACAAGCATCTGTGGTATGTGGACCAAGACATTGAAAGTGAAAAAGTGCCAGAATTGTTAACTTATTTTGCTTCCTAGTTATCAGAATCTTGGAGGGAGGTGAAGATGGAGCCAAACCACTACAGACTTGTGGACAAAGCAGAAAGGTAATTTGTATTCTGTGTCCCATCTGAATATTTTTACACCCCCATTTGGGTCTTTTGGGTCCCAAGCCAGCAGGAAATAAGACCTTTGCAGCTGTGTTATTTTCAGCCTTCAAGGCTGTCCTGCCATTACCAGATAACAGATATTGACTGATTTGAAGTGAAATGTTATTTATATTGTGGTAGCACTCAGTGGTGCCCATTAGGTTCACTAGCCACTGTACAAACACAAAAGAAACCTGTCTCTGCCTCAAAGAATCTGCAGTCTAGAAGGAAGATAAAAAGAAACAAAGGGTAGAGGAAATTTATACAATATACTAACTCAGGCTATGTCTATACAGCGGCGTTATTTCAGAATAACTGATGGGATAACATAGTCCACATCTACTTAGCAAGCCATTATTTTGAAATAATGTTGAGCTGGTGGACTTCTTACTCCGATTCCTGTAACCCTCATTTTATGCGGAGTAAGGGAAGTAGGAGGAAGAATGCTCTAATTCAGACTTCCTGCTGTGTAGACAACGCCAAAAGCCAAAATAAGCTATTTCAGCTTAAGCTACACAATTGATGTAGCTGAAGTTGCAGAGCTTATTTCAGCTTTAGCCCTTCTGTGTAGATGTGCCCACAGAGTTCAAGGGCCTGGCACAAGCACATGTCATGATAGAGCTGTCCTTTCCCCTCTAACATCTGCTTATAAAACAACAAATGGTCTGGTAGCACTTTATAGACTAACAAAACATGTAGATGGTATCATGAGCTTTCGTAGGCACAGCCCACTTCTTCAGATGACCGGAGTTTTGAGTTTAGGATGTGCAAACCCAAAATAAATAGGAGAGAAGGGAGGGGGAGGGAAAAAAAGGAGGGGGATGGGAGACAGGGGCTACCCCCTGAAGCATCTGCTTATATGTAATTCTTATTTATATTCAAATAGTATTAGTGTTTCCCTGGAGAGTTTCTTCTGGCTAAATTGGTGTAAGTGGAAGGTCCTGTACTCTTAGCTGTACCTAACATCACTTTGTAAAAAGACACTAGGCACTATACTGCTTCAGATGTTCGTTCATATACTGAGAGTTGAGGGATTTTCATATTATGTCATGCTGAAATCAATGTTCCTAATTAGGGTGTAGAGTTCTTTATTGGAGGACATTGGCACAAAGTGATGCTGATACAGAGGAATGGTCCTTTGATAAGCCAGAAAAAAACAAACTTTCAGTTTAAAAGAGAGACAACCCCCACAAATTAAGACACATATTTTTCATAAAAGACTCCATTTTGTTGGGCATACCGTATTATATTTGCCTGCCCAACTGTTTGTGCTTGCATATCAAATCTCAAAATACTAATATGAATTTACCCATAATGAACTGGGGTTCAAAGATCCAGCCACAGTTATTTCCAGACAAAATTTATCTGCAATAATGGAAGTCAGATTGAGATTTAGATGAAAAAATGCTGTTAGGTGTCATATCCTGGCTGTTGGTTTGTATGAAAAACTTCCAAAAAGTGTTTTATTTCTTTTTTCCTGTGAAGCAGAACAATAGCTGATGAGAGCGCTTTGTGTAAGGAAATAAAACAGTATTTTTCTCTCTGGTACAGAATGGGGCATAGCAAAATATTTTCATTTTGAAATCAATTGATTATTTAAGGTGTGATTTTTTTAAATTCCCATACCATTAATTGTCTCTTGCAAGTATAATTCCTCCTACGGAGTCATTTTCAAAGGACAAATTGTTGTAGTGGGAATTGCTACAGTAATTCTAATGAAAAGAGAGGCTGTTTTGTCTTGTCTTTATCCCTGAGAGACTCTGGCTCTCCAAATCCCAGTCAATTTAAACCATGGACACTTTAGATTGTTGGCATATTCCCACTGCTATGCACTGTGCTAATAAATAAGCAGAGAAGTATTTAGGGTATGCATCACTGTCAATAGCAATTCAGCTGAAACATTAGCACCTTCTATAGTTGAGAAAAATAAGTACATTTTTCACCTGAGTTACTCTTTTAACACCAATAAGCATAACTTCTTTTACTTTACAGCCTTCAATTGAACAGACCATTTGCTATCTTCTCAGCTGTAGCCCATATGATTTATCTAGTACTACACTTCAGATTTTCTCCTTATTGCCTTCTTTGTTCCTTCTTTGTCATTTCAAGGAGCTTCTAACATTTCTGCTGAGTAAATGTGCTGAAAACCACATTATACATCTCTGCAGTCCTGGACAAAGTTCAAAACATTCTGAGGTTTTGTTTGCCTAAGCATGCAAGGGTTCTCCAAACCTGTTAAAAATTCCTTTATCTACCCTCAGTTATTTTCTGAACAAGCTTCTGGAGAAAACTTTTAAGTTCACAATACTTCTGTCTTCAGTAAAATTAATGGTTTGGGGTCACATCAGAGCATCCTCTTGTTATCTATTCATTGAAAGTGGAGGAGAAAAAAACTGTTAATGTGGCCCAAAGTCTATCATAGGATGTGAAAGTGAGGCAATGTATCATCAACTCTTTCTTCCTCTAATTCTTGGGAATCTCCTCAACATGAACACTCAGTATTTAGAGCTCTGTGGAAGCAGGATGTGTGAGTAAGTAAACTGGGATATATATGGACAACTGCTTCTTAGCTTGACAACACCAAGGGTCATTCACCATGTGGCCTATCTCCTCAACCACACACCCTGGACAACCAGGATCAAATAAATCCTCTGAAGTTTATGTATCAGCGTCCCCTCATTGTTGATCCCCCTGCACTAGGGATGTTATGAGGCAAGTAACTGACTAATCATGTAGTCAATACAAATTGTATCGACTACATGATTAGTCGATAAGGGAAGGTGCTCTGTCCCGGCTTGTGCCAGTCTAGGAGCTACCCTGCTATGGCTTTGCAGTTTAAATGTAGTAAGAGCTGGGTGTGCTTACTGCCTACTGCTGCACTTGCAATGTCAGTGATCAAGGTGCTGGTAATAGTGCCCTGTCACACCTCTCTACTCCTACTCGAGAGTCCCTGGTTTTGTGTCCAAGAGCTGCATTGGTCATTTTGGCCATAATATCACACTGGGTGCTTATGTTCAGCTTATCATCCACCACATCACTCAAATCCTTTTCAGAGTCACTGCTTCCCTGAATAGCGTCCCCCATCCTGTAAGTAAGAACTACATTTTTTCCAGATGTATGCATGTATAAAGGGCAAATACAATGCCATCTATTCAAAGGGAAATAAGGAAAACCCAAGAACCTACAGACCAGTCATCATAACCTTTGAAACAGAAAAAATAAGGGAGCAAATAAGGAATGCATTTGCAAATATCTAGAAGATAATAAGGTGATACGTAACAATCAGCATGGATTTGTAAAGAATAAATCATGACAAACAACCTGATAGATTTCTCTGATAGAATAACAAGCCTTGTGGATAAGGGAAGTGGTAGATGTAAGCATTTAATAAGTCCTGCATTATCTCATTAATAAACTAGGGAAATACAACCTAGACGGGGCTCCTATAAGGTGGATGCATAACTGGTTGGATAACTATTGTCAGAGACTAGTTATCAGTGGTTCACAGTCATGCTGGAAGGGTGTAACAAGTGGTATTCCGCAGCCATAAGTTCTGGGTACAGTTCTGTTCAATATCTTCATCACCAATTTAGATAATGGCATAGAAAGTACACTTATAAAGTATGTGGATGATACCAAGCTGAAAGGGGTTGCAAGTGCTTTGGACGCTATGATTATAATTCAAAATGACCTGGACAAACTGGAGAAATGGTCTGAGGTAAATAGGATGAAATTCAACAAGGACACGGGCACAGTATTCCACTTAGGAAGGAACAATCAGTTGCACATGTACAAAATGGGAAATGACTGCCTAGGAAGGAGTGCTGCAGATAGGGATGATCTAAATGTCATAGTGAACCAAAAGCTAAATATGTGTCAACAATAAGACACTGTTGCACAAAAATTCAAACATCATTCTGGGATATATTCTCAGGAATGTTATAAGCAAGACACAAGAAGTAATTCTTCCTCTCTATTCTGCACTGATTAGGCCTCAACTGAAATATTGCATCCAGTTATGGGTGCTATATTTCAGGAAAAACATGGACAAATTGAAGAAAATCCAGAGAAGAGCAACAAAAAGAATGAAAGGTCTAAAACACATGACCTGTGAGGGCAGATTAAAAGAACTGGATTTGTTTAGTCTGGAAAACAGAAGACAGAGGGGACATTATAATGGTTTTGAAGTACCTTAAAGGTTGTTACAAAGAAGAGGGAGAATTATTTTTCCTTAATCTCTGATGATAGGATGAGAAGCAAGGAACTAAAATTGCAGCAAGGGAAGTTTAGGTTGGACATCAGAAAAAATTTACTAACTGTCAGAGTGGTTAAGCACCAAAATAAATTGCCTAAGGAAGTTGTGGAATCTCTATAATTGAGATATTTAAGAGCAGGTTAGACAGACATCTGTCAGGGATGGTCTAGATGGTGCTTGGTCCTTTCATGAGTTCAGCGGTCTGGATTCAATGACCTCTCTAGGTTCCTTCGACTTCTATGATAATATGTTTTACATTTAGCCATTTTGAAATACATATTTATTGTTTGCTTGCCCCCTACTTACCAAGTGATCAATATTGCTATTGTATCAGTGACTTATCCTCTTCATTATTTACCACTTGTGCCAATTTTGTTTCATCTATAGACTCACTTAGGGTATGTCTACACTTGCCCCCTAGTTCGGACTAGGGAGGCAAATGAAACATACCGAAGTTGCTAATGAAGCACAGAATTTAAATATCCCGCGCTTGATTAGCATATTCGCGGCCGGTCACCATTTTAAAATGCCAGTCGCCCGATTTAACTTGCCGCGTGTGGACGCAATAGTCTGAGCCAAAACCCATCCCTCTAAACCCTTCCCTCTAATTAACTGTTACTCCTCGTGCAATGAGGAGTGACAGTTAATTCGAGGGAAGGGTTTTGGCTCAGACTACCGCGTCTACACGCGGTAAGTTAAATCGGGCGACCGGCATTTTAAAATGGCGACCGGATGCAAATATGCTAATCAAGCACGGGATATTTAAATATCCCGTGCTTCATTAGCAACTTCGGAATGCTTCATTTGTCTCCCTAGTCCGAACTAGGTGGCAAGTGTAGACATACCCTTAGTGATTACTTTATGTTTTCTTCAGGGTCATTGATAAGAATTTTAAATAGCCTACAGCTCAGAACCAATCCTAGAAAGACCCCACTTAGGGTATGGCTACACTACACAGTTTTCCCGGAAGAACTGTTCTATGTCCAGGGAACACGTTTGCTCTTCCACTTATTTTTTTGTGGAAGAGCAAATGCACTCTTTTGGATGCCCCTGTATTCCTCGTTCCATGAGGAATAAGGGGACTTCTGAAAGAGGGTTTTTTTCTGACATTTGGTCCAGTCTAGACTGGCCAAAAGTTGGAAAAGCCTCTTCTGAGAAAAGAATCAGAAAAAGCTTTTTCCGAAAAAAGATGTAGTCTAGCCGTACCTTTAAAGTATGCCCATTTGATTATGATTCCCAATTTACAATTACCTTTTGAGGCCTAGCAGTTAGCCAGCTTTTAATATATTTAATGTGTGTTATGTTTATTTTAAATCCTGCTTACAGCCAACTTTGTGATTTTCCGGGGAGGGGGGATGATTGAACCCCAATCCATTGCAAGACATGCCTCCACTCCCCAAGCCTCCACTCCTACCCTACCTGTTCCTTCCTCTGCCACATCTCTTCCCACTTCACTCCCTCCCCCAAGTGTGCCCCGCCCTACTTCTTCCCTTCTCCTAGCACAGGGGCAGGCAAAAGGGCTGCCGCGGGCCAGATCTGGCCCACAAATCGGGTTGCTCCGGCCCGCGGAGGCACTGCCTCTCCCCCGCCCCCAGGCGAATCAAGGCCTGGGGGGGGGCGGTTGGAGTGTGCGAAGTTTCCTCCACCCTGCGAAGAGTACGCAGTATTTAGAAGTGCCGCACGCTCCTGGCAGGGCGGGAGGAGACTTCACACGCTCCCCTGCCCCCAAGTCCTGATTGGCCTGGAGGCGGGGGGAATGCACAAAGTTTCCTCTACCCTGTCCCCACCTTCCGAGGTGCACGCAGCACTTAGAAGCGCCATGTGCTCCTGGCAGGGTGGGAGGAGGCTTTGCGTGCTCCCCTACCCCCAGGCCCCGATTGGCCTGGGGATGGGGGAGCACGGGAAGTCTCCTCTCACCACCAGGGCACGGGTGCCTAGGGAGAACTTGGGGGGGGGGGCAAAGGATCTCCCTCACCCCAGACCAATCATGGTCTGTGGGTGGGGAAGGCCGGAAGCATCCTGGCCCTGCTTCTTCCATTTGTGTCCCGCCTCTTCTGGAGTGGCCTGGGGCCACTTCAAAAATTTCTGAAGAAGCCCCAGCAAAAAATTATTGCCCACCCCTGTCATCGCACCTACTTCATACAGTAGAGCTATCTGTGGATGCTAAGCACCCACTATTTTTTTTCAATGGGATTTCCATCCCTGGAGCACCCATGGAGTTGACACTGTCAGACATTGGAGTATGCCAGTGTCATGTGGTACCAAATTAAGTGCCTTACAGAAGTGTGAGCATATTATATCGGCACTCTCATTTTGATTATCCATATTTATAGTCTCATTCAAAAAATGATATCTAGTCAGTTTGACAGGATTTTTTTCCCATGAAGCCAAGTTGATTTGCATTATTTACATGACTCTCCTTTAATGCTTTGTTAATTGAATCCCATATCAGCTGCTCCATTATCTTGCCTGGGAGTAATGCCAGACACACAAATCTATAAGTATCTCGGTTATCCCATTTACACTTTTTAAAATATTGGCACATTAGTAATTTCTTTCAGTCTCCTGGAATCTCCCCTATGTTCAACATCTTATTAAAAATCACTGTTTATAACACTTTGAAATCTAAATACTAAATTTAAATATTATGGGTCAGATAATCTTTTATGCATCTCTCTAAAGGGCTGGACCACTGAAACTAACAGAAAGACTTTATTGACTTTTGACTGGCTTTGAATCAGTCCATTAGTAAATTTGGACTTTCAAAATTAATGTCCCTTCTGTGGATGGCAGGGTATATTTCTCTATAGTGTTTGGCCTCCAAATCCTATGCATTCCTGTAGCTCTGCAGACAGAGTTTAATTTGGCAGCTGCATGCCCACAAGCAGATCCCTGTGTCTGCCTGAACTTCCTGTGACTTCATTGTGGCTACACCTAGGGTATGTCTACACTAGCCCCCCTAATTCGAACTAGGGAGGCTAATGAGGGTGACCAAAATTGCAAATGAAGCGCAGGATTGAAATATCCCGTGCTTCATTAGCATGTTCCCGGGTGGGCGCCATTTTGGAAATTGACTAGTCCGGAAAAACTGCCCGCGTCTATACGCGGCAGTGAAATGGGAGTTCAAAGTAAAGCCCTTAATTCGAATTAGCTGTTAAACCTCATTCCCATCTTTACCATCAGTTGGTCTGTGAGATCCTTGCTTCTTAATAATATTGTTGGCATTATCGTTATTAGTAGCAGTTGTCCTATAATCTTTATCTGGAAAATTAAATTGTCCCACCAAAACGCCATCCACAAAAAGTTTTGGGCTAGAAATCTTCTCTAGTGGACTCACAGAATTTGGAGACCATATCACCTGAACTCTCATTTTTCATCTGACTGAATCTGGAGCTTTAATTAAATGATGTAAATGTTAGGTCTTATTGTCTCCATTTGATATTTTCTTTACAATCACAACTCCTCTCAATCACACTCATCTGAGATAAACTGCCACAACAGTGTTATCTTATTTTCTGTTGTAAAGACTCTATTGCCATCATTATTTCATGATGTAAGAGATAAAATAAAGAAAAAAGAATTAGCTAGAAAATGAGGTTAAACATGTAGCATGTTTGTGAAAAATTAAGTAACTTTAATGTTTGGGGTAGCGAAAAACTAAGAATAGTGGCCTGAGGACCCGTGCACTCTTCTCTAGCTAGCTCTGTCAATTAATTTCAAACCTAGCTTAAAATATCTCCTATATTGCAGGCCTGATTGCCTCTTGAGCATAGACTAACAATTGTACTAAATATTATGGGGCTTTGGGAACATGACCAATTTGAAGCCAGTGGAAATAGTGGAAGAAACTTTAAGATAAATTAAACCAAACTCCTTTTCTCTTGTGACTGTTACTCAGTTTTCTAGATAAGATACACATCAATGAGATACACAGTTTAAATATCATCTAAGTATTTCCATTAGTATGTGGCAATGTTACCAAGTGACTTCCAAGAACTGTAGGATTTACTTGCTTTTTTGAATACAGTATATTGATGTAATTAAAGTTCAGCCAATGTTTTCCTGTGTAGATGATTTTAGGAAGCATATTTGTCATTAATGCCATTTGAATGTTCTGTTGTTTCACTGCATTGTATATAACAAGGTATGCAAAGAAATAATTCTACATATAGTATTCTCTTTAATGACAGATAGGAAAATATCTTATATTTGGTATAAATGGTATGCCATTTATCTTATAGCTACAAGCAGTGAGAGAATATTCACTATTATAAAAATATGTATAAAATATGTCCTTACTGATGTTTTATTTTTAAAATAGACAATATCACTTGATTTAAAAACTCATTGCCTTAAACACCTACTTTAATGTAAAAAGATAAAATGGCTAAGTATATGGTAACAGGAAATTACCCTGAGCTGAGAATAATCACCTTGAATACCACTGAGTGGGCTCGAAGGTCTTCTAGAATAAACCAAATTGATTAATTAGGAAATACTCAGCCCATGTCTACAATTTATTGAAATTTATCTACAACTATATTCATGGGTGGCCATTGTCCGGGCTGTTGGGAGAAGATAGCACCTTTGCCTGAGGCACCACCCCCTCACCCTGCTCTTCTTCCCCTCCATTCCTACAAGAGCTGAGAGCACTCTCACCATGACCCCAGCTCTTGAGTGCAACGTGGGGCAGCTGCAGCACACCAGCCACACTGTTCTGGGAAGCTGAGTGCAGTGCTTCTAGCCCCAGTGCAGTGCAGCTGCAGAACCCCCGGTCCCAGTGCTTTGGGAGGCTGGGTGGCGCAGTCCTAGTGCTGGGCTGGCAGTGTGGCTCTAGTGCCAGTCACATTGAGTCCCTGTGTAACCCACACACCTACTGGGTGTGGTTCACTGTCCCCTGTAGTGGCACTTAGACCACTTACAGAGAGAGGATATGTCTACACAGCAAAGTTATTCCAAAATAACAGCCCTTATTTTGAAATAACTTTCCTAGAGTCTACACAGCCAAACCACTATTTCAAAATAAATTGAAATAGCAGAGCACTTATTTCGAATTTGGTAAACCTCATTCTACGAGGAATAACGCCAAATTCGAAATAGCTATTTAAAATAAGTGCTGTGTAGACACACATTTCTAAATAGGGGGCCTCCAGCCTTCCCAGGGTGCCCTGGTGGCCACTTCAGCCTCAGCCAAGAACACTTCTCTCCCTCCCCCCAACCCCGGAGCCCTTAAAGGTGTAGACTCTGGCCATAGTGCCTGTGCCAGCTCCAGCCTGCCAGCCCAGAGCCAGCAGTCATTGCCCCGACCCAGTGGCCCCAAAACATGAGCTAGCAAGCCAGTGCCAACCAGCCCTCCACCACTCCCCAGGAGCAGTCTGCCAGCTCCCAGGAGCCTGCCAGGGCCCAGAGAAGGTGGGCGCCTTCCTGGTCCAGGGTGGAAATCATGGACCATATTCAGGTTTGGGGAGGATGCCCCCAACGTCCATGATCTCTACACTAGATGGAGGAATGCAGCCGTCTATGGCAGGATAGCTGGCAGCCTGGCCACCAAAGGCCACATGTGAACCCAGGAGCAGGTTTGCATGACAATCAAGTTGGTCCGGTGAGACCCCCCAATCCTGAGCTCTGAGCTTCCCCTCCCCCTTCTTCCCCTTGCTTCCCCCTTCCAGCTCCCTCCTTCCAGGTTTCCCCTTCCCCTCTCCCACGCTCTCGTCTCCCCTCTCCTGCCTCCTTTCCCCAGTCTCACCAGAGTTTCATTCCCTCCCCCCCAGTTTTGTTAAATAAAGAGAGTTTGTGTTCATGAAAATATGTGTATTTTATTTGACATCAGGAAGGGGGTTTAGGGAGGGGCAAGTGAAAGGACGTGAGGAAGTAATGAGGCACAAGCCCCCAGTGGGACAGACCAGGGAGGCTCTTAGTGCTCCTCAGGGTGGAAGCTCTTCCGCAGGGCCTGCTGGATACTGACAGCCCCCTATGGACCTCCCGGATGGCAGCCTGCAGAAAGTGCAGCCAGGCTGGTAGCAACGAATCCAGGAGAAGCACCAGAGTGCCATGGGACAGCTCTGGCTCCATGTTGCAGAGTGCTGTGGTGTCCTGAGTGAGGGCAACCAGAGCACGCAAAGACAAAATGCTTTGCTGTCCCTCATCGAGGTAGACAAGCAAGCAGGGAAACCTGAGAACTGGCTGTCCGGGGGCATCCCTTTAAGCACACACCTCAGATAGCCTCAGGCAGCAGCCCCACACAGTAAGTCCTGACCTGGTGCCCTGCTGGAACTGATTCCGGCCAGCCTTAAATGCGATTCAGAGTCCACTCAGTGTGGACGCACTATTTCGAAATAGCAAAGCGCTATTTTGAAATGCATTTTGTGTGTTGATGCGTTATTTCGAAATAAGCTATTTCAAAATAACTATTTCGAAATAAGCTATTTCGAAATAACACTGTAGTGTAGACATACCCAGAGAGAATAAGTCTGCTCTATAGCCTTAGCTGAGAGCCAGCTTGCATTATAGCTGTGGCTGTAGAGGCTCATGCATTAAGGCTCCAGAGGTTCCAGGTTGGGTTCCATTTGTTGGCATTACAGCTGCAGGAGACAGTCACCAGTCCCAGCCAACCTGGGCTAGGACTAAGCACCGGGAATTGCAAGAGGAGTTTATACATATACATATATATATATATATATATATAATCATAGAATACTAGAACTTAAAGGGTCCTCAAGAGACCATCAAGTCCAGTACCCTGCCTTCTATATTTCCCCTTGCTTATACAACGTACAGAAGGTCATTTATAAAAAGCTTTCTATGGAAACATTTGCAAGTATACAATTTAGCTAGATATGCTAGTACAATATATGATGTTACTTCCTTATTCTTAGTGTAACCTTGGGTGTGCTAGACTTCACTTCATTAGCCTTCATTAGTCTTCCTCCAGTGCCTTAAAAAACACAACTCCCATAAAAAAGTAGCTGGAGACCCACAGTTTAGTCACTCAGTTAAGTCACAAATATATAGATGCAAGGAAAACTCTATTACAAGAAAATACATAAACTAAGAAACAATATATATTAGTACATTTAAAGAAAAATTGATGAATCATACTAGTTGAAAAAATTAACTAGATCAGACCTAGAACATATCTCTTTAACAGAGCTGCATGAGGGAAGTAGGAGCATGGAGCCGGGGTGCCCACACCTTTCTCAAGGGCCCGCAGAAGCTGTCAGCTCCCTTGGCTCCAACAGGTTCTCTCTCTGTTCCTGGGGGTCAGTCTCCATGAGGGCAAGCAGTCAGGGCAGCTGCTTTACCAAGAGCCAAGTGTCGTGTGTGAGTTGGGAGAAGCTGAGCTCAGGAGCAGAAAGCAGGCCATTGTCACTCACTCTGAAGCACTTTGAAGCAGGTTAGTGCTATTACGAACCCTCTAACAGAGAAACACGAGCTATATTAATTATAGCAAGGGAAAACTGGGAGGGAAAAATAATTTCTTCTATTTTAATTGTATGCTTTGAATGGTGTTTTGATTTTCCATCATGACTGGAGGGAATGGTTTGGCTCAATGTGTTAAAAAATAACATTAGATTTCATGTATAGTTTATACCATAATGAAAATGAGTTCTGGTAGTATATATATAAAAAGAACCACATAGAAATGAAAGGGTATTTACTTTCTTTCCCATATGCTGAGGACAGTACCGTGTTAATTCTTGTGTTCCCCTACTCCAACAATGGTTCTGCATTGGGGGGGCATAAAGTTGCACTCTGAATTTGTGAAGACATTACGCTCATCTATGGAGCAGAGGCACAAGAAGGAGTGCAGAGGTCGTTATAGCACCCCAACTCCCCATTTGGGGCCTCACAGCCCTATGTCCCTGCTGCCCAGTATCCTGGCCATTGGGCCTGAACTCTTGATACCCAGGGATCCAGCCACAGGGCTTGCTGCTGCCTAGGGGCTCTGCTGCTGGCCGTGAGACCTGCTTGGCTGCTGGCCCCATGCCCAGGGGCTCCCACCTCTTAGGTGATGGAGATAGGGACTCTACTTCCAGTTTCATGGTCCTGCCCCGTCACTGCCCCTGTATGTGGAGTCCCGGCTGCTGGGCCTGAGGTTCTGGCTGCCAACCCCAGCTGTAGGGGGCAGTGAGGGGCATGAACAGGAGTAAGGGAGGATACAGCTCAACATGCAGCTCCAAAATCTATTTAGGCACCACTAGTACAGAACACCTGTCACAGATGTAGACTGACATACTGCCATCCACTATCGGTATTGGCACTTAGCAGCTGGAGCTGAAGTTTGTTCTATGATTATATTGTATGGACACATTCTATTACCCCCATGATATGTGACACTGTCTCCCTGTGCCTCCACCTATAAAATGAGGCTAATAATAACTTCCTTTCTTGTCTCTTTAAATATGGACTCTTCAGGGCAAGGCTAGTCTGTTACTGGGTGTTTGTAGTGCCTACCATGATGGGACCTTGATCTCCTTTTAGACCTCTAAACACTGCAATAAATAAATAGTAAGAAGAAGTTGACAGAAACTTTAGAGGATTTTTTTATATATCTATAAACACTGAGGAGGTGTCATATATTAGGATGAGGTGAGCCACATAATTGGTTCTTGTGATTTTAGCACTATATTCAAAGGTGGACCTTTGTTTTCTTCCCATCATCTTCTATATTTCAGTTATTCACACAAGCCAGAAACTGTACATAATCAATACTCAGCTGCTTTTAAATTCTACTACAGTATATAATAACGGGTATATGGATATTAAGTGGCTGAGACAGATATAAACCAGAATGATGGAGAGAACTAAATTATAGCCAATAAACTTTATACATTGATACTTACAGAATACAAATCAAGTGACATTGAGATTTCTACAGGACAGTAAAATATACAATAGCTTGACTTTTAAAAGTAGTTTTTGTTCTAACATCTCTATAGCTCTATTTCACAAGTAACAGAAAAGGTATTTTTCTTTTCAGGCAGTAGTGAAGTTATAGTCACATAGTGAGATATAAATTGATTTTTTTTCGTTATGTGAGATGATTTCATCTGTTCTTCAAAAATGTGTCCAAACCGTAGCAGGCATTCTCAAAAGGCACTAAAGAGAAATGTTTAATCAAGTAAGTCCTATAAATAGTATTATAAATTTCAATTTAAAAATAGACCTCTGTGACTGGCTTGTTAGGATTTCCCTAGCACAAAAACATGACTTTGGAATGAGAATGGTCTTGAATAGGAAACCTTTCATCTAAATTATAATGTAGTTCACTGTGAACTAATTCAAATGACTAAAAGATTACTTTATGAATATTGTATTTTATAGGACTGAAAACATTTCTCTTTGTATTTTAACTCTGATCTTTGATGTTTTATATTTCATATTAACTAATTCAGTGGGAGATGAAGAGTCTTAAATTAAAGGGAAAAGATCAAACTGATAAAATTTTTATACTGGATCCTGTAACTCATTTTGACCTTGACACAAAAAACATTATTGATCAAATCTTTAATAATTCTAGTACTCTAGCTTTTAGTACTCTGAGTATGTCTTTTACTATATGTTAGGAATTTAAACCTTGATCCTATATTGAAATCTATGGAACATGTTAGGAATGCTCGTGACAATGTAGGATTCAGGCCTATATTTTTGCCTGTGATAGTATTTTGAGTTTTGGTTGTCTGTTTGATTTTTGATACACATATATTGTTACTAATATGGGTGAACAAAACGATCTTTACTAACACATAAACAGTGGACAAAGACAATCTATATGTTACTTCTGCCTAGCCAAATGGGTTTATTAACACAATGAGAACAGATAAGAGCAGTTAAAGTGTTACTGACACACACACACACTTTAAGACTGCCTCAACTCCTATGTCAAGGTAAGGTCAAGCAAACAATTAGGGGCAAAGGGGGATTGGGAGGAAGATATAAAACACTAAGGCTATGTTTACACTGCACTCTAAACTCTAAATAAGATATGCAATTTGTGCTATGCAAATTGCGTACTCATTTTACGTTTATTTTGAAATAGGCTATTTTGAAATTTGATGCTGTCTATACAGCACCAAATTTAAAAAATAAAGTGCTCATGGAATGAGGGTTACCGGCATGCCAAAATAGCATGCCAATTATTTTGAAAAATATTTCGAAATAATGGGTGGCTTGTGAAGACACGGGGGAGCAGTGTAGATATACCCTAATTGGCCAAAGAAATGCCAGTTCCTAACAAGCACAAATTCACTCCTTATCCATCCAGTGTGGAACAAAAGAGGTGGGATGAAGACTTCAAACCCTTGCCTCCCCGCCAAAAAAATAGAATATGACCATAAATTGCAAGGGATGGGACAGAGGGTTTATATTTTACCTATAATTATGCCTGCTAAGGAAGGGAAGATGGGATACTGGGAAATAAGGCTCTGTGATACGAGAGTTATGGAAGGAAAACTAACCTCATTAAACATTGCCTTGCCTGCACTTTGGACTTCTGGTCTTCTGCTTTCTGGCTGTGTGTCAAGAAATAGGGGAAGGGTGAAGGGGAAGTCCTCTCACAGGATTGTTCACATGCCTGAAGTTAAGCATGTGCTTAAGTGTTTGCAGAATTAGGGAACTATTCTGTATGATAAAAAGAGATTTGCCCAAATTTATCCTATTAATAATAATTGTGTGATTTTGTTCATTAATGAAAAGATAATTTTTCATAATAGAGAAATAGTTGTATCCTCCCTATTTAGATTTTTAATAATATTAATAAAAGCCTATAACAAA
Organism: Rafetus swinhoei; assembly: GCA_019425775.1. Taxonomy (NCBI): domain Eukaryota; kingdom Metazoa; phylum Chordata; order Testudines; family Trionychidae; genus Rafetus; species Rafetus swinhoei. The sequence continues at coordinate 36,240,323 of CM033440.1, forward strand.
ATCATTATGGTGTATTGATAAGATGATTTTAAAGTTATTTTAGTTTGTTTTTCAGAACACAAAATATATTAACTAATAGTCAAATCATTTTATTGCATGAACCACTCAAATTAAAGCAAGACCAAAGGTAATTTAGTTGCTTAATTTGTCCAATAGTGTCCAGGTTCTGGCTAATATCTTGTATGTACCAAGTTACCATCTGCCTAGATGATGCAATGATAAGCCCTCTATAAATGGCTAGAAAGGCATTAGATGGGAGTTATATTCTGAGCAGAGTGGGGATATACTTTTTGATGTAATACACAAAACTTTTCCACTCTAGGTTCCTGTGTGAGCTCTATGATTCTGGTTGGGAAGTGGTCTAATGAGAGTTCTTAACCCTTTACTCCCAATCATGACCAATTCTTCACACACATAATCATATTGAAGTTGCTTTCCATGTGAGGAACTGCTCATCAGTGTGAGTAAGAGTTTCAGTGTGAAAAAATAGTCGATTTAGATAGGTTTCTCCACATCTTCACAGCAAGGTCTCTGTGGTTGCTTGGGACCAGGAAGTTTCTGTCCAGGGAGAAAGACAGAGCATGGAGTCCCAGGGGAAGAATAGGGAAAGATAATGGGGATATGGTGCTCTGGAGAAATGGAAACAATGTTCAGCAATGAACTTTGATGTTAAAATTCCATCAGGAGAAAAATGATTTGTGGCCTCCTCATGCACAAAAACTGTAAATGATGAAAGTGAAGTTTGCTGCAGGTGGGCAATATTTCACATGGCCAGTATAGACACTGCTTTGATTCACTTTTGATGCATCAGTCACCTTGGAATGCAGTCATCTGTATGAAATAGTAGCTTCATTTTGATTTGAACTGGTTCTATGAAACTATTAGATTTCCCCTCCATTATCTGACTGAGATTTGACAGTAATGACATGGGTCCATGGTCAGGAAAACTGGAAAATACAGAGCCTTGATCTAATCTTTAATGTATGGTATAAGAATTAACTGCTTCATACTTGTTCCTGCCAGATGGATTATAGATGACATGATAGAATTTCAGTACAGATAAAACATTTCTATCACACCATCAAGCCATCTGGATATGATTTACAAATCACATTTAGCATTTCAATGTGTCTGGTCTCTTTGAATATTATGTATGACACGCATTGCTAAAACTAGTATTTACTGATCCTGTCAAAGTGATATCACCATGCAGAGACTATTTATATGAATGAATTTTCTCATCAGTAGCTGTTAACTGAGTTTCAAATACTATGAGATGATCCTAATGTTCAAGATAGCTCTGAGCATCCTAGAAAATGTTACATTTTTATTTTTTTTTTAATTGTGGATTTCAGGGAGGTTGCAAACATTTAATTATGGCTGAATTTGATCACTAATGTTGTAAAATAACAACTTAGAATATGTGCATTGTTTCTTTAAAATCATGATAGGAGCCAGACAGTAGGGAATAGTCATAGACTGAAGTTATTTAGTGAAGTAAGGAGGAGGAGAAGGGATGACATTGATTTCTTTAATGAAGTTCCTTGTTCAGTGTTAGAAGAAAGTGACGCTTTCCCTTTCACACATGACAGTTCATACCTCGGTGAAATACTGGCTTTAGGGAACACCTTACAGTGCCATAATGTATATAGTGTAAGGTCTTTCAGTAAAATAGGCAAAGGACAGTCTTCCCAAAATGTATATATCATGTGCCTTTTTATGGAAATCTGTCAAAGTTTTTATCTATAGGAGGAAGTTGGTTGGTTTTACCTGTGTGTGCATTTACAGCTTGGATAAACCCATGCAAATCCCTTCATTGACACATTTATTTTGGTTTAAGTAACATTTTCAATTTAGATTAAGTCACAGAAAACAAAGGTGGGATAAATCAAAATAAGCCATCCAAACTGAAATAAGAGTATCCCCATGGGGACTATGGGGCTTTCCCCTGTTTAATGAAATCAGTTTAAAAAATAAGCTTAGGTAAACCAGTGCAACTTTTCCATATAGTAGGGTTGCCAGGTTTCCAGTTTTCTACTGGAAAATTGGATTGAAAAGGGGACATGGCAGTGTTCAATCAGCACTACTGGTTGGACACTGAAAGTCCAGTTGCAAAAGTAACCCTGGTTGGTATCCCTGTCAAGGAGACAGGAAGAGATGTAGCTGCTCAGCTGCTGCTGATGATGATAGAGAGAATTGACTGGTTCCTGGACATGGCTCCAGCCCAGGTGTGGGTAATAATTTTCACAGGGGGACCACTCTGTGAATTGGTAAGTAGTCATGGGGCATACTTTTCTACATTTTTCATGAAGAAGGTGCAGGTTCTGGGAAGGAGTCTGAGTGCAGAAGGCAGCTTGGGGCTTCGGGGCAGACTGAGGTGCAGGAGAAGGTGTGGGGTCTGGGAGGGAGTTTGGGTGCAGGAGGGGATGCCAGGGTTGTGTCCTGGAGCAGAGAGATAGGGTGTAATAGCGAGTGCCAGGTTCAGGTTCTGTTCAGGAGGCACTTACTGTAGGTGGCCGCAGGGCCTTCAGGCAGGCTGTCTACTGGCCACAGACTCCATGCGGACCAAATCTGCTAGCTGCCACTGGCAAACATGTTTCTGCATGCATGTCCATTGATGCAAGGGGCACAGCATGTGTCTGCATGCTGCCTACCCCCAGCACCATCTTCACAGCTCCCATTGGCCAGTTTGGGGGCAATATGCAGAGACCCACTGCCCCCCTCCCGCCAACAGGTGTGTATGCAGAGTCATGCTTGCCCCAGCAGCTGGCCGCTTTGAGCCACGTGTAGGGCTGCAGCAGGTAGGCAGCCTGCCTGAGTGCCCTGCTGGGCTGTGGGACATGGCAGGCCAGATCCAAACATTTGTGGGCCGGATGTGCCCACCCCTGCTCCACCCTCTCTAGAGTAGATAGATAGGTACTGACACAGCCTGAGGGGGGTGTTGCCCGTTCCTCCAACCCCATTGTGCCCTGATTTCCTCAACCTAGCCCCATGTTCCAGAGAGTAAGCTCACCCCCCCCGCTGCCTGTTACTCCTCTTCCCTACACACAGCACTCCCCCTCCTGTGTCCCCTTATTTCCCACACACAGCACACATGCCCTCATTGCCCCTTACACCGTCTCTTCACCACACACCACACCCTCCTGCTACCAATTAGTGGTCCCCCAACTCCAGCACTGCCTCTCTGTCAGTTAGCTCCCCCCACATCATACCCCATCAATTTCAGTTAGTACTACCCCCCACATCCAATGAATGCCGTTTACTGTTCCCTACACATCCCCTTCAATGACACTTACTGCTCTCCCCATCTTTGGGAAGTAGGGCCTGGCTAGCTACTTTTTTTGTGAGATCTCAGGTAAGTGTGGATTAATACATTTCAATTAATATAATATTCTAGTTGTTTATTCTAGTGACAATTTTAAAGTAAGTTTTGATTTATAACGCAATCCTTTCTTCAACAACCAAAATGACTTGCTATCTTTTCAATTTACACACCTCACAATACTTAATTTTTACAAAACCAATATTACTTTGCACAGTATTCCAGAAAGCATACAATTTGTACCAAATTTAGATTTTAAAACAGAAATGAAATGATTAGCACTATGGAAAATGGGTTGTGTAGCTAGTAGCAGCCTAGGAAATGGGTTGGTGAATTTTATAGCAGAATTACATATGCCACTATGTTTATCATTATTTCAGGATATTGTGTTTTAGCAAGGCATTCTTGTTTATTTAGCTGGAACTTTCCTTTTCTAAGTTTCTGGAATTTCTCATTCACCCTTAATCCCCCACACTCCTCCCAAAATACCAGCTCACATTTGTGTACCATTTGGTATCCAGTAACACATAAAAAAGAGGTGGGGTAGGCTTTTAACCAAGTTATGGGAAGATTTGCTTTTGAATATTAGTAGTGGTGGTACTTCGCACTTAATGTAGATGTACTTACCATTGTTCCCCCTATGCTGCCTGGCAGCACAACTTCATAATCAGCTCCGCCCAGTCAGTCAGCTTCCTGCATGGAGCCCTGAGCCTCTTACTGGATGGGGTTAATTAATCACCTGTGAAGGTGTGCTGCCCTGCAGCTTAAAGGGAACACTGACTTAAACCCTCTCTTAAATCAATTTAGTTTAATTTAGTAATGTTCTAGTATATGCTAAACCAGAATAAAGGGGTTGAAGTGCATCTACCTTAGGGAGTATCATCTATTTAACTACACAAAATCCAAATTAATTTAGTTAAAACGGTACAATTTTTTCTAATGTAGACAAGCCCTAAGTATTAGGATACAAATGCAAATATTCACATCAGGTAAATGTCAAGATGTATGATAAAACACTGATTCAGTTCAATAGCTTTGCTTCACTTGAGTGTGCAATCAGTTTTCTTTTAAAAAAGTTTAAAAAGTTACTGTGTAAATCTACCTATAGAACAGATGAGACATTTAATGAATGCTCCTGAGGCTAGAGGATTTTTCTATATGATTTTTCTGTGGAGAATTTTGTTGTAGAAAGGAATCAAGTAAAGAAAAAAAGTTTTCCAAATAGCAAACACTTATTTTAAACCTCTCATACTGTTCTAAGTCACGTGAATCAGCAAGCTTCTTGGGGAGGGAGGGAGCAAGTGATGGGGGCGGGGCCTCTTGTCAACCATACCAGACAGATAAGGTCAACCATACCAGACAGATAAGGCCAAACAAATTAAAATAGTTGAGGCTTCCAAGGCTTTCCTTTCCAATACTGTTCTCTGATTTGTCAAGACATTAATGGGTATGAGGTAGCAACATAGACAGATGTTTAAAGAACTAATTGTGGCTAGTTACCTTAGTGTTTGATTCTTAAATTAAAATGCAGGAGTTCCATACATTGGATCATTTAACTCCAGAGTGGCATGTCTATCATGGCAGCTGTTAACAAGATTGACTCAGGAGCCAGAAAAGAAATCACTTATCTGACACATTTTTGCTTTGGGGCATTTTGCCTTTTGCTCAGACTTCTCCCCTTAGTTTCCTCAATGTATTCTGCCAATAGTTTGATAAAGTTTATCTGAGCAAAGGCAACAGTAAAATGGAAAGCTAAACTTTCAAAATGAGAGCACATCCAGTCTACATTTTATCTAGTTGGAGATTCGATTGCACCCATTTTTCAAGCGTTTTGTGACATGCATTTTTTCATTGCTCCTGAAGAAGATTATGAAAGACACAAGGTATTAATGGTAATGCTGCTGTCACTAAAAATAGTAAATAAAAGATGGATTTGTATTGCTTAATTAATTTGAAACAGCAGACATGGTCATAATGGGAATATGTACTTGCTATGATTAAAAATCTTCACTAGATTAAACGTGGAAGACCAAATGCATCTTTCATTCACCTAGAATCAGTGAAGATTTAGGCTACATAAAAGAGAGCAGAATGTAGCTGTAAGGGCCAAATATTGGTCCTAAAGAAGTCAGTGAGAGTTTTGTCATTGGTTCTAGGGGGACTAACATTTAGCCGGAAAAGATACTGGATTTCAGGAAGATACATCTGTGTTCAGAGAGGAGGTTCAGAGGAACATTAAACAGAGGCATCCTATCTGCAGAGATTATAGACAGTAAAATGCTTTTTTTCAATCACTGCGAAGGAATAAGTGGTAGGAATGTAAGGGTATGTCTACACTAGCCCCCTAGTTCGAACTAGGGAGGCTAATGTAGGCATTCAAAGTTGCAAACGAAGCCCGGGATATTTAAATATCCCGGGCTTTATTTGCATCTTCCTGTCTGGGTGCCATTTTTAAATCCCCTTAGTCCGAACTAACTGCCCGCGGCTACACGCGGCAGTCAAACGTTAACTCGGACTAAGTCCTTAGTTCGAGTTAACTGTTACACCTCGTGGATGGGAAGATGCAAATAAAGCCTGGGATATTTAAATCCCGGGCTTCATTTGCAACTTCGAATGCCTACATTAGCCTCCCTAGTTCGAACTAGGGGGCTAGTGTAGACATACCCTAAGAGAGTTTGTGCATCTGACCGTGTGTATATCTGTCTGTCTAGGAGTCCATTTGCTCAAGTATTCCTCCTAAATGGTAAGAGCTAGATTCACCAAATTTAGTAACTTATGGCTTCCTCTTATTGTAACTTATATGACTCCTGCACCCCCCACTGATAGCCTTCTGCCCTGAGCCCCCCACATCCCCAAGCACCTGCCCTGACTCCTGAACACCCCCCACACTCAACCCTCTTCCCAGAAGGACTCCCTTATACTTTTTTAACCTGGTGTAGCATGTATTTTACTCCCTAGCACTGCCCTGCAAAGCCATCTGATATGGAAGATAGTGGGAACAAGTGGATCATGGCACTTGTGTCACCATACATTCTTAGAAGTTTACGCACAATTGGCCACACTATAACTACAATGCTCCATGTACTTAAGGTATCTTGGAGTCTTGAAACTTTAGCATCATTGTGCAAGAAGATTAGATAGCCCAAAATCTGGCCCTAACAGTATTTCTCTGAGAGTGATACAGTTCAGTGCTAAGGAAAGAAATGGGTATTATTTTTATTTATTTTAGTTTTTTATTATCAATTATCTTTATGGTTGCAATGCACATTTGAATCAATTATGTCACATTCCAGAGTAAATCAGATTATAATTAAGGCCCTGTTAAGATGAATCTTTGTTTAATCACAGAGGCCTGTATGATTTGTACCTATTGACTTCTAAAACAGGTTCAAGTAAATGGACGGTATGACTAGTTGTGTCACAGAGATCCCTTTGACATTGTCACTTGATGGACTGATCATTCCATTGAGCCTGCCTACCTGCCCTCTGAGATGCTGCAGCACCCTGTCCTTCTGAGCCAGAAGCTCTGGTCTCCCTGCAAAAGGCACAGACTTGGGGTAACATTCCCTACGAGAGCAACACCAATACTTAAAACAGCTCAGCTCTGGGAAGGCTCAGTCCCAGGGACTTGACACAGACAGCACCCAGGTACACCCCACAGGGTGGGACCAAAACCCTGAGTAAATATGTTTCACTATGCATAAAGTTTATACAGAGTGAGCTCACAAGAAGTTCGGCACCTTTATTGATGAAAGAGAGAGCTGCGCAACTGCAGTCTCTCCCCTTCTCCCGCCTCCAGGTAACGATTATTTATATTTGGTTTAATAATAAAAGTGATTTTATTAAGTATAAAAAGTAAGATTTAAGTGGTTGCAAATGATAACAGACAGATCAATGTAAGTTACTGAGCAAAATAGAACCAAACATGCCATCTTAGTCTAATACAGTAAGGGTATGTCTACCCAGCATCCTAAGCTCAAAATAAGAAACACAAGTTGTGCTATGCAAACTGCATATCTTATTTTGAATCTATTTTGAAATAGCTTATTTTGAAATTTGGTGCATCTACACAATACCAAATTTCAAAATAAAATGCTATTTAGAGACATCCCTTAACCTTCATGGAACAAGGGCTACTGGGATGCTGAAATAGCGCACCAGTTATTTCGAAAAATATTTTGAAATAATGGGCAGCTTGTGTAGATGTGGGGTAGCTATTGCAGGATACCTCCTGTATCCCAAAATAGCCGTGCAGTGTAGTCATACCCTAAGAGAAGTTGTTACAGTCATAATTTCTCACCTAGTTCTTATTTCAGGGAAAGTCCTTTCAAGGCCAGTCTTTACCATTTTTCTGATCTGGTCAAGCTGCTTTTCTTCACTCCTTAGAATTCTTTTGTTCCCTTGCCTTTTCATGTATCCTCTTGGAGTGGGGAGGAGTCTGGAGACTATCATTGTTTGCTTCCCATTCCTTATATAAAATTTCCCCAGGGCAGGAAGTCTTTTTCAATTCCCCTCACCCCTGCAGAAAAGTACAAAATTCAAAACAGATTCCAGCACCAGGTGGCATAGTTACCTGTTTTTTAGGACTAACCATAATCCAAGCTTACTGGAAAAACTAGACTATTTCCAGATCATTGCCTTGAGCACCAGGCCATTAAGTTCCTTAAGCATTGCTAGTGGCATTCATTAGTACATCTAGATATATAAAGGCTCATACTTCATAATTCTAACTGTTACCCCAAAATATTCTCACTGGAGACCACCCAGGGTTACACTAGTATGGGTTTATTTCCACTAGGTAAAACTAAAGAGGAGAAAGCAGCCACCAAAGGTTTAAGCTAAAGAAGATAGAACTCTCTCTCTCATACACACACACACACACACACACACAAAAGCACACACCCATTCATTCACTCATTCACACCCATTCATTCCTGCCCTCAGGCAATCACACACTTACACAGACATGGGTTGCAGAAGGAGCCAAGGCATGTGGATCCTGGAGGTCTGTCTGCTCATCATGGCTGGGGAAGCTGGTCAGGAGGAAAGACACTGGAGGGGAGCTTCTCAGGATCAGTGGAAGGAAAAAGAGAGTCTCACATGTGCTCCTTCTCTTTATATAGTGTCTGAATGGCTCCTGTGACTCATTCACCTTGTCATCAGGGAGCATGCCCAGACTTCCCTTTATCCAGCAGAAAGCATGCCCAGACTGCAATGACTCATTGCCATGTGGTCCATTGTTCCAAGCCTTCTTCAAACACACTCGCACTCACACTCTCTCTCCATTCACTCAGGGGAGAATGCAGCTTAGGGAAAGTTACAAGCAAGGTGGTTGCATGTTACAAAGATTACAAAGTTGTAGTTTACAGTAAGTTTGAGAGTTACACATTACAAAGCTTGACAAGGATCACAATAAGTTGCAGTTTAAAACCTTAGACCTTACAGTTTGGTGTAGCTTTAGAAAATCCATGTATATAAATCTAGTGAGCTCAGGCGGAGGCTTTTTTATGCAACACTAAATAAGAATGATACATTGTATGAGAATGATACATGCCTACAAATAGAATATACACATTCAGGGGATTACAAGCTCTCCAAAGATAGGTTATATGCCCTAATTAGCATAAAACATATTTGAGTTATGCCTATTCACATTCAAAAATATATTTCCATAAAATATGGAGGTACAGCATCACAGAGGCATTTTATTGAATTAATTAAGAAATAAAAAATTAATCACTATAGGATCTGTTTTTTAATTGGCTAGTAAGCTGCATTTATTTTATGAATCAGGAAAAAGGGGTATTTGAAACTTTGGATGCTTGGTTTAGAATTCTGACACATAGGAATGATTGAAGTTTTGGTAGGGGACACGGTAGAAAATTTTATAAAAGAGCACAAGATGGTCATGAAAGAAATGATTAGTTGTGAAGCATGGGTGGTGAAAAGGAGTCAGGATGGGGAATGAAAAGAAACAAATGCCAAATGATATGAAGAGAATAAAGACTTGTCTGCATAGCATGGTAATGGGTGTGTGATTTTTAAAAAGCATTAATGTCTTATATATCATTTGGTTTGCGTAGACCCTGCTGCTTGCAGTAAACATTCTCTAGTACTTTGAGAAGTAATGCTGTTTAAAACAGAGCTTCATTAAAGTACACCAGTAGCATGTACATCAATCAATTAATGCACAAGTGCAGACAAGCCTTGAGTTATGTACAGCTGTGAAGGTGAAGTCTAAAGAACTTGAAGCAGAAGATGAGAATACAGTGAAGAGGCTTGACTTGGGGCATTCACTTGTTTTGTCTCACTGATTTATTATTTTTCCCCTGAAAGCTGTAACCGACTGGTTGCTTTTCATTGCTCATCCCCCACCCTGTCTCCATTTCAGCATCTTTTAGCTTCACATCTTTGAGCATCCCCTTGTAAAGCCGAAGTGTTTGCTTCTCTGTGTATGTATAGGTTCCCCCCACTGCACAGTAGTCTGCCCGCCATGTAGGAGTTTTTAGCTGCCTTTTAAACTAGTGGCTGTGAATTCATGTCCCCACCAGTCCTTATTCAGAACAAACCCTGCAGTATTTACATTCCTTATTTATTCTTTACTACTTAGACAAAACTTCCACGATGTTTATGGAAGATGAAGGTGCTGAGCACTTCAGGATATGGCTCTTACCATCCATTATATGTGGCAATCACTCTATTGGCTAGCATGAAGGATTGAACCAGGCACTCCTAGAGGTAAAAGCAAGAATTTCCACAGGTTGAGCTAAGCAAAGGTGCTCTGTGTCTGGGGTATACAGTAGATTCACATCCTTTAATGACTAGACATAGTGAAGGATGGATTATACCTATGCAGCACTCAGAGCAAGGAAAAAAGCTCAAGGACTAACTAATTAGCAAGGAAACTCAAAAAGTTTCTAGGGCTCATGAGAACATCTAGCAGTTAAGAGGCTTACCCAAATTAGCTATTGGGATAGATGTCCCACATAATTAGACCTTCTCTCGAGACTTGTATGATTACCTGGCTTTGAGTGAAAAAATTGTAAGAATTTCTTATGTTATTGTAGGTAATTCCTCCAGAGAAAGTTAGAAAGGGACGAAGCACAAGAAGTAAAAACACAAGACACAACTAAGCTGTTTTTAATGAAGTGGGTTTTACCCATGAAAGCTCATGATCCTATACCTTTGTTAGTCTCTAAGGGTATGTCTACACTGCATTTCTCTTTCGAGAGAGGAATGCAAATGCAGACAAGCAAAATTGCAAATGAAGCGCGGATTTGAATTTCCCATTCTTCATTTACATAATGGCATCCAGGCACTGTTTCAAAATACCCTATTTTGAAAAAAAAAACCCCTGCCATCTAGACGGGGTTCTTTCTAAAAAAAACCCCTTCTTTTGAAATAACCCTTATTCCTTAAAAAATGAGGAAAGAGGAATGCAGTGTAGACATACCCTAAGTAGGGTTGCCAGGTGTCCGGTTTTCTACTGTCCGGTATTTGCACCCTCTGTCCGTCAGAAAAATTCAGAAAATACCGGACATGTGAAATGTCCGGTATTTTCTGAATTCCCGGAGGGGCGCCGGATGGAAGCCTGGCGGGGGTTGGGGAACGACTGGGAGACGGGGCTGCGATTGGCACTGGGAGCCCTTGGTCATGTGCAAAAGCCGGGTAGGGCGGGGGCAGTGGCTGGGACTCCCAGCCACTCCCCCCACCCAGCTTTTGCATGCGACCAGAGGCTCCCAGTGCCAATCGCGGCCCCGCCTCCCAGCTGGAAGCCTCTGGTTGCGTGTAAAAGCCAGGCGGGGGGAATGACTCCCAGCCCCTCTCCCGCCCCCACCCCTGCCCCCGGCCCCACCCGGCTTCTGCTCGCAACTAAAGGGAGTGCCTGCCGGGGGCGCAGCCCGAAGGACTCCGGCTGTGGGCAGTGGCTGCACCCCCTCCCACCAGGTCTGCTTCCCGCCCCCTTCCTCTGGGCCCCCTCCTCCCGTCCAGCCCCGCGACCCCCGACCCCTCCCCCAGCTCTGCTTCCCAGCCCCCTTCCTCCTGGACAGCCCCGTGGCCCCCGGACAGCCCCTGCCAGCTCTGCTTCCCCCTCCTGTCTAGCCCCATGGCCCCCAGACTCCCCCACCCACCAGCTCTGCTTCCCGCCCCGCCCACCTCCCGGCTAGCCCCGCCCCCTTCCCAGCCGGTTCTCCTCCCGCACCCTGCCCATGACCAAGTGTGTCCGGTTTTTTGGTGGGGTCTACCTGGCAACCCTAACCCTAAGGGTGTGTCTACAAAGCAAAGTTATTTCAGAATAACGGCCTGTGGCTCCCCAGGTGATCAGAGTATTGCGGTGGGATTCCCCGCTGAGCAAGCAGTAGGCTGAACAACTAGCAACAGGACCCTGGGCTGGGACCCAGTAGAGTGGGAGGGCCCATGTCCCCCAAATCCCTCCCCACCATCTGCAGTGCTCCAGGGAAGAGATAGGTTCTTTTGGGCCTGCAGACTAGGCCTCAGAGCTGTATTTACCCCAGTACAGGGGAATAGCTACTGTGAATTAGGCCTCTAGGCCATATTGACTCCTATTGGGGACAGGGGTGCTACAGGAACTCGGGCTGCCGAGCTGTACTAACCTTCATAGAGGGGACTGTTATTTGGGCTCAGGCTGCTAAGCTGAATTAACCCCTATAGAGGGGACTGTTATTTGGGACTCTGGCAGACAGGCCATATATATCCTGGTAAAGAGGAATTGAGAATTGGACTCCATCCATTGGGCCATATGGATGCTGACAAGTGGGCCTGGGGGGAGGGGCTTTGACTGAGGGATCCTGCTCAAGGGGAGCACACCTCTCGACATGGCCGTTATTCCAAAATAACTATGCAAGCATCTACACAGCAATTCTGTTATTTTGAAATAATTTTGAAATAACAGACAACTTATTCTGACTTCTGTAAACCTCATTCTACAAAGAATAACACCTATTCTGAAATAGCTCTTTCAAAATAATGTGGGTATAGACAGTCCACTTCTGCTATTTCAAAATAGCCCCTCTTTAAAAGCCCCTCACCAGGACCATTCTAAGTTATTCCTTCTGGGGCTTTAGATCAAGATAGCACGTCTACATTTGGGAAGCCTGCCTCGGACTAATTTTGAGGCTTCCCTGCAGTGTAGACATGCTATTTTGAAATAAGCTATTTCGGAATAACTATTGTGGAATAGCTTATTCCAGAATAACTGTGCAGTGTAGATGTAGCCCAAGGGTACATCTACACAGCAGGGCTAAAGCTGAAATAGCTTATGTCAGCTGGGCCTGAACTCTGATTCATGTAGCAATGTAACCTGCTAATGCTAGAACTACCAGAACCCAGTTATTTCTTTTGAAATTACCTATCTATTTCATAGATTTGCTGTTCCCTGTTGTGTGGTAGCACATTCAAAGTTGGGGAATGATGCCAATTTGTTTAGATGGGAGAGTTAAAACATCACAGCAATTTCTCACTTAAATTATGAGACTATGAAAATGGAATAGAGCATAAAGTATAGATGAACTAATTTGGCAAAATTATTTAATATGTCAAATTCTTTGTGGGAGTCACACTTTTTTATAGGTTGAATCTCTCCTATGGCTTTGGAGTGCTCAAGTAATAACATAGCCACATTTACAGCTTTCTCATTTCCCCACTAGAGAGCTACTAATTACACAAAAAAACAGATATATAAAATACACCATCTGCGCCTTGCATTCCTCATTACCTCTGAAAAATCTTTTCTTTGCACAAAATGTCTTGTTTTTCAAATGAGAATATGTTTTCCCTTTTGTGTGACACAGTCAGATCGTCACCTGACATAAATTGGCATAACTCTACTGTCTTCAATGGGATTACACAATTTACACCGAGTACCTGGCTGTCTTTCCTTTAAGAGTACAGATCTGTATGTTATCAATCTGCATTATGTTATAGTGAATATTTCCTTGAAAAAACAATTTGAGCACTGGAGGAAATGCAAATATCCTTTAATTCCTTCTGGAGCAGAGTAAAAGTTTCTGCTGACTTCAAAATCAAGATTTACATGGATAGGTCAGCCTGACAGAGAATTGGGGGTGGGAGGAGGGTTGGTCTCCTTAATAATTAATAGGAAAACAGATGGGATTACAAGTGCTAAAAGTTTGACAGTCGCGACGTAGTTGAGCCAATCAGGATGAAGTTAAATTCTCTGTTCTTAACTTTTACGAGTATGTGTATATATCTGCAAAAACACACAAAGTGATTTCCCCCCACTGTTTTTTTAATTTTAAAACCTGTATGAGAGAACTTGAAAAGAACAAAAAGAGGGAGTGATTGGCTTAAGGTAGTGGGGTTCAAAGCATGTCAATCATAGTGTAGTAGATTAAATCCATTTCTGACTGACATTGTCTAGAAAAGTTTACCATCTGAGCACAACTGGGTGGCTGACATGAAATGTTCAATGAACTGGAATGATATCGCACAAGTCTCCACAACAGACAACACACACCGCTACAGTTTCCACTAATAGATACCTTATTGTTTTTCTCAACATCGGGGTGATGCATTTAACAGACATAGAGGATGCCCTATTTTCTCATATATTGTTAGGACCAGCCTGCATCAGAGCCATCTCCCAGCAACCCACTGAGCACATAAGACCATAAGAACATAAGAACGGCCGTACTGGGTCAGACCAAAGGTCCATCTAGCCCAGTATCCTGTCTGCCGACAGTGGCCAGCACCAGATGCCCCAGAGAGGGTGGACCAAAGACAATGATCAAGCGATTTGTCTCCTGCCATCCCTCTCCAGCCTCTGACAAACAGAGGCCAAGGACACCATTTTATCCCCTGGCTAATAGCCTTTTATGGACCTAACCTCCATGAAATTATCTAGCTTCTCTTTAAACTCTATTATAGTCCTAGCCTTCACAGCCTCCTCTGGCAAGGAGTTCCACAGGTTGACTACACGCTGTGTGAAGAAGAACTTTCTTTTATTAGTTTTAAACCTGCTACCCATTAATTTCATTTGGTGTCCTCTAGTTCTTCTATTTAGGAACTAATAAATAACTTTTCTTTATCCGCCCTCTCCACACCACTCATGATTTTATATACCTCTATCATATCCCCCTCAGTCTCCTCTTTTCTAAACTGAAAAGTCCCAGTCGCTTTAACCTCTCCTCATATGGGACCCGTTCCAAACCCTAATCATTTTAGTTGCCTTTTCTGAACCCTTTCCAAGGCCAAAATATCTTTTTGAGGTGAGAGACCACATCTGTACACAATATTCAAGAAGTGGGCGTACCATAGTTTTATACAGGGGCAGTAAGATATTCTGGGTCTTATTTTGTATCCCTTTCTTAATAATTCCTAGCATCCTATTTGCCTTTTTGACCGCCGCTGCACACGTGTGGAAGTTTTCAGAGAACTGTCACGATAATTCCAAGATCTCTTTCCTGATTTGTGTAGCCAAATTAGCCCCCATCACACTGTACGTATAGTTGGGGTTATTTTTCCCGATGTGCATTACTTTACACTTATCCACATTAAATTTCATTTGCCATTTTGTTGCCCAATCACTCAGTTTGGTGAGATCTTCTTGGAGTCCCTCACAGTCTGCTTCTGTCTTGACTATCCTAAACAGTTTGGTATCATCTGCAAACTTTACCACCTCACTGCTTACCCCTTTCTCCAGATCATTTATGAATAAGTTGAACAGGATTGGTCCTAGGACTGACCCTTGTGGGACACCACTATTTACCCCTCTCCATTCTGAAAATTTACCATTTATTCCTACCCTTTGTTTCCTGTCTTTTAACCAGTTCTCAATCCAAGAAAGGACCTTCCCTCTTATCCCATGGCCATGTAATTTACACAAGAGCCTTTGGTGAGGGACCTTGTCAAAGGCTTTCTGAAAATCTAAGTATACTATATCTACTGGATCCCCCTTGTCCGCATGTTTGTTAACATGTCCGCATATCTTCCTACATAAGTAGTCCCTTTACTTTTAACTGTTAAAAAAATCACTGCTATTTTGCCCCTTTTCTTAATGAGCTCTTAAGCAAAAACAGGGACCACAAAACTTGTCTTTCTGATATTTCTCATGGGGGAAGGGTGTAGAGCTATCTTGCCAGGCAGCTACTTATACATCACAAAGAACCCACAAATGGCACCATTATTTTTCTTTGTAAGTTATGTTCAATGGCTCTAAATAAAATCAATGTTCATTCTCAGTTTGAGATCCTGCACTACAGATACAACACTGTGCTAATGAGTTATCTCTCTAACCAAACAGGGCAGAGGGGAAAGGAGGGTATCAGAAGATTTGCTTTATATTTACTACGGTTCGTAGCCAAACTGAAACAGAAGTGGGTTTATTTAAAGTTTCTCCTCTACTTTGTATTGGTCTAATTTTGTGATTCTTAGTCACAAAAGACAAAAGATTATGGTATCACTGTAATGTGTAAGCATAAGTTCCCATAAAACACATTCCCCTCATAAGAACATAAGAATGGCCGTACTGGGTCAGACCAAAGGTCCATCTAGCCCAGTAGCCTGTCTGCCGACAGTGGCTAGCACCAGGTACCCCAGAGGGGGTGGACTGAAGACAATGATCAAGCGATTTGTGTCGTGCCATCCATCTCCACCCTCTGACAAACAGAGGCCAGGGACACCATTCCTATCATAAAAATCAAATGCACCTTACCCAGCTGATCAGCATGTGTTCACTCAAAACATCTGAATAAAAATTCTTCCTTTCTCTTTGTTGTGTTCCAATTAGAATAATATTAAATGCATTAAGCCCCATTCATCCCACTAAAATCAACAGAGTCACAACTGGGCTCATTGAAACTAATCTCTTTGTTTTAAACTCTCTGACTACTGCTCTTCGTGTCTTTTTTCATCCTCCAAGGTTGGCATTGCGTGGCTCAGAACTCTGTCCCACTGTATGGGTAGAATCTTAGTCACTCAGCACTGAGGAGTTGTCATCTGAACTCAGCCCTGTACAGCACCCAGGAAGTATACAAGACTGAAGAAAAGATTAGATCTGTTTAACCTTTTTTAAAAAATAGGTCTAGCAATAGGTTTCAGGCATCTTCAGCAGTGAACAAAGTTAGAGATATAGGAGTTTCTATTAGCTGGGCAAGCCGTTAAAAAACCATATCTCCAAGTATGTGTAGCAGTTTCAAAAAGGAATTGACTTTACATTACTTTTGTGTTTACTCTCTGCAAACACTGAGTAACTGAGTTTTGTTCACGAGAACTTTAAACTCACCTGCAGGAGTAGTCACACCAGAAGTGTGCTGAGACATTACTTACTAACGGCATGAGGATAGTGTTACTACAACCCTTAGCTTAACTAATGAAACAGATACAATGAAACAAAACAGATAAGGATCAGACTCCACTCTTCACAGATAATTAATTTGTGTCATCCCCTGCGTGGTATAGAGGACAGAAAAATAAACATGTCAATAATGAGCTTATGGATATCAGAATGCAATAGAATAGAATCACAGGGTTGGAAGAGACCTCTGGAGGTCATCGAGTCCAGCCCCCTGTCCTTGTTGAACCAACCCTAACTAACTCATCCCATCCAGGGCTTTGTCAAGCCAGGACTTAAAAACCTCTATGGATGGAGTTTCTACCACCTCTTAGATAACCCATTCCAGTGCTTCACCATGCTCCTGGTGAAATAGTTTTTCCTAATATCCCACCTAGACCTCCCGCAGTGCAACTTGAGACCAATGTTCCTCATTCTGCCTTCTGTCACTACTGAGAACAATATCTCTCCATCCTCTTTGGAACCTTCCTTCAGGTAGTTAAGGCCTGCTATCAAATCCCCCCTCACTCTTTTCTTTTACAGACTAAACAAGCCCAAATGCCTCAGCCTTTCTTCGTAGGTCATGTGCTCCAGCCCTCTAATAATTTTTGTTTCCCTCTGCTGGACCCTCTCCAACGCATCCACATCCTTTCTGAGGGGGTAGGGGCAGAATTGGACATGATACTCCACATGTGGCCTCACCTATGCTGAATCACTTCTCTAGATCTGCTGGCAATGCTCTTCCTAATGCACCTTAATATGCCATTAGTCTTCTTGGCCACAAGAGCACACTGTTGACTCATATCCAGCTTCTCATCCACTGTAATCCCCAGGTCTTTTCCTGCCAAACTGCTGCTTAGCCTGTTGGTCCCCAGGCTGTAATAGTGCTTGATATTCTTCCGTCTCAAGTGCAGGACTCTGCACTTGTCCTTGTTGAACCTCATCAGATTTCTTTTGTCCCAGTCCTCCAATTTGTCTAGGTCACTCTGGACCCTATCCCAACATTCCAACGTATCTACTTCGCTCCCTAGCTCTCCCCCTACAAACTTGCTGATGGTGCAATCCATCCCCACAGCCAGGTCATTAATAAAGATGTTGAACAAAACCAGCCCCAGAACCGATCCTTGGGGTACTCCTCTTGAAACCAACATCAAGCTGTTGATCACTACCCATTGAGCCCGACAATCTAGCCAGCTTTCTATCCACCTTACAGTGCATTTATCCAGTCCCTACTTCCTTAACTTGCTGGCAAGAATTATGTGGGAGACGGTATCAAAAGCTTGCTAAAGTCAAGGTATATCACATCCAACGACTTCCCCATGTCCACAGAGCCAGTTACCTCATCACAGAGGGCAATTGGGCTGGTCAGGCATGACTTGCACTAGTGCTCAGTGTCTTCGCAGAACATGGTGCCTGGCTAAAGACTAATTGGCTCAAGCTCTGTTCACAGAAGATGGATGTAATATTGATGGACTGGGAAAAATCAGATTGGTGAAAGTTACATTATTGGGTAATACACCTTTAAATAGTTTGTAAGTACTGTTGTAGCCCTGTCTTCTACTGTATGTGCCACCAACCACCTGTCAGAATGCCTCTGTGTATATGTAGCTTGACTTAAATGCTATCCAATCTTCAAAAATACAGTCCAAAGGGCACAGCAATTCATTGAGTCAAAGCTTTAGTAAGATCAATAAAAGCCATGTACAGCGGTCGGTTTTGCTCTTGACACTTCTTTTACAGCTGCTGTACAATGAAGATCATATCTGCAGTTCCATGACATGTTCAGAAGCTACTCTGTGACTCTGGTAAAATTTCTTCTGACAAGGGCAGAAGATGGGTTGCAAGGACCTGTGTCAGAACTTTGTGTGCAACAGCAAGGAGAGACATAACACGATAATTTCCACAGTCTGCTTTATCCATTTTTTTTAAGCGGGTAACAAACAAGGCATCCCTCATTTCACTGGGTATCTCCTCCTTTATCCAAATTTTAAGGATAAGCAGACTAAGATGCTGAATTAACTGTGGTCCACCGTCTTTAAAGATTTCAGTGGAGAATAGGGTGTGTCTAGACTACAGGGTTTTGTTGACAAAAATGGACTTTTGTCAACAAAATTATACCTGCGTCTACACTACCGCCGAGTTCTGTCGACATAACATCGACAGAATTTGGCAGTTTTGTCGATGCCGGTAAACCTCATTCTATGAGGAATAACGCCTTTTGTCGACAGAGTTCTGTTGACAGAAGGCGTTATTGCATCTACACTGTCCTTTGCGTCTACACTCTCATGTTGACAAAGCGGCTTGCTTTGTCGACAGAACTGGATGTAGTCTAGACGCTCTTTGTCGACAGAGGCTTTGTCGATAGTATCTGTCGACAAAGCCTCTGTCGACAAAAGCCTGTAGTCTAGACGTACTCTAAGGGGGGATTCAGTGATGCTTTGTTCTTCATCTGCTTGGTGGCATTGTATACCTCATGGAAATTGGGAGGGTCTCTGAGCTCATCCCTAGAAAGTCATTGGAGGATTCGCTCAAACTTCATCTCCAACCATGGAATTATGATTAAGAAGATCTTCAAAGTGTTCTTTCCAGCAAAAGTGTGGTTCCATCCTTTGAGTGAAGGGGGTTCATGCAATGACAAGCTAGCCCATAAACAGCCTTACTAGCACTAAAAAAACCACGTGTATTATGGGTATCCGCAAAATGTTAGAGTTCTTACACTTTCTCAATCCACCATTTGTTCTTGAGTTCTCTGGTTTTACATTGAATTTCTGCCTTCGCATTAGCATGGGCTTCTCGCTTTGTCTTGCAATTTATATCATTCTGCCAACTACGAAGTACCATCCTCTTCTCATTGTTGAGCTGCTCAATTTCAACATCATTCTCCTTAAATCAGTTCTGATGCTCTCTGGTGTGGTAGCCAATTGTTTCCTCACGGGTATTGATGATTATTGCTTTCAGCTGGCTCCAATGTTCCTTAATTTCTTCCAGAATCTCTGATGAAAACTTCTCTCCTTAGACTGTTTGGAAGTGGTTACACTTAGTGGAGACCTTCAGATCTTGAACCTTCAGCTAGCGCCTGATCTGTTTCTTTTGCAGCCTCCATTTGGAAGTGATAATCAAATGAGGTGATGATCAGTCCAGCAGTCATCAGCACTTGTCATTGCTCTTATGAGAAGTACGTCACTACGATCTCGAGCATGAACTATAACATAGTCGAGAAGATGCCAGTAGTTTGAACGTGGGTGTCTCCAGGTTGTTTTGAATTTGTCCTTTTGTCGAAAAAGGGTGTTCATGATGATAAGTTCATGTTCAGCACACTTGGTCAGGAGCAGGATTCCATTTGAGTTGCTTTTGCCAACTGCTTTTTTCCTGTTTGTTCCTTTCCACAGGTCTGAGTCTCGTTCAACATGTGCATTGAAATCCGCCAGAAGAATGATCTTATCTTCTTTAGGGGTCTCTGATAAAATGGTTTCTAGCTGAGAGTAGAAATCTTCCTTTACATTCTCATCAGCATCCATTGTTGGTGCATAAACCCTCACAATAGTTACCTGTTGGTTTTGGGTGAGCCTCAATCGGAGTGTCATGAGCTGCTCATTGATGCCTACTGGCAGTTCAGAGGGCACCTTACAAGCTTGTTCTTAATAGCAAAGTCTACTTCATACAATCGAGGTTCATCTAAAGATTTTCCCTTCCAGAAGTAGGTGTATCCTCTTTTTTCCTCCCTCACCTGTCCTTCATCAGCTCTTCTAGTTTCAGACAAGGCAGCAATATCAATGTCAAACTAGTTCAATCATGAGCAATGCTAGCTGTATATCGCTCTGGTCAGTCACTGTGTTGTCCATCAGGGTACATATTTTCCAGGTTCCAAAGTTGAAAAGTTTCTTACATTTTTGACTGCTGGGGTGGTGATCCTCTGGATGTGGCTATCCAGGCCAGCAGGAAAAGAGGCAAGACTATTTTTAGGGCACTTTTTCTAGCCCCCTCCCAATGTGTGGTGAGCAGAGTGGGTCTTAAAGAGGACTGTTCAGTCATGGGTGCAGCAGCCGAGATGCTCAACCTGCCTCAGTCCTCAAAAAAGATGACTGAATCACATACCCACCACCTATGTGTCTGTAATTAGGAACTTCCAGATCTCACTGTCCTGTTCCAGTTGCCACTCACCAATTGCCACTGGACTTTTCACTTGTGCATGTGTTGTTTTCCCCAAAACTGGAAGATGCCTGTGTGGGACTTCTTTTAAAGTGGAGAGACTGGTGCACAACAGTCACCACACTGTCCTTGACAGACAGAGGGCTTGAAACCAATGGCATGGATCACCACAATGATTGGAGATCCTCTATCTGCTGCAGCCTTCATCTACTTTCACAGCCACGGTAACATTACACAACAGTTTCAGCTCTATTGTGCAGTTGTCCTCCATCTGCTCTGCCATTAAGGACTTCTTGGATCACATTTTGTCTGGAACCAATTAACCCCCTCTTTGTTAAGATAAATTGATTGAGCTCTTGTACAGCATATTTTCTAATCCTTTAAATGTCTCTTGTGGCTCTTCTGTGATCCCTGTCCAGTTTATCAAGTTTTTTCTTGACTTGTGGGTAGCAGAACCAGATAGTGTTTCAGCAGCACTCACCAAATAGAGAGGTAAAATAACTTCTTTACTCCTTCTCAAGAATCCCAGTTATGCATCCCAGGATTGTACCTGTTACCTGTCCTTGTACCAGCCAAGGCAAAAAACTTGGACAAAGGGAGAACTTGAGCAGCACGGAAGCTAGTTCATTATAACAGATTCTTAATGGTATGGCACACCACATATCACAATCATACTGGCCGTTTGGAGTCAGGCTTCAGGTAACGGGTACTAGACTACTTTATGATTGGGTGTTTCTCATTCACACTTCCTCATGCATTCCGTAGCTTACATACATATTCATAAACATGAATATAATTAATTCTATTTAAGCAATATGATTTCTAAGCAAGCATCTGGCCTTATCAGGGCTTTACACTGCTTCAGTATAACAGGAAACTACTTAAACCACAACATAACAGGAATCTACATAAATTATAGCTAAGAGAGCTAGAAATACAAGAGAAGGGGGGAGAAACAGAGGAGTCGTGTCCAGCCAGCTATATTCCAATGCGGGGGAGGGGCACGTCTGGCTAGCTACAGCACCAGTTCTTTTGGCCACAGCATCATATGGTGAACACATGTTCATCTGATTATCTGTCTCAACCTCAAATCTTTTTCAGATTCACTGCATCTCTGGACACATTCCTCCACTCTGTAAATATGACCAAATCTTAATTGCCAGAGGTATACATTTAGCTGTATTAAACCACATATTGTTTGCTTGCTGCTCTGAATCAGTGATCTGTCATCTTAATTATTTACTACCTCCCTAAGTTGTGTATCATTTGCCAACTTTGTGAGTTATTTTTGTTAGTAACCAGGAAGAAAACATAAAATCATGTTAAACAGCAGAGGACCAAGAACCAATCCATGCATGACCCCACTGGAATCAGACACACTTAGTGACAATTCCCTGTTTACCTGTCAGTTAGCCAGTTTTAATCTACTTAATGTGTGCCATATTAATTTGATATTTTAGCTTTTTAATCACGACATCATGCAGTACCATGTCAAATGTCGTATGGAAATATATTATATCAGCGCTATTACCTTTCTCAACCAACCTTGTAATCTCATCAAAAAAGATTTCAAGTTAGTTTGACAGGTTCTACTTTCCATTAATTACATTACCATCCTTTAGGTCTTTATTAATCAAATCCTGCATCAGCTGCTCCACCATTTTGCCCTATATCAATGCAAGGCTGACAGGCATGTAATTAGCCAGGTCATCCTGTTTACCTAGTTTAAAATTTAGTACAATATTATCTTTCTTGCAATCTTCTGGAACTTCCTCACTACTTAAAGATTTATTGAAAATCTATTAATTTTGCAGTGAGCTCCCAACTAGCTCTTTTAAAACTCTGGAAAACAAGTTATCTTTATATCCATCTGCGTATGCGGATGTGGATGCAGATATCCACAGCTCATTTTAGTGGATAAGGAATTAGGATACAAATTTTGTGTCCACACAGAGCTCTAGTTATCTGGGCCTACTTATTTAAATAGCAGGTTGAAAGGCAAGGTTCTCAGTCTGATCAGCACTCCAAGAAAGCCTTTGTAAAGTGAGAAAGTTAAATTGACCAGAGTCTTCCAAAGTGGGCAGTTGTTATTTTAATTTTCCTAGTGCAAAAGCAATTTTTTTTTAGTTCTCCAAAAATGGCAGTTTGTCAGAACATCATTCTGAGATACAAATTCTGTCCAGCTCCATTATCTCCATTTTACAGACTGGGATCACAGAAAAGTTAAGTTACATGGGCCCATGATAGCATTAGGCTAATCACTGGGACCATCCTTCTGCTCAGCTTTGTCCTGGACAGAGATCTGGCCATAGTGAGCCATGTATTCAACACCACCGGGCCTCAATCTTGTAACTCACTATATATATGAATACAATGAACATGCTGCATCTGATACAGCAGTGTTTCTCAACCATTGGTACGAGTACCCTAGGAGGTACTTGAGAGAAGTCTGGAGGGTGCATCAACACAACTGAAATTTGGAGAAAACTGAATTTTTGTTTTAAGTTTTATGGCACTTTATTATTTTTGTACTTTTTACACCCCAACATTTTGTCACCCGCCCTGCTACAATTAAGTTGTTTAAACAAATGTGTTCCAATGGTGGAAAAAAATATTGTGTGTCTGAAAATTGTAGGTACTGGGGGGTACTTATAATTTTTTTTAAAGGGGTACTTTATAAAAAAAAGGTTGAGAAACACTGTGATACAGAATGCACCTACCCACCTTCACCAGAGCTTAGGCCACCATGAGCACATAAGGCCTGTGCTCAAATCCTTCCTGGACAGCTTCCAATGCCAGTTCATTCAAGGTTAAATTTCTAATTTTCAAATCAATTAATGGATCAAGCCCCAGGGACATTACTCTATGAACTGCTATTTATAGCAAAAATAACTCTGGCTCAACACACACTACAAACTCCAGGATGAAACATGAGAGAACTGGGGACAGGGCATTGTCAGTTAGGGGGAATTCTGCACCACTGCACAAGCAGAAGTAATGTTCCCTGCAAAGATCTCTGCTTTTTCTTAGAAAAGTAATTGATGGGGAAGCACAGAGAAGCAACAAGAGCTGCCATGTGCCCCTCCACAGTAGGGCAGGCACATTGCTTTGGGCATTCGGAGCAGCCAGCAGAGAAATAAATCACAGCAGAGAGGGTACTCCAGCTGTTGGCTCCTTCCTTGTGCTGGGGTCACTGCTAATTCTAGCTGGGCTTGGGGAGGAAGGGACGTGGAGCAGCCACGGTTGGGTCAGACATCCTCTGACACCACATCCTCACTTCCTGTCCCCATTCTCAGCCGCAAAGCGAGGAATCAGCATATACGAAGCTGCTCCCTCCATCCATCCAACCCTTGTGATCTAGACCCTCCATATTCCTGCCAGACCTCACCTTCCACACCCAGAACTCCTCCCACCAAAACCCTGTCCCCAAACCCCCACCTCTCCAAGCTCCATCCTCCCACACCTGGGACCCCCCGCTGAGCCCCGCATTCCAGAATCTGAAACCCCCCCCTCACTGAGGCCCACCTGCATCCTCAGCCTACACTGAGACTACTAACCCCGCATGCTTGGATCCCTACCAAGCCTCACTCCCTGCACTCAGACCCCACCTGCTACAATCCAGATCTTCAACCCTGCACCCAATCATCCCCTGCTGATACTCTCACACTGAAACCACACCCCACTGAGCACAAACCTCCTGCACTTGGACTACCCCAACAAGACCCCTGCAGCCGGACACTCATGCCACTGAGCCCATGTGAAGGGATCCCTGGTGTGCAACCTAGACTGTGGGACCACAGTGCCCTGCCCTCCAAATACACCAACCTGAGTTGCCTCTCACACTTTGATGCTGATGGCAAGCTACAAGCCTCTGACAGGCACTGTACTTACACAGACATTCACAGGCAGGGACACGCCTAACTGTGTTACATAAACGATCTCCCAGCAACTCCTGAACCATCAATAGAGAAGCCTCAGTCTATTGCCCAGCTTTCCAGTCTTGCAACCCAGAACTGTGCCATCTTGCACTGGTCAGAAACCTGCCAATGCAAGCTCGTTCCCTACGTCACCATTTTGTCAAAGGAAAGGGGACATGCACCAGACTTTATAAACTGAGCTGAGATTCCCCTAGTTACTTCAGCCACAACACACTAAATAAAACATGCAACAGGTTTTATTTAACTACAGAAATATTTTAAGTGATTATAAGTACCAGACAGATCGAAGTTGATGACTCCATAAAAGTAAATTTACAGTCTGAGTACTACAAACTGAACAGGGTTTGAATCAAGCAGTGTCTTACCCTGACAGATATACAAGCTGGTTACACTTTGGTTATATTTAGACTGCAGGCTTCTTTCGGAAGAAGCTTTTCCAGAAGAAATCTTCAGAAAACACTTCTTCCGAAAGAGAGCGTCTACACAGCAAAAGTGCATTGAAAAAGCGATCTGCTTTTTCGAAAGAGAGCATCCACACTAAATGGACGCTATCTTGCATGTAAGCTGTGATTACTATGGAGTGAGTGGCCACCAGGGCACCTGTGCTTTTTCCTCTTTCCTCTTCTTTCAAAAGAACTCCCTCTTCCCTGTCCACACACGCCTTTTTCCAAAAGAGCTCTTTCGCAAAAAGGCTTCTTCCTTGTAGAAAGAGGTTTACCAATCTCGGAAAAACCCCTCTGTTCTTTTGATTTTTTTTCAAAAGAATGTGATTGCAATGTGGACATAAGTGAAGTTCTTTCAGAAAAACGGCTGTTTTTCTGAAAAAAAACTCTGCAGTGTAGACATACCCTTCCCCAGTACATAGACTGGGACTGCCTTCCAGTCTTGGACTAAACTGCCCCAGTTCAAAGTCTTTGTCTTCCAGATGTGCTTCCAGGTGTTGAGATGGGGATGCTGGGAGAGAGGCCAAGTGATGACATCACTATATATTTATGCTTTCGTCCCACTGCTAGAAAGATCCTTGTTGCAGTGGTGGGGGGGGGCAGAAGGGGGCTAATCAGTACTCATTGGTCAATCTCCATTGTGTATGTGCCTACTCTAAGGACCTCTGGGATAGTGGACTGTTTTCTTGATGGGCCATTAATACTGTCTGGGCCTCAAATGAAAGGCTGGCTGTTGTTGTTCCCAACCTCACAATATATTTCAGTTGCAGATAGAATAATACTTCATAAGTTCATACACAATGACAGTACAGATCATCCAACAGGGTAAAAATATCTGAATCTGATCAACAGGAGAAAAAAATGCTACCCTTTTACTTTTTCCTGGAAACTCTTTTTTTTAATTAACTCTGACAAACTTACTGTAATAAAAGAGTCTGCACATTTCAGATGAGTAGTGTCTCCTACAAGGTACTTGAATGTTTATTACCTTACAGGTGACATCTAGAATCTTGCTGGTTTTACACATAAAATGGCAGGTACTTTCTTATCTAAAAGAATAGATGCATATTTCTTTTTCTGTCTGAAGAGAACTAATAATGTCATAGAGGTATATTATATTAGTTAGAATTTTTTTTTTTTTTAATTCCTGGTGGCAGTTACAAAAGCTATTAGTTTAAAGAGGGGTTTAAATGTAAATAACTGGAATCCAAATACTCAAATTCACCCTTTTTTTGTGTTTTAGAATCTGAATTTAGGATAAATGATAAAAAATAAAATTAATGTTATTTCTGCTCCAGAGCATAATTCAGTATCCTATGATAACCTTTCAGGACAAAAATACTTAAATGCAAATTGAATTTACAACTTGTTCCAATGATACTACAAATCCAAGCACAATATAGGGTGTAAATCAATTAATTTAATCATTTTTCATTTTACAGGCCAACCATGGGATATAAAATCTCTCAAATAATGTTAATTTTATTGGCATATTTTTTAAAAAGTAGGTTTTCAGATTAGATTCAATGTTCTTCCTTCCCCAAGACTTTTATCTACTTCAGTGGTCTCTTCTCTTAATTTTGTATTGCACCAAGACTTAGATTCTTGTAAACGGCTGTCCACACTGCACACTTCTTCAGAATAAGCTTTTCCAGAAGATATCATCTGGAGAAGCTTATTTCAAAATAAAGCATCCACGCACAAAAAGCACAATGAAATAGTGATGTGTTATTTCGAAAGATAGCGTCCACACTCACTGGACACTATCTCACATTTAAGGCCACCCAGAACCAGTTCAGGCAGGACATTAGGTCAGCAGTTGCTTCTGGTAGCTATTGCCTAAGGCTATCTGACGCATGTGCTTAAAGGGAACTCCCTGGACAGCCTTTTCTCAGCTTCTTCTGCTTCCTTGCCTATGTCTCTGAGGGACAGCAAAGCATTTCCTTTGCGTGCTCTGGTTGCCCTGCCTTTGGACATCACAGCACTCCTTGACATGGAGCCAGAGCTGCCTCTGGGCACACGATGGCCCCACTCTGCCATGCTGCAGTTTCTGCAGCAGTTTCTGCAGGCTGCCTTCATGGCCCTGCATGAGCTCGACCCCAAGCTCATCCTTGAGAACCTCTGCCTGTATGCGGGAGCGATGCCCTTGCGACCATACCCCACAGTGGAGCGACACTTTTGGAGGCTGGACGCCAGTTCCGACTGGTGGGACCGGCTTGTGATGGAGCAGTGGGACGATCAGCAATGGCTCCAAAACTTCCGCATGAGGAAGGAGACATTTTTTGGAGCTCTGTGACTGGCTCACCCCTGCCCTCCAATGACGTGACACCCAGATGTGACCCATCATCCCCCTGGAGAAGCGGGTCGCTATTGTCACCTGGAAGCTCACCACACCAGTTACCAGTCCATGGGCAACCAGTTCAGCATGGGAGAGTCGACCGTCGGGGCCCTCCTCATGCAGGTATGGTGCTCTTGGGCTGTAGTCCCTGGAGGGGGGGGAGGGAGTACTGGAAAGGGGGAATCCAAGGGAAAGAGGGGGTGGGGAAGGTGGAGGGGAGCCCTGTCCCCAGGGGGTTCTGCAGTCCAGTCCTCACACATCCCGGTGGGGGGGGAGGCTTCATAGGGGATGGCTGCTGGGGTGTTTGGGGCGGGGAATGGGGAGGGCTTGGGGGCCTCCCAAGGGCTCAGGCACCCCCCTTTGATTCTCTGTTTTGTTTCTTTGTTTCTCTCCTTCTTCAGGTAGTGAGGGCCATAAACACCATCCTGCAGTATAGGGTCATCCGCCTGGGCGACCTGCACCCCATCATCACCGGATTTGCCACCTGGGTTTCCCCAATTGCGGGGGGACTATTGATGGAGCCCACATCCCCATCTGGGCCCCTGACCACCATGCAGTGCAGTACATTAATTGCAAGGGATACTTTTCTATGGTCCTGCAGGCCCTGGTCAACCACCATGGACAGTTCACAGACATCTTCATTGGCTGGCTGGGGAAGGCACACAATACCAGCAGCCTCTACCAGCAGCTGGAGGCTGGCACTTTCTTCCCCGAGTGCAGCCTCAGAATTAGGGATGTTGAGATGTCACTGTGCATTGTGTGGGATGCCGCCTACTCCCTAATGCCGTGGTTTATGAAGCCCTACACTGGCCACCTTGACCAGAGGAAGGACTGCCTCAGTGGCCACCTGGCAGAGCCTGCATGCAGGGCAAATGTGCTGTCAGGTGCTTGAAGGTGTGGTACAAGTGCCTCCTGATCCGCCTGAATATGGGGGGGCACAACATCCCCCAAGTGGTGTCAGCATGTTGTGTACGCCACAACATTGTGGAGAAGAAGGGGGAGGCCTTCCTTCTGGCCTGGGGGGCAGAGGCGGGCCAGGAGGGACAGGCCTTCAAGCAGCCGCACACAGCTGTCATCTACCAGGCCCATTAGGTGGGGATGTGCATCCGGGAGGCCCTGAGGGAGAGTTGCTCTCAAGGACCCCAGTAACTCTCCTCAGGGCCTCCCCACTAGGGACCTGTGTCTTGCCCCTCTCTGCCTTTCCCAAAACAACCCCTCTCTTCTCCCCTCCACCCCCTTCTCTGCAGATACAATAAAAACAGTTTTGTTTTGAAAAAAAAAGAATTGTTTTGTTATTTATTTGGGATAGAAGTAACTGGGGAGGAGGGGGGCTGAGAACCTGGAAGTGGAGAAAGGGGAAGGGGGCTGAGAACCTTGGAGGAGGGAAGAGAGGCTCAGAGCTGGGGCTGAGAGTAGTGCATGACTTGGGTGCTTCTTTCGCCTCATGTCCAGAGACCTCGGCGACCTCGGGAGTAGGGGGTCCTGGGAGGACAGGGGGATAGGCAGGAGGGGGGCCTGGAACAGGGTCAGGCATGGGAGACGGAGTGGGGTCAGGCATGGGAGGGTGTCACGTTATTGGATTTTAAGGGGAGCAACCAGACACTGCTGCGCCCATGGGGGGGTGTTTGCCCCAAAGTCTGTACAAAGGGGGCCATGTGAGGTGTCAAATGAAAGCTTATGTTCTACTGATTCTGTGTATGCTATTCATGTACTTTTATGATGTCTGTATGTGGTGTTATGAATATGGACTCTGTGCTGGTATTGGGCCTGGACTGCCTGTCGTGAGGAAGGAATGGCCAATGAATGACTATGCTAACTAGCACAGCCCCAAGGACAATGGCTCTCAAAGTGGTCAATACACAGCTGAGGAATGTGTCTGGGAACATGCAAACTGATCTGGGCATAATAACTGCCAGCATGTGAAACACAAACAGGTCACTTGACCATGTGACCTGCTCTGGCTAAGGAGATGCCAGGAGAGATATATAAGTGCCATGAGGTGGACTCCATCTTGTCTTCAGTTCTGCTACTGATCCTAGATGCAGCCTTGCAAGGAACAGAGAGCTGGGAAAGATCATGGACCCATCCTGACATAGGATGTATACTAGAGACTTTTAAGATAGCAGTTTATAACATCTGTGCTGAGAGCCTGCATCAAGAACTTGGTGATTGGTGCGTGTAATGTATTCTCCCTAACAACCTTGCTCTCAACCTTGTCTTTCTTTTATTAATAAACCTTTAGATTTTAGATTCTAAAGGATTGGCCCAGCGTACTCTTGTGGGTAAGATCCAAAGTGTAAACTGACTGGGGATTTGTGGCTGGTTCTTTGGGACTGGGAGGACCCATTCGAGGTAGGTGAGATTGGGTTCTATAACCCCTCACTTCTGTGTAAGGCCCGGGGCTGATTGTGGCATAAGGAGAGCTGGGGTGTCTGAGGGGTTTTGCTCGTGAGGCTTCCTGCTGGCTGGATTGGCAGCTGAAGAGCTCTGTGTGACTGGTTTGTGGCCTATTTGGGAAGGGTCACCAGTCTGGGGCTGTAAGGAGCCCTGGTTTTGAGCAATTCTCCCTGAGCGGACGCCCTCAACGGTGCCCAGACCCGGCCTGGTCCGTCACAGAAGAGGAGCGGGGTCAAGCATGGGAGGAGGAGCTGGGTCAAGCATGGGAGGGGGAGCGGGGTCAGGTATGGGAAGGGGCCAGGGACTGGAGCAGTGACTGGGACTGGTGCCGGGAAGGTCATCAGCTCCCAGACAGTTGCACACATGTTGCAGACTTGCTGCAGCAGCTCAGTCCACATCTGGGCCTGCCACTGTGCATTGTCCCGGACCTTCTGGGACAAGGTCTGCTGCATGTCCCAGAGGATAGAGACGTGCTCCCACATCAGGTCCTTCTGGACCCTCCAGTGCCTGCGGCTCCCCGAGGGTTGAGTGGCTAGCTTGGGTGGTGTTAAAAGCCCCACAGTCACAGCTGGTCTGGCTGGGGAGAATAAAGAGAGGTGTTCAGTTATCCCTGGAGACCCTGTCCCTGAGTTTTTACCCTCATCTGTGAGCTGAGAGCAACATTTCCCAGGTCAGAGGACGGTGATGTCCTGGGAGCAAGGCCATCTGTGGCCTGGATAGTGGGCCCTGCATCTACACACACTTTTTCCCATATCCTTCAGGGGAGGTATTAGCAAGAGTATTGCAAGCAAGACAAGAGAAGTATTTCTACTGCTCAGCTCTGTGCTGATTAGGCCTCAACTGAGTATTATGTTCCTAGGTGTCACATTTCAGGAAAGATTTGGGGAAAATAGGAGAATGTCCAGATAAGAGCAATACAAATTATTAAAGATCTAGAAAAAAAAAAAAAAACCAACTATGAGGGGAGACTGAAAAAAAAGGGGTTGTTTATTCCAGAAAAGAAAAGACTGAGGGGGAACATGATGAAAGTTTTTAAGTATCTAAAAATGTGTTAAGGAAAAAGGAGAAAAAATGTTCTTCTTAACCTCTGAGGATAGGACAAAAACAATGTGCTTAAATTTCAGCATAGGAGGTTTAGGTTTCATATTAGGAAAAACTCTTCTGTCCGGGTGGTTAAACACTGGAATAACTTGCATAAGGAAGCTGTGGAATCTCCATCATTGGAGTTTAAAAGCAGGTTAGACAAACACCTATGAGGAATGGTCCAGATAATACTTAGCCCTGCCATGAGTGCAATGAGTGCAGGGGACTGGACTAGATGACCTCTTGAGATCCCTTTTAGTCCTGTGATTCTGTCAATCCATGTGAAAATGTATTTTCCTTAGTAACAGAAATCCACTCCACACCAAATTCACCTGATTCCACTCCAAACATCAGAAATTATACAACAGTTATGAGTCTATAAAAAAATCTATGCTAACAGAAGTGTAGCTCTATTCACCACTTTGTACCAAAGAATAAGGCACCAATAGCTCTGAACTAACAGCATAACTACATTCAATCATCTGTCAGTTACTGTGACAAAAGTTAGTGAACATGACTGGTATTAATGGGAAATCTCAAGGGAGAACTGTCATGTTTCTGACTCGTTTGAAAATGAAATGAATTGCCAGTAATTTGGAGAAAGCACAGGATGAGGAGTTGTATCCCTATAGAAATTGCTTTCTTTCCACATTGATACCTATCCTTCACCACCTTATTCCCATGCATGGGATACAAGATGGCTCTAGGGATTTGGCTCAGAAGGATTGCACTGAACTCACTTGAAGTTGTAATGCTGTGCCTTCAAACAGTAAAAGAGCATGTTTTTCTCTAGGTTTAATTGCCATAGTTTTAGTATTTTTTCAGGTTTTATGTGGAGTTAATTTGTCTTGTACTTTCAAGTACAGAGTGGAGAGAACCAAATATACTTCATATTTATGCACAGATGTTCTTGTTGTTATAATTTTGTACGTACAATCCAAATATATATGTGTTTTGAATACATTTAATTTAAAAAGCCTTTCTAAAAAAGTTTACGAGGATAATTATATTTAAGATAATATTACAGACCATTATATGTATCACATTTTACTGTTGGTTCTCTCTCTCAATTCAGCCTTATTGGAAGTGTATTTAAACAATAATTTTGCTGTACCATTGAAGTAGCCTTTTGCCTTGTTAATTACCATGTTGAAGAAGTTGTATTACTTTCAGCTCTATTGAAATGCTATTTCAGATTGGTATTCTATATATTCTATACAGTTGTTGAACAAAACTTTTAAAAAGTAATGGGAAAGATATTAAACCATTTATCCATATTGATTAGAGGTTTTTTTTCATTCTCTTTGGGAAAAAAAGATTCACTGTTAAAAATGTTTATGATGCAAAGCAAGAGCACAGTTAGTGGTCTATAACATAATTAAGCTAAATATATTTTACTGAGAAATCTTGTAAAATTAGTAGTTTTCTTTCTGTGGAAGCCTATTACAATTTCTGTATATTCATTATATAAGCATTATACATATATGTATGCACGTAAAATAGAATCATGCTTAAAACATGTTTTTGTAGGTTTCATATTTAATGGACGTACAGAAAACACATATCAAACAGCCCTGGATCTTAAGTTAAAAAAAACAAACAAACGGGGATTATCTGGAAAAATGTTTTACTTAAGATCTCAGGTAGCTTAATAAATGCTTTAAAAATGACTTTTAGACCCAGTTCTAGAAAATACAGCACTAAAAAACAGTCAAATTCCTCCTTAGCTGACTTTGAATTTTCTAGTATTGTCTAGAACATACATACCTACTAGCTGCCTTGTAAATTAATTTTTCACATCAGACTGGTATCAATAAATGATAACTCTGTTTTTAAATGTTCAAATCAATGTGTGAGTATGAGTTTTATTTGGCAAAAGATTAGTTCAATATAAAATTATTTTATCCAATTCATTTCTTCTGGAGAATCTGGATATCTGACTCATAATAAAATTCCCTTTTTCAATTCTCAAAACTTCAAGCAATGAAAGTAACTCTCATTTTCCTGTGTTAAATGAGAACAACCTCAGGCCAAAACAAAAACAAACAAAAAAATTGTATGGAATGTGCAAATACAGAGGTATTTGCACTTAGTACTCTTTTAGTACAGACACAGAAAATAAAATCTTTGGATCTTTATTTATAGTAAATATAAATGATGCTCAGAACCCAATATAATTATTCTGTCTTCATTTGCATGGAGCTCAAGTAAAGTTTTGCATACTAGTTATTCTTCTTTCATGCTTAACATACTAAAGCAGAACCTGCCATGAAGTCAGTGAAACTCCATGAGAACAAAGGTGTCTACCCACACAGAGTTTACTGAAGGATCAATGTGAGTTTTGGATGCATAAGGAATTCACTGCTGAGTCCATGAATATATTGCCTTTCAAATACAATGCAAAGAGAAGAGGAGATGGTGAGAGAGGGAGAAAAGGTCTGGCCAGCATGGAAAAAGATCAGTGTCCACAAAAAATAAAATAAATAATTCTTAACAACATGTTTTTCAGGTTTCATGGCATCTTCCTTTTTCACCTTGAAGTTTTCTCCATGATTTTTAATGAATAAGTATGACAATTTTTGCAGACAAGAGCATGTCGTTTTATAACAAAAACAGCAATTTCCTCACAGATCTAGTTATTCAAAATCTCTATTTTTTTAAACACAAGATTGCAATTCAATAATATAAAGCTATCATTTTTACACATGAAAGCATATAAAGCAAAAGGTATTTTTCATATGTAACCCACACACCTAGTCTATGTCTACACTGACGGCTGCTTGTGCAAGAACATCTGCCATGTGCGAGATGTGCTTTTGTGCAAGAGCATGCATGGCAGTGTGGACGCTCTCTTGTGCAAGTAAGCTCTGGTGGCCATTTTAGCCATAGGGCTTTCTTGCGCAAGAAACCCCTGCCATGCGTCCACACTGCCCTTTTGTGCAAGAGCTCTTGTGCAAGAGAGCTTACACCTATTAGAAAAGAGCGTAGCTCTTGAGCAAGAAGCCCTCTCCTACCACTCTTTACTGTAAATCTTCTTGCGCAAGAGCGGGTGGGCAGTGTGGATGCTCTGTGGAAGAACGGCCGTTCTTGCGCAATAACCCGCCAGTGCAGACATAGCCCTAGTGTGGTTACTGAGCAATGCAAATGGTACTTAGACCACAGCAACAGTTAAGAACAAGAGACCTCTACAGCAGGGGCTGGCAGCCAGCTGGCTTTTAGCTCAGAGGGTAGAGGCTCCCATACTCCGCTTCAGAGGTCCACAAATCCACCTCCTGGCGGTTACACATGCTTCAGTGGTAGACACAAAAAACCGGAGGGACTCAGTATGCTGAATACATTCTGCCCTCTCAGAACATGTATATTTAAAGCATAATAATAAAAACAACCCACCTATCCCAGCTCTTTTCCACTGGCAAAAGCCTCAGGACCTGCCTCATGTTAATAGAACAAAAATGCACAAAGATCCCAATGTAGCCATCTGTATTGAGGCCCTGTCCCTTTGCACTAGGTCTGTGTTGGGACCCAGTGGTCTACTCCCTGGCCCCATCTACCTCCCAACATTCCTGGCTGGTTCTCGGGAAGAATGGCTCCACTAGAGCCGTGACACCAGATCAGCAAACTTGACAGCAAGTAGTCCTGTGGCCCCCTGCTGGGCTCTAGGGTTGCTACAGAAATGATATAGAATTACATTTCCAAAAAGCATTTAAATTTCCTAGGTGCCTAAATCCCTCTTTCAACATGCTTTAGAGGTTTTGAAACTTTTACCCGTACACACTAGTGGTGCATTGTCTTTTAAAGGGAGTCTCAAAAGAGCAATACAGAGCCTTCCCCACAGGACCATAAGACTGGATTATCAAAATGTGAAGTGCATCTCAAATGCTGATGATGTGCTTATCCTTAAAACACTGATGTTTTGTTTGGAGGTTACATTTTCAGGGGAACCTGTTGTACAGTTAAGAGGTTAAATAAGAGCCCAGAAAGGATTCTGGGGTTAGGATTCTATGTTTTAATATTAACAAGACTGCTACCAAACTTCGCATAGAACTGACCTTTTCTTTTCTTCTGGAAGTTTCTTCAGGAGAAAAGTCATACTAATACTGTTGCACCAAAACAGAGCTCTAACCCATTTTGAATGGGAACTGGTTCTTTGCCCTCGTAGGAGGACATTTAGGAAGAAAGAGTTCACCTGTGAGTGACTCACAGTCCATCACAATAAAGAGACCAATGACAATAATCATGGGAAGCCTACTAGGAGCCAGCTTCAATTATAGTGATGCAGGAAAAGAGTAACTTATAGAACAATATTTCATTAGTCCTGTGAGAAAAACAAGTATCCAGAGAACAAGTCTAGTTTTGTGAGAGTCTGAGAATAATGTCTTTATTATGTTTTAATTGGCAATATTTGTTTGTCAGTAACCACTCAACTCCCCCAGAGGACTGGAATTCTTCCCTTGTTATTGCTCCCTAATTCAGAACATCTCTTCTGCCACCATTATCCCAGTCTTATTCAGAGATATACATGAAATGAATCAATGTTCTTGGTTTAAGGCCCATGTACAAATATGATTCCAACACTTTGAATCCTTGTTGATATTTTCAAGGACTAAGGCTCTAATTCTGCTACAAGCTCCTTGTGGGCAGACCCTTAAATCCAAATGATTTCACTTTTCCACTTATTCCTCAAAAAATTAGGCTTACAGGATCTGTCAAAAAAGGGTTTATTTTCGACAGGTCTGCGTTTAGACTACCGTTTTTTTTCCGAAAAAGCTCCATTTAGAAAAAAAGCGGTGGCCATGTTTATGCTAATGAAGCACGGGATATTTAAATCCCTGTTTCATTAGCAATTTCGATATGCCTAATCTACATTTCTCTGTCGACAGAGAGGTGTAGTCTAGACACAGCCACCTGTGAGATGAGGAGCACACCTGCCTAAGCAAATCAAGATTTAGAATTTTAGTGCTAAAATCTCTGTCTGAAAATTTTTGGGGAGGATTGTGGAAGTAATATCTACTACACACTACAGGAGCAGTCCCCTGCATTCTTGGCAAGATGAAATATGTAGAGCATCCCTGAGAGATGTTTTAGACAATCTCCAGTAGTGGAGATTCTACAACCCCATTAGGCAATTTATTCCAGTGCTTAATCACCCTGACAGGAAGTTGATGTCCAGTCTAAACTGATTCTTGCTGCAGTTTAAGCCCACTGTTGCTCATCCTATTCTCAGAGGTTAAAGAGAACAGTTTTCTCTCTCTTCTTTATAACAACCCTTTTATATACTTGAAATGTCTTATCATGTCTCATTTCAGGCTTTTCTTCTGCAGCCTAAACAAACCCAATTTTTGTTTAATCTTCCCTCAGAGGTCATGTTTTCTAGACCTTTAATCTTTTTTTGTTCTTTTCTGGTTTGTCTCCAATTTTCCCATGTTTGTCCTGAAATTTGGCTCTCATAACTGGACACAATACTCCATTTGAGGCCAACTCAGTATGGGGTAAAGTGGGAGAATTACTTCTGGTATCTCGCTTGCAATACATCCCAGTATGATGTTTGCTTTTTTTGGAACAGCATTGCACTGTTGACTCATATTTAGCTTGTGGTCTATTATGATCCCAGATCCCTTTCTGCACTATTCCTTCCTACGTAGTCCATTCCCATTTTGTATGTGCAAATGACTGTTCCTTTCTAAGTAAAGGATGATGGCTAGTGCTTCTTACACCCATGCTAACTACAGCTGCTTGTCCTTGTGCTCCAGGGTCAGGGCACATTGCATTAACACCCAGACACACTGTTCTCAATCTCCTAGTACTACAAGTAGTGTTAACTGACTTCTCCTTTTATATTCTCCCCACACTTGCATCTTAAGTATAGGGGCCTTTGATATGGGTGTCCTGATAAGGATTCATGTGGTCTTTCACAGTGCTTAATTTGTAAGAGGTTCCAGGGCTCGATCAATTTTTTTTTAACTTTCCTAACTGGCAAACCTAGAGGTGCTGGACCTCAGCCCTAGCACAAATCATGACTTTCCCTTCCCTCTCTCTAGCATATTCACATCATCAGGCCATAAATTTGCTGTGCAAGATCTAGACAAAAGACACAATGTCAATTCTCCTTCATAATGCATTGTCTGCCTGGAAATTACTACTGTTCCTCACTCTCAGCACTCCCATGATGTGTGGATACCATCTGATTAACACACAGTTCACTGCATGCATTGCTTTTCTATGTATCTTGCTTAAATATTTATCAGTCTTCTGGGGAAACAATGCAATTTTCTGATACAATTCCTCATGCCAGTATAAAAGTGTGAAACATGTACATTTCCATGCAGTATATATAAAAATGTTATGCTGTTAAAATCTGAATATAAATGCCTCCTATCTTTCACAATATCTTGTTATAGGAGAGAAGGAGCCAGGGTAATGGATAGAAGGGATAAGGGAGAGACCTGCCATAATGGCATGGGAGGGGAATACCAGGACATTTTGTACTTTATAAAACAAAGTATCAAATGACTTTGTGAAGGTAAAACTGTGGAATATCCAAGGTCACCTGGTGGTTTTATATACATTCTGGTGAATTGTAGGTTTATTTTTATATAAATATTTATATTATCAGAGCCTTTGGACTAATACAGATAGCTTCAACATTGCAAAAAATGTCTTTTCCTCTTGAACTCCACTGTTGTCAGTGACACGCTTCACTATCACTTGTCCTTAGCATGAGGCTGTCTTGTCTGTAATTACAATGGACCAGGCCAGCTCCTTGAAAGCAACATCCTACAGAAACACAAATGCTTACCTTCCAGTCCCTTTGCCCTTTCTGTACAGGTAGTGTGAGGCATTCACCAACCCCCAGGTGCTCAAAGTGTTCCCTGCAGTTTCCAGCCCTGTAGCCACTAAACATTCACAAAATTACTAGGCTTACTGTTCCCAAAGGAACATACCAGCTTGTGAGATTCAGCTTAGAATCACATTGCTTAATCACAGTATCTTTATGCTGGAGATCTGCCCTTATCCTAAATTCTGTGGGCCAAATCCTTCACTGGTGTTGATCAAGTAGCTCCATTGAGGTCAGTGATTTACATCAGCTGAAGATCTCTTCCAATATATACTCCTAAAATGATTTGTTTTCCATCTGACCATTGAGTTAACAGCCAACTAGAAAAGGGATACAGACTTGGACAAGAACAAAGGTCAGCAGAAGTGAGCAAACTGACATAGAACTGAAGCAGCCAGACTAATGAATCGGACAGTAACGATAAGGAAACCAGAAATAGCATTGGTACCATTAGTGGTAATAGGACATTCTTGTTGAAGAAGTTATTTCAGTTAACAAATCAGTCGAGTCAGACAGTTCATTGTGTCATTAATTTTATGCTTGGAGTGGTATTATGAGACTGAAAACCCAGTGTTTATTTATAATCTAAGGAGTGTGAAATAATTCAACAGAAATGCTCTATCATAGCCAAATTATTAATAAAGGCAATTCCTTAAAAAAGGCCCCACTGTGTTTTAAATAATTTTTAAGGAGAGAAAACTTTATTGTGAATTACATTAAATACATTATGAACTACAGTAACAACAATACATATTTTTAAAAGCTGTAGAAAATTTCCTGCATGGCTAAAACAATCATTTTTAACAGAGTGATTAAAAAAATGGAAGAATTGTCAACCTTAGAGAAATAAACTCCATTTCTGTAATCACTTACACGTGCCTAACTTTCAGGGTGAGAAATAATTTGGTGTTCCAAATGTTTGAAACTAAGCACGTGTGTAGTTGCTTGCAAGCTTGGGGCTCTGTGTCAGAGTTCGATTCACCCCTGTGGCACCTCCTACTGGCTGTCCCGGGGATTAGCTCTGGATGCCAAACACCTCTTCTGGTGATATCTCATTGCCATATCTTCTGCTCCAGGGACCCATGTCACTCCCAGGACTTCAGCATCCTCTTCATGACTCAGCCCTCTGGCTGTGCCACACACCACGTTTCCCCCCCCTTCTGGGAGACAATATCATAGCCCTATAGTCCAGCTACTTCCTCGGTGGCATGTGGGGACAGCGGGAGACCTGGGCCTACGCAGTACTCTACCCAGCTCAGGGACCCTATAGATGGGCACCACTTGCTGAGTCCTCTCCAACTCCTCTGTAGATGTCACTGGGCCACTTCCTACAGCTGCAGCACTCTCTTAGCTCTTGTCTCAGGGCCTCATCCTGCAGATCCCTGCAGCCAACCTGGAGCTTCCCTTAGCTTCCTGGGTCTCTGCTTGCAGCTTTGTTATGTCCAGGGTGATGGTTGCCCCCATCCTGCAAGACAACCAGTCCGCCATTCTCCTCGACTTGTAGAGAGTGACTGAAATTGCTCTGTACTGCAGCTTTTCTTAAGTGGTCCTGCCCAGTTCTGACTCAGTGCTCCTATAAGCCCTTCTGTGATTGTCTTCCTCCTGAGCAGCCTCCCTAGTCCTCTATTAACTCTTGAGAGCCCCATGTGGGGCAGTTGCCCCTTTTGATACTGAAAGAAATACTTTCAAAATGTCCAGGCAATGCTAAATTGTCATGAGTTAATAATGAGGTATGAGGACATCTTCTGAAAAAGATTTTGATTTGTTAAGCAAAAATGCCAATAATTGAAAAATGTAGTTAAATACAGAAAACTGTATAAGATAATAACAAAAGTTGGAACAAAATATCATAGAGGTAATGATGAAAATGGATAAATAAAAGTACATGCAGTAGTAGAAAGATTAAGAAATTAAAGTAGATTAACCACAGTAGCCTGCGGTTTAATGAATAGCAATTGGGACTTGGTCATTGCATTAAGAGAAAAACATCAAAAGAAGTGACTTTTTATTGTATACCATTCAATCTCAGCTGTTTCAAGTTTAAAAGTGGTTTGGTGCTGAAATCCTTATTCAGATGGGAACTCTCTTTGACTTTGGAGTTTTGCCAAAGTAAGAACTGCAGGATAGAGAAAGGAAAAATACTGTTATGCTAGGGATTGAGGGAAACTTCGCTGAAGCTGGCAGTCATGATAGTTGCCCTTCTTTCAGGGTAAATGTGAAAAGCAAATGAGCTCCTTCTAGGAATCAATAGTTGAAACAACAGGAACCTCCTCCCAAAACACAGGACACATGCAAGGCTGGAGTAGAAAATGAGTCATTCTTGCGCAAGAGGGCTTTTTCCCGAGCGGGAGCGTGAAAGTATTTGAGCAAGAAGCACTGATTTTGTACATTACAAAGTCAGTGCTCTTGCGCAAATTCAAGCGGCCAGTGTAGACAGCTGGCAAGTTTTTGCACAAAAGCAGCCGCTTTTGCACAAAAACTTGCCAGTCTAGACGCAGCCTAAGGGTATGTCTACACAGCAAAGTTATTTAGAAATAACAGCTGTTATTTCGAAATAACTTTACTAGCATCTACACAGCCAAACCGCTATTTCGAAATTAATTCGAAATAGCCGAGCTCTTATTTCAAATTTGGTAAACCTCATTCCATGAGGAATAATGCCAAATTCGAAATAGCTATTTCAAAATAAGTGCTGTGTAGACACTTATATCGAAATAGGGGGCCTCAAGCCCTTCCCAGTGTGCCCTGGTGGCCACTCTGGGCCAAACCAGGAAAACTCCTCTCCTCTGCCCCAGCCCTGGAGCCCTTAAAGGGGTAGACTCTGGCCACAGTGCCTGTGCCAGCTCCAGCCCTGCCAGCACAGAGCCAGCAGTCACTGCCCCGACCCAGTGGCCCCACCATGAGCCCGGCAGCCAGTGCCAGCCAGCCCTCCACTGCTCCCCGGGCCCAGTCCCCTAGCTCCCAGGAGCCTGCCAGGGGCCGGAGAACGTGGGCACCTTCCTGGTCCAGTGCAGAGATCATGGACCCGACTGAGGTTTGAGGGGATGCCGCCAACGTCCATGATCTCTGCACTAGACGGAGGAACGTGTCCATCTACAGACGGATGGCTGCCAGCATGGCCACCAAAGGCCACATGCGCACCCAGGATCAGGTGCGCATGAAAAATAAGGCGCTGCGGCAGGCATATGCCAGGGCCACGCAGGGCAGCTCCCAAACAGGGACAGACATCTGCCCCTATTTTGACACCCTGGACCACATCCTGGGGGGCGGGACAGTCCGTGCCCCCCGGGGGTCATTGATCCTGGAGCAGAGGTCCCTGACCAGGGCATGGAGAGGAGCTCCAGGAGCCGCAGGAGCCCAGAGGGAGCGTGCCACACAGACAGGACCCCTGAGCTGTCCCAGCAGACCCATCACCAGTGTCATCCGGGGAGGCAACAACATCTAAGTGCCATCACTGTCCCCTTATTGGGGGGGCAGGGAGGAGACCAGGGACCGTATGCGTGGGCCTTGCTTACCACGGATCATGCAGCAACCTGTGCACGTGCGAGCATGTGCCGTGCCACCCCTGGGCACGTGGCCCCAGCTGGCTGCCACACAGGGGCCTTGGCCTGTTAGCCACACGTGTGTGTGAAGAGACATGACATGCTCCTGACCCTGGGGCGGGACACAGCAGGACGCCCTCCCTCCACAAGCCCCCTCTACCCAGAGGCAGGGGACATCTCCCCCCCACCTCAGCCACACTATACACAGCAAAGGGGCATGGGTGCTGTCTCGGGGCAGCTCCGACTCCCGGAGATAGCAGGACATTCCGAACATGGCATCTGTGCAAGCACATCGGTTCTGATGGTGCAGGGAACGGTCATCCTCACCTCACAGAGGGGGGCTGGGCTTCACCCACTGTGTCCCCAGGGATAACTGACCACTTCTCTCGTTTCCCCACAGCCGCACCAGCTGCACATGCAGGGCGCACCACCCTGCCCAGGACATGCGCCCGCACCCGAGGGCTCCGCAGGACTACTCCTGCAGTGGAGGGGTGCCGACAGCAGCACCTGGGAGCACTGCGAGCCCTGCACTGCACCCTCCAGAACTGGGTGCAAGAAGACCTGGAGCTCCAGCGGGAGCAGCTTGCCCAGGGCCGTGCCATCTGCCAACACCTGCAGACCCTCGTGCAGAGAGTGCTGCCGCCTGCCGCTCCAGTGCCTGCTGCCTCCCCAGCTACCGCTCCTCCTCCCACTCCTTCTCCCCGTCCCACTTCTCCCTCCACACCCTCCTCAACCTCCACACCCTCCTCCCCATCCCCCTGGGGACACCGAGGCCCCCGCACTCGCTGTGCTGGGAGACAGTTGGCCCAGCGAGACCCCCACCCCTGAGCCCTGAGCTTCTCCTCCTCCTTCTTCCTCTTGCTTCCCTCTTCCAGCTGCCTCCTCCCAGGTTTCCCTCTCCCCTTTTCCACCCCCTCTCTCTTCCCCTCTCCCACCTCCTTTTCCCAGTCTCCCCAGA
This sequence comes from Rafetus swinhoei, assembly GCA_019425775.1. NCBI lineage: Eukaryota > Metazoa > Chordata > Testudines > Trionychidae > Rafetus > Rafetus swinhoei. The sequence continues at coordinate 36,282,640 of CM033440.1, forward strand.
GGTTCATCCCCCCCCAGTTTTGTTCAATAAACCCAGTTTCTATTTTTGAACATACGTGTATTTTATTTGATATCAGGAAGGGGGGCTAGGGAGGGGTAAGTGGAAGGACGTGAGGGAGGAATGGGGCACGAGCCCCAAGTGGGGAGGACTGGGGAGGCTCTGAGGGCTTCTCAGGGTGGACGCTCTCCCTCAGGGCCTCCTGGATACTAACAGCCCCCTGATGGACTTCCCGGATGGCAGCCTGCAGAAAGTGCAGCCAGGCTCACAGCAACGCATCCACGAGAAGCACCAGAGTGCCCAGGGGCAGCTCTGGCTCCATGTTGCAGAGTGCTGTGGTGTCCCGAGTGAAGGAAACCAGAGCAGAGACAAAATGCTTTGCTGTCCCTCATCAAGGTAGGCAAGCAAGCAGGGACACCTGATAACCGGCTGGCCCGGGGGAGGGGGTGGAAGTGTCCCTTTAAGCACAAGCCTCAGATAGCCTCAGGCAGCAGCCATACAAAGACACTCCTGACCTGATGTCCTGCCAGAACTGGTTCTGGCTGGCCTTCAATGCAAATCAGTGTCCACTCAGTGAGGACGTGCTATTTCGAAATAGAAAAATGCAATTTCAAAATGCATTTTGAGTATAGAGCGTTATTTCAAAATAACTTATTTCAAATTAAGTATTTCAAATTAAGATATTTCGAAATAATGCTGCAGTGTTGACATACCCTAAGTCTTTTGCTGTGAGCTATGTTGAGGCTACAGTAATCTAGGGATGCGAAATTTGGGAACACTTCAGATTCTGCTAGTGTGCCCTGGAGATTGTTCCAGTGTCAGATTTTAGTTTGCTCCATAACCCACTGATTAAAAAAAAAAAAAGGGGGAGAAGTGTAAGAAGAGGGCCTAAAATATAAGCCCTTTGTATCATAGGTCTGGTGTGAGGATTGAAGCCTACTCAACAATAGTTAAGATTTTGCTAAAGAAAGCAAAACTAAGCTATGAGCAAGAGGCAGACGCTACTCACAAAACTTGCAGAATAGGGTTGATATTGCAGAAACACTCATACATAAGGCTGTAAGCGTGCTCCGGAGGGGTGGTAACAGAACACCTCAGTAGGAGACACCTTGGTACTGACACACTCCCCAAAGATAACAGGAACAGACTAACCCAGGTTCAGGACAGTCTAAAATGACAACATGATGGATAGAAATATTTTGATCAAACCACCATGTACAAGATAATGAGTGGTAAGTAGGTACGTCAGAAGGTGGTGATGTGATGTCAGGAGTGATGTGTAACTTGTTTGTATCTGTGTATAAAAATATACCTTAGAGGGGCTGTCCTTGTCCAACCTACGGGGCAGAAGGAAAACCCACTGACTGACAGGAAGAACTGGAGGCCCTGGCCCAGTCCCAGAAATATGATTTAATTGGGATAACAGAGACTTGGTGGGATGACTCGCATGACTGGAGCGCTGTCATGGAAGGGTATAGACTGTTCAGGAAGAACAGGCAGGGGAGAAAAGGAGGAGGAGTTGCACTATATGCAAGAGAGCACTATGATTGCTCTGAACTCCAGTATAAAGAGGAGAAAAACCTATTGAGAGTCTATGGGTTAAGTTTAAAGGAGCAAACAACAGCAGTGATGTTGTGGTTGGTGTCTGCTACAGGCCACCGAATCAGGTGGATGAGGTAGATGAGGCTTTCTTTGGACAACTGAGAGAAGCTTCCGGATCGCAGGCCCTGGCTCTCGTGGGGGACTTTGATCACCCTGACATCTGTTGGGAAACCAATACGGCAGTACATAGGTAATCCAGGAAGTTTTTGGAGAATGTTGGGGATAACTTCTTGACGCAAGTGCTGAAGGATCCGACCAGGGGCCGTGCGCAGCTTGACCTTCTGCTCACAAACAGGGAGGAACTAATAGGGAAGTGGAGGTGGGTGACAACCTGGGAAGCAGTGATCATGAGATGGTAGATTTCAGGATCCTGACCAAAGGAAGAAAAGAGAGTAGTAAAATACACACCTTGGACTTCAAAAAAGCAGATTTTCACTCCCTCAGAGATCTGATGGACAGAATCCCTGGGATGCTAACATGAAGGGGAAAGGAGTCCAGGACAGCTGGCAGTATTTTAAAGAAGCCTTATTGAAGGCACAGAAAGAAACCATCCCGACGCGTAGCAAGAGAGGCAAACATGGTAGGAGACCGGATTGGCTTACGGGGGAAATCCTTGGTGAACTTAAGCACAAAAAGGAAGCTTACAAAAAGTGGAAATTTGGACAAATGACCAGGGAGGGGTTTAAATGTATAGCTCGAGAATGCGGAGGGTTATCAGGAAGGCGAAAGCACAAATGGAATTGCGACTGGCTAAGGATGTGAAGGATAACAAGAAAGGTTTCTACAGGCATGTTAACAAGAAGAAGGTGATTAGAGAGGGTGTGCGGCCCTACTGGATGAAGGAGGTAACCTAGTGACAGATGATGTGGGGAAAGCTGAAGTACTCAATGCTTTCTTTGCCTCTGTATTCACGGACAAGGTCGGCTCCTGGACTTCTGCGCTAAGTGATGCAAGATGGGATGAAGATGGACAGCCTGTGGTGGGTAAAGAACAGGTTAGGAACTATTTAGAAAAGCTAAATGTTCACAAATCCATGGGTCTGGACTTAATGCATCCGAGGGTACTGAGGGAGTTGGCAAGTGTCATTGAGGAGCCTTTGGCCATTATCTTTGAAAAGTCGTGGAGATCGGGAGAAATCCCGGATGATTGGAAAAAGGCAAATGTAGTGCCCATCTTCAAAAAGGGAAGAAGGACAATCCAGGGAACTATAGGCCGGTCAGTCTTACCTCGGTTCCTGGAAAAATCATGGAAGGGATCCTTAAGGAATCCATTTTGAGGCATTTGGAAGAGAGGAAAGTGATTAGGAATAGTCAGCATGGATTCACAAAGGGCGAGTCGTGCCTGACCAATCTGATTAGCTTCTATGATGAGGTAACTGGCTCTGTGGACGTGGGAAAGTCAGTGGATGTGATATACCTTGACTTTTGCAAGGCTTTTGATAGGTCTCCCACAATATTCTTGCCAGCAAGTTAAGGGAATGTGGATTGGATAAATGGACGGTAAGATGGATAGAAAGATGGCTAGAAGGCCGGGCCCAGTGGGTAGTGATCAACGGCTCGATGTCAGGATGGCGGTCGGTTTCTAGCGGAGTGCCCCAAGGTTTGGTTCTAGGACCGGTTTTGTTCAATATCTTTATTAATGACCTGGATGAGGGGATGGATTGCACCCTCAGCAAGTTTGCAGATGACACTAAGCTAGGGGGAGAGGTAGATACGCTTGAGGGCAGAGATAGGGTCTAGAGTGACTTAGACAAATTGGAGGATTGGGCCACAAGAAATCTGATGAAGTTCAACAAGGACAAGTTCAGAGTCCTGCACTTGGGACGGAAGAATCCCAAGCATAGTTACAAGCTGGGGACCAACCAGTTAAGTAGTTGTTCTGCAGAAAAGGATCTGGGGGTTACAGTGGATGAGAAGCTGGATATGAGTCAACAGTGTGCCCTTGTAGCCAAGAAGGCTAATGGCATATTAGGGTGCATTAGGAGGAGTATTGCCAGCAGATCTAGAGAAGTAATTATTCCCTTTATTCGGCTTTGGTGAGGCCACATCTGGAGTATTGTGTCCAGTTCTGGGCCCCCACTACAAAAAGGATGTGGACGCATTGGAGAGGGTCCAGCGGAGGGCAACCAAAATGATTAGGGGCTGGAGCATATGACGTATGAGGAGAGGCTGAGGAGTTGGGTCTGTTTAGTCTGCAGAAGCGAAGAGTGAGGGGGATTTGATAGCAGCCTTCAACTTCCTGAAGGGAGTTCCAAAGAGGATGGAGAGGCTGTTCTCAGTAGTGACAGATGGCAGAACAAGGAGCAATGGTCTCAAGTTGTGGTGGGAGAGGTCCAGGTTCGATATTAGGAAAAACTATTTCACTAGGAGGGTAGTGAAGCACTGGAATGGGTTGCCTAGGAGGTAGTGGAGTCTCCATCCCTGGAGGTGTTTAAGTCTCGGCTTGACCAAGCCCTGGCTGGGTTGATTTAGTTGGGATTGGTCCTGCCTAGAGCAGGGGTCTGGACTTGATGACCTTCTGAGGTCTCTTCCAGCTCTATGATTCTATGATTCTATGATCTGAGTCTATTGTCAGGGGGGTAATATTACTGTACTTTGTTTGACAACAAACCTGGTTGGGTACCTTCAATTCTTATCTGATTTTGTGGACTTTGGGGGCTCTCTCAGACTCTGCTGCAATGACTACGTGCAGCACACACACACACAGCCAAACAGTTATCAATTGGACAGAGCATGTTACCTGTCAGGAGACCACACCGCTATAAGAAGGAAAAATAATAACAAGAAAACTATGAACTAGGTTGAGGGTTTTTGTTTGTTTGTTTGTTTGTTTGCACTTACTAGGGTTCTACACAGAATTTCACAACCACAGTGGGAGCTTCAAAAGGATTATGCCAGGGAGCACAATTCCTGCTGGAGCTCTAATGAGTATTGATGGATGATGCACAGTAATTCTCTAGCTACCGAAGATGCACTCTTTGCTCCACTAAAAGTAGATTCTGTGGTTGTCTTTGGTTATTTCAGAGGATGCACAGAGAAAGGAAGAGGAAACCATATTCCCTTTTCCCACTCTCTGTCCCATCAATGGTATAGGCAGGGACCACTTCACACTGTATTAGTAAATCTGATGAGTTCCTTTCCTTAGTTGCTCACAAGCTCTTACAAATCTCTCTGGTGCCTTGCCTATATCCCTTGCTAATTCCCTCAGCATTCTGAGATATAATTTATGTGGACTAGATGCCTTTTCCACTTTTAATAGAGCAGTTTATATCTTAGCAGACAGTTCAATCACAGAGTCTTTAAACATTTTATCCTTTCCCAAGACCCCTCAGGAAAATGCATTGTATCTTGTGTCTGGGACTTAACCCTCAGTTTCTTTGCGTGAATAATGAAGCAAAGAATTATTTCAGGCTCTAAGCAGTATCAACTACATACATCTGGCACTAACTTCCCACTCAGTCCTTAATGGCCCCAGTGATTCCTTGCAAAGCTCTTTGCTTCTTGTGTGTTAAAATAGTTTCTAATTATCGATTTTTAATTACTTTACAATAGCCCTTCATTATTTTAATTCCTCATTTTGCCTTCCTGATCTGCTTTCTAGACTTCTCATAGTGTAAATAATACTTTGGACCTGATTCTCCACTCTGCTTGCCTGGAATAACACCATACTGATATTCAAAGTGTGTAAATGGAGTATACGGGCATGCTGTGCTATACCTCTTCAGCACATTTCTGCCCAGCTACTTTAGATTCTGTGTTAATGGTAAGGCTGTCAAGCAATTTAAAAATTAGTCACAATTAATTTTATGATTAATTGTAATCATGAGATTAATCGTGTTCCTAAACAACAATAGAATACCATTCATATAAATATTTTGGGTGTTTTTCAGATGTTCAAATCTATTGATTTCAGTTACAACAGAATATAAAGTTTACAGTGCTCAATTTATTTTTATTTTAAATATTTGCAGGTATTTTTCAATTCACTTAATACAAGTATTGTAGTGCAATCTCTTTACCATGGAAGTTTAACTTAGAAATGTAGGATCATAGAAAAAACCCACATTTAAAAATAAAACGATGTAAAAAAAGATAAAGCCTACAAATCTACTTAGCCCTACTTCTTGTTCAGCCGATCACTAAGAGAAAAAAGGTTGCTTATATTTGCAGGACATGATTTTCCCCGCTTCTTGTTTACAAAGTCACCTGAAATTGAGGACAACATGGTACTGTTGTAGCCAGCATTGCCAGATATTTACATGCCAGTTGTGCTAAAGATTCACATGTCCCTTCATGCTTCATCCACCATTCCAGAGGACATGTTTCCAAGTTCCAGTGTTCTAGTGTTCTATGATTCTATGCCGATGATGGGTTCTGCTCAATAATGATCCAAAACATTGCAGACCAACACAATTTATTTTCATCACGTGAATCAGATGCCAAAGGCAGAAGGTTGATTTCCTTTTTTTTGGTGGTTTAGGTTCTGTAGTTTCCATGTCAGAGTGTTGCTCTTTTAAGACTTCTGACTGCAAGCTCCACACCTCACCCCTCTCAGATTTTGGAAGGCAGTTCAGATTCTTAAACCTTGCGTCAGGTGCTGTAGCTATCTTTAGATATCTTAGATTGGTACCTTTGTGTTTTGTCAAATCTGCAGTGAAAGTGTGATTAGAATGAACAACATATACTGGGTTACTATCAAAGATGGCTATAAAAAATATATTTCAAAATGCAGGTAGAACAGACTATGAGGGATGTACAATTCCTCTCCTCCCTAGGAGTTCCCTCAGAAATTTAACTAACCTGATTTTTAACAAGAGAAATCAGCATGGAAGCATGTCTGTTGTAATGGTGGCTGAAGCATAAAGGGGCATACAAATGTTCAGGATATCTGGCATGTAAATAACTTGCTTTCAGATGACATTGTAAATAAGAAGTGAGGAGCATTATCTCCTGTAAATGTAAACAAACTTGTTTCTTTTAGTGACTGGTTAAACAAGAAGTAGGACTGAATGGACTTGTAAACTCTAAAGTTTTACATTGTTCTATTTTTGAGTGCAGTTACGTGACAAAAATCTACATTTGTAAGTTGTGCTGTCATGATTAAAAAAATTGCACTACAATACTTTTATGAGGTGAATAGAAAAATAATATTTTTGTTTATCATTTTACAGTGCAAATATTTGTAATAAAATAATATATAGCAAGCTCTGCACACTTTGTATTTTGTGTTGTAATTGAAATCAATATATTTGAATATTGTATAAATGCATCCAAAATATTTAATATTTTTCAATTGATAATCCATTTTTAACAGTGCAATTAAAACTGCAATTAATCATGATTATTTTTTGAATTAATTGCATGAATTAACTGTGATTAATTGACAGCTTTAGTTAATAGCTGTGAAGGGAAAACCAATGAAGATAAAATAAGACTCTCTCAAAATACCCAAGGACTTCACCTTATTTAAAATGAACTTGAGTTATAACTTATTTGAGGTCTAAAGCATCTAGGTAAGATATTTCCACTTCCACTTTATGGGTAGCCAAAAACTGTAGGTGGAATACCTGTGATAAATAACTACATCCACAATCTCTCACCCTAGATTGGCAAATTCATATAATTGCATTACTTGTAAACAATCCTCTTTACCCAAAGGCCATACAATGAGCCCTCCTACAGGCTTAGGCTCACTAATGAAAGGAAGACCTAGTGGAATGGCAGTCACAGGTCTGAGGAAAGTTATTAGGCCTCACTTCTGCAGAACTGCAGGTGTGGTCAGGTTATCTGCCTGCCAGAAGATGACTTGCAGGTGTTGGAAGATATAGACTTCACCAATCCTCAGAAAGGTAACGAGTGGGAGAATAGATTGAATGTCAGTCTAAACCAGAAACAACTTTCTGAAGTCAATGTATCTACTTATTTTCTTAAACTGTTTTTCAAATCTTACTTACCTACACAGTTATTTTTTATCTCCCATAGATTTGTTAGTAGGAAACACATACTCTGTTTTGTTCTATATGCTTGTCTACCATTTCTCATATTGCACTTAGTGTCAGTCATGTGGTTTCTTTTCCTGTGTTCTTCTTAGGAGGAAAGTTTGTGTGAATGTTTATGGTATACTATGTGCTATTAGATTTGAAAGAGAAAGCATAGAAGTGTGATTATCACTTGGCATGGACATGAATGTGATTTGTGGTAGAGTGTAGTTCTTTTGGAAATGAGTTTTCTCAAATCCTGCATCAGCCCCAGTAGAAGCAGAGATAACAGTCATAGTGCTGTAGTATGGGACAATTGTTTAGGCATCCTAAGCCCAAAGTATTAAATTCTTTAAAAGTAAGTAATGAGAACTTGATATGATATTCTATAAAGCCATCTATAATTATACAACCTACCATTGTTGCCCCATGCCATGTTTCTTTCATGAGGTTGTTTAAAATACTTCACATTTTATTGATGCATGCATTTTTGTCTCCTCTGCAAAGGAGTTATTAGATTAAAACTAGATTAATCTATAATAATGTCCAGATATCCATTTTCTTTTGCAGCTTTCATCACATAGTTTATTTTGCTTATATAACAAGGCTATTACTACTTTTCTTTTTCGGTTGATGTATAGATTGCACTAGAAAGCTGTTCTGTACTGAAGCCAATAGTATTTCATGTAATTTTCTTCACAAAATGCTAACCATTATATACTGACAGAAAAGATGGATGAAAATACAATTTCCTTGCAAGAATTTTAGGGAAAGAATCTATAGACTGCAAAAACTTGTAAAGAATTGTGAAAATCTGCATTTACAAAGCTTTGTTTCGTGCTGCTTCTGCCCAGAAAGATCTGAAAGACCGCATTCGCAGTGTGAGAATGTCTTCTGCTTTTCAGTCTTTCTCACTGATGTATATTCCCTATCAAAATAACTTCATTAATTTTTATTACATTTGCTTAAAATATGTTTTCCTACAAAATGTAAACAATTTAAAAAATGGGGGAAGAAGGGAGTAGAACACATCTTCACTGAAGGAATCATGACTTAGAATAAAGAGGAAGAGCTGTCCAGAAAATTGGTTATTTTTCAGCAGAGCATTTTTGCAAAACAGAAAAAAACAAGTATTTGTTTAAATTTTCAATGGTAAAATTCAACTTCAAGGTAAAATAACTCTAGAACTGAAAGCTTTTGACTGAAAAAGAAAAATTAAATTCAGAAGTGACACCACAATGCACTATGGGAGTTGTAGTTCAGTTGTCTCATATTCTTATTCTCCTCTATGAACAGGATTACCTGGCTAGACTGCATCTCTGTGACACATTGTACTTCAAAATAACACCCTTTTCCCCAGTGTTTCTCAAAGTGGTCCATGAAACCACTCTGAGAAACCTGTTAACTGCCCACTCTGGTGTGTTTATTTACCAGCTCCACAGCCACGGAGCCTCGCAGCTCCCATTGGCTCCAGTTCACCATTTGCAGCCAAAGGGAGCTGCGGAAAGAAGTGGCCCGGCCCACTCACTCATTTTCATTTGTCTGGCTATGGGGCTTGGGACTCTTGGAGGATGAGGACTCTGAATGAGGGTGCAGGCTTGAGGAGAGGGGGAAGGATGGGAGGTTTGCAGTGCAGGAGGGGTCTCCAAGCTGGATGGTGCAGCTGAAGTGCTTATGGAGTATGGGAGAGGGCAGTGCATTGGGCTGTGGTAGGGCTATAGGCTCTGGGCTGAGGATGCAGGTTCCAGGGTGTGGCCAGAAATTAGGGGATCAGGGTGCAGGAAGGGCCTCTGGGCTGGGGCAGTGTCTTGGAGTACTGGGGAGTGTGAGGGCTGTTGGTGGGGGTATGGTCTATGGGGATGCTGCTAGGTATGAGGCATTAGTGGTGCAGGATGGTGCTCCAGGCTGGGTCCGAGGTGTTTGGAGTGTGGGAGGGGGATCAGGCTGGGTTTGAGGTGCAAGGGTATATGTGAGGGCTCTGGCTGGGGTGTGTGGATTCTGGTGTGGGGCAGAGGATGTGGGATTAGGGATGCTGAAGTGGGCTCTGTGCTGTTGCTAAGGGGTTTGAAGTGTAGAAGGGGGAATCAGAACTGGGGCATGAGTTAGGGCACAGTGGGGAGGTTACTCATGAGTGAAGACTCCAGGGGCACTTACATCTAGCAGTTCCCATCTTCTGACCATTCAAACATAGGTGAAAATCATCTGTTCAATTAATTAGAGTTATAGTTGTGGTATTGTATCAGAGGGGGGTATGAAGGTAAAGTTATCCTTGTCTTTGATATTATGAGCAAGAGAACTCCTAAAGTAGCTTGCTGAGGACTAGGTTTCCCTGAAATCCTTTACAAGTAATTCTTTGGATTAAAGAAAGTGACTTGCTCTGTCTTGTTCCATTCAGTTCCTCATCCATTGTGTTTTTGCCTTCACAAGACATTCATAGACCAGTGTAAACATGACACAATTTTATCCATCAACTCCTTTTCTCCCACGGCAGATTAAATTAATCAGTTAGGGTACGTCTACACTGCACAACTATTTCGAAATAAGCTATTCTGAAATAGCTTATTTTGAAATAGCACATCTACATTAGAGAAGTCTGCCTCGGACTAATTTTGAGGCTTCCCTGCTATGTAGATGTGCTATCTCAATTTAGAGCCCCAGGAGGCAGCGGAGAGGAATAACTTAGAATGGCCCTGGTGAGGGGCCATTTTGAAATAGCAGCAGTGGAGTGTCTACACACTCCTTATTTCGAAATAGCTATTATGGAATAGGTGTTATTCCTTATAGAATGAGGTTTATGGATTTTAGAATAAGCCATCCATAACTTTGAAATTATTTTGAAATAATGGAATGGCTTTGTAGATGCTCACGTTGTTATTTTGAAATAACGCTAATTATCTCAAAATAATGGTGCAGTGTAGACACACCCTTTAGTGAGGTGCCAGCTTCTTACTTTTTATTTTAAATCTCATCAGGCTTTATGTTCCTGTTAGTCACTCTGAATACTCGTTAAAGATCCTCTGCAAACCTCTGCTTTGGTTAGCATGAATACAGTTGTTTGTTCAGTATGGCTCTTACCATTGCAAAGTGCTCCACTTAGGAAGGAACAATCAGTTTCACACATACAGAATGGGAAGCGACTGTCTAGGAAGAAGTACGGCAGAAAGGGATCTAGGGGTTGTAGTGGACCACAAGCTGAATATGAGTCAGCAGTGTGATGCTGTTGCAAAAAAAGCAAACATGATTCTGGGAAGCATTAACAGGCATGTTGTGAGCAAGACACAAGAAGTCATTCTTCTGCTCTACTCTGTGCTGGTTAGGCCTCAGTTGGAGTATTGTGTCCAGTTCTGGGCACCGCATTTCAAGAAAGATGTGGAGAAATTGGAGAGGGTCCAGAGAAGAGCAACAAGAATGATTAAAGGTCTAGAGAACATGACCTATGAAGGAAGGCTGCAAGAATTGGGTTTGTTTAGTTTACAAAAGAGAAGATTGAGGGGGGACATGATAGCAGTTTTCAGGTATCTAAAAGGGTGTCATAAGGAGGAGGGAGAAAACTTATTCATCTTGGCCTCTGAGGATAGAACAAGAAGCAATGGGCTTAAACTGCAACAAGGGAGGTTTAGGTTGGACATTAGGAAAAAGTTCCTAACTGTCAGGGTGATGAAACACTGGAATAAATTGCCCAGGGAGGTTGTGGAATCTCCATCTGTGGAGATATTTAAGAGTAGTTAGATAAATGTCTATCAGGGATGGTCTAGGCAGTATTTGGTCCTGCCATGAGGGCAGGGGACTGGACTCAATGACCTCTCGAGGTTCCTTCCAGTCTTAGTATTCTATGATTCTATGATTGGGCAGAAGTAGCATTCCCAAGCTAGACATAAGGATGCCTTTACTTTTTCCCTAATGTATGTTTCTAGCAGCTGCTAGGACTACTAAAATATTAAAGACCACCTCTTTCCATTTATGTTAATACTGCTTTTAATTACTGTGTTAGGGTCTGTGCCAAATATTACATTTGGACTTTATATAATTTAATTCCTGATAAGTGTTCATACTACCCACATTTTGCAGCTTTTATTCTTGCAAGCTTTAACATTGTATACCATGAATTGCTCTTGAAACTTCTTTGTTGTTATATTTACTGACCTGCAGCTTGAATTTGTCTTGTGGTTTTGTATGATAGATCCTCTCTGATTTATTTATTATTAATCTGCTTTATGGAAAAGAGAATAAAAACTGCTGGCAAATGTATTTATTTTCAATTCTTTAAATCCATTGAAATCCTTTCTTAAAATAGATTAATCCATTTCAGGAATTTTCATCAGAAATGTCTTTCACTGGTGCAGATACCTGTGTTTAATCCTGGCTATTACATAAAAATGAGTTTCTTGGTCCAGTGCTAATATCTATGAGTCATACATATCCATATTACAGATCTACAGTTCCGCTTAATATAATGAACAAACTCTCTTTTAACAAGAGCTGGGTGTCACAATAATTAAACTGCCACAGATAGTGATGAGCTTTGATAGTTATGTGTAGATGGGAAAAGTATGTACGTATACTCCTTAGAAATTTTCAGGTTTTTCTTTATTAGAACAGTTAGAGGAATTGATTAAATGGAAAATAGGGTGGAGAACAAGGAAATAATGAGAAAAAATCATGCATTATCACTGCCTTTTTTCACAGGGCAACATATTATTCTTTGCAGTTCAGAAAAGGGCAACAAAAATGATCAGACTAAGGAACAGCTGCCCAGATTAATAAGACTGGGATTTTTCAGTCTGGAAAAGACACAACTAAGTGTGTATGTGGGCAATATGATAGAGGTCTATAAATTCATGACAGGTATAGAGAAATAAAAGGAAAAGTTATTTACTTGTTTCATTAATGCAAGAAGTAGAGGTCACCAAATGAAATTAACAGCTTGGAGGTTTAAAACAAACAAAAGGAAAGATTTCTTTACACAATGCACAGTAAACCTGTGGAACTCCTTTCCTGAGGATGTTGTGAAGACCAGGACTTTAACAGGGTTCAAAAAAGAACTGGATAAATTCATGGAGGTTATGTCCATCAATGGCTATTAACCAGGATGGGCAGGAATGGTGTCCGTGGCCTCTGTTTGTCAGAAGATGGGAATGGAAGACTTGATAACTACCTCTCTGTTCATTTCTTCTGAGGCATCTGTCATTGGCCACTGTTAGAAGAGAGGATACTGTGCTAAATGAATCTCTGGTCTATTTCAGTATGGCTGTTCTTATGTTACTCAGTTCCTGTGTTATGTTTGCTGTTGATGGAATAAAATAGATGCTATCAAGTTTCTCCTTCAGAACAGCAACAGGCATAATGGAGAATGTTAAGTGAGGCCTGTTTTAGTTTGGAGCTGCCCAGAATCAAGTTAATAGAGTTTAGAGAATGGTGGGCAACAACCATCACTATACCATGTTTCAATTTCTTGTTGCTGTGTAATCTCAAAGATAGTATCACTGAGTCTGCTGAAGTCAAATAATAATGTAGAGAATGAAAAAGGTTACTACAGCTTTAACTGCACCTACATGGGAATCCATACTGGGGGTTTCTGAAACTCTCTGAGTTATGTTGTATTCTCCTGATGTGTCTCCAAAGAGATATGATCAACAAAATGGATGAAGTAATAAAAATGATGATGGGGAAGAAAGATCCTGGGTTCTAAGTTATAAAAGAGAATATAAATAGACATTGTTTTTTCCTGTCTATCAAATCCAAACGTACTTGTGGATTTCTAAATGATCTGGCCTAATAGTACAACACTAGTTTGTGTATGGCTTGCTCATAGAACATAATTAGTTATTTTAACAGAGTCTGGAGATTTTTTTCCCATTTGCTGTTCCATGAATTCAAGGACTTCAAATATGGGATGTATTCTTTTACTATTTTTGTTTTGGAAAAACCTTTGCAAGGCCCTGTTCTGAATGCCTTTGGGTAATCAAATTATTATTCTAATCATCTTAAAACTAAACAATTTATTTGAATACACAAAGTGCTATTCAAAGCTTCATTCAGAAACAAAACACATCTATAAAAATATTATTTCGGCTCACAACCAGGATCAAGAGAAATCTGTGGGTGATTTTGACCAGATAGTCAGAGATTCTACAAATAGTATGTGCAGAATGGGACATGATTATTACAACAAATCTGTGTAATTTCTAAAGTGATTTTTACTTCAGTTTTCTAATCCTTATGCAATGTTACTCAGTTGGAGTGATAAATAATTTCTCAGTTTACAATGTCATTGTTATGATCCCATTTGGAATAGTGTGTTCAACCTTGATACATCATTATAAAATGTATACCAAATAAAGAGAAAGGATGTTAAAAAATGGCAAGTAAGGAATTCTAAGGAATTATTTATGAGGAAGAGGTAAATGAACTAATTCATGACTAGAGAATAACTAGGTAACTTGGATAACATGCAAATAGTGTTAAGAGAAAGAATTAAGTGAATTTGTCACCTATTCTGCTTAACACTGAATCAGGAAAAATATCTGAGGCTGCAAAATTGGTTGAATTTTGAGTCATGGGAGGAAGGAGAATGAAGCAGGAGGAAGGTTCCATGGGAAGTGTGGATTGGGAGGGGAAAAGCAGGAAGAGCAGATGAAATAGTAGGGGTTGGGAATATGAGATGGATTGAATAGTTGGTTAGGGCAGCCACCAAATGCAATAGGAAGGTTTATAAGCAGATTCATATTTACTCAGGTGAGAAAGCAGCAAGGCTGACTTGGGGTCATAGTAATAGTAAGTAGAAATCCCTGTTTATATCAATAAGGATTTTCATACTTAATAATTAATGGCAGCATGTTGCCCACATTAAGAAGTGTCAGAGAACCAAAGGAAAAGAAATAAAGATTATGTCATCACTCAGGAAGTAATTCTTGATCTGTGCTCTCAGTCTTTTCTACACTGTGATGCTATGTTACAAAAGAGAATAGTTTCAAAGTCCCCTTCCACAAGCCATGAAGAAAGGGATGGTGGTCACACACCTCTAAAATCTGTTTGCAACACATCAAAGAAGTTTTTACCCCCAAATTAAGAATCCACATTCTAGGTCTATTAAAATAAGATGCCTGAAGAACATTGGTAGAAATATACCAATATATCACTGTACTCCATCCTATCCTGAAAAGTGCACAATTTGAAGCTCATGGCAATATACGATTACTTCATAGAACTTTGCTGTTCTTAAATACAAACTTTCAGAATTAGAGCCCTATCCTGAAAACTCTCACTCGCACTAGGGCTATGTCTACATTACAAAGAAAAGTCAGAAAAAGATACGCAAATTGCAAACCACAATTTGCGTATCTTTTTCCACTTTTCTTCCGAAAGGAGCTTTTCTGACATTTGGCCAGTCTACACGGGGACAAATGTCAGAAAAAAAACCCTCTTTCAGAACATCCCTTCTTCTGCATAGAATGAGGTTTACAGGGATGATGAAAAAACACGTCTGCTTTTCCGAAATTTTTTTTGGAAAAGCAGACGTGATCCTTGGATGCGGCAGAGCTTTTCCGGGATACCTCTGGTATCCTGGAAAAGCTCTGTAGTCTAGACGTACTCTAGGGTATGTTGTAGTTGTTGTAATGGTGTAGTTAAATGTTATCAGGCCAAGTCTTACTCCTGAGATGTGCTGAGCATTAACATCCTTGGGAGGTTTAGGTGCTTAACACCCCTCAGGATTTAGCCATGCATATTTAATCGGGTTGCTCAGAGAAAAACATATCTACAATTTTCTCTCACATAGTCCAATAATTAGGTACTTCTTCCAATGAAAAGTGTCAAAAAAAATCTGTTTTATTGACCAAGTCTGATATTTAGCAGCACATTGGGGAAAATCCTGCCTCCATTCAAATGAATAGTAAAACTCCCATTTACTTAAATCAGAACAATTCATCCCTAAAATGGAAGCTTTCGGGCTCTGAGATTGTTTCTTTCTATATGTTTGCAAAACATTCTGTGAATGAGGCTCCAGTTCAAACAGTAGTAAGAATACACTTTGTATATTGACATTTGTTTAGTACTGATTAGGCTAAAAACTCCTGAGATTTACATCAGTATAGAATTTGCTGGAAGACAAAACTCAGATCTTATTACAGCTCCAAATTTGCAAGACTGAATGTGGGATTCTTAAACAGCTTTCACCAATATAAAAAAATATATTAAAAGTGTAGCAAGGAGGAATTGAGATGCTTTTTTTCTCCCAATCTGTAGCAGGTTGATTTGGGTTTTGTGTTGTGCTGGGTAAAATATGAAATTGGAGTCATGCAGTGAGTGTTTTATCAACTGACTCAAAAAACACATGGCAACAAAAATGATTAGGGGACAGAAACACATGACTTGTGAGGAGTGGTTGAGGGATTTGGTCTTATTTAGTCTACAGAAGAAAAAAGTGAGGGGATTTGATAGCAACCTTCAACTACCTGAAGGGGGATTCCAAAGAGGATGAAGAGAGGCTGTTCTCAGTGGTCACAGATAATAGAACCAGGTGCAATATTCTCAAGTTGCAGTGGGGAAGGTCTATGTTGGATATTTGGAAGAACTACTTTACTAGGAGGATGGTGAAGTACTGGAGTGGGTTACCTAGGAAGGTGGTGGGATATCCATCCCCAGAGGTTTTTAAGTCCTGGCTTGACAAAGCCCTGGTTGCAATGATTTAGTAAGAATTGGTCCTGCTTTAGCAGGGGGTTGGACTCAATGACCTCCTGAGGTCTCTTCCAACCCTATGATTCCAGGTTTCTTGAATTCTCTTATCATGTCTTACGTAGAGGTGTAGCTTGGAATGACTTTAATAAAATCCTTTGCAATTTGCATGTGCCTTAAAATAACAACATGTACCCTACAAACACAGTAGTCTCCCTAAATCTTTTTTGGCTTTTATCCAAGCCATAGTTATAGAAATAGTGCAAGAATTTATATTTGTTAATCCACTAATGTTATCATAAGGCCAATTTCCCCAAGAGACAGTAAACCACAAAGAGACAAAGGTGGTTGAAATAATATTGGACAAACTTCTATTGGTGAAAAATAGTATTTAAAATTATACAGGTCTGAAGAAGAGTTCTGTGTAGCTTATCTCTCTCACCAACATAAGTTGATTAAATGAAAGACATTACCTGATCCACCTTGTCTCTGTAATATCTTAGGACCAACATGGCTAAAACAACACAATAGAAAACCACACAGTAAATCCACATATGCTTTGTACATCTAGGAGAACAGACATGAACTACTGTGAGAAAGCTTTTTTTCATGTAAGTTTGATATGAAGAGAAAAAAATATTTTAACTGGCCAACTACTGCCTTTAGGAGCATACAACCTTAATTTTAGACTAGGCAAATGAAGATACAGACAGAAGAAACAGAAAAGGTGAAGAAGGGAATTATGAGGTAGCAATAAAATGAACGCAATTGGCAAAATTATCAGAAATCACAGCTTAACACCTACCTAGCTATGATTAGTGGTGGTACTTGATAAGAAAGTCTTAAGGAGGAGTATGAGGGGGATATATTAATCACTTTAAAAAATCTTCAGTGATTTTTTTCCAGTGCATGGTGGGTTAGGAGAAAGTATGGCAGTATCAGAGAGAAGCTGAATGGTGAAATGGCTCCCCATCTCTTGCAGTCTCTGGAATGCTCATGCCACCTCTAAACAGGTCCACAGCCTCTTCATATCTTGCTCCCTTCAGTTTCTGTCTCTAAAAGCTCTGGATACCTTCCTCTGCCATATCATGTGCAGATACCCTCTTATGAAGGCCTCTCCTCCTCTCACATTCCCTAATTGAAGGGAACAATGGTGGGGATGTTGGACTTTTCTCCATTTCTGCCATTTCTAACCCAAACTTGTCTTCCTCTTTCTACTCTTTCGCTTCTTCTGAACAGCGCTGCCTTCAAACCTTCACTCCCTCCCCACCCATGGTTCCTCGCTGATTTTAATTCATGGGTCTATCTTATTAATTTCACAATTTCCCACAATTATCCCCAGTGACTTCAATTTTTGTGCAGATGACTCATCAAACTCAGCTGCACATTTCTCAGTTTTCACCCTTTTATTTGACCTGAAGCCCTGGTTTGACTCTTGTACTCACCAAAACGGTCATTCACTTGACTTGCATTCTGTTGTTCCTTTCTCCATTGCTGTATCCTTTCTTACTTGATTTTCCTCACCTTCAATGTTTAAATCTGTCATGGAAATCTCCAGTCTTCCCCAATTTCCTAATTAAAGTTCTTTGATTGGGGTCTATATTTTTTCTCTGTATTTGTATAGCCACTAGCACAGTGGAGGGCTGGTCCCTAACTAGAGGCTCCCATGCACTGTGGTAATAAGACTAAATAATAGTAATAATAATAATAAGGATCAAAAACATTTCAACAGAGTGTGTCTCCCTCAGAAAATATATTTGCATCAAAATCAAAACTTTGTGGAAAAAAATAAATTTTGAAAAATTTCATTTGAGCAAAAGCAAAAGGTTGTCATTTTTATTTCAAAACAGCTTTCTTTCAATTATTATTTTATATTAAAGAATATTATAAAATGTAAATAGTCAAAATCAAAATGGAATATATACATTTTATTGAAACAAAATGTTTTTCACTTTAGCTGGAACATGTACATGGCCGTTTTAAGTCCTGGGAGCTGAAGTCAGCTGACGCAGGCCACTGATGAGTATTTTACTACAGTGTAGACATAACCTCTATGCCTAACTCTGGGTACTAAAATTTGAATATTATGGCTGATGGGCCCAATAAAAACTAACCCATAGTTAATATTTTGAACTATAAATATAGAATAATCACTATGAACTATTAGCAACCTGTACTCTGAGTCACAGAAATTATTCAGAAAAAAATTATAAATAACTGACAAACTGAGAGAGATCAGTGGCCAATGATTCACGAACAATCAACATTTTAAAGTTAATTTAATAAATTTGTTATGAATTATTCACCCATGCTGTACAAATTACATAGCCTAATAAATGAAAATTACAACCACTTGTACATTGGACAGAATGAAAATATTAGCAGCAGGAGATTAATTTTAATGTTAATTCATATTAATACAGCAAATTTTCCTTTTAGAAAATGTTCAGCAAGACAAAGCTGTGGGGGAAAAAAGGAGCAGGGAAAACAGAGCAGACAAAGAGTTGGAGCCATCATGGAAAATGATCAAGGAAGGGAGCAGTGGGGAATGCAACATTCTTCATCCATAATATATATTCCAAATATATATAGTATATATTCCAAATATCATCAATTGTTAAAGGGTGTGAAAGTTCATAAGCTGTCATAATTCCTGATAACATTGATGGGAAAGATACATGTGATTCTGGCAGACTAAGTGCCAACTCTTGCCAAGACTGCAGGTATTAGCTAAGAACTTGCAAACTCGTAGCTGGAGACCAGACTAGTTCACCTTTATTTTAGTTTTGCTCAAAATAGGTATTAGACTTATAAAAAAGGATTACGTATTTAGACTCTGTGAAAATGCTTGTAAATTACTGCATACATTAATCTCTCTTGCCTGTATTCCAGAAATACCCCCAATAGGTCAGAAATACGTATGTTGTATAACTTCAGAAATGTGAAATCAGATGAAAAGAATGACCAAAAAAACCCTAACAAAACTGGGTGAGCCATCAAGGAACATTGAAATATACAGGATTGGTCATGTAGCACCTTGGAAATGCTGCATTCAAAGAAGCTTATTCTAATGACGTAGATGCTGAATGAAGAAACTAAAAGAAAGACATGGGAAAATGTTCAATCTCTTTGCTGTTTGAACTCTCACAGGACCAGAGACCAGAGACATCAAACTGAAGCCTCAGTGATTGCATCTTGGTGCACCCTGAAAACACTTCGAAGTAGCAGATCAGTAAAACTCTATCATGCTTAGAACATAGATTGTAACTCATTTGTGTGTATGTATTTGCTTACATTAACCAGTAAATAACTCTCTTATTTCTTTTTCCTAGTTATTAAACCTTGTCGTTTCTTACTGGATTGGCTATAAGGTTGGCTTTGGTGTAAGATCTATGGCAACAATTAGTGTTCCCATTAATTTTTTCCATCCATGTGCAGAATGAATATGGAGGTGAGGCCAGGAATGAAGGACTTAGCACTGGGGCAGAGGATTTGGTGCAGGGATGGGACCATGGATGAGTGGTTTTACACAGGAGGGTGCTCCAGGGCTACAGTAGGGGTTAAAGTCCCCCCCCACAAACACCCAACTCAGCCCCTCTCCCCACAACAGGCACCTTCCCTGATGCAGCAGCTCCAGGGCTGTGGCTGCAGAATAGGTGCCCCTTCCTCAGCCCCGGAATGTCCAGGCTGAGTTCAGGTCAGGTAGTAGAGCCACAGACATGGCAGGGGCTGTATTTGCACTGTGATGAGGGTGCTGAAGTTGAGTTCATACCTGGCTGGGGTGCCTCAGCTGCAACACCCCACCACAGCATGTCTGGGATATGGCAAAGTTAAGGCCAGGGGAGAGATGTCCCAGCCATGGCCAGTCCGGGCTGCCCTGGCTGTGGCAGGTTGGAGGCTGGGTAGGTTGCAGCAAGGAGAGGGGTGCCCCCTCCCACAGCTGCATCACGTCCCTGGGTGGGTTCTTTGAGTGCCTGCACAGCACTAAATAGCCTGCTGCATGGCCACACAGCATACAGATACCCTAGGGAACAATTGACTGTTCTCTTGAGAATGGAATCAACCAGAATATTATTAGATTTCTGGTGCAAGTGACCCCTTATCACTAACTCCAGTTTGTCTGGGGGATGTCAACATATACTTGAGAGTCTAAGGAGACAGTCTGTGTCTTGATGGTAATATGATTCAGGAGTTCACATTTGCTCTTTGCTTGATAAAATCGAAATATAGAATATACCGTAAGTTTGAGATATCTGCTCTTTTTTGACAGTCTGCCCTGAAGTAGACACTCAGTCATGAGTCACTCCACACACTATGAGTGGAGGTTTTTGTTTCAGAGGAAGAGAGTTGTTGGGGTAATTGGGCCTAGATATTTATCCTAATTGTGAGATCAACTCTAAAAAGTATGTGAAAATTCATAAAATGTTCCAATGACCTATAATAACAAATGTTGATGGGAAAAGTGACAACAAGAAGATAGAAAGGCTGAATTAATCCAAGCAAAGAGACCTAGTGATATGACTCAAGGATTATGTTAAGATCATGCTTGGTAAACAATAAATGGGAGGAATCAGATATCAGTTACTCAAAAGTGGTGTATTGAAACTAGGTCTAACTGGTAGACAAAATAGTGAGGGATGAGCTATTCCATCCATCAATCCCTTTGTGGGTCCTCAAAGAAAGAGCCACTTCATCTGGATCCTGAAAGATGTTCTGACCAGAGTGGGCTGGAGAAAGGCATCATCTCTTCCATCATCTGAAGGCCAAACATCATCTGAGATGTGAGACATAGTCTCTCTCACCACCCACTCCACCCCACCCCTCTCTCTATAGGAATATCAACACTGCAACATTATTTCAAAATAACTAGCATTATTTCAAAATAGTGTCGAAATACTGTCAAGCTAGAAGACTTCTTACTCCAACTCCTGTACCCCTCATTGTACGAGGAGTAAGGGAAGTTGGAGGAAGAGTGCTCCATTTCAAAATAAGTGCTGTGTAGATGATCTCAATTTTGAAATAAGCTATTTTGAGTTAAGTCCTGCTGTGAAGACGGACCCTATGTGTCCTTTTCTTTTCCCTCCTCATATCTTCTCTTTTCTATCCCATTTCTTTTTCCTTCCATCTAATAAGATCCTGGATTAGCTGGCGAAGATTGGGTATTTTGCAACACTGCTAAAAACCTGTGGCAAGGAAGAAACAACTAAAAGCAATGCCCTAAACAGTCTGGTGCTGGTACAAGAGATACTTGTTCGAAATTAGCTCAATTTATATCACAATTTTCTTTGCTGTATTCATATTTAATTTACAGATTTTCTCTTGCCACTTAAACTGTATCAGAAATTCATGCTGAGTCATTTCATTGTGATTGGTGACAGTAATAGTACTGCCAGGGTGAGTCACGTGGTGGCTGCTGGAGCTGGAGCTGGGGCCATGGTGTGACTACTCCTTGCAGCCCTGCCCCAGGAGCAGCTGAGCAGCTGTGCAGCCACCACACTGCCCTGGCCTCAGCTGCAGCCCTTCCCCAGGGCTGGAACTGGGACCAGGGCCACATGGTGGCTGCCTGGCTGCTCCCAGTGCAGGCTATGTGGCAGGCAGCTACCAAAGCTGGAGTTGGGCTGTGGTGCAGCTGCTCCTAGTGCTGGGGTTCCCTGAATCCCTGTTCCTCCCTCCCAGACCCTTCTTTCCCCCTCACTGCCCTCTAGCTCTCAGAGCTCTCTGCCTCCTTCTGCTTCCTGCCTCCTTCAGCCCCCTGCTGGCTCCCCCGCTTTGGCTCCCCACATCACTGCTCCATCCCTAGCACCCCACTCTCTGCAAACCCTGGGCACTGACAACTTCCATCTGTCCCAGGCAGAGGTGGGAAACAGCCTGGGGCAGCCCCTGGTCCACACACAGGCTGCTCTGGGAGCAGCACTTCCTAGGGAGGGGGTAGGTCTCACCTTCCCGCCATAAGGGGGGGCACTGCCTGGGAGCAGGGCTCAGGGTTCCAGCAAAGGGGAGCTGGGCCAGAGTCTGCACTGGGAGACTCTCTCAGGGATCAGCACCACTGGTGGGTGCTACAGTGGCACACATCCAAACAAGCACACATGACCTCAATATTGGTGCACAAAGACAAAGCTCGCTCTGCTCATGGATGAAAAATCTTAAAGGGAACACAGGTTGTAATTTGATGAAAAATCATGTGTAGTGTATGGACAATTCACAAACACAAAAATATACCAAATAGGAACATGCAATTGTTTCTAAATAACACCATACTTCACGCTGCTCTAATAAACAGCGTGTCAAGAAGAGATACACATTTGGTTACTGCAAGAATAATTGTGGGTTACTGAATCAATACTCTGCTACTGCCCTGGCTCAGCTCTCAATGGTGGCTGAGCACCAGGCTAATGCACAGGTTCCAACTTTTGGATCCCACTTGCTTTTTAAACCTGCTGGTTCCAAGCAATGTTCAGTTCTTGCATTTAAATCTGGGATCTCTGGCATGCTCCTAGGGTACATACCTCTACCACACACCCTCCCAGTCCCCTGCCATTTAGTTCTCCCTACATAGGAGTTGGGACCCTGTGATTCATCTGCACTCTGCTTAAGAATAATGCTGACCCCTTATCGGCAATTATACACCCTTGTGGCTGGCTGTGGTTTAGTAGGATCTCTTTGATTACATCAAGCCATTGGTCTGTCTGGACTACATAAAACCTTGGATGCAGCTGTTCTTTAATTTACTGTGATAGATGGGTTAATTTTCAAGGGCAGTTAGGTTGGCTCCAAGTTTTAGAGGTGTGATTCCTTAGGCACACTCCATCACCTTGGTGAAGAGATGAGAGTTCATGAGCCCTTTTGTTAAAATAATACTTCTGCTTCTACTTTTGATTTTCTATCACCTTCCAAATGGTTCCATTGTTCTGAGATTTCAGCAAGTTATCAGTGATTTGAAAATTAGATCTGATCCCTCTTCCTGTTAATAGCTGAGCTCAAGAAAAGCCATTCTATAGAGGTATACATAGGTAAATCAATAAAGCCATACACAAATCAACCCCACTGTCAAAAGTCTTTTTGATAAGGCTCTTGACCCTCTGTAAAGACTTTCCCACAAATCCATCTGATTAAGAGTCATTTGAGTTTGATTTTTTGTGAAGATAATCTCAATCTATGGCAAATGGACTTAAATCTGCATTGGAATTTGTGCCCCATTAAAGCTTAAGACTTAATCTAGAATTCCATGTCTGCAGAACAGTCCCTTTATACACACTATCAAAGACTTACTTTTTGAATACGGAGAATAATAATTAGTGACTATTAAATAATCCTTTGACTGCCAGGTAAATATATCAGTGCCGACCTACTCATAATGGCCATGTGGAACTGGCTGAGGTCTTGGTGGCTTTACCTGATGAGATGGCTTATATTTCAACCATAAAAAGCAGTTTCCAACCACATTAGTGATGTGGTGATTGATCCATGGCCAATACAGCACCTCTTGTGCTTGTTGATTGCATTTCTCAATTCCTACATGACCCTCATGGATCTTCTGTAGCATTTTTTTTCAGATACTCATTGGAATTACAACCTAACTGCCCTTGAAAATTAACCTATCTATCACAGTGAATTCATGTCTGCAGTTCCAATAGTCTCTTATACTTTGATAGCAACTGCTTATTTCTTTAGGCCAAACTTTAATTATCACTTCTTAAAAGATCCCCAGTGATTCATCTTTCTCTCTTTTCCCTCTTATTTGTTGCAGTTTCCTGTTAGCTACCAGAATTGATTTTATAATCAGATCTACATAGGCTTGCATTTCTCTCTCTCTAAAGTCTCTCTGGTTTCACAGTGGAATCATTGCTTTAAAAAGTGCATCTGTAGTGAACATAAATTTACTCGGTATGTGGGTCTCAATCAAATCCTACATTTGCAGTTTTATTATCATTCTTTGAATCATCAAGGTATAGTGATTTAGCGGTTTGCTAAATAACACTATCAGGGGCTTGGGATCCATTTCATCTTCCACTGTTTGGCCATAAAAATCCTGATTGAATCTCTCACAGGTAAACAATATTCCTAAAAGCTACATCTCTGTGTGCATTTGATTTCTGCCTCAGTCAGTGATTTGGATGCTTTATGCCACTGGTTGCAAACAGTCTTCATTCTTCTGTAAAATCACTGCACCTATCCTAGACTGTGAAGCATCTGTTGAAATTTGAATAGGCCTTCTTGGTTCATAGAACTTTAACACTTCTAATGATTCCTCCTCTGTTGCACTCCAATGCCATTCATTTTTATTCTCTGGTTTTCCTAGAGACTCTGCTTTGGTAGATTAATGGGATATGATTCTTCAAAGATAATTAACAGCCCCCAGGAACAATCGGATATCTTTCCTTGATGGAGAACATGGCATCATTGAAATGACTGATATCTTCCTCTTATCTGTTAAATCTTGAATAAAAATCTGTTCTGTAACCCCTAAAAACACATTTCTTCCAATTTAGTGTGAGATTCAGAGTTCTAGTTGTATCCTGGAATTAAAGCTCCTCTTTCACTGAGCCCCAAAGGATGATATCATCCATTGAGGTATCAGCACCATTAATATGTTCATAGATCATATGTATGGTTTTGTGGTACAACTCTGGTGTTGAATCTATGCTGAAGATTAAGCATATAAGAATCATCATCTTCCATTTGGGGCGTTAAGTTTGAATCATTTTGAGCTTTCTTCACCTAATTTTAGCTGCCACAAACCTGACAACGCATCTAACCTACTGAAATATTATGCCTTTGAAAACTGAGCCATAATATCATCTCTGATTGATAGTGTGAAATGTTGTCTTTTAATAGCCTTAATGAGGCCTCTTGGACTTAAGTATACACGTAATCGCTGTTACTTTTCTCAACACAGATGAGAGAGCTGACTCATTTGATTGGCTCCTGAGATTTTTGTATAACTTGATTGATTTCCATCCTTACAAACTTGGCCTTGAGTTTATTACAGAGTACAAAAGACACCTTTCTACATGAAAGATAACTGGAGGGGATCTGCTTGTTTAACTGGATTCTGTGTTTTATCCTGAAAGCAAGCCCTTGAAACAGGTATCGATATTCCCAAAAGAGTGCCTCATAGCCACATTCATAGAATCATAGAATACTAGAACTGAAAGGGACCTCGAGAGATCATCAAGCCCAATCCCCTGCCCTCACAGCAGGACCAGGCACACCCTAGATCATCTCTGATAGATATCTATCCAACCTGCTCTTAAATATCTCCAGAAATGGAGATTCCACAACCTCCATAGGCAATTTATTCCAGCGTTTAACCACCCTAACAGGAAGTTTTTCCTAAGGCCCAACCTAAACCTCCCTTGCGGCAATTTAAGCCCATTACTTCTTGTCCAATCCTCAGAGGCCAAGGAGAATAATTATTCTCCCTCCTCCTTGTAACACCCTTTTAGATAATTGAAAACCGCTATCATGTCCCCTCTCTGTCTTCTTTCTAAACTAAACAAGCCCAATTCTTTCAGTCTTCCCTCATAGGCCATGTTTTCTAGAACTTGAATCATTTTTATTGCTCTTCTCTGCACCTTCTCCAATTTCTCCACATCTTTCTTGAAATGTGGTGCCCAGAACTGGACACAATACTCCAATAGAGGCCTAATCAGCGCAGAGTAGAGCAGAAGAATAACTTCTTGAGTCTTGCTCACAACACTACTATTAGTGTATCCCAGAATCATGTTTGCTTTTTTTGCAACAGCATCACACTGTTGACTCATATTTAGCTTGTGGTCCAATATGACCCCTAAATCCCTTGCAGCAGTACTTTGTCCTAGACAATCACTTCCCATTCTGTATGTGTGAAACTGATTGTTCCTTCCTAAGTGGAGTACTTTCCATGTGCCTTTATTAAACTTCATCCAATTTACCTCAGACTGTTTCTCTAGTTTGTCCAGATCGTTTTGAATTTTGACCCTATCCTCCAAAGCAGTTGTAACCCCTCCCAGCTTGGTATCATCTTCAAACTTAATAAGCATCCTCTCTGTGCATCATCTAAATCAGTGATGAAGATATTGAACAGAAATGGTC
Organism: Rafetus swinhoei; assembly: GCA_019425775.1. Lineage (NCBI taxonomy): Eukaryota > Metazoa > Chordata > Testudines > Trionychidae > Rafetus > Rafetus swinhoei. The sequence goes on from CM033440.1 coordinate 36,308,963, forward strand.
CCAAACAGACCCCTGAAGGACCTCACTTGTTATGCCCGTCCAGTATGACTGTGAACCATTAATAACTACTCTCTGAGAATGGTTATCCAGCCAGTTATGCACTCACCTTATAGTAGCCCCATCTAAGTAGTATTTCCCTAGTTTCAGTATGATCTTGTAGAGAAAGTACCCATTTTACCAGATTGAGTTTATCACACGCAGCAAGGCCTAAACTTGATGAAACCTCCTTTGGCAGTACAATGAATAAGAGACTTTACATGGGATTTTTATGACTGATCCTAGCAGTGCACTCCCCTTCACTGATAGATTTGTTCTAGAATGAAGGTCTCAAACTCCCGGCCTAAGGTCCAAGCACTTTCCAATATTTTGGGAAGGTTATTTAATCAGCACCTGCAGCTGTTGGCCTGGAGGTAGTGGGGGTAGGCGACACACAAAGACCCCATCGCACACGGCTCTCAGCAGCACCCAAGCCCCTAGCGCCAACATAGTACCAGCCACAGAGGGTGCCAGGAAGCTGCACTGGCTGCCTTCACCATGATATGAACCAGGTTAGTCGGGGAGTCGCTTGAGCTGACACTTCTCCAACTAGCAGCACTGGGCTGGTGGATTTCACTTTTGGTTATCCTGGGTGGGGGATTCCAGCATGAGAATGCAGATGTTAGCAGGGAAGAAGATATCCCAGTGTAAGGGGAAGGGGGTGTGAGGACTCAGTTTCATGTCTTTTGTAGGATCTTGGTCTCTGTCTGGGCTCGTGGGCATAGGGGGAAACACTATCAACTTGAACTTGTACTGTATTACCAACCCCATACATTCAAACCCAACAAGAGATTGGCTTCTTGAAATCACAGATAAAAATATACTTGAGGATATTTTTATTTGGCCTCCTATGCTTGAGGTCTTTGACTGAACTTGGGGCATGTTTTCTAGCTCTTCTCCACAAATCATGAGATCTAAAGTCTTCCTTAAAAAAAGGGAAAAAAGAAAAAGAAGGCTGGGAATCTCTTCTAATACCATGCACCAATGATAGTCTACTAAGTCAGAGCGATCACAGTTGATAGTGGTTCATGAGGCATCAGGTAGTGAAGTTCCAAGATTTGGCTTACTTCTAATACATGGCTGGGGTTTACAGAAAAAAAGAAGTCTCAGTTATCAGGAGACTCATGATCAAATCAGGAGAGTTGGCATCACTAATATCTAGTCAGTTGCACAAAATGTGGGTCTGTCTACACTACAAAGTTAATTCGAAATAACAGCAGTTATTTTGAATTAACTTAAATAGCGTCTACACAGGCAAACTGCTATTTCGAAATAAATTGAAATAGTGGAGTTTTATTTCGAATTTGGTAAACCTCATCCTATAAGGAGTAACACCAAATTGAAATATTATTTCGAATTAAGTGCTGTGTAGACACTTAATTCGAAATAGGGGCCTCCAGCCCTTCCCAGGAGCCCTGGTGGCCACTCTGGGCACAACCAGGAAAACTTACTCTCCTCTCCCCCAGCCCCGGAGACATTAAAGGGGTAGACCCTGGCCACAGTGCCTGTGCCAGCTCCAAGCCTGCCAGCCCAGAGCCAGCAGTGGCCACCAGGGCCCCTGACCCAGTGGCCCCAAAACATGAGCCAGCAAGCCACTGGCAGCCAGCCCTCCACCGCTCCCCAGGAGCAGTCTGCCAGCTCGCAGGAGCCTGACAGGGGCTGGAGAAGGCGGCGGGCGCCTTCCTGGTCCAGGGTGGAGATCATGAACCTTATTCAGGTTTGGGGGGGATGCTCCCAACGTCCATGATCTCCGCACTAGACAGAGGAATGTGTCCGTCTATGGCAGCATAGCTGCCAGCCTGGCCACCAAAGGCCACATGCGAACCCAGGAGCAGGTTAGCATGAAAGTCAGGTTGGTTTGGCGAGACCCCCAACCCTGAGCCCTGAGCTTCCCCTCTCCCTTCTTCCCCTTGCTTCCCCCTTCCAGCTCCCTCCTCCCAGGTTTCCCCCTCCCCTTTTCCACCCCCTCTCTCTTCCCCTCTCCCACCTCCTTTTCCCAGTCTCCCCAGAGGTTCATCCCCAGTTTTGTTCAATAAACCCAGTTTCTATTTTTGAACATATGTGTATTTTATTTGATATCAGGAAGGGGGGCTAGGGAAGGGTAAGTGGAAGGATGTGAGGGAGGAATGGGGCATGAGCCCCGAGTGGGGAGGACCGGGGAGGCTCTGAGGGCCTCTTGGGGTGGACGCTCTCCCTCAGGGCCTCCTGGATCCTGTCAGCCCCCCCGATGGACCCCCCGGATGGCAGCCTGCAGCAAGTGCAGCCGGGCTGATGGCAACAACCCCACGAGATGCACTGGCATGCCCAGCGGCAGCTCTGGCTCCATGTGGCCGAGTGCTGTGGTGTCCCGAGTGCAGGGCACTCAGGGCACTCCAAGACAGTGCTGTGCTGTCCCTCATCAAGGTAGACAAGCAAGCGGGGAATCCTGAGAACTGTTTGTCCGGGGTTGGGGTAGGGTCCCTTTAAGCATGGAGCTCAGTTAGCCTCAGGCAGCAGCCCCACACACTAAGTCCTAACCTGATGCCCTGCTGGCACTGGTTCCGTCCAGCCTTAACTTTGGTTCAGGGTCCACTCAGTGTGGACGTGCTATTTCGAAGTAGAAAAACGCTATTTCGAAATAGTTTTTGTGTCTAGATGCGTTATTTCAAATTAGCTTAATTCGAATTAACTAATTCGAATTAAGTTAAATTGAAATAACGCTGTAGCGTAGACATACCCTGAGTTAATAGTTTCACAACTTACACCTATGGATGGGGTGGCTTTGCACACACCTTCCCTGCGCTGCAGGGCGTGCTGGCATGAAGCGGGAAGCCACTCTAGCCCTGCTGAACTACAGGGGGTTACAGCGGGGAACCCCTGTGGCTTTTAAATCGCATGGAGATGGCAAGTGGGGTCAAAGGATGCAGGGGGGGAATGTAGGGAGATGCCCACCTTCCTCCCCCCAGGATTCCTGCCAGAGGGGGTGCCTGTTGGCCTGCTTGTAGGATCTGAGGACTGGCACTGGCCCTAAGACAAATTGAGTTTGAGACCCCTGTTCTAGAATGACCACTTACTTTTATCTTTGTTGCTTCATATTTTGGTCTTATTTTCAGTCTCTCAAAATCTTGTTCAACAGAATATTAATCTGCACATTTGGGATCTGCTGCATTTTGCAAAATTATTACTTTCCACACATTTATGAGAGACTTTGCCAAAGACAACACACCATTTCGAGCCATACTATGATCCACACCTCCCATATGACCACCTGCAGTCAGTTTTTCTTCATCAGTGATTTTCATAGTGATTGGTAATACTCCTTGATTTGGCCTATTCTGGCTATTCTCTTTTGCCCTTAGTACTTGGATACGCCTTTCCACTACTTTCAGCCCTTTTGCTTGTGCTTTCATAGTTTCTGTCGCCCTGCATATTTGGAGAACTTTTTTTTTTAATTAAATCTCCTTCACACAGCAGACTATCTCTTACCACATTGTTCAATGACTTGTTGAATTTACAGTTCTTTGGAAAATATTATTTTAAAATTTCATTTTTTTAAAATCCAATCAAAATTTCCACTGAAAAATACCGTTTTTTAAGCCAGCTATAAAATAAAATGCAACAGATCCCTAGTTTGTATTTTCAGGCACTAGAAGACTATGTCTTTTTAGGTGCATGAATAGTATGGACTGAGTGTATTTTTACCAGGTACAAAGGCAGACCCCTTTAAAGTACAAGAGGTTTGGAATTTGATAAAGATTTTGGTGACTGTACGTCTGAACTGTTTTGGTTATACCTAGTGGATACCTCATTTATTATCTTGAAAAATAACTCTTGTACAACCCTGGTACTGAATTAACTTACATCATTAAACCCTTAGTTAAAATCTGTACTTATGTGACAGTTTAGAAACACATATAAACACTTGCTATGAGTCAGGTCCTGAGCCGTGCTGAACTTTAACTGCAAAGGGGGTGCAAATAATCCGCAGATCATTGGATATGGCTTTGCATAATTTATTCAACCCTCCGAAAACTTTATTTTACAACTTACGTTTTGTTAAATATAATATAATTTTCACACAAAAATCAAGATTTTTAACCAACTATTGTATGAATATATCTGACAACACCTTCATCGCTTGCATTCATAATAATCCCAGTGCTTTCTAATTAGTCTGGTAGTGGTATGCTAACAAAATTTCTCCAGATATGCATTAATATAATCTTTAAACAGGATTTAAATCAGATCTCAGCTACACTTCCAATGAGGAGTAATGGTAGTTTGAATTAGGAGCTTTAATTCAAACTACCTAGCCCATGCCGTGTATAGCCGCGGGCAGGGAGTTTGAACTACCGGGCATTTAAAAATGGCGGTGCCCGGGAACATGCAAATAAAGCCTGGGATATTTTAATCCTGGGCTTCATTTGCAAGTTCGAATGACTACATTAGCCACCCTAGTTCGAACTAGGGTGGCTAGTGTAGACATACCCTAAGGTGCTACAGGACTCTTTGTCGAGCATGCATTTGTAAACCTGATAGCTTTCTTTGATAGGATAGCAAGCCTTGTGAATAAGGGGGAAGCCAAAGATGTGGTATATCTAGTCTTTCATAAAGCATTTGATACAGTCTCACATGACCTTCTCATTAATAAACTAGGGAAATACAACCTATATGGGCTACTATACAGTGGGTACATAACTAGTGGGATAACTATTCCCAGAGAGTAGTTCTCAATGGTTCACAGTCATGCTGGAAGGGCATAATGAGTGGGATTCTGCAGGGATAATGTTTGGAACCAGTTCTATTCAATATCTTCATTAATGATTTAGATAAGGGCATACCGAGTGCATTTATAAAGTCGGCAGACAACATCAAGCTGGGAGGGTTTACCATTTTGGAGGATGGAATTATAATTCAACATGAACTAGAAAAACAGGAGAATTGGTGTGAGATAAATAGGATGAAATTCAATGAAAAGAACAAATGCAAAGAACTCCACTTAGAAAGGAATAATCCATTGCATTCATTACTAAATGGAAAGTGAGTATGAGGAAGTTGTACTGCAGAAAGGTGTCTAAGGCTACATTTACACTGCACACTTATTTCAGAATAAGCTATTCTGTAAGAAATACTCTGAAATAGCTTATTTCAAAATAGTGCACCTACAGACCAAATTCTCATTGAAATAGCACTTAGCTATTTTGAAATAGAGTGTTCACACTCATTGGATGCTGAATCGCATTTAAGGTGATCCAGAACCACTTCCGGCAGGGTATCAGGACAGCAGTTACTTCCTGGAGCTGCTGCCTGAGGCTATCTGAGGCTCGTGCTTAAAGCGACCCCCCTGTACAGCAGTGTCTCAGGCTCTTCTCCTTTGCCTACCTCCTTGAGGGACAGCAAAGCCTTTTCTTTGCCTGTTGTGGTTGCCCTTGCAGACACCTTAGCACTCCAGCTATGGAGCCGGAGCTGCCTCTGGGCAATTGTCAGCTATTACAGCTTGTGTTGCACCTCATGCAGCAGTTTCTGCAGGCTACTTCCCAGGCCCTGCAGGAACCCTACCCCCTGATACTCTTGAAGACCTTCATCAGCTCTCTGCAGGCATGGTTCATGCTGCTGGATCCCACATGTCCTCCCCTGCACATCATGCACCGCTGCTTCTAGCATTTGGACACTAGTTCCGACTGTAGAACCAGCTCATAATGGAGCGGTGGAAGGACCACCAGTGTCTTCAGACTTTCCAGAGCTGTGTGAGTGGCTCGCTCCTGCCCTCATGCGATGGGACACTCACATGAGACCTGCCATCCCCCTCCAGAAGTAGGTTGCCATCACCCTGTGGAAGTTCACCACACTGGACAGCTACCAATCTGTCAGAAATGAGTCCGGCATGGGGAGATCAACCATCGGGGCCCTGGTCATGCAGGTTTGGCGCTCGCGGGCTATTTTCCCAGGAGGGGGTGTGAACTGCTGGAATGGGGTTCCCTAAGGAAGGGGGGTAGTCATGGTGGGGGTGGAAGCCCCCTCCCCGGGAGGTTTTTCAATCCTGCCTTCACAAAGCCCTGCCAGGAGATGGGGCAAGTGGGGGGTTGCTCCTGTTGGGGGGAGGGGACTAGGGGACCTCCCGAGGGCTCTGGCAACCCTGCGATTCTCTGTCTCCTTCTACAGGTGTTGCGGGTCATCAACACCATCCTGCTGAACAGGGTCATCAACCTTGGCGACGTGGATGCCATTGTCGCCAGCTTTACCGACATGGGCTTCCCCAACTGCAGGGAACTCATATCCCCATCCAGGCTCCCAACCACCGGGCATCTGTGTACATTAACTGAAAGGGATACTTTTCTATGGTCCTGCAGGCCATTATGGACCACCGCAGCCAGTTCACGGACATATATGTCAGGTGGTTGGGGAAGGTGCACGATGCCCACATTTTCTACAACTCCAGCGTGTTCGAGAAGCCACACGCTGGCACTTTTTTCCCCAACCACACAATCAGGATTGGGGACATGGACATGCCCATGTGCATGATGGGGTATGCAGCTGGCTCATGAAGCTCTATACCGGCCATCTTGATCACTCCAAGGAACGCTACAACACCAGGCTAAGCAGGCCACACATGGTTGTTCAGGGCACCTTCGGGTGTTTGAAGGTGAGGTTCCGATGCCTCCTTACCCGGCTAGACATCAGCGAGTGGAACATCCCATGTGGTGTCCGCATGTTGTGTCCTTCACAATATTTGTGAGAGGAAGAGGGAGGCATTCCTGCCAGCGTGGGGGGCAGACGCTGACCAGATTGGCAGGGCCTTCGAGTAGCCACACATGGCTGCTATCTGGCAGGCCCATCAAGGGGCCATTCTTCTGGGAGGCCCTGAGGCAGAGTTTCTCACAAGGACCCAAGTGACACTCTCCCCTGGGTCACCCCGCTAGGGGCCTATTCATTGCCCCTCTTTGCCTTTCCTCCCTCACTCCTCCCTTCATCCAGCCCCTCACCCCCAGACCCACCTCACCTGCAGAGACAATAAAACACTCTTTTTGGTTTTGAAAAAATAAACTCTTTGTTTTTTTATTTGGGGTAGAAGTAACTGGGAACGGACTGCGGAAAAAACCTGGGAGAGGAGAAGAGAGAGGAAAAGGAGAGGGGGGGATGAGAATCTTGGAGGGGTGAGGAGAGGCTTAGGGCTAGGGCTGGGAGTGGCACCTGACTCTGGTGATCCCATGGGTATGGGGGCCTAAGCAGCCATGGGGGTGAGGCTTGGGGGGAGAAGCAGAAGGAGCAGCAGCAGAGGCAGGACCAGGGGCAGACAGTATGCTGGCAATCAGGGATTGAACTGCCACACACATGGTGCAGCCCGGCTCCAGCATCTTCCACGGGTGTCTCGCCACAGCAAGACTTCCTGCAGTCTCTGGTCCAGGGTCTGCTCCAGGGATTGGCATGCTGTGAGATGCACCTACTGGAACTCATCCCTGGGTCTCCTGTGCCAATGGGTCCCTTGAGGTTGGGAGGCTGCCTCGGATGGTGTCGACCGCCCCGCTCTTACAGCTGGTCTGGCTGTGAAGAACAGAGAGATAGTCAGTCATCCCTGGAGACACTGTGCCTGAAATCTAGCCCTGAGTCGGTGTTGGTTGGGATGAAGGCAATATGCTTGGATCAAGGCCATGTGTGGTCTAGCCATATGGCCCTTTCCTGCAGGGGCCTAGATGTCCAAGAGGGGAGCCTCACTACCCCCACATCCTGGGGACAAGCAAGCATGTGATAGTGCTGGCCAGGCTGGGATCCTGTAGGTGGGAGGGGAGCCAAGGGGTAGCTGGGCTTCCCTCTGTGCTGTGCACATGCTGGGTCCAGCAGTGGTGGTGTCCCACAGGGAGAGAACTTGTAACCCTGCCTGCTGGAGGAGAGGGGACAGGATGTTGTGGAGAGGTGTTTGAGCCTCAGATGCTCCTGCGCCTTGCTGTGCTGACTGGGGGAATGGATGCTGCCCCGAGAGTGTGGGCATGCCCGTGTGCAGCACTGCTGAGTGTGTGTGTGTGTGTGTCTGTCTGTCTGTTTCCAAGTCCCCAGCCTCCTTTTAGTGGTGGCTTGTGGTGGGAGGGTATCCCATCCCAGTGTTAGGAGGTTGGCAGGCCTCTCCAGACACCCTGTGGCCAATAGCACAAGAGTCCTCTGGTGCAGCCTGCTAGGGCTGTGTGCCCTGGACTGGTGCTCCACGTGCTTTCATGTGCACGGGCTGCTGGGTGATCTCAAGACCACAAAGACCAAGTGAGGAGTATGCAGCTGCCCCTCACTGCCCGCCACCTCCACCCTGTGTGTGTACAGAACGTGATGGCACTCACCTGATGTGCCTTCCCTGGCCTTGAACAATGCCTGGGACACATCCAGAGCATGGAGTACCGGCTCCAGGGTCAGGAGGGTTGTTTTGCTGACCTCATCCAGCTCCTTTTCCTCCTCCTCTCACCGGCTCTGTCCCACAGGAGGGTGATGACAGGTGTCTCAAACCCTGAGTCCACTACCAACGGGGCAGGAAGGGACTGCCCCACACCCCAGGATGTGGTGCATGTCCTCATAGTAGGGGCAGGTGTGAGGTTCTGCCCCTGAGTGGGAGCTGTGCTCCCGGGCCCTGGGATATGCCTGGCAGAGCTCCTTGACTTTCATTCGCACCTGCTCCTGGGTGCAGATGTGCACCTTGGTGGTCTGGCTGTCGGCCATGCAATGATAGACGTTAGTGTTCTGGCATCTGGTGCGGAGATCCTGGGGTTGGTCTCATCACCCCAAACCTCAATAAGGTCCCGAATCTCTTCACCACACCAGGAAGGCCTGCACCTTTTTCAGCATCTGACAGGGTCCTACGAGCTGTCTGACTGCTCCCTGGGAGCAGTGAAGGGCTTGATGGAAGCAACAGAGTCACTCATTGTGGCCCAAATGCTAATCAGTGGCAGCTGCTGGGTGGCTCAGGGCTGTCAGGGTCAGCTTCCTGCCATGGGTCCTTTCCCTTCTGTCTGCAGCTTTAAGGGCTGCAGGGGAAGGGGACTATAGAGCTGTGGTGAGTGTGGACAGAGTGGCTAGCAGGGCAGCTGTAGGATTTCCCTTCTCCAACTGCCTTGTCTAAACAGGTATTATTTCAAAACAGCTATTACAGAAGTGTTATTCCTCATGAAATGAGGTTTACAAATGACAAAATAAGCCACTCATTATTTCGAAATTATTTTGAAATAAGGAGCTTGCTGCATAGATTCTCACAAATTATTTTCAGAATAACATTCTTTGTTACAAAATAATGTTGCTGTGTAGATGAACTCTAAGGCTATGTCTACACTTGCGGCTTCTTGTGGCAGAAATATGCAAATGAGGCTAAGCATGGAATATCACCGAGCCTCATTTGCATACCTAATGAGCCGCCATTTTGCAGAAGAGGCTCTTGTGCCAGAAGGAGCTGTCTATACTGCCCCTTCTTGCATAATAAAACCCCTCTTGCGCAATGCCGTTATTCCTGAAAATAATCAGCGTAACGGCATTGCACAAGAAGGGGCAGTGTAGACAGCTCCTTCTGGCACAAGAGCCTCTTATGCAAAATGGCGGCTCATTAGGCATGCAAATGAGGCTCGGCAATATTCCACGCTTAGCCTCATTTGCATATTTCTGCCACAAGAAGCCGCGAGTGTAGACATAGCCTAAGAGTCATAGTTGGACCACAAGCTAAATATAAGTCAACAGTGTGACACTTGCAAAAAAAGCAAACATTCTGGAATTCATTAACAGTAGTATTATAAGCAAGGAAGATGAAGTAATTCTTCCACTCTACTCCATGTTGATTAGGCCTCAGCTGGAGTACTCTGTCCAGTCCTTCATGTCACATTTCATGAAAGATATGAACAAATTCAAGAAGGCTTAGAGAAGAGCAACAAAAATAATTAAATGTCTAGAAAACATGACCTATGAGGTAATATTGAAAGAACTGGGTTTGTTTAGTCAGGAAAAGAGAAGACTGAGAGGGGACATGATAGCAGTTTTCATGTACCTAAAAGGTTTTTACAAGGAGAAGGCAGAAAAATTACTCTCTTCCCCTCCCCCAAACTCCTGGTGATAGGACAAGAAGCAATGGGCTTAAACTGCAGCAGGGGAGGTTTAGGTAGAACATTAGACAAAACTTCCTGTCAGGGTAGTTAAGAATTGAAATGAATTATCTTGGGAGATTGTGGAATCTCCATCACTGAAAATTATCTGTCATGGATGGTCTAGATGGTACTTGATCCTGCCATGAATACAGGGGACTGGATTTAGTGACCTATTGAGTTTCTGTCCAGTTATAGTATTCTATAATTTTATGTGGATATGACCACTGTTGCCCAGAATGCTTCTGTTACCTCACTATTAGACTGCCACAATATTCTGTACATGTGGCTAAACCTTAAACCGCATAACAGATTGAACCAGTTACAGAAATTTGTAATCTGCTGGCAAACAATTCTGGAACAGAATAAAAGTGAAATTTGTTGAAAAAATTCTTGCTGCAAATTACTCACATAGGCCAACCAATTATAAACCTAGTATGTGAAATCACAGCCATCTGTATTACAAGAAATCAAAAGGTAGCAGCAGGAGATTAGTTTCAAGCTAATTCGTAGTGATGCAAGAGATTCTGGCTTTGGAAGCAGTAGGAGGGTTGGGAAAGCAAAGCCAGAGCTGACAGAGATCTGGAGATACCAGGGGACATGACCAGAAAGAAGAGCAATACATTGTTGAGAATGCAGTATTCCTTATCCACAGTATGCACACAGTATATATTTTGGGCTTTCAAGCCATTAAGAAAGATTGGAATTATGGAGTAGGTTATTGTCTTGTTGGGAGTGAAGTGAATCAACAATGGTATATTAGGATTACGTTTACATTTATATTTACTTTTATAATATGCACATTATCTCTGTAATTAACTTAATCAAAAATTATGAATAAGAACAGCAGAAGAGTGAATATACTGATATTGTGACCTTCAGAATGCTACTAAAGACAGGTGAGTGCTGTACTTCTTTAGCCAGAGTACTTACAGCTCTGCATGATCAGGTCCAGTGGGAATAATTTGTTACAATAAATAAATTATACAGATTGCAGCTCTTTCTTTCCATGGCATACCCACACCCCAATTGCACACACTCCTTGATTGTTTAATGATTTGGTATAATTGTTCATGCATTTGCTCTATGGCTTGCTATTAGAAATTTGGGGTGTGTTGGTTTGGGATCGTTATGAGTTAGGTGAAACCTTGTTGTGGATTGAATTAAAACCTGATTCACAAGGTTTCACTTAAGATAGTTGTAAAAATACTTAAGGAGCCCCATAGCAAAAACAAGGCCTAATAGAATCCACTCAGAAATTAGCACCATGTGGTTGTGAGTGTTCCACTGGGTATCCTGACCATGTGTGTACTCCTGGATGAGGTGAGGGAGGGAGAAAACAAACAGAAACTGAGAACAGACAAAAAGAGAAAGAGAGAGAGGGAGAAAAAAGCCAAGCAGTAGCCTGGAACACAGAGTGATCCTGGGGGAAAATAAATAGAGAGAAAGCTTGTGGGTCTGTTAGATAAAAAGGTTTGGAATGAAAAGCGAATAAACTGCCCCTTTTGGTTTTGCTTTCTTGTACATTTGGAGGAAAACTTTGTTCATTTCTTGTATATAAATAAGATTACCTCAGAGAAAATACCAGACTCCATCAATTTCTACTTCCAACTGAAACAACACCAGGGCTCCAAAATTAGACAGGGTGCTCATAAAGGGCCAACAGTACAATTGTTTGTATTTGTTATGCACAATGAATGAAAAGTTGGAAAAAAAGACCACCAGAAACAGAAAATGTAGGTTTTATCTTTGATGTTGACTCTCACTTGCAACCTCAGTGCTGCAAAATCACAATCACAGCAAATGGTCTTATCAGCCACTCCGAGACTTGGCACATTTGTACTAGCATTAGGCTGTTTAAGACATTGCTTTTAGCTGCCTCTATCCAGTAACAGTTTTACTTCAGTGTTACAAAAATATATAGTTTTGGTCGGCTATATCAGACATTTATGGAAAGGAAAGGAAAGGAAAATGTTATGAGGAAGGAAAAGGATACATGACATGAGGATGGGAGTTGCAGGAAGAGATAAAGTGGCACTTCACAAATGATATCCAGAATTTAGTTGGAAGCTGATAGAAATAGCAATGTCATTGGTGTTCTCCTTCTAGCATGATCTAGTCAGGCTATCTCTTAGGGTTAGGATGAAGTAGGTTTAAGGTTCTAGAGGAAGGCAGGAGTGGAAGTCATGGTGATAAAGCTTTTGTAATGGTTATCAGATAATTGCTTCTCCTATTAATGTTTCCCAGAAATCTTTTCTTTTTAAGAAGCCCAAAAAAGAGTTTGGGGCAGAATAGTCCTTCCTTTCATTATTTTATCCACCAATAATTTTCAACACACCATTTTTCATTCACTGATTTCAAATCCTCAACTCTTGTTTACCACACATAATCTTAACATAGTCCTTGAGTAGTATCGGTAAAATCCTTTCTATTTAAATTAATTATTTCTGTCTCCTTTTGCATCTTTTTGAAAATCAATTTCATACAGTAGGTCATTGTAACAATTTATGAACTTTCACTCACAATGTACAGCTGAGCTTACATTTAGGGATAAATGTGTAGGCCCACTTTTAACAGCTTTAAAAGAATTATCACCACTTTGTTTCTTCAGTGTTTGACTCAAAAGAGTATTCTTAGTTTGAAACCTATTGATAGAGCAGATGGTTTAAGTTCATAGTTTAATACACTCTCTCACAGACATCAGGCTGTGTCTAGACTGGCAAGTTTTTCCACAAAATCAGCTGCTTTTGCGGAAAAACTTGCCAGCTGTCTACACTGGCTGCTTGAATTTCCGCAAAAGCACTGACTTCCTACTGTAAGAAATCAGTGCTTTTATGAAATATTATGCTGCTCCCATTTGGGCAAAAGTCCCTTTGCGCAAAACTTTTGCACAAAAGGGCCAGTGTAGACAGCTGAGATTTGTTTTCCGCAAAAAAGCCCCGATCGCGAAAATGGCGATAGGGGCTTTTTTGCGGAAAAGCACATCTAGATTGGCCACGGACGCTTTTCCGCAAAAAGTGCTTTTGTCTGTGCCAATCTAGACGCTCTTTTCCGCAAATACTTTTAACGGAAAAACTTTTCCATTAAAAGCATTTGCGGAAAATCATGCCAGTGTAGACGTAGCCTCTGGCTGGCATGATCTATTGGTCAGAGTCTTTCACCTCATCTTGCTGGATGGCCTCTACACAGAAAAGCCAAGTACTTGCTTCAGATGTCACTGATGTCATGACAGACAGTGAACTGATCTTGTCTGGATGGTTTCAGCTTTTAAAGAGGTCTGCGTTCCCTTGGCTTCAAGAGCCACTTCTGTATTTTATAGTTTCATTATGGAGCTTGAGCACGTTTTAATTCACTGTGGTTCAATGATTTGACAGTGGGCAATGTCTCTGATAGATCATATTCAAAAGTTCTAGTTAGGAATAATCATTTTCTTGACAAATCCACTGAGGTTAACAGAGACAGGTACTGTCTCAAAGAAAGGAAACTTGAAAGACCCACATGGGAGAACTTAGTAGCAGAATTCTGAATAAGGCCAATGGACTCAAGGCCCACATTTGTTTTACAAAATATAATTAAGAAGTGTAACCTATTCATTCACAATTTCACACATTTACACTCATTGAATCCATGACAATTATTTAGTAAACTGCGAGATTCACCCAGCATTGCTCAGATCCTTAACTCAAATAAGTTTTTTTTTAATTTACATCATTTTTCTGGGGTGGGATTGGGGATGAGGGGTTCAGTGCAGGTTGCCTGGGGGGGAGAGAAGACAACTCCAGCCCTCTCTCACAGCAGCAGTTTGGGGCCAGATGAGACATACCTGTCCATGGCTGCTGCAACTGCAGTGGGCACAACCAGGGAGTGGTGCATGTCCCCTCAGCTGGGAGACAGACTGCTACACAGACAAACAGATACATACACAGAAAAAGTCTCTGAAATATATAGTAGACAACTTTCCATTTCTCCAGCCCTGTCCCCTGCTGGCCCAATGGGGTTATAGTTGTCCTGGTCCCCATCTCTGGCCCTTTGGTGCCTGCCCCCATAGTCATTCTATAGTATAATTGTCCCCCCTACATTCCTCTCTCTTTCCATTTTATGAGAAACAATTGTAGTCCAGGCACATCTCATTGTCCTGGGACAAACCAACCCATTCTTTGCTTTTTGTGGTGTTCAACCAGTGGCTACTGCTATAGCGAACTAACCACACTCAACCAATCAAATAGCCACATTGTTCAAGTCAACCAGCCACGCTCAAGTGGCCAAATAGCCACATGTGGCTAGTGACTAGCATGTTAGACACCGCAGCGTTAAGTTATGATAAGAGGAAGCTGCATATCAAATTTGTTGGTCCTAGCTTTTACTGTTTAAGAGGAGTTGTTGAACAAACAGACTCAGAGGGTATGTCTAGACTGTATGCCTTTTTTGACAGAGGCTTTGTCGACAGATACTGTCGATAAAGCCTCTGTCGAAAAAGAGCGTCTAGACTACAACCAGTTCTGTCGAAAAAGCAAGCTGCTTTTTCGAAAGAGAGTGTAGATGCTCGCTTTTGAAAAAGCACAGTGTGTATGCAATATCACCTTTTTTAGACAGAACTCTGTTGAAAAAAGGCATTATTCCTCGTAAAACGAGGTTTACCACCATCAACAAAAGTGCCATCCATACATCTTGGGGTGTGTCTAAACTTTTGTCAACAAAACCCTGTAGTTTAGACACACCCCAAGATGTATGGGTGGACACACAGACAGAAAGACGTTTCCATTCTGTTTTATAAATAGTATTATTGTAATTTTCAGTGGATTAGAACCTTCATATCATAGCAAGATTCCGGCACACAGTGAAGAATGTGCAGCAAAGCTACCTAGAGGCCATTAGGAATGAATTACTCTAATCAACATGAAGAATAGGTTTTCAGACAGCAGATTCATTTAAAAGACTGTCTCTTCAGAGAAACTTGTTTGGGGAGCATGGAATTCTTCATAAACTGAGCACATCACTGGAAGAGCTGCAGTGTCTCAGTGGACCACCTGACTAAAGGTAGAGAGAGACAGATGAATTTCAAAAGGTGGGCTTCTGTAAACTAACAAGAATGAAAGTCTCAACTGAAGGAATGGAGGCAAAAGAAAGTCAGTGTATTTCTTGAAGGATACTGACCAAACCCAAAGGATTCTGAACTGCTAGGGGGATGCTAAATTGACACAGACACACTCTCCAAGCTATCACGTGTCCCAAATTATCATGGTCCAAAGTGTGGAAAAGACAATATTTAGTAGACTAGTATTTGTTTATTTAAATTTTAATTAGCTATTGAAAAAAGTGTTCACAAGTAATGTCACCATTTTCAACCATCTCTAATGTACATTGCTTCAGGTCTTTCCAGGCCACATGTCTATGCTGGATCCCTTACGAAGGGGAATTCTCCTTTTCCAGTTGGACCCAGTATTACTGTCCACTCTGCAAACTCATCCAAATACAATCATAAAACTCATCCAAATACAATCATATACCACAGTATAGACAATCATTTATTTGTATTATTTAAATCCTCAATAAAAATAATTGTTCCAGGCTATGGTAAATCCTTCCCCTGACTATACATGTACAGTTCCATAACTCTATTGTATCATATTATTATCAGCCCTACTTGTTCATGCTTTATGTTCAAGCTTCCTACCAAATTATCAAGCAATTAACAAATTAAGTACAACTAATAGATTGTTTATATAGCTAAATGATTGGTTATATTACTTTGGAAAATATATGGAGCAAGCAGAGACATTTTAAAATGACAAGGTGAACGTCAAAGGGCTGAAACCAAGTTTTCTTTTGCAAAGTGAAGTTTACTCCTGAAAAATTGCCAGTTGTATGCTCACATAGGAAAAGATGCAAGTATTCAGATTTGTGCACTGAGTTGAATTATGGTCATAAACAGTCTTTCAAAGAAAGTAGAGGCATCCTTTTGAAAATGTAGCCCTGCAACTGTTCTTTCAATAATTCAAATTGTTTTCTCTGTCTCTGAGAGGCTAGAAATTGCACCCTTGCTTTTCCATTGCAAACTTTCACTGTAGGTAGGATGATGACATAGTACTTATTAAACATAGGAACCTATAGTCATTTTTGGCCAGATTCTAACTTCACCTCATCACTAGGTAACTGTCCTAGGTGCAGAAGCAGCAAGCTGTAACTGACTGTCCTTTATTTAATTAAATCCCAAAAGCAGTCCTATGACTTTTCTGTCACAAAACAGACATGAACCAACCCATACAGAGTCACTCTCTGCATATCATCTCCTTTCTGGAATGTTTTTTCAGACTTAAGAACATAAGAACATAAGAATGGCCATACTGGTTCAGACCAAAGGTCCATCCAGCCCAGTATCCTGTCTGACGACAGTGGCCAATGCCAGATGCCCCAGAGGGAGTGAACCGAACAGGTAATGATCAAGCGATCTCTCTCCTTGATCTCTCTCTCCAGACTTAGTCATTAGCTCTCCCAATGCCAATTTTTCATTTCTAGATGTTTCAAAAAGCTTAGGCAATTATTAGCCAATCGGAAAATCACATGGAATACCAGAGTTCCGAGTAATCCCTTGCTGTCATTAATATTTCAAATAGTCACTGTAAGTTTGGAATAAAAATGTTTCCTCTGGATCTGGCCAGTGCTTGCCCTGGCTACTCAGGTTCAGGTTTGGTTGAAGGATTTTAACTGAGGTGGTTATGCTAGTATATTATTTACCATATAACTGTCTGTGGTGAATAGCAACTTTAAAATACAGCACATCAATAAATTCATGACTGAATACCCTCAGTTTGTAGTTCCCATTCTGACATCTGTTTACGTTGTATTTTATGAATCATCTCTTGAAGAGTCTGTGTTTTGATGTCTTTGTATCAGCAACATGAATGGATCTTCCATTTGCATTATCACCAGGTCCCCTGTGACTTTTCCCATCATTAGTCTTTTGTATGCAGGATGGAATAAGACTTTCAGACAAACACATTTATTTTCTATTCTTATATTCAGAAGCTTATTAGCAGAAATGTCACTCAACAGTGAAGACCAGTGTTCAATCCTGCCCAAATATATCACCTGAAAATGAGTTCTGTGGTCATTTATATCCATCTCAATTGTCCGATATAATTAACAGTCTCTTTTGACAAGAATAGCAGCACTGCTGCAGGAAAAGGCTGATGTGCACTGGAAGAACTTGAGTGGGACTTGGTGCTTTGTGTACTGTAAAGCATGGGAGAGAATTCAAATCAATAATAGAAAGAAGAGCACAGAACAAAAGGGGAAAATAAAACAATTTCAGTTTTTCACTACTGTGTTTTACAAAGGTAGTGAACATTCTTGGTCTGGAAGGACAGGAATAGATATTAAAAAGTAACCTCTTTGAAACAGCAGTTGGTAGAAGGCAGAATCCTTGCTGAGGCCAGTTTTAATTTGGGGTTGCCCAGAATCAAGACAATGGAGTGCATACAAGGATAGGCAGCAACTACTATTGTACAAAGCATAAATTTCCATTCATCATTAAAACAGGACATAGTTCCAATTGACAGTGTTGAAGACACATAATACACAGGCTGTGTCTACATTGGCATGATTTTGCGCAAAAGCGTCTGCTTTTGCGCAAAAACATGCTGCCTGTCTACACTGGCGGGGAGTTCTTGCGCAAGAACACTGACGTTCTAATGTATTAAATCAGTGCTTCTTGTGCAAGAACTATGATGCTCCCGCTCAGGAATAAGCCCTCTTGCGCAACTGTTCTTGCGCAAGAGGCCAGTGTAGACAGGCAACATGAATTTCTTGTGCAAGAAAGCCCGATGGCTAAAATGGCCATCAGAGCTTTCTTGCACAAGAGAGCGTCTAGACTGGCACGGATGCTCTTGCACAAAAGCACATCTCTTGTGCAAAGGCACATGCCAGTGTAGACGCTCTCTTGCGCAAATACTTTAATGCAAGAACTCTTGCGTTAAAGAGTATTTGCGCAAGATCATGCCAATGTAGACGTAGCCATAGTGTATAGGAAGAAAAAGGACAGCACAGATTTAAGTGCACGCACAGGGGCATCTGTACTGGGTCCCTGAAACTTGGATTAAGGTCTGAATTAAGGTTCATTTTCCTGATGTGGCTCCAAAGAGATAGGATTAACAAAATGGATGAAACAATAAATAGAATAAATGGAAAAATAAATAGAATAAATGGAAAAATAAATCCTATGCCATGTATCAGAAAAATTTACGCTTCAATGTTCCTTTTATTGTCTGAAATCATGATATTTCTTGATAGACGATTTGTAAGAGGCTACCCAACAGGAATTGTTGAACCATGTAAAACAGGCTGTAGTAACCAAGGAGTAGAGCAGAGAGTCCAAAAGCAGCCATGGCACCAGATTGGAGAGTTTTAGTTTTAACCATAAAGATTAATAAAGATTCTAGCAATGGCTAGTTTATTTTTCAGAATAGTCATTATATCTTCGGAAAGTTATCAGCCAATCAGAAAATAAGCTTGAAATATCACACGTCACAGGAATCTCTTGCTGTCATTAACATAAGCACAGTGATTACACTCACTGTAGGGCTGAAATATTCACTGTAGGTTTGGTATGAAGATGCCTCCCTCTGCTTTCTTTCTTCTTTGTCCAGTGTTTCCCTGGCTTCTCAGGCTCAGGCTTGTGTTAAGGATTTTCACTGAGGTAGTTATGCTAATATATTTTTGGCTATATTATGGTCTGTGGTGGGCACAACACAGCATTTAACTCATGATTGAATAACCACATTTTTTTTACATTTCATTCTCACATGTATCTATATTATGTATTATGATTAGCTCCTGTGTTTTGATGTCTTTCTATCAGCAATCTGAAAGGCTCTTCCATTTGCAGTATCACTAACTCCCCTGTGAATTTGCCCATCATAAGTCTTTTCTTTGGAAGATGGAGTAAGACTTACAGTCAAATGCTTTAATGTGTTTGGCTTTTTTTTAACATTCAGTAGCTTATAAGCAGAACATTCACTGGTGCAGACAAAAATTCATTCCTCACCAAATGTATCAAGGGAAAGTGAGTTTGGTGGTGCCACCCTGGTTTTTATACTCATATATGTACATCAAAATCAGATACAGTGTGCAGTTTCTCCTGAAAAGGCTAGCAAGGCTACTGCAAGAAAACACTGATGAGCATTGGAAGGGCTCAAGTGAGAACTCGTGTGGAGTGTGCAAATAAGCTTCATAGAAAGCCTTGGTGCTTTTTTTTGTTTTTTGGTTTTTTTTACTATAGTGGCACAGGAGAGATTTTAAATGCATAATAGCATGGAGAACACATACATAAATGAGAAAATAGAACAATTTCCTTGTTTTCACCACTGTGCTTTCAAAAGGAATTAAACATTCTCGATCCGGAAGCACAGAAATAGATATTATGAGGCAACCTCTCTGAAACAGCAATTAGCAGAATGCAAAATCTTTGCTGAGACTTGTTTTAATTTGGGGTTGCCTAGAATCAAGATAATAGAGTGTACAGAAGGATAGGCAGCAACCCCAAAATTAAACATAATAATTTTCCATTCATCAGTGAAATAGGATAGGGTTCCAATTGTTACTGTTGAAACTGCAAAATACATAATGTATAGGAACAAAAAAGACAGCACCGATTTAATTGCACGCACATGGGCCTCCGTACTGGGGTTCCTGAAACTTGGATTAAAGTCTGAATTAAGATTCATTTTCCTGATGTGCTTCCAAAGGGATAGGATTAACAAACCAGATGAAGCAATAAATAGGCTAAGGGGGAAACCTGATCCTATGCTATGTATAAGAAAAACAATCTTTGCGAGGTTCTTTCTCTTGTCTGTTATTGTGATATTTCGTGATGGATGATCTGTAAAGTTGTGAGAGGTTATCTCAAAGAAATAGCTGACAAATGTAAAAACAACTGTAGTAATCAAGGAGTGCAGTAGAGAGCCCAAAAGCATCCATGGCACCAGTTTGGAGAGTCTCAGTTTTAACCAGTTGAAGACAGACAGGTTGAAAGTGGCAATCTTCACACAGTAGAACACAGAAAGGCAGCTTGCAAAACAGAGACTCACTTGGTTCATAAATATCCAGATAATGAGAAAAAGATTTGGTGTTTGAAATATGTAAAAGATATCTGGATCAAACTTATAAAGGAAATTGCTGAATGATAAAAATAATTGTAGACAAAATCTGGAGAAGGCCAGACTGGTCAGGATCATATCATAGGGCGTCAGTGTTCTGCATTTGACCCAATCAATGCAATTTAAGCCAACAATAAATCCATTTGCAACCACTCCTGCTGATAATTGCATTGCTGATATGATCAGATACAAAATATCAGAAGGAACTAATAATTTTTCATTATTAATTCTTAGTTTGTAGCTCACTTCCCATGAATTTCCAGAAGACTTGGTTTAGAAGACATGAGTTCATATGGTTTGGTTTAGAAGACTGTTCATATCTGGCTTGTGGATATATAAAATTGCCTTTTTAGTACAGGTGCAAAAATAGGATGAACATTGAGTTTCCCCTGTTGTTCATATATAGCTGGGCCATTTCGTAAGGATTCAAATCTGATGTCTATCCTATTACTAAATGTCTGTTTCATGGAAAAAAGATATTTGCATGTCCTTTCCCAAAATGTCCTGCTGGTGACAAACCAAATTATTTTTTAAACAAACTTAAAACTTAATCCTTATTTTGGAAAGTACATGGCATATTCAAATAAATGGTTAAGGAGAACCTTAGCAGTATATTTTGAATTGCGGCAAAGTGCTGACTATCAAATCTACATATAAATTTGTAATTTGCTACCTTACCTAAGACACATCGAAGAAGAAGAAGGAGAAGAAGAAGAAGAAATGAGACAAAAGTCTTAAATTAACCCTCAGCAAAAGACTTAGGGTGCATCTACCCAGCAGGACTTAACTCAAAATAAGCTATGCAAATTGAGCCATGTTAATTGCATAGCTTATTTTGAAATTGAAATTGGGAACGTCTACACAGCACTTATTTCAAAATAGAGCACTCTTCCTCCGACTTCCCTTACTCCTCGTACAACGAGAGTTACAGGAGTCGAATCAAGAAGTCCTCAAGCTTGACAGTATTTCAACATTATTTCAAAATAACTGCCTGCTGTGTAGATGTGAACTAAGTTATTTCAAAATAACATTAATTATTTTGAAATAATGTTTCTGTGTAGATGTACCCTTAATGTTATCATATATATAGTAGCCCAGTGTCTGTGCGTCTGTAACGCTGACGTGCATGGCCACGCCCCCCTGGCCGTGTACGTCAGTGCTCCGCCCCCCTTCCCCTTCCGCCGTGGCATGCTGTGCCGCTCAGCTGGGTCCCAGCCGGAGGGGAAGGGGGGCAGGGCGCTGACATACACGGCCCCGCCTCCGGGCTGTGTACGTCAGTGCCCCCCTTTCCCCTCCTGCCGTGGCACTGAGTGCTGCGCCCCTCAGCCAGGCCCCGGTGGGGGAAGGGAAGGGAGGGCGGTGAAGTACATGGCCCCGCCCCCTGGCCGTGTACGTCAGCACCCCGCCCCCCTTCCCCTCCCTCCGTGGCCGCTGGGCTGAGTGTTGCGCACTCAGCCGGGTCGCTGCAGGGGAGGAGGGGTGGGGCGGTGATGTACACGGCCAGGGGGCGGGGCCATGTATGTCACCGTCCCCCCTTCCCCTCCTGCTGTGGTGCTCAACTGAGTGCTGCGCCCCTCCGCCGGGCCGCCGGGGGAGCTAGCAGCGCAAGGGGCCATTTGGGCTCCCCCGCAGTGGGAGGGGAAGGGGGGGCTGGGCGGTGACATACATGGCCCCGCCCCCTGGCCATGTACATCACCACCCCGCCCCCCTCCCTTGCGGCAGCCCGGCTGAGCAGGCAGCACTCAGCCGAGCACCACGGCGGGAGGGAAGGGGAAGGAGGGGCTGGGAGAGACGGAGGGGAGAGAGAGGCAGGAGGAGGAGGAGAAGAGAAAGGGAGAGTGAGAGGCAGAAGGGGGAGAAGAGAAAGAAAGAGACGGAGAGAGAGGCAGGAGGCGGAGGAGAGCTGAGAGAGAGCGGGGGGGGAGGCAGTGGGAGGAGAGAGAAAGATGGAGCGAGAGAGAAGAGATTTTCAGGAGAGAAGACCTGAAAATCCCATCTTATGACGGGCTAATTGGCTAGTATAGATATAATAATTATAGCAAAGAGGAATGAAAATTGGGAGAGATGTTTAGATAAATTTCACAAGATATTCAGGCAAATGTACAGAGAGGTCCCAATTTTATGTAACATATAAGGAATTCCTGAACTGTTTTGGGGGCTCTTTTTTGTTTTTGTTTTTGTTTGTTTGTTTTGTTTTCTAGCCCAGTATCATCATTCTTGTAATAAAATAATGGCAGATCCCTCAAAATTATTTCCAGACAGACTGATAACACCTCACTTGACATTTTTGCTGAATGCGGGTTTAGATACCTTATGATAAAAAAAAGATCAACAAAGAGGATGTAAAGAACAATGGTAAAAAGGAAGACTGCAACCTAATTTAAACCTTGGAGTAATAGTCTTTGCCAATTTGCTGAAGCAGCAGTGAAGATTATTCTTCCTTCTGTTTTCACATAGCCTTTTGCTACATTAGTGCATTCTTGCTCCATAGAAAAGACTCCAGCCATAATTCCTGACCTGTTTTATTGAAAAAAAAAATTCTAAAGGCTTTCTCTACTTTGAAGGAAAATCTTAGTCTGAAAGAAAAACAAATATAGATTCTGAGTCTTGTCCCACTTCAGAAGGTGGAAAAGTAGAGTGTATTGATCCTTTTCAGGCTCCAGGAAGAATGTAACTAGTGTCTTGCACTAGTGATCAAAATAGACTGAGGAGATTCACTGAACTAGTCAAGAAGGGGCATCAAGTTATCCAAATGAAGGGGAACTTCACTGTATCAGTCACCCCCTTATTTTAGCTCCTATCTTAAATCAGTCCTTGAATGTTTCATACTTGAGAAGGACAACACAGTGAAATCCTTAAATTCATTTTTTCCCCATTTAGCAACAACAAAACAACACAATTTATAGGCAAAGCCATTCCACCCCAGGCACTAGCAAACTCTAATCCTTCACCTCAAAATGAATATTTTGAAACTTTTATTTTAGTCTCCTTATGGATCAAAATACCTCAGTATACATTACTCTTTTTATTTAGAATAAATTTTAAAATTGTAACTCCCTGTTTTGATCCCAAGTAAGTGTTCTGAATTTATCTAATTTAAAGTTATTCCAAAACAGATGATTAAACCTACTCATCTGCAGGGTGGTAAAATACATTTAAACAACACCTTGAAATTTATAGAGATTTGGGTTTTGTTCAAGATTTGGGTGACTGCTTGAGCCAATTCTTCTTCTCCTGGAGTAGATGATTTGTCCATCACTAATGACACCTACTGTATTTGGTTGGAAAGAATTTTAGTATAGTAAAACTGCATAAACTAAAGAAAGATATTAAAACAGTAACAATTTTTGTAGGTAAGTGTTAATTAAAAGTAAAACTTAGGTGTCACATCCTGGATTGTACTGATATCTGAATCCAAGTGGAATGCTACTCTATTGGTGTAACACCTATATATTAATATTGTTTAAAGTCTATTTCCAATTGCATAGAACCATATTAGATTTTAACTGTTCAGACTGAAATGTCCCATGGTAGGTTTCTGCCCACTAAATGGTTCAGTCATTTCCAAGAACAAAAATAGGTAAATAGAAATTTTTGTGCCCATATTAGAACCTTTGCTTTCAAGATCCAAATACAAGCTTGCTTTGAAGCAAAGACTTGAAATTTGACAGGAATGTGGATTGTCTTGGGGTATGGCTAGGACTATGAGGTGAGATTCTGTGTGAAACCTTCATAGAGAACTGAAGAGAGGTCTGATGTGCTCACAGCAGTTTGTGTTGCTGAGGAGACGTTCTACTGTTGCAGTTATTCAACACCTTTGGGGTTTAGTTGTACATTTATTTATCAGATCTGGTTAGGAAAATTAATAGAAACAATAAACTCAAAGATTTTAAGGCCATCCTGCACATGACATCTAGTTTGACATCCTGCATATTACTGTTCAAAGCACCTCAAATACCCGCTTTTGCAATAGGCCCATAATCTCTTGGCTGCATTATTGACATCCTCAAATCTTGTTTTGAAAACTTCAATTACAGAGAATCCACCATTTATTCTAGATTAAACCAGCATGTGAACTGTGCCCCATGTTGCAGAGAAAGGCCAACCCCTCCACATCCCTGACCCAAACACACACACACACACACACACACACACACACACACACACACACAAAATAGGATCCATGATAATCTGACCAGGAGAAAATACCTCTTCAGCCCCTAATATAGTGGTCATTTAGACTCTGATTATATGTATGAGAAAGAATGTTTGGTAGTAACTGAGGACTCTTTCCATATAGTGCCAGGCACCAGCTGTTGGAGATATCTTATAATAGCACAAGTGGATGGGTCATATGTCATTATAGGAAACATAACCATATGATATTCTCCATTAACTTATCGACCCCTTAACTTAATTCTTTTTCC
Organism: Rafetus swinhoei; assembly: GCA_019425775.1. Lineage (NCBI taxonomy): Eukaryota > Metazoa > Chordata > Testudines > Trionychidae > Rafetus > Rafetus swinhoei. The sequence continues at coordinate 36,333,659 of CM033440.1, forward strand.
CTCCCTGGGATTTATCTCACTGATGTATTTATAGAAAGCAATAATATCTCCCCCAAGCCTTCATTTTGTTAGATTAAAAAAGTCAAAATCCTTATGTCTATTCTCATAAGATAAGTTCTCCTTTCCTCTGATTATACTAGTAACACTTCTCTGCACTGGGTTCCAGTCTGAATTTATCTTTCTTAAAATGGGAGTCCAGAACATTACACAGGCTATGTCTAAATTATGCGGGTTTTCTGGGATACCAGAGGTATCCCGGAAAAACTCCGCCGCATCCAGGGAACGTGTCTGCTCTTCCGCTTTTTTTTTTAAGAAGAGCAGACGTGCTGTTTTGGAAGCCCTGTTTTCCTCCTTCCATGAGGAAAAAGGGATCTTCCGAAAGAGGGTTTTTTTCCAAAATTTGGTCCAGTGTAGATGGGCCAATTTTCAGAAAAGCCTGTTCCGACAATACTATTGGAAAAAGGTACGCAATTTGCGGGGCACAATTTGCATACCTTTTTCCGATAAAGCCCCATAGTCTAGACATAGCCTCTGTATTTTAGTGGGGGAGACCTCACCAGTGCCTTGTTCAATGATAACAGAACTTGCTGATCTGAAGTCGAAATATGTCACTTAATTCATCCTATGGTTACATTAGCCTTTCTCATGGGTTCATCACATTGGCAACTCATATTCATGCTATGATTCACCAAACACCCAAGTCTTTTTCCACCTATGGAACTTCCAAATGGTAAATCCCAGGAAAAAAAATTTTGTTGCTGATCCGAACCCCAAATGGATGGCCTCTTTCATCCCGTTTCTATTACTCCATTTTTCAAGGTCATCTATATCTTCTTGTATAATATTCTTGTCCTCTCCCTTATGGCAATAGCTCCCAATGTCATGTCATCTACATTAGCACATTTCTACTTTTTGTTTTCATGTCATTAATACAAATTTTAAATAAGATTGGCATCAAAATTTATTCTTGAGGATTTTTGCTAATGAACTCTATCCTGATTGATAGTTTATCTTTCAGCATAAACCACAATCGTTCCCTATTTAACTAGTTCCTTACCCACTCTTCAATACTCATATTAATCCCCATCTTCTCCAATTCAACTAATAATTTCCCTTTAGGACTTCTATCAAATTTACTAAAATTGGGTAGATTAGACCCACTGTGTTCCCTTTGCCTAGAAAATAAAATAATTTCTTACTTTCTCAAAGAAAAAGATCACGTTATCCTGGTACAAGTTATCTTTTGTAAAACCATGTTGTAATTTGTTAGAGAAGAAACAGGCGATTAAAAATCATCCAGGCAGTTTTCAGCCATCCTGGCTGCCAACACACCCTAATAATTAACAGCACGCTGCTCCTTAGCAATTTGCTGCAGAGTTTCTATTTTGCTTCCAAGATTAGCAACTTCCTCCCACAAACATGACAGACCCTCACACAGAGCCTGCACTAGCACAATCCAGGGGAACCCCTGGACATCAGGGAGGCCTCCAGGGTCAAACTCCTGATGACCCCCAGAGGGATACACATAAGGACCCTCTCCCATTTCTCCACCAACTTGTTAAAAAAATTTCCTAACAGTTGTTACAGTAAAGAGCCCGTTAGACTTACCCAGGCGATCCATCGAGATGTGATGATCAGGCACGACTCTCCCCCCTGGGATGACTCCAGGTGTTAGAGAAGAAACAGGCAATCCAGGAGCGGATGGGGTACAAGGAATGGCTTTATTGCCTAAGCACGTTTACCTCGGACATTCAACACAATGTCCAAGTGGCAACAAATTGGCAGTAGTCAGAACCTTTTATCTATTTTAGTATGTTAATTCACACATCTACTTCCAAACACCTAATTAATCTTAATGTACTAATTAACTAATTAACCTAATTAACTTCTTTCCTTTTTTGTTTTTATTTGTGTGGCTAAACAATGTTGGTTATAATTTCCTTTGTAAGGAGCAAATGTGCTTGGCTTTTGGCAGTTCTCACTTTTCTTCTATAGTCTGGCCTCCAAGAGGCATTTTGCTTGATGCCTCCAAGAAGGCATCCCTTCTTCTATTCCTGTCTATAATCCACTGTGTTTTCTGTTTGCAGCAGTGAAAATCATGTGTGAGCAAAGCTTGAATTTCCCTTGACGTTCCCTTGAATTTTTAAAAGAATAGAGGGATTCATCCATCATATCACAAAATGGTTATTTTCCCACATGAAATAGAAGATCTTTGGCAGTATTCTGGACTGCTAGGACTCTAGAGATTTGCAACTAGGATGTATGGCACACTCTATGCTCTTGGGATAATTCATCCACTGTATATAAGGCTTGCAACTGACGCCTTATCAATAAGCTGACCTCTGTAAAAATGGCCTGGAATTGTTCTTTTTGCTGCTGAGGTCATCATAGGTGTGGAAATTAGTGCTGTAGTTGTGCTTTGTGCTGGGGTGACAGCTGCCATCCCATACCAGGGGTCCTACTGCCACTCAGGGTCCTGGCTCCCAACTCCAGGGACTCCTGGCTGCTGGCCTCATTGCCTCTGGGGATCCAGCAGCTGGACCTGTGGGATCTGCTATCAGCCATGTCGTCCTGGTGGTCAGGCCTGGTGACTCTGGCGCAGGCCTGTTGCTGACAAGAGGCCACACCTGGAGCTCTGCAGCCAACCCCAGCCGAGGGTGGTGGTGAGGGCCACAGGTGAGATAAGGCAAAGCAGGGCACACCTCAACATCCCCACCCTAAAAATTGTTCCAGCACCACTGGAGGCCATTGTTCTATAGGGAATATGAAATTCTTATATTTGATGTTATTGTATTTGGTAATGAAGGCTAGATAATTCACCATACTATATTACTAAATAAGGCCAGATGTTTCTAGTCCTTTTCATGAGTTTTTGATTTGGAAAAATGTTATTCACTGTGCTCACAGCATCCACTACCACTGCACTCTGTCTCAGGAGGGTAAATTAATACTCTCACGCTTTCAGAGGCACATAATATTTCTAACCCTGTCCTTTTATACATATCGGTGGCATTGATGTTGGGCTTTGCCTGATTGTTTTAGCTTATTCAAGCAAGACTGTATTTACTGGTAAAGCTATCATACCTGAAGAAGCTGTATGGAGTATATCTGACAGTGTAGGCTGCATTTCCTGTTCTTACCTTAATGGAATTTGCAGGTGTCAGCCCATTGATTTTATTATGTTTTGTAAGTGCCTGAAATCATTTGCAGAGGAAGCATTACCATCTCATCAGCAAAAGTAAGATACATTAATCGGTATTGCTTCTTCATCTATTCTCCTTTCTCAAACAACTCCTCCTGTTGAGGAGACTGAAGGGAAGGATCCTGTGGTGTACTGTATCTGAGATCTTCCTCAACTAACACTACAGATTCTACACTGGAAGGCTAAGTCTACAGGCTTCTTGCTCAAGAACTGTTTTGCACAAGAGTTCTTGTGCAAAAGGTCTTGTACAAGAGTGCATCCACACTGCCATGTGCTTTTGTGGAAGAGATGTGCTTTTGCTCAAGAGCATCCATGGCAGTGTGGACGCTCTCTTGTGCAAGAAAGCGCTGATGGCCATTTTAGCCATAGGGGTTTCTTGCACAAGAAACCCCCCGTTGCCTGTCCACACTGCCTTCTTGTTGAAGAGCTCTTGTGCAAGAGGGCTTATTCGTCGTGGGGAGAGGAGTAATTCTTGGGCAAGAAGCCCTGTTTTCCTATGCTTTACTGTAAATTTGTGCAAGAGCGGGTGGGCAATGTGGGACGCTCTGCAGATTCTTGCGCAAGAACGGTCGTACTTGCACAAGAAGCCGCAAGTGTAGACATAGCCATTGTGTGCTGTTTGCCAGAGGATGTTGTGAAGGCCAAGACTATAACAGGGTTAAAAAGGGCTAGAAAAGTCCATCAATGGCTATTAGCCAGGACGGACAGGGATGGTGTCCCTAGCCTCTATTTGCCAGAAGCTGAGAATGGACAATAAGGGATTGATCGCTTGATGATTATATGTTCTGTTCATTCCCCTGAGGCACCTGCCATTGGCCACTATTGAAAGACAGGATATTAGGCTAGACGGATCTTTCTTCTGACCCATTTGGGTGTTCTTATGTTTTTATGCTACCAAAAATCTGTGATCAAAGATGTACAATTGCATGTGCACCAGGGTAGAGTGCACATAAGGACAATTTCATCAAGAATATGTTTGTCAAATTAATTCTCTCCTGCACTCAGTTTTCTTATCATCTGTCCAGGTGCATTCTAATTTTAATCATATTTACAAAACTGGGTTGTGATTTGCATTCATGTCTATAAAGAGAACCTGTGACAGACCCATGCCAGTTTATATTACAGCTGTACTCCTATTGCTAATTGTAAGCTTATAGGTGTGCATGCCCATCCCACACCGTCAGTCTCTGAGGGCAGCCACACTTCTTTGCAGTCAAGCACCTGGAATGGTAGTCTGTACAAGGGGGGAAATTAGCTATGTCTAGGGCTCAAACCCATGGGCAGGTATATCAACAAACAGTTCAGGGGCCCAGGCCTTTGGCAGAACGAGACACCAGTAGTCTGGAACTTAAGCCCTCAAGCATGTTAGAGCAGGTAAGAGTGTACAAGCCTAGCCTTCAGGAAGTGATAAGCACCAGATATAATCTAGAGAGCTCCAGCAACACAGTCTAACATTCTATCTCAGTGAACAGTACTCTCACAAGGGCCTCCTGGCCAAAGGTTGGGAGGCTGCCACCCCAGGGATGGAGTTGCATTAGGTAGAGAGACACAGGCCCACATGACTCCATGACATTCCAAGCTATTATACCTGCAGAAGTTGTATGGAGTATGTCTACCAGTTTATGTTGCATTTCCTGTTCTGACCCTAATGGAATTTGCAAGTGTCAGCCCATTGATTTTATTATGTTTTGTAACTGTCTGAAATCATTTTCAGAGGAAGAAGAAGGAGGCATTACTATCTCATCATCAAAAAGAAAGATATATTAATTGGTATTGCTTCCTCATCTATTCTCTTTTCTCAAACAACTCCTCATGTTGAAGAGACTGAAGGAAACTTTCTATTTAATATTTGGAATGTGTAACTTACTTATGGTGGCTTACTAAATGGTATTGTTTCTGTTCTCTGATTGCAGGTGAATAATTCTTTATAATAACATTTCTGCTGCAAATTATCATAGTAAGTAAAGTTGAAATTCTGGGTACCCAGGAGTAGATGCCCTGTGGGACGAAATGTGAAGATGCATTTGAAGACAATATTTTCATGTGTTCTTATGGTCCACTGCCAAAAAGACAAGGCCATAATAGTGTCCCACCCTTACGTCACCGGGGATCTGCTTGAAACACACTGACCTTGTGTCAGGCAGTACTGTAACAGACAGTTGTCTTGTTTCCTTGGGCTACTTCCTACTTTCCCTTAGTGCAGTGAGTCTCTGGTGTCTCCTGAGGGTGCACCACCATGGTTAACCCAGCAGTTTCTCAGTGTTGGTTGGGTCTGCCAGCTCTGGTAGGTTAGGCAAGTCCTCAGAGTTACTGAAATCTTCTACAGAAGTTGGTAGTAGCAGAGAGCTGCAGTGGGAGGTGGGAGGGAGAGAATGTATTCACTAGATGGAAAAAAAGAAGTGGGAGGAGAACACCGGAGGTATAATGAGCCCTGGAATTCTAGATCTGAAGGAAAGGTCAATCCCAGAGAAATTATGAAGAAAAGGAAAGAAAGAGGGAAGGCCTGTGATCCCTAAAAAAGCCACTGGAAAATGGTACAGGTCTATTGAAGGTGTCTCCTGCAGCTCATCTTGTGAGACTCTGATACTCTGGAAGGGGGAGTTCATGCAGTTACCTACCCAGAGGGCTAAGCTGTGAAGACGGGGCACTGTGAATCTCAGGATGAGAGACCATGCTGGAAATGGAGTGACCATCAGCAGGGACAAGGAGTCCTGTAGCACCTTATAGACTAACAGATGTATTGGAGCATAAGCTTTCGTGGGCAAAGACCCACTTCGTGCATCTGGCGAAGTGGGTCTTTGCCCATGAAAGCTTATGCTCCAATACATCTTTAGTCTATTAGGTGCTACAGGACTCCTTGTCGCTTTTGCAGATCCAGACTAACATGGCTACCCCTCTGATACTTGTCATCAGCAGGGGAGTGTCATATGTCAAGAAACTTCCTACAATATGCCTGGCCAGGAGGAAATGCTCCTCAGATGAGTGAATCCTATTACAGGCCACCATATCGAACTTGCACTTGGTCCATTTCTGGTGTAGCCTTCAAAACTGGCTAATTTGCATTAGAAGCCTCTGCAGCCACATTGTTTTTGTTGCCTCTTTCCTGTGCAGCCCCGCTCCAGGACTTAGGTGGCACATAGTGTTTTGCTTGTTTTTTTCTGTACCTGGGAAAATGACACCAGACAGATTTAAGTGACCAGAGAACACCTCTAAATGGGGAGAAACAAGTTCTTTATGCTATTAATTTGTTTCAATGCATTTAATAAGAAATTGACCTATAGAAAGAAAAATATCTTGTAAAATAAAATAACATTCTAGACAGTATAGATGCCAAGTCATTTTTTAAAGTTACAGACACTTTAAATATTTTAAATGCTTAGTTAAAGACTTATCCAAACTGACTTAAAAATATCCACATGTATTTGTTAAAGCAAAAATTACATGCCATGCCTAAAAAATCATCCTTAATTAGATTTAGCTCCTGTAGTGATACTTCTTCCATTCTGTTACCCAGGCTACTTGTATTGGTGTACAGACATCTCAGTTGTTTCTCCTGATGTTCATTCTCCTCTCCTGTGTTATTCCTTTCTCCATTGCTATAGCCTTTCTTTCTTGATTTTCCTCCCACTGAATTTAAAATCAGGCATGAAGATTACATGAGCATCTGCCAACCATCTTCCCCAAATGCCTTATTTTAAAATTTTTGGTGCAGGGACTCTCTCTTGATCTGCATTTCTACAATGGTGGCCTTAGTTTTGTTTTGGGGCTTCCAGATGATATGGTAGTAGAAATATATAATAGTAATAATAATAAAGTTAAACAAAATCCTCACAGAATATGTCTCCTTCAGGAAATGCCATTGCATCTAAATTAAATGTTCACAAAAATTCATTTTAAAAAATCTGAATGTTTCAATTTTTCATTTAAAAACTTTCTTCTTTTATAATAAAGAATATACTAAAATTAAATAGTCAAAATCTACATGAGATAGTTACATTTTAGTGACATAAAATTTTTGAATTAACAAAAATGTTTTTCATCTACATTTTTCTTTTTCAGGAAATTATGAAATATCTTCATGCTTGTTCTTTAGTTTCAAAATCACAGAATTTCCCAGGAACTGGAGATTCTGGTTCTTGTACTACTATAATGACTAATGAAAAGAAGAAGCATTATTGCAGTGAAGCTAGGGGTGAATGCCACAATGAGCTAATAACACAGCTAGATATGGTGAGAATAAAGTGAGAAGTCTTAAAAGCAAAGAGAATTTTCAAAGGTACAAATGGCAGTTAGGTACCCAAATACCATTGATTTTCAATGGGAGTTGAATAGTAAACCATTTATAGGCTGTAGATCCCTCCCCAGACTCCTGGATTTTCTGCTCTTGCAAAACAGTCCAGTATTGATATTCTCCAAGCAAACTTCCTTCCACTGCACTATGTGGTTGGAATCTGAAGGAGAAATTTATTTAAAAATTTGTATGAATTGGACATTTGTGGAATGCCCAAGTATATGTCTACACAAGGAGCTATTCCAGAACAGCTATGCCTGACTAACTAGTCCTCATTATCTCCACTTGTGGAACTTTTATTTCATAGGAAGACAGCTGTTGTGATAATTGGACACAAATTTACCCAAATTGTGATCTTAACTGTAAAAAGTTTGTGAAAAGTTCATAAGATCTCACAATAACCTACAATAACAAATGGTAATGGGAACAGATAAAAAAAGGAAGACAGACTAAATTGAGCCCAATAAAAAGGTCTAGTGATATGGCTCAAGAACTAAGGCTACGTCTAGAGTGCATTGTTTTTCCAGGATACTGGAAAGGAACAGCACGTCCAAGGAATGCATCTGCTTTTTTGAAATTTTTTTGAAAAATTGGACACGCCTTTTGCCATCCCTGTAAACCTCGTTCTATGTGGAATAAGAGATGTGTTGAAAGAGCACTTTTTTTCCGAAATTTGGCGCCATGTAGAAAAGCCTCTTTTGAAAGTAAATTGGAAAAAGATACTCAATTTGTGTACTGCAAATTGTGTTTCTTTTTCCGATTTAACATTGCAGTGTAGACATAGCCTATGTTAAGATCATGCTTGATAGACAAGAAAAGTGTGAAAGCAGAAATAAGTAAACCAAAATTGATGTGTCAGAAACTGAGCTAATTAGTAGACAAAACAATGAGGGCTAAGCTATTCCACCCCTCAATTCCTTTGTGGGTCCTTAAGAAATAGAAATAGACTTTGTGAGGAAATACTGGCAACTGGAGCATACTCCGCTATCATGACTCCCACATATACTGTTTTCTGGGACTCCAGAGCTTTTCCATCCTGATTCTAAAAGATGTCCTGACCAGACTAAGCTAGAGAAAAGGGGACAGATGACATCTCCTCTTCCTTTTTCTGAAGCCAAAACACCACGTGGGATGTGAGACATTCTTGCCCCCACCCTACCCTCCATGGGTACATCTACACTGCATGGCTATTTCAGGATACCGGAGGAATGTCGTAATATCTACTCAGCGTCTACACAAGCCTCCCATTATTTTGAAATATTTTTTGAAATAACAGGTGTGCTATTTCGCCATCCCGGTAAACTTCATTGTATGAGGGATAAGGGATGGCTCGAAATAGTATGTTATTATATGAGGCTCAACAAGGACAAGTGTAGAGTCCTGAACTTGGGACACAAGAATCCCAAGCATTGTTACAGGCTTGGGACCGAATGTCTAAGTAGCAATTCTGCAGAAAAGGACCTGGGAATTACAGTGGATGAGAAGCTGGATATGAGTCAACAGTGTGCCCTTGTAGCCAAGAGGACTAATGGCATATTAGGGTGCATTAGGAGGAGCATTGCCAGCAGATCTAGAGAAATGATTATTCCCCTTTATTCAGCTCTGGTGAGGCCACATCTGGAGTATTGTGTCCAGTTCTGGGCCCCACACTATAGAAAGGATGTGGACGCATTGGAGAGGGTCCGGTGGAGGGTGACCAAAATGATTAGGTGGCTGGAGCGCATGACCTATGAGGAGAGACTGAGGGATTTGGGTTTGTTTAGTCTGCAGAAGAGAAGAGTGAGGGGGGATTTGATAGCAGCCTTCAACTTCCTGAAGGGAGGTTCCAAAGAGGATGGAGAGAGGCTATTCTCAGTAGTGATGGATGGCAGAACAAGGGCTCAAGTTACAGTGGGGGATGTCTAGGTTGGACATTAGGAAAAACTATTTCACTAGGAGGGTGGTGAAGTACTGGAATGGGTTACCTAGGGAAGTGATGGAATCTCCATCCCTAGAGGTTTTTAAGTCTTGGCTTGGCAAAGCCCTGGCTGGATTGATTTATTAGGGATTGGTCCTGCTTTGGGCACGGGGCTGGACTTGATGACCTCCTGAGGCCTCTTCCAGCTCTGTGATTCTATGATTTTGAAATTTGGCACTGCATAGACGCGCCAAATTTCATAATAAGCTATTTCGAAATAGTTTTGAAATATGATACACAATTTGCGTAGTGCAAATTGCGTATCTTATTTTGAGTTTAGGGTGTTGTGTAGACACACCCCATGTGTCCTTTTCTTGATATCTTCCCACTTGATATCTTCTCTTTCCTATCCCTTTCCTTTTCCTTCCATTTAATAAGATTCTGCGTTAGCTGGCCAAGACTGGATATTTTGCAACACTGCTATAAGCCCATGACCAGGAAGAAACATCTAAAAACAATTCCCTAAGCACCCTGATGCTGATACCAGTTTGCTAGGTCTCAGAGTGGCTTATAAGTCAGAGCGTTGTGCCTAGGTTTTTCCTATAGTGAGGTTACAAGTGAGAGTCAACACCAAAGGCAGACAGTGCATTTGTTATCTTTACAGCTCTTTTTTTTCCTCCCCTTGTGTGTATCTATCTTGTTTTGCCTTCTAGGAAATGGGATCAGTAGCAATGCAAGCTCCATCAAGCCCTGCAAATTATTTTTTCCCCTGAAAGGACAATTATTACTATATGAGACGGTCAGTAAAGGGGTCAGGGCTTTTTTTTACAAACTCTTTCTAGCTAAAGGTAAAGGAAACAAATGATGTTGTTAAAATGAAAACCTTTTCTACATTTCAATTGCTTTAACTCTTTCCTTATTTTCTTATCTTTAATAAAAGGTTAAACAAAATTTTTAATGATATATTTACCATCATATTAAGCAGTCTCTGTGTACAAAAGCCCAAATTTTATTCAACACACATTAAGGTTAGGCAGTGACTGAGGGATATTAATAGTTTTGGCCTCTTATACAATCTGATTTCAGAGCTTTTGGGACTTTCTGTCACCCTGCTGTTTCTGCTTCAGGAGAGTTTTCTCTGTTCGCTTGGCAGGACAATCCTTGGCTCAGGAGGAGGCTGCCTGCAGGCTTCTCTATGAGCATGTCTAAACTACATTCCTCTTTCGAAAGAGGGATGTAAATTAGACATATCAAAATTGCAAATGAAGCCGGTATTTGAATTTCCCACGCTTCATTTGCATTCTTTTGAAAACGGGCTTTTCGAAAGTGAAACTGCCATCTAGATGTGGTTCTTTCAAAAAAAACCCTTTTTCGAAAGATCCAGTACTCCTCAAAAAATGAAGTTTACAGGATCTTTCGAAAAAGGGTTTTTTTTTTCCAAAAGAACCGCGTCTGGATGGCCGTTTCACTTTTGCAAATGAAGTGTGGGAAATTCAAATCCCGGCTTCATTTGCAATTTCAATATGTCTAATTTACATCCCTCTTTTGAAAGAGGGATGTAGTCTAGACATAGCCTATCAGTGCACAGAATCCTGATAGACTCCAGCTTTTGCCTTGCACTCCTAGTTGTAAACAAGGAAGCTCTGTCTGCCAGCCATACAACTCTGCTCCCTGGTTCCAACCAGACTTCTGTCTTCAAGTGAGGGCCAGTGACCTGCTCTCTTTCCTAGCCAGCCTCCAGCATCCATCTGAGCCAGGCCCACGCCTTTTAGCTTCTGTCTCCAGGCCTGAGACCTACTACAGGTATATCACAGGAAGACTGACTGAGCCCTCAGGCTCTCATTAAACCCTTCTTGCCCAGTGTGAGGTTTGCATATCCCATCACAGAAATCTAGTTTTCATCATTTTCTAGGAAAACTCCTGTCAGTTAAATAAAAAATGCACAGATTTTGCAAAAGATCTTTTAAACCAGACACACTTTACTCATAGACAAAGTGTTAAGATTTACGGATACAGTCAAAAATAACAAAACACCTGCATATAAAGCTCTTTTCACTCCAGTGGCCTCATCATTACAAATGCCTTTTGAGTGTCCTTTTAAGTTCTCAGGACCCTCCTGCACCCCACTCCTGAGTCTTCCAGTTCTGAACCAAGATGTCCAATAAGAAAACCCTTCTGCCTAAAAAGATCTGTATTTACATAGATGTATATATTAGGCTCAATGGTTTGCCCAAATTCACACAGAAAGGGCAGGTCTATACTACAGGGACAGATTGAGCTGAGCTATGCAATTTGAATTATTTTAGTAATGTAACTCAAATCAATGTAGCTTATATCTACCTCACTTCGGTGGGTCAACAGAAGAAACTCTTCCATTGACTCACCTTATTCATCACATTCTGGTAGAGTACCAGAGCTGATGGCAGAGTGATCAATTATCAGTTTAGAGGATCTTTACTAGGTCAGCTAAAGTGACTCCTGGTCGCAGGATTGATCCACCCCAAAATGGATACTTACACACAGTCTCTGACCATTCAGGGACTTCAGCCTGGGTCTCGCTAGTCCTGGGCAACGGACCTCTATAATGTGAAATGCATACCATTGGGGAAAGATGTATGCTTGTATGATAGCAAGGTTCTGTTTGTAACTTTCCTGTTATTATATGACATTCTGTCATTTTCTGAAGAATTACCCAACAAGATGTGGGAATATGCTAATAGCAAAGGAATGTTAGTAATCAAGGAATAGAACACCGTGCCCAGACATAATCATGGCGCCAGTCTGGATATCCCTTGCTTTATCCAGATTAAATGGACTTGGTTGAAAATAGCAGTCTTCACACAGTACAGCACAAAAAGGCAAGCTGCCAAACTGTATGTTATTTGATTTATAAACATCCATATAATTATAAACATGTATTATTGGTCAGTTATTTCATAGGACTTTGGATATAACTGAACAAAGAAATTGTTCACCCCTTATGTGAATTGCAGGTAAAAATCTCAACAAGATCATCCTGGATATGATCATATCACTAGAGGCTTTCTGCTTTTGTTCCAGTCAAGATAAAAATAAATCTATCTACAGTGATCCCTGTAAGGAACCCAATTGCCGATATGCCACACAAATAGTATCAGCTAGAGTTAAAACCTCCATTATTAATTCAGACTCTTGTGATTCTCTTCCTTGTGGTTTTCCAGAAGATTCACATTGGAAGAACAAGGTGCAGTGCTCTAAGCTGTCAGATATTGACCTGACTGACAGATAGACAAAATCCATCTTTTTCATACAGATTGATAAAGAAGACACAGACTTTTATTTCCATAGGTGGTTTATGAACAACAATCAGATAAATATAAGCAGCAGCAAATCTGAGAAGTATTTTGTTATCACAGACAGGTCATGGACAAATATTTGCATGTCCCTGCTCTGGAACACATGAAGTGTTATTCTAAGAAACTTAAAACTTAACAATTCATTTCAATAAACAAAGTACTAGCCACCTTCAATCATGGTTATATTCACTGCTATACAAAGGGTCAGCACATGGACAGTGCATCATGTCCAATGTATGCCTATTTTCACAGATTAAGTCGGAGTTAAGAAATACAGATTTTATTGCTAGGGCTCCAAGAGCCCATGTAGATATGTCTTCTTATGATTTACATTGAAATAAATAAAAACATTTTGAAAATAAGTTTGAACAACCAAACTATGGATGGTAATCAGCATTGATCTACCCTAAAATGGAGATTACCCAAAGCCTGTGACAGATCAGGGACTTCAGCCTGGGTCTCACTAGAGGTAATCAGCTGGCAGATAATTCCAGAACAGGAAAAAAAGGCATAATTCATTGAATAAATTCTTTGCAACAAATAATAAACCAAATAAATTAAATCACAGTGCTCTGTATTACTATAAGAAATGTAAATATAACAGCAGGGATCTAGTTTTCAAGCTAATTCATAGTGATGCAACAGATACTGGGTTAGGAAGCAGTGGGAGAATTGGGGAAGCAAAACCAGAGCTGACAAAAATCAGGAAATGAGGAAGAAGTAGAGTGATGTGTTGTTAGGAATGCAGTATTCCTTATCCAGAGTGTATACACTATATAAAATCCAGTCTTTCAAGCCTTTAAAAAGATTAAGATTGTAGAATAGGTTAGTGTCTTGTTGGGGGAGAAATGAATCAACAATGATTTAGGATATTAGGATTAAGTGCATTTATATTTATATTTACAAATATGCACATTATTCCTGTACTCACCTTGAACATGGATGAATCAGGACAGCAGAAGAATGAACATATTAATATTATAGTACCACTTTTAGAATGTTACTAAAGACAGGTCAGTATTATTCTTCAGCCAGAATACACACCTGCTCTGAGTGAGGAGGCCCAGAAGTAATAACTCGTCATAATAAATTATATGAACTATAGCTTTCCCTTCCATGGCACACCCACACACAAGTTACAGATTTCTTGATTGTTTCATTGTTAGGTAGAATTTTCATGTATTTGCTGGAGGGTTTGCTATTAGAAATTCAGGATGTGTTGATTTCATATTGGTATGGGTTGGGTGAAATTTGGTGTGGACTGAATTAAAACCTGATTCACAATGATGTGAGGACATGCCCTTCACTTAAGACAGTTGTTAAAACACTTAAGGGGCTCTGCAGTAAAAACAAAGCATAATAGAATCTGCCCAAAAATTAGCTCCATGTGTGGGTCCACTGGGTATTGGGACCATGTCTGTGCCCATGGGTGAGAGGTGGTGTTGAGAAAACACACACAGACACAGAGAACAGACAAAAGCAAACAGACAGATAGTGGCAAAAATAATAAAGCCAAACAGTAGGGTGTGAGCACAGTGTGATCCAAGAAAAAGCAAGGGTGAAAGCTTTTGAGTCTGTTCGCTAGAGAAATGTGGGGCTCTTTGTTGAGAAAGTGCTCCTTTTGATGTTTGTTCCTCCTGCATTTGAAGAAGGAGAACATTGTTCATTCTTTGTAAATAAAGAAGATCGGATCAAAGAAAATGCCAGATACCATTCATCGCTACTTTCAACTGAAGAACTCCAAGGCTCCAAAGAAGACTAGATGCTCAAAAGGGGGCAACTGTACAATTATTTAAATAGAGAAAGTGAGTGCCATGCAACCCAAACATGACTCAACCACAGCTACTCTAGAAAGAAAGAAAGAGGCTCCCCCCACCATTGGGGAGCCCATGCTGGTGCTCAAGCCCCTCAACCCCTCTGCCTTCCCCCCACAGGGCTGGAGCATACAAAAATCTACTAGCCTGGGCTCCCCAAACTCTGGTGTGTGATGGGAATTTCTTTCTTCTTCTCAATTGGGCCATGTCAGTGAGGGTTTGAAACCATTCTCTGTCTAGCCCAGTCATTAGTTTTGGACTATGTTTGATTTTTCTGTGGGTCACTGGTCCCTGACACAAATCCCAGGCTGAAAGACAAGCCACCTCTGGATCAAGAAAATGCAATTCAGTGTGCAGTGCTGAGAAATCAAAAAGGCAACAAGAGCCAAAAAAATGATGATAAGGGGGAACTTTACCTACCCCAATATAAAAATGTCATATGCCAGAAATATTTATGAGATGTGCAAACCCAAGTAATGTTTTATAATGCAACTTTTTTTCTTCACCACTGTATCTCCCCAGGACTACATCAAGCATTTCACACTTCAGAAATGCTTCAAAGAGCCAATTCATCATTGGGATGAGTGAGGGAATGAGGGCTCCAGCTGGGGTGTGGGCACTGAAGTGGGGCTGGAGATGAGGGGTTGGGGTGCAGAAGGGTTTCACTAATTTCTTCTCTTGTTTACTCATCATACTTAACATTTATCCTGAGATGTATAAGTAAAACATTTTTTTATTTACATTCATTCAGTCTGTCTCTTTCTTACATCTTTTTTAAAACAATTTTATATAACAGATCATTGTGACAATCTGTGAATTCTACAGCTGAGTTTACACGTTGGATAAATTTGTAGGCCCAATTATTATAATAGCCATATAAAAGAATTTGTGCCCACGAAAGCTCATGATACCATCTACATGTTTTGTTAGTCTTTAAAGTGCTACCAGACTATTTGTTGTTTTTTAAGTTTTTTTCTTTATTTCTGTAATCTTTGACTCACAAAATTGTTCTTATCTAGCACCAGACTGATAAAACAAGTATTTTGAGCTCATAGCTTAAAGCATGTGAGATTTCTCTGTCTACCAGTTGTAGATGTTTTAGTCATAATCCGCCTTTGTATGTTCACAGTCTAATTACGGAGCTCCAGCATGTTCAATGTAGTTCAACATGGTCCAATCATTTTGCAGTGGGCAAGGTCTGTGTTAGCTTATTGTCAAAAGTTCTAGTAGGGAATGATCATGCTCTTGACAAATCTGCTGGGGCCCACAGACACAGATACTGTCTCATACCCACACTGGAGAACTTGGTAAAAGTTTTTTGTCTAAAGCCAAAAGACATGAGGACCATATTTGTTTTGCCAAATATAACTGAGGACTATGAGTTAGTTATTCACATTTTCCCCTATGTACACTCTTTTAACCCATAACAATTACTTACGAGAGTCAATAGGAAAGTGATTCTGAGACAAGAGTCGATCCCAGTGTCCTTTAACTTGAAGACATAAACCTGCTTTAGCAATTCTTGTTAAACTAACTACATTCAGCACTGAACAATTAAATGTTTCCAGACTTGACATGAAATGTGTCTCATGTTCTTTACATCACTCTGTTATTTTGTACCCAGCTTTTGGATCCCATTTGCTTCCAACCATATGGGTTTGGACAGGGCCCAGATATTTTCTCTAGTTATGGCTTGTTAGGCACAATTACAGATGTACTCTTCTTGTTTGGGTTCTTGCTGTGGGAGGTGTGACTCCACAGTTCAATTGCACTATCTGCTGAAACCAATGCTGACACTCCCAAGATTTCCAGCATTTTATGTGCATTTCTTCCTCTCTGTCCTGCCATGTCCCACTTGGATGTGGTTGCTGTGATTTGTAAGTTTAATATTCAGATATATATAGCAACTAAACTAAGGAACACAGGCTTTGAACAGGAACTTCTAAAAATACAGTACTCTTGGCACAGAAGATTTACAGATCTATGCAAAATGTCATCAATACTGTCCCTTCATGGGGTGGGTCTGCACTACTCCCATAGCTCGAAATAAGCTATGCAATTTGAGCTACGCAAGTTGAGTAGCTTATTTTGAGATAATTTAAAAATAGCATATTTCAAAATTTGATGCTGTCTGCACAACACTTATTTCAAAATAAATTGCTATTCCAAAATGTCCCTTACTCCTTGTGGAATGAGGTTTACAGAGATGCAGGAATAGCGAGCCCCTTATATTTTGAAATAATGGGCATGCTCAAAAGTCGTGGAATAACTATTTGGGATACCTCTGATATCCCGAAATAGTGCTGCAGTGTAGACATAGCCTCAGAGTCCCCATTGGATCTCAGAGACTTTGGGTTGGCCAGTGTCCTTTGAGAAGTAAACTACTTCCCTCTTGTCTCATATGTTCAGTTGGGACTATCATTCTTGGGGCTCCTCATAGAGCTTACAGAAGCCCACCTTTTAAAATCCATCTCTCTCCCTCTTTCGTCAGGTGGCCCACTGGTGAAACTACAGATCTTCCAATTAAGTGTCCAGTTTCCAGAGAATTCTGTGTCTTCCCAAACAGGTTTTTGTGAAAAGGGAGCTTCAAAGACCTTGCTGTCCAAAAAACCCCCACAAAAACCCAAAAAACAAAAACAACCCCTCCCCAAAACAAAACAAAACAAAACAAAACAAAAAAAAAAAGCCTTATTTGTCAAGTAGCTGAATATTCTTCAATGGCAGGAGTAAGGTTCGCTTTGCTGCACATTCCTGAGCATGTGTGCCTGAGTCTAGCTACCAAATTGAGGTACTAATCCACTGAAAGTTACAATAATGTTATTCATAAAAAGAGGAAAGAATTCACAAGCTGACATATTTGCCAAACTGTCACATGCATCTCAAATTACCCTGGCCAAAGCTCAGAAAATACCATATTTTGTAGACTGATCTCTTTCCTTATTTAAATTTTAACTAACTATTGCAATTTTTTTCATAAACAGTGTCACCATTTTTCAGTCATCTGTAATATTTTTGCCTAAGGGCTATATGCTAGTGCTGGGTCCTTTTCAAAGGAGGATTCTTCTTTTCCAGTTGGGCTCAATATTACTGTGTATCCTGCAAACTCCTTGAATTACAAACATAAACATCTTAGCCACAATATTGACAAACATTTATTTTTATTATTTAAATCATCTATGAAAATCTTTTTTTCCAGACAATGATCTTGAACAATCCTCAATCCTTTCTACCTCACACATTTATATTTACATTCCCTTAACTATAAAGCATTGCAGTGTTATCAATACTAACTATTCATACCTTATGTTCAAGCTTCTTGCTAAATTACCAAGAAATTCACTAGCTAGAAGTAATTAATATATTATTTGCATAATTTACTGCATGGCTATGTTACCTTGAAATTATATATGTATCAAGCATAGACTTTAGAGTATCAGGGTGAATTTTAAAGAGCTGAGATTCGGTTTCCTTCTTTGAGTGAAGCTACTCAGATTTGTACAGGTGAATTCAGGGTCCAAAGAACCTCTCAAAAAAGGATGGATGTCCTTTTGAAAATGTAGTCCCTACAACTGTTATTTCAAAAAATGTAGATGGTATTATGAGCTTTCATGGGCACAACTTCTTCATGAAAGCTCATGATGCCATCTATGTGTTTTGTTAGTCTCCAAAGTGCTGCAAGACTATTCATTGTTTTTTAAGTTTTTCTAGTTACAGACTAACACAGTTACCCATGTGAAACTGCTATTTCAGTTATTCAAGTTATTTTCCCTGTCTCTGAGAGACTACCAATTTCATACTTGTGTCTCCATTGCAGCCTTTCACTGCAAATCGGATGATGACACAGTTACTTATTAAAAGGAGGAAGCGATAGTAATTTGGGGCTAGATTCTAACTAAGCCTTATCACCCAGATAACTGTCCTAGGTGCTGGGGGACAGCAAGCTGTAATTGACTGGCCTGTTATATTAAATCCCACTAGGCAGTCCTATGACTATCCTTTCTTCCATAAGACAGGCATGGAGCAATCCACGCATGGGTTGCACTTTCCACATCATCTCATTTCTGGCTAGTTTATTTATTTATAAGCAGAAATGTCATTCCCCAGTGGAGACCAAAGTTCAGTCCTGCCCGAATACATCATGTGAAAATTTGCTAATCTCATCCTGTTTTCCTTAATCCTATATCCACATTGAATGTCTGATAAAACGAGCAGTCTGTCCTTAAAGGATAGCAGTGCTGCTGCAGGAAAGGATTCACAGCCAATGGAAGAGTTTGAGTGGGAACTGGTGGTGAATCTGAAAATAATCTTTGAAATTGTCAGTGGCTTTTGTACGATCGCAATAAAAAAGATTTCAAATGGATAATATACTGGACAATATAGAAAAAAGGGGAAATAGAATATTTTTCCACTACTGCAGAAAGGTGGTGAACATTCTTGATCCATGAGCATAAGAACAGATACTATGAAGTAACCTGTCTGAAACAGGAATTGGTACAATACAGAATTTTTGAGGAGGACAGTTTTAATTTGGGGTTTCTCAGAATCAAGATAATGGAGTGCACAGAAGGGTAGGCAGCAGCTACAACTGTCCAGAACATAGCCTTCCATTTCTCACTGACATAGGATATGTATCCTATTGAGAATGTTGAAGCTGCATAATAAATATTGTAGAGGATGAAGAAGGACAGCACAGATTTAAGTGCACGCACATGAGACTCCATACTGGGCTTCCTGAAACTTGGAATAAAGTCTAAATTAAAGTTCATTTTCCTGATGTGTTTCCAAAGGGATAGGAACAACAAAACAGAGGAAGCAATAGATATGATAAGGGGCAAGATAGATCCTATGCTGTGCACCAGAAAAGTGAATTCCATAGCTTTCTTTCTGTTGTAGGACATTGTGCTATTATCTGTGAAGTTGTAAAAGGATACCAAATAAGAATAGCTGAAGAATGTAAAACACACTGTGGTAACCAAGCAGTACAGCAAAGAGCCCAAAAGCAGCCATGGCATCAGTTTGGAGATTCTTAATTTTAACCATCTGAAGAGGGACTGGTTCAAAGTGGCAATCTTCAAACAGTAGAACACAGAAAGGCAGGTTGCAAAACAGAGACTCACTTGGTTTATGAACATCCAGGTAACTAGATAAGAATGTAGCCTTTGAAATATATCAAAAAAATTGTGAAAAACGTAGAGAAGAAATTGCCTATTGTCACCAAGAATCGTAGGCAAAATCTGGAGAAAGCCAGACTGGATTATATCATAGGAAGTCAGTGTTCTGCTTTTGGCCCAATCAATACAATTCAAGCCAACAATAAATTCATTTGCAACAACTCCTGCTGATAATTCAATTGCCAATACAATCAGGCAAAAAATAACAGAAGGAGCTAAATGACTTTTCATCATTAATTAATTTTTTGCTCACTTCTAATAACTTTTGAGAAGACTTGGTTCAGAAGACATCAATTCAGAAGGCTTGGTTTAGAAGACTATTAATGTCTGGCTCATGTATATACCAAATTGATCCTTTCAGTGCAGGATGAAAATTGAGTTTCACCTGTTGTTCAGATATAGCCAGGACATTTCATGAAGATTCCGACTGGACATCTATCCTATTACTCAATGTCTAGTCTATGGAAAAAATATTTGCATGTCCCTTTCCATAATACCCTGTTAGTGACTAATCAAATTACTATTTTAATAAATTTAAAACCTAAACTAACAGGGGAAAGTTAAAGTGCTTAATTTGTTTAATAATTTACATTAATATTTCCCTTCTTACTGGTTAAATTAAACCATTCTCCCTAGCTGCAGCAATAGCAAAATGGCTTGGGCATAATTATGTAATTAATGGTGAAATCCCATTAGCAACTTGTGGTCTATGGAAAGGTTTGCATTGAGCCACGTGGGTTATGGGCCAAAAAATTTGAGAACCACTGCTCTAGTATATCACATCAGCTGAGTGATGGAACCCACCTGATGCTGCTACATGGGTGCTTCCAGGGGAAGCAGATGGAATCCTGACAATTGAGGGAATGCTCTTAGAAAGCAGGTATATGCTAGATTAGAGACAAAGGTAATCAAGGAAAATAGGGTCAAGGCTAGCAACAGACATGTCGCCAGTCCAGGGAGTTGGCTCTAACTTCAGAGAGAGACATCTGGAGTGAGTTGGCAAAACAGAGCCTGAGATGCTTTATGAAGAACCAAGCAAAAGTTTTAGAAAATTAATCCCATATCTACAGCCTAAGTATAGTGATAGAACATAGTAAATGTTTCTCAGCATTATTGTCCCAGAAAGTAAAAATAAAGACAGGCTGAGATAAGACAGCATTATATCCCTGTCACTGGGTTCACTCACCACTGGTAGTGCAACCCGCTGGCTGTCCTGGGGATTAGTTCCAGCCGGACATTGTGCCCTCCCCTGATGTTGTCCTCTTGCTCCAGGGACCACTCTAATTCCAAGAACCACAGCCTTGGCTTTGGGCTGCATCGCCATTTTTGTTCCTCTTTCTGAGTATCAGGCTATGTCTACACTACAGGCTTCTTGCGCAAGAACTGTTTTATGCAAGAATTCTTGCGCAAAAGGGCTTGTGCAAAAGCACGTCCACACTGCCATGTGCTTTTGTGCAAGAGATGTGCTTTTGCACAAGAGCATCCATGGCAGTGTGGACACTCTCTTGTGCAAGAAAGCTCTGATGGCTATTTCTGTTGCCCATCCACACTGCCTTCTTGCGCAAGAACTCTTGCTCAAGAGGGCTTATTCCTCGTGGGAAGAGGAATAAACTCTTGCGCAAGAAGCCCTCTCTTCTGATGTTTTACTGTACATTTAATTGTGTAAGAACATGCATGCAGTGTAGACACGCTGCAAGTTTTTGCTCAAGAACGGCCATTCTTGCACAAAAAGGCTGCAGTGTAGACGTAACCTCAAAGTTCTTCTTGACAAATTGGCTCAGGCAATTTTGCTGCTTACTGCCCCTCCAGTGCCACTTTGTCAAGGGAGGCTGAGGCCCATCCTCTACTCTGGATCATGGCTTGGGTCCTCTCATAGACAGCCCAAGTTTGACTTATCCCACATCCTGCTGCTTTCCCCCTGAGCCTTATCTACCCCTTGGCTCTCCCCCTTCTCTGAGCTCATCAACCTATACTCCCTCCTCCTAGAAGGTAACTATAAGCTACTTGCTTCTTACCCCAGACACACACCCCTTCTGCCAAAGAGAGAGGACAACTCCCTCCCTGGATCCCCTTCTGTTGCCTTTCAATAGGCCCCACCTGTTCCTACCCAGCTGAGATGGTTCTACTTAAATCCCTGCTCCCTGTCTCTTTGTCCAGGTGCAACCTGGGTGGTTAATTGGCCCACTTAAGCCATTTTAACCATTCCAGGCCTTGTGTGGGTTGACTATCCCATCACAATCCCATCAACTTATTTTTCAATTTAAGACTCAATTGGTATAATTCAGGAGCATGATACTGAAATCCTGGCCCCACTGAATTCAGTGGACATTTTGCTATTGTTCTTACTGGGTATGTCAAAACAGGGATAAAAATCTATGACTGGCTTGGGTCAGATGGCTCATATTCATGTGGCTTGGGCTCTGGAGCTACACATTTGCTGTGCAGACATTTGGGCTTAGGCTGGAGCCTGAGATCTGGAATCCTGTTAGGGTCCTGGAGCTTGGGCTTCCATCAGAGACCAACATCTCTGCACAACTCTTTTTTAGCTCTACAACTTTATCTCTATGTCCCAAATTAGCTTACCCAGATGCACCATAACTATGCCACATTTGTTTATCTCTGTGTAGATGTACCCATGGAAGCCAGGTTTTCACCCAATAAACCTGTCCCCAGGTTCCAGAAATAATCAAATAGACAATATAAAATTGGGTCTTATGGGATATTGTGAATGGTTCACTTTTTTGAAGATTTCCAGAACATTTTATTTAGAAGCTCAAATTTAGATAGAGAATGGTTGTGACTTGATCTCTGATACAGACAGAATATTAGACCTCTTTATGCAAATAAAAAAGGTTGCTGAATATTTTTCATGTATTTTTCAGAAATAGGTAGCTGTTTTCAGAGTGATGCAAATCTGGTAAGTATTATCTTACTACCATCCATTTTATTGTACTATCTTGAGGTTTTACTTTTTAGGAAGTTCTCTTGCTACTAGAAACAAATTTTTCTCTTTTCCCATTGACTCCAGTAGCAGGGATGCATGCTCTATAACTCAGAGTAGAATCTGACTCAGATGGTTTTCCTTGTATTATTTGTAAACATACATTTCACACACTATAGTTTTAAAAGCTTCATATAATTTTAGTAGAAATCTGTGTGAGTATTTGTAAAAGAGAGAGAAGGAATGACTACCATAAGGTTTTTGTTTTGTTTTGTTTTGTTTTTTTGCTATAAATGCTTTACTATAAGAGATTGTTGTCACCCTTTTCCCAATGAGAATTTGTGTTTTCATAGCAATTAGTGAACTAAAGTATAAACTTTCAGGAGAAAAATGGTTTAATACAGGGATGGACAATAAGTGGCCCAAGGGCCAGATACAATTCACAAGGGTTATCCCTTGGCAGGCTGCTGGATGCTTTATTTACCTGTGTGTGCACAGGTATAGCTGATCACACCTTCTTCTTGGTTGTGGTTCACTGTTCTCTGCTAATGGGAGCTGCAGGAAGTGGTAGCCCAGCCCACATCACTTCCCACAGCTCTCAGAGGTCAGGAAAAGCAAACTGAAGCCAATGGGAGTTACAAGCAGATGTACCTGTGGATGCACAGGTAAACAAAGCATCCGGCAGCTCATCAGGAGTTAATCCTGATGAATTATCATTTTGTAGATTCTCTCTGTAACTGGTTATTGAAATTCCTTTGTAGAAGATGGCTACTTTTAAATCCATGATTGAGTGACCAGGCAGGTTAAAATGTTCCTTTACAGGTTTATGTGAGTTACCATTTCTGATATCTGACTTGTGTCCATTTAACCTTTGTCATAGAGACTGTCCAGTTTGGCCAATATATATGGCAAAGAGGCACTGTTGGCACTTGATGACATATATCACATTAGTGGATGTTCAGTTGTATGAGCCCCTGATGTTGTGGCTTATGTGTTTAGGTCCTGATATGGCGTCACTTGTATAGATATGTGGACAGAGTTCTATGATGTTCACTGACATACTGTTGTTGATAGTGTTTTGGAGCCTCACATGCCGTGTGGCAAACACTGAATTTTTCTTATTGCTAGTGAAGAAAACTGAATAATAGTCACTTAATGAACGAGTAGTGGCACCTCAGAGACTAACAAAAATATATAGAATCATGAGTTTCCATCTTGTTTTCTGTTATTTCCATTCAAATTCATTTGAAGAAGTGGGTTTTACCCATGAAAGCTTATGATTCTATATATCTTTGTTAGTCTCTAAGGGTATGTCTAGACTACATGGCTCTGTCGACGTGAAACGAGGCTTACAGGATCGGTTGGCAAAGGCTTCCCCAGCTGACCAATCCACGTCTAGACTACCGCGCTGTGCCGGATCAGCTGATCGTCGGCACGGCGCGGTGGCCATGTTTATTTTAATGAAGTGGGGCTTGTTTAATTCCCCACTTCTTTGCCTATGCCGGGTAAACTAGTTTACATGGCTCCGTCGACAGAGTGTCTACACACACCTTATTAAAAATAGCTATTTCAGAATAGGCGTTATTCTTCGCAGAATGAAGTTTACAGAAGTCGAAATAAGCCGTCCATTATTTCAAAATTATTTCAAAATAATGGAATTGCTGTGTAGACGCTCGCAGTTATTTCGGAATAAGGGCTGTTATTCCGAAATAACTTTGCTGTGTAGACACACCCACACAGGTTACTAGTTCCCATTAATGTCATCCTTTTCATACAGGATTACATTAATGTGAACTGGAAAGGTTTTAGTTCATGCCTGTAGCACCCACAAGGGGGAGTTACACAGTAGCAAGTTGGTGCACACTGCTATATATACTCCTGTAGCTTTAACTGCGGGGTAGGGTAGGCACAGCCAAAGATTTGTGAAGCAAGTTTTTCACTATTTATATGTACAGCAATGAGCATAATGGAACTCTGAGCCTCTAGATAACTCAGGACAAATGAGTATAACACATTCTCAACCATTTGTTTAAAGAGCTAGGAAACTAGAACCTGATCTATAATGTGATATATTTATAGAGTCCAAGGCTGGAAAGAACCACTGTGATCGCTTAATCAGACTACCTGTATAACAAAGGCC
Organism: Rafetus swinhoei; assembly: GCA_019425775.1. Taxonomy (NCBI): domain Eukaryota; kingdom Metazoa; phylum Chordata; order Testudines; family Trionychidae; genus Rafetus; species Rafetus swinhoei. The sequence continues at coordinate 36,358,450 of CM033440.1, forward strand.
ATAGAAATTATTTAAAATTATTCTTAGAGCACAACTTTCAAAAATATAAGAAATCAAAGGCAAAGATAGTGCCTATCTTTAAAAAAAGGGAAGAAGGAGAATCTGGGGGACTAGAGACCGGTCAGCCTCACCTCAGTCCCTGGAAAAAACATGGAGCAGATCCTCAAAGACATGACAAGTAACTTATACCCCTGGCTCTGGAATTACCACTCCAACTTATCTGATGAAGTGAGTTTTACCCATGGAAACTTATGCCCTAATACATCTGTTAAGCTATGTCTATGCTACAAGGTTATTTCAAAACAAGTTAATTTGAAATAATATCTCCTGAAATAACTATTTTGCAATAGCACATCCACACTACAGAGAAGCCTTAAAATTAGTACATGGCAGGCTCCCTTAATGTGGACGTGCTACCTCAACCTAGAGCCCCAGGTTGCACCGGGAGTAATTACTCTAAATGACTTTAGGAGTAGTTATTTTGAAATAACAGCAGTAGAGAATCCACGCTAACCCTATGTCAAGATAGCAATTTTGAAATAGGCATTATTCCTTTTAAATTCAGGGGGTTATTATTTCAAAACTAGCCAATTAGCCCATCATAAGACAGGATTTTCAGGTCTCTCCTCCACGTCGGTCTTCTCTCCGGAGCCTCCGGTCTCTTGCTCAGTCTCTCTCTTTCTCTCGCTCTCTCTCCTCCTCCTCCTGCCTCCTCCTCTCTCTCTAAGCTCTCCTCCGCCTTCTGCCTCTCTCTCTGTCTCTCTCTCTCTCTTCTCCTCCCCCTCCTGCCTCTCACTCGGGAGACTGAGGAGCCCAAACGGTCACTTGCACCACTTGCTCCCACGCGGCGGCCCAGCTGAGCGGCGCAGAAGTCAGCTGAGCGCCACGGCGGGAGGCGAAGGGGGCAGGGCGGTGACGTTCACAGCCGGGGGTGGGGCCTGGAGCCGCTGTCATGCTGCACATCACCGCCCCGCCCCCCTTTGCCTCCCACCGTGGTGCTCAGCTGACTTCTGCGCTGCTCAGCCGGGCTGCCGCGGGGGAGCAAGCGGCCATTTGGGCTTCCCTGGCGTGGCCTGGCTGAGCGGCGCAGAAGTCAGCGAAGGGGGGCCGGGCAGTGACGTACATGGCCAGGCCCCACCCCCTGGGCATGTATGTCACCGCCCCGCCCCTTCTCTTCCCGCCGTGGCTCTCAGCTGACTTCTGCGCTGCTCAGCTGGGCCACCGTGGGGGAACAAGCGGCCATTTGGGCCCTGCACTCACCATGCAGCACAGGCCACCCAGAGGGAACAGCCAGCATTTCAGCAACAGCACTGCCTAGAGGGAACAGACAGCATTTCAGGCAAGAGCGCCACCCAGAGGGAACAGCCAGCATTTCAGCATTACAGACTCTCAGACACTGGGCTACTATATATATGATAACAGGCTTGCTGTGTGGACACTCAGCTTGGTATTTAGAAATAACAGGAATTATTTTGAAATAATTCTATAGTATAAACATGCCCTTAGTCTCATAAGTGCCACAAGACTCCTCATTGTTTTTGCAGACAGAGACTAACATGGCTACCCCTCTGAAAATAATTGTTCAATCTTTTTGCATATGAAAGCTTTCTGAGGCTTCTAGTATTCACTTTTTTAAAGGCTAAAAGGAAATAATACCTGTGAAAAGGTAAAAATCTGAGAACCAGATTTTTGTTCATGGTTAATTCTCTAAATTTCTTTTTTCTGTTTGAAATGGAACAAGAGAGAAAGAAAGGATATCTCTCCCCCCAGTCCAAAACTGGATTGATCCAAATGGAAATATCTCCCCCAGCTTCATTTGTAAGTATTTTATAAATTAACATTTAAAAAATATAACAAAGTCATCTCAAACAGTACTTAAGTTGTTCCAGTCCAAAACCATTAAATGTAATTGACAAATTCACATATTTTCTGACGGAAAAATTCCAACCAGCTGCACTGAACAGTGAAATTCAATGCCACAGAACAGTGTTGAGGCCAAAAGCTCAACTCCAAAAGAGACTGGATACTTATGTGGGTAATAAGAATATCTGAAAAAAATAGATAACACCAACATACATTTCAGAAAGGAATGGTAAACCTCATGCTTCAAGCTATAGACTATTACCCCTGGTCTACACTACACTATCAAATTAAGATATGCAACTTCAGCTACATTAATTGTATTTCTTAAGTCAAAATATCTTAACTTGAATTTTGGTGCCTTCCACACTGTAGGAAGTCAAAGGGAGCACACTCTCCCTTTGACTTCCCATACTCCTTATAGAAGCAGGACTACTGGCATCGATAGGAACACCCTCTCAGTTTGAATTCGCGTGTCTTCACTAGACTTGCTAATTCGAACCCCAGAAGAGCGACTGTGGCTGCTTCAATCTTATCTGTAGTGTACACATGCCCTAGAGATCAGGATTAGATCTACCCTTGGGGAATATTGCACATCTCGTAGTATAGTATTTCTTTCACTTTCCTCTGAGTCATTTGGAACTGACCACTGTCAGAGACAAGATGCAGGAGCAGATGGGGGGACAGGTCTGATCTAGGGTGGCTACTAATATGCTTCTGAATTCATCCTATAAAATTTAAATTTAGATATATAAAACTTGCTATAATACCAGTTAAACAAAAACACTATGTCATTTATTCAATGACTGGATATAGAAGTATTTATTTTGGGGAGGGGGGCAGTTCCCCTTAGATTTAGCAATCATGAAAATAGAAGACTAATGACTTGAACAAGTAATGTACCATGCAAGCTTTGAAAACACTTTATTCCTGACAATCATCAACAGGACTGTAATAGTCCCATGATTTCCCTCAAGCAGAGACTACAAAATGGGCAGAACTTATACAATGAGTGTAATGGATACAATGAGTGTAATGGGCCCTAAGCACACTAATCCACTGAGCCACTTGGCTTTCTCATGCAGGTCAAATCAAATCAAATTTTAAAAAAGGCCCTTAGCTGCCTCACAATGTGACTCTTGCTTCTAAAGAATACTTTAAATTTGTAATATGATGATGCAGCAGTTCATGCATCTTATTATTTTCTGCATCATGTTTCTTTACAGTATTGTCCTTATTTGCCACAGTGACTTTCATGGCACACACAGTGTCATAAACTTGTGTGCTTGTGTCCCAATGATGACGATGTGAGTGATTTATAGAAATAGTACATGTATATCTCTATCCTTAAAATCAAGTATCTTGGGTATTGTCCTAGGTGTGGGTGTTATATTATTGTCTGTACTAACTATCCTGTGTATTGAAATAGATCTGTGTAGCTTTGCCCTGCTTTCCTTTACTATTCTGTGCGTAATAAAGTTAAGAGTTTTTCTGAAGTGTTTTTACTGGCTCCTCTCATATCCAAAAGCTGAACCACACAACATCTAGGTACTGGGTAATTATATTCTTGTTCTTGAATTCTTGTATTAGAATGATATCCCATTTGCAAATTATAGTCATTATGCAATAACCTCTTTGATACTTCACTCTGAAGTCTGAATGATCTATATACATCTCTTGAATCCTAGTAGGGATTCTGCTAATACTTCCAGTTCAATTTGGTGTCTAATTGACTGCTCATCTGTAATTCTAGTATTCATATATTTGAGAATCCTGCTATTACTTCCACAGGTAGAGGATTACCACTATTAACTGTCCAATGACAGAATAAAATCTTTCATGGATTTAAATTTGTATTAATAGATTGGCATGTATTTCCAGGATCATTTCTATGTCTTCTATCTCTTACGCTTACTTAAAGAAGTTTTAATTTTTTTTCTGTGAACTTTCTTTGGATTCTACATATTTCTATTTATAGGATGTGTCCAAAATGGCTCACAGGGATACAGTCTGATTCAAAGTCTATTTAAATTAACAAAAACACTTCTGCTGACTTCAACAGGCTTTGGATCAAGTGCAACTATTGTCCAAATTCACCCCTTTGGCGTTATTAGTAACTAAAAAGAAATGAATAACTTATGATAAACTTCAGCCTAAGCTTATGCTTATGTTCCTAAACACTTTCTCTAATCCCCAAAGATAGGTCTCTCTGTCCCAAAAAGGCTCTTCACTCCTTTTACTATTGAGTGAGTCTTCACTGTGCCCTGTTTAACTGGAGAAACCAGTTTCTATTTCTGTTCACGGTAACACGAATCTTCTCAGCTGAGCATACCACCAATGGCCTCACATACTAGCTGTGATATGGACTAAGAAATGGACTGTGACCATCATCTCAGGTAATAAACAATAGACGCTCAGATATTAAAAAAAAAATCGGGTCAGTGTTTATTTCCTGCAATATGAAGCAGTATCCAAGAGTTTAAAGTCTCTTGCATTCTACCATAAATCCCATGCTACATTCAGATACTTAGTGTTGTTTTGACAGATAAAGGTATTTGATAAGTTCCATTTGTAGTCAAAAAGGTTTCACGGCAATGGACAAAAATTGAATTAGTGTGGGATTTTATAACATTGTTAAGAAAGGTATGAATTTTAAACAGACTCACACACTTCTAAAAATATTCAAAAGGGTTTAATTCATAAACAAAAGCATGGCCAATGAAGACATTATTGGCATCATGTTTTCAATGCCATATGAGCTTTCTTCAGCTCAGTGCAGCATGGTTTGATTGACAATAAAAGAAGGATTAAAGAAAATATATGAGACCTTATGAGATAACCATATAATTTAAAAGAAATCAAAGAGGCAGGAACATTTCACAAAGGTTAAAACATCAAACCTAAGAAACCCAAAGATGAGAAATAGAAGGGAAAATCTTTTTAAAAGGTATTCCAGCATCAGAAACATCAAAATACCATTTCTTTGCACCTTGTCAGGAAATGCTTGATTGAGTTTGACACAGTGTGCACATAGGAATTTGTTTCCTGGAGAATAATGCTTTTAGCAGTATGTATTAGAAAAATACTTTCAACTTTACACATCACAGCATTAACTTTGTAATTGGCATCCATGTTCACTGTGACTATGTGGAGGGGAAAAATCCCTTTCTAATCTTTTCTAATTTCAAGGGCTCTCATAACCTATTTTCTATTTCCTCTGATTTGGGGTTTGTTTGTAGCTTTTTGTTAAACCATCATTTCAAAACATTTGTTACTAAATGATTGTAATGATGATATGAGATGACACTATTTTATTCCATTTCATGCCTCAGTACATAAGAACATAAGAACATAAGAACGGCCGTACCGGGTCAGACCAAAGGTCCAGCTAGCCCAGTATCCTGTCTGCCGACAGTGGCCAGCACCAGGTGCCCCAGAGGGTGGACCAAGACAATGATCAAGCGCTTTGTCTCCTGCCATCTCTCTCCAGCCTCTGTCAAACAGAGGCCAAGGACACCATTTTATCCCCTGGCTAATAGCCTTTATGGACCTAACTCCATGAAATTATCTAGCTTCTCTTTAAACTCTGTTATAGTCCTAGCCTTCACAGCCTCCTCTGGCAAGGAGTTCCACATGCTGACTACACGCTGTGTGAAGAAGAACTTTCTTCTATTAGTTTTAAACCTGCTACCCATTAATTTCATTTGGTGTCCTCTAGTTCTTCTATTTAGGAACTAATAAATAACTTTTCTTTATCGGCCCTCTCCACACCACTCATGATTTTATACACCTCTATCATATCCCCTCAGTCTCCTCTTTCTAAACTGAAAAGTCCCAGTCGCTAACCTCTCCTCATATGGGACCAGTTCCAAACCCCTAATCATTTTAGTTGCCCTTTCTGAACCCTTTCCAAGGCCAAAATATCTTTTTGAGGTGAGGAGACCACATCTGTACACAGTATTCAAGATGTGGGCATCATAGTTTTATACAGGGGCAGTAAGATATTCCGGGTCTTATTTTCTATCCCTTTCTTAATAATACCTAGCATCCTATTTGCCTTTTGACCGCCGCTGCACACTGTGTGGAAGTTTTCAGAGAACTGTCCACGATAACTCCAAGATCTCTTTCCTGATTTGTCGTAGCTAAATTAGCCCCCCATCATACTGTACGATAGTTGGGGTTATTTTTCCCAATGTGCATTACTTTACACTTATCCACATTAAATTTCATTTGCCATTTTGTTGCCCAATCACTCAGTTTGGTGAGATCTTCTTGGAGTCCCTTACAGTCTGCTTCTGTCTTGACTATCCTAAACAGTTTGGTATCATCCGCAAACTTTACCACCTCACTGCTTACCCTTTCTCCAGATCATTTATGAATAAGTTGAACAGGATTGGTCCTAGGACTGACCCTTGGGGGACACCACTAGTTACCCTCTCCATTCTGAAAATTTACCATTTATTCCTACCCTTTGTTTCCTGTCTTTAACCAGTTCTCAATCCAAGAAAGGACCTTCCTCTTATCCCATGGCCATGTAATTTACACAAGAGCCTTTGGTGAGGGACCTTGTCAAAGGCTTTCTGGAAATCTAAGTATACTATATCTACTGGATCCCCTTTGTCCGCATGTTTGTTAACCCCTTCAAAGAACTCTAATAGATTAGTAAGACAGGATTTCCTTTACAGAAACCATGTTGACTTTTGTCCAACAAATTATGTTCTTCTACATGCTTCACAATTTTATTCTTTACTATTGTTTCGACTAATTTGCCCGTGTTCACTGGTTAGACTTACCGGTCTGTAATTGCCCGATCGCTTCTAGAGCCCTTTTTAAATATTGGTGTCACGTTGGCTACCTTCCAGTCATTAGGTACGGAAGCCGATTTAAGGGATAGGTTACAAACCACAGATAATAGTTCAGCAATTTCCCATTTGAGTTCTTTTAGAACCCTTGGATGAATGCCATCCGGTCCCGGAGATTTGTTAACATTAAGTTTTTCTATTTGTACCTATTTGCAGGTAGTCTATGCTATAACTTTCATCTCCAAATAGAAGGTTCCATGAAGTTTTCTTCTGTACTTGTTTGATCTGACCCTTATAAAATATCTTTGATTGTTCTTACCGTGCTATAATATTTAATCCGTGTTTCAAGATATTGAGGATGATGTGGACTAACCAGAAATACGGTCTGATCCAAAGCCCATATAAATTAACAAAAAGACTTCTGCTGACTTCAACAGGCTTTCGATCAAATATAACTATTATCCAAATTTACCTGTTTGGCTTTATTAGTAACTAAAAAGAAATAACCAAGAACACTTCTGTTTACCACACTGACTAACGAGTAATCATACAAGCAATTCCCTCAGACAATACAGTTTTCATGTGTCACCACCAGTATTACTCCTTATATAGGTGTGAGGTTATGAAAACCAATCTCATCCAATAAAAAGGTCCTTCCAATCCCAAAGGGCCAGCCACATTCCCAGGTCAATGTATAACTTAAAATCTTACCCAAAAAGTACACTGTCAATGATTCTTTAAAATCTAGAGGGTTATTTAAGAAAAGAAAGAAAGGATGAGAGTTAAAATTGTTAAAAGAATCAGATACATATAACAATTGCAATGAACTTGGTTCAGGCTTGTAGCAGAGATGGAATGACTGTTGGCTTAAGTCAAGTCTCTGGAGTACACCCACCTTAGGATGGCTCATTCCATCTTTTATTCAGAGCTTGAGCTTGTAGTAAAGATCCACTACAGTGAGAAGCAGGACTGAAGAAAAAAGGGAGGAGTTTCCAGGGCTCTTTATATATCCTTGGCCATGTGGAGGGAATCCCATTGTTCTCTCTGTGTAAAAGTTTATCCCAAAGTGGAGTTTGTAGTCACTTGAGCACGTCACCTGTCCATGCATGACTCAGTACTTTGCAGGTAGATGCCATGGCCCACATTCCAGACTGAAGGTTTTCAGGAAAAGCCATTCAGTGGAATTGGTTACCTTCCATGCATTAATTGCTGAATGTTTCTTGATAGGCTGATCAACTTGACTAGCCTTTTCCAGACATGCTGGCTAGCTATTCTGGGGGTGTTACTCCAGGAGCTAGGATTTGAAATACTATTACATAGCCCTTCAAATACAAAAATGATACATGCATATGAATGGTGTGACTATAACCAGTGAATCATAAGTATTTTATAGATATCTCACTTGGCATACTTTTGTACAAGATTTGTTGCAAACATAGACCAGTTGCTGTTTATATTACCATCCAATAGCATCAGACTATGGGAGGGAGTTTAGGTACATGTTGCAGTCTCTGGGCTGGGGCAGCGGGTAGAAGTGTAGGAAGTGGGTCAAGGTGCAGCACTTCCCTTGGCCAGCTCCCAAAAGTAATGAGCAGATCCCTCTGGCAGTGGCTCCCAGGAGCAAGGGTAGGGGGGTTTCCATGCACCGCTGCCCATAGTTACTATGCCCACAACTCCCATTAACTGCAGTTCCTGAGTAATGGGAGCTACAGAAACAGTGCTTGGGGCAGGGGCAGATGCATAGATACCTTTCCCTGGGGCCAGAGCAACAGTGCTGGCCACTTCCAGGAGTGGCATAGAGTAAGGACCAGCAAGAAGCTTGCCCAGTAACAGTGGTCAAGGGGCTCCTGTCCTTTTTAAATCACCTTGGCCCCTGGACAATCACCCTTTCCCCTCTGCAACTTTCCCCGCTCCCAGCAGCAGGCCTGATTTTCCAGCATTTGCCTAGTAAGGCTAGTAAGGAGAGCTTGTACTCTCTCCTGTACAAGCTCTTAAGGTTGGCCAACTTGCTACAGTGCTATAGAAATAATGATCATGACAGGTGATGTGTAATAATCTGATCAATTTAGCAAGCATTTCAAAATAAAAATACATGAAGCTCTGCTTTTCTTTCCATATCAACCCAACTGCAATTAGAGGTGCTGCTGTGTTGATGCCCATTCTTTCACTCTTCTCCTTTTGTTCTGTTATTTAAAAAAGAAATAGAAACAGGATTGCATGGTAGGACTCTGTAATGTCACAAGGAATTCCCAATGAAGCTAAATTATACAGGATATATCACAAGTGTTAAAATAAATGTAACTAAACTTCCTAAATGAGAATTTTTGCAGAACAACCATCATATCAGATGCAATTAAAAACAATTATTTCCTACTTGTCATACAGTACTTACCCAGATAAATTATTGTTTATTCAATGCCATAAGTAACCGAGGTGAACATGTAAAACCCCCGCCTCATTTGCAATTATTATTGCATACAAAAATGCTGGATTTCACTCCTTATTACATGTAGAGCAATATCATTTAATTATTTATGATTATTTGGATGAATTCCAAATATCTGTCAGAACTTGGCAAGTTATGAGTGCTTACTGAATTTTTAGCATGATCAATTATGCATTTGGAAATACATACTGAGGTTTGATATTTGCTCTTCATTATTTTTCCAATAAAAATATCAAGCAATTTAAAGGCCTAATCCAAAGCCTGCTGATATCTATGGGAAGTCCTTTGACTTTCATGTATTTTTATCAGACCTCCCAGGACTAGAAACAATATGATGTGACATACGTGACCCACGATCAAAACACATGACAAACAGCAAGTAATCAAAGAGAAGAGATCAGGAATAGGGTTTGCCATTTGAATTATTCCATTAACCAAAAAGCGGACTAAATTCATAGGGTATTATTTATACTGAAGAGTCTGTCCATTCTGGCGCTTCTGTAAGTGTACTTAGAACCAAAGAATAATCCAAAAGGCAAAACCACGAGACCTTGTTAGGGAGTAGGAAGACTTTGTTAGAGAAGCGGGGTTAAAGGAGGGATTTGAAAGTGAAATTGGTAGTCTGGAAGAACAGACACCAATTATAGGTGGTATAGGAGCAAGTTGCAAAGTTAAAAGTGGGAGAAGAAGACAAAGTGAGCATCTGGATGAGTATAAAACCAGAATGGGTGTGAGATGACATGAGAGCAGAATGCAGAAATTACAATAATCTATTAGAAGCTCCATGAAACTAGCACCAATCTCACTGGGTGACACTTTGCAAGTCACTTAATCTCTTTGTGCTTCAGTGTACTCTGTAAAATGTAGATGTAATCCTTCTGCCAGACAGCACCACCAGCAGCCATGGCCAGGTTCAACATCTAGGGGTTCCTTTCCATCCATCCATCACAGAACTGGTGCAAGCCCCTACCCAGGAACCTGGGAAATTCACACAACACCCCTGGGCACCTCTGGGAGGCAATGTTTCCCAACTTGCAAACATAGAGTCTGAGCGTAGAAAAGAATTTTTTTTAAAAAGGAGAGAGTAGTAACATGGCATTAATTTGGGAAAACACCACCAAGTTCATAACCAAAACCACGAATAAACATTCCAGCTCAAGTAAGTTGGGCAATCTCCTGAAATAGAGCTCAGAACTCCCCTGGGATTTACAGGTTAAATAAATAATCTGTTAAATAAATAATCATCACCAGAAAGCTGTTTCTGAAAGTTCATCTACACTGCACACCATAGGCAGAGGTCCACATTACAGTGTGTAACTATGCATGTGTGTGAAAGTGTGATGCAAGAGAGGCAACTGGGAAACAGTGACAAGGAAAAGCTCAGGCAGCTTCTTGTGGTGGGGAAAGACTCCATTATTAAAGAGGCAAAAGGACACTACAGTGCTAGCAGTGTAGAGGAGGAGGAACTGCTTGGGTATATAAGGCCTTGTGTAAGGGTACATATCTTGCTGTTCTGGTGTGGCTGTACTTTACACACCTATGCAGTGCCTCACCATTTACACTGCTATTTATACCCATGCTAGCAATCTTATAGTATATGTATTTTACATGCTTCCCTACGAAGTGTACACAGTAGACATAATCCTATAGGACTCATATAGGATTGTGTGGACACATAGATTATTCTGAACCATTTTAACTAGAATGTAATATATTTCCTTATCAGTTTTCATTAAAATCAATCATCTGTTGACATTCATTTTAATTACATTAGTTTCTATATGTATGAATGTTCCATCTCAATACAATTTTAATGTGGAGTGCTGAGATTCAGTTGGGTGAATACAGAGACTCCATTCCAAGTCATTTATCCTGCATGTGGGTTTCAGATACCAAGGAGTTATCTACCACACCATTTTGAATAATGCACCAACAAATAATTCAGGATAATTGTATATGAGGACTTTGCAAAAGTATAAACACTAAATCTAACGCTTATGTGGTCCACTGTTTAAAAAAAAATTCAGATAGGCAGGTTAACTTGCTTATGTCCCTTTTGTTCCTCTTTCCAAAACATATTTAAAAGAGTTTCACAAGATCTAAATATCCCTATGGAGGAAGTACTCCCCACAAGCTCACTAACATCCTACAAGCCGAATTTCTCTTCACACCCAATTCCCTTGTGGTGGACGCTGCATAGCACACAAATAAGCACCAAAATTACTTACACCCATCTGACAAAGAAAATAAAAGATTAGACTCGTTTGGTAAAAGAGTGTATGCTTCAGCCACACTCCAGCTGAGGGTAGCAATTTATTCAGCCCTGCTTAGTAAATACTATTATAACAATCACATGAAAATGAACACATTTATTGATGATCTGCCCGAAAGCAAAAAATGCACATTTCAAAGCCATTGTCTTTGAGGGGCAGTCAATTTTCACATCTAGCGTTGCAAGCGACTCTCGATGCAGCAGACACAGCCACAAGAATGATGGCTACAGCTGTCACTATGCAGCTGGCCTCCTGGTGCAACCCTCTTCCTTCATCACTAATTACCTCAGACACATGGGTCCAAACCATTTTCAGTACACGGTCCTACCCTTCAGACCCTCTACTGCTAGTGGCAGTCACTGCCCACCTCAGGAGACAAGGAGTTACAATATATCCCTACCTGGATGACTGCCTAGCCAAAGCAAGGTCCAGACACGAGTTCCATCAACACACTCACTTGGTGCTAGACTGTTTTCATTCTCTAGGACTTCTAGTGAATCACCCCAGATCAATGCTTACATCCTTGCAGACCATCCAATTTATTGGGGCATACTTCAACTCTGTCACAACCAAAGCCTCCCTCCCTCCTGACAGGGCTACTCACATCAGACTCCTGGCATTATCCCTACAGGACATGCCTACAGCCACCGCACTCGACTGCCTTCGACATTTAGGCCATATGGCTTCCTGCAACCCTGTGGTACCTAATGCGAGGCTATTTATGAGGTGTCTCCAAGGTTGGCTCCTAACGCAGTACAAACCGAACATTCATTCACTGACAAAGAGGCTAACTATGCCTCCATCAGTCAAAGCTTCATTAAAATGGTGGACAGAGGTGTCCAATCTAACTACAGGCACGCCCCTTCCAATCCACAGAGCCCACAGTGGTCATCACCATGGACGCCTCGCTCACTGGCTGGGAGTTCACATAGAAGGGAGAATAGTTCAAGGACTGTGGTCCCCCACGGAACGTGCTCTGCCCATAAATATCTTAGAACTCAGAGCCATCTGCCTATCGTGTCAAAAGCTACTCCCTCAGGCATAAGGAATACACGTCCGTGTCTTCACAGACAACTCGGCATACATTTTTTTGTAAACCGACAAGGCGGAACACGGTCACAGCCCCTGTGCAGACAAGCCATAGTCCTTTGGAACTGGGCAATAGCATGGGATATCCAATTATCCGCATGCCGTATACCTGGGGCTCTCAATACAAAAGCAGACGCCCTAAGTAGGGCCTTCCTCCAGGAGCACGAATGGGAGATGGACCATACAATCTTGCAAGAAATATTGAGCCAATGGGGTCACCCTTGCATCGATCTGTTTGCCACATGATCCAACAGAAAATGCAAGATGTATTGTTCCAGAGCAGGCATGGGCAAACACTCCCTAGGAGACGCTCTGTCTTGCTCATGGAATGCACCCCTACCATACACATTCCCTCCATTTCCCCTCCTGAATAGGGTCATCATAAAGATAAGGAGGGACAAAGTGAAGATCATCCTCATAGCTCCGTGCTGGCCGTGACAGCCTTGGTTCCTTCTGTTACTCAGGATGACACAGAGCCATCCAATCACATTATCACAAGTACCTTACATCCTCTATCACCCGCAAATCAGCACGCCTCACCCTCAACTCTCGATGCTCCATCTAAAAGCGGGCATCTCAGTGCTTCACTGGTATAGAGCTCTAGTGCTCCCAACAAGTCCAGGAAGTTTTTTCTTGAACTCCTGCAACAAGAAAAACATATATCAGTAAATTGGCACGATTTACACACTGGGCCTCTGAGCGCAATATATCGCCGCAAACAGCCCCGCTCCCAATAATATTGGATTACTTACTGCACCTGACGCAGTCTATCCTCTCATTGGCCTCAGTCAGAGTGCACCTACCAGCTATAACAACATTCCATGTACCACTGCATGACACCACTTTGTTTGCAAACCCGCGACAAAATGGTTTTGGAGGGCCTGCAAGCTCTATACCCTGACATATCACCCCCACAAGAACAATGGGATCTCTACCTGGTTCTGACAACATTAACAAAACCGCCCTTTGAACCTATGACCACATGCTCTTTACTCCACTTAACACTTAAAACAGCGTTCCTAGAGGCTATCACATCAGCAAGCATAGTAAGCGAACTGGCCGCTCTCATGCCCAGTCCACCATTTACTATTTTTCTTAAAGACAGAGTGCCCATGTGGCCACACCCCAATTTTTTATCTAAGGTACTCATGGCCTTTCACATCAATCAAACAATACACCTACCTGTGTTTTTCCCAAAGCCCCATTCCAACGCTTTTGAAGCACAGATGCTCACGCTTGGTGTCAAAAGAGCTCTCTCTTTTTACATTGACAAAACAAAGTCATTCAGGTCCTCTCCTCATCTGTTTGTTTCCATCGCTAACCATAACATGGGAGAGAGAATATCATCTCAAAGAATATCCCACTGGATATCAGAGTGCATTAATACCTGCTACTCACTTAATAACTTACCTGCCCCTGCTCCAATCCGAGCACACTCTACAAGGGCAGTTGCAACCTCGGTCGCATACCTCAGAAAAGTTCCAAAGGAGGATATCTGTGCAGCAGTAACGTGGTCCACGGATCACACTTTCCCAAAACACTACTCACTTTCCTCGGGTCCTTTACGCCACACTAAGTGAGCGAAGGCTGTCGTACAGACAGCATACTTACTGGATCTGAAGTCCCTACCTCCATAAGATAGACTGCTTGTAGTCACCTGATGTGGAGCACCCCAAGGACGCCTCTCAAAGGAGAAGAGGAGGTTACTCACCTCCTGTAACTGACGTTCTTCGAGATGAGTGTCCCTGGGGGTGCTCCACTGCCCTCCCTTCCTCCCCTCTACTTCGGAAACCTATTAATAAAATAAAATAAAATAAAAATAAAAGCAATCTTGTCAATCACGCTCCTCCGCCGGGTTCCGGATAGAGAAGGAACTGAAGGGAGGCGGAGGCCGCGCCTACGCATAGCTAGTCAGGGAGTTTGCACGCGTCGTGCGCCACACATGCGCGGCCCCTGCTGAGGCACTGCTAGCAAAACTCCATCCAGAGGCACTGGGATGCTCTACACCTGATGTGGAGCACCCCCAGGGACACTCATCTCAAAGAACGTCAGTTACAGAAGGTGAGTATGTACCTACTATATTTTAAATGGGATTTTCCTTTTTCTTTCCTAGGAAAATGTAGGCTTTGTCTACATTGGTTGAACATCTGAAATCCTGCACTCTCTGGTCTGGCTATATCCATGTTTCAGCAAGACCATGGATATTGCTGGACCAAAGAGCCTGGCTGGGAGCAGGGGCAGCTAAGGGGCAGCAGGCTTGCGAACAGGGACTGCTAACAGGGAGTTTGGAGAGGGGAGTTCTCCAGGTAAAAGAGGAGTAAAAACGGGACCCTTGTGGTAAGTGGCTGTCTGGAGTGTGTGTTTGTGTGGGGGGGAGTTATTTGCTGTGTGCTGAGCTTGTGTTTGTCTGTTTGGTTGGTTTGTTTGTTTGCTTGAAGGAGCTTCTAAAAGGTTTGAAATCTAGAAGCCTCTGTTAATTGGCTGAGCCTCAGTCAGGGGGAGGGGCTACCAGAGCTATATAAGCCTGTGACTCAGCGACCAGGGACTGCTAACAGGGAGTTTGGAGAGGGAGTTTAGAGGGGGGAGGTTAGAGGGCACTAGTGACTTCTGGCCTTCTTTAAAACATAACTCTTATAATAATCTATATTCCAGAGGTTTAAAAAGAATCCCAGTTTACACTTAAACTTATTCATTAGAAAAATGGAGACAGAAGCCCAGCAGCAGAGTGGGGGGCTATCCTGTTTATTGAGTCGGGTGTAACATGTATGATTACCTGCCCTGTGGGCGGGTTGCGTATGTGTGCACCCATTGCAAGGAGCTCCTGACACTCAGAGACCGAGTTCGGGCTTTGGAGGCCAGGGTGGCTGAACTGGAGGGGCTAAGGGAGGTAGAGAGATATGTGGATGAGACTTTCTGGGACACTGTAGTACTGTCCCACCTCCAGTCTGAGAGCCCCAGTGCTCTTAAGAAGGATGAAAGTCTCAAGGAACAGAGCATTCAATGGGAGCAGAGGGAAACCATCCCGTAGTTGGGACCCTCCTCCCAGAGGATGTTGCGTATCCTCTCGCACTGAGGATACCTCTGAGGGGAGGGAATGCCAGTTCGGAAGAGGCAGGTGTTAGTAGTGGGTGATCTGATCGTTAGAAACATAGATAGTTGGGTTTGTGATGACCGGAAGAACCGTATGGTCACTTGCCTGCCTGGTGCGAAGGTTGCGGATCTCTCGAGGCATCTAGATAGACTTATGTGTAGCTGGGGAGCCGTGGTCGTGGTACATGTAGGTACCATTGATGTAGGGAAGGGTAGGAGAGATGTCCTGGAGGCCAAATTTAGGCTGCTAGGAAAGAGACTGAAATCCAGGACCTCGATGGTGGCATTCTCGAAATGCTTCCAGTTCCACGCAGGGCCAGGTAGGCAGGCAGAGATTCAGAATCTCAATGCGTGGATGAGACGATGGTGTAGGGAAGAGGGGTTTGGATTTATTAGGAACTGGGGACACTTTTGGGAGAGGGGAGCCTATACAGGAAGGATGGGCTCCACCTAAACCAGGGTGGAACCAGACTGCTGGCACTAAACATTAAAAAGGCCATAGAGCAGTTTTTAAACTGAGAGATGGGGAAAGCCGATTGGTGTGGAGATGCACGAAATCGGAGGGAGACTTCTCTTAGAGGAGAATCCATTGATAGAGATTCTCTAAGCTGTAGTCAGAAAGAGAGGAGGGAGAGGGCAAACCATGGGCCAGAGCAGACAAACAACCACGCACAAAGGAATCCAATGCATCAGGAAGGGCAGACAAATAAGCTTTGGCAAATTTTTAAAGTGCTTCTACACAAATGCTAGGAGTCTGACTAATAAGATGGGTGAACTAGAGTACCTAGTATTAAATGAGGAGATTGACATAATAGGCATCACTGAAAACCTGGTGGAATGAGGAAAATCTGTGGGACACAATCATACCGGGATATAAAATATATCGAAAGGATAGAGCAGGCCGGGTGGGTGGTGGAGTGGCACTGTATGTGAAAGATAATGTAGAATCAAATGAAATAAAAATATTAAATGAATCAACATGTTCAATAGAATCGCTATGGATAGTAATTCCATGCTCCAAAAATAAGAAATTAGCAGTAGGGATATATTACCGACCACCTGACCAGGACAGGGATACTGACATTGAAATGCTGAGGGAGATTAGAGAGGCTACCAAAACAAAGAACTCTATAATAATGGGGATTTTAATTACCCCATATTGACTGGATACATGTCACCTCAGGAAGAGAAGCGGAGATAAAATTTCTCAATGGCTTAAATGACTGCTTCTGGAGCAGCTGGTGCAGGAACCCACAAGGGGAGAGGCAATTCTCGATTTAGTCCTGAGTGGGGCACAGGATCAGGTCCAGGAAATAACTGCTACAGGACCGCTTGGGAATAGTGACCATAATATAATAACATTCAACATTCCTGTGGTGGGAAGAACACCTCAGCAGACCAGCACCCTGGCATTTAATTTCAAAAAGGGGAATTATACAAAAATGAGGAGGTTAGTTAAACAGAAATTAAAAGGCACAGTGACTAGAGCCAAATCCTGCAAGCTGCATGGAAACTTTTAAAGACACCATAATAGAGGCCCAACTTAAATGTATACCTCAAATTAAAAACATAGCAAGAGACCTAAAAAGAGTCACTGTGGCTTAACCACCATGTAAAAGAAGCAGTGAGGGACAAAAAGGCATCTTTTAAGAAGTGGAAGTCCAATCCTAGTGAGATAAATAGAAAGGAACATAAACACTGTCAAATCAAGTGTAAAAATGTAATAAGAAAAGCAAAAAGATTTTGAGGAACAGCTAGCCAAAACTCAAAAAGAAATAACAAAATGTTTTTAAGTACATTAGAAGCAGGAAGCCTGCTAAAAAACCTGTGGGTCCCCTAGACGATCGAACTATAAAAGGCGCAATCAAGGACGATAAAGCCATTGCGGAGAGACTAAATGATTTCTTTGCTTCAGTCTTCACGGCTGAGGACGTTGGGGAAATTCCCAAATCTGCACCGTCCTTTGTGGGTAATGAATCTGAGGAACTGTCCCGGATTGAAGTGTCATTAGAGGAGGTTTTGGAACAAATAGAAAACTTAATGTTAACAAATCTCCGGACCGGATGGCATTCATCCAAGGGTTCTAAAAGAACTCAAATGGGAAATTGCTGAACTATTATCTGTGGTTTGTAACCTATCCCTTAAATCGGCTTCCGTACCTAATGACTGGAAGGTAGCCAACGTGACACCAATATTTAAAAAGGGCTCTAGAGGCGATCCGGCAATTACAGACCGGTAAGTCTAACTTCAGTACCTGGCAAATTAGTCGAAACAATAGTAAAGAATAAAATTGTGAAGCATGTAGAAGAACATAATTTGTTGGACAAAAGTCAACATGGTTTCTGTAAAGGGAAATCCTGTCTTACTAATCTATTAGAGTTCTTTGAAGGGGTTAACAAACATGCGGACAAGGGGGATCCAGTAGATATAGTATACTTAGATTTCCAGAAAGCTTTGACAAGGTCCTCACCAAAGGCTCTGTGTAAATTACATGGCCATGGGATAAGAGGGAAGGTCCTTTCTTGGATTGAGAACTGGTTAAAAGACAGGAAACAAAGGGTAGGAATAAATGGTAAATTTTCAGAATGGAGGGGTAACTAGTGGTGTCCCCAAGGGTCAGTCCTAGGACCAATCCTGTTCAACTTATTCATAAATGATCTGGAGAAAGGGGTAAGCAGTGAGGTGGTAAAGTTTATGGATGATACCAAACTGTTTAGGATAGTCAAGACAGAAGCAGACTGTAAGGGACTCCAAGAAGATCTCACCAAACTGAGTGATTGGGCAACAAAATGGCAAATGAAATTTAATGTGGATAAGTGTAAAGTAATGCACATTGGGAAAAATAACCCCAACTATACGTACAGTATGATGGGGGCTAATTTGGCTACGATAAATCAGGAAAGAGATCTTGGAGTTATCGTGGACAGTTCTCTGAAAACTTCCACACAGTGTGCAGCGGCGGTCAAAAAGGCAAATAGGATGCTAGGTATTATTAAGAAAGGGATAGAAAATAAGACCCAGAATATCTTACTGCCCCTGTATAAAACGATGGTACGCTCACATCTTGAATACTGTGTACAGATGTGGTCTCCTCACCTCAAAAAAGATATTTTGGCCTTGGAAAGGGTTCAGAAAAGGGCAACTAAAATGATTAGGGGTTTGGAACGGGTCCCATATGAGGAGAGGTTAAAGCGACTGGGACTTTTCAGTTTAGAAAAGAGGAGACTGAGGGGATATGATAGAGGTGTATAAAATCATGAGTGGTGTGGAGAGGGGATAAAGAAAAGTTATTTATTAGTTCCTAAATAGAAGAACTAGAGGACACCAAATGAAATTAATGGGTAGCAGGTTTAAAACTAATAAAAGAAAGTTCTTCTTCACACAGCGTCAGCCTGTGGAACTCCTTGCCGGAGGAGGCTGTGAAGGCTAGGAATATAACAGAGTTTAAAGAGAAGCTAGATAATTTCATGGAGGTTAGGTCCATAAAAGGCTATTAGCCAGGGGATAAAATGGTGTCCTTGGCCTCTGTTTGTCAGAGGCTGGAGAGGGATGGCAGGAGACAAATCGCTTGATCATTGTCTTCGGTCCACCCTCTTTGGGGCACCTGGTGCTGGCCACTGTCGGCAGACAGGATACTGGGCTAGATGGACCTTTGGTCTGACCCGGTACGGCCGTTCTTATGTTCTTATGTATGTAAGGTCACTGTGAAGCCTGACTGGCGGCAGCAGATCTAATGTACGGGAGCCCCTGATGGGCTGGTGGCTGGGAGCAGAGCCCCAGCCAGGGCTGATGGCAGCAGGGCCAGCACAGCGGGTAGTGCAGTCCTGGCCAGGGCTGGGAGTGGATTCCAGGCACAGGAACTGGTGCTCCAGAGGGGCTAATGGCCAGGAGGGGAGCCTTGACCTTATCTGGTATGGCAAATTCCCTGGTTCAGGACCGCTCAGGTCCTGAGAGTGCCAGACCATGGAGGTCCAACCTGTACTTCAAAGTTTAAAGTGCATCCAAGGTAGCGCTTCCAGGGCAGCTCCCTCAGCACTCTAGGTAAATCACCTCCATGAGGGGAGTAGCTAACACATTCCCAGTGCTGTAGCCTGGTACACAGTGCTCCTTTACTGAGCTGTAACTGGCTGTCAGATAAGATGTTTTTCACATCCCGAGACAGAGAGGTACAACACAGTACAGTACTAGTGTAGACTTAGCCTTAATTTATTCCCTCAAAAAGTTCAGAAGTGCATTCCCCTGGTCTGAAAAACAGACTCAACTTTGATGTTATTGACATGTATAATTTTTTTTATCACTACAGATGGTCACTTCACTACCAAACAGAAACAATGCCACTTATATACAACATGGAACCATATATTAGATCTCGTGGCACAACAGAGCAATGGCTTAAGATGCTGGAATAGACTGGGATGTCCAGTGTTGTTCTTGCACATTGTGCAGCTTGCATTTGCCCTGTTTGGTGCTTTCCTTCTGCACATTTACCATCTCATTGCTGTAAAAATAAACAAATAGCACTAATAAAACCCCATGATCTCTTGAATTACAAGTTTTGTCCCTGAAAAGGATGTTGATGTACATGTGGAATTTCATATTGCCTTGTGCTTTTTCTACTAAGTATATAAGTAACACTGAAGTACATCATAGAGTCCAGAACTACAGACATGAAATTTTGTTTTGTTGCTAAATGAAATAATACATTAAAAAACTTCTACAGTTACTCATTACCTACCACCTTCAGGGTATGTCTACACTACAGCACTAATTTGAACTAACTTATTTCGAATTAGTTAATTCGAAATATGCTCATTTGAAATAACGCATCTAGACCCAAAAACTAATTCGAATTAGCATTTTGCTAATTCGAAATAGCGCGTCCGCACTGATTGGACGCTGGGTCGCATTTAAGGGCAGCTGAAACAGGTTCCAGCAGGGCATCAGGTCAGTAGTTGCTTTGTGTGGCTGCTGTCTGAGGCTATCTGAGGCTCATGCTTAAAGGGACCCCCCTGGACAGCCGGTTCTCAGCTTTTTCGCTTGCTTGCCTACCTCGTCGAGGGACAGCAAAGCGTTTTCCTCTCTGCCTGCCTGTGTAGGTGGTTCCCATTGGGGACGCCACCGCAGTTGGCACCATGGAGCCAGAGCTCGCCCTGGGCATTCTGCTCCAGTTTTTGGACTTGCTACTGCAAGCCTGCCAGCAATGGCTGGAGGCAGCCTGGCACCATCTGGTGCATGTCAACCCTCTGTCCCTCCTGGGGGCCGTGGAGGAGCCGCAGCAGTGCCCGGACACCAGCGTGCCCCACCGCATCTGGCGTCTGGACACCAGCAGCGACTGGTGGGACCGCATCGTCCTGGAGCACTGGGGAGACCAACAGTGGACCCAGAACTTCAGGATGAAGAAGGACACCTTCCTGGAGCTCTGCAAGTGGCTCGCCCCTGCTCTGCGGTGACAGGACATTCGCATGAGGCCTGACATCCCCCTCCAGAAGTGTGTGGCCATCGCCCTGTGGAAGCTCTCCACGCTGGACAGCTACCAATCCATCGGGAACCAGTTCGGCGTGGGGAAATCCACCATCGGAGCAGTGCTCATGCAGGTACCGCACTCGCCAGCCACTGGGCCAGGGGGGGAGGGAGGCTGCAAGGAGGGGATGGGCTGCCCCAGGGGAAACGGGGTGGGAGGAGGCGAAAGTGCCCCGCACGGGAGGGTTCGGTCTGTCCCGGCTGTACTACACGCCGGCTGCGGCGGCCAGGATCGCAGCGGGGGTTGCTTCTGGGAGTGGGGCGTGGGGCAGTGCCAGGGTACGAACACTCCCAGCCACCCGGGCGCCCCAGTGATTCGTGGTTTGGTGTGTCTCTCTGCAGGTGGTCAAGGCCATCAACAGGGTGCTGCTCTGCAGGGTGGTCCGCCTCGCCGACCCGGACGCTGTCATCCAGGGGTTCGGCGCCCTCAGCTTCCCCAACTGCGGGGGGGCCATCGATGGGACGCACATCCCCATCCGTGCCCTGGAACACCAGGCCTCCCAGTACATCAACCGCAAGGGGTACTTCTCCATGCTCCTGCAGGCCGTGTCTGACCACCGGGGCCAGTTCACGGACATTAATGTGGGCTGGTCCAGCAAGGCACATGACGCCAGGGTGTTCCGCAACTCCTCCGTGTGCCGGAGGCTACACGCCGGGACCTTCTCCGACCACCACATCAGGGTCGGGGACGTGGACATGCCCGTCTGCCTGGTGGGGGATGAGGCCTACCCCCTACAGCCTTGGCTGATGAAGCCTTACACGGGACACCTCAATCCCTCCCGGCAGGCCTTCAATGCCAGGCTGACTGAAAGCCTGATTCTGGTGCCTCCTCACCCGCCTCGACCTTGCCGAGCACAATATCCCTCCCATGGTGGCAGCATGTTGTGTGTTGCACAATTTATGCGAACGGAAGGGGGAGGCTTTCCTGCCAGCCTGGATGGCTGAGGCTGACCACATGGCTGGCCAGTACGTGCAGCCCCGCACCGCCGCCATCCGGGAGGCCCAGTGGGGGGCTGTCCAGCTCCGGGAAGCCTGCGGGAGAGCTTCCATGTGGAGGAGGACTGAACTCTTCCTGCATGCCCCACTGGGGACTTCTTCCACCCTCCCCTCCTTCCCCTTTCCCCTCTCTAACCCCCCTTCCTAATGTCAAATAAAGACACCTGTTTTGGCAAAACAAATCTCTTTTTATTTTACATAACCGGGGTGGGCGAAGGGAGGAATGAAGGTGGGAGGGGGGAGGGAGGAATGAGGGTGGGAGAGGGGAGGGGGAAACCTGGGAGGAGGGAGCTGGAAGGGAGAGGAAGGGGAGGAAGGGAAGGGAAAGCTCAGGGCTCGGGGTCCTGCTGGCTCTCCCATCTCTCAGTACTGCGGGTGCGGGGGCGTCAGGGGGGAGTGGGAGTGGAGGTTGGGGCAGGAGGGACGGTGGGTGCAGAGGAAGCGGGAGGGGAAGCAGGGGTGGGAGGAGGAGCGAGAGCTGGGGCGGCCGCAGGGGCTGGAGCAGGAGGAGGCAGGAACCTGTCCACCAGGGTCTGGAGGTGACCTCTGAGGGCACGGCCCTGATCCTCCAGTGCCTCCAAGCTCCGCTGCCACAGCCGCAGGTCCCTCCGGACCCAGTAGTCCTGGGTGCGGAGCTGCTGCTCCAGTAGCCGCAGGTGCTGCTGCTGGTACTCCTCCTGGTTGCAGGTGCGCCTGCTGGCCCAGGTGTGGGTGGCGGTTGCAGGCGGGGTGGTGCACCCTGCAGTCTCAGGTGCTGCGGCTATGGTGAAACAAGAGCAGTGGTCAGTTCTCCCTGGGGACACAGTGGGTGAAACCCAGCCCCCCTCTGCAAGGCAAGGTCGGTGAGTGGGGAATGGGCCAGGGCCCCTGCATGACACCCAGCTGCTGCTCCATGGTGGGCAAGGCCCAGGTGCACGGACTCTGGGCTCCCTCTCCACCCCCCCATACACATAAGGGGAGCATGAGGACACTCACATGTGGAGCCCTCCCCGGCCTCAGATGACACAGCAGATGTGCTCTGTGGGATGACTTGGGGGTCGTGGGTCCTGGGCAGGCTCCCTGCAGGCTCCTGCAGCTCCTGGCTCTCGGTGTCCTCCTCTTCCTCCATTTCTGCCCTGGGGTCAACCACCATCCGGGGGGCATGGACTGCTTGAGCCCCCAGAATGCGGTCCAGGGCCTCGAAGTGAGGGCAGGCCTCTGGGTCGGCCCCTGGTTGGGAGGCCCTGGAGTAGGCCTGCCGCAGGTCCTTAATTTTGTAGCGGACCTGCTCCTGGGTCCGCATGTGGCCTCTGGTGGCCAGGCTGGCAGCCATGTGGCTGTAGATGGCCACATTCCTGTGCCTAGTGCAGAGATCGTGGACATTGGAGGCCTTCCCCCAAACCTCGATGAGGTCCATGATCTCTGCACTAGACCAGGGGGCACCTGCCTTTTGCGGCCCCGGGCAGGCTCCTGGGAGCCGCCAACCTGGTCCTGGGAAGAGGGGGAGGGCTGGGTGGCAGCGGGTGGCTGGCTCATCCCGTGCCAGGTGCAGGGTCTGCTGGCTGGATGCTGGCAGGCTTGCAACTGGCACAAGCCAGAGCCAGACCGCACTTTAAGGGCTCCAGGGCTGGGAGGGGGCAGAAGAGTTTCCCTGGTTTGGCCCAGAGTGGCCACCAGGGCAACCTGGGAAGGGCTAGCCTCCAGCTAGTTCGAATTAAGTGGCTACACAGCCCTTAATTCGAACTACTTAATTCAAACTAGGCGTTACTCCTCGTGGAATGAGGTTTACCTAGTTCGAATTAAGTGAACTAATTAAGCGGTTTGCATGTATAGCCGCTATTAAAGTTAATTCGAACTAACGGCTGTTAGTTCCAATTAACTTTATAGTGTAGACATACCCTCAGTTATTTGGATATTTTTGAAGCAACAGCAATCTAAAACTTTTCTTGTCACTTTCTTAAAGATCCTGATGCTGATAATTGCAAAATGTTGCTCATTTCCATTATCTCAGTTAAGGTCTTGCCAAATTGTTTTCTATCTGCTTTTATGGATTATTTGCAGTATATGTAAAAATAAAACTTAAGGAACCTAATGAAGATTAAGGAGTCTGACATTCATCCGTATTTTTGAAAAATCTTGGCCTAAGGTTGTACATAACTAATGCTAAGAGTTTGTCATGGATATTTTTAATAAAAATCACAGACAGTCACAGGCAATAAACAAAAACTCATGGAAACCCATGATCAGCCTGTAATTTTTACTAAAGATATCCATGATGAAAAGAATAAAGAAAAGATCTGGTATGCATTTTGAGGTTCTGGGTCCCCCATTGCCCATAGCTGTGGGGCTGCTCAGGGTCCCCACACTGCCCTCAGGGCTAGGCAGCTCTGTGGACTCTAGCTCTGAGCTCTTGGGGGCCCTCACCACCAATGGTGGCTTAGAATTACAGAGTCTCCTCTCAGCTGGAAGCCCCACATGGAGTCATGGAGGTCTCTGGAAGTTATGGATTTCATGACTTCCACGAGCTCCATGACAAAATCATAGTCTTATTCATAAGCTATGTATAGCTATAACAAAGTTTAAATAAGCTATATATAACTTTTTTATCAGTTCAAACACCTATATATATCATGCATCAAAACAATCAAAGGATAGATGCATAGGAGCATGAAGTACATTTTTCATTACTACTGGTAATGAAAAGGCATTAAACCCAGAGTCATGACTTAATATAGGAAGATGATCTATATATGAACAAACGGCTTAATTATGTAACTCAGGGATAACTGTGCTCAAGTCAAAGGAGTTATAGTGCGGTGAAACAGATATCAATGAGACTGAAATATGCCCTAAAATTTTTATAGTACAGTGAACCTCTTTAAAGTTACATTCCAGCCCCTTTTTTCAACATCCAAATGACAGAATTTTCACATATCTTTAACTTGGCAAAAGAACGTGAGAGGAATATTCTTCTCCACTGTTTAGTCTCTCTCTTGAAACTTTTGCCCTGATAAGGCTCATCATTAGGCTCATTTCATTCTGGTATGAAATTTTACTTACAGGTATATCATATATCCTAACAAGGTATGTTACTCATAATAATGCAGAATCCTGACAGACCCATTCCAGATATCTTGCACCTAATCATAATATTTGGACATTAACTGGAGCAAGTTCAATAAGCCAGGCTGCCACAAATTACTCAACATCCCATTCGAGTTATGATTAGATTTTTTTATAGAACTACAAAATTTGGTGGTTGTGGAGAATGCATTATATGAAAGATATTTGGATTTTAGTAAATCATTTGACACTTGCTCACAAAATCTAACTTACAATTAATTGAAATTGGCTTGGGCAGTGATGTTTTCACATAGTCTGACTATCAGTTAAGGATTCTGAATCCTTAATGTGCCAAATTGTGATAGATAGTATCTAGTGAGGATGCTAAAGAAATATAATAGAGCTTGTTTTATTTAACATCTTCACTAATGATTGGAAATGGGAGGAAATAGTCTGTTAATGGCATTTCCTTTATAAGACTTCAGCTAGTATAAATCTTCACTGACCCACTTACATTAGAGAGGCTATGTTTGTCCACTAACAGCCAGAAAAGATCATTATTATAATCTACTCTGACCCAAGTGTTACAGAAGTCATAAAATGTCACCCACAGATTCCTGCATTAAGGCCATAGCTTCTGACTGAACTAGAGAATCTCTTTGGAAAGACATCTATGTGTTGCAATTATGGGGGGGAAAATAGTAAGAATAGAGAAATCATACTCAAACTAGAGAATTAAAAATATGGGCAGAAAATAACAAACTAGGATTCAATTGAGAAAAATGAAAGCGATTACATCAGAGAAAAATTATTTGAAACAGACATAGAACAATATTTTCAAACCTAGTTGCTAAACATCAGTCTCCTAATTCCATTTAGGAGTTGCCTGATATTCAAAAGTTCTGACCGCTACAGTTCCCATTGATTTAATCTAGTTATGTCTCTCTCTCCTCTTTCTCATCTCCTTCCCCAGGAATTAATATTAATATTCTATTCAAGCAAATGTCCCTTACTGTCACCAGATACAATGTTAGCTCTTCTTCCTCTTAACTAGAATAGAAATTGCCCTATTAACTTAACTAAAAGGACTATGTTTCTATCTAGAAGGCTGGCTTTTAAGATCTTTCCCATATAATTTGCTCTTTGGAAACTAAAATTATTATCTCTTTAGATATCTATATTTCACTACCGGTTTGGAATGCAGACATGTGTCCCTATTCTAAGAGTTAAAAGCAGGTATCTTTTATTTTAAAAATGGATAATTCTGCACAGACAAGCGGAATAAAGACTGATCATTTTGCTAGACTTATGTCTATTAGATTTATTATGTCTATTAGACTTAATGTCTAGACTTGGTTGGAATGTGTGACTTCCTCTGTTTGTAACTGTTGCTCACTAATGTCTGACCAGTAAAGGGGTTAAATACAACCACTAGATAACAGAGATTCTTCTTTACCTAAAGCAGAAGAGGCTATTCACCATACTACATATGAGCAATAATGACCAGGATGTCCATTGTTTAAAGGTTTGTAAACAAAATAAAGGTCACAAAGGTATATTGCAATCAGAACTAATAGCAGAACAGACAACACATCCATCCATCTATCTAGCTATATCTACACACACAAATTCTGGAAAACTATCAAACATATTGTATTACTAGAAGATTGTTGTTGCTTGGATCAAATCAGTTTTTTTTTATTTAAATCATTATCCTATAGTGGGGCTGGGGATGAGGGGTTTGGTATACAGGCTGCCCTAGGGAGAGGAGACAAATCCAGCCCTCTCTCAGTGTAGCAGCTTGGAGCCAAGTGAGAAGCACCTGTCCATGGCTGTTGCAACTATAGTGGGCACAGGTGGGGGAGGTGCATGTCCCTCAGCTGGGGGGAGGAAAAGACACCACAGACGGGCACACAAACAGAAAAACTCTCCGAAACATATAGGGTACGTCTAAACTACATGGCTCCGTCGACGGAGCCATGTAGATTAGTTTACTCGAAAAAGGGAAATGAAGTGGTGATTTAAATAATCGTCGCTTCATTTAAATCAAAATGGCCACCACACTGCGCCGATCAGCTGATTGTCGGCACAGGGCGGCAGTCTAGACAGGGATCTGCCGACCCCAGAACCCTTCATCGGCAGATTCTGTAAGCCTCGTTTCACGAGGCATACAGGATCTGCCGACGAAGGGTTCTGGGGTTGGCAAATCCCCATCTATACTGCCGCGCTGTGCGACAATCAGCTGATCGGCGTAGCGCGGTGGCCATTTTGATTTAAATGAAGCGGCGATTTAAATAATCACCGCTTCATTTCCCTTTGCCGTCCTGCCTAATCTACATGGCTCTGTCGACGAAGCCATGTAGTTTAGACACACCCATAGTAGATAGCTATCCTTTTCCCCACCCCTGCTCCCTGCCAGCCCAATGGGGTTTTACCTGTCACAGTTTCCATCTCTGGCCCCTTGCTGCCCCTTCTGCAGTATAACTCCCTCCTACCAAATTTGGTGGTCCTAGCTATACTGTTTAGGAGGAGTTCTTAAACAAATGGAGTCACAGATGGATGGACAGACAGATAGAGAGATGCACATTTCTAAATGTATACTAAGATTTAAATGTTCCTACCTGAAACATTGGAAAACCTGGTGAAAGAATGGATGGACCTCATTTCATTTTTCAATTCTATTTCTAAAATATTACAGCTAAATGAAGGACAATAGATAACTGGATCAGATCATTTGTCCCTTGAGTTCAGAACATTAGAATAATATGTAAATTGTACATTGTATTTCTTAAAATAACCTGTTAGATTTAATTATCCATGCCTCTCTAATCTATTAAAAGTCTGTGCCAGTAAAAGAGAGGCTAAAGGTGACAAAAGCCTTGTTTTAAACATAGTTAGTTTGGGCTTTTAGTTTAACTCTCTTATTTTACCTGAGAAGGAAAGGAGTCTGAGAAGTCTCCATGAATGATGTGGAAGATGGTTTGGACTGCACCCTCAGCAAGTTTGTGGGTTACACTATGCTGGGGGGAGGAGGTAAATATGCTGAAGGTTATGGATATCCCCTAGAGAGACCTAGACAAATTGGAGGATTAGGCAAAAAGAAATCTGATGAGGTTCAATAAGGACACGTGAAGAATCCTTGTAGTGCTACAGGCTGGGGACTGACTGGCTAAGCAGCAATTCTGCAGAAAAAAGACCTAGGGATTACTTTGGACAAGAAGCTGACTATGGAGTCAACAGTGTGCCCTTGTTGCTAAGAAGGCAAACAATATATTGGACTGACTTATTAGGAGCACTGACAGCAGATACATCTGGAATATTGCATATAGTTTAGTACCCCCTACTACAGAAAGGATGACGACAAATTGCAAAGAGTCCAGCGGAGGGTTCACAAAAATGATTAGGGGGCTGGGGAATATGGCTTATGAGGCGAGGCCAATTGAATTGCATTTATTTAGTCTACAGAAGAGAAGAGTGTGGGGATTTGATACCAGCCTCCAACTATCTGAAGAAGACTCCAAGATATTCTCATTGGTGGCAAATAAGGGTATGTCTACACTAGCCCCCTAGTTCGAACTAGGGGGCTAGTGTAGACATACCCTAACAGAACAAGGAGCAATTGTCTCAAGTTGCAGTGGGAGAGATTTAGTTTGGATATTAGGAGAGTGGTAAAGCAGTGGGATGGGTTTCCTAGGGAGGTGGTAAATTCTCCATTCTCAGAGGGGTTTTAAGGCCAGAAATGAGGATTTCAGGGTGTGGGAGTGGTTCCTGGGCTGAGGCAGGGGCTAGAGTGCGGGAGCGAGTTCAGGGCTGGGGCAGAGTATTGGGATGTATGGGCATGGAAGAATGCTCAGTGTAGGGTGTGAGTCCTGGGCGGGAGTTAAAGTATGGGAGAGGGTTCTGACCTGGGGCTGAGGGTTGGGGTGGGGCCGCGGGTTGGGGTGCAAGAGGGCGTTCAGGGTACAAGCTCCAGCTTGGAGTCACTTAGCTCAGTTGACTCATGGTTGTTGGTGCAGGGAGGGCTGAAGCAGATTCTCTGCCTGCCCTGGATCTGTGCTACTCCAGGAAGTGGCCATGTCTGCCCCTAACAGGAGGTGCCAGGTGCCTCTGTGTGGTGCGAGCTGACTGTGCCGTCACACACTGGCCCTGCAGTTTCCATTGGCTGCAGTTGGTGCACACTGCCTGTGCCTGCATGTGCTGCCCCTTCATCTACCAATGGCTGCAGTTCCAAACCAATGGGAGCTGTGGAGCAGAAGCAGGAGCAGAGCAGCAGGAGCAGTTGCCTTGATTGCCCCCTCACATAAGGGCACAGGGACATGCTGCTGAGCCTGTGCTCATGGCTTCAACCACATGTGGGATAATGAGGATCAGGGCTTTCAGCCTACAGTGTGGAGACTTGCCATGACAGGCTGGATGAAATGAAACAGAAGGATGGATGTGGTCTGTGGTCATCTGGTACCTCAGCCTTATTCTAGATTATAGTAAAAATAGAAATCAACCTATTTGTTTCTTTCGGCAACATAATTGTTCAGAATATGTATACTGTGGTAGATTTAGAGAAAACAGTGAACATAATTACACTGTGGTAGTTCATCTAGAAATGCTCAAGTACAGCATGCATGAACATCTAAAGCTCCAAATCCAGATACCATTTTGCACTGTAGAAAATAGTCTCTGCATTATTTTAATTTTGGGTCAGAACAGGCAGCTAGCTAACTTCATTTTACCAAAAATATTTTGCATACACTTAGGCTATGTCTACACTGGTGGGTTCTTGCACAAGAACATCTTGCACAAGGGTTCTTGTGCAAGAACATATCCACACTGCCATGTGCTTTTGTGCAAGAGCATCCGTGGCAGTGTGGACACTCTCCTGCACAAGAAAGCTCTGATGGCCATTTTAGCCATAGGGCTTTCTTGTGCAAGAAGCCCCTGCTGTGCGTTCACACTGCCCTCTTGTGCAAGAGGGCTTACACTTGTTAGAAAAGAGCATAGCTCTTGCGCAAGAAGTCTTGTCTTCCAACGCCACGCTGTAAATCTTCTTGCGCAAGAGAGTGCGGGCAGCGTGGACGCTCTGCAGGTTCTTGCGCAAGAACAGCCGTTCTTGCACAAGAACCCACCAGTGTAAACATAGTCTTTGGGAGCAAGGATCAGAGTTCTTCTGAGCTACTAGATTACACGTTATCCTTGTATGTGGGGGGAAATAACTAATTAAACTCAGCTCTATGAACTGAGTTCAAATTAGTTTCAAAAATAAAATGTTAAAATAATCTATTGTCAGACCAGTGATATATACTAATATCTTATATAATATTTCTACTATTTGTAGCTAAAATAGCTGTGAAGTGGTAACAATGCTATGTCATGTTCCCTGCTGCATTGGTTGCATTGCTAGTAAGACCTCCATTAATATGTTATTTCTGGAAATGACCTTTCAGTACTAATGATGATTTGCTGCTGATTATTTTTACAAATTACTGACAATTTAGGTCAAGACTATTTGCATTACTTCTGCACCTTTCTAAATTATATAGAAAATTGATTCAAAAGAGTTACTGGGAATAAGTTTTTTAAAGCATCATGTAAGCTTTTACCATGATAAATGCACAAGTAGATAAATGCACAAGTAGGTGCACTTGATCTTTGCGATATGCTCTGTGTGTGAGTGAGTGTATGTGTGTGCATGTGTCCCTGAAGGTTTCATGCTCTACAATCATATTCACAGCCTTATATGATGAGAAAGATATGGAAAAATCTTTCCTTTGCCTTCTCCTTTCCTCTCCCCCCGCCACCAGTTTAAGAAGTTAAATTTATATGAGCTATATTTATTTAAACTCTGTGGGACAAATATCCAACAGATGAGAGAATTCAAAACTTCAGTGGAACTGTAGTTTCCCATGTTAGTAGCAAATTCTGTTATGTAGGATTTAGAAAGTATTTTTAAGGCAGCTGGGATCTAGCTGATCTCCTATTACAAGTTAGAGAGGTCTCTGTCCTGCTTTAACTTACATTGTTTGGTAACAGCCCTCTTAGGGATTGTTAAGCAATACAAAGTGGCCAGTTGGTCTAGTTCCTTGCTGCCAATACCTGCTGGGGAGTGCACTGAAGTAGGTAATCTACAGTCCCTGTACCAGGAGAATTATCATCTGTCCTGTTAGGGCAGCCTTCTGGTCCTCTTATGCTATAAGGCCAGATCCTCAATTAACCTAACGTGTTATTTCCCTCACTGACTTCAGTGATCGCACCAGCTGAACATCTTGCTGTAGCACTAGTACAAAAGTTGCAGGGCAGGGGTGAAGATTTGACTTAGTCTTTTTATTTGAAAAGTCCAGCACCTAAGCCCTGAATCATAGAATCATAGAGCTGGAAGAGACCTCAGAAGGTCATCAAGTCCAGCCCCCTGCTCTAGGCAGGACCAATCCCAACTAAATCAACCCAGCCAGGGCTTTGTCAAGCCTAGACTTAAACACCTCTAGGGATGGAGACTCCACTACTTCCCTAGGTAACCCATTCCAGTGCTTCGCTACCCTCCTAGTGAAATAGTTTTTCCTAATATCCATCCTGGACCTCTCCCACCACAACTTGAGACCATTGCTCCTTGTTCTGCCATCTGTCACTACTGTGAACAGCCTTTCTCCATCCTCTTTGGAACCTCCATTCAGGAAGTTGAAGGCTGCTATCAAATCCCCCCTCACCCTTCGCTTCTGCAGACTAAACAGACCCAACTCCCTCAGCCTCTCCTCACAAGTCATATGCTCCAGCCCCCTAATCATTTTGGTTGCCCTCCGCTGGACCCTCTCCAATGCGTCCACACCCTTTTTGTAGTGGGGGGGCCCAGAACTGGACACAATACACCAGATGTGGCCTCACAAGAGCCGAATAAAGGGGAAATATAGCCCTGGTCTATATTAGGGAATTATTTCAAAATATCCCCCTTATTCTGAATTAATAAGCAGAGCGTCCACACTACCAAGACCATTCTTTTGAAATAATGAGCTGGTAATTTTGAAATCTGTACTCCTACTTTCCTCAGGGTATGTCTACATTTTATTCCTCTCGAAAGAGAGGAATGCAAATGCAGACACCTGAAATTGCAAATGAAGCAGGGATTTAAATATCCTGCAGTTCATTTGCATAATCACGTTATGGCGTTATTTTGAAATAGTGCTATTTTGAGAGAAAAAACGGAGTTATTTTGAGATAAAACCCTTCCCTCAAAATAACCCTTACTCCTCAAAATAATGAGGGGTAAAGGTTATTTCGAGGGAAGGGTT
This sequence comes from Rafetus swinhoei, assembly GCA_019425775.1. Lineage (NCBI taxonomy): Eukaryota > Metazoa > Chordata > Testudines > Trionychidae > Rafetus > Rafetus swinhoei. The sequence continues at coordinate 36,390,842 of CM033440.1, forward strand.
TTATCTCGAAATAACCCCATTTTTCTCACAAAATAGCGCTATTTCGAAATAGAGCCATAATGCGATTATGCAAATGAAGTGCGGGATATTTAAATCCCCGTTTCATTTGCAATTTCGGGTGTCTGAATTTGCATTCCTCTTGAGAGAGAGGAATGAAGTGTAGACATACCCTCAGGGAATAAGCTTATTTTGAAATAGTTATTTCAGGAGTTATTAGTTTGAAAATGGTTATTTTGAAATAATTTCCTTGTGTAGAAATGCCATGAGAGAGATGAAATATGAATGTTGGCACTCTACAGGAGAAATATGGCAACTGAGGTTCTGTAGATTTTCTACAGAACCCCTTGGTACTAGCCAATAATGTTGGGGGACTACCACTTTATTCTGTGAGTGATAAAAGCTCCCCCTCAAGATAATTTTAGTCATGATGCTACGGTTATAAATTCTGTTGTTCTAAAAATCACCATCACGCTTTACCAAATATCACTGAAGTCACAGATCGGGGGCACGGGTCCTGTTTTTTCCCCTTGTTTCCTATGTATATTGACAGGAGATTTGTCTTCCTCAGTTGAGAAAAAGAGCTACTTATTATAAGAAAAAAAGATTGATGCAACATTTCTCCCTATTTTCTTAAAAGATCACATTACAGCCTGAGGTTGCATTATAATGAGGCATGTTATAGTTATGGGAATGAAGTCTCCTCTCCTACTAGTAAAACTCAGAGGGATAAATCTCTCTTGTTCAACACTATTACTCATCACCTACAGTTCTAGAATGATTTCTACTGTGTCCAACATCAAAACAATTTTTATGTACTTTAGAAAAAAGATTACATCTTGCTCAGTTTGGTATTAATTACAGGCAAAATTCTCCTTTGGGGCAGCATGGATAGGGTTGCCTGTGTGTCCTCTGCACACCATAAAAATGGTCTCCCTATGAGCAGTGATGGGCACATAAGGCAACATTGTGATTGGATCTGTTCAGGGAGCATAAGATCCACGTATACACAAATCCATTGGCAATATCTTGAACAACTGGTGCAGAAAAGATGTATTGTGTTCTATCTGATGAGTAATGAGCAGGAGCTGATTTTACCTCTGTGTTCAGTGTTGATATAGATATATGTTATATTTGGATCCAGCAGATAAGGACATAAACACAGCTGTCTGCTGCGGTGACTGCAAGGCCAAACCAAACCAAAAACAAAGGTCTGCACTGGGGAATGTCAGTGCAGATCCTTCAATCCTTTAAAGAGGCAGGATATCACATTCCTCCACCCTACTTTAAAATACTTTCCATGTTATTATATTACATTTTTATATGGCTTATATAATGCACTAGTTAACCTAATTAAATACTGCAAGTGAACTATTTGAGACTCTTAAATTGCTAGAGATTATTCTGCCCTGAAATAGAAACTAATTAGATCAATATTATACAAATTGAGATACACCACTGGTTTTTACAATCTCTTGATATAATGAGGTGATGGTGGTACAGCATTGTCCTGAACAATAGGAACAGCTGGTTGGAAGGAATCAGCTGAATCTGGTACCAAAATTTCTTCCAGCATGTCATCGAAATTAGGGGTGGCAACTAAAAGAGGTTCGATTGCAGGAACAGTAAGTCCTACTAGAACATCCATGGACTCTGGTACTTGTTGAGAATAAAAAAGTCCATCGGTCACTTCAGTAAAGCGCTGTCAGATACTCTTACAATGAACAAAACAGGTCGTCTGCATTTTACAAGTTCTTCAAGTATCTGTTTCACTCCACAGCTATAGTTATGAGTTCACACTTAGTCCCCTACACGAATAAAACGATGGCAAAACTCATGTCATTAATCAATTTGAACATTTGGAATGTGGCTATATATGAAGTAACATCAGAATGTACCATATCCAGACAAGTACACTAAGATTTTTTTTTAAAGGTTACTTCTGGGTCGTAGCAGATTATGTGTTCCTTCCTGTAAACAAGCAAGACATTTTCCAATTTCTGCTGATCACTCAAAATGGATTTATTAGCTCTTAAATTATACCTAGTAGATAGCCCCGATCCAACAACCAATGACTTTAGTGGCCTCTGGGAAAGGATCTTTGTGAGCACCATACTAAATAAATAAAATTAGTAGCTCCAGGTTTCTTCTCTAAACTCTCTCACTTCAGGTACAAGTGTATTAGTCTTGATTTCTTCAAATGAATACTTCTAATTTCAAAGCCCTCCCTGGGCCTTTTCAAAATTAAAGCTCTGCTAACTACCAGAACAGAGTAATAACAAGAGAATACCAACCGCAAAATATGCAGATGAACATGTTCATTGGAGAAATATAATGAAGGAGGTGAGTTGTCATATGAACACTTCCTCTCTTCACCATTAAGGAGCCCCCGCCAGCCATGTGGCCCAGGCCCTGAAAGAAGCCACACCACTCACCTTCCAGGTCCAGCAAGAAGGTGAGTGCTGCTATGAGGCTCTGGGAGGAAATGGACGGGCTTAGAATTCTTTGTGTGTGTCCATGTAAACATGCACTTTAGAGGGAATACTAGTCACAAGTCCTATCTCAGAAAAAGCCCATTGGTTTCACAGAGATTAACATCCAATAGCAAAATATTGAAAGCTGGATTATGTCTTGCACCAGGGAGATGTGGAATGCATTACCCCAGTAGAGTCTCTGGGAGAATAAAGTTGTCCATTGATACTGAAGTCTTTAATTTGAAAAACATTATACATACATCATAGGAACTTTATATGCCAAATGGCAGAAGGCATCTGACATAAAGTATATTGTGTCCATTTTCCTATCAATTTCACAATTTTATACATATTTCTGTTAAAATACAAAGTAATGTACACAGTAATTGCAGTACTGGAAGGATAGATCACTGCTTACTTTGCCAGGCACGTGAAAGCTGAGGCAAGTTCCATGCACAAGGGGGCAGAGTTAATTTAGTGTTTGCAACCTTAAATTTGGCTTAAGCTGATTTTTTTATCCTTCCAAAGTTAATACTCATTAATGTATTTTATAGCATAACAATAAGCATAGAGATCTATGTTCTTCTCTGTGAGTGCATATGAAACAATTTCTACCAACAATAAAAATGATGCACATTTATACAAAAGATAATTGAATCCTCAATCATACCAATCACAGACAAATCAAAATACAATGTGTTTTTATTTTATTTTAAGTAAGGAGTATCACAGCAGAGATCATTTTTGCAAAATTATTGTGGTGAGTGACCATAGTGACTAAAGTAAATTAAAAATGTCAGCAGTTTTTATCTCAGAATATTGAATATCATCCCCTCACAAACACTAAAGAAACTGATTGACACCATGGACTAGTTTATACTCATAAGCATAATAAGATACTTGTACTGTTTTATGCATGTAAAACATTACCTCAATTTAAACTTTACCCATAGGTGTTTCCAGTCCAATCACTGATACTTAGGCATAACTTTTCAGTGCTGAGAACAGCAGATAATGTGTGTTTGCATGCATACTGATAGTGCAGTTGATGCATTTGCACATTCAGAAAAGGTAACTGCATATATAAATGAATTGATGGAGGCACAGTTACTAGCTTTGCATGTATAAAATACAGTTTTATATACACATATAGTAGGAGTTTTCAGAAATGTGTTTGTATTTTTGTGGTTACATCTGTTGCACCCAGGATTGAAAAGTGTGCTATTTAAAGTTAGTATTATTATTCATCTCTTTCTATTTAGATATATATAATACCCTCTAGCAACATCCTGAGTATTCTCATGTAATGAAGGAATAGTGATGGCAAACTCATTTTTTATCATTTTTCATTATTTAACTATTTGTGAGTGTTAATACTGAGAAATAGGGGGTGTGCTAAGGACTGCAAAAACCTAGCATACAAGGAGAAAAAGTACTGTGTCAGAGAATTTAAAAGTGGAACAGATTGACAGGTACAAAGAAGGGCCACTAGGATGATCCGAGGAATGGAAAACCTGTCTTATGGAAGGAGACTCAAGGAGCTTGGCTTGTTTACCTTAACCAAAAGAAGGCTGAGGGGCGACATGATTGCACTTCAGTTCCACTACCAAACCAATGCTGCATTTGTGTGAAGTTATGGTGGCCCACAAAGTGTCAGAGGAGGAATTCTGGGTAGAAAGCTTATACAGATGAAGCTCTCTCTGTAGCCATACTTCCCCCTGTTCATTAATAGATGGTGTCAGAGAGCTCCTTCTCCTCTGGAACCTCTGTCCATCTGGAGTTTAGGATAAAATATTGTATGCAGATTAAATATCTCTAAATCCATTCTTCTCCCTGTTCACCAACAGATGGAAGAAGATTGATTCTTACTTTCTAGAGGTGCAGGCCACTGGGTATATTTCTATGTAACGATGTACAGTAGGGCTATATGGGTATGTCTACACTACAAAGTTAATTCGAAATAACAGCCGTTATTTCGAATTAACTTTAATAGTGTCTACACATTCAAACCGCTATTTTGAAAAAATTGAAATAGTGGAGCCCTTATTTCAAATTTGGTAAACCTCATTCTACGAAGAATAACACCAAATTCGAAATAGCTAATTCGAAATAAGTGCTGTGTAGACACTTATTTCGAATTAGGGGGCCTCCAGCCCTTCCCAGTTTTCCCTGGTGGCCACTCTGGGCCAAACCAGGAAAACTCCTCTCCTCTCCCCCCAGCCCCGGGGCCCTTAAAGGGGTAGACTCTGGCCACTGGGCACGTGCAAGAGCCAGGCCTGCCAACAGCCGCAGACCCTCAGCCAGTGGCCACACAATGGTAGCCAGTGGCAGCCAGCCGCCCCCTGCCCACTCCCCCAGCACCCAGGGGCCAGCCAGGGGCCGTAGACGGTGCACGCCCTCACGGACTCCGCACTAGGCAGAGGAACGTGGCTAGGCATACGCAAGGGCCACCAGGGGCGGCGCCGCAGCAGGGGCTGACAACTGCCACTACTTCCCCGCCCTTGACCCGAATCCTGGGGGGTGGGGTGGTCCACGCCAGCCCGGGGAGCAGCGAGCCGGGAGCTGAGGGCCCTGACCCGGGCACAGCAGAGGGGCCACCACCAGCTGTCCCGGCACCGGAGTCGGCAGGGTCGTCCGAGGAGGCCATACCAGGTAAGTGCCAGCACTGTCCCCTACCTGGGGGGGAGGCGGGGAGGGAGACTAGGGACTGCACGTGTGGGCCATGCCTCCCACGGATCATGCAGCCACCTGTGCACGTGTGAGCACGTGCCATGCCACCCTTGGGCAGGTGGCTCCAGCTGCATGACACCCGGGGGCCATGGTCCAATAGGCACACGCGTGTGTGAAGAGACCCGACATGCTCCCGACCCCAGGGCGGGACCCAGCAGGATGCTCTCCCTTCACACGCCCCCTCTACACAGAGGCAGAGGACATCTCCCCACACACACCCTGGCCGCACTATATACGGCACAGGGGCATGGGTGCGGTCTTGGGGCAGCTCCCAGTCCCAGGAGACTCAGACATCCTGACCATGGCCTCTGTGCAAGCAAATCAGCTCTGACGGTGCAGGGCATGGTCACCCTCATGACACAGAGGGGGCTGGGCATCTTCCACTCTGTCCCCAAGGAGAACTGACCACTTCTCTTCTTTCTCTACAGCTGCACCAGCTGCTCATGCAGCGCGCACCACCCCACCCGGGACAAGCTCCCACACCCGCGGCCTCAGCAGGACCACCACCACGTGGCAGGGGTACCGGGACCAGCACCTGGGGGCTCTGCGAGCCCTGCACCGCACCATCCAGGCCTGGATGCAGGAGGACCTGCAGCTCCGCCGGGAGCAGCTTGCTCAGGACCATGCCATGTGCTCAAACCTGCAGGCCCTGCGGCAGAGCATGCTGCCCCGTGCCGGTCCTGCGCCTACTGCCCCCAGCTACTGTTCCTCCTCCCACTCCTGCCCCCTCCCACCTCTTCTCCTCAACCTCCACACCCTCCTCCTCAATCTCCACACCCCCACCTCAACCTCTGCACCTCCTCCCCATCCCCGGGACGCCGAGGCCCCACACCTGCCGTGCTGGGAGACATGTGGCCCAACGAGACCTCCACCCTTGAGCCCTGAGCTTCCTCCCCTTCTTCCCTTGCTTCCCCTTCCAGCTCCCTCCTCCCAGGTTTCCTCCCTCTCCCACCCTCTCTCCTCCCCTCTCCCGCCTCCTTTCCCCAGTCTCCCCAGAGTTTCATTCCCCCTCCCCAGTTGTGATAAATGAAGACAGTTTCTATTTTTGAAAATACACGTATTTTATTTGACATCGGGGGGGGGCTAGGGAAGAGTAAGTGGAAGGATGAGAGGGAGGAATGGGGCACAAGCCCCCAGTGGGGCAGACCGGGGAGACTGTTAGCGCTCCTCAGGGTGGAAGCTCTCCCGCAGGGCCCCCTGGATCCTGACAGCCCCTCGATGGTGCTCCCGGATGGCAGCCTGCAGACAGTGCAACCAGGCTGCTGGCAACGTGTCCACGAGACTCAGCAGAGTCCCCAAGGGCAGGTCTGGTTCCATGTTGCAGAATGCTGTGGTGTCCCGAGTGAGGGCAAGCAGAGCACTCCGAGACACAAATGTTTTGCTGTCCCTCAGCGAGGTAGACCAGCAAGCAGAGAAACCTGAGAACTGTCTGTCCAGGATGGGGGGTTGGGTCCCTTTAAGCACAGACCTCGGATAGCCTGAGGCAGCAGCCCCACACACTAAGTCCGACCCTGATGCCCTTTTGGCACTGGTTCCGGTCAGCCTTACCTTCGATTCAGGGTCCACTCAATGTGGATGCACTTTTTCGAATTAGAAAAACGCTATTTCGATTTAGTTTTTGTGTCTAGATGCGTTATTTTGAATTAGCTTATTTTGAATTAACTAATTTGAAATAAGTTAATTCGAAATAGCGCTGCAGTGTAGACATACCCTGTGTTTTTTAGAGATGATATATTAAGAAATGGGGAAAGAAAACTGCGTCTGAAATATATGCTAGAATTGGAAAGCTAACTGAAAGATGGGAATGTTGAGGACAGATGTAAAGAGGTATGTTGACTTCAATTAACTTGAAAGAGGGATGAATTTGGCCAAGAAATTTCTGGCAGATCCAGGACTATAATCCAGACCTACTGTTTCTAAGTGTGGTTCATTAATTAGAAAACCTTTTCTATCAAACCTAGATCGATTTACAGAGCACCCCTGACTCTGTCTATGCTATGACAACATAATCAAGCCCATAAGAAAACAAGAAATTCATGAAAAAGGCATAGGCAAGTAAGCATGTTAGCCTTATATGTATCATTTCCTTGCCAGGACACTTCTGTGGTTGCCTCATCTATCCGTGGTGAGAACGTCCCCTTAAACGATATTTCAGCTCCCCAAATACTTGGGTTTTCTATTTATGCGTAAAAAGTTTATCTTTTAACATTTATAGAGCTGAAGCCTTGTGCCAACGTGCTCAAGCTAATATCTTAGGGTATGTCTACACTTGCAGCTTATTTCGGAATAGGGCTGCAAATGAGCGTGAATTGAAATCAAGCCCGATTTAAATATCCTGTGCTTGATTTGCATCTTCAAATCTGCGCCATTTTTGAAATTTACAGCGAATAACTGCCCGCGTCTATCGTGGCAGTGAAAGCGGCGTTGAAATAAAGCCCTATTTGAACTACCTGTTATTCCTCCTGCAGTGAGGTTTAACAGGTAGTTCGAAATAGGGCTTTATTTCAAACGCCTGTTTCACTGCCGCGAGTAGACGCGGGCAGTTATTCCGGGCTTGTAAATTTCAAAAATGGCGCCTGGTTTGAAGATGCAAATCAAGCGCGGGATATTTAAATCCCAGGCTTGATTTGCAATTCCAAATGCCTACATTTGCAGCCCTATTCCGAAATAGGCTGCAAGTGTAGACATACCCTTACAGGTTTTAGGCCTGTAGGTTTAGTGCATTATTGTTGAATATAATGCAAAGGAGAGTGTGATGCAAAGAAGTGGACACATAAAGGCAAACTAGCTCACTGGGCTACATATCGACAAAACTCTGTAGGTAGACAAGTCCTAAAATCAAAGAAAGTCAAATACTTTGATGATGAGAGCTGTATAAATAGACATATAGCTATCAATGATGAAATTACTTGCTCTTACTTAATTATGCTTCCCACAAAGTAAACACCTCTGTTTGCAACAAGGAAAGAAAAGAATTTCTCAAAATCCTATTTATTTAAAACCGGAAGCTGTTGGTTCGTTTCTGATATATCAAAAATAAACATGCTCTAGAAAGGTCCAAACCTTGTGATGGCTGCTGAGTGTCTGTTTCCCATTAACTTCAAAGGGCGCTGAAGTCATTCAGTTTCTTGCTGACTTCCCAGCTCTTAAATGCCTAATCACAGTTTCACCAAAGTCGGTGGGAATTTGCTACTGGCTTCATGGGGAACAGAATTGGTATCTTAAGTTTCATGGAGAGATTTACAAAGTTCTTTAGATGATTTAATTTGAAGGCTTGTGACTGACTTCCCCCCACCAACTACTAGAAATTAACTACCTCCCTCAACAAAATTCCATCATATTAGATTTTGTCACTGCCTATACTAGAAGTGCACTTGAAAAGCGGAATTAATTTCCAATAATATTAAAATGTAATGCAAACTAAGTTTCTATCAGACACTGGAAAGCACTGGGTTCCTGGAAATAATGAAAATGTGAATGTTTGAGTTTTCAAATGCAAATGCTCTTTAAAAACTGTTGCTCCACAAACAATTAAGTCTGACATTGTATAATGTATTTTTGTAATAGACATGCTTAGCCCTTCCAAGTCAATAGAGTTCTGCCAGAAATGAATTTGACCTATTGCCCTGCATGGTTCCAATTTTCTAAATCTGTATTGTTTGCCAGTCTTTTCATAACATAACTTCTAACAATGCAGTGTTTCTTGCCTTAAGTCTGAAAGTTGTTTGAATAGTTTAATTCTTTTGATGACGAAAAACTTGTGCAATAGGCGACTGATCTTTTTTCTTAATGACATTTCTTTTCTTTAATGTGCTTAATTTACACATTTTCTGATGAACAGGTATTTTTATTAAGTAGAAATATTTTCAGTACTCTATAATAAAAAACTTCTTTACAGTTACTATATTGGAAATGTTGCAGGAAGTATTTTATTCAGCTGAAAGACTCCCATTGACTCCAACACATTTTTGATCAGACCCTAGTTGTGCAACTCTAGTTATGACCACTGGATCTCAGTAAGCATGGCTTGTCCTCATTGCGGCCTTCTATAGTGACCTATGCAAATACTGTGCTGCAGAACCTATTTATAAATTATATATGTGTATAGTACATGGCACCATTGAACATCTGCTCCACTCACAACATCCCTTTTGCAGGGATTCATTCATACACATTGGTGGTGGCTCATCACAGCACGAATAATTTTACCTGTTTAATAGATCATGTCAGGAATCATTCAGTGGACAAACACTTCATAAATATAGGCCCAACCTATAAAGATTATCATAGATAGGAACAGGATTCTGCCTTCTAGTTTTATCTACCATGGAAAAACAATTTCTGTTTTCAAATGATACATTATTGTAATTCAGGTTAAGAAATGTCACTTTTAACACTGTCAAAAAAACCCCCCACAATAATCAATGGAATTGAATTTTTCCCAAAAGAGACACTCCAATTTTTCTAGGTGCACATTTTAATAACATTCTGAACTTCTTTAGTATCTGCTAGCTGAGGATTTCAAAGTACTTTACAAGCAGTAAATGAGTTTCACACAAAAAAACTAATTGAAAAAGTACTGTAATGCTGTTCTATCCATTTCTGGATATGCAAACTGAAGAACAGATAGAATCAGTCATTATTCTATCAGTCATTAGGGTTCAGAAAAGGGCAACTAAAATGATTAGGGGTTTGGAATGGGTCCCATATGAAGAGAGGCTAAAGCGACTGGGACTTTTCAGTTTAGAAGAGAGGAGACTGAGGGGGGATATGATAGAGGTATATAAAATCGTGAGTGGTGTGGAGAGGGTGAATAAAGAAAAGTTATTTATTAGTTCCTATAATAGAAGAACTAGAAGACACCAAATGAAATTAATGGGTAACAGCTTTAAAACTAATACAAGAAAGTTCTTCTTCACACAGCGCATAGTCAACCTGTGGAACTTCTTGCCAGAGGAGGCTGTGAAGGCTAGGATTATAACAGAGTTTAAAGAGAAGCTAGATAATTTCATGGAGGTTAGGTCCATAAAAGGCTATTAGCCAGGGGATTGAAATGATGTCCCTGGCCTCTGTTTGTCAGAGGCTGGAGATGGATGGCAGGAGACAAATCGCCTGATCATTGTCTTTGGTCCACCCCCTCCGGGGCACCTGGCGCTGGCCACTGTCGGCAGACAGGCTACTGGGCTAGATGGACCTTTGGTCTGACCCAGTATGGCCATTCTTATGTTCTTATGTTCTTATTGTTCAAATTCACACTGTGCACGAATTGCTGTAATATATTGGGAATAACCCAGACCAGTAAGGTGCTCTCTCATCGTCTGCCTTGTAACTTTGGGGCCTTAATGCTATTCTGCTATAGCCCAGAGCCTTAATACCAGTAGCCAGCCTACAAGCATAAAGGACTCACCCAGGTCTCCACCAGCCTAGTTACCTCTTGCAGAGTGACTTTACCATGCCATCCTTCCCCAAGTCTCCCTAAATCTCTCTACTCTGAGCTCTTAGGGTACATCTACATTTGCTCCCTAGTTCGAGCTAGGGATGCAAATGTAGCCGACCGAAATTGCTAATGAAGCGGGGATTTAAATATCCCGTGCTTCATTAGCATAATCTCGCCCGCGCGCTATTCCGCTCAACAGCTGATTCGAACCAGGAAGTGCGCTCTGGGATGCGTTAGTTCGAATCAAACCCCTTGGTTCGAATTAACGTTACTCCTCATTTTTTGAGGAGTTACGTTAGTTCGAACCAAGGGATTTGCTTCGAACTAACACGTCCCGGATCGCACTTCCTGGTTCGAATCAGCTGTTGAGTGAATAGCACGCGGGCGAGATTATGCTAATGAAGCGCGGAATATTTAACTCCCCGCTTCATTCGCAATTTCGGTCGGCTACATTTGCATCCCTAGCTCGAACTAGGGAGCAAGTGTAGACGTACTCTTAGTTATCAGAGACAAATTTTTCCTCTCTGGTTCATCACCCCAAAAGGGGTGAAACCTGCCCCAGTTATCATTTCACTTTGGGGGGCACATTTAAGAACATAAGAATAGCCATATTGGTTCAGACTAAAGGTCCATCTATCCCAGAATCCTGTCTTCCTGATCAGTGCCAGATGTCCCAGGGGGAATGAACAGAACAGGTAATAATCAAGTGATCCTGTCACTCATTGCCAGCTTCTGACAGAGGATAGGGACACCACAGAGTTTGCACAGAGACTTATTAGTAAAAACAAACAAAAGCTTTATTTAACAGAGAAAAATACAGATTCAAAGATGTCATAGAAAAGGAAAAGACCCATTTCACAGAAAATAAAGATGAAGAAGCAATCTCAGGTTTTACACTTATACATTAGTTTAAAATCCCTTTTCCAACATAGGCTACCTATTGCCTTTCTTCTATTTGCAAGAGGGTAGAGCACTCCATCTAAATGCTGGTCCTCTCTTTGTGGAGATCCTTTGCTTCAAGCTGTTCTTTTAATAACATTTGAAGGGTTTTTTTTTCATTTTTGTTTTTTCTCTCTCTCAGAACATGATGATTCATGGTGAAGGAAATTCCATTATTTCTTAGTTTTTCAAGACCAGAATTTTCTTTTCTGTTACAAGTTGTTTTAATGTTTTCCCAATAACTTTACATGGACCATCACTTGTCTATTCCTGGGTTATACAATGCAAGGCGTTTGAAGCTAGTTTCATCTAGCTAGGGAGGCAACCCCTCTCTGCCTGGCTACCTACCTCCCTGTTATGAGGTGGAGGTGAATGCTGAAGCACAAATTATGACCCAAATATATCTACCCAAATATATAAATTCATTCACACAATGTGTGTACCTTTCTAATGATAACTATCAGTTTCTGAATGTCTTGTTTATTCTTTAGGGTTCAGACCTCCATTCTTCCTGGGGATGTCTGGACCCTAAGGCTATGTCTACACTATCAGGTTATTTCAAAATAATAACTCCTGAAATAACTATTTCAAAATAAGCTTATACCTTGTCACAAGCAGGAGTTGTTATTTTGAAATAACAGGCTAGGTAGTGTGGACGTTCTTGTTATTTTGAAATAAGGGGAGCTAGAATTATATCTAGGTCCATCCTTCCTAACTTCCAATCCTGAGCTTTATCCACTAGATCAAATTCCCATTAAGTACATGGAGTCAAATTCAGCAAAGTGTATGCAGGAAGAAGTAAACTACATTCCCATTGCCTGGCTAATTGTATGCCTGGGAAGTTTTCATTTCTGACATCTGCCTCTCTTCAAGGCACCATTAAATACTATTAAAGCTCCATAGATGCTTCCCCACCAGGAGTCTCCCTTAGGAGAGCCTATTTATCAGAGTATTGGAATGCACCAGCTGAGTTACAAAAAGTTCTACTGGTGGAGAAGCACTGGGAGCTGTTCAGTGACACAGAGTACTCATCTCATATGCTCACCCCATTCTATGCATGGGTTGATGCAGAGAGTTGAAGGAGTGGGAACGCAGCCACTTTCCATCACTGGGTCCCTTTGCCAATGTTTCTACCAGCAATAAAATTAACATATAAGGTTTATGAAAAATTTGGTGGTGTACTTCTGATAAATGATTTGTATGAACTAGGATAACACATACTGGGAAAGGATTTTTGTTTCCCATTTCCTTTACCAGGCAAGAGATCTTAACACTAAAATAAACTGTGCTTAGGTTAACTAAAGCCCAAGATTCAGAGTTATTTAGCTGAAATAAAGCCTATTATCATGACAGGTATAAATGACAGGTCAGTTTCTGTGGTGACCTTGAAGCCTTCTTTCGCCACCTCCATCTACGGGAATACTTCCAAGTCACCAATGAACATCAAGCTGACCGGCTAGATCCCCCCTACCAACACCAAAAGAAAAAAATTCTATGTGGACTCCCCCCAATGGTCGTAATGATAGTCTGGATTTCTATATTCAATGCTTCTGCGACCATGAACAGATTGACATTATGCCCAAACAACAACAAGCGACATATAATCTCAGTCACGCTGAACGCCATGTTATCCAGAGTCTCAATAACAATTCTGACATTATAATCAAGCCGGCTGACAAAGGGGGTGCTGTGGTCATTATGAATAAATTGGACTATGAACAGGAAGCAGCTAGACAAATCTCCAACACCACATTTTACAGAGTTCTCTCCTCTGATCCCACTTCAGAATACCAAAAGAAACTACACCATCTTCTTAAAGAACTCCCTGCCTCTACTCGGCACGCCTTCTGAACCCCAACCAGGATTATTCTATTTGCTTCCCAAAATCCATAAACCTGGAAACCCCGGACATCCCATCATTTCAAGTATTGGCACACTCAGTACTGGATTATCTAGCTATGTAGACTCCCTCCTCAAACCCTATGTTACCAACACTCCTAGCTATCTCCAAGATACCACTGACTTCCTGAGGAAATAACATCAATAACCTTCCTGATAACACCATCCTTGCCACCATGGATGTAGAAGCTCTCTACACCAATATTCCACATGAAGATGGACTACAAGCGATTAGAAATACTATCCCAGTGGTTACCACAGCAAATCTGGTAGCAGATCTATGTAACTTTGTTCTTACCCACAATTATTTCCTATTTGGAGACAACTTATACCTCCAGATTAGCGGCACAGCCATGGGTACCCGCATGGCCCCACAGTACGCTAACATCTTTATGGCTGACTTAGAACAACGTTTCCTCAACTCCTGTCCCCAATTACCCCTCCTTTACTTACACTACATCGATGACATCTTTATCATTTGGACCCATGGTCAAAAAACACTGGACAAATTCCACAGAGATTTTAATAACCTACACCCCACCATCAATCTCAGCTTAGACCATTCGACACGAGAGATCGATTTCCTGGACACCACAGTACAAAACACTGATGGCAAAATCAATACCATTCTCTACAGGAAGCCCACTGACTGCTACACTTACATGCCTCCAGCTTCCATCCAGGACACACCATACGATCCATCGTCTATAGTCAAGCCCTAAGATACAACTGTATCTGCTCCAATAACACTGACAGAGACCAAACACTTCAAGATCTCTACCAAACATTTGTAAAACTCAATTACCCACTGGGGGAAGTAAAAAAATAGATTGAAAGGGCCAGATGAATACCCAGAAACCAGCTACTTTTAGATAAGCCCAAGAAAATCAACAATAGGACACCACTTGTCATGACCTATAGCCCCCAACTCAAACCCCTCCAACACATTATCAATAACCTACAACCTATACTGGAACAGGATGCTTCACTCCGAGACTCTGGGTGACAGACCTATACTCTCCTATAGACAACCACCTAACCTCAGGAAGATTCTTACTAACAACCACAGGGCATACCACATTAAAACTAACCCTGGAACTTTCCCTTGCAACAAATCCCGTTGCCAGCTTTGTCCACATATTTACTCTGGAGACAACATCACTGGACCTAAGCATGTCAGTTATACGATCAAGGGCTCATATTCCTGTACGTCCAGCAATGTGATATATGTCATCATGTGCCAGCAATGTCCCTCTGCAATGTATATTGGACAAACTGGTCAGTCACTTCACCAGAGAATCAATGCTCACAAATCAGACATCAGATATCTCCACACAGAGAAACCTGTCAGCCAACGTTTTAATGAAATTGGCCATTCCCTTAAAGACCTGACAACGTGTCTATTACTTATCTTTCTACAAAGACACTTTAACACCAGATTACAGAGGGAGACTTCAGAACTTTTATTTATGCTAAAATTCGACACATTGCGAATGGGCCATTATATATAGGTGATAATTACCTTACACATTACAAAGACAGCCTCTCCACCTTTTGATATTTGTAGTAACTCCAGATTAGCCACTTAATTGACTCTTAAAATAAGCAATTTCCTCCTTCCTTGTCTCTTCCTTGTCCCCTCACCCCCACCTTCTGTTCTATGTAGCTGATTCGTTAGTGTGTAATTTGTTTACTTTTTTCATTGTATCCCTCTGTTATATAATGGTCATGACAATTCACTTTCAGAATATGATCTGAAGAAGTGGGTCTGTCCCATTAAAATCTCATCACCTAATAAACCATCTTGTTAGTCTTTAAAGAGCTACATAACTGCTTTTTTTGAGTTGCCAATCTGTAGCCTCAAAAAATCAGGAAAATGGAAAGAAAGAAAGAAAGAAAGAAAGAAAGAAAGAAAGAAAGAAAGAAAGAAAGAAAGAAAGAAAGAAAGAAAGAACCTTGTACCATTTAGCCCAATCCTGCAATTATTTTCACAGATGTATGATTTTACTCTGCATGTAACCTCGTTGAATTCACATGAGTATGTCTGAGCACACGTCTATATGTTTGTAGTGTTGTTTGTGAATTCAAATTATTAAAAATATTTAAATTCCACCACTTCAGATGAGGCTTTCCTTTTGATTGTCTCTATCAATTATACTATACATAATGATACTAAACACCAATTTATAGAAGAATAAGAAAAAAGCTTTCTTTCTGTTTGTTTTTTGTTCTCTTTTTGCTTTTTACTAATAAGTACAATGGGTCATAGGTCCTATGAAAGCTTTTCTTTTCTTTTGTCCAGAATGGTTATAATCCTGCTCCTGCAAACACGATTTTAACTTTACTTACCTCAGTATTCTCCCTGACTTCAATTCAGCAAAAGATTGCTAATGGGAGTAATTCCAACAAGACTACAAATATGAGTGAAGATAAATGTGCATAAACGTGCAGGATCAAGACCCAAAGATGTTTTTATTTGCCACTTTATATTATTACCGCTTGAAGGACACAGCTTGCTTCAGTATGTTCCTTATTAAGAGCATTAGGAAAATTCCCTGGAACAGAATGTGGAATGTATTAATTTACTGAAATCAAAGTATTCATTCTTTTGCAATGAAATACAAAGTTTTAAAAGCACCTAGCTTTTTAAAAAGAAATCTTTGAGAAGGAACTTTTGCCTTTAGTGATATTTGTAGTACATGCTGAAATAAAACACATACCAGTAGGCTCTTATTGTGCTGATGAGCCTTCTGCAATAAACAATGGCATACTCGCTGCCATAAATGAAAGTCAGTATTATTCTGAGGGCTACAATATATGAGACATAATAATTTGATTTGAAACACTTCATAATTCCGTTAGTTAGTGACATTCATCATTAGATTTCACTAATTATGACAAGGTTGACATTCCCGTGACCAGTTTTTTGATTGCTTACTTTTCTGATCCCTTACAGTTGCCAGATAAGGATGAAAGGCAGTAGAAAACATGTTATTTGAGACAATCCATTTGTATGGTATTGAAAATAAAAATGATTTTCAGCTAGAGCTGAAGGTAGGAAGAAAAATGGAGGGCAAGTATCTTAAAATAAGTTGGAAGGGGTCTTATTGCTGTTTATTTCATTAGTTGTGGCTAAATAATTACCAAACCCACGAGCTCAGTGAAGAGAGAGCCTTGATAGACACGGCAAGATTCATCCAAGCAGAAACATTCAGTCAAGTTATTCCACTTGACACTTCTGGAGCTTTTAGACTCTGGGATATGCAATGAGCTCCACCCACTCTAAATTTTCATAACAGATAATCAGTAACACAGACATAGTCAGTAGAAGTTGAGTATTTGGAGGGGAGTTGGCATTAGGCAAACCAGGCCTTGTCTATACAGCTGTTCTACAGTGGGAAATAGCTCTGATTAGCCATCGGGTGGCTAGAAAAGGGAGAAACTGCACTTGTGCTGATTGTTAAATATAGTCTAGTTAGCTCAGTTGATGCAAACCACAGCTTTCCCTAAACCAAAGAGTCAGGACTTATGCAGCATAGACCGTGGTATCAAAGGCCAGTGCAGGCTGTGGCTCTACTATATTTCAGCCTGAGTCCCTGCCTTCCCTTCTATCCTAAAGCAGGAAGGGGCTCAGCTCCAGCAGGTGACCTGGAGCTCAGATCTGCTGGCCAGGGTAGCTCAGGGTGGCACTTGGGTCAACCAGGACTTCAGGCCAGCCTAGGAGGAGGTTGGGGAAGTGTCTCGGCCCAGCAGTGGGGCCAGCCCAGAGCCAGGGGAACAAGCAGTTCAGCCTGGCACTGCAGAGGCCAGCAGCTCAGCCCCATGCAGGGGGTGGTCTAGCACTGGGGTGTATGGTCCCACGCTGGGGTTAGCCTGGCTCTGGAGGAGTCATCTGATTGGCTGGGGTGGGCAGGTCTGGGATCTTCCAGTCAAAGGCGAGTAGGAGGACAGCTCAGGACCCCTCCAGACACAGTGGGTGGGGCCTGGGTTAGGGTCAATGGATTAGTTTCCCCAAAATGTGTGGGGTCACCCATAACCCATGTTGTACAGGTGCATTGACTGCCATACTGGGATGTTTTCAAGAGTACACAATGCCTGAAATGGAGGTGTGTGATTTTGGGAGGTAAAGAAGAATTTGAAGCTGAATTCAGGTTCTCCTGAGACTTCTAGTCATTTCATCTGTATTTAGATACCAGGATACCAATACATTAACCAATCTTACCTTACTACATGGTAACAAACAGTACAAGCCAATTGCACCATAAATTAATAATATTATAGTTACATAAGGCATTGGCCAGATCCCACCGTAATCTGTATAAATACAGTAAATAGTAACAAATCAGCTACTAATGAGAGAGTGAAGAAAATTCACTCTAGTGCTTATCTTTTCCAGAATCAAATTCTACCTATCCATGCCCCATAAACTCATCTAAGGTTATGCCAAGATTTTCAGGGATGGAAAACTTCCTCCAGTCTCATGCCAGTTAGCTTGGCTGTCCCATGTGCACACAAAATATCAGTACAAATTATTTAAGCAGGAGTGCATGCAAGCCAGATTTAGCCCTGGTTTCATGAAAAAATATCTTAACTCTGATGAATAGGACATACTTTTATCTTTCTATCTGTTTAGGTTCTTAAATTGTACTTGTTTCTGTAGTATCTGCTAATAGCTGATCTTGGTGATATTCTAGATCTGGCAATTCATAATTCAGCCTCAGTTGCACTGATATTGTTGGTGCTATTCTCATCTCTTGTTCCAACTAGTCCTATCATTTTCTCAGAGTACTGGATAAGTCACAGGAGTAGTACTGGATAAGTGACAGGCTCAGCATCAGTTATTTTTATACAAGACAGTAAGAGAGAGCAGTATGTAAAGAATATACACTTGCATACAATGAGTAATTGGGAGATGGTACTGATATTCATGAAATGGAAAGTTTACTACATTTATAGTCAGGATAATCATATGCTTCTTCCTGAACCTGGCAACTCTGTAAGCATAAGGTAGAGTGCATGTATCCTTTCCAAGCTCTCATTATACGTGAACATCAAATGAGACAATTTTTGATTTCTAGGCCAGTACTTTATCAAAAAAACCTTTTATATTGCACTGAAGGTGGTAGTAACAATGAAATAGCCTTTTTTGTGTATTAACATTGTTTGTTTGTTTGTTTAAATGCTTTCTTGTAACTGATTTGAATATTGTTTTCAGCTTTGGAAAAAGATCTTCTTAAAGAACCATCCACGAATGTGTGTCTGTGCATATATATAGTTGTGGCTGGGAATTTAATCTGTCAGCACATAAATATAATCATATCATGATCACTTGCACCTAAGCAACCCCTAATTTTCTCTGATCAGTTCTTCTTTGGCTGTTAAGATATAGTCTAATACAGAATCCCCCCCAATGGTTCCTAGGGTGTTGAAATAAATATAAATGTATAAGGAACTTTAAAGGAATCTTTGCTCTTGTATGCATGCATGTTGATGCAGCATTCCAGAATTTAGCTGATTTATGTTTCTTACTCTGTACAACGTCAGCATATGTAAATAATAGGTGAGACAGAATGTCGTAAGAAATTGCTAAATTCAGATACCCCTCAAGATAAGCTAACAAGGGAAAGACCAAGGCCACAAAATCAGACCAATAAAATAAAACCAGCCAGTGGAATTAATGGCAGAGAATAATTATGAAAGCAGACAGAAGGTTTAGTAAGGTAAAATGTATTAGTTGTGATTTATGCATAAAAATATTTTAGCTGGCGGTTTAGGTATACAGTTAAGGTAATGGAATCTGTGAAAATTAGAGAAGAGGCTATAAAATATAGCAATATATAGCAATAAGAGCATGAAATAGAATAGGGGATGAACATAGCAGAGAGTGGAGATTTACAAAAAGTGGCCCTCTCCCTAAGAGAAGTAACTTGAGCAACTATTTTTCTTGCCTTATCTGTTTCTGTAAGGCTAAATTTCCCATAACACATACAATCATGTGAATCCCAGGCCTGGCTAATTTTCCCACAATGAAAACAAAGTTATGTGGCTCTCATGGTGATTCACACAGCTATATTAGAAGTAAATCAGTGCATTGGTTTAAGGCAGGTGTAAGCTTCAAGGAGAGCACAGAGGAGAATCAAGGATGGACTATAAGGCAATATACCATAGGGGAAAGTAGTTTAATGTATTTCAAATTAAATATTTCAGGTGAGTTAAAAGTCAGAATATTCTGATGTGGGGTGAACTGTTCTGAAATGGAATATTTCATTTTAATTTTCTTGATGAAAATAATAAACATTTTGTGAAAAACATAAAAAAAAATAGAAAAAAAAAGATTTTTGTGGAAACTGAACTTTCTGTTGGAAAACTCCTGATCAACAAATTAAGATCTCATCTACTTTCCTTATGTGATGATAAGGATGTGAGTTAAGGGCAAACTTTTCATTTCCTACTTCTTGTTAACTTGTGCCTCAAAGGTGGTTTTATTCAGAATAGTTTTGTATTTAATAATATATAATCTGATGCCCTGCAATAGCAGCTCCCATTGTTTGACGGTTGTACAAGTGGTAGTTATGTGCAAACAGCAGATAATAACATTGGATAAAATAGGGAGGTAGTATTTTCTTGCTCTGAATCTTTAATGTTGCTCCTTTTTTTGGAAAAAAATCAACTAAACATTTCATCTGTTTATCTAGTATATAAGAACAAGTTAGGAACAGATTGTTTCATACGATAAAACTACCTGGAGCACCTGCCATCATGGTAAGTAACTGGCATTCCAGCTAACGTAGCTCAATGCCACATCCTACAATCTATTCGTTTGACTGCCAATTCAGAAAAAAAAAAAAACCCTCATGTTCTTAAATCCATCCCTAGCTAGAATTATACATAAGCAAATCTTAAGGGTGACCATTTGACCATTAATAGTGATATCCTGAATTCGAACTTTGGTTGGTATTCTACAAAAGATGCTAGTGCTTTCAGGGTCTGATCAGAAGACCATTTATTCCAGAGAGCCCTTTCATTGACTCCCTTGGGCTTTGAATTACTCCGTTCGAAAAGGTTTCAGTCAGAAGTTAGAATTACAGTAATTGAACCTGTTACTGGAATTTTTGAACTCAACTGCCTAGATTTCTGTTCCGATATTAAAGGTTGTGGCCTGCCCTGTGAATTCTCCAGGGAAAAGTTGCTAACCAAAGACTAGCTAGCTTTCCTCCTGAAAGATGTCTGATCAAGAATAGACAGCAAACAATACGTTCTTTGAAATCAAAAATAGTATTTATTTAGAAGTGAGGTTACAGTGAAGGAGGAGAGATAGAGGTAACATACAAATAAAACAGTAAATATTACAGTTACAGTTTAAAAGAGAGAAACCTAGTAAATAAAGACTCAACACTGCATGCACAACTCTACCTAGTGCTATAACACAACAATTTCACAACATAATTATTTACTTATTACTCTATAACAATATCTATTACATATACCAATGGAATAACTAACTAGCATATAAAATATCTGTTACATTTACCAATATAGCAATTAAACACATCAATATAACATTTACTAAATACCTAAAATCTAGACTTTAGCACATGCCAGCCTAACAAGTACTAAATGGGTAGGGAGTTCTCACTCAAACTGCAAGCATCCAGCTTTACTGACACTTGAAACCCATATGCTTCAGAATGTTAAATGAAAAGGACCTCAACTTACAGAGACTGAAACCAGAACCATTTATGGACCTTCTGCTCTGTCATAACGTGAAAGGAAAAGATCTCACTTGGGTGCTAGCATCTAGCAGCTGCCAGCTGAGGTTCCAGATGGCACTGAAGCAGTTGCTCAGGTCAGACATACAGAAGCCTTCTGGGTCCTGCTGCTGGGCTGCTGTAGAGGCCGCCTGTTGACTGGGTACCAGGAGCAGCTGTTGCCTAGGCAACCCTGAAGCCTTGGGATGAACTGCTGCAGCTGCTACTATTACAGTGGCAGATCTTCAGACATCTCTTTCCTAGCAGGATTTCCAAGCAGCTTCTCAAGTGGATTTTCTTGCAATGGTATCCTCTCCAGCTTCTCTGCAGTTCTCCTACAGCTTGTCCCCTACAGAGCTTTAGCCTGCCAGCTGTAGCTCCTATATACTCTTCAAGCTCATTACATAATTTATTACAGCCAATCAGTTTGCAGCTAAGTGTCATACATAATTTATTACAGCCTATCAGTTTGCAGCTGAATCACGACATCACCAGGTCACAGGGATCATGTGTACCTTCCCATATGACCAAGACCCAATCATTTCTAAGGGCTCATTGCATTCCTATCATGTTTTCCACCTGACCTTTAGCTGAATCCTAGGTATTTCCTTCTTGGAAGTCCCACTGGTTTCTATGGGTTACAGCGTATATCTGGGATTTGCTGAGTCTTTCTCCACAGGAAGTAGAATTTGCCATTGCATCACAAGGCATAGACAGGCCTGGCCAAAGACCTTGCAGAGCTCAAGGTGGCATGCTGACAGCAGCTGCACCATGTGGCTGGGTGACTCCCAGCTAGGGCAGCAAGCAAGCAGCCAGGCGGGCAGACACTGGGCAGTGCAGAGCCCTGAAGGCATGGGGCTCAAGGCAACTGCCTTGTTCATCTTGCCATAAGGCCAGGCCTAGGCATTGAAGTATTACATCACATGCAATAGACTCCTATGAACCTGAGAGATGGAGTATCCCCCACTCTATCTTGCGAACAGGAACAGCTAACAGGGAGTTTGGAGAGGGAGTTCTCCAGGTAAAAGAGGAGTAAAAACGGGACCCTTGTGGTAAGTGGCTGTCTGGAGTGTGTGTTTGTGTGTGGGGGGGAGTTATTTGCTGTGTGCTGAGCTTGTGTTTGTCTGTTTGGTTGGTTTGTTTGTTTGTTTGAAGGAGCTTCTGAAAGGTTTGAAATCTAGAAGCCTCTGTTAATTGGCTGAGCCTCAGTCAGGGGGAAGGGCTACCAGAGCTATATAAGCCTGTGACTCAGCAACCAGGGAGCTTGCGAACAGGAACAGCTAACAGGGAGTTTGGAGAGGGAGTTTAAAGGGCACTAGTGACTTCTGACCTTCTTTAAAACATAACTCTTATAATAATCTATATTCCAGAGGTTTAAAAAGAATCCCAGTTTATACTTAAACTTATTCATTAGAAAAATGGAGACAGAAGCCCAGCAGCAGAGTGGGGCTATCCTGTTTATTGCATCGAGTGTAACATGTATGATTACCTGCCCTGTGGGCGGGTGGCGTATGTGTGCACCCGTTGCAGGAGCTCCTGACCCTCAGAGACCGAGTTCGGGCTTTGGAGGCCAGGGTGGCTGAACTGGAGGAGCTAAGGGAGGTAGAGAGATATGTTGATGAGACTTTCCGGGACACTGTAGTACTGTCTCACCTCCAGTCTGAGAGCCCCAGAGCTCTTAAGGAGGATGAAAGTCTCAAGGGAACAGAGCACTCAATGGGAGCAGAGGGAAACCATCCCGTAGTTGGGACCCTCCTTCCAGAGGATGTTGCGGTATCCTCTCGCACTGAGGATGCCTCTGAGGGGGAAGGAATGCCAGTTAGGAAGAGGCAGGTGTTAGTAGTGGGTGATTCGATCGTTAAAAACATAGATAGTTGGGTTTGTGATGACCGGGAGAACCGTATGGTCACTTGCCTGCCTGGTGCGAAGGTTGCGGATCTCTCGAGGCATCTAGATAGACCTATGTGTAGTGCTGGGGAGGAGCCAGTGGTCGTGGTACATGTAGGTACCAATGACGTAGGGAAGGGTAGGAGAGATGTCCTGGAGGCCAAATTTAGGCTGCTAGGAAAGAGACTGAAATCCAGGACCTCTATGGTGGCATTCTCGGAAATGCTTCCAGTTCCACGCGCAGGGCCAAGTAGGCAGGCAGAGCTTGAGTCTCAATGCGTGGATGAGGCGATGGTGTAGGGAAGAGGGGTTTGGATTTATTAGGAACTGGGGACACTTTTGGGAGAGAGGAGCCTATACAGGAAGGATGAGCTCCACCTAAACCAGGGTGGAACCAGACTGCTGGCACTAAACATTAAAAAGGCCGTGAGCAGTTTTTAAACTAAGAGATGGGGAAAGCCGATTGGTGCGGAGATGCACGTAAATCGGAGGAGACTTCTCTTAGAGGAGAATCCATTGATAGAGATTCTCTAAGCTGTAGTCAGAAAGAGAGGAGGAGAGAGGGCAAACCATGGGCCAGAGCAGACAAACAACCGCGTACAAAGGAATCCAATGCATCAGGAAGGGCAGACAAATAAGCTTTGGCAAATTTTTAAAGTGCTTCTACACAAATGCTAGAGTCTGACTAATAAGATGGGTGAACTAGAGTACCTAGTATTAAATGAGGAGATTGACATAATAGGCATCACTGAAACCTGGTGGAATGAGGAAAATCTGTGGACACAATCATACCGGGATATAAAATATATCGAAAGGATAGAGCAGGCCGGGTGGGTGGCAGAGTGGCACTGTATGTGAAAGATAATGTAGAATCAAATGAAATAAAAATATTAAGTGAATCAACATGTTCAATAGAATCGCTATGGATAGTAATTCCATGCTCCAATAATAAGAAATTAGCAGTAGGGATATATTACCGACCACCTGACCAGGACAGCGATACTGACATTGAAATGCTGAGGGAGATTAGAGAGGCTACCAAAATAAAGAACTCTATAATAATGGGGGATTTTAATTATTCCCATATTGACTGGATACATGTCACCTCAGGAAGAGAAGCGGAGATAAAATTTCTCAATGGCTTAAATGACTGCTTCTTGGAGCAGCTAGTGCAGGAACCCACAAGGGGAGAGACAATTCTTGATTTAGTCCTGAGTGGAGCGCAGGATCAGGTCCAGGAAATAACCGTTACAGGACCGCTTGGGAATAGTGACCATAATATAATAACATTCAACATTCCTGTGGTGGGAAGAACACCTCAGCAGTCCAGCACCCTGGCATTTAATTTCAAAAAGGGGAATTACACAAAAATGAGGAGGTTAGTTAAACAGAAATTAAAATCTGCAAGCTGCATGGAAACTTTTTAAAGACACCATAATAGAGGCCCAACTTAAATGTATACCCCAAATTAAAAAACATAGCAAGAGACCTAAAAAGAGTCACGTGGCTTAACCACCATGTAAAAGAAGCAGTGAGGACAAAAGGCATCTTTTAAGAAGTGGAAGTCAATCCTAGTGAGATAAATAGAAAGGAACATAAACACTGTCAAATCAAGTGTAAAAATATAATAGGAAAAGCAAAAAAAGATTTTGAGGAACAACTAGCCAAAAACTCAAAAAGAAATAACAAAATGTTTTTTAAGTACATTAGAAGCAGGAAACCTGCTAAAAAACCTGTGGGTCCCCTAGACGATCGAACTATAAAAGGCGCAATCAAGGACGATACAGCCATTGCGGAGAAACTAAATGATTTCTTTGCTTCAGTCTTCACGGCTGAGGACGTTGGGAGATTCCCAAATCTGCACCGTCCTTTGTGGGTGATGAATCTGAGGAACTGTCCCGGATTGAAGTGTCATTAGAGGAGGTTTTGGAACAAATAGAAAAACTTAATGTTAACAAATCTCCGGGACCGGATGGCATTCATCCAAGGGTTCTAAAAGAACTCAAATGGGAAATTGCTGAACTATTATCTGTGGTTTGTAACCTATCCCTTAAATCGGCTTCCGTACCAAATGACTGGAAGGTAGCCAACGTGACACCAATATTTAAAAAGGGCTTTAGAGGTGATCCGGGCAATTACAGACCGGTAAGTCTAACTTCAGTACCGGGCAAATTAGTCAAAACAATAGTAAAGAATAAAATTGTGAAGCATGTAGTAGAACATAATTTGTTGGACAAAAGTCAACATGGTTTCTGTAAAGAGAAATCCTGTCTTACTAATCTATTAGAGTTCTTTGAAGGGGTTAACAAACATGCGGACAAGGGGGATCCAGTAGATATAGTATACTTAGATTTTCAGAAAGCCTTTGACAAGGTGTAGCCAGACATGAACCCCATCTTGTTTCCCCCCCCCAAAGAGCAAGAGAAAGGCAGTCAGCCTTTGATGCCCTGGGAACGCAGGTGTGCTGCCTGTCCCTGACTCTACCATAAACAGAAACCAGACAGTAAATGGGCTGGCTGGCGACCGGGGCCTCCCGTCGCCCTGATGGCTAGTACCAGTAATTGACACGCCTGCACTGTCCCAGGAGAGGAATCTTCGCCCATCACATACTAGAAGTGCCCATTGTCTGCATTTTCCCAGGTGTGAATTATGCTTTGCACCCTCGTGGGAAACTTGGCATTCAAAGCCATTTTTCCTAATTGGCCACTTGAGACCAGGAAGAAGCCTACGTGACCCAAGGGGTATAAAGAGGGTTTAGTAGCCCACCCCATTTGAGCTCAATCATCTATACCTGCTGGCAGGTATTGATTGTCTCCCGAGGTCTGTGGGGCGCCCAACCTCGCCCTACTTCTTCCCGAGGGATTGAGAGAAAGACGCTGGCCACGCCAAGTCTGGAACGCAGGGGTGAGAATATATACCTGCTATGTGTCTATTTTGCATGCATTTAATAAGAGCTCAGAGAACCAAAAGGGTTTCATGGTACCTGTAAGTGACTTTTGTTTTAAGTGTAATTTCTGTCCTGTCCTTTTGTAGTGGCTGTGTTATCTGTAACACAGCAGTAGCATTAACAGCTAAGTTTACCCTGTAACAATAAAATAGTAACTGTTTAAGCTTTAACCTGACTCCTTCAGTTGCTGTAACAGAACCAAGCACAATTTAAAAGAACTCCAGCCGGTCATAAGGGACAGATCCGTTGGGCGCCGTCAACCTCTTCCAGGTTGCCCGCTGCTAAGGACCCCGGTCCTGGCAGTTGAAGTCTCGGGTGTATAATACACACACACACACCACTCACTGCCCTGACCATCGGCTGACACAAGGTCCCTCACCAAAGGCTCTTGTGTAAATTACATGGCCATGGGCTAAGAGGGAAGGTCCTTTCTTGGATTGAGAACTGGTTAAAAGACAGGAAACAAAGGGTAGGAATAAATGGTAAATTTTCAGAATGGAGAGGGGTAACTAGTGGTGTCCCCCAAGGGTCAGTCCTAGGACCAATCCTGTTCAACTTATTCATAAATGATCTGGAGAAAGGGGTAAGCAGTGAGGTGGGAAAGTTTGCAGATGATACCAATCTGTTTAGGATTGTCAAGACAGAAGCAGACTGTGAAGGACTCCAAGAAGATTTCACCAAACTGAGTGATTGGGCAACAAAATGGCAAATGAAATTTAATGTGGATAAGTGTAAAGTAATGCACATCGGGAAAAATAACCCCAACTATACGTACAGTATGATGGGGGCTAATTTAGCTACGACAAATCAGGAAAGAGATCTTGGAGTTATCGTGGACAGTTCTCTGAAAACTTCCACACAGTGTGCAGCGGCAGTCAAAAGGCAAATAGGATGCTAGGAATTATTAAGAAAGGGATAGAAAATAAGACCCAGAATATCTTACTGCCCCTGTATAAAACTATGGTACGCCCACATCTTGAATACTGTGTACAGATGTGGTCTCCTCACCTCAAAAAGATATTTTGGCCTTGGAAAGGGTTCAGAAAAGGGCAACTAAAATGATTAGAGGTTTGGAACGGGTCCCATATGAGGAGAGGTTAAGCGACTGGGACTTTTCCGTTTAGAAAAGAGGAGACTGAGGGGATATGATAGAGGTATATAAAATCATGAGTGGTGTGAGAGGCGGATAAAGAAAAGTTATTTATTAGTTCCTAAATAGAAGAACTAGAGGACACCAAATGAAATTAATGGGTAGCAGGTTTAAAACTAATAAAAGAAAGTTCTTCTTCACACAGCGTGTAGTCAGCCTGTGGAACTCCTTGCCAGAGGAGGCTGTGAAGGCTAGGACTGTAATAGAGTTTAAAGAGAAGCTAGATAATTTCATGGAGGTTAGGTCCATAAAAGGCTATTAGCCAGGGGATAAAATGGTGTCCTTGGCCTCTGTTTGTCAGAGGCTGGAGATGGATGGCAGGAGACAAATCGCTTGATCATTGTCTTCGGTCCACCCTCTCTGGGGCACCTGGTGCTGGCCACTGTCGGCAGACAGGATACTGGGCTAGATGGACCTTTGGTCTGACCCAGTACGGCCGTTCTTATGTTCTTATGTTCTTATGTTCTATCACATAACTCTGAGGGCCACCATTACGATCTTCTCTAATTTAAACTTATTAATTTGTATTAAACTAAGTCCTTATATTTAAAATTAAGCACTGTTTTAAACATGTCAAAGAGACCTGACACTATTGCTGCCTTCTTATGTTCAATTAAGTATTTTACAATTTCGGCAAAATTTTAACCTGATCTGGGTTTTTTCTGAAGATTTCCAATTGACAGTTCAGTGATTGTAATTGTTTAGGCAATTGAGGAAGATATCTTTCATCACAAAGCAAGATAAATCTGTGAGACAGCCTTAAATGGAAGGGAAAATATTTTTTAGCCATTTAATAGAATGAGTTTAAACCTGTAACACCCTAGTTTGATATGTCTTGAAAAATGCTTGTAAAAATGGGGGGGGGGATAGTTTCTTTGTTAGAGTTTCAGCTTATCTGTTTAGATAATTATACAGCTCTCATATAAGCCCCTATGATGTTTTACACCAAAGAGATATAAGGAAACCATGTAGTGTAGCCAGTTGTTTATGTTTAGGGGAAATCTCCATAAGTTGCACCTTGGGGAAAGATTTTTATATATATAAAAGGACCTTTACTCTAGTTTGGCAATGCAAAAATGACTTCAAGGGTGCAGAAATTGTCTTCTTACATTTCTTCTAATAGTCATTTGAATTGGAAAACAAAATTCAACGCAGCCACATTTGTGAACCTTTCATATTTGCTTTTCACACACTTCTAAATAGCTAACCTTTAAGTTTGAATGCCTAAATATTCACAAAAATGACCCAATGCAGCAAACAGAAGAAATATCATGAGTCCTATATCACTAAACAAAAGGTGCACACTTTAAAAGTTCTGATATCAGATATTAACAATGCACTCTTTATACGGAAAAAAAGAGATTGCAAATGTCTAGTAACAAGTACATTGAATAACTTAGTAACCACCCTGATCATTCTGCAAACAGAAACTGGCAAATTGGATTAATAAATTATTTTGTGTGAGTTGTTTGCTCAACTCACAAGGATGAACTGTGAATGTGGAATTCTACAGCTGCCAAAAATGGAAATAGACTGAAGAGGCTTTGCCATCATTTTCACAGTGATTTGCTCTTTTTTTTTTCCTTTTAATTAAATCATCTTATCCATACTTTTGATAAAATATTCTTTTGAGAAAGATTTTGATACCTAGCCAGATGCAGCCTATTTAACAATCTTCACTGATAATAGTAGCACCAACCATTTAGTTACTTAGCAACACAGATTTATGTTCTTACAAATCATTCTGGAGCACTTTTAGCTGCTTGTGAGACACATAGAACAGTGAAAAAAGTAAATGATCTTTAAATATTTTTGACTATTATTCACTACCGCAAGAGGATTAACATTTGTTAATAAATTTAATGGATTAAACATCCATCCATAAAATTATCCATTCATTTCAAAATTTCATTAATTCAAGCAGCCTCTATAACAATTCACTAGTGCTGTGCAGTTGTATGTTCAATATCCTTTTCTTTCTGCTTCAAAATATGAAAGGGTTCAATGCAGCCTTTACAGCAGGGATGTACAATAAGTGACCCGTGGGCCGGATGCTGAAGCATAGTATATCAGGTTTATAGCTGCCCATTCTTTTGTTAGCTGGACAATTTTATCAGGCTCCTACAGTGCCCCAACCATCCATACCAGAAACTAATTTTGGTAACAAATTTAGGAGAGCATGATTCCATCAGCAGAGAAGCTTTCTTGAGGATTTGACCATTTCATATCATCATCCCTCTTCTAGGTGTATTTGAATTGAAAATTGAGTTGGATTGAGTTTGTTGAACTGAGGAGTAATGTAGGTTTCTGAATTGCAGATAGACTGAACACACGGTGTCACAATGCTGATTAGGTCCAGAATTAAAACTCAGCATACTGATGTTTATTCAGCCATGGTCTAAATTGGCCATTTTGGATCAGAATTTTAATTTAATTCACATTATCTTGCTTTGGAAAGAAATACACACATCTCTAACCACCTCCTGAGCTTATCTTGAGCTTCCAGCCAGCTAATCTCTTTCTCAAAAAAATGCCACTTTAATAGGAGGGATTGTTGGCCATATCAAGTCAATATCTACCTTCAAATCCACTGATGACTTCTGACAGGACTGCTTTTAGAACTTCACAACTTGTTGAGCTCTTCTTGGGGTCCAGTGGACAGCTCTTGCCAATAGCTTTTCTGGAAAGCTGCAAAGTGAGGCCCACATTTGAATACAATGGGTGCCTCCAGTAATAATAACTAGCCTTTTCCCTCTACCAGTTACATGCATGGGTCAGCATGAAGCTTCCCAATGTGCAGTGCCACAGTTTATGTATCAACTGGTGTTATACTTGAAAGAATTTCACAGGATCTTTTTCAGGGGGATAAGGCAAAACACCACATTTATTGACAATGTAACATTAATCTGTTATATGAATATTCACACACACACACACACACACACACGCACGCACAGTCTTGTCATTGCTTAAAGTTACCTGTTTGTTGCTAACTCACTGGCCAGACCTGGCCAGGTGAGTTAAATGAAAGCGGGGAGGAGTGGGGGCTTCGCTTCATCCAGACTGACACTCCAATCTTCACAAGATGAGACCTGGAGATTCATGCAAGACAGCCCATCTTTTAGAGGACTTTTCTCCCATTCAGGTCTATATATTTTGCTGTGTCAGCTCTTAATCAGTCACCATCAGTTCTGTTTAACATCTGTTTGCCCGGAAGTCATTTTTCTTTGTCATCTGACATCAGTTTGTTAGTGCCTTCTTCCCAGTGTTTATCTGTAAAAGGGTTCTTGGTCTTATCTCCAACGCCATCTATATGTCCTACCTTATATTGGTCCCAACTGATGGTACCTTGGTACCCCTGAGTCTTCCAGCTTCTTCTCACCCTTCTTTGACTATCTGGACTCTGAAACTGCTTAGCGTACAAGTTATTATCTTTCTCCAAAGTCACATTACAAACTCATTCACTCCCTCTCTCCAGGAACTACATAATTGTTTCACATAGTAAAAAGGATACAGATGCCTTAGTAAGGTATCAATCTACTTCTAATACAAAGCTTTTATTAGTACAAACTTTTACTCATTGATCATATTTTCTTTATAACACAATCTATATTCTAATTACTCCTAAGAGCAACACTATGATCATGCTGAATCACAAGGATCCTTCTGATCTCTTTCTACTTTAACATCAGATGCAGACACAAAGGCTACGTCTAGACTGGCGCGCTTTTGCGCCAGAGCTATGCAAATGAGGCTCAGCGTTGGAATATCGCCGAGCCTCATTTGTATAGCTAATGAACCGCCATTTTCGCGGAAGAGGCTCTTGCGCAAGACGGGGCTGTCTACACTGCCCCTTCTTGCAAGAAAAACCCTTTGCGCAAAGCCGTTATGCCTATTATTTTCAGGCATACGGCTTTGCTGCAAAGGGTTTTTCTTGCACAAGAAGGGCAGTGTAGACAGCCCTGCTTGCGCAAAAGCCTCTTCCACGAAAATGGCGGTTCATTAGCTATGCAAATGAGGCTCGGCGATATTCCAACGCTGAGCCTCATTTGCATAGCTCTGGCGCAAAAGCGCGCCAGTCCAGACGTAGCCAAACAGTCTGCTTGATGCATCTTTATTAGGGGCCTAGAAGACTGTTCCACCCTACTAACTAGAGAAGGACAGCCAGAAGAGTTATAGTTGTTTAACATTTATTCCCATACTACCCATTAAGCACACTGCATAAAACATTATAAAACTCTGTTGTCTGGTACAGAGAAACTACAAATCTGTACCACTCCAGATTATCTATTTGTGTAGTAAAGCAGTGAGAAAATGGAAAAATAAGTGGGCAAGGCTTGGACAGCAATTACAGTTTGCTTCTGAAAATCACCTTCCAGGTCTGAATGTCCCTGAACTCAAGGAGTGTTTGAATCCAAGATTCTTCTTTAGGCCTTCTTCTGTCTTTTATATGTGCATGTATTGTTGATCCATCTTATATTTGATATTATTTAAAAATAGTAAAGTTTTTTAAATGTCCTTCCCATTATAAATTATACTTACTATAAATAAAATTGCAGAGATCTTGTAAAGTTTTCTTTAAACATATCTCAGGATAATTAAATAAGGATCAAATGAATTAATAATAATGACTCATGTTTTGTAGGGTTGGTTATAAAGTTAATCCTAAACTTTTATTACTTAATCATCTATTTTTTGCTTTCACATAATTTAAGGCTATATAAAAATGACAGCTGAACTAAGTTGCTTTTATCTAGATTTATGAAGCTGGGAGGTTGTATGGACACTCTATAATTCATTCTACAGAAGCTGGGAGTAGGACTGTGTAAATAGGCGTGTGGAATGGAGCAGATATGACCACAGATCTTTGAACTGCATGGATGTAGTTGCTACTACAGTGGAATGAATAGCCTGGACTGGGCACAGAAGATTGCATTCCCACCCAAACTGGCCCTCCCATACAAACCCTACATACCTATTGTTTAATTTTAATCACCAAGGCAACGGCTACTTTTCAAATAAAAACATGCAGAATCAAGTCTCAGAGCTAGATCAATTAGCTTAGACTCAGGGTTTGGACTGCAGGGCTAAAAATAGCATTGTAGACATTCCCATTTGGGTTGAAGCACAGGCTCTGAGGCCCTCCCCCAACAGAACATTTCAAAGCCCAGGCCCTGCCCAAGTGGGAATGTCTATACTAATTTGCGTAGCTTTTTCCGCTTCTTTTTTCAGAAGAGGCTTTTCCAACATTTAGCCCATCTATGCTGGGCCAAATGTTGGAAAAAAAACCCATCAACCCGTCATAACATCCCTTCTTCCTTGTAAAATAAGATTTACAGGGATGCTGAAAATGCATAACTGCTCTTCCGAAAATTTTTTTGGAAGAGCAGACGCATTCCCTGAACACAGCATCTGGTATCCCGGAAAAACTCTGCAGTGTAGACCTAGCCCCAGTGTCCTACTCTACATTGTCTCCTACAACCAGGAGGCTAGAAATGTCATGGGCAAAGCTTGTTCCTATAACAATGTGAGCCCCATGTTCAATTTAATGAACATTAGAATTAATAAGAAGATAAGAATGGCCATTCTGGATCAGGCCAGATGTCCATCTAGCCCAGTGTCCTGACTTCCAACAGTGGCCAATGCCTGTTGTCCCACAGGGAATGAACACAACAGGGAATCATCAAGTGATCCATCCTCTATTTTCCATTCCGAACTTCTGGCAAATAGAGGCTAGGGTTAGCATCCCTTCTCATCCTGGCTAATAGCCATGGATGAACCTATCCTCCATGAACATATCTAGTTGGTTTTTTGATCGTTTAGGGCTAGAATTTTTTAGATATATTGGCACTTAACAGAGAAGATAGGTTCCTAGTAAGATTTAGAAAATGTCTGGGAGACTAACTTCCACTGAAATCAAAGGAAGATAGGCTCCTAGGCATTTTTGAAAGTCCCACTAAACACATATCAAAATCTTATAGTGCCTAAATACTTTAAAAAATCTAACCCTAAAAGCCTAATCCTGTTGAGCACCTTCATGATGAGATCCTTCAGCTCTCATTGCTATAATGTTGCTAAGCCCCAGCTGCACAACAATTTACTGTTAGGGGCCAGACTACTGACCTGCTCCCTGACTAGCTTCACTGTTAGACAACTAGTGCACCCAGTTGCATTG
Source organism: Rafetus swinhoei (assembly GCA_019425775.1). NCBI lineage: Eukaryota > Metazoa > Chordata > Testudines > Trionychidae > Rafetus > Rafetus swinhoei. The sequence continues at coordinate 36,424,225 of CM033440.1, forward strand.
CATTGGAATTGACAGAATGGCCACAGTCCCTGTTTTGTTGCTGGGTTAGCAGCCCTGCTTAGAATCCTGGCCTTCCTGCAGATCAGTAGCTGCTGTCTGCATACCACACACACAGTTGTACTCAGGGGCGGCCCGTGACTATAGGCCGATTCGGCCGTCGCCTAGGGCGCCGCCTTCAACGGGGCGCCCGATGATGACATCATGGGGCACCCGGAGCGCCCAATGATGACGTCACTCTGTTGACGGCCGTGCAGGTGGGGTCACCGATCGCACGTTCTGCCTGGGGCGTCAGCTGCCACAGCTGGCCTCAGGCCGCTCCTGGTTGTACTTGCCTAGGTTCTAGTTATTGTTTAAGCTCCTTTTCCAGCTCTGTTCCTGCTTTTAACTAAAATACACTGTCCAGTGTTTATGTGTGAGTGTGTGTATATAATATTATACAGATAATAACTAACTGTAATATACATGTAAGCAGCCTCTGAATGAACTCTCCTCAACATATCGGGCTTGTCTACACTAGGAAATTATTTCAAAATAACTAAATTTGAAATAATAACTCCTGAAATAACAAAATCAAGATAGCGTGTCCCCACTACAGGGGAGCTTTGAAGGAGACAGGCTCCATTATTATGGATGCGCTACCTCAACTTAGAGCCCCAGGGAAGCACTAGGGGGCAATTACTTCAAATGACTCTGGGGAGTAGTTATTTTGAAATAGCAGCAGTGGAGTGTCCACATAAATGCTATTTCGAAATAACTATTTTGAAAGAAGCATTATTCCCTGAGGAAAGTGGGAGTACAGATTTTGAAATAACCAGCCAGTTATTTCAAAATAATAGGCTTGGTCGTGTGGATGCTTCGCTTATTATTTCGAAATAAGCGGGGTTATTCTGAATTACTCCCAAGTGTAGGCCAGGGCATAGTGATGAACTGGGGGGAAAGACTTGAGGAAACAACCCTGTTTTCATAGACATACCTTCTCTGCCTAAGTGCACAGTATGATAGAGTCGCTTTGCCCAAATGATAGTGTTTGCTGATGTTGCATTGCAAGTCACTTTAGTGTTGGATGCAAAGGTTATGAAAGGTCGTTGTCCTTGTTGTGTGAATGGGGCAATAAAACTCTGCTTGACATGCTCTAACTGAAGGCCATCATCCTCAACTGATTCTAAGCATTCGCTAAGCAGGGCGTAATGGCAGCAAATGCCAAAGGAAAGGAGTTTGAGAGGAGACAGGTACTTGTACCTGGTGATATGGGCTCTGCCTGAAGAGTCCTAGACAACATCTGACCTTTCCCTTCTCTGCTATTTAATTACAGAGCTGATTAGTCTCAATTAGGAATCTTTGTTTTTGCTCTGGATCAGTGCGTTGAAATAACAGATAACCAGGTTTAAATGCTAAACAAGGTTTAAGTGCTGTGGGCAGTCTCTCAACGGAAAGGAACAGACCAGTCTGCCCAAGAAGTGAAGCTCTTGCACTAACTACTGAAATCACGGAGAGCTCTGTTAAGTTGGGGACCTTAAGACATCACAGAGGTTAGTACAGCACTTTGGAATGAAAGGTGCCATTATAAAAGTAAGGTCATATCAATCACAAGGGGCAATGGCTGTCAGGAAGTGAAATGCAAAAGACAAATAGCCACATTTAAGTTCTGCAAGATTAAAAAATCAGGGGATAAGTAAATGAAGTGCACTAGAAGAAACAGTATACTCCTTTGTCAGTAATATGCAATCGGTTAATATTTCAAAAGCATGGAGTGATTAAGTGGAGTTAGATGTTTTCCTAAATCATACACTTGACCCTATTAAATGATAATCCATTGAGCTAGCCGAGGATTGTCAAATAACAGTTTTTGACTGGCTCAGCATTTTGGAATTTTGTCTTTTGTAACACCAACTTGAAGATGGAACAGAATCCAGTACATTTTTAATGAATAAGTGATGAGTAAAGGTCTTGATACGTGAGTGTCCTACAAGTCTGTAGTCAATATTACATAACTCAAAACTACATACAAAGTTAACTTTGCAAAATTCAAGCCTCTGAAAGTAGGAAAAATGAAGAAGCAAGTTTGTCTGGGAAGCCACGTCACTCATGGAGCTGGACATTCCACCAGGTAGCAAGATGGGAAACAAGCTAGTCAATACAATGGGCATCCCAGAACCTGGGCAGCCAGGAGGGCCACCAAGTCAGGCTGCCTGCAGTCATGTGTATAGCTGGGGATCAAAGCAGCTGTAAAGCCTGGAAGCTGCAAGTTAAGCAGTCTGGGGGAGCCAGTTGCCCAGGTTGCCAGAGCGGCCAGCCCATTGCATGAACAGCTGAGAAGCCAGCAAACCATCTGCACAGGGAGCCAGGGGATCATGCCCAGCTGCCAGGTAGGCATCTGGAGAATCAGTCAGCCAGGCAGTGTGAGGAGACAGGCAACACCACACAACCCTGGGGCTAGATGAGGAGGTGGAATGTAGGCAAGTTGAGCGGCCCGGGGAATAACATGTCCAGGCAGCCTGTAAGGCTAAGAACCTCAGCATCTGAAGCCAGCAAGCCAGACAGGTTGCTGTGTTGTCACCCCAGAGAAGCAGGCAACTCACCTGCCAGGTGGGAAGCCAGAAATCTAGCAAAATGAGATAACCAAGGGAGCTGGGCAACCTGCCAAGCAGGCAAATGGGATGTCAAGAAGCCAGGCATCCCAAAGAGCAGGGCAAGTCAACCATTTGTCAGGCAGGCAACTAGGAGGCAGGCCAGCCATTGAGCTGGCAAGCAACACACATTTCCATCAGAAGTTTTGATGTAATTGGCATGTTCCCACAGAACATTTTGATCCCATGGGATCAGCATTCTTCCAACAGAAAACTGGTCTGCCAGAAAATGTTCAACCAGTGCTAGTTTTATCCTTTGTTTGTTCTAGTCTCATTTTTCAATGTTTGATCCCATTCCTTATTTACTGAACACTATTCCAACTCTGCTCTGAATGGTGCTCATCATTGTAGCTTCTGGGTGCTTAAGAAATACTAATGAATGTATCTTCACAATACTCTTGTGAAATTGGGTGTATATTTTACAGGTACAGAGCCTAAGCACAAAGAATATAATTTCCCAGGTTTCTACTAAGTTTTGGTTGCTAACGTGAAACATTCAGTGCCCAATTTTTAAATCTATAAATTAATACTTTATAGCACTTTTCAAGACACAGTTCTCATTGACTTCTGCTGCAGCTCAGCTCTTTTGCAAATGAGAACTGAGGTGTCTCAAGTTGAGGCCAAAGGAAATGAGAAACACACAGTTAGTGACCACCTATTAAAAGTATCATTTGTATTGAATTTCAGCATCACACAGGAACTCTGTAGCAGAGGCAGTGATACAATGCACTTCCCCAGAGCAGCATTCAGCTAACTAAACCATAAGACCTTCCTTGCTTGTCTTGCAAACCCCTGCCTCATTCACTACACATTTTACAAAAATGTAACTATGAGATAGGGTCCTGCAGGAGCAACTTCATTAACTGCAAAGCCCAAATTTATTTTCTAAGCACCATCGGCCAATGTACTGATGAACACCATCTGTCCAGAGAAGTCATGCAAAAATTAGAACATGTGCTTAACTCTACTATCATGAGCTCATTTCTACACATGTGAAAGTCTTCGCAGGAATGAAGTCTTAATGAGATAGGGATCCATTGAAAGTAGTATGTGATCATGTAATTCAAGATTGTATCAAAATGAGAGCTGATCAGGAAGTTCACAATTTTTTGTCAGAAAATGACAATTCATCAAAACAACTATTTTGTAGCAAAGGGAAGTTTTAGATTAATTTCCTATTATGGACAACATTTTCAGTGTTTCTGTTCAAAAGGACTGTTTCAACATTTAAATTTATATACAAAGTAAAAAAATAAAAATAAAAATGAAAAAATATATAAAAATATGGTTTGATTGACCCAATTTTTTTTTGAACTTGCAATTTATAATTATTTTTGAGATTTGATTTTTCATCCCCACTTGGGGGATGAAAAAATACATTTTTAAAAATTCTCATCCCATAGGAACTGTGTCCTGCCCTAATCCTAGTCATACCTCCAAAGGAAGACAAATCATAGCTGCACACCCAAGCTGGTATTGCTTAATTGTTGTGAGGTTGACTTCATGTGTGTGTGTGTCAACAACTTTAAAAAAACCTGGAGAAAGAGAAGTTGCATCTTGTGGAACCACACTGACTGACTGACATGGTTCATCAGTAGGGTAAGAACCTTTACACCTACAGATCCTACTACAAAGTAACTGATATGAGTAGAAGGTTATCATGCTCTGCATGAACTGTCCCTCAGAAGAAGATGAGGCACACATTTTGCACTGTTTTTACAGTTACTTACTGCAAAGGAATGCAGAAACTGCTATACAAGAATCACGTGCTATACAAGCTCTATAAAGTATTCTGTCCTGCCCTCCACCACACTGAGTCCTTCTGCCCATGGCCCTCCAACCTGTCCTTGTTTCAGTCTCTTTAACGTCTCATGCCAATCCCAGTTCCTACCATTTCAACTATATATACCAATTCTAGACCCTGGCTCCCCCCTGCCTCTCTCTGTTGCTGGCTCATCATCCTATTCCGCACGCCTATACCCAGACACATCCTTCCTGACTTTACATGCAAAAACATTACCTAGTTTATATTAGGGCCCGTCTTCACCACAGGTTATGTCAGAATAATTTCCATTGCCTAGCAGTGTGAATAAGCCACCCCACTGAGCGATGCAAGTTATAACAACCTAAGAGTGGGATGGACATTGCTATGTGGATTGGAGAATTTCTCTCAGTGATAACTCTACTGCCTCTTGGGAAGGCAATCTTATTATGACAATGAGAGAGTGGCTTTAACAGATGCACAACAGTATCACAGCTGCACCTTATTAGAAATTCCAGAGTAGCTCCTAACAAACTATTTCTGTGGTAAAATCAATGAGGAGCCCTGTGGCACCTTAAAAACGCACAAGTTTATTAGGGCATCAGCTTTCATGGACTGCAGCTCGCTTCATCAGATGCATGAAGTGAAAGCTTCAATTGTCAGGAATGTATACATACATTCAGAGATGGGAATGTTACATAAGTGCTAATGAGGCTAATTCAATTAGGGCGGATATGGACCAGTTGATAAAAAGTTGATAAAAGGGGGGGAATACTTAAAGGGGACAATCAGTTATTGTAACATTCTAGCTATTCTCAGTACCTTTTCAGACCCATTCTAATGGTGTCAAGTTTGTGTATGAATTCCAGCTCAGCAGTTTCCCACTGTAGTATGTTTTTGAAAGGTTGGTTTTTTGTTTTGTTTTTTGTTTTTGCTCAAGTAGGAAGATTTTTTGCTCAAGTTTATTTGCTCAGGTCTCTAATTGTGTGTCCAGGGAGGTTACAGAGTTCTACTAGTTTTTGTATGTTGTCATTCTTGATGTCTGATTTGTGTCTAGTTAGTTAGTTAGTTAGTTTTGCAGAGCGACAGTCCAGTTTGTCCAATGTGCATGGCTTCATTTTAGTATTTACTTTAGTATATGTGCCAGTGAATGAGCCCCTGAAGGTATGGCTGATGTGGTTAGGTCCGCTGATGGTGTCACTAAGGTAGAGGTGTGCACAGAATTGGCAATGGGGTTTGTTGCAGGGATTGGTTCCTGAATTAGTGTTTCTGTTGTGTGGTGTTTACTTGGTGGGAAATATTTCTGTGATATTGCTTATGGTGAATAAATCTGACTTGAGTACAATTGCCTATTGTTGTTGCCCTTTCTCTAAACTCTGTCTATCCATTTGTCATTAGATTATGAACTCATTCAGAGATGGGACTACTCCTTCTTGAATGAGTGGAATGGGTATTACTATGAACAAATATTTTCAAGAGCTCAATTACCTTAAATTTTATTGAAGATGAAGGCATTCAGCAGTAGCAGGATCCATCTCTTTGATTTTTAAGGAGTATCTCAGAAGTAGATTGTCAGAGGTCCTCTGCTGTTATTTGCCATGGACATAATCTGTAGCCTCCGTAGTTCTGAGCTGCAAACAGTCATTGTTTCTCCTAGAAAAAGTTTTCTTTCAAGAAAAGATCACTTTTAAAATGTAATATTTTGATCAAATTTTTTATTATGGCATTAGATACTGTATTACATACATTTCTTTCTCAAGTCACATTAAGTATTCATTATGATAGATAAAATCACTTTAAAAATGAAGACTGATGCTGCAAAGACTTATGCGTGTGTTTAATTTTTCACTGTAAGCAGTTCCTCGTAACTTCAGTGGGAGTGCTCTCCATGACTAAAGTTGAGCATGTGTGTTAAGGATGTATATCAGTCTTTGTAGAAAGGGAGAGAGAACTTTTTTTCAAAAGAGGCGTTGATGCTTCAGGATCCTGAAGCCTCTGTATTGTTTAGGATTCTATTGACTCAATCCACTCTCAGTTTTGTAATGAACTACTTGAAACTGAAATAGCTTGAGGTGGAGAAATATTCCTAAAAGTCAGTTGTCCTACAAAAACATTTTATTCTTCCCTCAGTTCATTTTGAAATGTTGCATCAAATTTGCCTTCATATATGATGATTTAAACCTACACGAAATTAACTGAAGGCAACGGCACTATTCTGGATTTCCAAGATGGTGATGGAGGGCAGAATTTGACCCTCTGTTCCATTAGTCTAATCAAATTGATTCCTCTGTGCACTGAAACTAAAATAAGCATGTCAGAAACTATCAACAAATTCTCTGTGTTTTTCATACCTATATTTACTACAGTGCAATTTAACTGCTTCCACAAAAAAATTCTCAATGTCAGTTAATGAAAACCATTCTTGATATGAACATGCATTTCTTCAAGCACAAATTCAAAATGCCTGTTCTCAAATTACTGTTGTGCTTGAGTAGTTCCAGGGATCAGAAAACCTCATTTCTGTGATAAACCAAAATCACGTTATTATTAGAGCATGACTCTGATTTCATAGAAGGCATTAGACTAGGAGACAACTCATCTTGCTGAAAGCAAGAGGATAACAGACATTCTAAAAGAAAAAAAATACCATTGATTTGTTTTCTAGTATTTTTATTGATATAGTCATCATTAGAAATCAGTCATCATTACACAGTTGCATACAAATATCCTTGAGAATGAGAATTTGCATAAAAGTAATGGGTAAATACAAATAATTACTCACAATTTACATTTTTGTTACTTGTCAGATTATCATAGTAAAATAATGATTCATATGTTTTCCTCTATCTTTTCAAACTATTCATATTTTTATGTTTCCATTCAGAAAAATAAGAGAAAGAGATTCTACAATCCTATCTTCAAAAATAGGAGATACCACCCAAAACTTCATTGGGTCAGAACTCCCTGAATGGGTGGCAAATAATGAATTCACTATTAAACTATCTGGGATATATATTCTTATACACTTACTCCTGTTTAAGTCAGTGGAACCTTTTGTGGAGTAAGATATACTGTAGAATCTGGATGTGATGCTCTTTGATTGACTATGACTATTTATAACATGTAAGGTGTCAATACAAAATGTATGATTTGCCAAATGTGATTATCCTGTTTGTATGCATGTATCATTTTTGTATCTGAAGTTATATATATTGGCTATGTACTGGCATCATACATATAGATTGCAGTCCTGGTTAACTCCCACCAAGTAAAATTTACATGAAGATTAGACAGCATTAAGCATTTAGCTCTCACAATGGGCCACAGAAAAAACTAATTCCACACAGATAGTTCTTCCTGTGGATGCCTCAGCAAAAATATGGGCAATGTCTGCCACTGTGAGTCACCAAAGCATGTGATATGCTCATGTGGACTCCAACTTAGACTAGTAGCTTTCTACAAACAGAAAGGCTGCGTCTAGACTGGCATGATTTTCCACAAATGCTTTTAACGGAAAAGTTTTTCCGTTAAAAGCATTTGCGGAAAAGAGCATCTAGATTGGCATGGATGCTTTTGCGCAAAAGCACTTTTTGCGGAAAAGCATCCATGCCAATCTAGACGTGGTTTTATGCAAGAAAGCCCGATCGCCATTTTCGACATCGGGCTTTTTGCAAAAACAATCTCCTGTCTACACTGGCCCTCTTGCGCAAATACATTTTGCGCGAAGAGGGCTTATCCTGAGCGGAGCATCATAGTATTTGCACAAGAACACTGACAATCTTACATTAGATCGTCAGTGTTCTTGCGCAAATTCAAGCAGCCAGTGTAGACAGCTGGCAAGTTTTTCCGCAAAATTGGCCGCTTTTGCAGAAAAACTTGCCAGTCTAGATGCATCCAAAGAGTAAATTTCCAGGCACATGGCAGAGGATAAAAAAGATCCCCGAGGTAGTTTCATATACCTCTTTTCTGCTCTCATTCTCTGGACTATGGTTTTACAACTAAAAAGAGCAACTTGAACTCTTGATTGAGAACTTTAAAAGTCAGAAGTCAATTCCATCACTACTACAAACCTGATACAAGGTCTTTGCAATTATTATTATGTATATGATCTCTTAACCAGTATTAACTCTCTTCTTCTTTTTATTATTATTAAACCTTTAGTTTTTAGTTACAAAAGGATTGGCATCAACCTGATTACTGGATAAGATCTGTGTTATATATTGAGCTAAGTGGCTGATCTCTTGGTAATAAAAGGATCCTATAAAAGGATAAAATTGGTTTTCAGTGATCACTCATAACAGAATCCATTGTTCGCACTGTGAGACAAGAAGTGGCATGCCTAAGGAATTGCATTTATGACTTCCTGTTAATAAGTATGGTGAGAAGTTTATTTTTGCTACCGGATTGGTACATAGAATAATCACTAATCTGCGGTGAGTCTGACCTATTTCTTAGCAGTTTATCCTGAATGTGGCAGTCTCAGCTGTGCCCTGCTGAGGACAATGACACTGAGTATCTGATATCAGAATCTGGTTCCACACAACACAACTTAAGATTTCCCTATAAGTTTGGTAGCAATGATGTACAGCAACTGAAAACAGCAGAAATGGAGAATTTACAGTTCAGGAGGGAACTGCACCTGTCACATCTCTGTTAGTCTCTCCAAGGGCAATGATGTCATGTGACAGACCAACCTCAGCAGTTTTCCCAGAGTGAAGTGCCACAGTTCACTCTACTTTGGACTGGATCACTAAGCTATAACACTCAGAGTAATCATATTTATCTCAGACAACCGAACTGGGTTTGGGGTCCTACTATCAAATGGTTGTAGACTGTTTCAAGTAGGATCTTGCAGTGATTTAGGACTACTTCTTTCAAAAAACAAATATGATGTACTGCTTGGTAGAGAAACATGGTGGGTGAGGTAATATCTTTGGGTATATCTACACAGCAACATTTTTTTGAAATAACTTAGTCCGTGTCTACACAGCAGACAGTTATTTCACAATGTATGAAGCTTAAGGGAAGTCAGAGGAAGAGTGCTCTATTTCAAAATAAGTGCTGTTTAGATGCTCCCAATTTCAAAATAAGCTACGCACTTGACATAGCTCAATTTGCATAGCTTATTTTGAGTTAAGCCCTGCTGTGTAGATGCATCCTTTTAATGGACAAACCCAGCTACACTTAAAACTGTATTCACAGAAATTTGTCAAACAGAAAGAAACAATAAAAACCTAAACTTTGTTTCCTGACAGCTTAACTAGGTTCAGTCTAACCCAAGCTCCCCCAAGCACTGGACTCTTTGAGGAAGGTTGCCCCTGACAATATAATTCCCGTATCAGAACCCCTCTCTCCTCAAGTCACAAGTATCATGTTTACCTATTGCCAAGATCCCTTAGGCTATGTTTACACTGGCGGCTTCTTGCGCAAGAACATCTTGCTCAAGGGTTCTTGTGCAAAAACTCTTGCATAAGAACATGTCCACACTGCCATGTGTGAGATGTGCTTTTGTGCAAGACAGCCATTTTAGCCATAGGGCTTTATTGCGCAATAAATCCCTGCCGCCCGTCCACACTGCCCTCTTGCACAAGAGCTTTTGTGCAAGAGAGCTTAAAACCTGTTAGAAAAGAGCGTAGCTCTTGCACAAGAAGCCCTCCCTTACCATGCTTTACTGTAAGTCTTCTTGCACAAGAGCGGGTGGGCATTGTGGACGCTCTGCGGAAGAATGGCCGTTCTTGAGCAATAACCTGCCCGTGTAGACATAGCCGTAGGGTATATCTACACTACTTTCTTATTTCAAAATTAGCTAGTTTCAGAAAATTAAATCCCGGAATAGCTATTTCAAAATACCACATCCACACTACAAATGCCAATTGAAATAAAGCAAATCTATATAGAAATAGAATGTCCACACTGATTGTAGCCTGAATTGCATTTAAGGTCCCCCCCCCAGAAACACTCCAGGCAGGACATCAGGACAGTAATCACTTCCTGTAACTGCTGCCTGAGGCTATCTGAGGCTCGTACTTAAAGGGACCCCCCTGTACTGTCGTGTCTCAGGCTCTTCACCTTTTGCCTACCTCCTCCAGGAACAGCAAACTCTTCTTACTGCATGCTCTGGTTGCCCTTGTGGACACCACAGCACTCCAGCAATGGAGCTGGACTTGCCGCAAAGCATTCACTGGCTCTTAGACCTCATGCTGCATCTCTTGATGCAGTTACTTCATGCTGCCCGCATGGAAATGCAGGGCCAGGACCTGCAGCTCACTCTGGGGCACCTCCTCACCTTTCTCCACATGCTGCTCATACAGCAGAACCCCTCTCACCCTAGCATGAACATCATGCACTGCTGCTTCTGGAGCCAGAACACCAGTTCTGACTGGTGGGATTGGATCGTCATGGCACAGTGAGCACCAGCAGTGGCTCCAGAACTTACACATGTGGAATGACACCTTCCTGGAGTTGTGTGAGTGGCTTGCCCCTGCTCTCCGGTGATGGGACACCTGCATCCAACCCGCCATCCTCCTCCAGAAGTGGGTTGCCATTACACTTTGGAACCTTGCCATTCCAGACAGCTACCATTCCATTGGGAACCATTTGGCATGGGGAGATCGACCATTGGAGCTGTGCTCATGCAGGTATGACTCTCTTACTATTGTCCTAGGAGGGCAGTAAAGCATTGGAATGGGTTCCCCAGGGACAGGGATAGTGGAATCTCCCTCCCTAGAAGATTTGCATTCCTGCTTTCACAAAGCCCTGCCGGGGATGGGGTAAGTTGGGGTTGGGACTGGTGAGGGAAGGGCACCTCCCAAGGCCTCTGGCAATCCTGTGATTCTATGTTTGTATCCTTGCAGGTGGCGAGGGCCATCAACACCATCCTACTTTACAGGAACATCATCCTGGGAGATGTGGACCCCATCATCACCAGCTTTGCTACCATGAGCTTCCCCAACTGCAGAAGGGCCATTGACAGCACCCATATCTCCATCAGGACCCCTGACCACTGGGCCTGTGATCAGGGTTGGGGATATGGACATGCCAATGTGCATTGTGGAGGACATAGCCTACCTTTGCTCCTGTGGCTGATGAAGCCCTAGATGGCACACTTGAACCCACAAAGGAATGTTTCAATGGCAGGCTCAGCTAGGCCCACATTGTGGTGGATGGTGTCCTCAGCCATTTGAAGGGGAGGTTCCACTGTGCCCTCACCCACGACCTCAGCGAGCAGAACATCTCCCAGGTGGTGGTGGCATGCAATGTCCTGCACAACCTTTGTGAAAAGAAGGGAGAGTGTTTCCTGCCAGGGTACGTGACAGAGGCAGAGCAACTTGCAAGGGTCTTTGCATAGCCATGCACTGCTGCAATCCGGCAAGCCTGTCAGGGGGCTGTGCACATCTGAGAGTCCCTGAGGGAGAGTTTCAGCCAAGGCCAGGTGTGACATTCTCCCTTGGGCCTCCCCAAAAGGGGCTTTTGCATTGCCCCTCTGTGCCTTTCCTCCCACACCCCTCTCTTTCCCTTCTCACTTTCCCCTCCCCTGCAGACCGAATAAACCAGATTTTTTTTGTTTTGAGCTCATACACTTTTTTTAATTTGGTGTAAATATAACTGGGGAGGGACTGGGGAAAGAACCTGGGAGGGGGCAGAAGAGAGGCAGAAGGGGGGAGGAGAGGTTCAGGGATGGGGCTGGAACTGGCACCCGCCTCAGGTGGTCCCAATGCCTTGTGTGCGGGGCCCTCAGCAACCACAGGGAGGCTAGGGGGAGAAGCTGGAGGGCAGGGGCAGGGACAGGAGCAGGGGCGGGAGTGGGAGCAGGAGCATGAATGGGGGGATTTGGGAAGGAGCGGGTGGCGGGGGGGGGGAAGGGCGGCTGCTGGACTGCTCAATTGAGGTGACCAGTGGTCAACAGTGATGGTGTATGCTGTGCATATTCTCCCAGTCTTCTGGGACAACTTTTGCCAGATGGTGTGGCACAGCTCCCAGTCACCATGGTGCTCCTCCAGGTCAGCATCCAACCTCTGGTCCTGCTGCTCAAGAGACTGCTGCAGGACATGCAGGCAGGTGATGTGTTCCCACTCCAGGTCCTCGTGGGGTCATCTGAGGCAGTGACTCTCATGGGGCTAGGAGGATGGAGTGGAAGGTGGTGGATGCAGCTTACTCACAGCTGTTTCAGCTGTGAAGAAAAGTGAGAAAGAGCAGACACTGCATGAAGCCTAGCCCCAGTGTGTGAGCTGACACTGACAGGTCTCGGGTCAGACAATGGTGATGTTCCTTGAGCAAGACCATCTGTGGCCTGGACAGTGGGCACTGTCCTGCAGGAGCACAGATGTCACCACACCCCGGGTACAAGCAAGTGTGGGAAGGTGCAGGCCAGGCCAGGAGCCTGAGGGCAGGAAGTGGGTGATAGGGTAGCTCGGCTTCTCTCCATGCTGGATCTGGCAGTGGCGTCCCACAGGGAGAGGACTTGTAACCCTGGCCTCCGGAGGAGAGGGGGTAGGTGTTGGGGTACGGGTGTGTGAGCAGCAGATGCTGCTTGCTGGGGAGGTTGCTGCTGAGGTCTCCTCCACTTCCTCCCTCCTGACAGGTTCCCATGCAAGGGCTTGGTGTCCTTCACTTCACTGCACTTGCTTGGGTGCGGATGCTGCCCCAAGCCTGTGGGCCTGACTGTGTGCCATGTGCGGCACTGCTGTGTGTGTGTGTGTGTGTGTGTGTGTGTGTGTGTGTGTCCCTGACCCCATCCTCTTTAGTGTCCCAGTACAAAGTTGGAAGTAAGGCAGACCTTTGGAGAAGCCTTGTGAGGAGTGATTGGTGCCTTTGTGGCAGCCTCATGCAGCTGAATGCTCTGGACCGGTGCTCCATGTGCAGCCACATGCACAGGCTGCTGTGTGATTCCCCAGGCTGAGAAGGCCAAACGAGGAGTGCGCAGCCCTTCACCACCCAATGCCTTCCCCCACATGTGTCTAGGGAAGGTAATGGAACTCACCTAATGGGTCTTCTCCAGCTTTATCTGAACTCTGGGCAACATCCTGGGAGGTGGGGAGAGGCTCCACGGAAAGGATGAGCTCCTGGCCTGGAGGCCTCCTACTCCTCCAGCTCCTCCTCCTTGTCCTCCTCGTCCATGACCTGCCCTCTGGGAGGCTGATGATGGACATCTCCAGGCCAGAGTCCGAGGCCGTGGGGAGAAAGGGACTAACCCCCCTCCAAGGATTTGGTGCAGCTGTTGAGTGGGATGCCTGCATGAGTGGGATGCCACTCCTGAGCGGGAACTCCTTTCCCTGGCCTTCATGTAGGCCTGCCTCAACTCTTTTATTTTTATGCACACCTGCTCCTCGGTGCACATATGGCCCTTCTGGCTCAAGTTGGCGGTCATCCAGCTGTAGACACCTGCATTCCTGTGTCTGTTGCAGAGATCCTGGAGGTTAACCTCCTTACCCCAGACTTCAGCGAGATCCAGGAACTCTGCATCAGACCAGGGAGGGGCTCGTCTCCTCTGCCCCTAGGCAGGGGCTTCAGAGCTGGCTGCCGGCTCGCTGCAGCCTTGGGGCCTCAGTGGAAGTGTTGGAGTCTGCCATCACAAAAGGAAAAGTAGTAGTGTGTGGCATGGAGCTAGCAGGGCCTTCCTTGTGCTACAGACACTTTCCCCTGTGGCTGCAGCTTTAAAAACTGCAGGGGAAGGTAAGCTATAGACTTCTTAGGGGTGTGGGCAGAGTGGTCATCAGGACAGCTATGAGAACCCCTGGAGAGTTCTAATCTATTTTGATTTCTAATGGGTGAGATCAATGCTCTCATCTCCCAATGGATTCACTGGGGTCATGGGTATGTAACACCTTGCAAAAACCACTCGATATATGAATGGAACAAGCACATGGGGAGAAAGTGGGTTGAGGGTAGGGACTTGAGTTTTGTCTGAACCGTATAATTCAAGCTTATGACACTCTAGACATGGAATCATAGAGCCTTAGGTTTAGAAAGGACTGCAAAGGTCCTCTAATTTAATCCCCGCCAAGATGCAGGACTTGCTGTGTCTAAATGACAGCTATCCAGACAGCTATTGTAGTCTATTAGTTCATTTTATCATTTATTTATAGTATAACTAGCAGATGTACCCAGTGTTGCTCAGGTCCTTAACTGTAGTAATGGGGTAAGGGGTGTAGGTTGGAAATGAAAAGGAAAATGTACATGCTTTATTTAACTGTTTGTATAGGGCAGGGTGTTGGGAGGTGTGGGGGATAACGGGTTGTGTATGTGAAGGGCTCAGGGCAGGGTGTGGGGATGTAGGTGTGAGGGCAGGGGGCTGGGAAGTGAGGGGCAGAGCACGGGGAGGGGATTGCAGGAGTCAGGGCAGGGAGTTAGTTTTGGAGGGGACTCAGGACAGTGGGTGGGGGTGCAGAAGTTGGGACAGGGGCTGGAAGGTGTAGAGGGGCTGAGAGCAGGGGATGGAGGGTGCAGAATTCAGGGCAGGGGATGGAGGGCTCAGTCCAGGGGGCTCAGGGCTAGGAACTGGAAGGTCTGGGCAAGCTCACCAGGGCAGCACTGGTCTGGTGGCAGCTGCTGCCTAGGGCATCCATGGCCACACTGGGCCAGCAGTGGTGGCTGCCTGGGGCCTGCCAGGAGCTAACCCTGGTGAACCACATCTGTGTTTATTGCCCACCCGTGCCTTAGAGTTAAGAAATGCTCGACATAAATAAATGCCCAAAGAATAACCTGATTCTACAAGATTATAGGAGATGTACAAATGGGTGATACTGTGAAAAGTTAGCTGAACGTTTCATTTTTTTTTCTAACATTTGCCTTAAACATAGGGTACAGGTTGTGTGTCAATGCAAATGAAAATAAAAAGAATTATACACAACCCATGGAAAATGGGATACTCAATATTCTTGGGAGGCACAATGTATATAAGGAAAAAGAGGTTTCACACCTTTATGCACATGTACAGAGTGTCAATTATAGTCAGAATCACAAGATAAAAGAAGGTTCACAGATTGGATAAAACAAGTTCCCTACAGGAAAACTCTAGGAGGAACTATCTCTCTACCATTGATCAACTGGCAAGGCATCCATCAGACCAGAAGATATTGTTTAAGGATGTGAGTGTGACTATATTTGTAACTTGTGCATACATTTGATAGAATTTCTGTATGTATGAATAATCATAGCATGAACTGCACCTTTAATAAAACATATAAAATGGCTTATACCTTGTACTTGTGAATGTATGTGTGGTTGCCGTCCTTGGTGTTCAAGCTCTAACTCTGAAGCAAGTAGCAAAGATGACTTTCACTCTGCTGAGTTTGAAACTATAGCCACTGGAGCCAAACCCACAAGGGTGAAATACAAGATTACTAAATCCACCTTAAATAAAATAAAAGGCTATACTATCCAGATTTTTCTTGAAAACCACCGTGAAGGAATATCCACAATTTCCTTGTTCCATTGTCATACTGTTCTTACAGTTAGAAAATTTTCCCCGAGATTTATCTAAATCTTGTATGCTATAGCTGGAATCCATTGCCTCTTTTCCCACCCTCCGTGGAAAGAAAGAACATTTTTTTCTCCATCTTTTTATGGAAGTTTTTCAAGGCTATCATGTATCAAATATACTCAGTTCCTTCAGCATTTGCTCTTGGGTTGTTTTCCATCCTCTTTGATAATCTTTGTTACTCACCTCTGAACCTTTATAGTTTCTTTCCATCCTTTTTATATAATGGTTACCAAAATTGGACACAGGTGAGGCCTAACAGGCACTTAGCACAGTGGTACTATCACCTCCTATGACTCGCATGCTACTCCTCTTGTAATGCAACTCAAAATTGCATTTGCTTTTTCTGCAGCATCATTGCATTGTATTTGGACAACTGGTCAGGAGGGCCACAACGGGCCACCAGCCATGTGACACCAGCCCCAGATCAGGGAAGAACCAGCACAACCCCACTCTACCCCAGGCCCTGCCTCTCCTTTCCTCAGTCCTCCCCCTGCCCACCCTTGTTCCACCTTCTCCCCTCCTCTTCCTTGCCCTTGCTCCACCCCTGCCCTGCCTCTTCTCCCAACACCCTTCCCTGAGCAATGTGGCCCAGGGAAAAAGAGGGGCTCAGGGTCCAGCCTCCCTTCACTCACCTGCAGTGGCAGTGAAAGTGGAGCAACATGGCCCGAGCTCACTGTGCTCCCCCAGCCACATCACTCCACTTCCTGCTGGTGAGTATGTGAGCAGTCCTGCCTCCTCCCAGAGTGACATGCTGGGAGAGCAGAAAGAGCTGGGACCACAATGTGCTGCTTCCCCTGCCGCTGCCATTGAGTGCTGTGGGGGAGGAGGGAGCTGTACCCCTGCTGCAGGTGCCAGGCTTCCCCTGATGCCCAGAGATTCTGGCCCTGTAGCTGCCGGGCCCTTTGTCTTCCTATATATGGCATTGGGGCATATGCCCTCTCATGCCCTCTTGAGTAGCCCCTTGTAGAGGTTGTAATCCACAGAAATAGTAAACAATAATTACCACAGAAAACCATTTGGATTCCAAAAGGCATGGCAGTCACCAATGAACTAAACTTGTCAAAGTATGATCTCCATATCTGACTCTTATCTGCTGTGAAGAAGGCTGGTGGTTAAAGTTATGGCAAATGACTTAGCTCCTCTATCTTCTTTTGTTAAAAGTGGAGTAAACAGTTCTCAAACCCTGAAGCCATACAGATTGAATAGGGGCAACATTTTATAAACAACAGATAATTTTTAGAATAGCCAGTAACATATGTATCAAGGTTGCAAATGTCCTTTTCCAGAGTTGAATTTGTTTATTAATGAATATGGTGAAAACTGCCAAAAGGAGTCGTTCATTAGCTACTTGTAGAAGAAAATAGGTTATCCTGACATGGAAATGATCTGGGACAAATTATCCCTACAGAGCTGGAAGTAGAGCTGTGCAAATAAGATATTTGGTTGCTGGAATTCTGAAAAAAATAAAAATAAAATCCTCCTCTTATGGAGTTAGCCTATGATCAAACCATTTTGGTGGATTGAAAAAGTAAAAAAACAAAATGCAATAATTTGTTTCTGGTCAAATGAAATGTTTTGTTCAACCTAAAACAAAACATTTCAGTTCTATTTTTTCCATTCTATTTTTAAAAATAAAATTCAAAATAAATGTTGTCCTTCTCTAACTATACATATTTTCCCTTTCATAGAAAAAAATAGAGAAATAATGTATTTGACTTTTAAAACATACATCCATTTCCCCAAAACAGTCACCTTGCTAGTGCAGTTATTGTAAGTTTTATAGTCATGATTGAAAGCTCATTAAATCAATGGAAAGACTCCCATTTACTTAAATGGGTTGTGGGCCAGGTCCAAAATCCTCTGTCTCGATGAGAGTACTACAGAAACCCTAGATTAAAATAGACCTTGAAGGACAATTGCAAATAATCAAGCAACAATTTGAATAAACTTAAGTAAGTGTTAGTTCCCTTATATTCGCTGCCATTTACTAGTCCTCAAGAACATCATTTGTCATCTTGCTCCACTTTTGTGACTTATCAACCTCATTATCTGAATACATGTTTTGTTCAATGTAGCTTTGTCCTGAAAGCTATTAAACAGGATCCTTAGCTAGCAAAACACTTAAAAACATATTTAACTTTATCATTTTTAATATTAGAGTCAGTGAAACTACACCAGGGTTTAAAGATAAACAAGCACTTAAGTACATTGTTCTGTTCACTCTGTACCTTACGGGATTTAGTACTATAGGCTAAATCCCACTCCCATTTACTTCAGTGGACTAGGATTAGGTCCTCTACGAGAAATCCAACCTGCTGTAATGTTAAGTGGAAATCCTGTTGCTCTACCACTTTATCAAGGAAAAACCTCTAATAACTAGCAATAGTACTAATATTTTCTTTTCTATAGGGCATAAACACTAAGAAGAAAGCCTTAGCAATATGCTGGCAAATGACATAAATCGGAACACCACCACTTCATTGCATTAGAACGTCCTTTTTCAGAGTTTGAATTAAGTTAATATCTCAGAGAATTCTGTCAATCCCAAGGCTACTAACAAATCTCCTTAGGAGTACTTTGAAAACCTTGTGTTATTGTATCAACAGTATCACAGGCCTGGAACCTTTTGTAACACGGTGTTACCTACATCTGTACAGCATAATTACAGACCCAAAATCTTCCTTGATCCATTTCCCCTTTTTGGTATATGCCAATCATTATAATGCCACATATCACAGAACTTTTGAATTTTGTGTCATTTACTTGTCCCTTTCTGATCTTCAACTGCTTTTCAAAATACAAAAAAGAAGAAAACTCAGCTCTCACTTTTGTGTGTCTGTGAAGTCAGAGGCCTCCTAATTTCAAGGACAAGCAGATATAAAACAGAATTTCAGACTGCTATTTTTAAGTAAGTTTGTAGCTTTTTTCCATGCAAGCATAGCTTTGAAAATGAAGTTTGATGTAAACCAAATGAAAACAGTCACTGGGACTGAAACTCTTACCTGACTTTTTCCTTAGAGATTCTAGTTTATTCACTATCTTAAACTTACATGTTTGGAAAAAAATAACCATAGTTCTTTTGATTTGGGGACAAGCCCATGTGAAATGGCAGCTGACAAAGTTACTGCTGCCTAGAGTACCACAGTTGGCACTACACATGACAAGTTCCTCACCTGCAGCTCATTCACCTCCCTGGGCTGAGCACCTGTGTGACTTCGATCAAGACACAAGAAAAGACAGTTCAACAGCATGAGAGAGCACAGCTTAGTGAACCACCTACACAGCTGAGAATATGGAACTAATTGCAGCCCAACACTGCTTCCCTTTCTGGTCCTTGATAAGCCACTTAGGGAGCGATTATCAAAGTAGTGTGCCTTTGAAAAACAGGCTATTTTCATTTACGTAGCTCACTTACTACACTCACAGAGGGACGGTTTAGATAATTGAGGAATTATGTCTCTGGAGTGCTATATAGGTACAAAACTCACCAGAATTTATACAAACCGCGCCAGTATCTGGGAACCTAGCAGCTCCCTTGACCCCAGATTGTTTGAACATCATCCCCTGCAAAACATCTCGAATGTTGGCAAATAGCAAAATACACAGATTCCGGACAAACGTCTGTGTTCCACTTCTACTGATCCAGGACTCTGTGGTACGTCTACACTGCATGCTTATTTCAAAATTAGCTATTCTGGAATAGTTATTCTGAAATAGCTCATTTCAGAATAGCACATCTACACTGAGGGGAAGCCTCAAAATTAGTCCAAGATAGGCTTCCCTAATGGGGACGTACTATCTCGATTTAGAACCCAGGAGGCACTGGGGAGAAATAACTTGGAATGGCCCCGGTGAGGGGCTATTTTGAAATAGCAGCAGTGGAGCATCGACACATACCTTATTTCAAAATAGCTATTTTGGAATAGGCATTATTACTCATAGAACAAGGTTTACAGATTTTGGAATAAGCCATCTGTTACTTCAAAATTATTTTGAAATAATGGAATGGCTATGTAGGTGCTCACATTATTATTTCAAAATAACGCTAGTTATCTCAAACTAATGACTCAGTGTAGACGCACCCTAAAAGGTGAGACCTAATGACCACTTCTCCACAACAGCACACAATATGTCAGTTACTACTACATACCATTGCCGGCCTCTTCTCCATTTTCATGTCTTCTTTGTTAATGTCATTGCATAGCAGAACCTTTCAAAAGCTTTGGTTGTTTGAAGTCTGCTTTAAATTCATGTTTTTTTGTGTTCAATATTAAAACTTTCTCTTGTAATATTCTCTTTCTGTAGAGCGATTCTTATTGCAGATTGTTTAGCCAGATGAGAAAATGTGTCAGACAAGCAGCACAGAAAGTAAAATGAAATGATCATCAGTTTAAATAAAGTAATCAAAATTTTAAATAAAAACACTGAATAAAAATATACAAATATCTGAAGTTGAAGTGTTGTTTGACAATGTGTTTATAATGTTACAAAATTGAGAAGACTGTTGTCAAACTATGGTAGATAAATAATTTTACAAATAAAATGAAAACTCTTTCAGAGGTTGGAGAAAAATTACATAGGCTCTTCACATTTAAAATATTTTGAAGATGTATCTCTCATTTAAGAAAATTAAGAAAGTTAAGATTATATATATATATTTCAGGCCTGATCCAACAACTACTGAAATGAATGGAAAGTCTCTAAATGGATTAAATGGGAGATGATGAGGAAATTTATCAGAGTGATAGTGCCCTCAGAACCATTGATTAGTATGATTACTTAGGTCAGTGGTCACCAACCAGTAGATCGAGATTGACCAGTAGATCTTGGAGCCTCTGACAGGTGATCCTGACTGGTTTGACCAGGAAGCTACCAAGCGCTCGCACTTTAGTTGCCCCTCTACCCACTCTCATGCTGCTCCTGCCCTCTGCCTTGGAGCTGCCCCCCTTGAAACCTTCTGCTTTCTGTGCAGAGTAGCAGCGTGAGAAGAGGCAGGGTGCTGATGTGTGAGTGTCCCTCCTCCCCCCACTCCTGTACCCTATCTCCAGACAGAGAAAAGGGGATGGAGGGAGCTTGGCAATGCAAATCTCTGTCACTCTCACACACTGTGGGTGTGTCTAAACTACACCCCTCTATCGGCAGAGGGATGTAAATTAGACACATCGAAAGTGCAAATGAAGCGGAGATTTAAATATCCCACACTTCATTCGCAATAATCGCGTTCTGGCGCTGTTTCGAACAAGCGCCATTTCAAAACTGAAACTGTGGTTTAGACGCGTTTTTTCTGACAATGGGGTGATTTTTCGAAAGATCCTGTACTCCTTTCGAAAAATCACCCCGTTGTTGGAAAAACCGTGTCTAAGAACGCAGTTATGCAAATGAAGCATGGGATATTTAAATCCCCACTTCATTTGCACTTTGGATGTGTCTAATTTACATCCCTCTGCCGACAGAGGGGTGTAGTTTAGATGTAGCCTGTATGTGTCTCTGTCATTTTCACAAACATACACTGTCCTTCATGCTCATCTCCTGACCTAACACATACGTGGGGGGTTGTTGTTGTTACTCTTTTTACTGCTTGAAAAGTGCATTATTTTTGGTTTTTGACTGGTCTGGGCATTTCATAATTTTCATTTTTCTCTTACACTTAAATTTGATTAATTGAGTAATGAGTTCTAAAATGCCTAACCTGTCGTGTCTGGAGTAATTATCCCTGTGGTAATTGCTGGCAGGTCCCTGCAACCCCTGAAAAAGGCAGAGCAAGGGGTCTTCACATGCTACTCTTGCCTGCAGACACCACTCCTGAAGCTCCCATTGGTCAGTAATGGGAAACCGTGGCCAGCAGAAGCTGTGGGCTCAGTGCCTGTAGATGAAGGGCAACACAGGAATGGTGCAGGGCCAGGGCAGTAGTAAGCCTGCCTTAACCCCACTGCTCCACAAACCGGAAGCCATCTAAGTTAAATGGTGCCCAGATATGAGTTCCCCTGCATCCAAACTCCTTCCCAGAGCTTGCATCCCGAAACCTCTTCTAGACCCCAATCCCCAACCCTGGGCTAAGCCCAGAGACCTTCCCACAGTCTAAACCCCTTGGCCCAAGACTGGATCATGCACCCCCACCCATTCTGGTGAAAGTGAGTGAGGATGGGGAAGGAAGAGGGATGGAGTAAGCAGGGTGAGGCCTTGGAGAAGGGATGGGGCAAGCAAAGAAGGAGCGGAAAGGAAGTGGGGCAAGAGTGTTTGGGTTTCAGGTAGATCTTACATTGCACTTACATTGAAAAAGTGATCTTGTGGTTAAAAAGGTTTGAGACCACTGACTTAGGTAGATCCTTTAGATCTTCAAGAAATGTGTGTGGGATGGCTTAGTGTGAGCCAATAAGTGGTGGTAAGAAGAGATGAAAAAGAGGCGTGCTGATAGTTCGCAGCCTGTCACACATTCAAGACTTGTGCAGCCACATGTCTGCAAATAATTAGAACCAACCCTGAGTTTTAAATCCTCTTGAAAATTATGGTTTCAAAATTTACCTATAAAGCCCAAAATTATATCATAAATATCAAATATGAAATCATTTGATTAAACATAAAAAGATGTTTACTGTAAATTATGTCCACCTGAATACATAAACATAGATAATACCATTTTAGTCATTTAAATCTTGAAGACAAATGACTCTGGAAATGCATTTTCCAAAGTCAGAACCATACAATGAAGAATCTAAAAATTGCTCTGTGGAGATCTTTCAACCAAGATCAAAATGGGAATTCAAAAGAAACATAGAAACACTGCAATAAGTTGGTAAGTCCAGAACATGGAGACATGGTGAAGAGTTGGTATCTGAGGAGAACATGGACATAACTGGTCTCACAAAGAGTTAATTGGATAATTCACAGGATTAGAATATTAGTATAAATGTGTTAAAGCTTGATCATGAACGAAAGGCAGGCAAAATGGAAGCACTGACTTCTTTATTAAAAATGCATAAATTTTACTGAGGTAGAGATAGACGTGAGAGACAAACTGGTTGAAAGTCTCCAGATAAGAGTAAGAGAGGTAAAAAAAAATCTACTGTTGACTACTTAAGCAAGAAGAAGAGGTGGATAATTTGTTTTTAATGTTTATCAAAATTATCCAAAGTACAGGACTTGCTGGTGATGGGGAACTACCCAAACATCTGTTGGAAAAAAAAATATAGCTGACACAGGTTACCCAATAAGTTCTTGGAATGGATTGGAGACAAATTTTTATTACAGAAAGTGGAGAAAGCAATGAGGAGAACAGTCTATTCTAGATTTGATTCTGACAAATGGAGAGAAATTGGGTGGGAATTTGAATGGTAGGAAGGGAAACAGCAGAATAAAGACAATGACTTCAGGAAAGCAGACTCAGGGTACGTCTACACTTGCTCCCTAGTTCGAGCTAGGGATGCAAATGTAGCCGACCGAAATTGCTAATTAAGTGGGGATTTAAATATCCCGCGCTTCATTAGCATAATCTCGCCTGCCCGTTATTCCACTCAATAGCTGATTTGAAGCAGGAAGTGCGCTCCGGGATGTGTTAGTTCGAATCAAACCCCTTGGTTTGAACTAACGTTACTCCGCATTTTTTGAGGCAAAAGTATTAGATGTGATATATCTCAATTTTAGTAAGGCTTTTGATATTTCACATGACCTTCTCAAAAGGAAATTGCAAAATTATAACCTAAGAGAACCTACTATAAAGTGGGTGTAACAAGTAGTCAGAAAAATCATACCCAGTACCAATGGTTTACAGGAAAGGTGGAAGGGCATATCAAGTGGGATTGCCTCAGAGATCTGTCCTTGGTCTAGTTCTATTCAAAATGTTTATAAATGATTTGGATAATGGTATAGAGAGAGTACATTTACTAAGTCCGTGAACAATACCAGACTAGGAGGTGTTGCAAGTCCTTTGAAGGACAGTATTGGAATTCACAATAGTCTTGATAAAATGGAGAAATGTTCTGAGATAAAAATGATAAAATTCAATGAAGATAAATACTAAGTATTGTAATTATCATAGAATCATAGAATACTAGGACTGGAAGGGACCTCGAGAGGTCATAGAGTCCAGTCCCCTGCCCTCATGGCAGGACCAAATACTGTCTAGACCATCCCTGATAGACATTTATCTAACCTACTCTTAAATATCTCCAGAGATGGAGATTCCACAACCACCCTGGACAATTTATTCCAGTGTTTGACTACCCTGACAGTTAGGAACTTTTTCCTAATGTCCAGTCCAACCTAAACCTCCCTTGCTGCAGTTTAAGCCCATTGCTTCTTGTTCTATCCTGAGAGGCCAAGATGAACAAGTTTTCTCACTCCTCCTTATGACACCCTTTTAGACACCTGAAAACTGCTCTCATGTCCCCGCTCAGTCTTCTCTTTTCTAAACTAAACAAACCCAATTCTTTCAGCCTTCCTTCATTATGTAACCACCACCAGGCAGATTTAAACGTGGGACCTCTGGAGCTGAGTATAGGAGCCTCTACCCTCTGAGCTAAAAGCCAGCTGCCTCCCAACCTGTCCTGTAGAAGTCTCTTGATCTTAGCTGTTGCTGTGGTCTAGGTACCACTTGCATTGCTCAGTAACCACACTAGGGCTATGTCTACACTCGCGGCTTCTTGCGCGAGTAATATGCAAATGAGGCTAAGCGTGGAATATTGCCGAGCCTCATTTGCATACCTAATGAGCCACCATTTTTTTCAGAAGAGGCTCTTGTGCAAGAAGGCGCGTCTACACTGCCCCTTCTTGTGCAAGAAAAACCCTCTTGTGCAATGCCGTTCTTCCTGAAAAGTAATAGGTGTAACGGCATTGCTCAAGAGGGTGTTTCTTGCGCAAGAAGGGGCAGTGTAGACGCTCCTTCTTGCACAAGAGCCTCTTCTGAAAAAAATGGTGGCTCATTAGGTATGCAAATGAGGCTCGGCGATATTCCACGCTTAGCCTTATTTGCATATTACTCGTGCAAGAAGCTGCGAGTGTAGACATAGCCTAGGTGTGTGGGTTACAATTACACAAATACAAATGATTGCCTAGGAAGAAGTACTGCAGAAGGTGATCTGGGGGGTTATAATGGGGAATCACAAATTAATGTATGTCAACTAAATAACACTATAGCAAAAAGGAAAAAAGAAAAGAAAAAAAACCAACCATAATTCTGACATTTTGAAGTCTCCTTAAGTCCTGCCAGCTGGGGGAATGAAAATGAAAGCCACAACCACCCCACACATTCCTTTGGTCCCCTGATCTTGGTGCCAGCCAGGCTCTGGACCAGCTGCTAGGATATAAGTAAAATCTACTCCAATGTGCATCCAGCTGCCTGCTCCCCTCAGAATGTGAACCAGCAGCTGGGAATTACTAGAGCATAGAATCTCTTTTAAAACACTCTGTTGCCTTTAGGAATGTCCCATATTCCGAGGGTTGAAGCTGAGTGTGCCCTCTGTTACAAAATTCCAAACTTTTTTTTTTCTTCCCCTGAGGGCTCTGCACTATCAGAGAACACAGGGAACAAAAAGAGAGATCACAGTAAAAGGTGAATGAAAAGATGCAAAAAAGAAGAAAGAAATATTTCTTAACAAAAATTGATTAGATAATATATCTGGGTTCACACAATATAATATTCAATAAAACCATTGTAGTACACATAGTACAATATAAAACGTTCAAAGCATGGCATACAAAGGAAAACAAAATGAAACTTTGAGAAAGTTTATAGTCAGTAATATAAATCAAGTGTTTTTTTTAATTCACAATCAGATGCATAATCCAGTTAGTAACAGATTATATAAACGACTTGAACGAGCAAAGAGCACTCCTAGCTATGTGTCCAAAAGAGTTTCCTAAATTTTTCCTTGGCAGTATATGTTGTGAGCAAGGCTCAGGAAATACAGAATTGCTTTCTAGCCACAGCAGAAGCATGCACATGAGAACTATTGACAGGATTCATTAGCTACTAATCATTCAGTCTGTCAAGCCTGCCAACAGCAGGGGGAGGGCAAAATGGCAACTGGCCTGGGGCATAATCATAAGAACATAAGAACAGCCGTAGCGGGTCAGACCAAAGGTCCATCTAGCCCAGTATCCTGTCTGCCGACAGTGGCCAGCACCAGGTGCCCCAGAGGGGGTGGACCGAAGACAATGATCAAGCGATTTGTCTCCTGCCATCCCTCTCCAGCCTCTGACAAACAGAGGCCAAGGACACCATTTTATCCCCTAATAGCCTTTATGGACCTAACCTCCATGAAATTATCTAGCTTCTCTTTAAACTCTGTTATAGTCCTAGCCTTCACAGCCTCCTCCGGCAAGGAGTTCCACAGGCTGACTACACGCTGTGTGAAGAAGAACTTTCTTTTATTAGTTTTAAACCTGCTACCCATTAATTTCATTTGGTGTCCTCTAGTTCTTCTATTTAGGAACTAATAAATAACTTTTCTTTATCCGCCTCTCCACACCACTCATGATTTTATACACCTCTATCATATCCCCTCAGTCTCCTCTTTTCTAAATGGAAAAGTCCCAGTCGCTTTAACCTCTCCTCATATGGGACCCGTTCCCAAACCCCTAATCATTTTAGTTGCCCTTTCTGAACCCTTTCCAAGGCCAAAATATCTTTTTGAGGTGAGGAGACCACATCTGTACACAGTATTCAAGATGTGGGCGTACCATAGTTTTATACAGGGGCAGTAAGATATTCTGGGTCTTATTTTCTATCCCTTTCTTAATAATACCTAGCATCCTATTTGCCTTTTTGACCGCCGCTGCACACTGTGTGGAAGTTTTCAGAGAACTGTCCACGATAACTCCAAGATCTCTTTCCTGATTTGTCGTAGCCAAATTAGCTCCCATCATACTGTACGTATAGTTGGGGTTATTTTTCCCGATGTGCATTACTTTACACTTATCCACATTAAATTTCATTTGCCATTTTGTTGCCCAATCACTCAGTTTGGTGAGATCTTCTTGGAGTCCCTTACAGTCTGCTTCTGTCTTGACTATCCTAAACAGTTTGGTATCATCCGCAAACTTTACCACCTCACTGCTTACCCCTTTCTCCAGATCATTTATGAATAAGTTGAACAGGATTGGTCCTAGGACTGACCCTTGGGGGACACCACTAGTTACCCCTCTCCATTCTGAAAATTTACCATTTATTCCTACCCTTTGTTTCCTGTCTTTTAACCAGTTCTCAATCCAAGAAAGGACCTTCCCTCTTATCCCATGGCCATGTAATTTACACAAGAGCCTTTGGTGAGGACCTTGTCAAAGGCTTTCTGGAAATCTAAGTATACTATATCTACTGGATCCCCTTGTCCGCATGTTTGTTAACCCCTTCAAAGAACTCTAATAGATTAGTAAGACAGGATTTCCCTTTACAGAAACCATGCTGACTTTTGTCCAACAAATTATGTTCTTCTACATGCTTCACAATTTTATTCTTTACTATTGTTTCGACTAATTTGCCAGGTACTGAAGTTAGACTTACCGGTCTGTAATTGCCCGGATCGCCTCTAGAGCCCTTTTTAAATATTGGTGTCACGTTGGCTACCTTCCAGTCATTAGGTACGGAAGCCGATTTAAGGGATAGGTTACAATCCACAGATAATAGTTCAGCAATTTCCCATTTGAGTTCTTTTAGAACCCTTGGATGAATGCCATCCAGTCCCGGAGATTTGTTAACATTAAGTTTTTCTATTTGTTCTAAAACCTCCTCTAATGACACTTCAATCCGGGACAGTTCCTCAGATTCATTACCCACAAAGGACGGTGCAGATTTGGGAATTTCCCCAACGTCCTCAGCCGTGAAGACTGAAGCAAAGAAATCATTTAGTTTCTCCGCAATGGCTTTATCGTCCTTGATTGCGCCTTTTATAGTTTGATCGTCTAGGGGACCCACAGGTTTTTTAGCAGGCTTCCTGCTTCTAATGTACTTAAAAAACATTTTGTTATTTCTTTTTGAGTTTTTGGCTAGCTGTTCCTCAAAATCTTTTTGCTTTTCTTATTACATTTTTACACTTGATTTGACAGTGTTTATGTTCCTTTCTATTTATCTCACTAGGATTGGACTTCCACTTCTTAAAAGATGCCTTTTGTCTCTCACTGCTTCTTTTACATGGTGGTTAAGCCACGTGACTCTTTTTAGGTCTCTTGCTATGTTTTTAATTTGGGGTATACATTTAAGTTGGGCCTCTATTATGGTGTCTTTAAAAAGTTTCCATGCAGCTTGCAAGGATTTAGCTCTAGTCACTGTGCCTTTTAATTTCTGTTTAACTAACCTCCTCATTTTTGTGTAGTTCCCCTTTTTGAAATTAAATGCCAGGGTGCTGGTCTGCTGAGGTGTTCTTCCCACCTGGGCCCTTTAAATCGCTGCTGGAGCACCAGACGCTCCATGTGGCTCTGCGGGCATGGGAGGGGGAGGATACACCATGCTCCAGGCATCACACAGAGGACTGCCCTGAACCATGCCTCATCTGCCCAAGGTCTTGCCTCTTCTGGGAGCATGGAGCTGCCCCACCAAACCTTGCCCAGACTGTACATGAAAGGTTCTTCTAGAGACTACAAAGACTGACTTCATGAAGTTTCCCAAAGCCTCCCCACGCCACAGGGTAGATCATAATAGTAAATGCAGTCATCTCTCAAACTATGATGGGGATGGGGGAGTGCACAGCAAAGAGCCTCTCCTGGTTCTAAGATGAGATGACATGGTAAGCGCAGAAAGAACTCCTGGTTGATCCATGCAGAGAAAGCAAGAGCAGCACCGTGAATTATCAGGCAGAGAAAACACCAACAAAGAGTGCAAAATTAATAAAAAAGCAAAAAAAACAAAAAAAAAAAAAACAAAAACCCCACACAAAAAACAACCCCCTCTCCCCCAAAAAAACAGGGAGAAGCAAAGATCTTGTGTCATATCACAGCAAAAAAATGTTGATTGAGCAGCTTCTATGGAAGCATGGTCCTATACCTAGAGTGGTAAGTAATGGAATTGCTTAAACTTTACTGTAAGCCACCACTTGGTGCTATTGGAGATAATAATAATGAGATTATTATTATTCATATTTTAGTTCTGTTTCTCTGCATGTCAAGCAACTGGATCTTACAAGAAAACAATACAATTAGATATGGTAGAACTGATCGCTGATGCTGAGAAATACAGTCTGTTCTGCCTAAATCCTTCTTTGATTAACAATGATTCTTAGGTGTAGCTGCTGCCTTAAGTTATAGCTACACAAGTGAGCACAAACGAAACCATTACAAGTAAGTGGGGGAGCATGGGCCTGATGAGGTATTTATGAGCATGAGGGGAAGATT
This sequence comes from Rafetus swinhoei, assembly GCA_019425775.1. Classification (NCBI taxonomy): domain Eukaryota; kingdom Metazoa; phylum Chordata; order Testudines; family Trionychidae; genus Rafetus; species Rafetus swinhoei. The sequence goes on from CM033440.1 coordinate 36,453,416, forward strand.
TGGGCTGCATATTTATTTTGTACTCCAGTCACTCAGCTAGAAGGTTGATTTTTTCATAATTCCTATTAGATTATGCAAATCAATGTTCCCCATGAAATTTATTTCTGCTAAAGAATGTTAATTTCTATTCAGTTAGCTAATGTGTGTGTTTTATATGAGTCCATATGCTTCTGCTAATGAATTCCAAAAACCACTTGTATAGTTTAACATGCTGAAAATAAATATTATCATTTCCAGCATTCATTTTCAGTGTAATTATTTGCCTGAAACCACCAGCAGATCAGTTTTCAGTGGAAGAAATGTAAAAATTAATAGCTCTACTGGTTCTCAAGGAAATATTCTCTCTACATTTAGGGAAAATCCTTGCTGGAACCAGTCTTGTTCATATATAAATATTTCTCATTTATTAAACTAACATACCAATGAAAAAAGTAATTCATACCATAAACTCATAATTTGTACTGTAAATTCTTCAGACAGAAAACCAGAATTAATTCTGATCTCTTTTACACAGGCTTTATAGTCACATAACTCCATTATGGTCTTTCCCCTCTGCAAGAGAAGCAAATCAAATAAATTGTCTTTATTTAAATTTCACACATTTATGCAGCTGCATGAATAAATTAAAACAATAAACAGTATAATATAATAAATGGGAAGTATGTAGCAGCTTTTGGCAGTGTATTTGTGAATTACAGTCAGAAGATAGTTATGAGTATAGCTCCTCCTACATTTATATCTACATTTGCTTCCAAGTTTTAAAAAACTTTTTCACTCCTCGTTTCACCCATTGATTCATTTACTTTAAAGTAAAGCACATTATAATATCAGCATGAGTGCTATTCTTCTTGGAAGTTTATCATGAATGCACAATACCTTCCACATATATAAAAACTTGCAATCCCTTTTACAAATGCATAGGCATGTCTGATCTCAGTTACATCCTTGTAAAACCGAAAATACCTCGAATGTACTTAATGGATATTCACTCTGGTGTAATACAGAACAGAATCTGGCCTGTTGGTAACAGTTTTAGTGCAAAATCAGTGCACCACCTATACACATTTTTAAAAGGAATACAGATATAGTGGCTAGCCAATTCCTAAACAGGCATGTTTTTATTAATTCACTTTATTTACTAAATAAAACTGCACGCATCCAGTTTTCTGCACATTGAATAGAATATTTTAAAGATATACTTATCTATAACCAGAGTCTTTGGTTACACTGATCAAAGTTTTCAGAATACTCAATGACAATATAAATATTAGATTAAATAATCAGCCTCTTAATACTGAATGTATTGTTTTACAAAACCATTTAATATGTTATACACTATTTTTGTAAACCTGAAAGAAGGGAAGAGAGAACATAATGTACATGCAAATCTATTTAGCTTCCATCCCAATGGGTTTCTCTAATAACTCATTTTGCAGAGAGAAATAAACCAATTTTGGTTATCGAAATGAAGGTAATAATTAAGACAGTGAGGCACAGGAAAAAGGATTCTAGTGGGGTGACAAAAATGCAGAATTTGAGGAAGTGCAATTGGACAAGGAATTGCAATAATGAGAAGCTGAGCAGGGTATAACTGTCAGCACATTTTCAGTAAATCCTGATAGAAGGTAGTAAAAGTGCTTGATTTTTGTCAATAATGTACAGCTTACACCTACTCCATATATATTTGAATATGGGAAAAAGGAGAGGAAAGTACATCTATCGATATTTCAGGCAGGCATGATTTTTCATGGCACCAGGCATGAAAAACTTGCCAATAACAGTTAAATAATTTTGTCATTTAAGCACTTTGTATCAATCTTTAGAATAATTTGAAAATTTAAGATATGAGCAGTCATGCTGTGAGCAACCAAATCAAGTTACCAGCAGGGATATAATTTTATTCCAAGGCACATACCAGCGAACTAATGGAAATCTTGTAGGTATGCCAGTCTCCTATGTAACACTTCATAGAGAAGTCAACAACTGAATTGATGTTCTTAGCTCCTCATTACTTTGGATTTCTGACAAAAGAATGAAAAAATATTCAAATATAGATTCTTGAAAGTGGCTAGATTTCCAGTTTCAGTGAAAGCAATTGACTCCACCTGTATTTGCTAGCCCACCTCTTCACCTTGCTTTCGTCCATTTAATCTACAGCCAATAATCTTGGTTTATACAAATTTCAATGAGGAGATGTAGGAAACTGCCGAGATATTCTTTCCCAAACAGACTACCATTTGAAAGGATATAGTGTGGTGTCTTCTGGAAAAATAAGATACAAAATATATGCCATAAAAGGAAACCAATCCTGCCAGAATGTATGTTTCCTTTCTTTCCATGTCTGTTAGGCCTGTTCACTAGCAGACATGATCTATCTTCACATAATGTTTTTCTAAAATGACCACTGTTGACCTGTTTACAATTTCTCTTACAACAGTTTACATGAAGAGCAACTACAATGAAACCATTATGAAACAATTGAGAGTGCCATCAGATACAGACCCTGAAATTTTAACTTTACAGCTAATCACGCCTGAATGTGTGACTGAAGCGAATTAATCTGCCACTTTAGCAACTCTAAACATTAGGATAGAGAGCAGGGGTAGGGCCAAATCTGGTCTGCCAGTGTTAGTTCCTGGCAGGCCCCTACCACTATATTTACCTCTATGGCCGCAGGTACTGATGATCGCAGCTCCCATTAGCTGCAGATCGCTGTTCCAAGCCAATGGTAGCGGTAGGAAGAAGTGTCCTGGTCCATGCTACTTTCTGCATCTTCTATTGGCTTGGAACAGCGATCCGCAGCCAATGGGAGCTGTGATTGCCAGTACCAGTAACCGTGCAGGTAAATATAGCAGTGGCAACCTGCCAAGGGCTACGTTTGGCAAACCACCGCCATGTTATTGCCCACTCCCATAGAGCATGTGAAGGGTATGGTCAGTGCTAGGTAATACTGGAGCTGGGCAAATGGCATTCAAGAGATATATTATTCAGTGACTATTTCTGCAGGATCGAGATTATTGTTGAAATATTTGTTCAACAAACATCAGTAACAGTATAGCAAGTCAAATTGTATTAGCCATATCAGTTATTTGATGAATAATAGTGCAAGTAGCTGATTAATACGCTCATTCAGCTCTACTGGACATAATGAATATCTCAGCAGATGATTTTTTTTAACTCTTGTAAGTGAAAAGCTATATGATGCTTTAGGTTGATATCCTATAACTATCCTGAATATTTGCATTAAAAGTTATTAAGTCACACACGCTGGTGCAACTGAAACTTGAGGAAACTTCATACATATACTGCATACTTTGTGAGGTTTCCAGATCTGACAATGGGCTGTTAATTTATAAATCTGCTGGATTATAGTGGAACTAAACTGTTTTTGTGTATAGTTAAATTACTTAATTTTCATTGTGCTGTAGGAAGATGCAAGGGTATACGCTAAGGGTGTGTCTAGACTACAGGCTTTTGTCAACAAAAGTCGCCTTTTGTCAACAAAACTATACCTGCGTCTACACTGCTGCTGAGTTCTGTCGTCATAACGTCGACAGAACTCAGCAGATTTGTCGACGGCTGTAAACCTCATTCTATGAGGAATAACGCCTTTTGTCGACAGAGTTCTGTCGACAGAAGGCGTTATTGCATCTACACTGTCCTTTGCGTCCACACTGTCATGTTGACAAAGCGGCTTGCTTTGTCGACAGAACTGGATGTAGTCTAGATGCTCTTTGTCGACAGAAACTTTGTCGACAGCATCTGATGACAAAACTTCTGTCGACAAAAGCCTGTAGTCTAGACGTACCCTAAGGTTTAGGGATCCCCTAACCAATGTCACCTCTAATCTTTCCATCCATGTTTAGAGTTTTTTCCATCTATGTGCAGAATAAATGTTTATGTGCACCAAGGCATGTGAAACAAAACACCCCACTGTGGACGCTCTGCTAATCAGCTGGGCAGCATTGAAATCTCTCCTGAGTGCCCACACAAGAACATAGCTTACAGGGAACGCTGCCTTTCAGTCAGTGGTAAACTTGGGTTTCTCACCTCTGTCTCATACCACACTCATTTGCCAGGTATCTGAGTGCCTGCATAGCACAAGAGCTATCACATGGGTTTTCATACTGCCAACAAGTAACTGAAGAACTGGCTGGTTGCCTCCAAGTTATAAAAGACTGGGCTAGTCTAACCTCCTCTCATTATTTCCTTTCTTGATCTTTCCATGATGTTAATGGATCTGATCCTTTTTTAGATTAGGACAGCAAGTTTCATATATTGATCTTTTTTTTTATTATAGTATAATTGAACACATTCTTCTCTCGGGGTTCTCTGCTCTCATGTGAGTAGAAGACAATGAGATCATCCTTTGAGAGCACTCTCTTGCTTTAAAAAATCATCAGCAAATAACTACCTCTTTTAAGAAACCACTTTTTTAAGTTCACTGTGTGATCACTTAAGGCAAATTTCTTTTCATAACTAGATAACCCTTTTAGTCTCACCAGGCTCCAAAACTTGTGGGGCACAAATAACTGCAAAGGAATTACAGACTTTAAGCCACAAGCAAGAGTAAAGGGATGGTTTCAGGAAGCATAGTTTTCCCTCCTCTGCTGAAAGCAGAAGGGACCTCCCCTCTTGGCTCGGGTAAGCAGAAGTCTGGCACAGCTCCTGCTCCTCCTTTTCTGATTTGATGAGAGCTCACCTTACTGTTGCAATCCTGATTGCCTATTCACCACAAAAATCCTATCCATAAGGATCATCTTTATTTGGTAGATCTCATTGTGGCAGATGTATTCTTGGTGTCTCCCTTACACTGGAATTCTGCATCCTGGCTTGCGCCGGTTATTTCTATGGCACTGAGTGTGCAGAGGTCTTATTCTGTGTGGTGACTGCAACCCATCTGAGGCTACGTCTAGACTGGCATGATTTTCCGCAAATGCTTTTCATGGAAAAGTTTTTCCGTTAAAAGTATTGGCGGAAAAGAGCATCTAGACTGGCACGGAGTTATCGTTATAATGATGCGCTTTTGCACAAAAGCGCGTCTACATTGGCGGCGCGCTTTTGTGCAAAAGCAGAAGCCCGGAACCATTTTGAAGAGGGTAAAAGGGCACCAGCCCTTTCCGGGGCGGGGGCTGGTGCTCCTTTCAGACACGTGCTTAAAGGGGTCTTGCCGGACAGCCGTTTCTCTCCTGCTCCGTGCTTTAGGACCTCTTGCAGGGACTGACAGCCCTAGCAGTTTTGGTGGTTGCCCTCTGCCTTTTGGACACCACCCTTTTGCCACCTAGTGCTTTTTCCTGGGTTTTTTTTCTTTTGTCTGCCATGGAGCCAGGGGTGGCCATGTGCCTGCTCTGGCCACTGCCGGCCATTTTGGAGTGCCTGCAGCTGCTGCTCCAGGCTGGTGCCCTCCTGTTCCAGGACCAGGAGGCGCAGCTCGCTTTGGACTCCCTCACCGAGGAGGACATGGCGTCCCTGTGGCATCCCCACCCCAGGGTGGAGAGACGACTGTGGAGACTGGACACCAGCACCGACTGGTGGGACCGGCTGGTCCTGGGGCAATGGGGCGACCAGCAATGGCTCCGGAACTTCTGCATGCGAAAGCGGACATTCCTGGAGCTGTGTGCCTGGCTCACCCCTGCGCTCCAGAGAGCCACCACCTGGCTGCGGGCACCCATCCCTGTCGAGAAGAGGGTCGCCATCGCACTTTGGAAGCTGGCCACCCCGGACAGCTACCGATCGGTGGCACACCAGTTCGGGGTGGGCAGATCCACCGTCGGTGTCATCGTCATGGAGGTAAGTCCCAGGGGAGTGGGAGTGGGGAGGGTGCTGCACTCCATGCCCAGGGGCAGCCAAGTCTCCAGGCTGGGTCACCCAGGGGTTTGGGCCATCCCTCCCTTGCACAGGCCTGCTGGTGGGGGCGGGAGGGCCGTGGGGCGAGGGGGCCGTGGTGTGTGTGTGTGCGTGAGGACAGAGGGAATCACGGGGGGGGCCCAAGGGAGCGCATACTCACCCCTGCCTTATGTGATGTGTTCCCTTGTGTTTCTCTGCACCCTTCAGCAGGTCGTCCATGCCATCAACGATGTCCTGCTCCCGAGAGTGATCCGCCTGCGCGGCGTGGGCCTTCGCTGGCGGCCGCTGCCCTCGGGTTCCCCAACTGCGGGAGCCCTGGATGCAACCCACATCCCCGTCCGGGCCCGGGCATCGAGCAGCCCATTTCAGAAACAGGAAGGGTACTGCTCAATTGTTCTCCAGGCCATCGTGGACCACCGGGGCCTCTTCCTGGACGTCTATACGGGCTGGTCCAGCAGGGCACACGACGCCCGCATCCTCCGCAACTCCGGACTGTTTCGCAGGCTGGAGGCGGGCACCTACTTCCCCCAGCGGGAGTTGACTGTCGGGGATGTGCCTATGCCCATCTACATCATCGGGGATGCGGCCTACCCCCTGCTGCCCTGGCTAATGCGGCCCTACACGGGGCGGCCAGACCAGAACCGGGCCCGGTTCAACGACCGCCTCAACCGGGCCTGGAATCAAGTGGAGTGCGCCTTCGGCTGCTTAAAAGCCCGCTTCCGTTGTTTGCTCACCCGTCTCAAGATGGGTGAGCGGAATGAAACAGAAGTAGTGGCCGCATGCTGCGTGCTCCACAACGTTGTGGAGTGGATTGAGGAGGCCTTCCTCCCCGCATGGATGGCAGCCGAGGCACAGACTTATGAACAGCCCCACACAGCTGCCATCCGCCAGGCGCACCAGGATGGGGTGCGCATCCAAGAGGCCCTGACGGGCATGTTCACACAGGCCCCATAGTAGGGTCGCCTCGGTCTCCCCATACAACTCCCTCCCATCCCCTCCACTTCCCCCTCCCCTCCCCTTACCTCCCTATTGTAAATTTACTGCTTTGAACAAACCAACCTTGGTTATACTTGTTTTGTTGGGTATGAAGACTCCTGGTAGGCTTGTCTGTCAGGTCAGGTCAAGCGGAAGGCTTGCACCTACCAATTTAAATTGGGTCCAGAGTTAGGTTTAGTTAAATTAGCTATCGTTGTCGTGACTGTTTGTCAGGCAGCGTCGGTTCGAAGCATATCAGTCGTCATCGTGCATGTTCGTCGGGTGCGTCGGATGTAGCTAGGGTTTTTCTTTTAGTTTAGGCTAGGTTTTAGGCCACCATCGCCTGTTCGAGCTGTCCCGAAGAACAGGAAGAGGATCCATGGTTCGTGTGGAAGGCTCGAGTCAGCGTACCCGATTCCAGTCATCTTCGAGGGATCTCCTGGCAGTTCCTCATCTGAGGCCCGGAAGGACCAAAGGATTGAGGTCACCAGCGTCAGCGGTGTCTTCCATTGAGGGACTCCTGGCTGTTCCTCTCCCGAGGCCCGGAAGAACCAAAGGATTGAGGTCACCAGCAACACTACAATCATCCCTGCCTCTAGACTATGTACATATTCTTTGTGCTCGTGTTTTAACCTTTCTTGCTTGTTTGTTATCTATGTTAAATATAGTCTTGTGGTTTAAATTTTACTTAAAGTGTCAGTATTTATTTATGCGCCACAAACCAGTGACCAATTAAAGGAACGACCGGTGATAGATACGGTATTTGGTGTCCGCATTTTGTAATCTTCTGAAATTTAGTTGGCTAATTGGCATCTCAAATCAATTATTTAAGTTACCTCGAGTAACACAATAAACAACACAGTTCTGTTGCCAACAGAAAAACTTGTAAATAAAAACAACCAAGGGGGAGAGGGGGAGGAGACCTTGAACTGGGAGGGGAGGGGAGGGGAGGAGACCTTCAACTGGGAGGGGGAGGAGCTACCCCTCAGAGGGGTGGCCTCTGCGACCGCTCCTGCGGGGGCGGACCTGGACATGGGGGGCAGGCTGCATCGGGGAAGGCTGCATGGGGAGGTGGGCAGGAGCAGGAGGGCAGGAGGGAGGGGCCAGGAGGGGCAGGAGGGGGCCATTGCAGGAGGGGCAGGAGGGGACAGGGACAGGAGGGGCATTGGAGGGGGAGGAGGGCAGGGGCAGTGCTAGGGGAGGGATGGCGGGGGCATGGGGCAAGGCCATGCCGTAATGTATGGCATGGCCAATGTGGGTGGTGAGGGTGGCGATGGAGTCGGCCATCCACACACACTGGGCCTGGAAGGCGCCCCAGGACTCTTGGCGCCACTGCAGGTCCGCCTCCACGCGCCAAGTGATGGCAGCCTCGACGTGCTCGACGGCCTGCACATGGTGCCGAAGGAGCTGGTCCCGGTAGCGGACCCTCTGCCTCGGTGGTTGGGCGGCTGCGGATGCTGCTGCTGCCGCTGCTGCTGCCGGACTGGAGGGTCCCCGGCTTGTGCTTGGTCCCGCAGCAGGGAAGAGAAGAAAGGATGGGTCAGTCAGGCAGCCCGGCCACTGTCCCCACACCTCATGCCCTCCACCCCTGAGCCCAGGTAACACCACAGTAGTGTGGCTTGGGCCCACTCGGTTCCCTCCCTGCCCCCCGTGTTGTATGTTTGCAAAGAGGACCGCCCCTGGAGTAGGGTCCTCCTCCATGTATTGTAACCACCGGTCTGTGTCCTGGCCCTGTGGAGGGTGGGAGGGCGCTAGTGTTGCGTTAACCTGTGGAACTCCCTGCCAGTGGAGGCTGTGAGGCTTTGGGCTAATCACTGGTGTTTGACAGGGAGCGAGATGAATCCCCACACAGTGCCTGGGAGCACGTCTGGCAGACGTGGTCTGGGCTCTCAGATCCCCATCGCGTGGGATATCTCCTGGACGGAACCAGGAGAGTGACTGGGGAGTGTCCCATCCTTGCAGCAAAACTCAGGCGGCCCTAGGGGCGGCCCGAGTGCTTCCCCCCCTTCTCCGTCCCACTATCCCTCACACACGTAGCCCAGGGACGTGTGTGGCGCAGTGGGGACTTCCCTCGGGGAGCCAGCCAAAGCACCAGGAGCAGGCGAGGGGCTCAGTGGGGGCCACGTTCACAGGGCTGTGACGCTGTGGTTTTCCCAGGAGCAGCTGGCTGTGCCTCACAGCCAGGCATGGGACAGTGTGCCATTTTGCCTGCTACACCCTTGCGGAGGTGCAGGCTCTGGCCTGAGTCCCTGGGGCCCTGGCTGGTTCCAGCCAGCATCCACCCTTCCCCCCTGGTCCCGCCGGATGTGTGTGAGCAGCACGGTCCCAGGCGTGCCCTGGAGCTGCCTGCCGTGGCCACGTGCCGCTCAGTCACCAGGCTGCACGTGGTTGCACGTGCTGCTTGCTGCCTAATGCTACACAGCGTGCAGCTCACGTGGCCTGAGTGACATGCTCTCCCCTTCCCCCCTCCGGGTGCCTGGCTTCCCCCCCGCCCTTGTGAGTGCAAAGTGCAACACTCACCGGTGGATCCTTCCCTGGCCTCCAAAGATGCGCGGGAGACGTCGGGGCTGCCGGAGGGGGCCTGCTGGGTGGCAGCGCTGGCCTCGTCTTCCGACGCACTGCTGCTGTCTCCTTCCCCCGCCTCGGTGGTACTGGTGACGGGGGGGCGCACGCTGCTGTCGACGGGGACCTCCGGGGCTTGCGGGGCTGGCTGGCCCAGGATGGCGTGGAGCCGGTCGTGAGTGGGGGCAGGTGTCGGCTCCTGCCCCTGGCCTCGCTGGCCTGCACGTAGCCCAGGCGCAGCTCCTTCACCTTAGCCCGGACTTGCTCGAGGGTCCGGGCTGGATGTCCCTGCTGAGCGAGCGCCTGGGCCATGCGGGTGAAGATCTCGGCGTTGCGGCACCGGGAGTGGGTGTCATGGAGGTCCTCCTCCTCCTGCCACAGGTCCAGCAGGCTGTCCAGCTCCCCTGAGGACCAGGATGGGGCCCGTCTTTTTCGGCCCCTGGGGGCCTCCTGCGCTGGGGGTGCAGGTGGCTGATCGCCCGGAGCTGCCATCCTGCTGTGGGGTGGCTGCTGAGCATGGCAGGGGCCACGTGGCAGACCTCTGGCTAGAGGTCCGTGCTGGTCTCCTGCCACGTGAGCTCAGCAGCTTTGCGTCTGCTTTAAGGAGCTCAGGTTGCCAGGAAGTCCAGGGTGGCTACGGGGTCTCCGTGCATCCAAAGGGTTTTTTTTTTCCGTGTAGCCTGCTTTTGCGCAAAAGTCTTAGCTGCCTGTCTACACTGGCCCTTTTGCGCAAAAGGACTTTTGCCCGAACGGGAGCATCAAAGTATTTGCGCAAGAAGCACTGATTTCTTACATTAGAACGTCAGTGCTTTTGCGCAAATTCAAGCGGCCAGTGTAGACACAGCCTGAGTGTCTCGGAGCAGCAGTTCAGATTTTCATCACTGCTCATACTTTGCTGTTCCCAGTATGATATGTATTCTCTGCAACTATCAAATACACAGTGCCCATGAATAACTCTAAATAAGCTGATACTCAAATTCTAAGCTAAGATACTGAAAATCCTAGATTGAAATATATATGCTTTGATCAGCTTCAAATTATCTATGTGCAATTGGCTTCCAGGTGTTCTCACCACTAACATTTGCTCTCCCTGGTTTGGCTAGATGGATGGAGATGATTTGTTGCCTCCTAAAATCTCTGCCAGAATATATGGGGGTGCTTTTACACATTGTACATAGGGCCCCAGCAAATGCATGGCCGTGAAAATGAGTCACGGACCATGAAATCTGGTCTTTTGTATGTTTTTACCCTATACTATATAGATTTCATGGAGAGTCCAGAAATTCTCAAATTGGGCATCCTGATCCAGAAGGGACTTCACAAGAGTTCATAAGGTTATTGGGGGGTTGGGAGGTGATGTGGTATTGTCACTCTTACTTCTGTTCTTGCTTCAGAGCTTGGGAGATGGAGAATGGTGGCTATTGGCTGGGCATCCAGCCTTGAAGGCAGCACCCCATCAGAGAAGTAAAGGTAGAAGTTCTGCAACCTCTCCCTACAATAACCTTGCAATCCCCAAACTCCTCCTTTTTAGATCAGGACCCCTACAATTACAATATCTATATTTAAATAGCTGACATTTATGATTTTTAAAACCTTATGACCATGAAATTGACCAAAATGGACCATCAGTTCAGTAGGGTCCTAGAGGAAATTATTCCGTTATGGCAAGAGGTTTTATGAATATTAGGCACCAAATACATAAGCTGAACCCCTCGTAGGGCTGGTCGCACTTTTGAAGAGGTACTGCATGTGTACTATCTGTAGATCACACTTATTGCTATACATGCTGCTGCTTTTTATTTGCTTTGAAAATGATATTGAAATAATAATATAGGAGAGGCAACTGTGAACTTGGCAAACAAAAATGTATAACTTAAAGCAGCAGGTGTTCCTTCTCATATTTAACTTTTTGTTACTCTGCAGCTGTGCTCTTCTACTAGCTTTAGTTCTTTACTTAGTATTTGCATTTCTTTAGCATGGAAAATTTATTTAAAATGTTGTAAATGTTGGGTAAAAATACTAAAAATAAATTAAACAAATCTAATCCTCTAGCACAGGTTCTTGAATTTTTTTTCATAATGTGGACGGATATTACCTTTTTTTACTTAGTCACTTTATCCCCTTCCTCCACAGTAATCTTGGAACAATTTTTACAGTGAAGATGCTGAAAGCAGAAAACAAGGATTTGAGTTCTAATTACTATGTCAAGCCCAGTGGTAGCACTTCCAGCACTACATCAAGCATCAATGTCTTTTCCCCAGACACTGACAAATACTTTGGACCCAAATTTAAACTTTTTTTTTTCATTTCAGAAATTTTCTTATATCAGGTAAAGATGTATAGTTGTACAGACTTTCAGTAACATTTTAAAAATTTGTATGTTACTTAAGACTGTATTTTAATTTTCAAAAGAAACTCCTAAATCACATAAGTGCTTTTGAAAACGGTACCTCTTTTTTGAGTCTGCCTTTTCTGTAAGTTTGTATATTGTATGCTTGTATATTATATTTTTATGGAAAATTATTTTTTTATGAAAAAAGGAAAAATCCGGACAAGTATACTATATTTGGAGTACTACTAAATAACGTCCAGTTTTTATTGATCAGTTACATGGATATAAGTTAGCAGAATGTAGCCTAGCAATCCTGGGGCAAATTAGAAAGAGAACTGTGGTCCTTACCCTTAAGTTTAAATGGTTCCTTTTCTAAATGTACTTTACCAGAAACACCAAATATGTAACAAATGAACAAAAACACTTTGCCTTTGCTACTATATAGTGGGCTGAGAACTGGATGTTAATTAACATTATCATGCAGAGGACAAGGTCTGATTCCAGCCAGCTACAAATACTGTAGTGTCACAGGCCTCTTAATTCACTGAGAATCTCTTTGAATAAAGCCTGCTAAGAAACTATCAGGAAAAATGTTCATCTTCACTTTGAACTGTTTATTATTATATCCTCTATGAGACTTAGTCCTTCTGCACCTTAGGAGTCCTGGGTCACCACACAATAGGGATCAGTGGGAGTCTTTCCATTGATTTAAGTTTGAATCAATCCCTATAATATCGCTAATAAAACTAATAAAAGAAAGTTCTTCTTCACACAGCGTGTAGTCAGCCTGTGGAACTCCTTGCCAGAGGAGGCTGTGAAGGCTAGGACTATAACAGAGTTTAAAGAGAAGCTAGATAATTTCATGGAGGTTAGGTCCATAAAAGGCTATTAGCCAGGGGATAAAATGGTGTCCTTGGCCTCTGTTTGACAGAGGCTGGAGAGGGATGGCAGGAGACAAAGCGCTTGATCATTGTCTTCGGTCCACCCCCTCTGGGGCACCTGGTGCTGGCCACTGTCGGCAGACAGGATACTGGGCTGGATGGACCTTTGGTCTGACCCAGTACGGCCGTTCTTATGTTCTTATGTTCTTATCGCTAATGGAGCTGTTCAAACAGTCAGTATGGCTGGTAGATGCAATGGTGTATAGCTGTTTTGTGACTGCCAATAGCAAATACCCCCCATTGACTGATATTTGGACACAAGATCAGAGGAGGGCTATGAGCTAATGTGGAAATGTCCTTTCTATTTCATCACCCACCCAAAAGGCTGGAAGAAAGGAAACAGCATTGAGATTTTTTGTAATAGCACCTGTCTTGAAATATGCAAGATGTCCTTTTTCTTTCCTCCAGAGATGTTGGTAACCCCACCAACTGTCCAAATCACTGGTTGATCTTTTCATAACATTTTTACCAAGCAACTGCTGAGAAGTGATTAACTAGGTAATGAGTCCCATTTTGCATACATAGACTCTGATTCAAACAAAGGAATGAAACCTGTGCCTAAACCATCAGCATGTGCACAGTCAAGTATTTAAGATAGGTATGTATTTGGACATGGGCGAAGTGACTGGCATTTAGAAAGTGTAACTGAACATCCATGTCTGAGCGATAACCAAGAAAAAAGCCTAGTAAGTCCTTCCATCCAAAGTGACACATAAATTATAGGTATCGGTATAATTACCATAATGTTCTTTAAATGTCTTAATCAAATTTGGGATCTAACAGGCAACATATTTAAAAAACCAATGGAATTTGAAATCAAATAATTTAAGATTTACATTACATATCACAATCATATTCAGACAAATGTCCTAATTTCTTAAAATTTTAACATTTGGATTCTCTAATTATCCAAGAAGGTGATTCAAACTCAATTTATTACAGGTATTATAATTTTATTGCAATTACTTGAAAAATACAAACATAACTCACAAATTCCTGAAGTATTTGTAAATATGTACAAATTTACAAGGGGAGGTGAAATGTTTAAAGAGAAATTGCAAACCATTTCACTTGTCCTAAGTAACAGAAAAGAAACACTTTGAAAAAAAAAACCCATTTTAAAGTGGAAGTTTTAGAGTTTTAAAACATATATACAACAAACATTTCTATAATCAAAACCTCATCTCTTAGTTTGCTGAAAGATCCAAATATATTTTTTTAAATTCATTTCAGGACATCTTGAAAGAGGGTTTGTTTGTTTTTTAAGAATGGATCAAAAACTGAAAATGAGCAAACTGATTCCCAGAACCTTTTCTGTAAGCATATTGTCTAGCCAGTTATTCCCCATTTTGTATTCATGCATTTCACTTTTTCTTCTTAAGCGCTTTGCACTTATTGTTATTCAATTTCACCTTGTTGATTTTAGACCAATTCACCAGAATCTTAATCCTTTTGAAACTTAATCCCATCCTGCAACGTGCTTGCAACCCCCGTGCTTGCAACCCCCTTCCAGCCTGCTATCAATTGTAAATTTTATAAGCATGCACTCCACTCCAATAGCCAAGTCCTGAATGAAAATATTTAATTTTATCAGGCACAGGACAGATCCCTATGGGACCTCACTAGATATATCCCCCCTAGTTTGACAGTGAACCATTAATCACTGTTTTTCAACCTGTTGTGCACCCACCTTTTAAATTTTTATTTTAATCTAATTTTTAATCATTTTTCTAATTTATGAGAATGTCAAGTGGGACTGTGTCAGCCTTTACCACAATCAAAATAAATCATTTCTACTGCTTCCAACTTATCCACTTGGCTAGTATCCCTGTTAAAGAAGGCAATTATGTTGGTGTGGCATGATTTGTTCTTGACAAATGAATGTAGATGTAACCCTTATTTAGAATGTGCCATCTCTTGGAACTCTGGGCTGAGCCTCTAAGGCAGGGGTCAGCAACCTTCGCCCTGCAACCCCTCATGTCTGTGATTTGCCATTCATGGCCAATAGGATCTGCGGGAAGCAGTGTAGGTCACAGGGACATGTTGTATGCTGCTTCTCACAGCTCCCATTGGCCAGGAACAGTGAACAGTGGACACTGGGAGCTGCAGGGGTGGGGGCTATGCCTATGGATGGTCAAGATGAAAAAAAAAGTCTCACGGACCACCAACAGATTACTCTGATAGGTTCTGTGTTGACAATTGCCACCCCCTGCTCTGAGGCATCCTACTTTATGTACATCAATAATAATTTCTAGCAGAGCCCCCAGACACCATTTTCCAGCATGCTTGGAGTAAGGGTAGAGATAGAATAGATTAGGAATTCGCATTGAAGCCAATAGGCAGGCTTCGGTATTGGGTGATATGGACAAGCAGTTAGCTGGGCCAATGATAAGCGGGGCTCCTCAGGCTCTCAGTGAGAGAAGACTACCTAATTCAGAGACAAAGAGGCTAGAGTTGGTTTTACTTTTAGAATTCTGAGTTTGGGAGCTGTGTGAGAGAGAAGCAGAATAGCCAGTCATATTGGCCTCATGATTTATGCCATCTTTCTTCCCTTTGCACTGGGATTCTTTGTTGTTGTGCTTTAAAAATAGTCTCTCTTTGAGAAACTGCCATCTCTGCTGAACTCCTTTTTCCCTTAGATTTTCTACCCAGGGGAACTTACCAATAAGTTCTCTGAGTTTATTAAAGTCTGCCTTTTTGAAGTCCACTGTCCTTATTTGGCTGCATTCACTTCTTCTGTTCCTTAAAATCATGACACCTATCATTTCATGATCATTTTTACCCAAGTTACCGTCCACTTTCACAGCCAATTCCTTTCTGATAGACTCAAATCTAAAACGGCTATCTCCCTAGTTACTTCCTTCATTTCCTGAAACATGAAGTTATCCCCAACGCATTCTAAGAACTCATTGGACATTTTGTGTTTTGCCAAATTATTTTTCCAACATAAAACTGGAGAATTAAAGGTCCCCATTACTACCAGCACTTCTTTATTGTTACTTTTAATATTTTATATAATATTTAATATTTCAGAATGAAAATCAAACAAAATGTCAAAATTTCCCCTGGAACAGAAATTCTATTGCCCAAAAGTCTGTAATTATTTATAATATTTATATTTGAAGTATTTTCTCAGGTTGAGATTTTCAAAGGGGACTAAGGATATCCTGGGTAAATAATAATGGGAATTGAGCACCCAAAGTAAAATTTTCAAAAGGGCCTAAAGGCAGGACTAATGAGTGTCTTTGCCAGGTTCTGGGTGGGGGGTGGGGGGTGGAGCTGGCTCTGGGCCTCCCCCCAGCCACACCGGAAGGGATGGAGCCTCATGCGGAAGGGGTAGGGCTGGGATAGCCTCTTCCAGCCAGCCCATCAGCACCACATCTCCATACCTTTCATGAAAGTGTTTATAGAATTCATAATATACAATACCAACACATTTCCAAAAATCTTCAGAGAGCTGGCCTATACCCACAGAGAAAAACATCAAATGCCATTTCATGCCCTCTCATGCATGGGACTGTGCAAACCCATTATGTGGTTGCACAATGAATCTCTGATTTCCATTGTGCATCTGGATCCAGTACCAGTCATAAGAGGTGCACGGTCTAGCAGTTATTTAGCCATATCTTGAACCTGCTCTCACTGCAAAGGTTTCCCATGGTCCTTGCAGATACTGTGCAGAACACAGCAAGCCCCAAATAATGCAGACTGCATTGAGATTTCAGCCACGGCAATGAGATTTCAGCCTGCCAAATGCTTCAGGTACTGAAATAGTGGCCTAGCCCGTGATGCTTCACACAGCTCCCATTGGCCAGGAATGGTGAACCGCAGCCACTGGGATCTACAGGCAGCCTTGCCAATGGACACTCAGGTAAATAGACCATCTGGCAGCCTGCCCATGGCTTATCCTGACAGACCATGTCCAGCCTGCTGGATGGAGGTGCCCAACCCCTGTTAAATTGAAGCAGCTTTATTCACTTTAATGTAGCTGCATCACTGTACCTCACTGAACAATTTGGCCCTTAAAATTTCATCAGTTCAGCTCTGCTCAGCTCTCTCTACTCCTAGATTTCTTCTTTCCAATTCTCCCTTATTAGTTTGGAGATCGGAACATATGAGCGTAAGATTTAAAAAACAGAATGTATTTGAAATAATTGAACTGTGAACCAGTAAAAGCTATTAAATAATAATTAGTGCTGGAAAAGGCAGTGAAACAGTTAGAAGTTCATTGCTAATAATCTTTCAAATAATCTCCACTTTCAAATAATCTCCACTCCTCAGGAAAAGATATAGGCGAAATCATTTTGGGGCAGATTTGGGTGGTTAATATTATCTGTTAATTCATTGATCTACTCTATATCTCAGAATGTCACAAATCTCCTGTGGTTCACTGATTTTATTTTCAGAAACTACTTTGTAACTGACTATTGAATGGCAATGGAAGAAAGATCAATAAAAAAACAAACCTAAGCTATCCTTTTGAACAACTCTTTGAATTTTGTTTTTTAAACAACTGAGAACTCCTTGTGATATTGAATAACCTTGAAGTTGATACTTTTATGAGAATAACAGATTTATACACATTACTGTGATTGTTAGTGAAAATAATAACTATAATAAAGGGGAAAAGGTCTTACTCTGAAATGATAACATTTACAACCCTTATAGCTATTGATGCATTTCAATATATTATTTAGTGAATTTGATATGTATTTTAGGATTTTATACCACTGGCCATTTCTGTCGTATTTAACAGCCTACAAATTATATTAATGTACTACAAAGTGTATCTTATCTTCACAGGATATATGCATTTTCAACACGTTTTGTATTTGTTTCAGACCAGTGTTTTTCAGCCTTTTTAGGTTAGTGATACCTTATTTGAAGTCAATTTTTTCCAACCTTAAATTTACTATAAAAATAAAAGTGAAAAACTGCAGTGATAACAATGCAAAGCCTATATAATTTTTGTATGTGTTTTGGGAGGCTGACAGAATACTTGACCTTGAAAAGTAAGGGACCGGGGCGGGGAGGCAGAAGAATTTTCCGCAGAGTGTTACATGATTTTCATTGCCTCATAACTTCCTGATTGTCTTTCATGACCTCGGTGGGGGTTATGTCTGAGAAACATTTATGGATTATACTACATTTTGCATACATTATATATTAATGCAAAATTGTTCCGAAAAAGAAAACCCAGATCTAATATGTCTAGACCTCAGTAAAACATTTTTATATCGTTCCCCATGACAGCTCACCTGAAAAATTAATTCGAATTGACTTGGATGTGAACAACGTTACAGGAGACAGAAAATTTACTTAAGTACCGTAAACTAAGAATACAGCTAAATGGGCATTTGGTGGGCATGATTCTCCTTTCACTTAAATTAATTTTACTTCAGAACAATTCCAGTCACATCAGCAGAGCTTCTCCTCACTACATAAGTGTAAGATAGAGGTTAGCTGGGCTCAGTGTGGCCTAACCATCCTCAGATGGCAATCGGTGGCCAGCAGCTGGCATAGCTATGCAGGTAAGGACATGCAA
Source organism: Rafetus swinhoei (assembly GCA_019425775.1). Classification (NCBI taxonomy): domain Eukaryota; kingdom Metazoa; phylum Chordata; order Testudines; family Trionychidae; genus Rafetus; species Rafetus swinhoei. The sequence goes on from CM033440.1 coordinate 36,471,618, forward strand.
GATTTATACTCACTGACATTAAATCTAAGTTTATCCTTTATAATTAAAATGTATTCTCTGGAAATCAATGCAGCTACATGTAAGATTGGCATTACATGGTAGAGAATCAGGCCCATGACTTCCATTGAGAGCCACACTGCACCTTTGCTGAATTTATATTTAAATGATTTGCTGAGGTTATGCTGGTTCATACATTCTCTTTTTGCCAGTTTATTTCCAACCAGGCTCAGTTCTTTATCTGACTTCACATACCTTTCAGCTGATTTTTCCCTCTTGTGAACAGCTGGGACATTATGTTTAAATTCGCGCTTCAGTTCCATTTGGTGTTCGAGCAAAAATACATCATATTAACAGGCCAACACTTCTGTAGACAGTATGCAAATGACTCTTATTAACAGTATTTTAATGCCGTTTTCACTCCTTAATCCTATTAAAGATGTAGATAGTAAATGATAGATAGGTGTAATGATAGATCAGATAATCTATACAATCTTTCACATTTCTTTTTCATTAAAGCATGCAGTTTCATAACACTACCATTATACTCTAATATTAATTATATGAGCTATATTTGTATGGAATTTTGTCCAATACAAGATATTACCTCACCAACCTTGTCTCTCTAATATCCTGGGACCAACACAGCTACAAGACAACAAACTGTATATAAAATATCTGTTTATATTCATTACATCCAGATATTAATATGTCTACTACCAAAAACAGAGACCCTGACCATGCCTTTTCTGTCTATGCAGAATACTGTCTGTGCAGAATACTCTTGACTCCCTCTCTCCCCCACCCCCTCCCCATCACACACTTTTCCCATCAGAAAGACAAACTTCAGGATGAGTAAAATCATATTGAAGTTCCCAATTCAATGATCTCTCGCGCGTCATCCACCAAACTGTATACAAGGACCATACTTCATAATACTAATGGACTTAGACATGATGCAATCCACAAAGTAAGGTAAAAGAAAACAAGGTTTGGGAGAGCTTCACGCCTACCACATAAAGCAAATAAAGCTATCTGGCTTCCTAGTCAGAAAATAGGATTTTTGAGAGCCTTTTGGAGAATTTATTAATTTTATCCTGAAAAAGAAAACCTTTGTATGCTGGTGTGCGCATCAGCTCAAAAAGAAAAAAACCCACCAAAACTTAAACTATGGAGTGTGTAATAAGTTTTCATGCCCCCGAATTTACCCCAAGGGAAAAATTCAGTTGGCATCTCAAAATCTGGCATTTGTTTTTCTTGAAATTCCTCCTCTATCTCAGGATCACAGGGGTTGTGCATTGGTCTATTCCCTGTCCGTCATATTTAGCTACCTACGACCCCACACAAGTTCCATGATGAGGTTGATGGGACATTCCATGGAACTTCCTGAAGAGGACAGCATATAAATCATGTTAGGGAAGTTTCTTTAAAAATAAAAACAAACTAAAAATCAAATCAAAATTTTCATGAGGACAAAAAAAAAATCCCCATTGCACCAAAATCTTCTGGAGTCATATTTTAATATTGTTTACTCATAGTCAATCTCCTTATAATTGGGAATTCACCATGGAAAGACATGGTTCTAGCCTCACCACCCAAATCCAAGAAACCAGATTAATTATTGCAGCCATGTTCAGAACTCTCTGAAACAGTTATTTCTGAGTGTTGTCACAGATAGATGGGTTTGATCACAGAGGTGCCCATTAGACTTTCACCTGGTGTGCTGATTATGCCACTGAGCCCACCTACTTGCCCTTTAGGATACCCAGCCACTGTGTTCTCCTGGGACAGAAGCAGTGGGCTCCCCTAGCCAACTCACAGAGTTGGTGTTAACAGCCAACTTATTACACACTCCATAGTTTAAGTTTTGGTGTTTTTTTTTTCTTTATGAGCTGATGCGCACACCAGCATACAAAGGTTTTCTTTTTCAGGATATGAGCAGAGCAACACAGATGCTGAATCAGCTCTGGGCCATTAACGGCACCCAGGAACTCAACTCAAAAAGGAACCAAATTTTGCTTAAGAAACAGTAAGTTGAAATGATTATTTCCCTTATGAAAAATATAGGCATTCATAGATCTCATTTCATGGTGCAACAGAGGAAAAATCTTGTGAAAAAGGTACATTGAGTTGTGAGTCCTTTCCTTAATAACAAAAGATTTTTGCAGGATTTAATGGAATTTGCATATCCTCTTTTGAAAAATCTTTGTAGTTTAGACATGCCCTTATAATATTTCAGTTTGTATGAGGCGAAAAGTTGTTTTTAACCATTATTATTACACAAAACATCTGGTTTATTATTTGATCAATCACAGAGCACATTTGTTATAATAATTATACCTAATCAATCACAAATGGCTCCTCACTAGACAGCTGGAGCCATTTTCCACAAGGTCAATGTTAAAGATTACATACACGCCATCATTTAATATATATATTCCATCATTTGGTCATCCACTGAGGTATTACCTAACTAAAGAACACCTTAATTTTATGGGTATAAAACATTAGCACTTGGGTCATACAGAAAGGGTTCAGTGAACTTAATATGCAAATTATTGTAGGAGTTTTAGTATCTACTAAAATATTTATAGGATATAAATCTTCATTTTTTATGACATAAGCCAACCATTAACTGAAGTTTGAGAACAAGTAACTGACCAATGTAATCCACAGTTATTAAAAAATTTACAAATCAGAGGCAGATGAGACATTTAAACTTCCATTTAATGTAACTATATATGTCCAATGAAATAACTTTCAAATTTCAAAATAAACCCCTATTCCAAAACAGCTCTTAATCCTTGTGGAACGAGGTTTATAGGGATATCAGAATAGTGAGCCTGTTATTTCGAAATCTATTTCAAAATAACAGGCTTGTTTAAAAGACGCAGAATAGATATTTCAGGATACCGGAAGTATCCCAAAATAGGGCTGCTGTCGAGCGTACCCTTTCCTATAAAGTCCCACTTTACAACATGACATATTGGTTTGAGGAAACAGAATTTTTTTATACGTGTTGTTAATTACAATTTATTTTATGAGGAAATACATGAAGCTGTGCAAAATTAAACATACCTCAGAGAAGCCTCTCTAGCAGGTGTGAAGGATCCACCTTTGTTGCTCTTTTTTTACTGCTCTGCTGCTTCCTGGGGCAGAATGTTATACCAGGGTACTGTAAAAGTAGCCCCAATTAAGGGAATTGATTTTCACCAGTGCAAGCCCAGTACAAATACAGAACTGACCCTTCAGTATGAAATTTTCCTCTGTGCCAGCGCACCAGATGTATGCACCATTTAAATCCTTGATAAGAGCTTAAGTGGGGCTTACGTTGTGCATAGATATTGTGCTATCCTCTGCATAATAAGAATTTCAGCCTTTGGGCTTGATTCTACTGCCTACCTAACAGATGGAATAGACCCCTTGGGATGGGGAAAGGCTTTTTTTGTTTCACAATGAACTGCAGAAGCTTGAATTTTTTGTAATGTTCTGGAACTGAAAGAAATCAAGGGAGAAAAATGAAATTTCCCACAAAACAAAATTCTGAAAAAAGAATATCAGGTAGATCAAAATATTTCTTTTTGGTAATATCAGAATATTTTGTTGCAATTTTGTTTTTTAAGTAATATATATATTAAGCACAATTGAAGTTTAAAATACAATTTTAAAATGTAAAAATATAAAAGGGAATATGCTAACCTCATCAAAACATTTTGTTTTCAGTTTTTCTTTTGAAACATACTGTCATAGTAATCAACACATTTATGTGGTATCTTCAGCTTTTGATGAATCAGCATTTTCTGACAAAAAAATGTTAGAACATTTCTGACCAGCAATAAGACACAAGCCTACAAGAGTGTGCTGAATGTTCCATGTCCCACCAGTACAGTCCCCTGTGAAGAGCTGGATTTGTGGCAGGGGAGTGCATGGGTCTGAGAAAATGAGGGAAGGTGGATTCTGTCTGCGGTCATCTCTTCAGCTTGCTGATGCGGGGACACCATCAGCCTACCAGCCTTCAGTTATATCCCTTCTACAGAAGGGCTGCCTGCATTTTATAGAGTTCAAGTTCCAGAAGGGACCATTTTGATCGTAGAGTCTGACGTCCTGTAGAACACATGCCAAAATAATTCCTGGTTGGAACCATGGTGCTTTGTAGTTTGGCTGCCACAGTCTGTGCATGGCCCCTGTCTGTGCAGATGGCCTCTACACATGCCATTGGTAGGCACAAGGGAATGTGATATGGGGTAAGATGAGAAAAGAGGCATTTTCTCACTCCTCTATTGCATAACCTGCGGTAGCACATCAGTGCCACCTACTGGCACATCACTTCTGCTCTCTGCATGCTGATGTGTGTGCAGAACATGTGTGCTACAGGCAGCCAGGTGTGCATAAGTCTCCATACTTGGAGCAAGTTGGGATCAGTACAGGTGGTGTCACTGTGATACGCTCTATTGCAGATCCCATCCAGAGGGGAGCCTTATCTCTTGGACCAAAAACAAGCCATTGGTGAACATAACAGAAAATAAGAATTGACCCCAAACCACAGCAAAACTCTAGTATGGGATAAACTTAAAAAACAACAAATGGTCTGGTAGCACTTTACAGACTACCAAAACATGTAGATGGTAGCATGAGCTTTCATGGGCACAGACCACTTCTTCAGATGACTGGAGTTTTGAGTTTAGGATGTGCAGACTCAAAATAAATAGGGGAGAAGGGAGGGTGGGGAAGGGGAAAAAAAGGAAGGGGGCAGGAAACAAGGAGCAGAGGGTATGAAAATATCAAAGGGAAAAACAAGTAGGCAGAACTGGTAATCTATAAGCACCTGAAGATTGAATAGTTAAAAAGAAGCAGATAAGGATCAAAGGATAGCAATTAGATAGGAAGGGTACTAACACAAGAATCTACACAGACAAAGAGCTGTTGGCACCTTCACTGAATGTTAGGTTGATAATGTCCCAACCATCCGTTATCTCAATTGAGAAGGTTATCAGTGGAGGAATTGAATTTGTGGATGAATTGTAATTCCAACACCTCTCTGTGTATTTGGCTCGTAGAATTGGTTTATGACAAGACAGCCATCTGGAGATCTTTTAAAGAGTGATTAGGTAGTCGTTGAAGGTGCAAACAGCTCTTTGTGTAGACTCCTATGTCAGGAAGGACACTATCAATTGAATAAGCGGCGAGGAGTCCTGTGGCACCTTATAGACTAACTGAAGTGTTGGAGCATAACCCGCCAACCTGAAGCATATTCTCACCAGCAACTACACACTGCACCATAATAACTCTAACTCAGGAACCAATCCATGCAACAAACCTCAGTGCCAACTCTGCCCACATATATACACCAGCAACACCATCACAGGACCTAACCAGATCAGCCATACTGTCACTGGTTCATTCTCCTGCACATCTACTAACGTAGTATATGCCATTATGTGCCAACAATGCCCCACTGCTATATACATCGGCCAAACTGGACAGTCCCTACGAAAAGAATCAATGGACACAAATCAGATATTAGGAATGGCAACATACAAAAACCTGTAGGGGAACACTTCAATCTCCCTGGACACACAATTGCAGATCTAAAGGTAGCCATCCTGCAGCAAAAAACTTCAGGACCAGACTACAAGAGAAACTGCTGAGCTACAGTTCATCTTCAAGTTTGACACAATCAACTCAGGATTAAACAAAGACTGTGAATGGCTAGCTAACTACAAAAGCAGCTTCTCCTCTCTTGGAATTCACACCTCCAGATCAGCTACTAGAAGTGGGCCTCATCCTCCCTGATTGGCTCCACCTCGTCATCTCCAGCCTGATTCTGGCCTGCATATTTATACCTGCCTCTGGAAATTTCCACTACATGCATCTGACGAAGTGGGTCTTTGCCCACGAAAGCTTATGCTCCAACACTTCAGTTAGTCTATAAGGTGCCACAGGACTCCTCGCCGCTTTTGCAGATTCAGACTAACACGGCTACCCCTCTGATACTTATCAATTGAATAGTAATAGATATGTAGCCGTGTTAATCTGATCTAGCTGAAACAAAAAACAGGACTATGTAGCACTTTAAAGACTAACAAGATGGTTTATTAGGTGATGAGCTTCTGAGGAAGTGGGTCTGGCCCACGAAAGCTCATCACCTAATAAACCATCTTGTTAGTCTTTAAAGTGCTACATAGTCCTGTTTTTTGTTTCACTATCAATTGACTTTGATTCTTATCTGCTTCGTTTTAACTACCCAATCTTCAGATACTTACTGATTCCCTCTAGCTCCCTGTCTCTCACCCCCGTCCTTTTTTTTTTCTCCCCCCTACCCCTCCTCTCCTATTTATTTTGGGTCTGCACATCCTAAACTCAAAACTCTGGTCATCTGAAGAAGTGGGCAGCGCCTACGAAAGCAGCTCATGATACCATCTACATATTTTGTTAGTCTATAAAGTGCTACCAGACCATTTGTTGAGATTTCTGTATGTTCCCTTTACATATATCTGATTTATGTCCATTGATTCTTTCCTGTAGGGACTGTCCAGTTTGTCCAATATATATAGTAGTGGGGCATTGCTGGCATTTGATGGCATAGATCAAATTACTGGATGTGCAGTTGAATGATCCTCTGATTTGGTAGCTTATGTTGTTGGTTCCAGTGATGAATTCGCCTATATAGTTATGTGGGCAGAGCTGGCACTGTGGCTGTTACCAGGGCTGGTTTCCTGGATGCTTATGATGTGGTTGTGTATCATGGTTACCGGAAAGAATTCATTTCAGGTTGGGGGGTTGTCTGTAAGCGAGAATAGGCTGTTCCCCCAAGGCCTCTGAGAGAGAGGGATCATTTTCCAAGATGGGTTGCAGATTGTGTATAATGCGTTGGAGGGATTTGAGTTGTGGACTGTAGGTAATGACAAGTGGAGTTCTGTTATTTTCTCTTTCGGGTCTGTCTTGAAGTAGTTCATGTCTGGGTACATTTTTGGCTCTGTCAATCTGTTTTTTCACTTCTCCAGGTGGGCATTTCAGTTTTAGGAATGCTCTATAAAGATCCTGTAGGTGTTTGTCTCTGTCTGTGGGATCGGAGCAAATCCAGTTGTATCTTAGGGCTTGGCTATATACAATAGATTGAGAAATGTGTCTGGGATGGAAGCTGGAGGCATGAAGGTAAGTGTAGCAGTCGGTGGGTTTCCGGGATAGGGTGGTGGACATTTGTCCATTATTTAATTGTACTGTAGTGTCCAGGAAGTGGATTTGTCATGTGGACTGGTCCAGGCGGAGGTTGATGGTGGGATGGAATGGGAATGAGAGATCCCAGAGGACAGCACCACTGACTATAAAGGCACAGAGTTAGTCCTTGTTTATACTCTGGACTGGAAAGTCCTCTGTAAATGTTAGAAACTTACTTTATTATTAAAATTGTAAGACATTATTTTTAAAAAAACTAAAGACATAAAAAGATACCAGATGCAACTATAACACTACTGATAGATCTTCAGAGGGAATAGCTCAGTTAGTCTGTAACTGGAAAAACTTAAAAAACAATGAATATTCTAGCAGCACCTTAAAGACTAACAAAACATGTAGATGGTATCATGAGCTTTTGTGGGTACAACAAAGTCATCTGAAGTCATCTGAAGAAGTGGGTTGTACCCACGAAAGCTCATGATATCATTATTGATAGAGAGGTTGTAAAAATATTTCAGGCGGCTTTCAATATGAAAGAAGCTGCCATTCATTCATAATGCAATAAGAGACACCCAACCTCACTCCTTTTGCTTTGAAGAAGATAGCATTTCAGCATTAAACATGCTTCTAATAGTTAATTAGTCAAACTCCCTGAAAAAATGTGAAGAACAGGAGTGATGTAAGACTTTTATTCAAATGACTGGCATCAAAATTTGTTTGTCAAAATTCACCATCAGTTTTATAAGCAACTTTAAGTATGCAGTCCAAAGAAACACCAGGATGGAGATGATGGTGGGGAATTAACAATTGACATGACCAACTAAAAATGTTATTCTTGGCAAGAGGACAGAGAAGCAGGATTATGGCGGATATATTCTTTTTTCTTTTCAGCCATCAGTTCTTAGGCTAGATAAGCACGGTAAGAAAGATACAATAGTAGGAAACTTGTGACTAGGGGAGCATCTACACAGCACCCTAAACTTGAAATAAGATATGCAATTTGTGCTACACAAATTGTGTATCTTATCTCAAATATATTTCAGAATAGCTTATTTTGAAATTTGGCTCATCTACACAGTGCCAAATTTCGAAATAACATGCTATTTCAAGCCATCCCTTAACCCTCATGCCACGAGGTTTACCGGGATGACAGAATAGCACGCCCATTATTTCAAAAAAATTGGTATCCCGAAATATCCGTACAGTATAGATGTATCCTTAGATGAAAGCCACTTTCCATGTAGTCTTATGGTGCTTTCCCAGCTTTTTTTTAACAACATAAATTTTGTCATAATCACAATGGCTGTTTTGTGTACTTTTTTGACAGTAGTGTAGTCATGATCCCCTCATACCTAATACTGTTAGTTACAGTTCATGAATGAATTATACAGAGCAAAAATCCAAAAAGCTGTCTCAAGGAATTTATTAAGAAATTATTCAGTTCACAAAAATAAGACAAGATAGGAGACATAAGTCAGGTAATAGAGGGAAAAGGAATTATAGAAAAAAAGGAGGATAGCATGCGATACCCAAGAAGTGTTTTCTAAGATGGGATTTGAAGAATGAAGGGATACTGTCTGGCACATGATGAGAACAGGGAGAATATTCCAAAGAGGGGAGACAATTATGGCATTACATCAGGTAGGTAAAAGAGCTGAACTGAGCAGTGAGGCAAGAAGGTTAGGAAGAGCACAGACAGAAGGTGTAAATGAGAGCAAAGATATAGGTGAAGGCAGAATTACATAGGCACTTGTCAGTAAGATGAGACAATTATACAGCTCACATTATGAATATAGAGAAAACAACTGAGAATAATTTAATCCAGTAAATTTGAACAATAAAGAATTTAGAGGCTATTACAATCAGCTTACCAATGCTCCGAATAAAATTCACCATGTTCGGAGGGTCAGAGCAAGGGTTATTCACCACTTAAATCTAATTTTGAGTGTGTAAATAGGATAATAGTGATGCATAGATGCTGTGTTGACCTTCTGTGAATGAGTGAATTTTCCTTTGAAATAAAAAAATGAAACTATCTCTACATTAGTTCAGTAACTTATTCACTGCAAATTTGTTAAGTACTTTTCTTACTATTCCTGCTGCTTTTATAAATTCTAATAATCAAAACTGTATCCTGTACAAATTGCTCATAGAAATGGTGGAACATTTTATTACCAGACTATTTTGCCTACCACTCTGCTCTCCCCTACCAAAGTTGCTCTTTTAACCTAAATTCTTAAATTTGTGTAATTTAGAAATAATATAATGTTAGGTTTAGACTTTTCTTATCCAGTTAGTAAAGAAAGAGATATTACTACTATTTTTAAATTTAAAAGTATCTAAACCCATTACCATTTGTCAAAAGTGAATGTTTTCTATTAGTCTACAATCTGTTATCCAAGTATCAAGAATTTTCTGGTATTAAATCAGCCACAAGAGGAAGACTGTACATTCCAAGAATATAACAAATAATTTGGCAAAGAAAAATTAATTTTGGAAAGAAAACATAAAATGTATAAAGTGAACCTGGTCACACTGACATTAATGTGAATTTTCCAACTGACTCCAGAATTTAAGCAAAGTGCAGAGCTTAGCTCATTTAATATTAAACTTAATAGGGATACAAATTTAATTGAAAATCAAATTTAATTCATAGGACTGCATGTTTCACTGCTTATGTAAGTGACAGATAATATACTGTACTTGATTTGATCAAATTGTCTGCTGAGTTGTTCTCCTTAACTACTTTATATATTAACATTCTTTCCTTTTTTAATGTTTATTGTCATATTTTTGATAACACAAGCATATATAGGTATTTAGTGCATAGCTAGCAAGAGCATCACGATCATCAAAACTTGACATATTTGAGTACTGCATATCAGTAACAACCATGCAGAAGTGAATATGAAACAAAGACAACCTTTAGTCTGTTCCAGAACTAACTGTAAAAGTAAAACCAATACCTGGAGTCAGCACCCATATCTGGGCATTTGACAATGTTCATACATAGGTTATTAATTCAGTTCGGTGTGTTTATCTCCTGCTCTATCATGATGTGGAAATAGATTGTTCTTAGCTTTCTGATAATATATGTTACTCAGCTGAGTGATAAGGCAAACAGCAATGATCACAATTTGCAATAACAGCCCATCATCTGAGGAAGTGGGTTTAGCCCACAAAAGCTCATGATACTATACATGTATTTTTGTTAGTTTCTAAGGGTATATCTACACTATGGGACAAGGTCGAATTAAGATACGTAATTTCAGCTACATTAATTGCATAGCTGAAGTCGAAGTACCTTAACTTGACTTTTGGTGCTGTCCTCACTGCAGGAAGTTGAAGAGAGAAGACTCTCCCTTTGACTTCCCTTACTCCTTGTGGAAGCAGGACTACCGGCATCGGTGGGAGTGTCCCTCTCTGTTTGAATTAGCTGTCTTAACTAGACCCCTAGAAGACCGACAGCAGCAGCTTCCATCTTCTCTGTAGTGTAGACATTTCCTACGGTGCTACAGGACTACTCATTGTTTTTAAAGTTACAGACTGACACAGCTATCCTTCTGAGATGTTTTAGTCTGAATGTCAAGGCAAACAGCAATGATAAAGAAACTTTTAGGATTAAACTTACTCAGTAATATCTGTATAGCAAAGAACTTAAAGTAGATATCACTGGCTGCCAGGTGAAAAAACAAACGGTTAAATGCACATCTCAACAGGTCACACAGTTTTCATAGAAGGATTCTGTGCTATTGCTTCTTTATTTCTTTCTCTGACTTCCCAACTTGTAGTAGGAGCTTACAGACATCAGGGTATTGGTCCAGAGCCATTTAAATTCCATGAAAGATTCTCATTTAGTTCAATAAGCTTTGGATCAGTGCCTAAGTCCTTTCATTCCCATTGGTAGGCGTGTGCAGCCTCTATTTCACCTTCTTGCTGCTCTGGAACAATCACCTGGACCAGCTGTCAATCAACACAAAACAGCAAAACCGCACAAAAGACCAACTCTTTTTGGGGCAGTTCATGACTCCCATCAAACAAGCCACCAAAAAAAGAAAGATTCAGAAGATTCCATGGGCCCAATTCTGTGAGCCCAGCAGTGTTTCAAAGTGGCATGGTTTTTCAAAGTAGCAGCACCACATGGAGTCGGAGATCAGCTGGGGAGTCCTTAGCTGATCCCAGGCGCCGTGTGGTGCTGCTGCTTCGAGCTTGGGATCAGCTGGGGACTCCCTAGCTGACCCCGGGCTTTATGTGGTGCTGCTCCTTTGAAATGCCACTGTGGCTTTTCAAAGCGGCAGCGCCAGTGGAGCCCAGGGTCATCTGAGGAGTCCTCACCTGATCCTGGGCTCCGTGCAGCACTGCCCCTTTGAAATGCCGTGGTGGCGTTTCGAAGTGGAAGTGCTGCACGGTGCCCTGGTTCAGCTGGGGAGTGACCCCTGGCTCCATGAGGCACTGCTGCTTTGAAGTACCCCGTTCTTCTCCCCCCTTGTTACCTGTATCTAATAGAGGCAGAAAGTGTGGGGGGGGAGCAAATAGTCGACTATCCTGTCGACTGCTCCTTAGCAACCCTTCTCTATACCACATGCTGGATTCCCTCTTGCTAGGGAAAATCTATGGTGTCCAGATTCATTAGGTTTCCTGCCTCTTTACACCTCTAAAGAAACATAAGAAACCATTGTGAAATGGATAATTGGGCCCACAGAATCTTTCTTTCTTGGTGGATTGTTTAATGGGAGTCATGAACTGCCCCCAAAAGAGTTGGTCTTTTGTGTGGTTTTGCTGCTTTGTGTTGATTGACAGCTGGTCCAGGTGATTGTTCCAGACAAAAAGGCATTGACTATTCAATTAATCAATTACACACTATTTAACATCCTCAGTATAGAGCTGGCATAATGGCAGTACTTATTGTAACTACCTGTACCAGCAAAGGAATCATGTATATCTGAACAGGTCCTCATGGCCAGAAGCAGCTGTTATGTAAATTAGAATACACTTGAGAAGGCTTTAATTAATTCTGGAAGCTGGCTTTAGAATAAGGAACACGCAAAGATGGCAATAGGCACATTCCTATGCCAGGCATTGCTACACCGGAAGAGAGAATTGAGCTCTGCCAGATTAAAATTTTACTGGTGGCAATGTTGGGAAAGTCAGTTCTTCCCTTCTTTTGATTTCAAAACAATGAAATGATGAGAACATATTTCTGGGTATGACATGGAAAGGAAAGAGATATTAATGATTGAATTTTAAATAAAAAAGCCGCCATGAGATTCAAAACCTCGGATTTTATATATCTATCAATCACTTGCCTTTGTCTAAACCAGTAACAGGTTATTCAGGTGTTCAATAAGACAGCAAGGAACATACATGAGAGTAATAAAAACAGACTAAAATTGACAAAGGAAAAATAATTAAAATTCTTGTTTAAGACATATTGAAATAATGTGTGCCTTCTGCTTTTTATCAATATACTAGCAGATGTACACAGCATTGCTTGGGTCTTTAAGTAAAGTAATGGGTTTTGAGGTTTGTTTGGAAAATAAAAGGAAAATGTACATGCTTTATTTAAATTATTGTATTTTTGAAAATGAAGGGAAAAAGTTTGTTTTAATAAAAAAAGGAAAGTGTTCTGGCTTCTCAGCTGTGCTCCCCAGCTGATGGTTCCTCCTGGGGAATCGGCTGTAGTCAACATCCAGCATCTCCTCCCAGTAGCCCCAGGCTTGTACAGCCCCATCTGGAGGCCAGTTGCCCTCCCCTCACAGCCTGTCTATGGTTGCAGGGCTCCGAGGGCTGGTACCAGCATCCAACAATCTCCAATGGACTGTCGCTGGTCGAGAGGCAGGTCTCAGGGATGGCCCCAGCCTCAAACCCTCCCCCCCGAGACACACGGACCTGCAGTTGTTTCTGGTCCAGGATGTGGTTTCTAGCCAATGAGGGTAGGGCCAGTAGGCAGGGAGCTCCCCACTCCTCTCTGGCCCTGTTTGAGGGAGCGGGGCCACTTACCCACTCTGGTGGCCAGCCATGTGGAGACCCCAGCTGGCCACTCTTCCACTGGTACGGCTACCCCCAGTGGTCACTCTGCAGTATCACTCTCTTCCAATCAGCCCCACACTCCGCTTTCGAAAGTGTGATCGGAAGAAGATATACAAATTCCTGCGGAATTTGCATATCCTCTTTCGACTGTTCCCGGTAGTCTAGATAAGCCCTTAAATATATAAAGAGATATGGCACATGCAGCATCATGAAAATCTATCTTAACCTTATATAGGCCATATTCAGCCTCTGGTCACACATGTACAACTTCCAAATTTATCAAACTCATTGAACTCTTATTGAACTTGAATTGTGCACATGTAACCAAGGGCAGAAATTGGTTGTTCAGAAGAGAATAATGTAATAGGCATCATCCTAAACATCAGTGGCTTTGTGCTTCAATATTATGATGATTCTCTAACTATGGGAAGAAGGATAGTCAGACTAAATTCAAGCATAGGAAACATAATGTTGGAGCTGCAATAGCTTGTGATGTAATCAGAAAACAATTATATATACAGCCTTCAGTTTTTCTGCAGTTTCTATCTATGAAAAAGAGATGTTTTAATAATAGACATGTATACAAGCCTATAACACATACAGTTGTTACACTTAGGGTGCGCCTACACTGCAGGGCTTATCTCGAAATAAGCTACGCGCAAATTGAGCTACATCAATTGCGTATCTTATTTCGAAATAGGGAGCACCTACACAACACTTATTTCGAAAGAGAGCATTCTTCCTCCAACTTCCCTTATTCCTCATACAATGAGAGTCACAGGAGTTGGAGTAAAAAAAGTCCTCCAGCTTGACAGTATTTTGACACTATTTTGAAATAACTCCTGCTGTGTAGACATGGACTAAGTTATTTTGGAATAGCACTAGTTATTTCAAAATAGTGTTGCAGTGCAGATGTACCCTTAGAGTCCCAAGCCCTCAACTGCAGGGACTTGGCATAGCTAAGGAAGGGTTGTAAAAGTGGCCTCTGATCTAGCAGCTGCTCTATTTTAGCCTGAACCCTTAGTCTGTGTCTACATTGGCACCCTTTTCCGGAAAAGGGATGCTAATGAGACAAGTCGGAATTGCAAATGCCGCGGGGATTTAAATTTTCCCCACGGCATTTGCATGAACATGGCTGCCGCTTTTTTCCGGCTCGGGGCTTTGACAGAAAAGAGCGCCAGTCTAGACGCAGCTCTTGCGGAAAATAAAGCCTTTTCCGGAAGATCCCTTATTCCTGATTTTAAGAGGAATAAGGGATCTTCTGAAAAGGCTTTATTTTCCGCAAGAGCCGCGTTTGACTGGCGCTTTTTCCACAAAGCCCTGAGCCGGAAAAAGCGGCAGTTATCATGCAAATGCCGCAGGGAAAATTTAAATCCCGCGCATTTGCAATTCCGACTTGTCTCATTAGCATCCCTTTTCCGGAAAAGGGTGCCAATGTAGACACAGCCTTAGTGTAATTTAGAGCAGCCTGAAAGCTACCTCCAATTTATTCTGGTTGCCAGCAGTCTCAAAGAGCTGACTGAGCAGTTCCAGGCATAAGGAAATATTAGCCATGCTCTCTTTTCTCAGCTGTGCCCCCTCCACCAACTATAAAGGGAGATGAAATAAGAGTTGATCCTTCTGTAGCCTGCTACACAATTGTGATGGGGTGGATCAGGTCCCAGTCCTCCCTGCTGGAGCCTGGTAGCCTTGCCACAGCATGCGCCAGTAAGCTAGAGAGAAGCCCTCCTGGCAAGCTAGAGTGGCTGCAGAGGAAATGGCTAATCAGGGCTCAGCAAGCCAGTTAAAAGGAAGCTGCTGAGTCAGAGTGAGGCAGTTCCTCTTTGGAGCTCAAGAGGTACAGACTTGGTCAGAGGAGGGTTGAGTCATCAGAGGGCTGCCATAGCAAGAAGTGCAGCCACACACACTTGGCTGGGGTAGGGTGGGAGATGGTCACTTGTGAGAGGTGAGTGCTACCCCATCACAGCAAGCTATAGGGCTTCTGTGCTCTGGTGCTGTGAGTAATGTAGTCAAACTCCAGCACAGAGCTTGTGTCAAAAAGTTTCTTCCATTATGAAAGTGTGCCAGTGACAACCATAGTACCTGTGCTTACAAGGGGAATGACATTGTTACTAGTAAGAGCTCTAAAACTGGAATTAACTTTGTGTCACCACTGTATGTGAAACTGATATCTTATAAATTGCACCTGTTATGTAATTCTGACCATAGTACCTGCTCATTGCTCCCAAATGTCTATTCCCTCAGAACACCCCTAATATTCCAAACCTTTGAGCAGATTCAAAGGTCCATCGTGATTTAAATGCAATGTGTTACAATTCTTTTCCTATTTTCCCCACATCTGGAATTTCCCCCTAAAACAGTAGATCAAATTACATCCTGAATGAATGACTACATTTTGGTTTGATAGTTTGTAGCCTTGCAAGGCTAAATCTGGAAGCTTTATGCTGCTTAAAAAGTGAGACCCATGCTCTGCAATGGAACACATTGCATATATTTCTAGCCCTGACAACTGCAGGATTGTTGCATATGCAAATTCTATCTCAAAGCATTTTAGAAGTGTTTTAAATGTTTTTGTTTTAATTGTTTTTTTCCATCCTAGTCCTTTGCAGTTAGACCAATGATGACAATCTATATAATTCACAGATGGAAAGATCCAATAATAGTCTCAATGAACACTTTTAGGACTTTCTAATGCATTTTAAAAATAGCTTTTCTATTAAATATGTGCCTTTTGCAGAATACCACTAAAGGATTTATTAGCTCTCAAGCAACCTGAAGAGATGAAAGAAATATTAGCTCCTGTCACTGTGCAGATTTGCCTGCTTTTGTTTTTTTAAATAAGGTTTGCAACTTGGAGTTGCTATTGGATTTTCCTGTGGAGATGGGTGTGGAATATTCTCACTGGTAGAGAAGGTTGAGTTTAATGCTCTGAGAGAGGCCTTTTTTCTTTTGATACTGTGTTCATTAGTTCATGAAATTGTTTGGGGGTTTGTTGCTAATTGTGTCCCTGCATGATTTTGACTGGGACATTTTATACGTAAATACATTTCCAAGAGCAGTTATTAATGGAAACCCACTGCTAACAATAACTGTGCATCTTTCCTGTAATATAATTTATATCCTTCAATATGATTACGTAAAGAAAAGTATGTTTAAATTTCTTTCATTTCATGAAAGATTGCACTGCTTTTCTTTTATATAGATTTAAGACTTGCATATCTCCTTCTTTGTGTTTAACTGGATATCCTGCAGTTAAAACATCACTAAATGTTGAATATTCTGAATCCTGAACCCCAACTATCAAAACCTGTATTTCTAAGAAACTCTTTGATTATTTCCTTGTTCTATTGGCTTATTAGCTAGGTCTGTTCTGATATGAAACACATAAAGCAAAAGTTCCCAGTTAAAAATATATGCTATTAAAAATAAATTCAGTGTGTCTCATTTCAATGTATTATTTCGGATTAATACAAAACTGCTCATAATAAACTTGCAGTAAAACCTAAACTTCTAGCAATGTGTACAGAGCAAACAAAAATATGTGACTCATGCTAATTATTAGGCCCAGCGGCTGAATAAATAGTGCAGATTAGATTTTGCCTGCAATCATGGTGTGTACACTCTTTGAATGGTATAAAATATCTGCAATTTTTTAATTACAGTAAGAGTGAAAATTTCATTACATTACCCAGGAAAAAAGAGCTTATACAGTTTCTAAAAGTTATCTGATGCATAGAAGAAACAGTTAAAAAAGAACAAAACAACATGTCTTAGTTGTTATCAGTATGCTAGGGCTCATCTACACTGCAGCATTATTTCGGAATAACTGATGTTATTTTGAAATAACATAGTGCGTGTCTACACAGCAAGCTGTTATTCTGAAATAATTTTGAGATGGAGGACTTCTTACTCTAACATCTGTAACCCCTTATTTCATAAGGGAAGTCATACAAAGAGTGTTCTTCCTTTGACTTCCAGCTGTGTAGACAGTGCCAAAAGCCAAATTAAACTATTTTGGCTTCTGCTACGTAATTGACATAGCTGAAGTTACATATCTTAATTCAACTTTTGCCCTGCTTTGTAGACACGCCCATAGATAATACAATTCCATGCTGAAAACATTAGTTCAGATACTCAGCACTCATATACAAACTCATTGGAAAGCTGAGTTACAGCAGTTAATTTAAGGTTCTCATAGAATCATAAATGGAAAAGACTTAGTTCAAAATAAAGCCACCTCATCCATCTCCTGCAAAGTGCAGTATTTTCCCCTATAGTACTATTTCTGGGATTTTGTCCAGTCTAAATTTTTGAGTACTAAATGATATAGATTCCACCGTTTCCCTCCAGAGACTATTATCATCACTTCTGAAAAGAAATGTGCTAGAGAATCAGGAGAAAGAGAGTAAGAATTAGAAATAAAAAGCCTACAATTATTTTATGGTAAATGAAAGTAAGGTCTAATAAAAGCCTTAACAATATCTTCTTAAGCAGGAAATTTTAAGATTCAGCAGCCTCATATTTCCATGCATGTCATGAGCTGTACAAAAACCCAAAGGAAATAAGCTTTGTCAGCCTCCCACTCGCTGCTAAGTATAAGGTATAAAACTTATAAAAGAAGTTAGAATGTTGCAGAAAGGCAGGTAACTTAATTAACTGCAATTCCCAAGCTTAAGAATATTTTAAAATATATATATTTTTGTAGGGAGCAGAGTGGGAGGCTCTTCTTTTATTTATTCATTCAAGACACATTTTTCCTTCTCAACTCAAATGTAATATCATGTTACATATTTCTGAGTTACAAAAACATCAGTATTTATAGCAGTATTGGCCCCACTGAAAATGGCATATCTCCCACTGATTTCAGTGAGAGCAGGATTGGATGTCAATTTAAGTCTTGCAAAATGTGGTATTTAGCCGCAGCCTGGAGCAAGTAACCATGATTTCTTCAGTGTTCTGTTTAGAACTTCCTTTTCACAAGCTTTGGTAATACAGAGGGAATAGTTCTTACACTTAGACATTGAATACTGTGTACAGATGTGGTCGCCTCATCTCAAAAAAGATATATTGGCATTTGAAAAGGTTCAGAAAAGGGCAACAAAAATGATTAGGGGTTTGGAAAGGGTCCCATATGAACAGAGATTAAAAAGACTTGGACTTTTCAGCTTAGAAAAGAGGAGACTAAGGGGGTCTATAAATATAGATAGAGGTCTATAAACAGCTAGAGGTCTATAAATTCATGACTGGTGTGGAAAAAGTGAATAAGGAAAAGTTATTTACTTATTCCCACAATATAAGAACTAGGAGTCACCAAATGAAATTAATAGGCAGCAGGTATAAAACAAACAAAAAGAAGTTTTTCATCACTCAGTGCACAGTCAACCTGTGGAACTCCTGGCTGGAGGATGTTGTGAAGACTAGGACTTTAACAGGGTTCAAAAAAGAGCTAGACAGATTCATGGAGGTTAGGGCCGTCTATGGCTATTAGCCAGGATGGGTAGGAATGGTATCCCTAGCCTCTGTTTGTCTGGAAATGGAGGACAGGAGAGGGATCATGTGATGATTATCTCTTGTGTTCCCTTCCTCTGGGGCATCTGGTATTATCCACTGTTGGCAGACAGGATACTGGGCTAGATGGACCTTTGTTCTGACCCAGTCTGGCTGTTCTTATGTTCCCCAAAGCAGAGAGTCTCCAGTTGTCCTGCCCAGTGTATGAATCATGTAGTGGTTTCTTGTTCCCTCTGGGTCAGTGCAATTGTAGCAGCTGCCATTTTGGCCAAAACACCAGGGATTGAACTGGGAACCTCTAGCTCAAAGATGCTTGAGCTGTAATAGACATTCACTAGTAGATTACACCTAGACGCAAGGGTCATGGATCATCTGGCTTTTTATCCAGTGGCAATATTTTCACAGAAAAATGTAACAGTACACTAATTAGTCTCCATAAAATCATCTTGTTCCCTCTTATTTGTAAGTATTAACTAAAGAGCAAAGAATGAAGCACAGTGTTGCTGCTGCTATGAAAATACAAGGAATGTAAATATGTAATTGAATAATTATTTAAGTAAACACTAGTAAGGTCCTTTCATGAAATCCTATAGAATCTACTTTATCCTTATATTTTTTAGAGCATAATCAAGTTGGTAGAATTAACAACATATTTATTATGTACATATTTAAAATTAAGAGGGTTTTGATGGGACCAGTTAGAAGATTTTAAACATATAGGCCAAAACTGATTCTCCAAGTCACAGAACTAAATCTGGAAGTTGGATTTTTCTTATGCATAATTAATTTTTACTTTACAGCATGACTATGCTACGTAGAGCTGACTGAAAAACTGTATTTATTTTCAAGGAAAACAATTCTAATTAATTTTTTTTCTGAATTTTTCAGTTTTTCAACTCTAGGTAACTGAAATGTTTGCACCCTGTCCTTATTATCCCTCTTTTCTTCATCCACTGGAAACAGAGAGAGAATGGAGAGGTATAGGAAACCCAAAACATTTTAAATGTTCAGGTTTTCTTTAAAAATCTAGAACATATCAAACAAAATTAAAAATTTCCATTAAAAATTAGTTTAGTTTGAAAGACCATTATATGTCAAAATAAAATGCTTTCTGTTAAAAATGTTCTACTAGCCCTAATGGTAGGTGCCTCAGTCCAAATACAGAGCACATGGGCTCTGCTTCAGAGATCACAAATGAGGCAACAAAGAGGCAAATAAATCATTTGGGTGAGGACAGACTATATAACATTTAAAATGATCTTGCTCTACCTTCTGTAATTGAGCTAACATTCATTTAGCTATTTATGGCCTGTCTCCCATTTTTTCCTCAGCATTATGCACATTTGGAGGCAAATGGGGATGAGCAGGCTGTGATCAGTAAAGAGAAGGGGATAAGAAGAAATTCCACATAGCTTGTAGTTTCCAGTCATGGAAACTAGAGAAGATCACTCAAGATCCAGTTGATCCAAGGGAATGGACAAGTGTATGGGACAGATCTGTGGACAATAGCTTGGCCTAATCTGAAAAAAAATTAAACTTACTCACAAACCATTCTCCAACCATCCACAACAGACAGACGATCCTTGTTGGGTATTTAGTACTAAGAAGAATCAAAAGAACATTCCGCAAGGGACACGCAAACAAAAAAACCATGTTCTGCTTTCCTGGAACCAGCATATGAGATGTTGTTCTATTTAAAAGGCTTCTGAAGTAGATAGGAAAGAATTCACTGTCATTGGTTCATTTCTACACTAAGAACATTGCACTGTGGAATATCTCACAGATAGAGGGTGACTTCAGGGAACTTGCTTAATCCCCTGCTACAAATTGTTGAATGACACCAGCAAACCCCCAACCCATTTTCCACTCCCTACTCCTGATCATTAATATATATATAGGTATCTTACATGTCCGTAATATCTTTTTTGCAGATCTCAAACTAGCTGGAGGAGAAGTGACACCATCCAGTCAGAGACATGCTGCAATTTAGTTTCTGAAATAGAATACACTTAGATAAGTCACATATGTGTAATAGCATTGAGTCTTTTGAGGTAAATCTGATTATGAACAAAGCCCTTTCTCTCTGTAATGATCATCATGTAAACCTGGCATTGTGTGTAGGAGAAAACTACTGATGTCTCTAAGGCTATGGCTACATTACGAGTTTTTGCCGGAAGAGGCAATGCAAATGAAGCACTGATTAGCATATTGTTGTGCTTCATTTGCATAATCTCCTCTGATGCCTTTTGCACAAGAGGTTTTTGCACAAAAACAGGCAGTGTGGACATGTCTGTTTTGCACAAAACCCCCTTTATGTGCAAGATCCTTATCCCTCTCCCGGAGGTTTTTGCGCAGAAAGGACACGTCCACACTGCCTGTTTTTGCGCAAAAACCTCTTGCGAAAAAGGCATCAGAGGAGATTATGCAAATGAAGCATGACAATATGCTAATCAGCGCTTCATTTGCATTGCCTCTTCTGGCAAAAACTCATAGGGTAGACATAGCCTCAGGGTACATCTACACAGAAATGTTACAGGATAACTAATGTTTTTCTGAAATAACGTAATCTGCGTCTACACTTTAAGCAGTTATTTCAAAATAATGTCAAAATAATGTCGAGCTGGAGGACTTTCTACTCCAACTCCTGTAACCTCATTTTATGAGGAGTAAGGGAAGTCAGAGGAAGAGTGCTCTTTCTCGGACTTCCTGCTGTGTAGAAAGTGCCAAAAGCTGAAATAAGCTATTTCGAATTAAGCTACGCAATTGACATAGCTGAAGTTGCATAGATTATTTTGCATTAGCCTGACTGTGTAGACATGTCCTAACTGTGTTTGAAAATCTAGGATTGCATAATTATTATTTTCTGTAACCTATTGGTTTAAGGCTTACTGTAATTCTATAAAATGCATAATGTGATCAGGAACTTTATTATTGGCATTTAATATTGAATTATTGAGAGAGAAAATTTTATACTCAGCAGGTCCAATCTCCTGTTTTACTTATTGTTCTTGGCATTAATCATTATGTTGTTCAAATTCCAATGAACACAGATAAGTCCTATTTGCCTTAATAACAAAGCTGCCCCTCAGATAGTTATGAACTACTCTGCATAGAATCTGAACAGGGTCAGAGAAGAACAGAATAGGCAGAAAACAAAAAGTAATTATAATGAACTGGGTATGGATTCCCAGATGGCATTTTTCCTTTGGGACTCTGTCCACAATGCAGCAAACTGCAATAAACAGTTCATTTTTCAATAAATGGTTACTCAGCCTGACAAACACGTTTGGTCTGCATTGATTACTTTTTGTTGTTTCTCCTGCCTCTCTGTGTCATATATAAGGCTGATAGCAACCAGAAATAGCTGGGATTAGAATCAAACTATTACTCGAGTCACTTTCTAGTTTCTAGACTGTTTGGGTGTGTCTAGACTACATTCCTTTTTTGAGAAAGGGATGTAAATTAGGCACGTCGATATTGCAAATGAAGCCGGGATTTGAATTTCCCACGCTTCATTTGCATAATTAACCACCGCTTTTTCAAAACGGGCTTTTTGAAATCGGCAGTTTAGACAGAGATCTTTCAAAAATAAAACCCTTTTTCAAAAGATCCTGTACTCCTCAAAAATGAGGTTTACAGGATCTTTCACAAAGGGTTTTATTTCCGAAAGATCCCCGTCTAAACTGCCGGGTTTTTTTTCAAAAAGCCCGTTTTGAAAAAGCGTGGTATTATGCAAATGAAGCACGGGAAATTCAAATCCCGGCTTCATTTGCAATATCGACGTGCCTAATTTACATCCCTTTCTCGAAAAAGGGATGTAGTCTAGACACACCCTTTGACTTACTGGTTCACATAAATGGCACATGTTGATTCAAATGAACCTTGCAAGCAAAATAGTAGATGGTGATAATCTTCCAGTAGCACTTTCCGTTTGCATCTGTCTTTTTTCCTGGAGAATACATAGACAGTGGAGGTAAATGTTTTGTCACAAACTCTGTCTTGTTCTCTTATTTTGGGTGAGAGTGTGTAGCTTGCCAACCACTCTTTTGTACATCCTTCACAACAGAAAAGAGAAATGTCTACTGAAGAGAATTCATTCCTATGTATGGTATGATGTATTCCCTGTCATGTTAGTCATTTCTCAATCTGATCTTAATAGTGTTCTCAGGCTGATATATTACTCATTCCTAAGACATTAGCTTTCAATCAAGAAACTATTTAAAATACAATATTAATTCCAGTGAGGTATTAGGTGATCTAATTAATCATTCAGCCTACTCATTTACTATACTAATTAAGGATCTCTTTCTGAATACTGCCCAAATGTTAGTGCTAATATAGGCACCATGAGGTAATTAAAAGTAAAAAGCTATTGTGCAAATCTATCTGTCTTAGGTACTTATCTGGACCCGATTACCATAATATCTGAGCACCTCAGAGTTTTTAATGTGTTTGCTCTCACAACATCCCTGTTAAAAGGGAAGTACTACTAATCCCCATTTTACAGACAGAGATGCACACAGAGGCTAAGGGTGGAATAAAGGGACTTAGCAGTTGCATTGCTGAGTGTCGCAGCACCTAGAAAATCATAGGAATGACATTGTGATCCACAATCACTGAGTTAAGTGTCTAGGCTCCCTATAGAAAGATCTAGGTCCCTTAGATTGTGCTCCACAGAAGTCAGCACAGTTGGAGGGGGAAAAGGGATGCCACCTAAGCTATTGAATGGGAGGTGCTGACCAGCAGAGTGTGTGCTAGGCCCCATCCCTTTGTCAGAGATAGGAGCCTAAGTCCAGGCTGCAAAGAGGTCCCTGCCCTTGCTAGTGATCCATTAACTGAGGGAAGATGGGTACTTTCCCACCTAAATTGCATGCAGGACACAAAACAGTTAGTGTTAGGGGGGGAAAGCGGAGCTCCCTTATAACCTTTAGCCTAGTTGCGAGGGTACTCATCCCAGATATGGAATCATACCATACATAGGATATGGAAGCCATGCAACTCAAATCTCTCCACCTCTTGAAGGGGAAGAAGGGATATGAACAGTGATCTGTTGGCTCTCCAGTGAGTGCACAGAATAGTGAGCTATTGAATACGCTGAACACTTAAATATTACTTAGACCAAGGGAAGAATTAGACTGACTCTAAGCCTCTAGGCTGGGATAGTCATTTTTCTTCCTCTCATGGACTTGAACTGGGGGTCTCTCATTTCATGGGTGAGTACCGTAGGCACTAAAGGTTATAAGAAAGGAACCCCTTTTCCTCCCTCTCCCTCCTGCTGTTTTGTGAGAACTCAGAAGACACCTACCCAATCGGACCCTACCTCATGTTTCCTGCTTTGTGAATTTGCTCTGAGGGTTAGGTAGGAGATAGGTGTTTGGATGTCTATCATGAGGCAGTAGTTCACGTGCTCAGTCTGGAGACAAACACTCCAGAGCCTATAGTGAAGCTGTGTGCATGCCCAGAACTAAAAAAGGCACCAAGTCAGTTTCAGTTCCTACAGAGTTAGGCAGCAGCCAAACGGAAGGTTTACAGATCACAAAGTTGCCTAAAATGGCAGCTAAATATCTTTGTGGATCCCACTGCAGGGGACTTGCTAACTGTTAGGAACTAGGACATAAATAGTCTGGCCTAGTATTCAGAGTAGGAGTTGGATCTAATGGCCAAAGCAGGTATCCAGGTCAGGGAATGGAAGTGGGAGTCACAACCAGAGTCAACTGCCAAACACAAGATCCATAGTTAGGGCCAGAGTCAGCACCAGGGATCAGATCTGAGGATCAGAGCCGAAGTAGGAAAGAGTGAGGCAGAGACAGAAGTCAGAGTCAGGTGGGGTATGTCTAGACTACATTGTTTTTTCCAAAAAACTTCACCTGCGTCCACACTGCAATCGCATTCTTTCGAAATTAAATTGAAAGAAGGCAGGGATTTTTTCAACACTGGTAAGCCTCAAATTACAAGGAAGAAACCCTTTTTCGAAAGAGCTCTTTTGAAAAAAGGCAAGTGGATGCAGAACGGGGACATTTTTTCAAAAGAAGAGGCAATTGAAAAAAGCACAGGTGCCCTGGTGGCCATTCTGTGAATAGCAGTCAGGGCTTTCTTTTGGGAGAGCTTCAATGCAGTCTGGACGTTCTCTTTCAAAAAAGCAGATCACTTTTTCAATCTGGTTTTTGAAAGAAGCCTGCAGTAAAGATGTACCCATGGTCAGGAGTAAGAGGAATAGGCAGGAGCTGGAAAGAGGCCAGGATCGGGCATGGAGCAGAAGCATGAGAGAGCTAAGAGTGAGGAGTGGGTCAGGAGCAGAACAGAGATCAGTTGGATATGGATTGCAGGAGGCAAGCGAGAGCAGTGTGTTTAATGCAGGAGCAACATCATGAAGTCTGCTCATTCGGTCAGATAACCCACCCATGTCACTCTTGGGCTTTGGTAATGCATGTAAGACAAGAAACTTGCTGTAGGCTTTGGGTGCTCTGATAGAACTTCCTATAGAGCCAGAAGCTCCAGAGTCAGCACATTGCTGTTTCACCCATCTCCCTCACTTATGAGTGAGTGATAGAGATCCAGGGCCTCAGAGCTGTAAGCTTAGATCTTTATGTTAATGGAAGCACGTTGCTGAGCCAGAAAGTCAATCTTTGCTTCCTGAGTTATAGGCTAGCATCCTAATTGATGGACTGTCCTACATCTCAAGCATATAGCTTCTGTTTCAGAGAAATGCAAGGTTCACATTCTGTGACTTGAGTGATCTCAGTTCCTGGGGTTCACTTACGAGAAATTAAAGCAGGAGTGTAATACTGGAAGTACAGCTGCACTGTTAGCTTGGTATTGCAAACGGGGATAGGGGTTCTGTAATCCATATACATGCAAACATACAATAGAAAGTCATTAGAAAATGCTCCCCAATGCTGCAGTATGCTGTCAGCATGGGACAAATGGGTTAGATTACCAGAACCACAATCTGGCCAATGGCTGCATTTATCATCTTTAGTGAAGATGATTCACAGTATAATAGAAATGTTCCGGTTGGTACTAAGTGTCACGCTCCCAGAGTCTCTCCACCTCAAATCCACTCTGAGATTTTGGGATTTTGCACTAATAGCCCTTTAGTGATTCCAGATTTCACAAGAAACCCACCCAGCAAGCCAGGAACACACAAATACATATAATACTTAGCCATATAAAGGACTGTGAATATTCCATGGTCTTTGAAGTTTTCATGATTCTGAGGTATGGCTCTCAAAAATTCAGATTACATTTACACAGTTGATACAATAGCCTCAAGATATGCTTGTATTAGTCATATCTGTCATGTTGTGAATGGGTCTAGATGCCATCTACAGGCCCACCGATGGGAGCGGGAGCAAAGAGGGCAAATGCCCCAGGGCCTGATGATTCAATCGGGACCAGGGGGGCCAGTCTGCCACTGCAGCCACAGTTACAATGGCAGCAGCTGGAGCCCCAGGCCCTTTAAATTGCTGCCAGAGCACTGTGCCAAAGCACTGAGCCATGTGCTCCAGGCAGTGAAGGTCGGTGGGGGTGTGCTGTGCTCCAGGCAGTGTTGGGGGCCAGCTTCCCTCAGCCCTACCTCTTCTGCCTTCCTCCCTACCCCTTCCAGGAGCAAGAAGCCGGGCCCCAACCCCTCAATTTCCACATTCCACAGAGGTTGTCAGCGCCACTGGCCATTAGTGATTAGTATTATTGGTTTTCTTTTACTTGTATTGCAGCAGTACCTAAAAGACCATTAGAAATGAGATCCCATAATCTGGACACGATATAAATATATAGGAAGACCTAGGTACAGACACAAAGAGCTTTGTTATGTTTCACAGGACACAAAGAAACAGATACAAAGCATAAATCCTCTTACCAGAAAGTTGCAATGTAACAGTGTTTTATTTCTGAGAACTTGGAATAACATACAATAATCTAAAAGCAGAGCAAAACACAGCATCCTGATCCATAAAAACACAGAAGTACAACTCAATACTTCCTACTGTAGGGTTTTAGCAAATGGACTCTGCTTGTATGCATTGCTACAGAGCTCTCTAGCCTGCAAGCAGAACCCAGAACAACCCCTCTACCTCTTAAACTAATAGGCTACGTCTACACTGCAGGCTTCTTGCACAAGAACTGTTTTGCGCAAGAGTTCTTGTGCAAAAGGTCTTCCACAAGAGCATGTCCACACTGCCATGTGCTTTTGTGCAAGAGATGTGCTCTTGTGCAAGAGCATCCACGGCAGTGTGGACACTCTCTTGTGCAAGAAAGCTCTGATGTCCTTTTTAGCCATAGGGCTTTCTTGCGCAAGAAATTCATGTTGCCTATCTACACTGCCTTCTTGTGGAAGAGCTCTTGCTCAAGAGGGCTTATTCCTCCTGGGGAGAGGAATAACTCTTCCGGAAGAAGCCCTGTTTTCCGATGCTTTACTGTAAATTTACTTGCACAAGAATACGCTTGCAATGTAGACGCTCTGCAAGTTTTTGCGCAAGAACAGCTGTTCTTGTGCAAAAAGCCTGCAGTGTAGACGTAGCCATAGTTCGCTATTCTAACACTGGCCACGCTGCACTATAAGCTAACATGTAATGTTAGATAAGATGCCACAATAGTAGGTGGTAAGTGGGGAGAGAGGATATCTGTAGTAATTCTAAAGATACACATATCTAGTCTAGCTCTGAACCAGGTGCTGTCACCCTGGATTTTAATGGGGTTGCTTGGAGTAAGGAGCTGCTTGGTGTGAATCAGAGTGGAAGAGTTTGGCCCCATATGCACAACTTGTTTGCATATAAATAGTAATGTTATCACAAGTGCCTGCCATGGAGCTGAAAGGTAAAGACGCAGTTGCTTATCATGTCCCCCTGTCAGTGAAGAACTGAGAGACCTCAGCATGCTGTTGCTGTTTCTTGTTCTTGCTTGTCTCTGCAATGAACCAGCAGCATCTCACGGCAGGCACTATCAAATGTCCATGACCAGGAGGAAATAATCTATCATTGTTACTTTGCCTCACTTTCCAAGTCCTCTCTCCGAGCCAATTATTCAATCTTCTTTTCTGTGACCTCAGAAACATCTATTGACCTACTGTTCACCTTCCAAACTTCCCTTCCCAGATGTTTATTAACATCAGGAGGGATCATCCAATCATAATTGCCTTTTGAGGAGATTGCAGAAAGGGCACAGGTGTTCATGGGGCTTGTTGAAAGAGAAATACTGGTGCTGAGAGAGTATAAGGCTAGAATATTTCTTAATGAGTTTATGCATTCTTGATATGAGCAGGATTGCTTTCATAGTTTCGAGTGAAAGAAATGTCAGTGATCTTATGCGTCTGCTCCAGGGATCCCAAGAACTGCTGTTGTTATATTCTCTGCCACTGGTTTCCTTCAGACTCTCACATGGTGAGATCTGAGGCACACTAGGGATCATAATACTGAGGCCATCATGATATGCAAAATGCTAAAAGGAGGGAAATCTATTTAAATTAGAGATGAACCAGCTGGCAATTTAATGCCTATTTACTGAAGGTATCCCCAGAACACCTGCCCTACCTAAAGTCACTGTGAACAGCTGTGTTTTCATGTTTATCAGCATTCTCCCTGTTTCTTGAACTTGGGTACCTCCAGCACTTACCTTACTGTATTACAACTAGCTCATGCTAATGAAGTCCAACTTCATCTGTGTTATACAAAGGATACATGTTTCACAGGTTTCTTAAGTACAGTAAAATTATACAAACATTTCATTATGGCAATATATTGAAAAAATGAAAAAACCTAACAATGGCTGGGTTGTTAGTACATTGAAACCACTGTGTGTCATGCTGATCACTATTGCGTCATTATTCCTTGTATCTCCCATCTGTCTGCATTTGTTCTTCATCTCTTGTCCTATATTTAGATTGGAAGATCTTTGGGAGGAAATACTATCTTTTTTGCTCTGCTGTTGTACACAGCTTAGCACAATGTGGTTCTGGTCGATGAAAGATACTGTAATAAATAATAATAATAATTTACTAGCCTTAATATTTGAGATATTATAGCAGCTTCTTAATGTCTTCATTAAGGTTGTAATATAGTAAGCATACATTAGTAATTAAGATAATTAATATGATTTTTCCTTGATTTATATCACAAACATTTACTGTGGAAAGGCAATAAGGTTGCAACTAATTTCCTTTACAAATTCCTCTTTTAGCCTCTTAAGGATGATGGCTAAGAAAACTGATAATCTGAAAATGTCCATGTTTGAAAATGTCCATGTTTAGCTTGAAGACAAATGAAACTGAAAAGTTTGAAGAAAATTTGTTAAACTGATATTGATTGCAGAACAATTGTTTTATTCTGAAATATCTGGTTTTGATTACTTGTAGCTCAAAAATATTGTTACTGTTCATATTTCCACACTGGATAATTCTTACCCCAGATATAACTGAAGCTGTAATTAGGCAAAAATATTCAAATCGTTTTGTTATGGCTGGGTGGAGGATCCATTTTTTTCTCACTAATATTTTGGTTTTTTTGCTTGTGTTTGTGTCCCCAATGGCAATCATATAGAGAGAAAGAGAGAGAGAGAGAGAGAGAGAGAGAGAGAGAGACTCAAAGCTGCCCTTGATTCACTTGTTGCAGCTCTGATAAAACATAACTAAGGGTACTTTTATTGTTGGAAGGTAACAGCTCACCATATGTAGCTCAAGTGACTATGTAGCTCATAAGAATGAACATATAGTCAGAGCACTAGTTCGTCTAGCTCAGTATCCGGCCTTCTGACAGTGAGCTGTGCCAGATGCTTCAGAGTAAATGAACAAAATAGTACAATTCATTTGATCCATTCAGTGATCCATTCCCTGTCAACCAGTCCCAACTTCTGTACAGAGGAAGTGGAGGAACATATGGAGCATTGTGTGCTCCCAACCATCTGGCTAATAGCTACTGATGGACCTGTTCCCTATGAATCTATCCAAGTGATTAAGTGAGCTAGAGGGCTCTGATTTTGAAGTATAGTCCTGCCTCTGCAAGTGCATTAAATGTGTTTTGTTATAATGTTGGGATGATACACCACTGTATAGTTAAGTTTGAAACCATGATCCCATTATAAAACTGATTATGATTATTCTGTAACTCCAAAGAGAAAGGAATCCTCCTGTTTCGACATTTTTGGGGGGCTTTTGGGATAAATGTCTAAAATATGTTCTGAAAATTTAGAGGAAAATAACTATTTTTAAGAATAAAAGAATTTACAGTCTTACATTTCTATAGTGTCTCGTTTATTTCTCTTCCTCCACATGCCCAAAGAAATCACATGACATCACAAAATCTGAACCAGATTTAGATATTTAGATATTGATTCCAACAAGAAGCAGTTTCCAGGATAAATATAGTAAAATATTTAAGAACTTGCTGTTTATGTTAAAATTGGACTCTATTTCTCTACTAGTGTAGCTGACGGGAAATAAAATGTGGTGACAGAACATTTTAATTGTGAACATATGAA
The DNA here is from genome assembly GCA_019425775.1 of Rafetus swinhoei. NCBI lineage: Eukaryota > Metazoa > Chordata > Testudines > Trionychidae > Rafetus > Rafetus swinhoei. The sequence goes on from CM033440.1 coordinate 36,501,798, forward strand.
CCAGACAGGACTACTTTTCAGAACTAAAAGGACACTGCAGGGAGCCCCACCATTCTCCCATCCATAGCATTACCTCTAGCTCATCCTCTGAAGCCAGCAGCAGCAGCTGTTGTTGCTACAGCAGCCACTTGCTGTTTACCTCTCTTTCCCTGTTCAGCCCCCCTCAGCCTATGTCTACACTACCAGGTTATTTTGAAATAAGTTATTTCAAAATAACTCCTGAAACGATTTCAAAATAAGTTTATTCCTCTTCACAAGCAGGAGTTATTATTTGAAATAACAAGCCCGTTATTTCAAAGTAAGAGGCCTGGTAGTTGTGGACACTTGCCTTGTTATTTCAAAATAAGGGGAGTTATTTCAAATAACTCCCCAGGGTAGACACGCCCTCAGATTGCCTGCCACTCTGTGTTTCCCCACACTAGCTTATTAATAGTTATAGCAACAGTGTGCTTATTGTTATATTTTAAAAAAAACTTGTCTGTGCCAAAGAATTTGCAGTCTAAATGAAAGACATAGAAGACATTGTATTGGGTAACTCAGAATAAGGAATACATTGCAATGTGTTTGTTTATTTTTAATGTTCCTTCCTGCACTGTAGTACATTGGTTCAATCACAACCACTGCACCTATTGGGAATCCAGGGGTTGGCAGGCACAAGACTGTGCCCAGCGAAAGGGGAGGAGCTACTGGACCAGATCCCAAGTACTTTGGGAGGACAACTACTGTAATATAGGGACAACAGTGAAGATTACAAGGTCAAAAGTAGGAAGCTGCATGGGGAGACTGTGGAGAGGACCCTGGATAACACCCATCACTCCTTGTAAGGAGTCAGTGGATATGGCCCAGAGGAACTCTGCCTGGATATTTGAGTGGAGGGAGGAGCAGAAATAGGCCTCACAGAGGCAGAGTACCTTCCCTTCCACCATTCTCCTCCTGCTATCATGGATCCCAGTTGCAGCAAGATTGCCTTTGCTATGACTTTGTATTTCATGCTAAGGAGTGACCACTGGAGCATGGACTAATTAAAAAAAAACACCAGATTTAATGCTACATGTAAAGAAAACTAAATTAAGGAGTATTAAGTAAAGTCTACAGGATACCTTTCTGTTATGTCAAGTTTCTTGCATTCATGCTTCAAATACTTATGATAATGGTCACACAGAGGTGTCTACATGATCTGTACTGTATGGACTATATGAACTGTTTCAGAAGGTAGCCATGTTAACCTGCAAAATCAACAAGGAGTCCAGTGGCACTTGGAAGAGTAATACATTTATTAGGGTATTGGAGCACAAGCTTTTGTGAGCTATAACTCAAGAAAGAAAGAAAGAAAGAATATAGAGCTGGGAGTGTGACAACAGTATTAATTAAATCAGAAAGGATGTGGATCATCTCCAACAGTAGTGAGAAGGTGGGAAATTACCTATTGTCATCAGATAATGTTTATTTAGACCTTGGTTCAGGATGTCAAATTTGCATATGAATTCCAGTCAGCAGTTTCTCTCTGCAGTCTGTTTTAGAAGTTTTTCTGTCTGAGAATGAGAAAAAACTTCAAAAATAGACTACTGAGAGAAACTGCTGAGCTGGAATCCATATGTAAAATTTGAAACCTGGAACCAAGGTCTAAACAAACACATGGAGTGATTCTCCCATTACAAAAGGTAATTTCCGATTCAGATACTCTCACCTTTTCACCACTGTTGGAGATGAGCCACATCCATTCTGATTTAATTAGCACTGGTGTCACACTCATCTGGTTATCTATTTTTTTTCCTTCCTGTCCTTTTTCTTTTCAGGATCTGAGGAAGTGAGTTGTAGCTCATGAAAGCTTATGCTCTAATACACTAATAAATGTATTAGACTTTAAATACAAGTGCCACCAGACTCCTTGTTGTTTTTACCACGTGAATTGTATTTTTGGACTCCATTTGGTAAAATCAGATGAATGTACTTCACTATATTAATTTGAAACAAGAAATTATGGTATGGTTTTTTTCTTCTTGGAAAAGAAAACATATAATTACTAATCACTGCCATCAATAGTAGCCATTAATGTCCTTTGTTATTTTTTTCCTAAATGGAAATTGCACTCATAAAAATTGTTCATGAAACAAAGAACAACAGAATGAGTAGTACTAAATAACCAAGGGATTAACATATTACCTGGGAAACTTTTGTTGTAGGATGCAAATAAACTAAAATCTCAAATTTTAGGGCAGAATTTAACCAGCCCTTTCAGCAGGCACTTCAGTGATTATAATCTGACTGAAATGGGACTCCATCAACACCTGTGTGTTTCAAATCTCAACAGAATTAATTCCAATGTTATGAATTGGTATTTTCATTCTCATGATCTCTGTCTTGCTCTTTTATTTCAGACAAGAAGCAAAATATTGGGATTCAGTCTCTGTCACACTCTTGTACACTTTTGCACTCATTTATACTGGCACAATATCCTGAGTTACACAGGAATCACCAAGGGGAATGGTGGGTTGTAATTTAGAGTAGTCCTAGTATAGTCTGTAACTACAATGTAAAGCCTATCTGATCCTTTCTGCCACTCTGAAGGATTTTTGCTGAAATATTTAGAAAATATTGCTCATTTTTACTTTATCTGTCACCGCTGAGCTGTTCTACACATTTTTAATAAACATTATTCATTTTGCTTATAAAACAACTTCCGGACCAAGATTAAAAAAGCACTATGCTAATATTTAATTATATGTCACACTACCTCCTAGTCTAAAGAAAATATCATTCCAATTGGATAAATGGACCCTGGAATACAAAGAAATTAAGAACATAAAGTGCTTTTGAAGGCAGTGGCAATGTTGCCACTGACTTCAAGGAAGTCAAGATTTGTCCCTAGATGTCTTGGCTCTAGTCACCTAGAGTCATAGCAGAAACAAGAACAGGATGCATATCTTCTGGTGTTTGTGTCCTATGTTTTTTACACATATCATCATTTCCTCTATAGTCAGGGTAATTGCTCTGTGGCTTGTACATGAAACTGCTGCATAATGAGAGCAGAGAGGAATAAATTCTGATGTGATTTACCCTGGTGTAAATGAGATCATAATCTGGCCCAAATGCAAGTTTTCTTAATGTGTATGGATATATTTTTGCCCCTTACGCAGGCATGCAGAATGTTCAACTTTTAACTTTATGGTAATTATAAGTTAGAATGTTTGCGAACAAAAGCGAAAGGTAAATTGGCGTTTTTGTAAGTCTTTTTTTAAAAGTCATCAATTCGGGTCTGTTGACTGAATCGTGTGGAATGCTGACAAAGAAACATCCTCGTCTGTTCAATGTCATGTTAATTTTTGCTGCTTATTAAGAATTCATGATGTTCCTTTAGAAGCCTATTTTCTCTGTAACCTCCGTAACTGAAACTCAGTCTCTCTCCTGCTAAGGATATGTCAGGAATCAGGCAAACAGTTCACATCATAATTTTGTATTGATGTCTTACAATAATATAAAAAAAGGAGAAAATACCTGATAATTGAAAATTAAGTTTTAATTATTCAGAGCACTTCTGCTGTCAATCTTCTATTAACTCAGGACAATAAAACTGGTAGCTGATGGCAGGATGCTTAATTTGTCTAATTAACACATCAGTTTGAATCCCATTCTGCATATTCAGATTGCAATGAGCTTGGCTAGTAAAACCTGAAGAAGGTGATTAGGACATTATTTAAAGAAATACATACAATACAAATGGAGTTCTTTGGTTACATGGCATAAATTCGGGGCATGATCATGCAATCCATGAAGCACCAGATTTTCTAAAACAGTTAAGTCCCTAAAACTTTTGAAGATTCCACTAGACATCTTTGTCATCTTAAAGTATCTAAATATATTTGAAAACCTAGTCCCTAGATCCTTTTACAATTTAACAAATCTTGCCAGCACTTAGATAAAAATCTTGTTAGTTTTATGAGACCTTTAATAAGCCACTTTCTTAACCTCTTTATCATTATTCTTACTACTAGGCCAATAGATAGTTAGGAATTATTCTAAGAAAATAATAATCACCACCAGTAGAAAACAAGAAGAACATGGACAGATATGAAAGGTAGCTTTAAAAAGCTGAGTTAATAACTTCTTCAAAATAATTAAAACTGATTTTCTTACAGTAATCAAGTTTAAAACATCCCTCCTCTGAACCAAATTTTTTCTTCAGCATAGAGCCAATGTGGCTGGGCTAGTTGCTCCATGGGTATTGGGTGGGACCGAGGGACAGAAACGTAATTGCTGTCTACAGCTATAAAGCAAAAATTGAAGCACTCTGGAATCACTAATGCTGTCCCACATGGTTCTGTACCCTTCCTGACACTTGTGGGGAGAATAGAGTGTGTCAATGTACCTAATATTAGCACTTCCATCACTACTCATGCCTTATGTTCATGCTATCCTTCCCCTATCCAGTGCATGCAGCAGAGAGATTTCCTATATGATAGGCACTTTTCCCCTGCCACACAGATGATAGGATGACACACCAATAAACAGAATTTATACCTCTGTTATCTCAATCTGAGCCTTTATTTCTAGCACAACACGTGTTACAAGCCACATGTGAGCCTACCCCACTCTTCCCCTTCATGGATGGTCACCAACCTGCTTTATTAGATACCACCTTTTGATCTAATATGACATTAAGTCCATAGAGTCTGGGCAGCATCTAGACATTGACTCTTGCACAATCTCAGGAATAGACTTCCTCTCTGGCTCTTCGTCAGGGCATAGTGAGATCCACTACTCAACATCAGTGCTGATCCTCTTGGATCTCTACAGCAGCTTTAGAATGCTGCCCAGAGAGTTCAATTTTCAAGGATACTTCAGTGTGTAGTTCAACTCCTCGGGAATCAAGAGAGAGTTAAAGTAAGGAACACATAGCTTTTGCAAAGGAACTTCTTACACCCACTCATTATATTTCTTAGGATATGCCTGCATTGAGAGAAAAGACCCACAGCTGGCCCACAGGGCTTCTACGGCCCACGCACTGAGACTATAAAATTGCAGTAGTAGGTTTTTGGGCTTGGGCTGGAGTGTGACCTCTGAGATCTCAGGAGGGAGGAGCAGTCTCAGAGCCTGTGCGCCTGCCTGTGTCTGAATGTCTACACTTCAATTTTATACCCCACAGCCTGAACCCAGGGTGACGGGCCATCTCCCTTTCCCCCCTTCCCATGCTTTATGAAATGGACTGATGGACATAAATGTACATCACTCAAAGGTGCTTTGAGCAAATTACATCATATAACCTATCAATCTTCATGTCTTAATCTGCTGGATCTGTTTATCTTCTTTTGGTGTATGTACCATTTTTGTGTGTAAAATTAGACATATGGAGTAGGGAATACTTTATGGGTTTTAAATGTGTGAACGAAAGTCATCAAGGGAGGCCTCAGTGTCTGGGCAATCATATGCAAGTAGCCTTCTGTCCTTAACTCTCTGCAACAGTTGGCAGGGACTGACCAGGTGACTCTCCATGCAATAAGGGAATCTTTAAAAACAATAGGAAATTAGAGGTCTTTTGGCTGGCTGGTGTGGCAACCCAAAGTGGAGAACCAGATACCCCAAAGAAAAGGAGACTTCCCTGGTTTGGAAGACTTGGCTGGGAAAGAAAGAGTTTTAGGGTGAATTTGTAGTAAGTTTGTAAAAAGTTTTTACTGAAGTTTTAGTGTAGAAGTAGCTAAGCATTTTCTGTTATTTTAAGTTTGTAATCTAGTTTGCTCGGACTGTTCTCACTTATTATCACTTAAAGTGATTGTACTTAATAAAATCACTTTTATTTCTATCAAATGAAGTGTAAATAATTATTACCTGAGGGAACAATCAGTGTGTACATTCTCCCTTTCATTGTTAAAGAGGGCTTACCTAAATAATGCCTTTGGGGTTTTGATCCCATTTGGTATCCCAGGAAGCAAGGCCCCAAACTGCATTTTCCTTGGACCTGAAGATATTCAGTGTCTGCATTGCTTCTCGGGGGCAGGTGGGGGGCATGATTCTCAGTTCTGTGCCTTGGCTGGGGGAGACCAGAGAGCTGGCCAGCATGACAGGGTGTCGAGAAGCCCCAGAGAGCAAAAAGGAGGATGGCATTGGCCTTGTCAGCACCCTGGGAATCATCCCCAAAAGGTCCTCCATGACCTCACCCCGTCACACACAGTAAGCAGAAGTCAGCTCATCTCAGCTACAGCTGAAGATACGGAGATATGGAGATCTATGCAAAAACACCAACAACTGTATGTTCCTTCCATAAAGACTATGCTCACTTTTTCAGTGAGTACTTAGGCCCAGTTCACCACCACCCCTCCTTCCCCACCTTCTTCCTCCCGCAGTCCTTCTGCATCCTGGTGATGTTCAGCTGGTGTTAGAGAAATTCAGTGGCAGACCTTGCCCTTAAATAAGAAGTTTCAGTCCCCTCTATCAAGTGATTCACTGGCTGGTTTCCATGTCCTGTCCCCTCTGTAGAGAAAATGGAAGAACCAGTTTCTTTTAGCATGGTCCCCCTTTTTAGCAAACTCAATGATCTCAAAAGCTTAGAAAAGAGGAGACTCAGGGGGGATATGATAGAGGTCCATAAAATCATGACTGGTATGGAAAAAGTGAATAAGAAAAAGATATTTACCTATTCCCACAGTATAAGAACTAGGGGTCACCAAATGAAATTAATAGGCAGCAGGTTTAAAACAAACAAAAGGAAGTTTTTCTTCACTCAGTGCACAGTCAACCTCTGGAACTCCTTGCCAGAGGATGTGGTGAAGGCTAGAACTTTAACAGGATTCAAAAAAGAGCTAGATAGATTCATGGAGGTTAGGTCCATCAATGGCTATTAGCCAGGATGGGTAGGAATGTTGTCCCTAGCCTCTGTTTCTCTAAAAGTGGGAGACAGGGGAAGGATCATGTGAGGATTACCTGTTGTAATCCTCACATCTGGTAATGGCCACTGTCAGCAGACAGGATATTGGGCTAGATGGACCTTTGTTCTGACCCAGTATGGCTGTTCTTATGTTCTTATGGGAGATGCATTCAAAGTTCATGGCCCCTTGATTGCTCTCATTCGGGGTCGGGCAGTTGGGCAATAGGACCCTTAGCACAAAAGTGGTGTTGCAATCTAACATGGCAGTTGCAGTATACAATGAGGGACATAATCAGGTTTACACTGGAAATGGCAGCTGAAACACCATATGGTTTTAACAAAAGCAGACTGGAGCCATAAACATAACCCCAAAACTTTCACAGCACAGTCCATTAAACACACATTAGCAAAGGAAGTAGGTCCTTTTCAAAGCCGTTCAATTTCTACTGATGGCAGATAGTTCATCCGATAGCATTAGAACAAGTATTAAAAATGCCCAATAATTGATGTTATTTCCCTTGCTATTGCACAAGCTGCCAGAATTGCTTTATTCCTCTGAATCTTTTGTTCTCCCTCTGCTTTGGAAAGTGCAGTGTGAGTACAATGCACTGTATAATCTTCTTAAAATGAACTGCTTCACTTGATCTGGAGCATGTATTTTTCATTTTAATGCCATGCCATCCTATCTCATTATTTAATCTTGGAAATCTTTTTCTTATAAAATAGCAAAATATCTAGAATATCTAGAATCACAACTGAGCAGATTTCTGTAGATGAACACAAACATTTTCCTTTCTTGAATAATAGTTTTGTATCTGACAAAACAGAAAGAACAAATCCTGTGTTATATGAAGTGGAAGAAAACAAATTACAGAACAAACAATCTATTTTACAACTGAGCAATCAGAAAATCCATAAGGTAAAACATTTCTCACTCTAAAACAATAATGAGAAGTATAATTGATAATAGAATTTTAATGGCAACTGACATTTCTCAGCTTGTCAGTGGTGGCAGCAGTTTGGTAGAAGCCTGACATAATTTGTGACAGTAGTACAGTGGGAGTTTTAGCTGGAGAGACTGAACTATGTTCCAATCCACTGTAACCCTGATTTAAGAACTGGAAAAAAGTCACTGTTTAATATTTAAACAAAATATTTAATTTTTAAACATTGAAGGTATTTTTATGATTAAACTAGTACAGGATAAGAATGGAGACTCTTTTGTATGCCGTATGACCTTTATATTAGCCATGTTTCCATTTAGTTGTGGCATAAGTGAAGGTGTTTTGGTTTTGCGAGCCAAAAACCAAAAGCAACCCTGATTCTAGTTTCCATTCTGTATTCGGGTACATCTACACTGCAGCGCAAAAGCTGAATTAAGATATGCAACTTCAGCTACGGCTACGTCAATTGCGTAGCTTAAGTTGAAATAGCTTAATTCGGCTTTTGGCGCCGTCTACGCAGTAGGAAATCGAAGGAAGAACACTCTTCCTTCAACTTTCCTTACTGCTTGTGAAATGAGGGTTACAGGAGTCAGAGTAAGAAGTCTTCCAGCTTGCCATTATTTTGTAATAATGGCTTGTGATGTAGTAGACACGCTTTTTGTTATTTATTCTGAAATGACACTGCTGTGTAGGGCTATGTCTATACTGCACAGTTATTTCAGAATAAGCTATTTCGGAATAGTTATTCCAAAATAGCTTATTTTGAAATAGAACATCTACACTGCAGGGAAGCCTCAAAATTAGTCTGAGTAATTTTCTCTAATGTAGACGTGCTATCTCAATTTAGAGCCCCAGGAGAAATAAATTAAAATGGCCCTGGTGAGGGGCTATTTCGAAATAGCTATTTCAGAATAGGTGTTATTCTTCATAGAATGAGGTTTATAGAAGTTGGAATAAGCCATCCGTTATTTTAAAATAATTTTGAAATAACGGAATTGCTGTGTAGATACTCACATAGTTATTTCTGAATAACGGCTGTTATTCCAAAATAACTTTGCTGTGTAGAAACACCCTAGACATACCCTTTCTGGCCTACTTAAAGTATCAAAAGGTCAAAACTCTTCTATATAGATATAATATGCAATGGCATTTAACATCTAAAGTTCTGTAGTTACAGAGTTGAGGATAAGGAAGAGTGTAGACCACTCTTGTAAACCAAGACAAAGATAAACCAGCCTGCTTGTCTCTTAGATCTCCCACCACCACTATACCTTTTACCCATGCGCAGTTGCTGAAGTACATTATTGTGTAATGAGAAGATTAATATTGTGAAATAATTCAAAATAAAATAATGGTCCATTCCCTCTATTATGCTTAAAAAGAAGCACACAGGATCTTTTTCAGGGGGATAGGGCAACATGCCGCATTTATTGATAATATAAGTAGCATATGTATTTACACACACACACCCACACCCACACCCCCCGCTGATGGAATAGTTACCAGTCTGTTGTTCAGCCCAGCCTATTGTCCAGATAGGCGGGATTTGAGGAAGGAGCCGGGTTCTTCTCAGTCTGGACTGATGCTCCACTTGGCAGGACGAGAACCCAAAGAACCATATAAGACACCCCATCTTTTATAGGATTTTCCTTCCATGGTAGTCTATGCATTTTGCCTTGTCAGGCCTTAATCAGTCATTCAGCATCATAGTCAGTTTTTCTACAACATATGTTTATCTGGAGATTGTTCTCACAGTCATCAGATATCAGTATGCTGACCACCCCTCCTGGGACGTTGTCTTTCTGGTGAAAGTTGTTATCAGTTCCCTATCAAGGGGTGCTTGCCACTAACTTCAGGGTTCGTCAATCTGCCCCAGTAGTCTGCGTCTTCAGTGTGCTTTCACTTAGTTGATAATTATTTGGTGCTTCTGTGTCTCTGGCCCCTCCTCTGACTATTTGAGCATTCAGTGGCCTTCACTCTTATCTCTCCTAAACCATTCTCTCTCTCATTCACACAATCAGTACATTTACACAACTGCGGTGTGGAACAAAAGGGTACTTCTAGTCACTTTAACAAAGTTAAAGTCTTTCAACATTAAACTTCTTTCTATCTATTACAAGACCTTACCTAATATTAACATCACTATGCATTACAATATTCCATCCCTTCACTTTAACATCAGAACATGCTAACATCAAACAGAACTGGAGCTAAGTTAACAAAGCTGCCTGGCCTGTCTGAGGCCTACATCTTGTATTTAAATTTAATCCAAACCTTTTGCTATAACATACATTCATTATAACTAACTGACTTATTAGTTACAAAATTCCAGGGCTACACCTCCCTTCCTTTTACCCATTCAAAAATAGATTGTATATGTTTTAAAAGCAATTGAATATACATCAAACACTATGTGAGTGATACTGAAGAATGCCAACTGAATAATTGGTTCTGGAGCAGGATGGCATACTAATAATTTCCTCTTTCTGGCTTTCTTCTAAGGACAGACTTTCCCATGTATGAGAGGCAGCCATCGGGGAGGGCCTGCAAGGAGGATGAAGCTAGAAGTACCAGTAAGGTGTAGCTCCCACGTGTCCCCCCATGCACAGGGGAAGGGATGGGTTATGAGCTCCAGATCCCAATCTGAACCAGGACCTGGGTCAGAAACATGGGAAATGGGACCGGATGGGGTTTGGGAGCTTCCAGAGGCACAAAGAGTCCGGCTATGGGCCGGACATGGGCTGGAGAAGATGGTGGGGGTGACTGCTCATTTGAACCTGGGGCTGCAGTGAAGCTCCACTCACCTTTGGCTATGTCTTGGCGCACCAGCTGGCTGGAGCATGGGGAGACTGTGCTGCTGGCCCCAGCCCAAATTCACTCATCAGACACAAGGGCAAGCTTTTCTTAAAGGAGCAATAAGGAGATCTGCAGCTGGTTACTCTGGCTGGAGGCTGGTGTGGGTCCTGGGGGAAACACCCGGGTGGGCTGAGACTGGCTGGCTCAGTCATCTAGAAGCCTCCTCTCCCAACTCATGTTCCCACTGCATGCCCTGTGGCCAGCTGAGAAGCTGCCTTCCCTATCTCCCCTCCCCAGCTCCCTGCAGCTAGCACACAAGCTGTCATGGCCAGGTGTCCTGGATGCTTGTCCCCCTAGCTCAGTTCCCTCTGCCCTGAAGAAGGATTCACCTGTTTCAGGTGTGAAGTGGGAGCTGAATGGGAGCTTCAGCAGCCACACACACTGAGAAACAGCTGAGAGGTGGCTACTTTGTGCCAAACAGCTAATGGCCGCAGTTAGCCAAAGACATAATTTGGGCCGCTGCGCATGCCAAATGACCAACTGGAGATTGCCAACAGCTGATCTCCCTAGTGAATGCTAAGCACCCAGCCCCAAAACACCCATGGAGTCAGCACCTATAGGGGAATGTTATACAATGAAGTATCTGCCTTCTCCTGTCTGAACCTTTCCTCTCTTTAACCTCCTCTGTTCAAATAAAGTTTATTTAAAAGGTAAATAGATTAATAATATCATCCTCCCCTGGAAATTTCTGCTTCATTCAGTTGGGCCTTTTGTAAATATTTCCTATGTCAGCGTTTCTCAAAGTGGTCTGTGAAACCACTTTGAGAAAGCTGCTAACTGGCCTCGCTGGTGTGTTTATTTACAGCCTGCACACACCCGGCCCATGCCGCTTCCTGCAGCTCCCCTTGGCTGCAAATGGAAAACCAGAGACAATGGGAGCTGCAAGGCTCTGTAGCTGCAGTACCGATAAATAAATATACTGGCATGGTCAGTTAGCAGCTTTCTTAAAGTGGTTTCATGAACCACTTTGAGAAACACTGTCCTATGTTAAATAAGAAGGATACACACAACCCTAGAAAAATTTACACTGTCAATTGTAAACATATGCACCAACTCCATGGGTGCTCCGGGGCTGGAGCACCCACAGAAAATTATAATGTGTGCGCAAGCACCCACCAGCCCCTTGCTGAGAAGCTGTTTAAATAGCCCCACCAATCAACTTCTACTCTTCCCTCCCCCCTAGAGGCTCCCACCCACTGCCAGTCAGCTGAGCTGAGTGGAATGAGGGTGGAATACTCCTGGGCTACGTCTAGACAGTGGGGCTATTTTGGGATACCAGAAACATCCTGGAATATCAATGTTGTGTCTTTAAATGAGCCTGTTATTTCAAAATATATTTTGAAATATATATTTTGAAATAACAGGAGTGCTATTCTGGCAACCCTGTAACCTGAGGGTTAAGGGACTTGTCGGAATAGCACTTTATTTCAAAATTACCTCAAAATGAGCTACGGTATTTGTGTGGCGCAAATTGTGTAGCTTATTTTGAGGTAAGGATCCTATGTAGACACACCCGTGGGGAAAACAGTATAAACAGACAGGATGAGACTACCATAGAAAAAGTAAAGATCCCAGGTAGTAATCAGACCCCAAAAGTCTTTACAGATATTGTGGAAAGTTAAAATATATGTTTTGTTTAACACTTGAAGCTCTGAGGTTCCTTTTTATTGCAACACAGCTGCACAAAAGAAGAGATACTTAGAAGTACACTACCAGAAAGAGTGTTATTTGAAATTGCATTGGGGTAGATAGGCAAACATGAAGGACCTGATAAATATTTTCCACGCAGTACTTTTGGGAAGCACCATAAGAATTATAAATTGGTTAACTGGAAACAGTATCCCTACTTTTCAAACTTTGAATTTCCTTGCATGCAGTCTGGTTCTTTTATGGTATGATCCTATGCCACTGAAGTCAATAGGAGATGGTGCTTTGTGTCCATGAAGTTTTCATTACTGCATACCTTTGATCTACATTATGTATCTCTATTTTGCATATTTTTCCATGCATTGCTGAATTCTTTTGCTGGAATAATAAGCCAGTTATACATCAAAACCACAAATAAGTAGTAATTATATCTGTGTTCAATTATATTTACATTCTGTTTATATGTTGTCCTGAGGGAGAAGGGGAAGGAACTGTAGGGTCTGTGAAACATTGGGCTTTTTTGCTTTGTAGATCTGGCAAATGTAATCATACTAGCATTTGGAAGCTGCTGTGATTATCAGCCTATCATCTATTAAAGGGAATGTAGAAATGGAGCTATCTGAATCTGTAACTTTTTTTTTTTTTTTTTCTCTGAAGCACCTCAGATGCTGGTGGAGGTCTCTCTGTGCTGTCACATTGCAGAAGTGAGAGTGGGTAAGGGATAGGCCAGGTGGCGTAATATGTCATGGATGCTTCTGAAATCTCAAGGGTATCGAAGTCAATAGCTATTCCTCACCTCCTGACTCCATCGATCTCTCCAATAATATGAGCTGGATGCTTGGCAGGAGGAGACACAGGCTTTACTTTTCAGACCCTGATCAGCTTGTAACAAGAGAATGACATGAATCGGTTAAGGAATGAGAAACATGACAAATGAGAAAGTAGTGGATATTTTGCATTGTTCAAGAATTCATTGTCCCAAATTTACTCAAGTTCTATGACTCATTCATGATTGAAGACTGCTTTAATCTATATAAATATCCAAATCTTATTGATTTTAGCAAAGCTCACAGAGTAATGTAATATTTAAAGCTTGCACAAAGAGGATAGTTAGAACTGCTACCTTTAAACAATTCAACATACAAAAAAAAAACATTAAAAAGAATATATGCATATATTTTGCCTCAAAAGAAATTGTCATTTTCAGCTGGATTATACATCACATTAGGACATAAAGTTAGCATGAGTACATTATTGCCATACAGTTTATTAGGTGCAATCAACTGTACAAGCAGAAGGGACATCCTGATGAGAAGTCAGAAGTCTTGAGAAATTACTATCATTGTGCCTGTAACTGAGGTCGTGCCTCTAGAGAGGCTTGGATTAATGATCTGTCACTTTCTGTAAACACACATTTCAAACCCCATGAACCCACTACAACTGCATGAAAATTACATTAAATAGGAACTGCATTTAATGTTTGTTGGTATTATAGCTAAAAATACCAGTGGGTTTGTTAAAAAGCACTGCCATTGAAATATTGACCTTTTATGTAAAATATATAGCCCCTGTTAAATGGCTAATTAACTTTTGTCCAGAAAGTAAACATCAGTAGTAATGTAAGCTAATAAAAGCAATTATAAAGATGTTTGTTGATGGGAGATTTGTTTGTAAAGACATTATAGAGCCAAAGCTTCTACAATCCTCCTTCAGCACTCAATCCAGTACACCATATAGCCACAATGATTTTTTTTTTCATAGACTTCCAGGATCACTGAATTGGGCCCCAAACCTTTTTCAAAAGATGTCCAAACTCGTATTTGCACACCTTTCCTGATTACATCATAACACTCAGCTTTAATTAAAGTTACTGTGACCAAACATTACACAGAAACGCTGATGTCCTGATTCAGCAGAGAATTTGAGCATGTGTTTAATCTCTGTATGGCTACGTCTACATTGGCAAGATTTTAAAACATGCTGCCTGTCTACACTGGTGGGGAGTTCTTGCGCAAGAACACTGACGTTCTAATGTGTGAAATCAGTGCTTCTTGCACAAGAACTATGATGCTCCGGCTCAGGAATAAGCCCTCTTGCGCAACTGTTCTTGTGCAAGAGGCCAGTGTAGACAGGCAACATGAATTTCTTGCACAAGAAAGCCTGATGACTAAAATGGCCATCGGGAGCTTTCTTGCACAAGAGAGCGTCTACACTGGCACGGATGCTTTTGCGCAAAAGCACATCTCTTGCGCAAAAGCACATGCCAGTGTAGACGCTCTCTTGTGCAAATACTTTAACGCAAAAACTCTTGCGTTAAAAGTATTTGCGCAAAATCTTGCCAATGTAGACGCAGCCCAAATGTTTTAGAGTGTGTCTGTCTGTATGTGAGTCCATCTGTCTGTTTGTCTGTGAGTCTGTTTGTTCAAGAACTCCTCCAAAACTGTAAGAGCTAGTACCAGCAAATTTGGTATGCAGCTTCCTCTTACCCTAACTTAAACTTAAACTTAAGGCCAGGGTTTGGTTGTGCCCAGAAAATGGGAAGTGCCAGTAATGGTAGTATTTTCCATAACATGGAAAGGGAGGGGGCAGAGAGCAGAGGGATGCAAAAGGGAGGGGCACCAAAAGGAGGGCTGCAATACTGAGAATGGCCACTGGGGACAGCTGCAGCTCTAAGGCTACATCTAGACTGCATTGCTTTTCTGGGATAACGTCAAAGAAACGCGCTCTTTCAGCACCCCTGTAAACCTCGTTCTACAAGGAACAAGGGATGTGTCAAAAGAGCACTTTTTTCCAAAATTTGGCACCGTCTACACAGCGCCAAATTTCAGAAAAGCCTCTTTTGAAAGTAAATTGGAAAAAGATATGCAATTTGCGTACTGCAAATTTTTTCCAATTTAACATTGCAGTGTGGACCTAGCCTAAGAGAGTGGCCAGCAGGGCTGGGGCTCAACCATATTGCTTGCCTTCAGACGGAGTTAGTAGCTCCCTTGCCCCAAATCCAGAACCAGCATCCACTCCCCCATGGACAGCCTGCAGGCCACGGGGCGGTAGAGGTGTGGGAGGGGGCAGTCCCCAGAGCCAGGCTGTGTATGGGGGGTGCAGGACAGCCCCCAGAACTTTCTCCTCCTCCACCCCCAGACAGCCTGCAGGATCTGGGGAGGGGGGTGCTGCAAGCCAGGGGCAGCCCCTGTAACCTCACCCCCAAGCCTCCTGCAGGCCATGTGGATGCCACTGAAGGCTATGGCAACCCCTGGAGCCTGGACAGCCCCCCGGAGTGACCCCCCCAAACAGGCTGCAGATTAGAGGGGGTTGCTGGAGATATCTCTCAAGGTGCCCCCCCTCACCCGCTGAAGGATGGGGAGGCAGCTGGAGGCCAGAGACGGCCCACAGAGCACTGCTACCCCCAACAGGCTGCAGGACAGGGGAGCACTGCCACAAGCAAGGTCTCCCCTGGAACAGCTGCAGGCCACAGGGGCAGCAACGAGCCAGGGGTTGTCCCAAGAACACTGCCTCCTTCCCCCCGACAGAAAGGTTGCAAGTTGTGAGGAGGCAGCTGGAGGCTAGGAACAGCCCTCAGAGCCCAAGCACCCACCCAACAAGCGTGCAGCCCTGGATTCCCCCTACTGGGAGGAGCCACCATCTGGGGGAGCACAGCTTCATCCTCTCAGAGCTGCTGGCTGGGGAGCGCTGGCCTGAGCAGTGCCACTCTCGCCACCATGGGCAGCCCTGGTAACCCCCCCACTTTCCAGCCCCCTGTCCTCAGCCCCCTGCTCTGAGTCCTGCATCTCCCACCTGCCTTGACTTCTGCACTCCCATGCTTTGCCCAGAGCCCCCCACATCCCAATCCTCTGCCCTGAGCCACCCAACCCATGCTCTTCCTCACCCCCAAAAACCTCATTCCAGCCTCCATTTTCCTTCATTTTTTAAAAATACAGTCATTAAAATAAAGCATGTATATTTTTAATTTATTTTAAAAAAATTACTTCAGTTAAAGATCCAAGCAACTCTGGGTACATCTGCTAGTGTTTGTTTAAGTGCAAGGTAGCAAATCTTGTAATCTGTTTATTAATGATCTGATTCACTGTAATCTATTTTTGGCATATCCATGAAAATTTGACCTTAATCTGTAAGCCTGTTTTCTCATTTGTAAAATAGGAATATTAAAATCTATTCACCTTTTAAAGAGTCCTTTAATTTTTTTACAAGTATCTTTTTCTATGGAAAAACTGAAATGACAAAAAATTGCAACTATCTTTTCCGTAGAGAAGTTCAACATGTCAGAGAAATATTAGAAACCAAAACATTCTGATTCAGAAATACCCCTGTGTTGTACCACTGGACTTCCAGTTGTGTTGCTCATGCTTCCATTCTTCTCTAGAGACAAAGCTTTCAGGTTTGACTATATCTCTCATGATACACCATGTCTTTCTTCAGGACTGGGGGGAGGTTGTGAGGAGGCTAGACAACCTTTGTAATAATCTTTGTACACAATGCCTTGTATCATTTGAAATCTAATAACTCACTAGTCAATAACATCATGATGAAATATATGCAGAAACATTATGGCTACGTCTACATTGGCATGATCTTGCGCAAGAACTCTTTTGCAGAAGAGTTCTTGTGCAAAAACTCTTCCAGAAGAGAGCATCTACACTGGCATGTGCTTTTGCGCAAGAGATATGCTTTTGCACAAGAGCATCCCCTGCCAGTGTAGACGCTCTCTTGCGCAAGAAAGCTCTGATGGCCATTTTAACCATAGGGCTTTCTTGCGCAAGAAATTCATGTTGCCTGTCTACACTGGCCTCTTGCACAAGAACAGTTGCGCAAGAGGGCTTCTTCCTGAGCGGGGGCATCATAGTTCTTGCGCAAGAAGCACTGATTTCATACATTAGAACGTCAGTGTACTTGCGCAAGAACTCGCGGCCAGTGTAGACAGGCAGCAAGTTTTTGCGCAAGAGCGGCCGCTTTTGCGCAAGATCGCACCAATGTAGACACAGCCTATATGTAAAGTTATGAATTCCCCCAAATAATGTTGGTGGTACATATTCACACCCACATATTCTATGTTAAGCAGAACTGATCAAGATTTGGAGCTACAGCAGCCAAGCATTGTGAGGACTGCAGGGTGCAAGACATGGAGGAACACAGCTCTCACTGATCTGGATTGCACCCTGGGATGTTATAGAAGCATTTGCTTCATGGGAGTCACTGGCCATGGTGAATAATGGGAGAGGTAGTCCATCTGGGGAACCTAGTTTACTAAGGAGAATAAGGGCATGAGGAAACTGCTACCCAAGGAGTTCTTGGTGTCAACTGGCAGAGAGCATAAGGAGTGCATAGCTGGTTACAGGGATCTCCTGTATCTGATGTCCACATAATAGTATGGTGAAGGACAGCAGGTGGCTACTGGGTGTTCTCTGCCAACAACTGGTAACACACAGGTCTTCATATTCAGTGCAATATGTATGTATGGGAATTATTTAAGAAGTTACAGATTTATATCAGGAATTGTGTTCATAAGGCCTTGAAGTTATAAGCAAGTAATCAGGACATGACAGGCCTTTGACAAATTCTGTTCAGGCAAGGAATAAGAGATGTCTATCTCTCTTTGTCTGGTCAGGTGTGTATTGTGCAATGTGTGTCTCACGGAGTAAGATTAGCTGCATGCAGAGCCAGATGCTGATTAAAATATTGCAAGGTCAATAAGAGAGAGAGGCCAGAAAGAAGAACCGTTAGCAGGGGATGTCCTGTTTATGAAAAGAGCAAAAGATCTGAAGGATTAAAGGGACCAAGTTATATTCATGATTCTTCTCAGAGGAGATGAACTGCCAGAGTGTAACAAAAAGGGGTCACAGTCAACCTCACTGGAAAATGCTGTGAAGACTGTGGGTGATCTAAACATCATTAAACAGAAAAGTGTCTTAAGTCTGGGCTCTGGAAGGCATATGATTTTTAAATGCAACAAATTACTTCCAATACTCCTACATACTTAATATTACTTGAATCTGTGTTCTTCATTAAATAAACTTATACTTGTTTTCACTATAAACAAACTGAATGTTATGAGTTGAGAGGAGTGGTGATCCTAAGACAAAATGCTAAGCTGAGGTGCCCTGCTCCTTTGGGAACAAGGCATCTATAAATTGTGTGAGTGTCCACTGGCACAGGACGGGGCAATCCAGGGACATTCAGAAGGTTCAGGGCCTGGCGTGCGCTTATTGCTAAACTGCAAAGGGACAGCAGAGCCTATGAAAATGAAGAGGGCTGTGCTTGGTTAGCCCATGGCCAATGGAGTCAGTGTGCTCACTCCCAGAAGGCAGAGGCATGCTAAGGGCAGGTTGTAAACAGGTGCCTTACAACCCTGGGCACCCTCAGGAAGCATCACAAAACTCAACTAGGACCACTACAAGGCACTATAGCAGGATGTCTGTGCCTAAATCTCTCTATTTGGGGGCATTTGGTTTTTTGATCTCTTTTGTCCCCATTCTACCTCTCTAACCCCCTAAAGAAAAGCACATAAAAAGGTGCCACTTTGTGTAGAAAAATATTTTACCTGAAAACCCACATTTCCATCAGCAGAACAGTTTTGATGGAAAAATTTGAACCAGTCCTAATTGTATTGTTTAAAAACAACAATTTAGAATATTAATACTAGGAATGTGATATGTCACAGGAAGGGGAACTTAGTGTAGAGATAACAAGGAGATGAGAACAATAATGGCAGTGGAATCTGTTGTGACTGATGACTAGCTTTCGAAGGATTAGACTTTTATCAGTAAATGTCAGCAAACATCAATTTCACTGCAAAGACACAATCCAACAAAAACATTTGAATTAATAATCATCACAATTTACAGCTAGGCAAAGTAAGAAAATTACTGCTTGAGAACTTACTAGCATTTGATTTAAGAATATTTACTCTGTATATTTTGACTAGCGTTATTGACAGTTGGTATTTGAATAGTTATAGAACTGCAACTTTTGGACTCTCACCATCTAATGTCTTCATTATCAGACCCAACATTATATACTAATCTGCTCATAATTTCAGGCAATTGTAAAAACTTTTAAGTACAAATCTGTAAAAATGCTAAAAATAAATATCTAATTATTTTTATAACTTGAACTATGCCTACTCACAACTCATCCTCTGCTGTGCCAGAAGGTAGAATATAGTGATTATGCATATGAAGCTTAAATAGTCACTTATGCTTCATATTACTAGCCAAAATGTCATGTCTTGCACCTTTATTTTAATGATCCCATCTGCATATATTGTCAGTTGTAATGTAGCCAAAAGTCAATATTATCCAACAAAAGTACCTTTAGCTTGCTAATAACAATAAAAATGATCTTACATAATAGATAATTAGTCTATATATTTAGTACTCTGGATGTCATTCACTCTACACTGAGAGCAGACAGACTTCCATGTCAGTTTGCAGCAAGATTCCCTGCTGCACTGAAATGTGCTCAGAATAAACTATAGTGGAACGGCAGTTGGATGCTTTTTTAAAGTTGTTTGGGATTTCGCTGATGATACTCCACTCTTCTTTCTCTCCCTGCACCGAGTCTCTGATACAATTGTCAGCCCAGCTTCAGTCTCCTGCCTTTCTTTCATCATGGGATTATGTTATGAATGGGCCAATCCTGCAGTGGGGTCATAAAAGTATGGGGTGTTGTGACAAGAGGTACCACATAGTGATTTCTAGTGTCATTAAGAGAAGTTGGTATTCTGCATTCCATACCAATGGAGTCATAAATCAATTATAATCATCATCCCAGGCTTGGCTGCTATGCCAGGTGGAAAAATAGGTCTCACTGGCTAGCATAGATGCCGATTCTGTGGCTGCTCCAGGACTGGAGTACCCTGGGGAAAAATAACTCGGTGCTCAGCACCTAGTGGCAGCCAAGCTCCCACCTCCCCGCAGTGCCTCTCACTCACCAGTGGCCCCACTGACCAACTCCTCCATCCCGGAACCTCCCACCTGCCGCAAACAGCTGTTCGGCAATGTTCAGAATGCTCTGGCAGGCAGGGGGAGAGTGGGGATGGTGCACGCTCAGGGCAGGAGGCAAGGAAAAGGTGGAGTGGGGACTTGGAGGATGGAGTAGAATGGGGGCAAAGCAGGGACAGAGCAGAGGCAGGAAGAGGCGGGGGTGGGTACTGGGAGAAGTGATGTGGGGCCAAGGCCTGGGGTGGGGGGAGGTGTTGAACATCCCCCCAGTTAGAGGAAAAGTTGGTGCCTATTCTGGCTAGGTATAGTCCCCAATTAATGTAGAAGTAGATATCAGTGCAACAGCAGATCACAGACAGCACACAGAGCAATTGTGCCAGGCAGCAACATACCAAGAGCAAATAAGACAAGAAAAGCAACCCTCACATTTACTCAGACCACCAGTGACACCATCCAGAGAATCATACACATAAGATAGGCCTGCAGTATGCTCTAAATGGCATAAACAATATATTTTAAATAATACTGTCAAAACTAAAAGTATATTTTAATAGTATAAAATATATTGCTTCTTGTCCTATCATCAGAGGTTAGAGGAGAAAATGTTTTCTCTCTCCCTCCCTCTTGTAACAACCTACTGAGACAGGGCAGAGCCACCCCACACTGGAGATCCTCCAAACGCCGTCTGTCTCGTGGCCAGGCGGGCATGGTATCGGCGGTGCGCCGTTGTTCGGCAGCTGCTGAACACGCGCACGGCACTCAGCCGCAGGGGAGACGCGGCTGAACGGGTGAGGAGCGGACGGTGGGTGGACGCAGCATGACGTCACCGCTGTCGGTATGCCAAGGGGTGGGGAGGAGCCCCGACGTAGAGGCGGAGCGCCCGGCCAGGAGATTTAAAACCCCGGAAGGAGCGCAGTAAGGGGGAGGGCGGTGAGGAGAGGAGGGTCACAGACAGAGGACACCCATGGAATTCGGACCTGGGGAGGGGAGGCAGACAGTGCTCCTGCTCGGGGGCCGGATGCGGGGGAGAGGAAGTAGCCCAGGGCAGGCAGAGGAGCCCGAGGACTGGCGCGTTACGACAGAAAGCCCCGCCAGTTGGACCGCACTGCGAGACTAGTCCGTGTCCTTAGGGCCCTGGGCTGGGGCCCGTGAGAGGGGGTGGGCCCAGGCCCCCCTTTTCACCCGTGACCCTCGCTGAGGGGTGTCTAAAGCCTGAGTGGCGGAGGGACACGTCAGTGCCAGGTCGGACTGCACTGGCTGCAGACTGGACTTGGCCAAAGGGCCGATTACGAGACATTGAGACTTAGGGTGGGGTGAAGGGGCGCACAGAAAGGAGGGGACAAGGGGATGATTGAACTGACGGGCGGATGCCCGGTCACACCTACTAGGTACTTAAAACTATTATCATGTCCCCTCTCAAGTTTCTTTTTTCCAACATAACATAAGAACGGCCATACCGGGTCAAAACAAAGATCCATCTAGCCCAGTTTCCTGTCAGTGGCCACTGCCAGATGACCCTAAGGGAGGGATCACAACAGGTAATCCTCACGTGATCCCTTCCCTGTCACCCATTTCCAGATGAATAGAGGCTAAGGACACCATTCCTACCCATCCTGGCTAATAGCCGTTGATGGATCTAACCTCCATGAATCTATCTAGCTCTTTTTTGAACCCTGTTAAAGTCCTAGCCTTCACCACATCCTCTGGCAAGGAGTTCCAGCGGTTGACTGTGCACTGAGTGAAGAAAAACATCCTTTTGTTTGTTTTAAACCTGCTGCCTATTAATTTCATTTGGTGACCCCTAGGTCTTATATTGTGGAAATAAGTAAATAATTTTTCCTTATTCACCTTTTCCATACCAGTCATGATTTTATAGACTTCTATCATATCCCCTTAGTCTCTTATTTTCTAAGGTGAAAAGTCCCAGTCTTTTTAATCTCTCTTCATATGGGACCCTTTCCAAACCCCTAATAATTTTTGTTGCCCTTTCTGAACCTTTTCCAATGCCAATAGATCTTTTTTGAGATGAGGCGACCACATATGTACACAGTATTCAAGATGTGGGCTTACCATGGTTTTATATAGAGGCAATAAAATAATTTCTGTCTTATTCTCTATCCCTTTTTTAATGATTCCTAAGATTCTATTTGTATTCTTGGTTTTTAGTTGGGTTTTTTATGACTGATGCTGCACATTGAGTGGATGTTTTCAGAGGACTAGCCACAATGATTCCAAGATCACGCTCTTTAGTAGTTGTAGCTAAATTAGTCCCCATCATATTGTATGTGTAGTTGGGATTATTTTTTCAAATGTGCATTACTTTATGTTTATCAATCTTAAATTTCATTTGCCATTTTGTTGCCCAATCACTTAGTTTGGTGAGATCTTTTTGAAACTCTTCATGATTTGCTTTGGTCTTAACTATCTTGAGCAGTTTGGTATCATCTGCAAATTTTGCCACCTCACTGTTTACCCCTTTCTCTAGTTCATTTATAAATAAGTTGAATAAGAAATTCAATCTTTGTTCCAGATTAAACAAACTTAATTATTTCAATCTTCACTCGTAGGTCATGTTTTCCAAAACTTTACTCATTTTTGTTGCTCTTCTCTGGATTTTCCAATGTGCCCATATCTTTCCTGGAATGTGACACATAGAACTGGAAACAGCTTAATCGGCGTGGAGTAGAATTACTTCTCATGTCTTGCTTACAACACTCCTGCTACTCCATCCCAGAATGATTTTTGCTTTTTTTGTAACAATGTTACGCTGTTGACTCATATTTAGCTTGAGTTCCACTCATAGGCACAAGAAGTAAAGGTGCAGTGGTTGCTGCAGCACCCACAGGTATTGGGCATCCCAGATCCACAGCTCTTCTGCCTAGGGTCCTCACCATGCAGCCTGGGGGTTCTGCTACTGACTCCCCACTCAGCTCCACCACCAGTTCCCCAGTCAGCCCCACCATCGGTTCCCCACTCAATCCCACTGTTGGCCCCTCGCTTGGTCCCAATGCTGGTCCCCTGCTTAGTCCCCGCTCAGCCCTGCCGCTGCCTCCCTTCCCCCTTGTCCCTGCTGCCAGCTCCAGGCCCTTGCTCAGCACTGCCAGGCTGCCAGCCTCCCAGGTCCCACTCAGCTCTGGGGTCCCAGTTGGCTGCTGATCTCATGTCCAGGGGCTCCACCTCCAGGTCCTCCCTGGCTGCTGGCCCCAGCTCTAGGGGGTAGTGAGGGGTGCAGACAGAGATAAGGAATATGTGTGCAGCTCATCACCCCCACTCCAAAAACCTTTCCAGCACCACTGGGTCCACTATGACCCCTAGATCCCTTTCTGTGGTGCTCCTTCCTCAGCAGTCACTTCCCATTTTGTATCTGTGCTTGTATCTGTGATTGTTGGTTCCTAGGTGGAGTACTTTACATTTGTTATTACTGTATTTCATGCCTCTCACCATTTCTCCAGTTTGTCTAGATCCTGTTGAATTATAATCCTATCTGCCAAAGCACTTGCAACCCTCCCAGATTGGTATCATCCATACATTATAAGTGTACCTCATTGGCCTTCTAGCTAGCATGACTGTGAACCATTGATTACTACTCTCTGAGAACAGTTATCCAACCAGTTATGCATCCCTTATAGTAGCTCCATCTGCATTTATTTCCCATTTTGTTAGAGAGAAGGTATACTACTACACCTATTTACAAAGTTTATTACCCTGTGAAAGAAAGCAGTCTTGTTGGTTGACATGATTTATTCTGGAAAAACCAATGCCATTACTTATCACCTTATTATCTTCTAGTTGTTTGTACGTGGATTCCTTAATTATTTCCTCTCATTTTTTTCTGATATAGAAGTTAAGCTGACTGCTCTGTAAATCCCTTGGTTGTCCTTATTTCCCTTTATGTAGATGGACACTATATTTGCCCTTTTCCAGTCTTTTGGAATCTCTCCCGTTTCCAATGACTTTTCAAAAATAATAGCTAATGTCTCCTCAGTCAGCATCTTGAGTAATCTAGGGTGCATCTAATCTATTTGTAGAATGTTTTCTTGTTACCCTTTAAGTCTCTCTAGTTTGATCTCATTTTGTTTCTTGGCCTTTCTAATTTTGCCCCAGGTACTTGTGCTATTTGTTTATATTTATCCTTTGGAATTTGACCTACTTTCCACTTTTTGTAGGACTCTTTTTTGATTTTTAGATCACTCAAGATCTCTTGGGTAAGCCAGGGAGGTCTCTTGCCATATTGCCTATCTTTCCTACACTGTGGAATAGATTGCTCTTGTGCCCTTAATAAAGTCTCTTTGGAAAACTGCCAATTCTTTTCAATTGTTTTACTCTTAGGCTTGCGTTCCATGGGATCTTACCTACCGATTGCCTGAGTTTGCTCAAGTCTGCCTTCTTCAGATCCATTGTCTTTATTTTGCTGCTCTCCCTCCTTCCATTCCTTAGAATCATGAGCTCTATCATTTCATGATCACTTTCACCCAAGGTGTCTTTCACCTTCACATTCTCAAACAGTTCCTCCCTATTTATATATTATATATTAAACTCATGGGATCATGCGCTTATATACTTAACACTCTCTTGCAAGTGCATATGGCAACTATAGAACCATTCAACATTCTATAGATGCAGGCTTATTTTGTTGCTCTTTTGACCTGGAGGTTGATAGTTAATTTTCAGTCATTGGTTTGATGATTTAGTCATGATTTCCAAGTTAATAGAGTGGGCCATATGAAGGTTGTATATTTAACACTATGATATTATCCCTCCATCCATTATGTACTCTAGATGCAATATACCCGCTAGAAGAGCAATACACTGTCAGCAAATTCAAGAAAAGGAAAACAAGCTGTAACATATGGTAGTATCAGTATATAGTTAAAATATAAAAATAATATATTTATAATATGCAGAATACCATTTATTTAATTATTGTGAAAAGGTACCACTTTCCTGATATAAGCAATATTTCCAAAACTTCCAAAATTTTCCCTTCAAGCAGAAATGCCAATTTGCACTAGAAATTAGGTGAACATCTCATGATGGCACAAGTGATGCATGTCTGTGTTGGATAGGACCTGGCATTGTATTTCTTCCAGGTAAGATTTTTTAGCAGAGTGATATGAATATTTGTTTCTTTATATAAGACTTTTCATCCATGGATCTTAAAGTGTGTACAGCAAATCACAAATGTGTTACTGATATTCTCCCCTCACACATTCCTGCAACAGTCCCTCACTCCATTCCATCCCCTCTTTTTTTGTAACTGCCCTCTCTTTTCCAGCTATAAAAAGCTCCTGCAGCCTTCAGACATCTATCTGATATTTCTCCTATTACAGTAAAACCTGTGTTATCCAGAACGCTCGGGGATTAGGGTGTTCCAGTTATTTAAAAATTCCGGTTATCTGAGGGTCCTACGAAAAACCAATGGACAATAATATTAAAACTCAAGTTTTTAATATTGGTTGTTTTATAGTGTGAGGCAGTTGGTCTCACGTTTCTATTTTTCATTAAAGATTATTAGTACTTCTTAAATAAAAAATTGTTAAGCCGATCATGGTAAACCAAGCCAGGCCTGTGCGCCTGAAGATGTGACAGTATTGTGGCTGGGGGCAATGCAGGTTAACAAAGTTTTCTGATTAACAGAGTGCTGGATAACAAAGGTTTCACTGTGTATATCACGAGAGGGTTCTAAATGAGTTAGTCTGTTTTCACATTCAGAATCTCAACCCCCCCACCTTAAAAAAACAAACAAACAAACTTAAATTATACTAGGGGCCCAGTTCTGAAAATGAAGTGAGTAGTCAAAATCCCACTGACTTCAATGGAACAGGAGGTTTACCTACAAAACTACACCATTTGCCCCATTATTACTGTTATTACATTATTTTACCTGGTTCATTAATTCCATGCATTCAATTCTGAATGTTCTTCCTGGCTAGGTGGGCTCACTCTTCATGGCAAGCTAATGGGATGCACCTAGATTCAACAGTGCTAAATGCAAAATTAGAGTTTAATCTCATGTGTGGGGCTACTTAACTTTTTTCTTTCATAGGCAGAAACAAATGTTGGAACAAGAAGTTTTCTGGCTAACTGAGAATGACATTTATGTGTATTGCTAATGCAGTAAGAAATAAGAACATAAGAACATAAGAACGGCCGTAGCGGGTCAGACCAAAGGTCCATCTAGCCCAGTATCCTGTCTGCCGACAGTGGCCAGCACCAGGTGCCCCAGAGGGGGTGGACCGAAGACAACGATCAAGCGATTTGTCTCCTGCCATCCATCTCCAGCCTCTGACAAACAGAGGCCAAGGACACCATTTTATCCCTGGCTAATAGCCTTTTATGGACCTAACCTCCATGAAATTATCTAGCTTCTCTTTAAACTCTGTTATAGTCCCAGCCTTCACAGCCTCCTCTGGCAAGCAGTTCCACAGGCTGACTACACGCTGTGTGAAGAAGAACTTTCTTTTATTAGTTTTAAACCTGCTACCCATTAATTTCATTTGGTGTCCTCTAGTTCTTCTATTTAGGAACTAATAAATAACTTTTCTTTATCCGCCTCTCCACACCACTCATGATTTTATACACCTCTATCATATCCCCTCAGTCTCCTCTTTTCTAAACTGAAAAGTCCCAGTCGCTTAACCTCTCCTCATATGGGACCCGTTCCAAACCCCTAATCATTTTAGTTGCCCTTTTCTGAACCCTTTCCAAGGCCAAAATATCTTTTTTGAGGTGAGGAGACCACATCTGTACACAGTATTCAAGATGTGGGCGTACCATAGTTTTATACAGGGGCAGTAAGATATTCTGGGTCTTATTTTCTATCCCTTTCTTAAGAGTATATGAGTATGCTTGGAAGAGTATGCTTGGAAAATTCACCAATCTGCCAGGGAGCAGCATACAACGAAAGTGCTAATAATTTTTTTCCTGTTTATATGTGTCTGTGAGAGAGATGATTCTAACTTAATATGTCTCTAATCAAGCAGGAGAGATGCAACAAACATGAAGAATAAGGTTGCCACATGAATGGCAGAAAATTCATGAACTTTGAATATCTCATGTTTGTCTGGATTTGTTAGGTAGGAGTGAACATTACTACTGCTCTGATTGCTAACTGATGTGAATAGGGGTTTACTCAAAATATAAACTGGAAACTTGATACTCTTTGCAAAGAGATGGCTAGGGCATATGTTGAAAATACCAGGTGTTAATCAATCAATCAATCAATTAGCTGATTAATTAATCAATTAATTAATTGATACACAATAATGCCAACATGTGTAATATCTATTTAACAAGCTGCAGTGCATTTCTGAGAGGGGAAACAATCTTGAGAAAATTACTGAGGGGAAAATACATTTATATGCAAAGAGAATTAATTTACAACGAGAACCTGGAAATCCATACTAAATACCCTGAGAAGCTAGTATCACGAAAATAAAATCAGAGGTTATGACAAGGGGATAGAGAAAATGAGGACATCTGTAAATGAATACCCCAAATTTTTGGTGGTGTGAATGGTGAATTCAGGAATAAGTGGCTGTCACAAAAAAAAGGGAAAAAAAAAGATTGGTCAAAAGAATTTTGCTCAGCAACACTCATGAAGTACAGATAAAACATGATTAGATGTTATAAGTGCGGCTTTCATAATTCTCCAACTGCAGTTGCTCCTGTTCCTCTTCTGTACGTATTGCACCATACCTTGCTGTGCCTTTGTTTCTCCTGGCAGTTATCCTGATCCTGACTCTCCTTTGCCTGCCTGATACTTATCCTACAAACCATCTGGGAAACCCTTTATTTCTCAATCTGACTGCTCCTCTGGGTGGCTGACCCCCACTCAATAGGCACACATAATTATTTTTTCTGTGTTATCTTTTCAAATAATGTTGATCTAACATTTGTTTTAAATAAGCCAGTTGTGCTTTCTTTAACAAGACCAACATAACCGAGTCACTTCTTCCAGTTACTCCTGAGCCTAAGGTGCGGCTAAAGGATATCCTTTAGAAAGGCATTCAGTCTTGATCTGAAAACATTACAAGGTGGACAATGCACTCTTGGCTTGATAGTTTGTTCTAATCACCTTCACTATTAAAAATGTGTCTTATTTCTAATTTGAAAAAGGACCTGCATTTTAGGTCCTGTAGTTTTCCTCCAATTGGGTGATGATATGAGAAAGACCACCTTTTTACATACACTTTAAGCTACCTAATGCTTGGTATTCTTTTCCAAGATACCTATAGGGCTCTGCTTATTTTGTGATATTGTGAAAATTGTAGATCCCACAATGTTAGACTTCCACTGAAATTTTGGCAGTGGAGTAGCTGATTGTGGGAGTCCTAACTATCAATTGTCTGGGACGAATGGGGCTCTCACCATCAGCTGCATACATTTGTGGCTCTAAAGTAGTTGCAGCAAAGTGTATGTTTTTTTAAAGGAAACAGTTTTCTCTTGCTTTTCCAAATTACCCCACTTCATAAACGTTCTTTATTATTTTTCTGTGATTTTTCATGTCTTGTCCACAACTTAGCTGCCATTATTTGACAATCATCTCATGATTCAAGTATGGCCCGAATTATGTACTACATAGAAAATCTAGAACCCACATTTTGACAGGAAAGTGATGGAAGATTGATTTTAAAATATTTTATCTTAAAGGAGGTTTATCATTTTAAGCCTGTGCATAAATGCAATTAGTAATTTGAGTGATTTTTTCTTCTCCCCCAATGCACTGTTTTCCACTTTTAAGATAAAATAGAACCAGCTGTTTTACTCTCAGTGAATCCACTGCTCTGGCATGATCAAAGATTTCTAGCTGTGCAAATGTTCAGGTTACTCTTGTATTTTATCTGTTCCTAGCTAACATTGAATCAATTCTAAAATATGATTTCATATTTTGCAAAAAGAAAAAAAGTTACATTGTGGTTACTTCCTTTCAGATTATACAATTAATATTTCTCATTAAAAGAAATACATGGGATAATGGATTTAGCAATACATTGGGCCCATAGTAAGTAATGCATAAATAAATAGCATTTTTAATTCTATGTTAATCTTTTTCACTCAAGTATTTATTTTCATTTGCTCCATATTGGGATGTGACAGACCATCTCTATAATGCTGCCAGGCCAGGCCAGCTCCGTTCAGGACAGAGTCTTGGAACAATTCATTTGGGCACAAATCTCAAAAAATGTGTACAATTTTGCTCACATGTTAGAATAGCTCAAAGAAGTGTTCTCTGTATTTATTTTCTATGATTGATATCCTTGAACTTAGATAACCTTAGATCAAAAGTATGTATTAGTAGTGAGGTGAGGAGGTGTTTGATGTGTAAATTGCATGAAAACTAATCAAGGATTGTTTCTGCCTCTCACATTGTTCAAAGGGTTGTCTGTAACTAAATGCAAAATGTATAATTGCCCATCTAATAGCATCAGAGTTTTGAAACTATAAATGAAGAAGCACATGTAACCCAGAGGCACTGAGATCGTTGACAAGGGGAAGCGAAGTCTGCTCTACAATCTTAGCTGTGGAGCAGCCAGTTGGCTTTTAGTTCATGCTTTAGAGGTACAGTAAAACTCCAATAGTCCGGCATCCAATAGTCCGGCACTCCTGATAGTCCAGCATCAAAATGGCAAGAGCCTAGTGAGTGAGCTGCGTCAAAAAATGAGTCACAAGGTAACAGCGGCAGCAGCTGAACTGAGCAAAAAGGGTAAAAAAGGCTTAAAAAAACTAAAACATTACAGTATACTGTATACAGTATGTACAATAAAGAGGCTTAAGAACACTTTATATGCAGTATATAATGTATACAGTATATATATAACCTGCTTATAGTACCTCCTGATAGTCCGGCATATCTGATAATCCGGCACCACCTAAATCCCATAGGTTCCGGATTATCGGAAGTCTCCTGTACATGGCTTTAGCCCCCCAGGGTCTGTCAGCTTTACATGTTAACTTGAAGACATGGGCCACTTTGTTCAGCAATGGAAAACCCACAAACTTTGTCTGTGCTTGGTCACAAAGGGAGGGTTCATGCTGTGATAGGAACACTTGCCAGACTGCCTTTCAGACAAAGCAGCTCTGGGGAAAAAAACTCTCTGGGAGCGATCTGTTATTTCTGTAGTGGTGGATTCTGACAAAGGGGGAATACTAAGCAATTGGACACAGGTTCCCAAAGCCACTTTGGATAACCCTGAGAGAGTTGCAGGAAACTAGGAGATACTATATCTCTATCATCGTTTGGACTACAAACGTGGACTCACCTGCAAAGTATCTTACGGGCTTTAACCTCTTAAAAACTCATTTCTTTGTTATTAAATAAAAAAATTGTTAGCTAACTCACTAGTGAAACTGGCTACAGTGTTATCTTTGGGGGGAGATCAAGAGTACCCATCCAAGCTGGGGCAAGGAACTGACCCTTTGAGGTCAAGACTGATCTAATGGGTGGTGATTTTTGGTTTTAACAACCTTTCATCATTTAATCCAGTTTGTCTGGGTGACAAGATGCACTGGAGAGCCTCGGGGAAATGGTCTGTGGATCCATGGTAAGATTAATATAGTCATCCAAGAGTGCACAGCCATTACTGGCTTGGTGAAATCTAATTATGAAATATGCTACTTGTTTGCTGCAGGGGAGGCTGGCAGAATTCATGGACTCCTGGGCAAAGTGTGAGGTGCCTGGCTCCACGTTCCCAGAATGGGCAGGACTTCAGGCAAAAGGAGCAGGACAGGAGCGAGCCACCTGAGGCTCAGTCAGTGGTTTAAAGGGCCCGAGACGTCTTCTGCCACTGCTGTCGCAATAGTAGTAGTCATGGCCAGGCCCTTTTTAATCCCCAGGCCCTGAGGCAGTTATCCTCTTTGCCCCTTCCTGTGGATAGGTCTGGTTTGGAGCACTCCCACTTGTAAGCTATTCCAGAGAGCAGGACAAAAAAAATTGCACTTCATGCAATTGAGATAAATCCATGACCTGTTCAAAAAGCAAAGGCAATGGAATAAATTCAGAAAACATTAGAAAAACAAATATGAAATTTTGCGCCTCTAGCTGGCCAAAATAAATACAGGCTTGGGGGTGTTAAAATTATTTTCATCACTCCCATAACTACAGAATTTGTCAGGCAGTGTTATGCAAGTGATGATGTGACATTATTCCTGGTAATATGCTCTTTTCTAAACGTCAAAAATTGTTTTACAGGTGAATCAGATTGATGCTATAAGAGGCCATATTTTAGTATGGGACTATATAGTTTCATAGAAACAAATCACTGTTACTTGATAGACTTGTAAATCAGTCACTTGAATTTCGGTGAATTCTCTGACAACTTTTGTTGTAAAATGCTGATTTGACAAAATAAATTGTTGACAAGATAGGGACAGATTTGAAAAAGGTCTATGAGAAATCTTGTGCAGCCTTCATAATGGTTACTCAAAATTGGAGGAGGAGCAAAGGGGCAGTAACTAAATTATTGTCTCAATGAAGAAGGCTATTCAGGCAGGAGAGGGTAACACTGATTGCAGGAAGTTACTCCTCTTACTCTAAGCAACTGAAATGCTCTGAAAGGCATGAGCTGCCCAGAGTGCTAGCAGAAACCATCAGTTCTTAAAACAAGAAAATGAGACCCTCTGGGCTGATTGACTGCATAATTCTGAGACTTTTTTTTTTTGCATAGGTGTATGAACACCTTGTTCTTGAACCAAGTGGTTTCCCACTCTCTAAATTTCAATTTGAGTTTCAATTTTAAATTAACCCCAAAAGTGCAGTTAGAAAGAAACACTCAGCCAAAGCCAAATTCATTTCAATTTGGACTGGGTTTACTTGAAAGCAGGGAACGACTTAAGCCATGCAATTTGATTTCAGATCCCAGTTGGAAAGCCCAAAGTCAAAGACAATGCAGTCTGAAGCTTTGTTTTGGTCCTTTTGTGAGCAAACAGTCTGATAGCTTTCTTTGATAGGATAACAAGTCTTGAGGATAAGGGGGAAACAGTGGATGTGGTATACCTAGAATTTAGTAAAGCATTTGATAAGGTCTCACATAACCTTCTTATAAATAAACTAGGGAAATACAAGCTAGATGGAGCTACTGTAAGATGGATGCATAACTGGCTGGATAACCATTCTCAGGATACGTCTACACTTGCTCCCTAGTTCAAACTAGGGATGCAAATGTAGCTGACCGAAATTGCTAATGAAGTGGGTATTTAAATATCCCGCACTTCATTAGCATAATCTCACCCGCATGCTATTCCATTCATCAGATGATTTGAACCAGGAAGTGCGCTCCGGGACGCGTTAGTTCGAATCAAACCCCTTGGTTCGAACTAACATTACTCCTCAAAAATTAGCAATTTCGGTCGGCTACATTTGCATCCCTAGTTCGAACTAGGGAGAAAGTGTTGACGTACCCTTAGAGAGTAGTTATTAATGGCTTACAGTCATGCTGGAAGGGAATAACAAGTGGGGTTCTGCAGAGGTCCGTTTTAGGACAGGTTCTGTTCATTATCATCATCAACGATTTAAATATTGACATAGAGAGTATGCTTATTAAGTTTACAGATGATACCAAGCTGGGAGGGGTTGCAAGTACTTTGGAGGATAGGGTCTTAATTCAAAATGATCTAGACAAACTGGAGAAATGGTCTGAGGTAAATAGGATGAAGTTTAATAAGGACAAATGCAAAGTACTCCACTTAGGAAGGAACAATCTGTTTCAGACATACAGAATGAGAAGTGACTGTTTAGGAAGGATTACTGCAGAAAGGGATTTAGGGTCATAGTGAACCACAAGCTAAATATGAGTCAACAGTGTAACTATGTTGCATATTGATTCTGGGATGCATTAACAGGTGTGTTGTGAGCAAGACATAAGAAGTCATTCTTCCACTCTACTTTGCACTGATTAGGCCTCATTTGGAGTATTGTGTCCAGTTCTAGGCACCACATTTCGAGAAAGATGTGGAGAAATTAGAGAAGGTCCATGTCTTGGGGTGTGACTCACCACCAGGGCACCTCCTGCTGGTCATTCTGGGAATTAGCTTCTTGGTGCTGGAGTGTCCTCTTCTGGCTGGTGTCACCCCGCGACTCCGCACTCTGGGGTCCTCCCCTTCTGGGAACCCCAAACCCCCTATGCCCTCCTTGCCTTGGTAGCCCACTTCCAGTCTTTATCTAGCCCCTTACCTCAGGGGCAAACTGCAGTCTGAAATGGCCACTCAACATTGGCAAGGGGTGTGGACCTGCTGCCTTTTGCCTACCCTTGCTACTTCTCTGCAGCCTTAGTACACTCAGGCCTTGCTTCAAGCCCTGTAGCCTGGGAGCTTGCCTAGCCAGCTTCCCCAGTGATGCCTACATTTCCCCAGCCCTGCCCTAATTACAGGCCTAGAATTCCTGCCTTGTCTCAGGCCCTGCAGCCTGGCAGTGAGGTCAGGCCAGAGCTACCCAGCTCTGCCTGCCTCTTCCCAGCACTGCCCTGTGTCAGGAAGTCTTCAGCTTCCCTGGCAGCTAGGTCCCTTCTGCTCCCCAGACAGAGCTTAGAAGGCAGGCACACACTCCTTGCAGGGCAGTGGCAGGGCGGGAGGAGACTTTGTGTGCTTCCCCCTGCCCCCAAGCTCTGACTGGCCTGGGGGTGGGAGGGATACGCGAAGTCTTCTCCCACCCTGCAAGGGGCTCAGTGCTTACAATTAACCACCAGCTGCTGCTCAGCTGGCGGGTAACTCTTAGCACGGCACTCCCTTGCAAGGCGAGGGCAGACTTCATGTGCTCCTTCTGCACCCAGACCCTGATTGATCTGGGGACAGGGCAGGAAGCGCGCAAAGTCTCCTTCCACCACCAGGGGCATGGGCACCTAGAGGAAACTTCCAGCTGTTCAAAACAGCTATCAGTTTTCTGAGGGGGGTGGCAAAGACTTCATGCACTCTCCCACCCACAGACCAATCAGGGTCTGTGGGTGGGGAAGCATGGAAGTGTCTTGGCCCCACCCCTTGTGCCTGAGGCCCTGCCCCTTCCAGGGCAGCCTGGACAACTTCAAAAATTTCTGAAGTGGCCACTGGTCAAAAATTATTGTCTACCCCTGATCTAGATGGTGCTTGATCCTGCCATGAAAGAAGGGAACTGGACTTGATGACCTCTCAAGGTCCCTTCCAGTTTTAGTATTCTATTATTCTATTATTCTATTTCAAATTATAATCCAGATTTGGAATTTGAAACCCCTCCCCCTCCCCAAGGTAAGGTTATGCAGATCTAGGTTATTAGGAGCTGGGACAGCTTAATTTATTTGAAAAAAAATGCATTAGTGAACAAAGAAAACAACTGATAGGAAAGGAAGGTCTATGAGGCACTGACAGTTGTTACATAAAAGACATAGTCGTCTATTACCACAACCTTCAAATGTTTGTCTATCTTTTACCAGACCATTGTAGGAATATCTGGTTTTGATGGTAGAGGA
This sequence comes from Rafetus swinhoei, assembly GCA_019425775.1. Lineage (NCBI taxonomy): Eukaryota > Metazoa > Chordata > Testudines > Trionychidae > Rafetus > Rafetus swinhoei. The sequence continues at coordinate 36,536,494 of CM033440.1, forward strand.
AAAAATCTTTCTATTATACTCTTAGCTTTTGAATATCCCACAGAATAATTCTAATGCAGTCCCTGGAGTTTAAGGCTTCTCTTACTATGCTATTGGTTTCAGCCAGAGATTAGGCAGTTCAATGGTTTAACAAAAATCAGGAAAATATATAGTAAGAGATAGTTGAGTTTAGAAGTTAGAATGATGAAAGAAGCATAAATAAGAAAGTGAGCACCCTGCAAAAGACTTACCCAGTATTTAGTAACTGCCTTCATTATGACTAAATTAAATTGTATGGTGAAAGAGATGGAGAAAGTCAGAAAAGTGGGAGAGAGGAAGAAGGGTTACCTCCTCAATTATTTAACACAATTTTTCAGTGTTTTGATTTAATCTCTTTTTCTGACACATACTGAGCAAGATGCCTTAGAAGAGAGGGAATGATGAATAAAGTGAAGATTAATATTTTAAGAAAACATGCTTTCTTTAATATTTTCAAACAGCTTGATCTTCAGGCCAAAGAGCAAATCTTTTGATATGGCCAAAATGTGCCCTGAAAGTTGGGATTTAGTGATGTGGCATGGACAGCTATCAGTAAATAGCCCCCACTGTAGCTGCTGTCAAAATATACAACAACATTGGTATAAGATTAGGCCCTTAAAAAGAAAGTGGGAAATATTTAGAAATTCATAACTATATATATTTTTTCTAGAGTCCCACCTTAATATGTGTACAGAAAATATTTTGGCATATGAGATTTTTTTTATTCGACCTAAGCAAAGGTAAACAATACTAGGTGTATATAAAACATGAGTTCAGCATAACCTTTCAGAAAAAAAATGTTATTGTCTTTCCAAGAATTCCATTTTCCTTTTTATTGTTTGATGTTACAATTCTGTCCCAGTTGTCAGCACAGTCCTTACTAACGTCGATATTAGTTGGGGGGTAACAGTTTGGCCACTTGTCACTTAACGGAACAGGACCATCCTTAGGCATACACAGAACATGCAGCTGCATTGGGCACCACTAAATTTTGGGAACTACTGTGAGTTGTGCCCTATGCTGCCTATGCCTAGTGCCAGCCCAGGTCATTGCCAGCTCAAGCAGCCCCAATCCATTGTCCCCCAGACCCTGCTTCACCTCTTGGTCAAGCGACCCAATTCTCTGGCCCGTGCCCTGTTGCCCAGCCCTAGAAGCCCAATCCCTCAGACTTGCACTCTGCCTCCCAGCCCTGGGGCTGAATCCTCCAGCCCCCTGCTCGGACCACCCCCCACAAGTTCTGGTGGTACCAATCCCCTGGTCCTTTTCTCCAGCTGAAGCCCCAATTCCCCACCCTCAGCTCAGCCTCCAGGTCTGCAGCTCTGGCAGGCTGCACTGTTCCCCCTTTCACGTGTTCTCCCACCAGCCTCCCTGCCCGATTCCTGACACACACACACACACACACACACACACCGCCCTGAGCACAGCCCTCCCTGTAGAGTTGCTGCCCCACTCCCTGGCAGAGGGAGGTGCAGGTGCTCAGGCTGCTTGTGTAACTCACACAACGAGGCTACGTCTACACTACGAGTTTTCTCAGCAAAAAATGTGCTAATGAGGGACTCATTTGCATGAGTTGCAATCTCATTTGCATATTTTCTGCCAATCCGTTTTTGCGCTGGGTTTTTTACACAAAAACGAGCAGTGTGGACATTTTCTTTTTGCGTAAAAACCCCTTTTCCCACAAGATCAGTATACCTCCTTTTTGGGGGCATAAGGATCTTGTGGAAAAAGGGGTTTTTGTGCAAAAAGAAAATGTCCACACTGCTTGTTTTTGCACAAAAACCCCTACTACAAGAACAGATTGGCAGAAAATATGCAAATGGGATCATGACTCATGCAAATGAGTCCCTCGTTAGCATATTTTTTGCTGAGAAAACTCGTAGTATAGATGTAGCCCTAGTGTGGCTCACTATCCCATGTAGTGGCACTTAGACCACGTACAGCAAGAGATAAGAACAAGGGAGCTCGACAGAAGCTGAGAGCCAGCTGGCTTTATAGCTCAAGCTGCAGAGGCTCATATACTAAGCTCCAGAGGGCCCAGATTCAAATCTGTATTGTGGTGACACTTAGGGCACCAGAAGTCATTAGGACAAACCTGTAACATAACATCTTGTCTAGTGCTATATTCTAACAATCCACCTTTTGCCTTTAAATCTGTTTTCATAGCTCATATGCTGGCAAAAATAGAATAAAAAAATTGAAATGTTATAGAACTTAGTTGTTTTGAAGTGTCTTTTTATAAGGGGCCGTGTGGAGACAGAATTTACTAAAAAAGGAAAACGCAGAAGCTCAATTCTTTTCACTAAGACTTTTTTTTATTCACCATAGGTTATAGATTGGAAAAAAGCCAACTTTAAAGACAGTGAAGATCTGGAATAGATTTCCTGGGGAGGTCACAGAATCCCCATAACTGGAAGCACTTAAAAACAACCTGGAGAAACAGCTGACATAAGATTGCAAGAATGGCCATATTGCATCAGAGCAATGGTCCATCTAGCCCAGTATTCTGTCTTCTGAAAGTGACCAATGCCAGGAGCTTCAGAGGAAATGAACAGAACAGGTAATGATCAAATGATCACCCCCTATTGCCCATTCCCAGCTTCTGGCAAACAGAAGTTAAATGCACTTCAAAGCATGGTTTTGCATCCCTCCCATCCTTGATAATAGCCAATGATGGCCCTATTCTCCATGAACTTATCTAGTTCTTTTTAAACTCTTTTTGAAGACACAGATGGTCTAAGTTTACTTAGTCCTGCCACAGCAGTGAGGTCTGGACTTGATGACTTCTTGAGGTTCCTTCCAGTTCTACTTTCCTGGGATTCTTTAACATCTACCACACTCCCAGTTCTATTAACTCAGTAGAAGACTCTTATTGATTTTAGCAGAGCCTGGATTTGGCACTCTATATGTAACATTTTAAAAGTCTAACAATACTAGGGAAAACATACCTTAATATGAAAATATAAGGTAGCATAAAGATCCATTATTTTAGATCTATACCTAAACAATACATCTCATCTTCTAATATCATTCAGCAATGCAATCAAAGTCTGCCAGACAAACATTTAGGTGATAAAAAACATTTGTAACAAGGACCTAAGAAGATGCTGGAGTGTTTCTGGATACCATTTCAGAAGGGCAACTGAGATAAGGCCATTTGACTAATAGCAAGAAGCTTAATTTTCCAATCAATCCTCTATTTAATCAGAAGCCTGTACAGCATGGTTTATATTGAATTAATGTAATGCCAGTCAATATCCGAGCAAGCTTAGGGTTGACTGAGCAGAAAAAGAAAGTAGTTTTAGGAAAGAATATCAATAAACCAACATATATTATGTTAAATCATTAGTGAAATTAAGACAAGCAAGAGAACCTTAAACCAAAATAATCAATTGAGTTCAACTGTACCATACTTATTAAAAAGAATAAGTACAATGATTACAATTTCAGCATTGATTCCACCATGAACAGTTTGCAAACTCAGCAGAACATAAAATAAAATAAAATGGTATACATTAAAAGTTAGCTAATACCTATATGTGACATTCTGATGAGTAACTTTATTTAGTTTTAGAAGTGGAAAGGTTAACTTAACAAATACATTAAAAGGTTATTAAATTTGCAGATAGCATTTTAAAACTACATGTTGACAATTTTAAAACAAAGCTAGTATGCAAAACAGAACAAGAAAATTCCTGCAGAAATAGAATTTGGGACTTTTTGAAAGAAGGTAGAAGATACTGATCAGGGAACACTAGTTGTGTAGTGGGTCTGCAATCATCTCCACTTGAATGAACCAGAGTGCCACTGTGCTGCACTGTTTATTTCCATTTCATGGAAGTGAAGGAGTCCACCTATGTGGAACTCATTGTAAGGCAGGGGCCTTTGAGAATATGGCAACTTTCTACTTCGATTCATGACATATTTGCATTTCTAACACTCTATGGTTACAAAATGAACTGCCAGTATTTGTAAGATGCAATTAGTAAGCTCTTCATTGTCAAAAGTGGTTAAAAAGCTTATATTGAATCTCTCTACATCTGGATAAATGTTAAAGTGACACTTCTGGAGGTCATGACATTAGCACCTTTCTGGCCCCGAGTGGTTCTGTCCAAGCTCCCTGGAGAGAGGTCATGCTGATAGGGCTTTCTCTAGCAGCAGCTTCCATGGGAACCCTGTTAAAGGGGACAATAATTCTTGGAGAGGCTCCTGCCTTAGTCTTGATTCTGATCCTGTCTTGCCCTCTCCTTATCCTTACACCATGTGCCTACTCCTCTTCCACATGCAGATATCTGGAGAGATGTCCTGATCCCATTGACTTCATTGGAGCCAGGATTTTACTTTAGCTCTGCAAAGAGCATTCAGTAGGAATCTGAAGAAGAGACCACAAAACTCAAGTGTGCACTGTATGATTAACTGCTAATAACTTTAAGATATCATCAGTTTGGCACCTGCAACATTGCTACCATTACTTTAAGATGTGATTGCATTATGACTCTCAAGCATAAACTTATGTGTGTGCTGCAGGGCAGATGTATGTTCAGAGGCCCCATAAAAACACAATCCAGCCTCAATTATATTTTATCTCCCATAGCAAGAAACATAACCTGGGTTCATGTTTCAGGATAATACTTAAGCCGGATCTGGATTAACTCTTCTGGGGAGTTCCGTGTGCAGGAAGGGGGCTGTCAGGAAGTGGGCTAGGGATGGAGGTACAGGGTCTGGGCAAGTGGTATGGTGCAGGAATGGGCTGTAGTAGGGGTGTTTGGTTTGGGCAGGAGGTTGGGTACAGCAAGGGCCTGAGGAAAGGGATGAGGGAGTGGGTTGGGGATGAGGGGCAGGATCTGTGAGGGAGGGAAGGAGCAAGAATATGGCAGGGGACAGGGGACTGGGGTGTTTACCTGGAACAGCTCTCCTTTGGCGGTGGGAACAAGCATATGGGAGCAGCAGGGGGAAAGCCTGCAGACAAATGCAGGGAAAGAGAGCTTCCCTGCACACAAGGCGATGCTGCTCCAGCCTTTGCGGGGGAAGGGGGGAAATGGCAGCATGCAGAGCCCCTCTTCTCACCTCAGCCAGACACAGCAGGCCAGGAATATAGCATGCAGGGACTTTAGTGGTTGACTCTCAGGACCATGGAGCTAAGGGCCCCCCCTTCCCCCACTTAGCTTAGGGCCCTGGGTTGCAATCCATAAAGCCCCTTTCATAATCCAGCCCTGACTTCAGCATACTTACATTGTGCTTTAACTTTTTGCTTAAATGCATTTTTTTATTTCTCTTTCTCCATGAGAATTAGGAGAGGGAGTTCTATTTCCATTTTCTCCATTGAAAAATACATACCGGGAGGAGCTATTTCACTAGTAATAGAATATATTCTTTTTAAGATTCCCAAGTTTGCAAGTACTAAAACTAGTGCTCACTGGAACAGCCTTACAATCGTGGAGTCTTTTTTGTGGCATAGTCATTGCTCAAAATTCCAAAACATTTCTTCTTTTCATTGTCATCTGTCTCAAGTAGTGGGGTATTTGGCCCTCCAACCAGGTCCCTCTGCAGCCCTGCCCCTACCACAGACTAATGTCACAGTTCCAAATAATACCATTGAAGAATTAGTTTGAACTTGTACATCTTTAGCCCCTGCAGACATGCTATCACCACCCTCCTTCTCCGGATGTTGCTTTAGACTGAGTTGGGGAAACTTTTTTGAGTCGGGGGCCACTGGCCCACAGAAAAATCAGTTGGAGGCCACACACAAGTGAGAAGCAAAAAACCAACCAAAGAACCAACCAACCAAAACCAAAACCCCCCACTGATGTAGCTCCCAACTGAGAAGGAGAAAAAAACTACCCACATTCCCCTCACATACCAGAGCCTAGGGGTCCCAAGCTAGTAGATGTTGTGTGCTCCAGTCCCCCGGGGGGACAGCAGTGGAGCTGGAGTGCTGACGCAGGCTCCCTAATGCTGGGAGGAGCCCTGAGCCTTGGAGGTCGGATCCAGGCAAGCCGGGAGCCGCATCTGGCGCCGGGGCCTTAGGTTCTCCACTCCTGCCGCAGAGGATTGCTTTCCTTGAGTGTTGCCCCTGCCCGTTTCTTTGGGCTCAGCATCAGATCTAATCCTTTCCTGCAGCTTCTCAGGAGTAATGGAGCACAAAACTCCTATTGGTTAAACGTCCACAGGTTTACCTCTGCATACACTATACTACTTGTGAACACTTTGTTTTAAACCCAAATAGCATGTCAAGCTACCTAAATATAAATCAGTGTATTTATGATTATAAGAAAAATGGTTCCCAATTTCCCATCATGCTTCCTTTTAGACTCCCAAGATGCAATTTTAAAATGTCTGTGTTATAAGATGTTTATATGTTTGAATTCTGATCTATTGACATTTATATTTCACTTTCCAGGGAAAGATTTCAATACCTTTCACCAACTGGGTATAATTTATATTTACAGGGATCACTTCACTCATCACTGCAATTCTTACAAATTTGGGATGTGAAGCAGCAGCCTTTAAAACAATCATGCACCAAAACAACACCAAACAGCTCAAGACAGGAAGCGTATGTCTACACTGCATTCCTCTTTCGAGAGAGGAATGCAAATGCAGACAAATGAAATTGCAAATGAAGCGCGGATTTGAATTTCCCGTGCTTCATTTGCATAATCACGGCCGGCCGCTTTTTCAAAATACCCTATTTCAAGATAAAAAATGCTATTTAGACATGGTTATTTCTTTCGAAAGAAGGATTTTTTCTCAAAATAACCGTGTCTAAACGGTATTTTTTATCTCGAAATAGGTATTTCGAAAAAGCGGCCAGCCACGATTATGCAAATGAAGCGCGGGAAATTCAAATCCGCGCTTCATTTGCAATTTCATTTGTCTGCATTTGTATTCCTCTCTCAAAAGAGGAATGCAGTGTAGATATACCCAAAGTGATGAATATCAGAAACCAGGGGAAACTGATTTAGCCAGAGCATAAAATTCAAGAGGAATATCTGAAATGGGGAGAAATTTATGTAGCCGAAATGTAAAAACGGAGTGAAATTTAGCAAGAACTGCAAGGTGAGTAATGAAAAGAAAGGCCATAACAGTTGGTGTTCAAGACATATGACAATAAGTCAAAAAGAATCATCATGGATGCCTGATTTTCAACCATTGCGAGGAATTCACTGATTGATAAAATCAATGCAGTCTCTGTATCAATCTATCTTGACTGGTTGCTGTACTAGGATGTTATAGAACACAGTGTTGATGTGTAGGAAGTCAGGACAAAGTCTTTTAACTGCTCACAGAAGGTGGTTATCATTTTGGTTAGTTCTAGAAAATCCAGAAGGATATATATGTATGGTATGTGTCTCCTGGAGTAGCAGGTCTATACTTTATCTTTTCAAAATCCCAAAAGTAAGACCAATACTTAAAGTCCTTTCCTTGTAGGAGCTGGGTCAGACCAGTTGATAGCAGTGGGTGATGGGAGGAAATAGAATAGTCCCTCAACAAACACATTTAAATCTCAAAAACTGTTTAGTTCAGTTTAGATATGAAGAAATATGCATCTAGAAGATAGGGATTCAGAGAGCTGATCCGTGTGAGTAATGGCTTTTCTACAAGTTAATATGATTTCTAAATAGTATTTATTTAAAGTGTATATATTTAATTTAGGACTTCAGTAAATTCTCAATATGAAATTCCAGTTTCATAAATACAATTTTAATTTCATTTAACCCTAATTTAGATCCTTCATCTTATTCTTTTTGAAAACAACTTTATCGTGTTTCCTTGTAATCACATCAGTAATTTCCTTTACTGCTTGGTTTTACAAAATGGTATTCAGAAGGCACTGGAGGATAAATGTGTTAAGATACAATAATTGTGTTTATTGGATTACAAATTACATGGAGTAAATTGCTTTATGATGCAGAGTAAGAGAAGACAAGCTATTCTAGAAATTAAAAGTCTGACAATGTGCTACAAAATTCTCATGTGTATTACAAGATTAATTAAATGCATTTAAAAAAATCAAAGTAAGTACTACAGCACAATTGCTGAAAGAAAAGGAGATAGAATATATCTTACAACTGTGGCAAGGAGATAGACAAAAATCATTCAAAGTCTTATGCTACATGAAGCATTATATTGCATATAAAATATCACTCTTCCTTTCAGGTTCCAGCAGCAGGCAATTATTGATAACTAGAAGACTTACCCAGCATTGTCTGAATCTGGCCTGGGTGGGGAAGGGCCATGCAGGCATCTCACTGGTGCTCCCCAGGCCCAGGCTTGGGAGTGGAAGAGGGGGGAGGCACACAAGCTGGTGGGCACAGTCATGCTGAGTGGCCCAGCGGTGCTGGGGAGGAGCCGAATGTGGCTCCTGCACTGCCTGGTCCCAGAACTGTTTCGGAGGGGGAAGGGATGGGGCAGTGGGGCCAGTGGGACTTCCACCTTCCTGGTCTGGCATCAGGGCCAAGGGCCAGGGTAGGGGATTAGGGCAAGAATGGAACTTACCTGGGTCTGTGGCAGGAAAGATGGTGAGGCCTGTCCCTAGCTGACACACCCCAGTGGTTACTCTCTGGTATAGCTCACCACTGTGCTCACTGCCTCCAGTGGTGACTGTGAGTATAGCGTCCCTCTGTTCAGCCCCCTCCATTTTCATATTATGGAAAACAATCTAATTCTAGGCACATACTGTTTTTCTGGCACATCCAAACCCTGATCTTGCTTTAAGTTAAGATGAGAGCAAACTGTGTACCAAATTTGGTGGTCCTAACTCTTACCATTTAGGAATGCTAACTCTTGATCAAATAGATTCACAGACAGACACACAAATCTCTAAAATATATAGAGAGAATGACAGCATGTAGTAGGTCAGGGGTTCCCAAATTTTTTGACACGGGGACCAGTAAATCCATTCACGAGCTTTTGGAGGACCGGTAACATTCATTTGCATATTTGCATATTCATTAAGCAAATGATGAATATTCAAATAAGTTGTTTCTGGTCCTCCCAAAGCCCCCAGTGCCAGCTTTAGCAAAGGTTTTGATATGGTCACCCACAATATTCTTGCCAGCAAGTTAAGGGAATATGGATTGGATAAATGGACTGTAAGATGGATAGAAAGCTGGCTAGACCCGGGTTTCCCAAACTTTTTACTTTAGTTGGAACCCGTGTTTTTTTCCGTACTGCTTTTTGCAGCCCAAAAATATAAACGCATATATAAAAAAAGAATGAAAAGTGGATAAATATTCACCGTTTCACCCGACTGCATCCTCCGCCCAGCCCCAGCCAGGGCTTGGGGGACCTGGCACCACACTGGCCCTCCAGGAGGTGGGAACAGGAGCAGATTGAGGGTAGGGTATCTGGCTAGGATGGAGGGTGCAAGGAGGGGACTTGGGTAGGAGTTGGACTTCCCTGGTCTGGCACCCTCTGGACCTGACTGGTCCCAGATGAAGAATGTTTTGGACCAAGGGAGGTCATTTCAGGGCTCCTGGTTCCCCACCTCTGTCCCCACGAGGCTTCTTTGCACCTTCATCCCCTGCAACCCAACTGAGCTGCCCACCCGTGCTGGTTCCCTGCACCTCCCCCAAAACCATCCCCCACAATCCAAGAGAGTGCAGCACCAGTTCCCTGCAGCCCCTCACAGCCTAGCTGAGCTGCCCGTCTGCTCCCTATGCCTTCCCCCATCCACCTGAGCCCAGTTGAGCCCCGCACTGTTTCCCTGTATGCCTCCCCCACAGCACATCTGAGCCCTGTTTCCCTGCACCTCCCCCCAAGCCCCACAGAACTGATGAGCCCAGCTCTGATTTCCTGCCCCTTCCTCCTTCCCTCCCCTTGAGTCTAGCCCCGGTTCCTGGCACCTCCCTCCTCCTGCAGCCAAACTGAGCTCTGAGCACCGCACCTTCCCCCCGCGACCCCCCCCCACAGCCCAACCCAGCACCCCGCACCTCTTCACTCTCACAGCCCAGCTGAACTCCGTTTCCCTGCACCCCAAACCGGGCAGACATGCTGAGCCCAGCGCTAATTCCCTGCCCCTCTCTCCCTCCCTTCCCTTGAGTCCAGGACCAGGTTCCCGGCACCTTCCTCTTCCTGCAGCCCAGGTGAGCCCAGCACCCCGCACCTCCCCACCCCCAGCCCAGCCTGGCGCCCCCCGAGCGTGGCGCCCAGGAGCAACTGCCCCCGCTCTCCCCTCACTACGCCTGTGCTGGGAGCCCGGAACATCCAGCTGCATCCTCCGCCCATCCAAGCCCAGGGCTTGGGGGACCCGATGCTGCACGGGCACTCTGGGAGCCCAGAACACCCCGGCAGCCACGCTGAGGCCCGGTATTAGACATACTGAAATTGCTAATGAAGCGGGGATGTAAATATCCCGCACTTCATTAGAATAAAAATGGCCACCACTTTTTGCCGACGTGGCAATTTGCCAGCAAAAAGCGGCAGTCTAGATGGGTATCAGTCAGCAAGGAAAGCCTTTTCTGACCGATCCCTTATGCCTCGTGCAATGAGGTTTACAGGATCGGTAGGAAAAGGCTTTCCTTGCTGACTGATACCCATCTAGACTGCCGCTTTTTGCTGGCAAATTGCCGCGTTGGCAAAAAGTGGCGGCCATTTTTATTCTAATGAAGCACGGGATATTTAAATCCCCACTTCATTAGCAATTTCAGTATGTCTAATTTACATCCCTCTGGCGACAGAGGGATGTAGTCTAGACATACCCACGGAGAGAGTCAGGAATTATTAGACATACTTATTTTGGAATAACTTTAAAAAAAACAAGTAGTCCTGTGGCACCTTAGAGACTAACAAAAATATATGTATAGCATCATGAGCTTTCGTGAGCACAGTCCATTTCTTCAGATGAGATGACCTTGGGTGGAAAAAAGGGTGGGACTTTCAGAATAAGAAAGGAGAGAGAAAAGAAAAAAATTACTGGTCAATTGTAGTCCTGGTGTGGACATGTCCCACACTTAGCTTTAGATATCAATAGGATGTTGAATGTAATGGAAGCTTGTGTTGTAATATGTTAACCGGTTCAAGTCTTTGTTCAAACCAAGTGAGAAGGTGTCAGATTTGCATATGAAAGTCAATTCTACACTCTCTCTCTGTAGTTGGCTTGTGAAATTATTTTGTAGAAGAGTGGCTACTTTTAAGTCCTTTAATGAATGCCGAGGTGTACCATTGCCTGATCACATGACTGTACTTGGGCTTGGCTCATGAACAGAGGGTCTCACAGCGACACGTGGGACTGGAATGATCAAAAAGCCCAACCAACCAGGTGGGACACACAGAAACAGAGGCACCAGAAGTCCTAATTTCCTTCTGCCACAGAAGCCCGCTGTTGATTCCTGGGCAATTCCCATTTATCCACCCCTCCCCCCAAGCAAACACTTGGGTCAGAATAGAAGGTCATGTTTCTTTCCCTGCCTACTTTTGGATTCCCTGCACAGGAAAATTCAGAGAACCAGAGAGACAGAGCATGGGAAATACTCCATGTTAGGTATGAAGTGACAGGGGTTAAGGGTACAGTTAAGGTTTGGGTGAAAAATAATTCAGGATCGGGGCTGGGGATAAATACAGTCTAACGGTTTGGGCGAGGGTGGGGGTCAGCATATGAACTCAGATTACAATCGGACCCCAAGCTGGAACCAGCGAACAGAGCCAGGATTAGGGTTCAGGTTAGAAATAAATGTAGCATCAGGTTGGGGTGATGGTTAAAGGTGTGGTTAGTGGCAGGGTGTAATGACACATGAAATGAGGGGCTTGGACAGCAGATATAAACTGATTCCTGTTTTGATTGGAGTCAACAATATGGAGTAAAAAATGCCGAATGATGCAGCTGGCAGCCCTGGCTTCCTCAGTGAAGGCTGCACCTGGGAGTTGTCTGATTTATTATAAATTCAGGCTCCCATCGCCACACAGAGTCAGACAAGTTTCCAAACTGGTGTGTCAGTGCAGAGGAGGGAGTAGAGATTGTGGGGGTAACATGACACTATTTCACCGGAGCTTCCTGATATTCATCCGTGGCTCCCTGCTTCAAATGGCCCATCTCCAACATCCTCAGAGAGAGAGAGAAAGTGACAGAAAGAGAAAGAGACCTTCAAAATCTAAGTTGGTCTATTTCCCTTTGGTGGTTCTGTCACTGTGATCACAGCCCTTGTTCTGATGCAGCCCAGACAGCACTAGGTATCTAGATGATGCTCAGTCCTGCCAGGAGTGCAGGACACTGGACTAAATGACATCTCCAGGCCCTTCCAGTGCTATGATTTTCTGTTTCTGTGCTTCACACTTAATGACACCTCTGCCATAAAGCTTCCATCACTCTCTGGGGTGGAAGCCAGCCTCTCTCCCTGCATTCCTTTATCATCTGTTCCTCCCAGGAGAGAAGCTCATCTCTGGGGATCTCCTGGGCATTGTCTTTATCTATGACAGGTGCCTGGCACATTTTAGAGTAGCCCATGTACCAAGGGTTTCACAGGGTTTTCTTCCTCACAAATGAGGAGAGGGGCTGTATGAGTCTCCGCTTCATGAGACATGAGTCCTTCTCCCAGTACTTTATTTCTGCTGGGTCACACCCGCCTGCAAATCCCTGCCCCAGTGGGGTCTCCTGGGTCCCAATCCAGTGCCCGGTCCTTGGCACCCTCCCATTCTCCTTCTCACAGCTCCCTCCTGCCCTGCTTCTCCCTGCACAGGACTGGGGTTCCCTGATGTAGTGAGGTATCTCTGCACTGGAGGGCCAGCGGGGCTCTGAGCAAGAAGGGGACACATTGCCCAGCCACGGAGGGGTTAACGCTGCTGTGAGGTTTGTGTGACATTCACCCAGGAGCTGGCTCCCTGAGGTGGTCACGGCTAGACTGTGGAGAAGTCCCACATGTTTGTCTACACTGCCCTCATGCAGCTGCTGGGGGAAGGGCGATTCTGTAGCCTGGGTTTTTGCAAGATCACAAACCGGTATCATGTCACTGTGTCTCTCACACAGTGACAGTGGGAGGGTGGTTTCCTCGGGCTTTGAGCCGCTCATTGACAGGGACAGCAGGTTGGAATCGGCTCTGGAGCTGGTGAATTGCCCTTTGACTGAGTCCGCACTCAACTGTTGGGGGCCACTCACAAGTGAGAAGCAGAAAAAATATCAAACCCTCACTGACATGGCCCCTGACTGACAAGGAGAAAGACACTCCCCTTGCACACTAGAGCTTGGGCGGGGGCTCAGCCTACTAAATATTGTGTGCTCTAGCCCCACTGTGGAGCAGTACTATACCCAGGGAAGCCAGGGCAGTCTTAGGTTCCCCATGCCTGACATACAGCAAGTCACCCTTAGGAGTTGAATCCAGGAACTCCTGTTTACTAGTCAGGCGCTTTAGCCAGCTAAGCCATGGCACCCTCTGCAAAGCATTTTAAAACTGTTAGGGTGTGTCTAGACTGCAGGCTTTTTTTTAAAAAAGTGGCCTTTTTTCCAAAAAACTTCCCCTGCATCTAGACTGCTGCCACGTTCTTTTGAAAGTAAATTGAAAGAACGCAGCAGTTTTTTTGACCGGGGAAAACCTTGTTTTACGAGGAAAAAAGCCTTTTTTTGAAAGTGCTCTTTCGAAAAAAGGCGCTATGTAATGCAAACTGTGCTTTTTTGAAAGTACTGGTTGTAGTCTAGATGCTCTTTTTCGAAAGAGGCCTGCAGTCTAGACGTAGCCTAGTTAATAACTTGGGTGCCATTCAGGCACACATCCGAACAAGTCACATGACCTCAATATTGGTGCACAAGACAAAACTCACTCCACTAATGGAAAGAAAATCTTAGAGGGAACACTAGTCATCACCTACACCTCCCAGCTCAAACTCCTCCAGCGCATCATTGACAATCTGCAACCTATCCTAGAGAACGATCCCTCACTCTCACAGGCCTTGAGAAAATGGCCAGTCCTCACCTACAGACAACCCCCTGGTCTGAAGCAAATTCTTTCCAGCAGCCACACATGACGCTTCAGGCACACTCACCCAGGAACCTACCCCTGCAATAAACTCCATTGCCATCTCTGTCCACACATCTATATAAACGACACCATCACAGGACCTAACCACATAAGCCACCATACAATTGTACATCCTCTAATGTGATATATGTCATAAAGTGCCAGTAGTGCCCCTCTGCCATGTACAATGACCAAACTGGACAGTCTCTATGACAAAGGATTAATGAACACAAATCAGATATTCAAAATGGTAACACACATTAACCTGTATGGGAACCTACCTGGGCACTCATTAATGGATTTAAAAGTAGCCACTCTTCTACAAAGTAATTTCACAAACCAACTACAGAGAAAGAGTGTGGAGTTGACTTTCATATACAAATTTGACACCTTCTCACTTGGTTTGAACAAAGACTTGAACTGGTTAACATAACACCAGCTTTCCTTACATTCAACACTCTACTGACATCAAAAACTAAGTGTGGGACATTTCCAGCCCAGTCAGTTAGCCTCATTAGCACCAGGACTTCAATTGACAGGTCATGTTTTTCTGTCCTCTCTCTCTTCTTATTCTGAAGGTCCCACCCTTTTTTCCACCCGACATCATTTCATCTGAAGAAGTGGGCTGTGCTCACGAAAGCCCATGATGCAATACATATATTTTTGTTAGTCTCTAAGATGCCATAGGACTACTTGTTTTTTTTTTTTAAGTTAGTTTTATAGTTACAGACTAACACAGCTACCCTCTGAGATTTTTATTCTAGAATAGGTCCTTTTTTAGACAAGTACTTTGTGGTCATTTCACAAATGTACAATTCATATACATAAATTATTCCTTCAGACGCCAAACACACAGTGCAGTGGAAGGAAGTCTGTTAGGAGAATATCAGTACTCACCTGTTTTGCAAGGACAGCGGGTCCAGGAGCCTGGATGCAAGTGGTTTATTATTCAATCCCATTCAAAATCTATGAGATGTGGGTCCCTAACTGCCATTAGTGCCTTTGAAAATTCTCATTGCCTTTAAGACTTTTCTCAGTTTAGCTCACCATGCCCAGCTGCAATATTTGCTCATTATGACAGTGACCCCATACTTCACTGCAACAATGCTTCCAGCTTTTACTGTTCAGCATAGTAGTGCAGGAACCAGAATTTCTAGTTCTTGAGAAACTGTGTGATTTTGAAATTAAACAACAATCATCCAGGAATTTCAGAATTTCCTGGAAAAGAAAAATTAAGATGAAAGACATTTTGGTTCAATCAAAACATGTTAATAAAATATAAATATCTCATTTAGATTTTGACTATTTAAACTTTATTATATTCTTTAATGTGAAATAAAAGGCAAAAGCTTTTTACATGAAATATTGAAACATTCTGCTTCTTTTCAAAATTTACATATGCCCACAAAGTTTTGATTTTGATAAAATGGTATTTTCTGATGAAGATACTTTATATCAGAATGTTTTTGAACTTTATTTATTTGTATTACTATAATGCCTGGGAGCCCCTAGAAAAAGGACCACCAGGTCCCCATTGTGTTAGGTGTTGTGCAAATGCAAAGAGATGATCCCTTAACCAAAAAACTTTAAAAAAGGAATTTGGGGATAAAAGTTGGGAGAAGCTTGTGTAGTCTCCATTCCTGATTTTAATATTCAGTGAGAGGAAAATCAAAAAAGATTACAGCAATGGAGAAAGGAAAAATAGAGGGCAGGAGTATCAACATCAAGAGGAAAATAAGCTAGGGAATATTGGCAGTAGAATGACTGTATCCAGTCATATAAGGATTCTGGGCAAAGCTAAGCAGAAACAACTAGGTTATCTGTACACCAATACTAGTACCCTGGGTTAACAAAATGGAGGAACTAGTCCTAAACTGAGATTTCCCTTTATAGCTAACATGATTCTTCTAGGGTAATGGAAGAGATGTGGGTCTTATTTCCTGTCATTCAGGAAATAGATTTTATTGCAACATTACTGGATTAACAAAAAAAATGGTTACAGTATTTGTAATTAGGCTGGATTTGTTGGCTTTAATGAAAGGGTGTATTAAAGGATTAAGTCCAGAGATGCTTCTGTGCTCACTGGATAAAAATTGTTGCTTTAGGACAGATGCAAATTTCTCATGGATTCTGTTACAACAGCACCTGCATGAATGACATGTCCAATGAATGCAAGAGAAAAGATGTTTAGGATAGGTGTCTGGTGTTCTGAGGGCAAAGTTGCTTTAAAACACATTTCAGACAACCATTTGTTATTTTATATTGATCAAACACAAAATATGTCACTGTTTATTTGCATCTTGTTTGGTCTCTCCTTAATATCTATTTAATATTTGGCAGATTTACAGAACTCATGTCAGGAGTCTAAAGTCAGCTATGTAAACTTAAACCAGAGAGTTGAAAGGGTGGCTTTTTGCATTGGCTGGGACACTTGGAGAACTTAAAAATGGGTGCATGGATTACAGGGAAATGTGACTAATAATTTCAAAACTTTTGATATCTGCACAATAGTAAAAGTATAGGTCTGGAAGGGACCCATCATGATGTGCTGAGACACAGTTAAGAATTGCTTTTTGTCCATCTCTTTCTCTGCCTTGCCTATTATGTCACTCTGAGCACTTAGGATAAAGGAATTATAGTACTTTGTGTCTACATTATGATACACTCTGCAACACTGATTCTGAATGGGGCACTAATGTGATATAAACATTGATCAGTGTAGCAAAGAAGTATATCCCAGTCAGAAATTGACAGTGACGGCCGCAGCCAGATTTCCCTTGGTAGGCAACAACAGGAAGACCATGCTCACCAAGTCAGAAGCAGAGGGATAGAACAAGAACAGGAAATATAAAAGGTGGGCCCTGCATCTCAGCTGGGCAGCATCCAACAAAGGAGACAGCATTTTCCATAATGCTGATCCAGGAACCCACAGAAAACTTCAGTTACCCTGAGGACTTGCCTGAGCTATCAGAGCTGTGAGACCCAATAAACATTGAGGAGCTGCTGGGCTTGCCACTGGTTTTGTATCCCAAAGAAACTCCAGACACTCACCACACTAAGGGTATGTCTAGACTACATGGCTCCGTCAACGGAGCCATGGAAACTAGTTTACCCGGCATAGTTAAAGAAGCGGGGATTTAAATAATCATCTGATCTGGCACAGAGAGGTAGTCTAGACGCGGATCGGTCCGCTGGGGAAGCCTTTGCCGACCGATCCCTTATGCCTCGTGAAACGAGGCTTACAGGATCGGTCGGCAAAGGCTTCCCCAGCGGACCGATCCGCGTCTAGACTACCGCACTGTGCCGGATCAGCTGATCGTCGGCACAGCACGGTGGCCATGTTTATTTTAATGAAGCGGGGATTATATAAACCCCTGCTTCTTTGACTATGCTGGGTAAACTAGTTTACATGGCTCCGTCGACGGAGCCATGTAGTCTAGACATACCCAAAGATACCAAACCTGGAGAAAGTTGGAAGTAGGTGCCAGGCAACTGGACAACCACCTGGGAGAGAGCCGGCCTGATAAAAGGTCAGCATCTTAAGGGCAGATCTCCACTGACCCAGTCATGGACCACTCTGCCACTCTTAAGGCCATGATCTGGGATGATCCGGAGTTGGGTAGGTCTGCATCTCCATGCCATCTGCCACCCCACCGTTGGGGTGATATGCTCTGCAACTTGAGCCAGGAGGCCTGCCGGAGTCTATCATCTGCTGAGCTAGGATGCTAGATTGTGTTGGTTGTTCATCCCTGCCTAAAGGCAGGGCTCTCAGTCTCTTACCTGATCTACCCTACCTGAGGGCTAGAGCTCTGGACTGCTTGGTGGGCCTGGGGCCCTGAACTGTTCACTCATCCATCCTGCTGCAGTTTTGAGCCTTAGAGACATCTAATTTCCCCCTTGTGCAGGCTGCCATCCCAGGTGCACTTAGGATAAAGAAATTCTTAAGGAAATTGTCCTTTCGGGTGATCTAGCCTGGGGCACATGCAGATTTACACATTTGATCACAGATTTTGGTAGCACATGCACCTACACCAACCTTGTGCCCTGTACCTATGGTATATAACGCAGTGCAGACCACCACTCCAGTCTCTTCGCACATAATTTGGACTGAAACAGAGCTCCTGTGGCATCTGCTTTTTAAATATTGCATTATTTTTCCTCTAAATATTTAGATAGGAGCAGCCTTGTTAGTTCTAGACATTTCTTTCAATGTCAAAAGATAGTTTTTTGGGGAGGAGGGGTTGGAAGAGGTTTAGATTCCTCATCTCCTCATTTCCTGCCCTCCCATTAGCAGGAGTTTCCTCCTGAAGGAATTTTATGTTTGTAGTTTTTGTCTAAGAATATGCCTACCTGTCTTTATTGACTAGGAGAAGCTCACATCCCTTCTGTTGGTTCTTGGTTCGGTAAAATGGCAGGAGTCCCAGAGGCTTAAGACCAAATACCCAGTGAAAATACCGAATGATGGCAAGACAACAAGTTTTATCAAAGAAGGGATGATTTATTAAAGTGAACAACTTAAACTGAGCAATTACCCAATATTTACCACAAACAATTGAGCCACAACATTTTTTTAAAACTCTACCTAAGTTAAAGCTAAGTCAAATATGTACACATTTTAAAACTGTTTCTTTAACACTGACAACAGTAAAGGTAAAAGTTACAACTGAGCAATTTATTTTCTAACCTGTCTCTTTTAAACCACTTAACAACAGTGAGGGTAAATTAAATACTTACAAACTCAGCAACAACAACACAAAGACACACAAGGAATCGGAGCATGCTCGAGATTCGTACACCCCTTTTTAGATTCACTGGGTGGGAGGCGGCCTTTGGGTGATCAGTCCTAAGCCAGACTCAGGTTCTGTCTTCCAATATTCGGGAGTCCTCCCTGAGCTAAGGGCTCAGGGGTTTTTTATGTTATTGCCTATCACCATATTTGGTATTGTTTGTGCTCTGGGAGTGGCATGGGTGTGGTCTGGGTGTGGTGCGATGCCCATATATGGTGTTGAGTGCTGGACTCTGACAAGCTCCATTTTATTGGTAGATAAGCCTTGTTGCTATTCATGTGACGTGGTGAGGTTGCTGAGGTAGATCTCGGCTATGCCTGCGAGGCCTGGCCAAGAGAACCCATACTTGACACCTTCCAGGTGTAAAATCTAAACAGTGTGAGAGTAGGCTGAGAAAGATGTCAGGCACCACTCCACCACAGTATCTTTGCCTTCAGACTCCTCAACATGAGAGTAGTTTGAGAAAAGAGAAAAAGACAAGAAAGCTATTTCTATTTGCCTGATGTGGTAATATCTCCTCCTCAGTGAAAAACATCACTCCAAACCAAAACCTCATGAAGAGGACTA
Organism: Rafetus swinhoei; assembly: GCA_019425775.1. Taxonomy (NCBI): domain Eukaryota; kingdom Metazoa; phylum Chordata; order Testudines; family Trionychidae; genus Rafetus; species Rafetus swinhoei. Next base: position 36,555,812 of record CM033440.1, read on the forward strand.
GAAACATCTGGACTTATTTGGCCAAAAGAATTATTCCTCAGACTCATAGCAATTTAGACTGGTGAATTATCAAGACTTCATCGCCAACTACAATTACATCAACTATAATAAGTTTATATCCTCAAGGCTTCAGGAGCAAATAAAGCAATTCCAAGCTATTTTTACAGAGGGTTAGCTTATTGATAAAGCTTTGATTGCAATCCTTGCTGGATACAGTGAATACAATATCCCACTAAATGACAATAGCAATATAGTTTGTCATGAATCCTTGTTGCAATACTCTGGAATCCTAGAAGTCTAATATACTGTCAAAGAACTCCTGTTTGATGAAAATAAAACTGTTTAATGACATCACAATGGAATCCCTACATTCTTTAAAAAACTCAAGGGTAGCACTTTATTCACTTAGTATGTACGTTGCTGCAAACAGAAAACACAGTAGATCACAGACAGGAACAGAAGAAGGGATTGGATCATCAAAGGAAATTGCCTCTTGGAGGCCATAAAGTATAGGAGAAAAGTAAGAACTGACAAAAGCCAGGCACATTTAGACCTTGAAAAGGAAATTATAACCAACAATAAAACATTTTTTTCCATATAAAGAAAAAAAACAGAGGAAAGAAAAAGTGAGATCACTAAAAACTGACGAAATCCTGGAAATTAAATCTACTCTAGGCATGGTCCAACACCTAAAAACATACTTTGCCTTGTTTTCTAGTAAGTGTAGTGAGGAGCTTGAAGCGATGGCAGAGTGACTAAGAGGAACAAGGATATGAAAATAAAAATTACCACATCTTAGGTGGTAGCCAACCTCAAAGTTAATGGGACCAAATAGAAAGGCACAAATAACTTCCATTCAAGAACATGAAAGGAAATATCACATGAAATTACATGGCCAACACCAAAAATATTAATGAATCTGTAAACTTAGAGGTCGTGTCCTAATTGCAAGTATAGTCCTTATGTATAAGAAAGAGGGGAAAGAAATCCAGGAAACTATAGTGATAAATGATAATTGGGATAAAATAAAACATGCTTTTACAAAAGATACATCCTCTCAGGTCAACCTACCCTCTTTCTGTGAGAAGGTAAGACATTCTTTGATTTTCTACACAGGGGAAATGCAGCACATGTAATCTACCCAAATTTCAGTAAATGATCTGATACAGTTCCAAAAGGGAAATTATTAGTTGAATTATAGAAGATTGGGAATAATATGAGCATTGATAGGTGGATAAGGAACTGGTTACATGAGAAACTATATTGGGTTATGCTGAATGATGAAATATCTCTCTAGAGAGAGGTATTTTAGCAAACTTACTCAAGAATAAGTCTTGATGCCAATATTATTTAACATTTTCATTAATGATATGGGCACAAAAAGTAGTTATATGCTAATAAAATTTGCAGATGAAGCAAAGTTAGAAATGCTTCCTGTCAGGAGGAGGACCAGAACATCGTATAAGATTTGGATGACTTTGAAAAATGGAGTAATAGAAATTGGATGAAATATAAGAGTGCAAAGTGCATGATCATGCACTGAGGGACTAACTGCAATCTTCCCTGTAAGCTTTGGATTTACCAGTTGGAAACGATAAAGACAAGGGTGTACTGATAAAACATAGTATGACTATGAGTTGCCAATGTAGTTAAAACATTAAAAAGACTAATGCAATGCTAAGAGGCATTACCTGTGGTATTTCCAGTTGGGATTGGCAAGATTTTTTTAATGTTTGTACAAGGCACTTGTGAGATTTCCTCATTAGAATGCTGTGTGAAGTTCTGGACTTCCATATTTAAGAAAGATTAATTCAACTGGAAAAGTGCATAGAAGGGCTACTGGATAATCAGAGAAATGGGGAACCTACCTTATGAGAGGAGACGTAAGGATCTTGGGTTTTTTGACGTAACCAAATGAATGCTGAAGGGAGATATGATTGCTTTCTATAAATGCATCAGAGGAATAAATCTCAGGAAGGGAAAAGAGTTATTTAAGGGCCCATGTTGATATAAGAACAAATAGTTATACATGAGACATAAACAATTTTAGGTTGAAAAGTAGATGAATATTTCTAGCCACCCAGGAGTGAAGTTCTGAAACAACCTTTCAAGAGGAGTAGTGGGCTCAGTAAACCTAATTTGTTTCAAGACTGAGCTTGATAAGTTAATGGAGAAGTTGATATGATGATCTTTCCTACAATGATATATGGTCTTTCCATAACTGCTAATAGAAAATACCTCAAACTTAGGGTACTCTGAACCATATGGAGAGGGCTCTGAGTTGCTACCAAGAAATATTTCGCATCCACTTAATCAGGATCTAAATGACTACTATGTTAGGGGTTGGGAAGGAATTTTCTCTTGGCCAGATTGCCATGGGTCCTGTTGTGTTTTTGTTTTGCCTTTCCCTGCAGCATAGGGCACAGTTCACATGATGTCTACAACTAGAATAAATGGCGGATTTTCTGTAACTTGAAGTTTTTTAAATAAGATTTGAGGATGTTGGTAAAGCAGCCAAGGGGTTATGGGTCTATTGCAGAAGTGGGTGCAGGAGCTGTTTTGGGTAATAATGTGCACAATGTCAAAATAGATGATCATGATTGTCCCTGTTTGCCTTAAAATCTATGAGTCCATCATTTCTATGCAGTTACTTTACCAGATCTGTTCAACTATGGGGCTGTGTCTACACTGGCGCGACCTTGTGCAAAAGCAGCCGCTCTTGCGAAAAAACTTGCTGCCTGTCTACACTGGCCGTGTGTTCTTGTGCAAGTAAACTGACGTTCTAATGTACAAAATCAGGCTTCTTGCGCAAGAACTCTGACGCTCCTGCTCAGGAATAAGCCCTGTTGCGCAAGAGCTCTCCCAGAAGAGGCCAGTGTAGACAGGCAACATGAATTTCTTGCGCAAGAAAGCCCTATGGTTAAAATGGCCATCAGAGCTTTCTTGTGCAAGAGCGCATCTACACTGGCATGGACGCTCTTGCGCAAAAGCACATCTCTTGTGCAAAAGCACATGCCAGTGCAGACGCTCTCTTGTGGAAGAGTTTTTGCAGAAGAACTCTTCCGCAAAAGAGTTTTTGCGTGAGAACGCGCCAGTGTAGATGTAGCCCTAATATACAGCTAAACCCCTAAAGGTGTTGAATACCTGCAACTGTAGAATGTCTCCTCAGCAACACAAACTGCTGCGAGCACATCAGATCTGCCTTCTGTTCTCTGTGATGGTTTGCCACACAATTTCAACTCATGGTCCTGGCCATCCCCATGACAATTCACATCCCTATCAGATTTCAAGTCTCTGAATCAAAGCAAGTTTTCATTAGAGTTTTGAATGGAAAAGGTTGCCAGAATTTTTAATATATGGGCACAATAATTTCTATTTACCTAGTTTTGTTCTTGGAAAAGACTGAACCAGTCAGAACGCAGACAACCACTATGGAACATTCAATTTTCTCTTAACAGTTAAAATCCGGTAAATTTATATGCAACTGAAAATGGTTTTATAATGGAAAGTACTAGGCAATATTTAATTGTTACATCAACTCTATCTACAAGAATAGAATACCTTTCACCTTGAATTCAGTACTCAATATAGTCCAGGATGTGACACCTAGATTTTATTTTTAACTAACATTTAACTACAACAAATGATTGATGGTTGAATATCGTTCTTTGGCTGATGCAATTTATCTAAAAGCCAACACCTTACTAGAATTATTTCCAACAAATATGTTAGGTTTACTAGTGCCTGGATAGGCTGGCTTTGAGGGTGACACAAAAAGACATAGGACTCTAATTGGGGGAGGCATTGTTGAATTCATCTCCTTTGAATCATAAAGTGTCTAAATCAGCATTCAGCAAAAACCTCAAGTAGGATGACATCGGTACTGCTGAAAATTGTTTTGAGGAATCTGTCTTATTATTACAGGAATGGTAGCAAATGGTCTGGAAAGTTTAAAAAAATCATTGCAGGAATTCCTTAGATGTTCAACAACACAGGGTTCCTTTCCTCACATTTGCCTCAATATCTTGTGAAATTTATATAAAGATATCTCCCAATTTCCATTGACTATCGTTATAACTATAATATGGGTATCATATTAATTGTTTGGCTGAGACTTAACTAAAGATCTGTGTCCTATTTCTTCTTCATCTTGGTAATAAAGATTACAAATGCGTATGTAGATTTAATAGTGAGCACTTTGCCACAATTCATTATGTGCTGCTAAGTTCTATTTAATCCTTATTTTGGAAAGCACATTGTGTATTAAAATAAAGGTTTAAATTTGACATTTATTAAAATAATAATTTGATTAATCACTAACACAGCATTCTGGAAAGAGACATGCAAATACCTCTTCCCACGAACTAGATATTTAGTAATAGGATAGAAGCCAGATTTGAATTTTCATGCAATGGCCTGGCTTTATATGAACAACAGGTGCAACTCAGTTTTCATCCTGCTTTTGAACCTCTACTAAAAGGATTAATTATATATATATATATATATCAATGAATTAGACATGAACAATATTCTAAGCCAGGACTTCTGAACAAAGTTTTCTGGAAAGTTATGAGAAGTGAGCTACAAACTAAGAATTAATGATGAAAAATTCTTTAGCACCTTCTGATATTTTTTATCTGATCATAACAGCAATAGAATTATCAGCAGGAGTTGTTGCAAATGGATTTATTGTTGGCTTAAATTGCATTGATTGGGCCAAAAGCAGAACCCTGACTTCCTATGATATGATCATAACCAGTCTGGCCTTCTCCAGATTTTGCCTACAATTCTTAGTGTCATCAGACAATTTCTTACAAATTTTATATCCAGATGTCTGTGATATGGTTGAAATAATAATGATGATGTTAGTTATTTGGATGTTTATAAACCATGTGAGTCTCTGTTTTGCAAGCTGCCTTTCTGTGTTCTACTGTGTGAAGATTGCCACTTTCAACCAGTCTTTCTTCAACTGGTTAAAACTGAAACTCTCCAAATTGGTGCCATGGCTGCTTTTGGGCTCCCTCCTGTACTGCTTGGTTACAACAGTCACTTTTACATTTTTCAGCTATTTCTTTATGATAACCTCTCACATCTGTCCATATCGTCCATCAAGAAATATCACAATACCAGAAAAAGGAAAAAACCTTATAAAGTTTGTTTTTCTCATACATGGAGTAGGATCAATTTTCCCTCTTATTCTATTTATTGCTTCATCTCTTTTGTTAATCATATCCCTTTGCAGACATATCAGGAAAATGAACCTTAATTCAGACCTTAATCCAAGTTTCAGAAACCCGAGGACAGATGCCCACGTGCGTGCACTTAAATCTGTGTTGTCCTTTTTCATCGTCTACAATATTTATTATGTGGCTTCAACACTCTCAATTGGAACTGGGTCCTATTTCAGTGCTCAATGGAAAATTATGCTTTGTACACTTGTAGATGCTGCCTACCCTTCTGTGCACTCCTTTGTCTTGATTCTGGTCAACCCCAAATTAAAACTGGCGTCAGCAAGGATTCTGCATTCTGCCAATTGCTGTTTCAGAGAAGTCACTTCATAATGTCCCTTCCTATCCTTCAGATAAGTATGTTCAATTCCTTTATAAAGCACAGTAAAAAAAAAAAAAAAAAAAAAGGTTCTATTTTCCCCTTTGTTTCTGTGTTCTCCATGCTGTCATCTACTTGAAATCTCTGCTGTACTGCCAAGTACACAAAGCACCGATGCTTTCCTTGAAGATTATGGGCAGACTGCACTAATTCCTACTCAAATTCTTCCAAAGACCATCAGTCCTTTCCTGCAGCAGCTCTATCCTTTTGAGGAGAGAGTTCTCATTTTAGCAGATATTTGAGGTGCAATTATGAGACCACTGAACTCACATTCACATGATATGTTCAGCCAGGACCTCTCTGTTGATTGATATTTCTTCTTCTAACCTTCAGAATATAAAAAATGAAAAATGAAAATATTTAACTAAGTCTTAGTCCATCTTCCATACAAGCGACGAATGAAGGAAAAGGCAGAGGAGAGCTACTGATAATGCAAATGTCAAAATGACAGATGCTTCAAGAGCTAATTCATAAAACACAACACAGACAGATGAGAGAATGAGCCCTGCAAAATGTGGCTACTCAGTCCTGAGTTAACTGATCTGTTGTATTTTAAAGTTGATATTCACCACAGACTATAAACATTAAATAATATATTAGCATGACCACCTCAGTGAAAATCCTTAAACCAAACCTGAGCCTGAGTAGCCAGAGCAAGCACTGAACAGATACAGGGGAGGAAAGTAGAGGAGGCATATTTACCCCATCCCTACTGTGAATATTTCAGTCTTATGGTGATTGTCATTACTGTGCTCATGTTAATGACAGCAAGAGATTGCTCAGAACTGTGGTATTCCAAGCTGATTTTCTGATGCCCGATAATTGCCTACACTTTTTGAAATATCTACAAACAAAAAGCTGGCATTGGAAGAGGATGGGTGAAGAGTGACAGTTTATGGATTGGGCCATGTCTGTTTTGTGAGAGAAAAGACAATCATAGGATTGCCTGTTGAGATTTAATTAGGAAAAAGTCCATTCAGTTATAGTTTGCTGTCTCCCAGCACATAGAACTGTTATCTAAGTGATAAGGGTTAGTTAGAATCTTCCAGAAAATGACAGTAGCTTCCTCCTTTTGAAAGCAACTGTGCCATCATGCTACCTACAAGGAAAGGCTGCAATGGAAAAACTGTTTTCTCTGTTCCCTATTGGAGACAGAGAAAACAATTTGAATAATTTAAATAACAGTTGTAGGATCACATTTCAAGAGAACATCCCTCTTTTCTTTGAGAAAGACTGTTTATGTCAGAGCTACTCAACACATGGTCCACGGGCTGCATGCGGCCTGTACGTTTGCGGCCCACGGTGCAGTTTGGGTTTACGCGGGGCTCAACATGCAGCCAGCAGGTGGGATCCTTTGAACATGGCCTCCACTGGGAACACGCTCCACAACGGGGAGGTGTTTCCCAGACGGGGTGAATATTGAAAGACACATGCGGACAGGCTGGCTGGAACAGATGGGTACAGGGTATCAGCATTTCTAGCCCCCAGGGAGGAGGTTCTGGGAGTGCCGGGACATTTTGGGAAAGTGCTTTGTATTCATGACCATCAATGTGAAAGAAGATATTTGCATATATTTGCATATATATTTGCATATGTATGCAACCACACTTAAGTTGCGGCCCTCAGCATGTGCTGTGAGTATCATTGTGGCTCCCAGGGTTTCTAAAGTTGAGTAGCCCTGGTTTATGGCCATAATTCATCTGAGTGCACGAATAGGAGTATCTGCATCTCTTCCCACCTGAGCATACAACTAGGAATTTTTCAGGAGTAAGCTTAATTCACAGAATAAAACTTGGGCTCAACCCTTTGACATCCTGTTATTCTAAAAGTCTCGCTTGATCCATATATATTTTTCAAAGTTAAATGAGCATAAATAATCTATTTGTTGCATCTAATTCAGTGGTTTTCAAACTACAGGTTGTGACCCAATACTGGGTCATGGAATGTCAGGCACTGGGTCTCCTTGCTGCAGGGTGATCAGGTGATCATTGGGGGTGCTAAGGCAAGCTACCTGCCTATCCTAGCACCACAGACTGTGCTGCATCCCAGAAGTGGCTGTTGGCAGGTCTGGCTCCTAGATGGGGAGAGGAGGAGAGAGCGTACAAGGCTTCACACACTGCCTCTGCCCTGAGCACTAGCTGCGCACTGACATTGGCTAGGAACCTGCTGCGTGCTGCTTCCAGGGCACAGCATGGCCTACAGTGCCAGGAGAAGCAGGAAGCCTGCCTTAGCACCTCCGCTGAACTGCTGACCAGAAGCTGTTCAAGGTAAGCCCCTCCTGCCCCAACCTTGACCCCCTTCCCGCTCAAAGCCCGAATTTCTTCCTACACCCCAATGCTCCCATCCTTAGCCCAACCCTGGAGCCCACACACTAGTCCAGTGGTCTCCAGCATTTGTAAGCATGAGATCAATTTTGAATTTAAGCACAATCCAAGACCTACATCAAACCCAAATACCCTTGCCCCACCTCTTTTGTGCCCCTTCTCTGAGGCCCTGCCCCTGTTCACTCTGTCCTCCTTCCCCCACACACTTTCACCAGGCAGGGGAAGAGGGTTGGGGTGCAGGCCCTGGTCTTGGATTAAGAGATTTGGAATGCAAGAGAGGCTCTGAGCTGAGCTTGGGGAAGGCAGTTAAGGTGCTGGAGCGGGTTCTAGGTGCAGGCTCTGGGAGGGCATTTGGATGCAGGGGTGCTCGGGGCTAAGACAGGATCTTGGGGTGCAGGAGGCGGGGTTCATGACTGGGGTAGGGTTTCGGGATGTGGACTCCAGCTAGGCACTGCTTACCTCAGTGGCTCCTGGATGGTGGTGCAGTGGGGCTAAGGCAGGCTCACTCCTGCTCTGGCCCTGCACCACTCTCAAAAGCAGCCAGCAAACTCCATCCCAAGTCCTGTTGTGCTCCCCACCCCCACTCTGTGGAGATAGGATACAGGGTGGGAGAGGGGGCACCTTGACACCAGCACCACCTCCTTTCCCTCCCCTACCCTGCACAGCAAGCAGGAGGCTCCTGGGGATGGGGGGGAGGCAGCTCCAAGGCAAAGGGCAGGAGATGTGCAGCAGTGGGGGGAGGGGCAGCGGAAGTGCTGGCACTTGATAGCCTCTTGGCGAAACCAGTCAGGATCACCTGTCCGAGGCTCAAAGATCTACCAGTATATACCAATCTACTGGTTGGTGACCACTGCTCTAGTCAAATTATGTTGGGTCATGGACATTAACAATTTTCTTCAACTAGGCCATGAGAAAAAAAGTTTGAAAATCAATGATCTAATTAGTGAATTGCTTGGTAATTTAGTTGGAAGCTTGAACATAAAGCATGTACAGTTAGGGTTGATAATACTGTGTTACTATAAAGCTAAAGGGATGTACATTTATGGTGGGGAAAGGGTTGTCTATTATCATTGCCTGGAAACATTATTTCTATAGAAAATTTAAATAATAAAAAAATATCAATGCTGTGGTTAAGACTTTTACAATTGCAATCAGAGGAGTTTGCAGTATGGACAATAATACTGAGTTGCACTTTTGAAAGGGACCCAGCACTGACATAAGGTCCTATGACCTGAGACAGTGAACATTAGATATGGTTGATGTGATTTATGAAATTTGTTTGCAATAGCTAGTTAAAAAATAAATAAAAAGACCAGTCCACTAAATATTGTTTTTTTCGGAAAATCAAACCCATTTTTTCGGCGTCTCTGTAAACTTCATTTTACAAGGAAGAAGAGATATTCTGAAAGCAGTTTTTTTCCAAAATTTGGCCCTCTATAGACAGAAAAACCTCTTTCGGAAGTAAATTGGAAAAAGATGTACATTTTGCGTACCGCAAATTGCATTTCTTTTTCCGATTTATCTTTGTAGTGTAGACATAGCCTCACCCTTTCCCCTTGCCCATGAGCACAAACCTGGTCACAATACTCAGTGGAACCCTCACATGCCCATGGTGCTAATTTCTGAGTATATTCTAATGGGTTTTGGTCTTGCTGCAGGGTTCCCTAAGTGTTTTTACAAGTATCTTAAGTAAAGGGCATGTTCACACATCACTCTGAATCAGATTTTAATTCATTCACAAAAAGGTTTTATGCAACTCAGAATAATACCAGCCCAGCATATCCTAAAATTCTAATAGCAAGCCATAAAGCAAATGTGTGAAAATTCTAGCAAATCATGAAATAATCAAGAAAAATATGTAATTGGCATGTGAATTTACCATGGAAATAAAAGGCTGTAATCCATACAATTTATTATGATAAGTTATTCTCTCCGGGCTTGGTCACACAAAGCAGTAAGAGGTATTCTGGCTAAAAACAACAATGACCTGTCTTTAGTAACATATTAAAATTTGCACTATAATATCAATATGTTCACTCTTCTGCTGTTATTATTCATCCTTTTGTTCAAGTTAGTTACATGACTAATCTGCATACTATAAAGCTTTGTGAGTTCTGGCTTTATTCCCCACATATTCCACTGCTTCCAAAGCTAGAATCCACAGCATCACTATGAATTCACTTGAAACTAATCTCTGCTGCTACATTTACATTCATGTAATAATACAGATGGCTGTGATTTCATTTATTAGGTTCCTGATTGGTAGGGTTGGGTGAGTAATTTGCAGCAAAGAATGTTTTCAACAAAGTTCGCTCTATTCTGTTCCAGTACTGTCTGCCAGCAGATTACAAATTTCTCAATGTTTGGGTTATTCAAAATTATTTTAACAAGTGTTTTCATTTATTTCAATTTAAATAACAAAAAGACATGTCAACAAGGCTCAAGGAGTATGGCCAACAAAACTCCCGCAGCACTTAAATAATTAATAAAATAGGAACTCTGCCAATCTGTCACCCTCCCCCAAAAAATCCTTTCCACCCTTTCCTTCTTGTTCTCAGTATAACCTCAGCCTTCTCCAAACATGCTATTAACTAGATGTCTTTTGCAGCATAGCCAGAGGATCACCACATAGAAGCTATTTGAGCCCAAGAAAAGAAATGGAGGGAATAGCAAGTTCCAATGTACTGGAGCCCTGACAAAGAATTCCCAGCCTGTTGTGTATTGGGTTGTAGATATAGATCTTGTTGTTATAGTAACTGAGTTAAGTCACTGGGGTCAGCCCAGGTAGCTTGGGCTTGTTCTAGTTAGTTCTGTGTTATGCAATAAAATGGACACTTGCAACTACTCAAGCTCTCTGCATTTCCACTGATTTCTTCCTACACTGTGAAACTCCCCACAACATAACAAGTGGCCACGAGGGTGGGATACCTGTGCTACCTCCAGCAACAAAAGAAGTAGAAGTCAATGTAAGAAAACAAACTTTTTTTTGGCTGTTCTGGAAGATGGGGGTAAGAACTGACTGCTACACTGTGCAAACTGAAACTAAGATCAAGGAGCCCAGAGACTGAAAAAGAAAAAAAAAACGGGGGAGTGCAGCAGCCACGGCTACACTTACAGGGTCACTGGGACCTTTTGAGGAGACTATAGAGTAATGGCACGTATATACTGAGCGTTTTGAATTTTTTGTTATTGCAAATGACATTAAAGAAGAGAAGAAAGTGCCAGTATTTTTAAGTGTTGTAGGGGCTAAGACCTACTCTCTGCTATGCAGTTTGCTGCTCCCTGTTAAGCCAGAGACCAAATCTTATAGTGACATTGTGGAAATCCTGGGGTCACATTATGCTCCAAAACCATTGGTAATTGCAGAAAGGTATAGGTTCCAAAACAGAGATAAAAAAGAAAGTGAAACAATTGTACAATTTGTAGCAAATTTGAACAAGCTTGCTGAACACTGTGAATTTAAGGAGATGTTAAATGATGCCATACGTGACAGGTTAGTGTGTGGCCTGCACAGTGAAGCTATACGGAGGCGTCCGTTAACAGAAGCTCAGCTCACTCTACAGAAGGCCATTCATATTGTGGTCTCCATGGAACTGGCCACGCAGGAGGCGCAATACCTTAGTGCACCCCCTAGGGTGCATAAAATGTCCCAAGAACCTACCCACAAAACAGTGGGGACCCAGGAATGTTACTGCTGTGGTAAGCCAGGTCACCATGTATCAGAATGCTGGTGTAAGAACCTAGTGTGTCAACAGTGTGGAAAAAAAGGACACATTGAGCGTGCCTGCAAACAAAAGAAAAAGAGGCCTGTGGTCTGGCGGAACAAAAAGGAAAATCTGCACACCATCGAGCAGATGCCTGATGATCAAGGTGACACCCTGTCTGAAGAAGAAGTGCCATGCTATGTTTTGTCTTTGGAAGGGGGCTCCTATGAATACTGGGTAACCCCACTGTTGGATGGCAAACCTGTACGCATGGAAGTGGACACCAATGCAGCAGTTTCATTGGTCTCAGACACGGTGTATAAGAAGAAGCTGAAGCATCTTCCACTTAAGGCAACAAAGATCGTTCTGAAGACATATACAGGAGAAGCAATACCCCTATTGGGCACTACTGATGTTAAGGTAGAACTAAATGGACAGATTGCAGAATTACCTCTGTTTGTGGTAAAAGGCCATTACCCAGCCTTAATGGGGAGATCATGGCTTAGGAAGATCCCACTGGACTAGGCAGAAGTGCACCGGATGACTAAAGAAGAAACAGGTCTGACTGATATATTAAAGAAACATGCTGTTTTTGGAGAGGATCTGGGAAGTATGAGGAGAATCACCGTGAAACTCAACATTAAACCTGGTAGCCAAACAAAATATCTGAAGGACAGAACTATACCATATGCTATCAGGCCAAAAGTTGAAGCGGACCTGGAGAGCCTAGTCAAAAATGGAGTCCTAATACCAGTTACCCATAGTCCATGGGCAACTCCAATAGTTCCAATATTGAAGAAAGACGGTTCTATTTGGATTTGTGGGGATTTTAAGGTCACTGTTAACCCTGTGTTATGTGCAGAGCAATACCCCCTTCCTCGCATCAATGACATCTTTGCGGGCTTGGCTGGGGGACAAAAGTTCAGCAAGATTGATCTGAGTCAAGCATATTTACAGATGCAAGTTGTTGAGGAATCCCAAGAGCTGTTGACTATTGTGACGTATAAAGGGCTTTATCGTTACTGTCGCTTACCCTTTGGAATAACTTCTGCCCCAGCTTTGTTCCAGAGAGCTATGGACCAGATCTTGTGTGGCTTGCCAGGAGTCCAGTGCTATCTTGACGACATCCTGGTCACAGGCGGGAATGAAGAGGATCACCTTAAGAACTTTGAGGCTACCCTTCAAAGACTGGAAGAGTATGGCCTTCAAGTCCATAAAGATAAGTGTGCATTCTTTCAGCCCTCTGTTGAATATTTGGGACACATAATTGATGCTACTGGCCTTCATAAGTCCCCTTCAAAAGTTAAGGCTATTGTGGAGGCTCCACCCCCTCAAAATGTTAGTCAACTTCGCTCATTTCTAGGACTATTGAACTATTATGGAAGGTTTATTTCACAGCTAGCCACACTATTAAAACCACTTCACGAGCTCCTTGGCCAGAACAAGGTCTGGAAGGGGACTGACACCTGTGATGTTGCATTTAACCAGGCTAAATGTGCATTGCTAAATGCAGAGGCCTTGACGCATTTTGATCCATCCTTACCTTTACAGTTGGCCTGTGATATCTCCCCATATAGAGTGGGAGTGGTCTTGTCACATGTTATGCCTTCAGGAGAGGAGAAACCAATTGCTTTTGCTTCACGCATCTTAAGCAAGGCTGAAACTAACTATGCGCAAATTGAACGTGAAGCATTGGGAATCATTTTCGGGATTCGGAAATTTCACCAGTACCTGTTTGGATGGAAGTTTACACTTCTCACTGACCATCGACCTCTGACAGCAATTTTTGGTCCACACACAGGTATTCCACCAATGGCTGCTAGTCGTATGCAACGATGGGCATTGTGGCTTTTAGGACACACATATGAGATCAGATATCAGAAAGCCACTCTGCATGGCAATGCGGATGGTCTCTCTAGGCTGCCTTTGCCAGTCAAACATCAAGATAGTGGCCAGAAGGAAATCTTCTACTTTGAACAGGTAGAGAACACACCCACCACTGCTGCGCAAGTTAAGAAAGCAACTCGTGATGACCCAGTACTGTCCCAAGTAATGGAACTAGTGATGCATGGAACATCTCTACGGAACTCTCAGGTCTCACCTGACCGTGTCCCCTACATGTTCAGGAGAACAGAGTTATCAACCCATTTGGGGTGCTTGTTGTGGGGAATGCGTGTCATTATTCCAAAAATACTGAGACAACAGATGTTAGAGCAGCTGCATTCAGGTCACTGTGGAATGGTGCGCATGAAAGAAATCGCACTAAGCTATTTTTGGTGGCCTGGCTTGGACAGTGACATTGAAGAGAAGGCAAGAGCTTGTATTTCTTGCCAGGGTGTGAGGAATGCACCTCAATTGGCACCTCTACACCCATGGGACTGGCCTGAAAAGCCATGGCAATGTATTCATGTTGATTTTGCTGGCCCATTTGAAGGTAGCATGTTATTAGTGGTGGTAGATGCTCATTCCAAATGGCCAGAAGTCTGTATAATGCCTTCCACTACTGCTGAGAGTACTATCCAAAAACTACGGGGAATCTTTTGTTGTTTTGGTCTGCCTGAACAACTTGTGAGTGACAACGGTCCACAGTTTGTCTCTCAGGAGTTTGGAAATTTTATGAAAGCAAACGGGATCCATCACATCATTTCAGCACCGTATCACCCAGCCACAAATGGATTGGCTGAAAGGTTTGTCCAGACAATGAAACAAGCTTTGAAATCGGTTAGAGGACATTCACTCATTCAAAAGAGTCTGGACATCTTCTTACTATCCTACAGAAACACTCCTCATGCTACAACCAAAGTGTCCCCAGCTTTTCTAATGATGGGACGTCAGCTGCGCACGTGCTTTGATTTGCTGAAACCTTCAGAACCGCGACAAATTGTGCAACATCAGCAGCAAGGTCAAGTCATCAGGCGTGCATCCAGAGCAAAAGATCGAACCTTTAGTCCTGGACAGCCAGTTTTGGCTCGGAACTATGCTTCTGGAGCTAAATGGGTCCCTGCCACTATTATTGCTCAAACAGGACCTGTTTCCTATACTGTCTGGACTGCGAAGGATCTCATCTGGCAGTGGCATGTAGATCAGTTATTGACAGGTTATTCCTGCCCCCAAGGCACATCTCCAGTTGAGTTGCCCATCCTTCCTACTGCTGGTGAGCTACCGTGTCAAGAATCACCTGCTCCTGACTCTCCTCCTCTATCACCACCAGCGGCAAACAATAACCCCCACCCGGAGCAGGCTGATCCAACAGCCTCACCTGTTCACACTTCAAGTTCCCAGCCCAGTGTCAGGCCTGCACCCATAACATCTTTGGGTGCAAGAACGCCAGATGTCCGCCGTAATCCACCTAGAGAAAGAAGGCCTCCTCAATGGCTGGACCTTTAGCTGAGATTAACTCACAGATGGGGCAAAATAATCCCCAGGGTTAGCTGGGAACTTGAGGTGGTCTACCGTCATTTCATAGTTAGCTTTTGTTTTCTTAAAGGGACTTTTTTATTAAGGGGGGAGGAATATGTTGTGTATTGGGTTGGAGATATAGATCTTGTTGTTATAGTAACTGAGTTAGGTCACTGGGGTCAGCCCAGCTCGCTTGGGCTTGTTCTAGTTAGTTCTGTGTTATGCAATAAAATGGACACTTGCAACTACTCAAGCTCTCTGCATTTCCACTGATTTCTTCCTATACTGTGAAACTCCCCACGAAATAACACAGACAACTGGAGGGAGACGCAGCATGGGACCTCTGCTACCTGTAGCTCAGTTAGGCACATAGAAATAGGCCACTCTTCAGCCCTTGGTCATTCAGGGCTTTATAGACCATAATAACTAACATTTTAAATGCCACATGGAGAACAATGTACTGCTAGTGCATATCTTGGAACACAAAGGTTGTTCACTCTAAGTGAGATGTTATGGAAGAGCTTTATTCTCCAATTTTCTTTTTTTCCTTACTATTTTTGACAGTTAACTCATTCAGTGAAGCTAAACCAAACATGAATAAAGAGCAAATCCAAATCATACAATAGGAGTAAAATTTCAGAGGATCATCATAGATATTGTAATATTTTCTTAGTTGTACTATTTCTTCTATTTATATCACACATACATGCAGAAGAATTTCCTAAGGTACCTTACTTTAGTTTCCCTTGGTGTACTAAGTAGAGAAGGAGTCTATTTTCAAATTCTTGTCATATGGAAAATTGGTTTTATATCAATAATCTTTCTCTGTTTTTTAAATTATCTTCTGTATCAGATAGTATAAGACAATGGAAGAAAAAATGTCCAGAGATACATCTGTGTCCACAGGGGACAAATTGTTGTTATAAAAATATCAGAGGGATACTGGTAGATCATATCTACACAGGAAACTATTTCAAAACTAGCCAATTAGACCGTCATAAGACGGGATTTTCAGGTCTCTCCTCCACCTTGGTCTTCTCTCCTGAGCCTCCGGTCTCTCGCTCCCTCTGTCTTTCTCTCTCTCTCCTCTTACTGCCTCCCCCTCTCTCTCTCAGCTCTCCTCCACCTCCTGCCTCTCTCTCTGTCTCTTTCTTTCTCTTCTCCCCTCCTGCCTCTCACTCTCCCTTTCTCTTCTCCTCCTCCTTCTGCCTCTCTCTCCCCTCCATCTCTCCCGCCCCTTCCCCTTCCCCTCCCGCCGTGGCGCTCGGCTGAGTGCTGCCTGCTCAGCCAGGCTGCCATGAGGGAGGGGTGCAGGGCAGTGATGTACACGGCCGGAGGCGGGGCCATGTATGTCACCGCCCCGCCCCCCCCTCCCCTCCTGCCATGGCACTCAGCTGAGTGCTGCGCACTCAGCCGGGCTGCCGCGGGGGAGCCCAAATGGCCGCTTGCACCGCTGGCTCCCCCGCGGTGGCCCGGTTGAGGGGTGCAGCACTCAGCTGAGTGCCATGGCAGGAGGGGGTGGGGCGTGACATACATGGCCCTACCCCCGGCTGTGTACATCACCGCCCCGGCCTCCTTCCCCTCCCGCCGTGGCGCTCTGCTGAGCGCTGCGCCGCTCAGCTGGGCTGTGGCGGGGGAGCAAGCGGTGGCAAGCATGGGGAGCGCGGACCCCAAACGGCCGCGGCCCAGCTGAGCAGCGCAGCGCTAAGCGGAGCGCCACGGCGGAAAGAGAAGGGGGGTGGGGTGCTGATGTACACGGCCAAGGGGCGTGGCCGTGTACATCAGCGTTACAGACTCACAGACATTGGGCTACTATATATATGATTACTAAATTTGACTTAAGATCTCTCGATTTAACAAATTCAAACTAGTGAGTCCTCACTACAGGGAAGCATCGAAATAAGTCCAAGGCAGGCTCCGTTAATGTGGACATGCTGCCTCAGACTTAGCAGGAGGCCTCCCGGAGGCCTATAAGTTTGAATTAGTGGCAGCAGAGTGTCCACACTAACATTATTTTGAAATTACTATTTCAGAAAGAGCGTTACTCCTCATGAAAAGCAGGAGCAGAGTTTGAATTCTGTGGCCCATTATTTCAAAATAATGGGCTTGGCAATGTAGATGCTCTGCTTTATAAATTCGAACTTGGGGGGAGGTTATTTTGGAATATGGTCCTAGTGTAAACTTGGCCCATAACATATGTTTGTGTGTATATGTGTGTTTCTAAACTGTCACATCAATACAGGTTTTAATGCTCTAAAGGTTAAATGATGTATGTTAATTCTGTAACAGGATTGTACAAGAGTTAATTCTCAAATTAATACACTAGTATAATCAAAGTATTTCAGAAATACAGCAGATGACTCAAGCAGCCACCAAAATTTTGATCAATGTAAAACCTCTTCAACTTTAAAGGTGTCTGCCTCTATCTATGCTAAAAATGCACTCAGTATGTGCTATTCATACAACTAGAAAAACAATCTTCTAGTTCCAGAAAAGGTGATCTGGGATCTGTTCCATTTTATTTTATTGTTGTTTAAAAAAACCTTTTTTATGTGAAAATTATTATTGGATTTCACAAAATGAAATTTATAAATCATGTTTAAAGCAACAACTTTCTTGAAGTTTTGGGGACCAGGAAGGACTATTATAATTTCAGCAGATGCTTCACAGTCTAAGTAAGATGCAGTGATTTTACAAAAGAATGAGGATTGTCTGCAACCAGTGGCATATGCATCCAAATCACTGACTGAGGCAGAAAACAGATACACAAAGATTGAGAAGTAGTTTTAGGAATATTATTTGCTTGTGAGAGATTCAATCAGGATTTTTATGGCCAGACAGTGGAAGCTGAAATGGAGCATAACCCCCTGATAGTGTTATTTAGCAAACCGCTAGATGACTATACTTTGAGGATGCAAAAAATTATGGCAAAACTGCAAAAGTGTGATTGGGTTGTGATCTACACACCTGGTAAACTCGTGTTCACTGCAGATGAACTTTCCAAAGCAGTGACTCCCACTGTGAAACCAGAGAAGACTTTAGAGAAAGAGAAATGCAAGCCTATGTAGATCTGATTATAAAATCAATTCTGGTAGCTAACAGGAAACTGCAACAAATAAGAGGGAAAAGAGAGAAAGATGAATCACTGGGGATCTTTTAAGAAGTGATAATTAAAGTTTGGCCTAAAGAACAAAGCAGTTGCTGTCCAAGTATAAAAAGCTATTGGAACTGCAGACATGAATTTTACTGTGATAGATGGGATAATTTTCAGTGGCACTTAGGTTGTAATTCCCATGAGCCTCCAAAAAGGAATGCTACAGAAGATCCACGAAGGTCACTTAGGAATTGAGAAATGCAATCAATGAGCACGAGAGGAGCTGTATTGGCTGTGGATCAATCACCACACTACTAATGCAGTAGGAAACTGCTTTTCATGGTTGAAACACAAGGCAAGTCAATAGGCAGAGCCAATGGGACCTCATCCAATTCCACAAAGGTCTTATGAGAAGGTAAGCACTGACTCATTTACCTGGCAATGAAAGGATTATGTAATAGCCCTATATTATTATTCTCTGTATTCAGAATTTTGCACACTGTATTGTAATAATCATAAGTCAGTATTAAGCAGCAAGTAGGGAATCTTCTCCTGACATGGAATTCCAGATAAAAATCTTTAGCAATAATGGGTTGCAATTTTCCAGTACAAATTTTAGGCAATTTGCCTTAAATTGGGATTATCATAATAAAACATCAAATCCAAATGACTCCCAATCAAATGGACGTGTGGAAAGGTCAAAATGGATTGTAAATAGTCTTATGAAAAACTCACTTTCAACAGTGAGGCTGATCTGTGTCAAAGCTTTGTTGGTTTACTGAGGAACGCTTCTGAAGAATGGCTTTTCCCCAGCTCAGATGCTAATGGAAGAAGGTACAGATCTAATTTACCAATCACCCATAACTTGCTGAAAGCTCATGACAATGAAACTATACAGAAGCTGAAAATCTGAAGTGGAAGCAGAAATATTATTTTGACTAAAACAGCCATGAACTCCCACATCTCAATGCAAGTAACAGAATGAACCTAAGGAATCACATGTCTAATATTTGTAACCAAAGAGTCACCTTTGAAGAACAGCTACATCCAAGGTTTTTATAGTCCCGACAGACCGGGTAGGCAGGGGGTCATATTTCAGGATAATCAAAGAGAGTTAAGATTAATCCCAGAAAGTGCCAAAACATTGACAGTAGATGTGGACTCTGGCATCTCCCAACCTACTGTTTGTTTATCATCGAGAGACAAAGGACAAACTGGAAAGGAATAAGAGAACAAAACTAAAAAGGAACTAGAGAACAACTTACACCAGTGTGGGCAATTTATGGTCCCCAGGCCTCATCTGGCCCATCAGCCATTTTAATCTGGTTCTCGAACTCCCACTCCAGCATTCCAGCTGAGAAGCTGGCCTGTGCATGCTGTGGCTCTGCACAGCTCCTAGAAGCAGTAGCATGTCCCTCCTCAAGCTCCTGCACATAGGGGCATCCATAAGGTTCTGTTCATTTCCTCCCCACAAGCACAGCCCCATTGCTCCCATTGGCTGGAAACCATTGCTTCTGGGACCTGCTTGAGGTGAGCACCACACAGAGCTTGCACCCCTGACTTCCTCTTGTACCCCAACCCACTGTTTGAGCACTGATCCCCCTCCCACCCTCAGTCCCAGCCTGGAATCCCCTTCTGCACCCCAAGCCTCCATTCACAGTCCCATCCCAGCTCCTGCAATGTAAGCTGGAGCTCTCGCCCATACACAGACTCCAACTCCCTATCTCAGCCCAGAGCCCCTACTACAAACTGGTCTCATCTCAGGACCTACCTAACAGCTCACTCTTCCACTCCAAGCTCTCACCCCCTTGTGCACCTGAACCCAATATCGTGAGCATTCATGGCCCACCAGACATTTTCCATACCCAGATGTGGCCTTCCAGACAAAAAGTTTGCCCACCCCTCACTTAGACTTTAATGAAAGGCTGATTCTGAGAAACTCAGAGAGGGAGCTTAAATATTCTGAAAGGCTCAGAGACTTGCTTATCTGCACAGAGAAGGGATATTTGAGGAAAGTGAGTAGTAAAGACACACTCGAGAGTGATATGATAGTAACTCCTCCTCTCTAAGTGGGTGACATGTTGGATTTATGGAAAGGTATTAGATGAATTGAGAGTTGAAGGTATGTTTGTTTGATAGTTGTTACTTGTTTAAATATATATACAGAGAGAAGCTATTTTAGAGGTAAGACATAGAGAGAAGTTTGTGCAAGATTATAATTTTGACATACTCCCTCATAAGGGACAGTATTATGAACATTGTTATTTTAGGAAGTGTCCTGGAAGTAGGAGTAGAGAACACAGTGTAAGGGTGCATCTGCACCTGTAGCTCAAAATAAGATACACAATTTGAGCTACGCATATTGCATATCTTATTTCGATCTAATTTCGAAATAAACAACTATTCCAAAATGTCCCTGAACACTTGTGGAACGAGGGTTACAGGGATGTTGGAATAGCAAGCCCATATTTTGAAATTTCGCAGGCATGGCTTGGGGGTATAGAGATCCATGTAGAGTACATAACCTAGGATTCTGACATGTCTTTGCTTTATTTGACTGAGCATTGTTTCACCACCTACTATTTATACCCATGCTGGGGTGCAAGTATGTTCTCTCCATGCTGCAATCAGTGTAGATAGAGCCTCAGTGTCTTACCCACACAGCTACTGGCCATTCACCCTTCCTCTCCTCTCCTCTGCAAAACATCTGTGAAACTTTGCTGGCATCCGGAAGTAGCATCTTCCCCTGTAATGCCCTAGCTGTTGTTACATTAGCTCACTTGAAATTGTTTATTCCAAGTGACTTATTTCTATCATTGTTCTGCTTCCTGTTCCATATGAGCAGTCTTTTTTATTTAACTTCATTTAATCAGACAGAATAAGGAACACACCACATTCATACAAAATACTGTCAGCTCTCTTGCTCATTGGTGGGATTAGAGTGAATCCCAAATAAATATCTATATTCAACAGAAAAAAAAAATCAGTAAGTGTAAAAGGCAACAAGTTTATGGAGCACAGTAAAAATTGTGCTTGACATAAATCAGGGCAGAGTAAAAAGAAAAACTACTGCAGCCACAAACACTGAAAATATTTTACTAAAACTACAGTTGAATTAAAGATTTTCAATTCACTGAACTCACTCTTTGAAGATTCTGAAACAGTAGTGGCTTTGCTTAGAACATATGCAAGTAAAAAAGGTATAAATCAGATGATATGCTGAATTTGATTGATTAGAATCTATTTTTTCTGGGGCTTCTAAAGACATTTTACATGTTTATATGAGAAATGAGAGTTGATAATATTTTTTAGCCTGATATGTAAATCAGATTTACATAGGACATATTATTAGGACTCCAAATTTCAGTGTGAAAGGAAAGAAGGAGGATATTTGTGTGAGTTGTTGGTTCTGGGAGTCTCCTGCCCTACCAGCTCAGGACTGTGGCAAGATTAGTAGATATTTGGAGAGGCTTAGTCTCCCTTAGCCTCCATTACCTGCCATGCCACCCTTGGATAAGTAAGTCACTGTTCTCGCTGTATCTCTATGTCTGTCATCT
This sequence comes from Rafetus swinhoei, assembly GCA_019425775.1. Lineage (NCBI taxonomy): Eukaryota > Metazoa > Chordata > Testudines > Trionychidae > Rafetus > Rafetus swinhoei. The sequence continues at coordinate 36,577,497 of CM033440.1, forward strand.
GCCCTGATATTATTGTCTATGAGGCATCATTAGGGGTATGTCTACACTAGCTCGTTAGTTCGAGCTAGGTAGGCAAATGAGGGCAACCGGGGTTGCAAATGAAGCCCGGGATTTAAATATCCCGGGCTTCATTTGCATCTTCCCGAGCGCCGCCATTTTTAAATCCCCCTTAGTCCAAACTCCGTGCCTGCAGCTTCACGTGGCACGGAGTAGGTAGTTCGAATTAGGATCTCTAATTCAAACTACCGGTACACCTCGTTCCACGAGGAGTAACAGTAGTTCAAATTAGAGACCCTAATTTGAACTACCTACTCCGTGCCACGTGTAGCCGCGGGCATGGAGTTTGGACTAAGGGGGATTTAAAAATGGCGGCGCCCGGGAAGATGCAAATGAAGCCTGGGATATTTAAATCCCGGGCTTCATTTGCAACCCCGGTTGCTCTCATTTGCCTACCTAGCTCGAACTAACGAGCTAGTGTAGACATACCCTTATATATCTGCAAAACTTGGCAGGGAAAGTGAAAATCCCTTGGTGTGAGCTCTATTTATTCATGTCTGAGTTATCCCAGAGGGTAGTAGTACGCAATTGCTCTTTCTTTTCATGTGGGAGTCTACAGGATTTCTATTTGTCAAACTCCTGTTCATTGTATATGCAGGGCTGATCAGGTGGTCTCAGGATGCAGATGACACTCTGCTCTTCATCTTCAACTTATTCGACCCATAAGGTGCAGTTGCATGACTTGGATAAGGCAAGTTTGAAGGTTGGTTGGCTGAAACTCAACCCAGATAAAATGGCAATAACCGTGATAGGGTGAGAGAAGAAGCCAGAAAAGATGACAGATCATTTCCATATCCTCACTCATTGAATAATGGCTATTATTCATTGTTCACTTTGCAGTAAGTGGCCTGAATTCTGTTGTCCCATTCTGGCCATGTAATGGGAACTTAAGGTGGACATAAATGTAATGTATGAGACTATCACTGCAAAGAATGTTGTTAGTATTACCGTATATTGCATAGATTGGTACCATACAAAAATTGCTATCCACTGTTCAGCACTCTATGAAAAAAAAAAGAAGTCATGCTCTTAGTCTTGTTCAGAATATTTAGATATCCACATTTCAGAAACACTATCCCAGAGAACACATTGGTTGATAGCCTCCACAGAGAGCGATTACAAAAGTCTCAATTCAAATAATGCAACTTAAATATTATGTTTTTGTGTATTTGAGGCTTAAATGAATAGGGAAAGTTAAAGGATCTGTATCTTCATCTCTCAAAGCTGCAAATTTAGCATTGGTCAGAGTGATGGACAATCCAGTCTTGCAAGCTGCTCAAAATGTATCATCTTTGGCTATTTCCAGTTCTAATGCTATCAGTCCACTTGCCTTTGATAGACAGTAAAATATTTATTTCATTACTTAAAGTAAAAAAAAAAAAAAAAAAAGCAGAGTGAGCCACATAGTATCTGGAAGCAAAGTTACATGTAGAAATACAAGAGGGGGTATAAGCTAAGTGGCCTCTTGAGGTTCCTTCCAAACCTGTATTTATTTCTATGATTAGCTGCCATGTATTTTCCTTCAGGTTCTGGAAGTGTTAATAAAGACAGATAGCTGTTCACATACTAGGGTGATGAGAGACATATGTACCTAGCTAGATAGCTTTTTGCCTATGCTATTGTTCTGGGATCATTGTTTATCCGGGCACTGTGACTCACTCTCACCAGACTGGAATGCATTAATCCTACTCTAAAAAGATGTGTTCATCAGGCTCCTTTATATATAATGAATTTTCCCACAGTGTATCATGTAGCTCACATACAAATAAAGGATTATGATTATATGTTTAAAGCCAGAATTTTACTTTTGAGCCACAGACCTATTGTGAAAAAGCTATTACACTCTAATGTAACTCCATCGGCCTGATGTGGATCCCTACAGGTGGAAAATGTTTATCTATTAATGTGCAAATCCTTCCAATCTCTATTATCAATTTTTTTATTCTACTAAGCACTCAGCCACACTTCACAGAAAATATTGCCATTGAACATAAAGTTATAACATTGTTATATGTTTGTTATTGAAATATATTGAAGCTGTGAAGTGCCCACAGCTAGCAGTGTCAACAAAGTAGCAACTAACACCTACATAACAGGTTTATATCAGGACTAACCAGTCATGGAAAATTCACTTCCCAGTGGGCCCCTCCTGAAGACTCCTAAAACATGATATGGGTTGCCAATTGGCCCCCATAACACAACAAGTATCCTTATAGCACCTGGATGAGAGTATAAAATAAGGTATAATGACATCACCCTGTTACCTCTCTCCCCCTCCTTTACTCCAAAGGCAATGAAAACACATGGAAGAAAAAGAATTTGAACTGTGGAACTGGTCACAGGCTGAGCAGGAAAGTCAGTCTGTATAGTAAAAATTGTGAAATGCTGACAATGTACAGAAGGGAGAGAAAAGCTGCTTGATTCAACTCTTGCTTAGTCTGACAAAGTTTAGAATATGGGTTTACTTTTTAGTTCTTATGTTTCCAACTCTGACCTCTATGCTCAACACTTAAAATCTATCTTTCTGTAGTTAATAATCTTATTTTAATGTTTAAGCTTAACCAGTCTGTTTTTTCTAAGTTCTCAATGCAAATTACCAAGAGAAGTGATGGAGTCTCTTGATATCATCAAATCAAGAGGGAATGCTTTTCTGGAAGGCATTGTTTAGCTAAGGACCACACAAACACAAGTTCTGTCAATCTAATAGTCCATTTTGGATTTATATGCTCTATGCATTTATGAAACAATGACTTTAAAGGTTTCTTAATTTTATCTGATCTGTACCAAGTACATCCAGTGCATTAATTTGCAGGGAACACACATACACACCCAAAAAGTCTGTCCCAGTTGGGGTCCAACACTGTTGGATTTATCTTATCATGGCAGACAATTACTGTACTGTAGCTGGTCATATTTGTCCTTCTTTGAACTGGACTCCTTACCCCTCAGCTTCTGGAAATCTAGCACACTCTGGCATCGTTGGTAAATTGTATGTGAATGGTGAGTCTAAAGATGATAGCTACTCTTTATATTGTTATGGCCTGTCTAAAAATAGGCAGTGATGATATAGGAATATCTGCATGGACCCAAGATTCCCAGCTACTCAAAGGAGCCTCTATTTATTAGACCTAAAAGTGCTGTTGTGTTCAGTTCCCATTATTATTTATTTAAATCACTTTATGAACACTGAAGAAAGGTACTTGCTTCACAGAATTCACAGCCTAAGGGAAGGCAAACAGACAGACAGAGGAAAAGTTAGAAAAGCAAACAAATCAAGTTAATTCATTCTAAGTAGTATGGTAAAATATTTTAAGAGGGATTTTAAACATAGATGAGTTAGAGTCAGGCAGAGTTGCTCAGAAACATCATATCATGCATACAGGGCTTCATGGAAGCAGGAAAGTAGGTGATTGTGAAGGAAGCTGAAAAACAGGAGAACAAGGCTGGAACACTGGTGGAGTGGATGGGTTGGGATTGATGCAATGCTTTACAATGGACGATGATGAGTAGGTAAGGTCCGTTAGGTAGCACCTTTAAAGTTAAATTCGGCATACCAGATGATAAAGAGCTGTGGCTTGGCTTCAGAAAGGAACATGTGCAAACCAATGAGCAAGGAAGATGAGTTTAGCTGCGGGACTGTGTGTATGCATGTATGTATTTGGGTGGCCAGATACTGCATTAGTTTTGTGGTGGTCACATGGAATTTAATGAGTGTTTGAACAAGCCATATGCCATTTTTCTGAGCATCCTTGATGCCAAAACTTGAAGATGAGATGAAAGTGGCAGCAAAATTTGGGTAGAGTGTAATATGTGAAAAAAAGGAGACAGAAGTAAAAAAATGACCTTGAGTTATAGGCCTGAACACTAGGGAGGACTGTAGTGTTGTCAGTAGTGATAACAGTTGGGAGGTTCCTTAATTCCTAAATTCCCATAAATACAGATTAAGAGTACAGCTTTTCTGTGTTCTTACTGCTTTATTATTATTGTTGGACATAATGTTGCTGTCAGTTAAGAACATGAAATTCAGCCCTGTCAAATCTTCCCGAGTCTTAGCAGTTTCTTCTGATCTCTGACTCATGCATGAATACACCGAGGCTTCTTCTATGCTTCTTGCATAATTGGACCTTGTCCTGGTTGGCTGTGTGCTGAGCTTACCCCAAACCTGTAGCACAAGGGCATCCAAATGAGAGCTGCCCTGTCAGGGGAGAAGTGCATGTCAATCGCAGTGTGAAAGCTGGCAACTACAGACTGCTACTGGCCAGTCTGGCATAGACACTCTGATGCTGTTGCGGGGGAGGAGTCTCAAAGTCACATCTGGAGACACATAATTAACAATAAACAAAGGAGCTATTGGGAAGTACACACAAAGCATTGAAACACTACTGTAAAATACACAACTGGTAACATACCCATCACTTTCTTGACAAGCACTTACTAGGCAAGCACATATGCGGGAGAGCACCCCAAACATGGTGAGTGAACCCAACAGCAGGAGCATTGTTAATGGAAGAAAAGTAATGGGAAGGGATTGAAAGGCACTTACAGGAAGTAACATCTAAGCTTTTCCACTGTTTTCCACAGACGAGTGTCACACTGGAAGATCTCACTATTGAGGATAAGCAAAGAAGCAAGAGAGCAACTGCTACATGCTCACAGCTTCTGCCCTGATCTCTATGCTGCTCACCTGTGTTTAGCTTTGATCCCTGTCCAAGTAATTGCAGAGTGGCACAGGAAAGTGTATTTTAATGGGGAAAGGAATAAAACAGCTCTGCCTTCCAGCAGAAGATTGCTGAGTTCCCCCAGGAAAGTTTCCTAGAGAAGTCTCTGGAGGATTCTTGTGAAATCTCAAAATCCATCAGGTCCCTGTTCTGCTGTACTGCCTAACTGCCGGGGGAAATGCCCAGCACAGAAACACAGCCAGCCTTTTACATTTCTCTGCCCTCAATCCTCTTCAGAACTTCAAAATAAAACCACTTGCCAGATATGCCCTCACCTTCTTCTGATTTGCCAGAGAGCAACTGCTGAGACTAGCTAGACACCTCCAGAACAGAGAACAGCTTCTGACTAGATGCGCCACCGGATGCTCTACCATGGACTCCACATTTTCTTAAGTTTCCACATCTTCCTCAGTGACTAATTCTTCTGGGTTAGATACCCTTTCCTCTGGCTCCAGACCTACAAAAGTATACATGGTGCTTTTGGTAGTGGAGGTGGCATTGCCATCTAGCATAGCTTCCAACTTCTTATACAAACATCAGGTCAGGATGCAGCACTGGAACGATGGTTTGACTCCTTTGCCTTGTGGTACAGAGTCCTCAGCTCTTCCCCTTTGCATGCATTGCAGCTTGTCTTGCTCATATCCCTTTTCAAATGAATGTCAGAGTCCTACATGAAGGAAGTGGTAGAAGAAAGTACTAGTCAAAATATATGCCTGGCCATTATGAAGTTAGATAACAGGTTCTTGCTATATATGGAGATGATTCTATCCTGCTACTTTGCAAGACTTAAAGGAGTCTTTAACCCCATTTGTGCCCATACACCTTAGCTGGGCACAAATGGAGATGTGCAGAGGAATTACTTTGTTACATCTCACATGAGGCATAAAACATTCCAAACTGATGAGAAAAAAAGTAAGAAGCAGGCGAGACCATGATCTTTTTCCTCCCACACACCGTCGAGCAAATTCAGTCAACAGCAGAAAGCATATGTTACATGCTCTATATGGTTGTTGTAGCTGTGCATGCCCTTCCCTTGAACACTGAGACACTCTGGGTATGTCTAGATTACATGCCTCTGCCGACAGAGGCATGTAAAATAGGCTACCGACAGTCAATGAAGCGGGGATTTAAATATCCCCAGTTTCATTAAAATAAAAATGGCTGCCACGCTGTGCTGGCTCAGCTGATCGTCAGCACAGCACGCGAGTCAAGACGCGGATCAATCGACAAGGGAAGCCTTTGTCGACTGCTCCCCTTATCCCTCGTGAAATGAGATTTACAGGAGAGGTCGACAAAGGCTTCCCTTGTCGACCGATCCACGTCATGACTCGCGCGCTGTGCCGACGATCAGCTGAGCCAGCACAGCGTGGCGGCCATTTTTATTTTAATGAAGCCGGGGGATATTCAAATCCCCACTTCATTGACTATGTTGGGTAGCCTCTGTCGGCAGAGGCACGTAATCTAGACGTACCCTCTGGGAGCAATTTTGTTCCCTTGTGTTTGAATTCCATCTACATCTCCCCGCTGGGCAATGCAGCTCTGAAGGCTCCCAGTGGAGAACCTTACAGTTCTAACAGTACGCTAAAGTAACAGACCTAGAGACAGGAAAAACTGAACATCAGAGCAATTATCAGTCTTGCCCTTTGAGTTTATTAGGTTTAACTTATTTGATTAATCCATTTTGTCTTTGAATAACTCACATTCTCTTTGAAAATCACCACCAAAAGGAAAAGTGCCTTTTGTCGACAAAATTACACGGGTGTGCAATTTGACTTTTGCCAGGGAAAAGTAATTTTCGTTGACAAAATACTTCCTCAGTAAACAGGTCTCTTTGCCATTAGCCCTGCATGAGGTATGGACTATTGACTAAATTTATTTTAGGCATTTAACAAATATTGTTAGTGAAAAAGCAGATGCTCAAATATATATTTAGATTTTTTTCACTTTGCCAATGTCTTAACATTTTGTGCTATCACCTGATCTCTGTGCATACAGTATAGAGTGTGTGTTATCTGAGGGTGTGTCTAGACTATAGGGTTTTTTCGGAAAAAGTGGCCTTTTTTCGAAAAAAACTTCCCCTGCGTCTAGACTGCTGCTGCAGTCTTTCGAAAGTAAATCGAAAGAACGCGGTAGTTTTTTTCTACCGTGGAAAACCTTATTTTATGAGGAATAATGCCTTTTTTCGAAAGTGCTCTTTCGAAAAAAGGCGCTATGTAACGCAAACTGTGCTTTTTCGAAATAGAGCATCCAGACTGCCTGGGTGCTCTCTTTCGAAAAAAGCGGCTTGCTTTTTCGAAAGAAGTGGTTGTAGTCTAGACACTCTTTTTCAAAAGAGGCTTTTTCGAAAAGAGGCTTGTAGTCTAGACCTAGCCTGACAGTATATTCACAAAGCACTAGATGACACTTGAATTGTTTATTATGGGTAAGTTAAAACTGTTCCCATATGTTGTTCAAGAGCAGTCAAAGAAAAGTAGCTCCTTCTTCATCCTGCAACACATCTTTTCATTCTGTTATCCCTCAATTGTAATGTTTATCATATTGCATTAAAGTAGGTTACATTATATCACACTTGACTTTCATCCTGCACTTGCTAAAAAAAGTTAATGTAATTGAAGTATTGCAAAATTTACACTGTGCTACTTATTCCTGGCTTGTATATTATTATTTATATCACACTACAATGTACTAGATTTTAGAAACATTAGGGAGACAGTGCCCTTGCTCCACAGAACCTATCATCTAAAAAACAAAATGCATAAAGATAAGGAATGGGATGCTACAAAAAGTGAAGGGAGAGGACTGAAAGATTTGGAGTTTGACTTATTAGTTCCATGAATTTTAGCTGGCTTTCTTTCTTCTACTGTCAATTTAAAATTTCTTTGAGCAGGTGAATATCACAGGAATAGACAAGAGATGCCTGTTAATCTGTAAAATGGTAGTAGATAAAATGTGAGGCAGTGGCACTCAAGAATATGCATTATTGTTCCTAGGTTTATAGGACTGATAAAACATCTTGTTGCAAGTGGCTTCTAGTGTGCAGCTCTTTACATAGAGCTGTGAACAGAGAGAAGGGCTCATACCTCTCCCGGAAGAAGTGAATTTTAAACAACTACTGGAAGTCTTAAAGAATGGAGGCACAGTTGACTGGATAAGAAGGAGCATTCAAGGTGTCTGGGTGACTTCGAGAAATGACACAAAGAGGGTTGTGAATTGTGAGCCTTGATAGGATTGATGGGGTGAATGACAGAGACTCGGACAGAGAAATAGGGAGGAGCTACCTTGTGTGGCACTTTAAGGGCAAGGGCAATGAATAAGATCAATTTGGATGCAAAGGTGTAAAGATTCCAAAGAAAAGAGTTGAACAATACTCTTGTAATATGTATGGAAATAACACTGCATCACCACAGTGTAAGAGTAGTCCCATCAGAGAGGATTATGCCATTACCATTAGGCATTATAAGATACAGCCAATTATACATATTTCAAGGGATTATGACATGGTGTACTAATTGCCCTCCAAATGAGGTTTAACTACTTTAACAAGTGATCAAAGTAACTGATTTCTGAATCTATAATTTATTTCTCTCCTCCCCCTGCCCCCATTAATGTTACATTTTCTCTGAACAGTTATGGAATGAGGCATAACCAGAACTGACCCTGAATAATTAAACAAACATTTTAATTTTGGATCCCATACCAAGACTCATTCAATTCAGACTTTCAATGAGTATTTAAGCTGTACAACAGAAAAAGCATGACCCAAACTTTCCAAATAAGCCTTCAACAAAAGGAAGGTAGCAGAATACAGGAGATTTTAAAATTTACTGAGAATATGAAGGAGAAAAAAAGTCACAAGATCTTTCTTGCTTTGATTTTATGGAAGATAAGAACAAAGGAGAAACGGAGAGAGAAGAAAATCTAGACAATTTTAAAAAGGGAGATATCATGTAACACAGTAATAGGAACCACGTTTTTGCTGTGACAGGGTCAGGCCAGAGGGCAAGATTAGAAGGGGAGAGAAGCAGCTCTAGAAAATAGAACTGGCCCTGGCTAATTAGGAGACGGTTATTTCAGGGCAGCCAGGAGCAGCTGACCTGGAGTTATCACAGGCGGAGTGGGAGCAGCTGATCTCACTTCTCAGCGTTGCCTTGGAGCTGCCAGGGAGGCCCGAGCCCTTTCAACACCTTGTGCCTTCCTGGTGATTGCCAGGGAATGCATTAGCAGCCACCTGGTGAAAGCCCTTTAAATAGAAGCATTTGAAAGGGCTCAAGCCTCCCTGGCAGCTCCTGGGCAACACGTTAGCAGTGCCAGGAGCTGCGAGCCCTTTCAACTGCCTTCCCCACAGTTGCTCAGGTGTGAGCTCTTTAAATAGAAGCTGTTGAAAAGGCTCTCAGCTCCCGGCCCTGCTGCTAACATGTTGCCTGGGAGCTGCAAGCCCTTTCAAATCCTGCTATTCAAAGGTACCGCCCCTTCCACTCAAGGCCCTGCCCCTTCCGCCTAAGGCCCCGTGACCACTTCCGCAACTTATCGCCCTCCCCCGCCCTAAAGTATCTATAAAACATGGTACTTTTTTCTCCCTTTTAGTCTGCTCCTTAACATGGTGCTTTCTTCTCTATAATTTCCAATGAGATTGAGAGCTATAAGATGACAGCTGTACAGGGGGACTCCTGGCAAGGTGGGGAGTGGCTCTGCATCCCCAGAAGGGATGGCGCCTCAAGTGGAAGGGGCAGGATGGAGGCTCGTCTTCCCCAGGCAGCCTTCAGGGCTGCCGACAGTGTGTGGTGTGGGGATCTGGTGGTGATTTAAAGGGCCCAGGGTTCTGGCTGTGCCCCTGCCACTGGCAGCAGCAGCAGCTGTGAATCTAAGCCTGAAATTCATGCTGGGCGCTGGGGCAGTTCTCCCTTTTGCGCCTCCCTCCCCCTGTCAGCAGGCCGAAACCTCATTGCAGGAGGAATACCAGCTAATTCGAGTTAGGGCTTTAAATCGGAATCCCGTTTCACTGCTGCGTGTAGACGCAAGCAGTTACTTCAGGCTAGTCAATTTCTAAAATGGCGACCAGATGGGAACATGCAAATCAAGCACGGAATATTTAAATCCCGGGCTTGATTTGCAATTTTGGTCGCCCTCGTTAGCCTCCTTAGATCGATCTAGGGGGCTAGTGTAGACGTACCCTTACATACTTTTGAAAGACCCACTGACTTGGGACGTAAGTTCATAACTGACTTAGGTGCTTTCTAAAATGGGACTCAGGAACTTTTTGAAAATTTTTATTAGCAGATTTCCTTTATAAAATACACCTTTTGCACTAACACATTAAGGGGCACATATAATAGTGCCAGCTGGTTTGAACTTTGGATATAAATATTTATTATGAAGTAATCTTCTTCTCTTGGACATCACTCACGAAACCGCAGATGAATAAAAGCCAAACTGACAGGAGACAGATGAATGCTCGTGCAGCTGAAGGTTCCCTACTAGTAGTCAGCTTTGACATTAACAAAGTCCCTTCTTTTTGTCATGTTCACTGTAGTGAAAAGTTATTTTAACTGTTTGTCTCTGTTATAACATCATCAGCCATAATGTATCCCAGAACATTGGGGGAAATGTTTTTCTATCTCCCTCACCACTACCTGTCAGTTTGATTATCTGCCTGGGCTCAAGAAGAAAACAGCTTTAGTTATTGTGGATTTTATAAAATGTCAACACTATAACTCTAAGATCTAAGCCTGAAATTCATGCCACTCAAAATAATTTTTTCCATGACTGCTTTTCATGTGAGATATGATTTTCACCAGACAATTAAAAACCTCAGAAAATACTGAGTAAAAGAATATGATTTAAAATTATTTTATTACACTGAAAGAATAGCCATTAGACTGTACTCTGTATAAGTGTGAATGAGGAGAAAAGTAACACATTTGAGTGGGCTTGAGAACCAGCTGATCGTTGAAACCGTGTAGCTGGTCCTACACAGCTGTCCCAAACCTTTTCCTTCTCCACAACTGCAGAGTGTTAGTGCCCTGCAAAACTCTCTGGACACATCTATACAATGTGGAAAAATCGATGCTGCCATGGTCAATCTTCTATGTAGACCCGCTAGACCAAACTCAAAAGGCTCTCCCATTGGTGCTGGTACTCCTGCTCCTCATGAGGAGCAAGGGAAGCCAACGGGAGTGTTTGCTCCCATTGACTTCCTGTTGTGTGGGCAAAGTGAAAATATGATGTAAGATACATTTATTCCAGCTACGCTACGTAAGTTACATAACTGGAGGTGCATATCTTACTTTGACTGACTTTCCCGCTAGTGTAAAGTTTGTCACCCGGTGTTTTTATTTATCTGTCCTAACTATCACCCAATTTGCAAGTCCCGAAATTCAACCCGCGCCATGTCTGTCCAGCACTAGTCTCTCAGTCGTGATTTGGGCTAGTTCAAATCAGGATGGGACGTAGTCTAGTAGTACCGCTTTGGGCAGCAGGGAGAGGGGGGTCCGAGCCCGCCCTCACTCATGGACCCCAGCCCAGGGCCCTAAGGACTCAGACCTGATGTGGTCTGGTCCGGCTGGCAGGCTTCCCGCTGAAACACACCAGCCCGCGGGCAATATGCAAATGCCCTGCCCTGGGCTGCTTCCTCCCCCCTTACCTGCCTCTCGCTTCTTTTCTCCCGTCCCGCCTTCTCCCATCTCCCTTTTAAATTACCCGCGTTCTGGCTTGGCTTATTTCTGTCCCCGGCAGACACCGCCCTCTTCTCTCCTCCCCTGGACCCTGCCCCCTTGCGCACATCACTCTCCCGCCACCCTCTTCTGCTGTTTCCCTGGACACCTCCCCGGACAGCTGTCTGGCGGCGTGCGAGCACGCTGTGCATACGCTAACCCTGGCTCGCAGCCCCTGTGCATGGCCAGCATGGGGGGTTTTAAAGTGCGGTGCGATAGCGCCCCGGCACAACTGGTTCGCCGTGCCCTGTACATGGCTGGCACAGGAGGTTTTGAAGTGCGGGGCCGTAGCACCTCGTCACACCCATATAGTGTGGAAAAGGCCTCTGAGCTTTCAGGGTTAATTACACTCAGCCCACCTAACATCATCAGAGTCAGGAGACCTCTGCAAAATTTAACGCGCCACACTCATCTTCCATAAACTCAGTCACATTAACATGGAGAGGGAGACAATACAATCAGGCATTGTACCCTTTCCACAACCCCCCACCCCCAATTTCTGTCGGACACAAGTCCAACAAAGAACTTACAGAATAATAAAATAAATGGTCTCCTACCCCACTCCTCATTAACCAAATCTGTTATTTCACTCATTCATGGAGCACCATGCTGAATTTCTCAATGAAAGTACGACAGTTTCAGAACCTTACAGTATGGAAGCTTAGAAATCTGCTTCTTCAAGAGTTCTGGAAATATCCCCCAGCCTTCAAAAATCCTGCGGACACTGGGATGGGGAGATGCCACCCAAGAAAGCATCAGTTACCAAATACGAAGTCCGTTCAAAGTTTGGTGCTTTAAAAAGACCAAAACAGAACTACAATCTTTGTCTAAAGTACGTAATTAATGCAATTAAAATAATCCTTTAGCCAGCATCAAGATTAATCAGATAATAATTGCAGAGTGGGAATGATAAGGAATCATGATTATTGAACAAAAAAAGTAATCCAAGCGAAGAACGATGTGGGATTTCTGCAGTGCTTTTAATGTAGCATTGAGAACCATCTGACTGAGATCAGCAGATGTGTTCCCAAGACACAGAAAGACAGTCAACAATTTGGCTAAATAGACCAATAACTTAAAGAGGAGTCAAAATACCTTGGGGGAGGAGGGAGACACACATGATTTTCAACTGGTTAAATATATCCTATGCCAGACTTTTGCTATCTTGCTTATTTTATTTCAGCAAGTTTAGCAATCTTTCCCTCAGAAGAGAACTCTAACCTAAATAGAAACAGAAAAAAAATCAGCTTCCTTGTACACGAGTTATTTCTATTGCCTCTGTTTAATTTAAGTTATGTTCAATGCCCAGAAACCATAGTGTACTAATAACAATTTTATCTACAAAACATCTAGCAAATATGATATATCACTCCTGCTTATTGCAAATTTTTCATCAGTAATTTGTAATTTCACCTGCATATGGTGGTCCACAAGGACATTTGAGCATATCAGCTATATAATCAGTGTCACATGCTATGTGCATACCAAGATAAATGTTTCTATAATTTAATGGATGGTTAAGGTTGATACCTGCACTTAAATTGTTACACTTACTACTACTACTCAGGAATAATTCCAGATATCAGCTTACTTTAAAAAATGTTTTTTTTTTCTAGATAGATTCTGATTCTATCAATTATCAACAAGTTCTTATTTCTTTTAGAAGAAATCACTAACAATTGTGTATCATTTTGGGAATCTGTCTCTATTCTTTGGGAATTCTAGTCTGAGATTATGATCTCTATACATATTTAGCAAACTACAAACTCCATGTTGCTTGTGAAGCTAGTCTGCCTTGTCTACAGTCTTTTAACCTCTATTTTGGGATGAGTAGCTCTAACTGTGTAGGTTACTTAAATCTTGACGCTCCTTTATTCACATGGATGTGGCATTGGACAAAGTTGTCTAGGTTAAGTTCAAGGCATGTTACAGTATAAAAGCAGCCGCACCTCATAGACACTTGGGTCCTGGAAGTCTGCTTACAAAGCAGGGTCCAAATTCCTTTGTTCACTCTATCCCAAGAACTATTTATTATGGCCTGTGTAGTGGGGTCTACCCACCCCTTCACATGACTATGGCTAGTCCGACATGTGGTCGCTGCATCTCATTGGCCACCGGACTCCCGGCCCACTTGCTAGTCCATAACTCCCTTGTCCTGAGCAGGACTTTTCAGTCCACCACTAGTTTGCTCCACAGGGTTAACGGTCTCCTAGTCATAATCAATAGATGTCCTTGACCCCAGGATACTAGGGCCTAACGGCTAGAGTCAATAAGTGCCCCTGGTTGCAGAGCAGTAAGGCCTAATGGCCAGAGTCAGTGAGTCAGGGTTTTGCCCCTGGTAGAGGGACCCAGGCCCACCCTCCTCTACTGGGTCCAAACTCAGGGCTCTATGAGCGTAGGGATTGCCTACCGCTCCCTCTCAGTGAGGACACCTGCCGAAACGTGCCAAGAATACCTGGGTGGGGAGGGGCAGCTCCTGCACCCTCCCTGGGTCGCTTCCTACTGGTCCCGTCAGGGCATCATCCCATGTAGCCATTGAGTTTCCCTGTTCCCTGGTGGTGGTTTCTCCCTGGATCTCCGTAGAGGCTGAGCAGTCACTGCCTCTCAGCATTTCAGCTCCCTCTATCTGGACTACAGGCTGTAACAGCACTAGAGCTCCATCTAGGGAACCTTCCCCTTCACTGGCCAGCCCAGACTGAGCTGCTCTCTGGCCTTTTATACTGCCCCAGCACTTGGAGCAGGCCCAGTCTGCTTGAAGGGGTGGGACTTCCTCCACCCAGAGGGTTTTCACCCCTCCCATTCTAGTGCCCACCCCGTCACAGCCTCCAAAATGAAGAAGGCCTGAAGTGATAGAAAAAGCTTTTTGTATCATGATCAGTGACTGCCCACACCAACCCAAGTACTATAAATTTGCAGTGTGGACTTTTGGGCTCAAGCTAGAGTCCAGGCTTTGGGGACTGCAACATGAGCAAGTCAACTGATTCAGGCTCTGAGACTGCCACAGGTCATTTTTTTCTACTCTGTAGACATATCTTTTCCTCCTTATAGCTGCTTTCTTAAAGGGCTTGTTTCTGTGTGTCACAAAACAAAGGATCTTGCAGTTATGGGGTATATATTTGCTATATTGTTTTCTTCTCTTGCCCCTTTTATAACTAATTTGTACAGACTGCTGAAGGGCAAAAGATATATCCCGATAACTCAATTTTTTCTTCTTAAGAAAAATCAGTATTCTTCTTCTCTGGGCTGCTACCAGCAATGGGAGAACATTGTTTTTCTTCTTTATAAAGTGAGCCTACAAGCTACTTTTAAGAACTTTTCCTTTTCTTCAAACTTTGTCATTGTGCTTAGCTATTTATCATCAGGTAGTCCTGAGAGAGCTGTGACAAATTCTTTCCAGCTCAAAATCTGTTTCAGAGTACTAAAATATTTTTTTAACTTATGAAAGAACTCAAATCTCTTTCTTCTTTATGGAAACCTCTTGAGTTCAGTCTCCCATCCCCCCCTTGATCTCTGCAATCTCAATTTGAAATTTGATTTGAACTTTACACTGCCATTTCTCTGTGTTCAGTGCCCCCAATTTGGTACAGCAGTGCTGACATTCTTGCTTGGCAAACCTCTGTGACATCTTGCATATCATTTTCTCTTTGTATAAAGAAATATTTGCTCCATTTGGAGAATTATGCCTTTCTGCATTTTTTCCATAATGTTTATGTGGCTGATTCAGGTTTTCCCATGCTGACTTCTGCTGGGGTTAAGACAGTCTAGAAAACTAAATGAGGATCAGAATTAATGAATTTTCTATCTGGCTTTCACCATCTGCCCCCAACTATTCATGAGACAGCAGAAATGCAGGATTTCCAGTTCACAGAACATTTGGTTTTGTTCTGATACTGATCAAACCCCATTTTAAAAAGGTCCCACACACTTGAAATTCTGAAGGAATTAGGAGTGGGGGTTGGGGAAGGTGGGAGGAGAAGAACATTTCAGAAACATTGACATATGATGTTTCCAAAACAAAATATGTTCATATGAAACTGACAACAATGTCAGTTTCAGTCAGGTGTCTGGGATGGTCTCAATTACAGAGGGAGAGGAGTGCCTCTGGTAGCTCAGTTCTACCCCCTGAAGAATTTTGAAAATTAACTTCTCCTCCCCTAGCTAGCGATTGCTTAGAAACATCACACAATGAAGAGATTTTTTTAAGGAACATTCCCACTTCTACATATTTTTGTGCAGAAAAAAATTATACTATCACTTGATCTTTACTCAGATGCATGCAATGTCCTTTATTGTACTGAAATGCTGCAGTGCATTAAATATTTTGTTTTATTACACCAGTGATTTTTATATTCATGTGTGTGTGTGTATAAATGTAGAAACTGTATATACTATCTACATCTATATTGATAGATAGACCTATCATTCTATGATAGATAGATAATTATCAGAGTTTTAAAATCAATCTAAAACAGAAATTTTGCTAATTTCTTTCTGATTTTTTTCTGAGAGGTATGAGATTTGCAATAACTTAATATGTAAAGAATCTATAGATTCAGTGGTCCTAGCCCTGACCTAGCCTCCGTTATTTCAGAGTAAGCTTTCATGGCAACATGTTTGGACTTAAAAACAGAACCTTCCCTTGAGCAACAACATTTAATTAAGATTCACTCTTAAAGAGACTATATTTCACTGAAATTAAAGTTTATATGCATTTTTAGATTTTACAAACAATGTAAAATATTAAACTTCTCAGATTAGGTAGCACTGTATAAATATTCATATTGTGTACCAAAGTGAGACACTATTATTTTTAGAAATGAGACATTTTGAACTAATAGAACTTAAAGGGTCATTTTAAAAATTAAAAAAATAAAAAGAGAAAAAAACTGTACTCATTGCCAATAGCATTCAGCTGGAGTTTAGCTAGTCTTACAATATCCCGTAGATATGATTTCAAAATTAATACAAAAAAACCCAAGGTCCAATCATACTTCTGTTACAATCTGTAGGAATTTTCCCTTGTTTTGAATAGAAATAGGATCAGACTCAATCTCATCTTTTTGTGCAATTTGTTACTGAAGAGCAAGCACTGGGATAAATATTCCCATTCACTAGTTAACTCAAACAGAGGAATCTTGCAGCATCTAACCAAGTCAATGGTGAATTATGTAGAAATTAAGAACCTTGGAATCCATTTTAAAGCCCTGAAATAAAATTGGGCAGGGGAAGGATTGGTTTAAGGTAGATGTTTTGCCAAATAAAATGGTTTATTGCACCATTGGTAACACTTAACAGATCAGATTTATTGGGATGTATTCTGCCTGCTTTGGGACCATGTGATTATACAAAGTAGCTGTTAACTTCACTTGTATTGGTAAAATCTGGCTCAGCCTCACACTGATACTATCAGTTCTTTCATTAGAATCATAGAATTGTAGCGAGACCTCAGGAGGTCATCAAGTTCAGTCCACTGCCCAAAGCAGGACCAATCCCAACTAAATCAACCCAGCCAGGGCTTTGTCAAGCCAAGACTTTTCTCAAGTTTCTCACGATAAAAATAAGAAGCAAACTAAGACAACGGTAGACAAGGTAAAGAGATTTATTTTATGTTCTAAGGTTGAGGTTTATCCCATTTGTTCCAGCAGCAGAACACTAGCAATTCCACATTGAGTGTTCTAAAGCCTTCAGCAGTTAGCACTCCATTTACTGTTATGTTCTTAATTCATCCTGGTCCATAGTGCATTACAAAACAAAGAAACAAAGAGCTTTGTCCACCTGATGCAGCAACATGCACTGCAGTGGTATGATTTCTAAAGTGCCCTCATGTGTCCTGCACTTGCTGGTCCATTTAGACCCTGCTAGTGTGCACTAAATGCTTCCTAGTGTGCTGTAATACAGTGCAACATTTTATTGATTTGTTTACATATTTCTGATGAGGGAATACAAAAATCAGGAAAAGTAGGAGAAAACATGTTCTCTGTTAATTTCCCCAATACATATACTGGAAAAAGGAAGGAAAAGGTGAAAGAGTGAGAATCATTTTTTCCCAAAAAGTCATTTTAAAATTGTCAAACAATAAAAATGTTCTGAACAGAAATATGATTTTCTACATTTTTCATTCCTGACCTCTTTTCTTCCAGTTCTGCACATAACATAGCACAACAAATAGCATATTTGTTTTGTTTATTAGCTTTAACAGTCTCATAGTAAATGCTATATATTTAACAGGGTTTTACCAATTCAGGTCGATCTTGCAACAATTTACATGCAGGCATAAACAAGGAGGAGTCCCGTGGCAAATTAAATTCAATTTGGGCATAAGCTTTCGTGGGCTGGAGATGGATTGTAGATGAATTGTAGTTTCCTTGGGAAGTCAGAGGTGTCTCAAAGATAGCTGGGAATGCTTGTAGTGTAGGGCATGAGGAGAGAGTTTACATAAACAGACAATCCTGCTATAAGACTGTTGATGCCTGAGATGATGGGTCATCCAAGATTTCCAGGTTTATGGATCTTGGGTAGCAGATAGAATACCCCTGGTTGGGGCTTCAAGCATATGTTTGGGTAGATTTGTTCCTGTGCTTCTTCAGATAGTTCCTGTGTTGGATGGCTAGATTCTGTTGGTATTGCTAAGTGGGATCACTGAATAATGGCCTATAGAATGTGGTGTTGAAGAGTTGCTTAGTAGCCTCCCACTCATAATCTGACCTATTCATGAAGACTTCAGCACGTCTTTTGTTGGCCTCTTTGATTATAATGTCAGAGTTGTTTCTGAGGCTGTAGAAGGCACTGTGTTCTGCATGGCTGAGGTTGTAGGGCAAGTGATGCAGCTTGTCCACAATTTCAGCCTGTGGCATGGGCAGAAGCACTCTATGTAGAAGTCCAGTTGGTTATTTCGAACATCAGGAGGAGACTTCTTCTCGTGTTGGTAGGATGCTTTCTCTGGATTAGTGGCTGTTCAGTGGTGTGATGGAAATATTCCGAGTCAGAAATAGTTAAAGTAGGCTTCCAGGTCACAGAAAAACTCTATCATGTGTATGGGGATCGTGGGGTAGAAAAAGATTCCTCGCAATAGGACAGACTCTTCTGCCAGGTTAAGTGTGTAGTTGGATAGATTAACAATATCGTTGGGTGAGTTTAGAGTGCCACTGTTGTGGCCCTTTCTGGCATGTAGGAGTTTAGATAGTTTAGTGTCCTTTTTTTTCTATAGAGAAGCAAAGTGTTGTAAATGGCTTGACTTATTTTTGTTGTGTTACTTGTTAGCTTCTTGATTTTAACAGAATCAGGATTTCACTCTTTCTAGCTGACAGTAATTTAAAGTGTTTAAGTCAGGTTCACATTACTCTTCTCTTTTAGACCACATTTTTACCTTTGCAGAGCTGCACACAATTTCTTGAGTATCTTAAAATTCCTAGGGCTTGAATAAAAGTCCTTTGAAATCAATGGGAAAACAATCAGGGCCCTATAACTTGCTCTCCATTCCCAAAGAAAACATCTAATACTTTGCCAGTGTTTCATCTCTAGGCATGAAATTTGATTTTTCATTACTATTTTTGTTATACCTGTGTAACCTGTTGCTTATGAAAGATCCTGGAAACAATTTATTTCAACTTGCTCTGCTTTTTTGTGTAATGGATACCTGCTCTAAAGGAACACAATATACTATAGTAAAGCAATAGTTAACACTTTTGGTTATTAACAACACCAACTAAATATATTTTAAAGTCTCTTCTGATGACTGAATTCAATCAAACAACACAATGCAACATACTGCAGAGCAGTAAAATCCAGCAGTAAGATGTTGGCTATGTAAGAACAATAATTAATTAATAGCTATACATTATGGCATAATTAAGTATGCCACATAGAGCCACAAATAGCAACCACACTATCATTTACCATTCTCTTATAAATTATTTACATTGCCTGAGGATATTTTCTCATTCTGCATCACCATAGCTTTTTCAAAACATCTGTTTCCTCCATTTGCCTAGTATTCCTTCTTCATATTTCAATTCATGTACAGTAAAGTATGATTTGTTCACCTGTAAGCTTTTTATAATAAGTTGATGTTCTGTATATTTATCCCTAATGCCCTATTTCTGTTTCCCTCATGGAATAACAAGCCTTCAATGGTGGGGAAAAAAGGATTTGTATAAATGATAACATTTCCACAAAGATCATGTTTATAGTTTTTGTTTCACTTTTTTACCACTAAACACATTAAAGTGGCAAATAATTTTAGCATCTACAATACTAAGTGAAATTCTCAATTTTATCTCAGCCATTTCCAAAACCTTTGGGTCCATTAATATATTTGGTCACTTTGCTTTGAGTATTTTTCATGGACATTGAAAATGTTTGAACATCTAGAATGTTAGCTATAGTATAAATGTAACCCTTCTGCCAGGTAAAGCCAGCAGCAAACGGAGCCAGGTTCAATATCTAGGGGTTTCTTTCCAGCAATACAACACAGAACCAGATTGAGCCCCCCCAGTGTGTAATTTCCCCACCCGGGTGCTGCTGAGAGGCAATACTTCCCCACTTGCAAGCACAGAGTCTGAGTGTAAAACAGAAATTTAATGAAAGGAGAGAAGTAACCAGATATTAATTAGGGAAAATGCCACAAACAGGATTCATGGTCATAAAATTGTGAGCAGGACACACACCACAATATATGGGACAGAGCTTTCCATCTCATCTTCTTGAGTTCTACAACCAAGAGTTCCATTTCTATGCCACCCTGCTCCCTCACCATACTCTACGCACAGTGGATGTCCTTATTCAGTGAGGAACCAAGGTTCACAGGTGCATCTGTGTGACTTCAGCTCCCAAGAGAAGATGGCACCTATTTGTTTCGCCATCTGAGCATGTGCTTTGCTGGCCAACCCACCAGCCATCATTCCTCTCTGGTTGGCCAGCCCCTCATTCCACTTCACTCACTGTCCCCTCATTTTGCTTGCTGCCTATCAGCCACTGTTCGACATGCTGATCACCTTCTGACACCTGTGTCTTTGCTGTGACCTCTGCAGGCCAATCTTCTGAGATTTTACCCAGCTCTCAGTAATTTTCTGCTCAGGGTGGGCAGAGACATTCTCCAACCACAAGTGATTATCAGCTGTTTTAAGCACTTAAAATAACAAAAGGCTCCTAATGGAGCCAATTTAGCTCTATCTTTGAACTGTAGGAAGACACAGGTCTTTTCCATGTGATCTCTATGATTGGCCAAGTGGTTATTCCCTACTTGTTAGCTTCTTGATTCAGGTCAGAGATGTCAGGTCATGGATCTGCACTCACACCTCTTTTCCTTACTTTTGTGTGTTAAGCATAGTTCCTGAGAATCAGGGGTGGCTCCCTAGTATTATTAATCTTGTCAGTAGTAATCTTCCTAAATTAATGAGCTCCCAGGTTAATACATGATCTTTAGACAAAGCATTGTAGGTTCTACTTCCTTCAGTATCTGAGGCCTTGTCTACCCTACAGACTTTTGTTGAGGCTAGTATGGAAGGACTGGGATAGGACACACTGAAGTGTGAAGCAGAAATAAATGAACTGAGGCCGATGTACCATAAGGTGAGGGAGGCAAACTAGCACTCTTGTGCTGAATCTGAGACCTGCTGGTTTTATAAGGAACTAGATACTATCCTTGGTTGTGACCCCAATTCCACTGCTAAAAGCCCAATGGATACTTTGGTGGGCCTGGAGGTGGCAGAAAGCAGACCTAACCTGGAGGACCTCTAGAAAACTGTGGAAGAATTTTAGAATTTTTTCCCTTTTCGATGCACAGTATACCTTTCAGAGAAACCTTGCAGACTGTCCCTCTGATAGCCATGTTATCTGGCTACTCAGATTAAAAGCCAAGAAATCTGTCGCAAAACTCCATCCCTGAGCAAAACTTTCACTCTTTGCTTCACAAAGATTATGCAATATGCACGGTCAGCATCTCGCGCTGTTCGCACCTTTCCCTCGTCGTGCGCGGTCCGGCTCCTGCCAGTTCCTGTCAACCGTCCTCGGTTGCTGGCAGAGCTTCCCTCTTCTCCTCAGTGAGACGAAACCTCGACCTGTTCAAAGTAAAAAATTAGTTAGTTAGTTAGTAGTTAGTTTGTGTTTGTTCAATAGTTCTAGTTGTTAGTTTATAGTTAAAAAAAATTTAAATTAATATAGACACTATAGTTCTTCGTTCTTATTATTCTGGGAACCTTATCACGGACCTCACCATGACTGGTTCACCAGGCTTTAAAAAGTGTTCCCTCTGCTGCGAGGCTATGCTGGCCTCGGACGGCCATGCAGCCTGTATCCGTTGCCTGGGGGAGGAGCATATTCCCCAGAAGTGTGGCCATCGCTCCAAACTCATGGCCAAGGGACGCAGGGACAGGGAAATGTGCCTGAAGATGATCCTGTTTGACAAGGCCCTGCAACCTGCAAACAGTGCGCCGCCCTCAACCTCAGATGCGTCCTTCACACACAAATGAAGAGCCTTCCATCGCTCTCCCCATCCCTAGTCTTTTCACCGGCACTGTCCCCCTTGCCGCCAATGCACCAGTTCCCTATACAGGGAAAGCAGCAGTCTTGTGTCACCAGGACACCTTATGTGCTGCACCGCAGTCCCAGATCACCACACAAAGAGCCTCCGCGCAGTTAGAGCACGCATCCGCAAAGGCACACCTCGCAGTCACCCCCACCATCCAGTAGGGGCTCACCTCAGATGATCCGCTCTCCATCCCGTTCCCCCTGCACAAGCTATTACAGCAGACATGGCATCATGGCATCATAGAGGCGATCCTCACCAATTTACTCTGACCGGTATTATGACCGTTATCACAGATCACGTCATCATTACAGGTCTCATTCCTATGCCCAGTCATCATGCTGCTGCCACTCCCCATGCTATTGTCACTTTTTACCGGTGACACACACGCAGCAGAAGGAGCACCCTGCCATATCGCCTTCCAACATTCCTCCGACACAACCACATCAATCAGAGCCAGAGGAGGGGCAGATATCCAATGGTGAGGATCAACCTCCGGGGACCTCACCAATGGACCAGTTATCATCCTCCCTGGATGAGTCAGTCTTCCCAGGGGATATGCCCCCCCAGATGACCTGAGACAGTTTCAGGAACTTTTTAAGAGGGTTGCTGAGTCTCAGGAAGTGCAGCTGGAACAGGTGCAGACCAAACAGTATCATCTGCTGAAAAATGTACATCTACATCAACAATCCAAAATCGCGCTTCTATAGATGAGGCAATCATGGAGGCTGCAGAGGAAATTTGGCAGATGCCAGCATCAAGAACATCAATGAGCAAACGGGCGGACTGAAAATACTTTGTGCCATCAAAGGGCCTTGAGTTCCTATTCAATTACCCACAACCTAATTTGTTAATAGTGGATGCGGCCCAACAAAGAGCTAAGGCTCCGCAGTTTAAAAGCACGAGAGCGGACAAGGACGCAAAGAAGCTGGACATTTTTGGCAGGAAAGTTTACTCATCCACCACCCTGCTCCTCCGCATCATAAACTACACCGCCCTGCTCTCGCACCATAATTCTGATAATTATTCAAAGCTAACCGACCTCACTCAGTATCTCCCTGAATCCAAAAAGCCGCTATTGAAGGCAGTGGTTCAAGAAGGTTATGCTTCCTTGAGGGCAGGGCTTCAAATCGCAATGGATGTTGCGGATATAGCTGCACGATCCACGGCCACAGCGATCTCCATGAGACGAGCATCATGGCTAGACCACAGCCGGAGTTCCCAAGGGGCTACAGGGTAAAATGGAGGCCCTCCCGTTTGACAAACGCAAACTCTTTGTGGACAAAATGGATGAGGTCCTCCACTCTGGAAAAGACTCACGTACAACTTTGCGTACTCTCGGGATGTACACCCCACCCTTTAGATGCAAACGGTATTACCCATACCAGAGAAGATACGAATATCAGTATCAGAGATAACATCAACGGCCATACGAGCAAGTGCACCCGAAACAATGACCGCAGCGCAGGTGCCTTCAACCAGCATGCGCAACCAATCAGCCATCTTCAAAGCAGCAGGTTTGACTCCTCGGTTGAGGGCATGCAAACACCAAACGTTGTCACAAGCCGCATCAACACTCCCCCTGTGTGCCACCATCATCTGTGGCCCTTTTATCACCAGTGGGCCACCATAACATCTGACAGATGGGTGCTGGAACTCGTACAATCGGGGCTCACGATCCCATTCACCTCCCTCCCCCCTACCATCCCACCAACTCCGTCCCTCTTCAGGGACCCATCTCACAAGGACCTCTTACACCAAGAGGCGCACCGCCTTCTCTCCATCGGGGCAGTAGAGAGGGTCCCAGACAATTCAGAGGAAAGGGGTTTTACTCTCGTTACTTTCTAACGCAAAAGAAAACAGGGGATGGAGGCCCATCCTCGATCTGCAGGGATTGAATCGATATCTCCAGAAGCAGCAGTTCAAGATGGTGACCCTTACCACCATAATCCCATTGCGTGACAACAACGACTGGTTTGCATCCCTCGACCTGCAAG
This sequence comes from Rafetus swinhoei, assembly GCA_019425775.1. NCBI lineage: Eukaryota > Metazoa > Chordata > Testudines > Trionychidae > Rafetus > Rafetus swinhoei. The sequence continues at coordinate 36,601,504 of CM033440.1, forward strand.
GTGCGTACTTCCACATCGCCATCAACCCAGCACACTGGCAATTCCTGTGTTTTGTAATAGGAAGTGACCATTTCCAATACTGGGTACTACCATTCGGTCTACCATCCGCTCCCCGGGTCTTTTCAAAACCCCTTTCTGTTGTGGCCGCACATCTCCACCGTTTGAATGTCATAATATTCCCTTACTTGGACGATTGTCTGCTAAAAGGCAGAACACGGCAGGAGACATCGCACATGGTGATGCTGGCCAGGCAGACTCTTGACACTCTTGCGCTATGGTATTCCCACAACCACATTAACCCCGGTCTCCTCTTCACCAAATCCTCGGTTATGTACTCCATCTGCAACACTCGGGACTTTCCATCTCATCTCTGAAAGTGCGTTTGGTAGCTATGAGCGCTTTTCATCATCCCATAGAGGGACTTACGATATTTGCCCACCCGACCACCAGAAGATTCCTGAAAGGCCTGACGAACCTTCATCCCCCTCGTAGACTACCACCTCCCTCGTGGAATCTTGATTTAGTGCTTGATACCATAATGTATCCTCTGTTCGAGCTGGAGTGACTCGTAATGTGTCCATTTACATCATTTACATAATTTACTAAAGACTCAGTCACATTACATTTGCATCCGGCCTTTACTCCTAAAATCTGCTCTTCGTTTCATATCAATGAACCCATCGTATTACCATCCTTTTATCCAAAGCCTCACTTGTCGCAGTGAGAAACTTTACTACACACTCTCGACGTGCGCCAAGCACTTTCCTTTTATATTGACAGAACTCAGGAATGGCGCAAGACAGAGAGATTAATAGTGTCAATTGCAGAATGGTCCAACGGCAATGTGCCCTCCAGCCAACGTACTGTGAGACTCATAGGGACATGTATCACCTCCTGTCACACTGTTCAGAATAAGCCCCTTCTCTCGCAACTGAAGGCTCGCTCCACGAGGGCGGTAGCTACCTCCACAGCATTCGCCCATGGAGTCCCACTGACCAATATTTGCTGATCGGCCACCTGGTCCTCCAGCACTACTTTCATGCGACATTACGCAATTATGCAGCGTTTAGCCATGGACTCTATTGTTGCCTCGGCAGTACTGGCAGTCACAGACAAACATTGATTCCAGAGCACATGCTGGCTACTGCTCTACAGTCACCTAGAATGGAGCACCCACGGGGACCACTCGAAGAAGAAGAAGTTACTTACCTTCAGTAGTAACTCCACAGACAACAATGGACTCTGCCCTTTTAAGAAGAAGTTACTCACCTTCGTGCAGTAACGATGGTTCTTCGAGATGTGTCCCCGAGGGTGCTCCATGTCCCACCCTCCTCCCTGCTCTGGAGCTTGTTCATTTCTCATTGCAGATACCAAGCGGTGAGAGGAACTGGCGGGAACCGGACCGCACACAACGAGGGAAAAGCATGAATAGCGCGAGACGCTGACCACGCATGCATGGTCCGGCCAACAACGGCTATTAAAAACTTCCGACCAGCAGTGCCAGAACGAGCCCGACACCTAGAGTGGAGCACCCATGGGGACACATCTTGAAGAACCATCGTTACTGCACGAAGGTGAGTAACTTCTTCTTACAAGGGCAGATTCCCTTCTTGTCTGTGGATTCCCTCTGTTGTCCCAACTCCAAGCAAAACGGAGGTTGGGGCAGGGGGGACAGCTTTACCTTAGGGAGGGGATTTCCCAAATGATCTGTTCCCTAGAAAAAAGTTTATGTTCATATTTTCTTGGAATCATTTGGGTGGTGACAGCGAGGAACCAGTCTTGGTTTTGGGGTTTTTTGGGGAGGATCTCACGGGGACTGAGATTGATAAGTTTGTCTTTGGGAATCACAGAGACAGGTTTTGCAAAGTTTCTTCGGTTATCCAACCCCCCATCTCTGCACGCATAGTGTCAGGTTGGGGGATTGAGCCGTGACATTGGGCCACAACTTTAGTTACCAATGTTGATAAATCAGAAGTTAAGATTTAAATGAGAAGTATCATTTTCTGGCAGTGCTATTGGCTTGATATAATTGACTTAAAATCTTCTGGTAACAGTGATAGTCCCAAAGAACTCAATCTATTTAGATTAACAAAAAGAAAGGCAAGCAGTCAGTTGATTCCAGTCACTGATACTTACATAGGTAACAAATATTTAAGAATGGGTCCTCTTAGGTCCAGCAGAGACAAAAATAACAAATCAAATGGCTAGAAGTTGAAGCTACACCAATTGAGACTGAAAATAATAGATACATTTTTCAAAGGTGAGAGTAAGTAACCACTGAAACAATTTATCAACTGTTATGGTGGATTCTCAATCACTGACAATTTTTAAATCAAAAGATTGGTGTTTTTCTAAAAGACCTGCTCTAGGAATCATTTTGGGAAAGGTTTTTGGCCTTTGTTATATTAAAAAGTCAGACTAAATTATCATAGTGCTCCCTTCTGGCTTTGGAGTCTATGAATGTAGGACAGGTGCCTGTGGAAAAAGTGTCAGAAAAGTTTGGTAACTGGGAAACAATGTAGCCAGTAGATAAACTAGCTTTTTTCAAGCACTATGGGGTATTAAATATCAGCTCAAGTTCTGATGGTGAAAACACACCATCATGAGAGAGATGTATTCATTTCCCAGCTTTTCAGTATGCTTCCTATGCGATCTTGGGCCTCCAGCACATGCCTCTAGCTCCACATCTTGGAGCAGAAGCTGGTGAAAGATCGGTCCAGGCTGCCAAAAGAAACTCAAAGCAAAGTGCTGCATTCTCTCCATTGGTGAGGACCAGCGAGGTGTCCAGAGATTTTGTTTATTAGGTGAGGGATCCACATGCCTATAAGGTCACAATGTCTACATTTGCTATTGTTAAGCAGTCTGATAATCACCTTTAAATGTATGGGTCTATTTTACCATGCCTAACACCAAGAGTTGCTAAGACATAATGAAGTAAGTTGACTATCATTAAATATTACAACATCACTGTAATTTCATAAGGCATCAAGACACCTTTTAGTTAAAGCCCTGGATAGAATCTTGGGAGACCTGGGTTGCATTATTGGTTCTGCCACAGATTTTCTGAGTAACCTAGAAGCAAATCATATAATCTTTTTGTTCCTTATTTCCTTCTCAAAAATGAGGATGTAGTTCTTCCTTATCTAACACAGACATTATGAGGATAAATTAATTGTTTGTGAGGCACTCAGCTAATAAGGCTATTTGGTACAGAAGTAGATGGCACTGATGAAAACTTATAGGAAAATTTTTCCATTCCTGACACTGAGGAACTGACTTTTCTTATTGCTTAGTTGTTCCAATCAGCTCTTAGCATAGAGCCCTTCATAATGTTACCATTTTTTCAGCACGGTTCAGTGAACAAGACATTGAAGTTTGTGGGTGAGAACAAAGTCACATTGCTCTGTAACCAGGTGTGCAGTGGTGTCTTCAGCACCTAGTCACAGAGCTCTGTGACTTTGTCCTCATTCACAACTATTTCCAATTTGGAGACAATTTATATCTTCAAGTCAGCGGCACAACTATGGGCACCCATATGGCTCCACAATATGCCAACATCTTTATGGCCAACCTTGAACGTTTCCTCAGCTCTTGCCCACTAGCACCGTTACTCTACTTACATCACATTAACAACATTTTCATCACATGGACCCACGGGAAGGAGACCCTTGAAGAATTTCACAAGATTTCAACAACTTCCACTGCACCATCAACCTTAGCTTGGACCAGTCCACACAACAGATCCACTTCCTTGACACTACAGTATAATTACACAATGGACACATTTCCACCACCTTATATCGAAAACCTACCAACCATTACACTTACCTACATGCCTCTAGCTTCCATCCTAGACACATTTCCTAATCAATTGTTTATAGCCAGACCCTAAGATACAACCGGATTTGCTCCAATCCCACAGACAGACACAAACACCTACAGGATCTATATCGAGCATTCTTAAAACTGAAATACCCACCCGGAAAAGTGAAAAAACAGATTGACAGAGCCAGATGAGTACCCAGAGATCAGTTACTTTAAGATAGGCCCTACAAAGAAAATGACAGGACACCACTTGACATCACCTATAGCCCCCGACTTAAACCCCTCCAACACATTATCAACAATCTCAGTCTATCCTGGAAAATGACCCCTCACTCTCACAAGCTTTGAGGGACAGACCAATCTTCCCCTACAGACAACTCCCTAACTGCAAACAAATTATTCCCAATAACCACGTGGCACACCTCCATCATACTCATCCAGGAACCCACCCCTGCAATCATCCCTGATGCCAACTCTGTCCACACGTCTATACAGTTGAGATCATTACAGGGCCTAACCACGTAAACCACCACATCAGAGGCTCAGACAACTGCACATCTACTAATGTGATCTATGCCATCAAACGCCAGCAATGCCCCACTGCCATGTATATTGGCCAAACTGGACAGTCTCTATGAGAAAGAATCAATGGATACAAATTAGATATCTAAAAAGACACATAGAAACCTGTTGGGGAACATTTTAACTTGCCTGGGCACTCATTAATGGATCTCAAAGTCACCGTACTGTTTCAGGCCAATTTCAAAAGCCAGCTTGACAGGGAAGCTACAGAACTTAATTTGATTCCTACAACAGAAATCTGGATGGCCCTGCCATATTCCACATCCTAATGACATAAAAAAACAAACAAAGGGTACTTAAAGTGGGTACTATGTATTCTTATCAGTTCATTTAGCATGGACACTCTAATTGACAATTTCTTTCCCCTTTTTTTCTTTTTTTCCCTCCTCTCCCTACCTCCCTCCCCACCTGTGCTATTTATTTGAAAAATGGACCCCTTAAACTCCATTCATCTGAAGTGGATTGTGCCCACGAAAGCTCATGATACCATCTACATGTTTTGCTAGTCTCTAAGGTGCTGCAAGACTATTTGTGGTTTTTTAAAGTTTTTCTAGTTACAGACTAACATGGCTACCCCTCTGAAACTTTGGAGCAGAAAAGAGAGATCAGTCTAAAATGTATGCATGTGTGTGCAGAAGTTTATTTTCCTTGATCAAATAGACTGTAAAGCTTCAATTCCTTCATTTATGGGTCAATGTGTCTGCTGGTGAAAAGGGGCACCTTTGACTTCAAAAGGAGTTTTGTACATTTACTACAGCAGAGAATTTGGCCTCATATTCCTTACAGGAGAATCATGTACCAGATTCAAAGACTAATGTAGAAAAATTCTTAATACATTTAGCATTCATTTTAATACTAACAGTCACAGCCCTAAAATATTTGCATTAGACCCCACAATTTTAGTGCTTTTCTAATCAAGTCTAATTCAGGTTTAAAAGATTTATTACTTTTCGTCACTTTAGAAATCATTAAATCACATCCCTGTAGTATTACCTCTAGATTGGAAACTTTCTCTGCTGTCTCCATTAGTCCTAGACCCAACTGTTCACATTTTTTTCCTCATTGGCAGTAATTGTTTCATGCAGAGAGTCCAGCTGCTAGGCCATAATATCATTGTCCCAATCTATCATATCTGATGACTTCTGGAAAGCTAAATCACTTTCAAAACCTATAAATGAGGAGGCCTGGGAAGCTAACACTTCATCTCTAGGAGATCTTGTTTTTAATTGAAAAGGCTACTATTGCATTTTTTTTTCTGCTTGTTTCAGCACTCCCAAAGAATGGTGATTAACAGGTATAGGAATATTCTGAAGAAAAACCTAAAATTGCAGTTGTGTACAATTACCTAATTTACTTTGTGAATGAAAATAGATAGTCTTATGGCTGTGATCCATTGCAAAATGTTGCCATTTCCATCACTGAATGCAAATCTTTCCTGGTTCAGGGTGTCCTTGCCAACCTCAGCTCAAGTTTGATGAGGTTCCTGAGCCAAGTTGAAACTGCAGTAAGGAATATTTATATTTTTATTGGAAGTCCAAGAACAGCTCCTGCTTGTGTTTGTTTGTTTTTGCATGGCTGCAACCCAAACTTAGGGGTTTAGAAGAGTTATGTTAAGAACTTATTTGTGTAATTAAATTTTAAAGTCAGAGAGTGAAAACCAGTTTGAATAAAAAGAACCAATGAAAATGCTGAAAATTACTTGAAAATTCCTCATTTCTCATCTTAGAATAGTTTGCTTGTTGCTAATGATGCAATGGAATAACAGAATCACAATAGATGGCTGCATTACAAGTGTGGGTGAAGTGATCCCTAAAAATATACGCTAATAAAAGCTTTGAGACCCTTCAGGTGGAAAGGTGCCCTATACATACAAAGCATTATTACTATAAATTATTTTGTCATGTGCTCTTTTATTATGATTATATATTTATTGTGTGTATGTACATATGAAATAATATTAAAATTTACTGCACTGATAGGTGACACGATGCTCACTTCATATTCTACATTCATGCTCTCCAGACCCAAGACATCTTGTCAGGTGTTGTGTATTAACTGGTGTGACAGAATATAGGGATATTTTGACACATGTCAAATCAGGGTAATAGCTACATTTCACCAGGCAGCATAAGGAGATGTTTATAACATTCCATTATGTACAGCAAACTTGTCACCAGCTGGGATAGAATCTGAATTTATATGGCAGAAAAGATTTCATTTTTAAAATAAAGATGTGTTTCAAAAAGAACTGCTGCTTCTAACTTAGCCTAGAACTGCCAGTTTCTAAGCAGATAGCATTTTTAGATTAAAAAATTTTGACTTCCTTCAATGGTAATTCCATACTGTAGCGATAGGGAATTGCAGATGAGAGGTTTTAGCTGAATTTTTGGGCAAGGAACAAAACTGTCAGCACCAGGTTGTTAACTGTTTTGCAGTAGCTAAAAAAGTTTCAGGGTCCAAGTTTATTTTGATAGAAATATTTTTATATGCAAATTAGGGCATCTATCTTTGCAAGCACAATTAAGTAACACCAGTACATATGTAACCATACAGTTCCTGGATGTGGTATTCTGTTCCATCTAGTGGCCCCAAACCATTTACAGAGAGATTAGAGAGTCTATGCTACAGCCTTAGCTCAGAGCCCTGTGGTTTTTTGCTCACGTCATAGGGATCTGTTGGTGTTACACATGTGCAATTAGATTTTCAAATGTGTTTCCGAGCAATGGGTCAAATTGTCCCATGGAGTTCAGGGAATATTACCAGGATGCTGTTGCCTACAATGTGCATTGCAATTGAACCACTTCTTAGGCCAGTGGGGCATGATATTGAAACCTTCCTGCCCTTTTAGGAATGATTGTGCCCATAGGGACAGAGAGATAAAAAGTGATCTTTGCCCTGACAATGTGACAAACCTTTATCTGCGAGAGGCTGGCTCCTCACCTAGTCTCTTCTTTCACTCGTGCACCTGCATAAGTACCAGTCACAATATTTCCCGACAGCGTACAATAGATAACTTAAAGTCAGCACAAATAAAACACTGCAAATTAGGCAGCATCTACATGTGTACATTTCTGGGTGCTTTATCCTGGACATTGCAATTTCATTCACAAATGCTCTCTCAACTTCCCACTACCCAGTGTCAAAAAGTTATGATCATTTCCATGCACTATCTATGGAGTAGCTGTTTGGCTGAACTGTTTCTTCAAACCCCTGGAAAAAAAGTCTTATTGTCCCGCATTATCCCATTTCTATGTGACAATAATTACATAAATGATAGAATAAAGATGAATTAAAGCATGCATTTCGTGAAGAGCACACCGTGGGGGAAATATCCAATGATGGACAAATTCCCCAAATCAAAATTGTTGGGCTTCTTGTTCAAGATAATGTATTTTGAATAAAAATCTCAGTAAGTAAGCCTAAGTACCATTTTTATGTGTAATAGAAAAACTGCAGTACTGACACTTTGTTCACTTTGCTAAAATTAACATTGTATCTTTCCATGCAGGTAATTATTATGTTAGCATAATTTTAGCAAATGTAATCTTCTGCCAACCTACAGTTCCCTACAGCACTTTCTAAACCTACTTACAGAAAGAATGAGGAATAATTTGCATTTATGATTACTGCCAATAATTCCATTCTTTAGTAAAACTGTCCAAATTATTTATTTAGGGCCAGATTGTGCAGCCCTTACCTAGGCTGATTACCACTTATTTATGTGAGTCACCCCAGTAACTGCTACACAGAGTAGATGGGAATATGCCCTTAAATAAATAATTTAAGTGCTCTGCATAGATTTACTGGAGGAGATATCAAGTGCAAATTTTAGAGCTATTCACAGGAAGAATGTGGCTTGGTCTGAGTGTAATGACAAGCAGAACCCACTTTCTAAATTCAGTCCCAAAACAGACAAGTGAGACCACTTACAAGTGTCTAACAGAGGTGATTAACAGGTATAGTTCTAAATCTCAGCTCCTTAAATTGGACAAAAAAATACAAAAATGATCACGGCTTCCTTAATTAAGAGACTCCTTCCATTAAACCTCACCATTCAAGGACAATTGTTGTCTCTCTCTTTCCTTCATTCATTCTGTGTTTTGTTTAACTTTTCGCAGAGTGTGTGAATCCAGTACATAGCCCCATACAGTGGCAGTGCTTAGGCGATGAAAGGATGAAAGGAGGATGGGGTAGAAAGCTGGTGACTTGGGAAGGTTTTCCTCATATTCTCTCCTGAGCCCCTTTCCAGCCTAGTGAGCTGTGATGGGCTCTGGGATCTGAGTTTCAGCAATTTGGAATTGGTAGTTGCTCAGTGACTCTCTCGCTTTAGTCCAGTATGAGTTCAGATCAAGTACATGTTATAGAGATACTAAAGTTCAGTGAAAGAAACAGTGTAAATGATATTAGATGATACAAACTCAAATTTGACATACAGTATCTTTTAAAAAATGTTGGTGTGTTTTATAAAGCAATTACAGATTTTTTTTAAAGTAATTGTTCATGGAAATTGAGATCCCGACCCAGTGGAAGTGCAGCCCTGGCTAGAGGTTAGTGTGAGTCAAGCAGATGCCAAGCATGCTAAATGCCATGTAAAAATGATCCAGTTTCAGCAACTGTGTGGATCTACAACACAGGGCTGTGCTTTTAAAGAGGCAAGGGTTTCCTTTATTGGTGTGTTTTGTGCACCATTCACATTATTGTGAAATGTGCACATCAAGGAATGTTCATCCTTATGGCTTTACCTTCCACACAGAGATCTGTCCTGGGGCATGTTCAGCAGATTCATGCATTTCCACTATGATTAGCAAGGGCTAGAATCTGCCACCTTTAATCATGTTGAATAGTATCTTATTCTGCAGGTAGCTTGCATTATTTCAATCTTAAGTAAGATACTCCTCAACATGAATAACTAACTCTGGCTTTAAAGCAGATGTAAAGAAAAATAATCTGTACTCTGAAAGATGGTAATACATGGTCAGAATGCCAATTATGTACACATTTTGAAAGTACCTATAGGGGATTGTTCAGCACTGAGTTACTCCAGTCCTGTGTCACAGTGGAGATGCTACAGCATAAAACCAGAGGTCTGAAAATCAGATCCACAGGGTCTGCTTTACAAACACATCTCTGACGATGAGGCTATACTCTGTGCTTTTCAGACCGGTACTGCTGGGATTTGCAGTCAGATTTTGTATTTCTGTGGCTAGAGATTAATTATTTATTTTCTTAAAGCCTGGTACTTACGTGTGATCTCATGCACTAAATTAGGAGCACATATTCTATTTGAATCTATGAACATTAATACAAGTTTCATCTCTTTTTGCAGAAGTTAGAGACAAACTCTGGCTCAGTGAGGCACGACTAGAAACACCCTGCTGAGCATACTCTAGGCAGCTGCTGAATCTCCAGGGAGGACCTGATCAACAACCTTCACATTTCTGATTCCACTGTTCAACCTCCCGCAGGCTCCTGCCTTAACGCAGTGTGAAATAAAAGCAAGCTTCTCTGGTTTTGTCTCTTCAGATTTAAATTTACAAAGACCCCAGTGTGGGAAATAATTTGAAATGTTGTTCACTTTGACATCCAGGCCAGATCCTGCTGCTGGTAAAATCAGTGGGAGGTTTGCCATCAACTCTAGTGACAGCAGGCTCATGGACCCTAAATCTGGTTACTAGGATGAATGAAACATGACCTCGTCATTTCTTCAGCAGCTGGTGTGCTGATCTTACTGGAATGAAAGGAAAAGCAAACTTACTTCCAAAGATCAGTGCATTCTGACCCAGTAACTTTCATGTGTTTTCTAAGGAAAACTGAAGGACTTTTTTTGGTACCTTCCTCATAAAGATACCTTTCCAACAAATGTAAAGTTCTTGTGATAGTCTTCAATCTATCTAAATTGCTTATATGACCTCCATTACCATGGACTCTTGAGTGTCTCATAATATTTTAATGTATTTAATTACAGAATATATTTAATCTTCAAAGTTCTATTTAACTCTACCCTTCCCTCCTTATCTTCCCTCTGGAGAGCTACATTCCTCCCCAAACACACACTCACACACACTGTTCTACCCATTGGCTATGTCTACAATGCACAGTTATTTCGGAATAAGCTATTCCAGAATAGTTATTCCAAAAGAGCTTATTTTGAAATAGCACATCTACACTGCAGGGAAGCCCCAAAATTAGTCCAAGGCAGGCTTCCCTAATGTAGACGTGCTATCTTGATTTAGAGCCCCAGGAGGAATAACTTAGAATGGCCCTGGTTAGGAGCTATTTTGAAATAGCAGAAGTGGATTCTCTACACACACCTTATTTCAAAATAGGTATTTCAGAATAGACGTTATTCTTTGTAGAATGAGGTTTACAGAAGTTGGAATAAACTGTCCGTTATTTCAAATGTATTTCAAAATAATGGAACTGCTGTGTAGATGCTTGCATAGTTATTTTGGAATAACAGCTGTTATTTCAAAATAACTTTGCTATGTAGACACACCCATTCTGTAATAGTTGGAAAGCAACCAGCACATTGGAGATATTACTATAAATGTATAGTAAGCAATAATGATAGTTGGAACCTATGGATGGTGGGGAAATTTAACCTGTATTCCATGTATGTCTAATTCTTCAAGAAGGGTGTGATTCTCAGCTCAAGCAAATATACCTGTGCCAACTCTGACTGAGTTAGCATGCTAAATATAGAGTGTAGTCATAGCAATGGAAGGGACTAGTTGCCCAAGTACCTTCCTGTTTTGAATGTAATGTGCCTCACTTGGACAGGTGTGTACTTGGATCAGCTAACCTCTTCTGCCACTGTGACCACACTCCATTTTTCAACACACTATCTCAAATTAGAATCAGCACACTCAAGTCTCTGTGCTGCTTCCTATGATGCCCAGGGTTGTGAGGCCCCTTGTGCTCACCTGCCTTTAGTGTGAGGAACCATTGTCTATGCCTACTAGGCCTCAGCTCCCTTACTCCATCAGCCACAGGCAACACAAACACTCTTGTCAGTCCACGTGAGTTCCACTATCCCTCTGCAGGTAAGCACTAGGGTCACTCTAATCCCTGAGTTATGCAAGTTCCCCCTGGACTCCTCAATCCCTAGTCTACTGGGTACACACTGATTTCCCAAATCCTTTGTTCCCAAAGCAACAATTCATCCCAATTTACTAGGTATGCCTTATATCACAGCTCCACTTAACACACAGCACTTAGATATGATTGTCAGATAATCTTCTTGTTTTCATTAAAAACAGAGATTTAAGTAGAAGCAGGTAGAGCTAACGGAAACAGATGTTTACATATAAAACAGGGTCATAACACATTTTCTAGAACTTAAATTTCTCCAACAAGATATTCATTCCCTATCTCACAAATGTCAGTTCACCCAGAGTACCTCTCTCAGTGTCAAAGAGCCAGACTGGCTATGATCCTCCATTTATAAGGCAAGTCAACCGACAACTTCTCCCCTCGCTGAAGGGTGTACCTTTGCATCCTCAGTTTTAGTTCCAGTAGTCTATTTTCTTCTCTTTGTAAACAGTGGTATCTTCTGCTGGTTTACTTCTTCCTGTAAGTTACAAAGATTTATTAGCATTTGGCTCAGACTGTAAATGGGTGTCCTTTGTGAATTACATAATACTAAGGTTATGTTTAGCCAGACCAACAGATCTTCTGTGTGAAAGAAACTTGTTTATCAATTTCTGGCAACTAATCCCAACTCACAGACTTCAAAGTGTATGTATGTGTGCATGTGTGTGCAAAACTCCTCACATATTATCTGCACACACATCGCACAATGATGAAAAGTGTGACACGGACTTTCATATAGACCTTATTTGGCACACTTACTATTTAGATACTAGACCCAGGGGATCCCATTAACCTTTATGCATCCCTGTATCCTCTGTCAGTTTGCACCAAGTGGTCCCTGGGTCATAGTTTTTCAAGCTGAGAATTACACCTTCAACTCAAATGTACACATACTTTCAGAGCTGTGGTTGTGGTGGTTTATGGTTGAGGTTGAGTCTACCTCACCTACCACAAAAAGTTTCATTTCTAGACACAAAAGGGAGGGACGATTATAGGAAAAGTTTTGGCACCACTGTAAGGGTTAGAAACTCATGTCCTTTGTCTTCAGCTCTGGTTTCTGGGCTCTAATTTCCTCCTTTCTCAGAAAATTCAGTAATGTCTTCATAGAAAGCAACTAAATCAATTAATGCTAAGGTCAAAGTAGTGTTACCCATACTGCAATGTCTCTGGGGAGCAAAATGAAGGCAGCTGTGCCTAGTTTTATCAATCCATCCTTGTCAACCATTGATAAAATTAATATAATTCAGCCATGACCAGAATTAACCTGCAGCCTTTAATATCTTGTCTTGTAATTAGAACGGATGAATGACAAAGTGGGTTAATTGATCAAAATGACACACAAAAAATAAGGCATATGACCCCCTTTTGATTTTGCCTCTCTGGTCTCTCCCTAACACCAACATACATTTTGGAGTCTATTATTCAATACTAGCCAATTAGCCCATCATAAGACGGGATTTTCAGGTCTCTCCTCCACGTCGGTCGTCTCTCCTGAGCCTCCGGTCTCTCACTGCTCTCTCTCTCTTCTCCTCCTACTGCCTCCCTCTCTCTCTCTTTCTTTCTCTTCTCCTCCCCCTCCTGCCTCTCACTCGGGGGACCGTGGAGCCCAAATGGCCTTTTGGGCTCCGCACTCCCCTTGCTGCATGGGGAGCGTGGAGCCCAAACGGCCGCTTGTCCCACTTGCTCCCCCGCGGCAGCCCGGCTGAGCGGCGCAGAAGTCAGCCGAGCGCCACGGCGGGAGGCGAAGGGGGGCAAGGCGGTGACATTCACAGCCGGGGGCAGGGCCTGGAACCGCTGTCATGCCGCACGTCACCGCCCCGGCCCCCTTCCCCTCCCGCCGTGGCGCTCGGCTGACTTCTGCGCCACTCAGCCGGGCCGCCACAGGGGAGCAAGCGGAGCAAGCGGCCGTTTGGGCCCCGCACTCCACATGCAGCATGGGCAGCCCAGAGGGAACAGCCAGCATTTCAGCATTACAGACTCACAGACACTGGGCTACTATATATATGATTAGAATTGGCACAAAACAATTTGGAAATGAATTGCTTGTATTATTTGGAATAATTCCTTCACAATACATATACACCAAGGACCACAGATGAAACTGAGCTTGTGTTCATGGTTCCTAATGACTTCAAGTTCTACTTTTCTCCTGTAAATGCCTTCTTCCTTCCATCATGATTATATCTCCTCCCCTCACCCAGATGTCAGCACACAGTATAGAGGAAAAATGTATAGAAAATAGTTTAATTACTATTACGAAGTGTGCTGAGGAATTGATGAACCTGACAACTCAGAAGAAAAATGTCACTGAAATGAGCATTACCTCTAATAACTGATATTAAAACATGTATCCCCATCTCACCTAAAAAGGCACCTGTAGAGACATACAAGTATAGGAATGGAAGGCTGCCTCCAGACAGCACCCTTCTTTCTGAATAAGCTATGCAATTTGCATTATGATTGTGTAGTTTATTCTTAGTCTAAGTCAAAACAGCTTATTTTGAAATTTGGCACTGTCTACGCAGAACCAAATTTCAAAATAAGGCACTATTCTGACAAATCCCTTAACCCTCGTGGAATGAGGATTACAGAAACACCACAATAGCGCACCCACTTTTAAAGATGTGGCATTGCTATTTTGGGATACTTCTGGTATCCTGAAAGAGAATCTAGATATCCCTGAAGGGCATGTCTACACTAGGAAATTATTTTGAAATAATTTATTTCACAGTAATAACTCCCAAAATAACTATTTCAAATTAGCATGTCCACACCACAGGGAAGCCTCAAAATTAATCCATAGCAGCCTCCCTTAATGTAGATGCACTAGCTCGACTTAGAGCCCCAGAAAGCATTGGGAAGTAATTACTTTGAATGACTCTGGGGAGTAGTTATTTCAAAATAGCAGCAGTGGAGCTATTTTGAAATAAGTATTATTCCGCGTAGAAAGCAGGACTTATTATTTTGAAATAACCAGCCCCTTATTTCAAATGAACAGGCTTGGTAGTATGGATGCTCTGCTTGTTATTTCAAAATAAAGGGAGTTATTTCAAAATAATTTCCTGGTGTAGACCAGGGCGAAGGGACCTCAAGAGGTCATCTAGTCCAGTCTCCTGCACTCAATGCAGGACTAAGTAATAACTGACCATTCCTGACAGGTGTAATTTGCTCATAAAACCCTCCAGTGACAGAGATCCACATGCTCCCTAGGCAATTTATTCCAGTGGTCATCTACCCTGACTGTTAGGAATTTTTTCCCAGTATCCAACCTAAACTACCCGTGCTTCAATTTAAGTCCATTGCTTCTTGTCCTATCGTTAGAGATGAAAGAGAAATTTTTTTTTCCCTCTTCCTTGTAATAGCCTTTTAAATACTTGAAAACTATTATCATGTCCCCTTTCAGTGTTTTCTTCTCTAGACTAAACAAAACCAGTTTTCAATTTTTCTTCCTAGATCGTATTTTCTAACACCTTTATCATTTTTGGCACTCTCTTGTGGATTTTCTCCAGTTTGTCCACACCTTTCCTAAAATGTGGTGGCCAGAACTGAACACAATACTCCAGTGGAGGCCTAATCAATGCAGACTAGAGCAAGAATTACTTTTTGTGTCTTGTTTACAACACTCCTACTAGTACATCACAGAATGATAGTCACTTTTTTGCAACAGTGTTCCCCTGTTGACTTATATTGAGTTTGTGGTCTATTATGAGCATCAGGTCCCTTTCCACAGTACTCCTTCCTAGGCAGTCATTTGCTTGTTTGAATGTAGGCAACTGATTGCTCCTTCCTAAATAAAGCACTCTACATTTGTCCTTATTGAATGTCATCCTGTTTATTTCTCCACTTTGTCCATATAATTTTGAATGTTAATCCCATATTCCAAAGCACTTGCAATGCCTCTGAGCTTGGTATCATCCACACACTTTATAAGTGTACTCTCTATGTCATTATCTAAATCATTCATGAAGATATTGAAGAGAACAAGAACCCAGGACAAGTCCCTCTGGAATCCCACTTGATAAGTCCTTCTAGCTTGACTGAATCACTGAGAACTACTCTCTGGGAATGGTTTTCCAACCAGGTATACACCCACCTTATAGGAGCTCAATTTAGGCTATGTTTCCTTATGTATGAGGGGGTCATATCCCCACAGCCTCACAGTGCTAAAATAAAAGGACCAATGAAATGATGCACATGCAAAGTATCATTCTGCATAGAACTCAGTCAACTTTAAAACAGATTTCAACTCAACATTCACAGGTATTTCTCAAAGAAGACTGTTACCTGTCAAATTTCAATGTTCTTCGTGTTTGGTTCTAGGGCTGTACAGGAAGTAAAAAAATCACAATTATATACATGATGACTATTTTTAGCTATTCTCCTATGATTCAAAAATGGTTTAGCTCACTGTAGCTCATTTTGACTCAGGAACTGCCTGGTGCCAATTGGCAGAGGACTGGTTGGGATCATAGAATTGTACAAAGTGAATCTCCATAATCCAGATTTCCCTCATCCAGCAACACCCCAGTCCAACATCATTGGCAACCCCATGGGAGCATTCGCAGGGCCAAACTGGCATGTTGGGGCCAGGAACATTGCTGGATTAGTTGCTTGACAACATAAATCAGATACGTGGAGACAGATGCTGATTAAAAGACTGCAAGGCTGATAAGAGAAGAAGACCAGACTGAAAACCATCAGTAGTGGTTGTCCCAATTATGAAAAAGAGCAAAGGATTGTTTGGATATATCTAGCCATACCCATCATTTTTCCCCAAGTTGATAAAACTGTGAAGCATATTCTGTCTGATGAAAAGAGAATCATAGTCAACCTCGCTAGATAGCCACACACAAGTAAAGAGTAAAAATGAGATATGAACACAACATGAAGTTACTGGTAATGGTCTGCAGAGCTTGTTTCAGTTGACCCTTATCAGCAAGGAAGCAATTGAAATATATAACAACAAGTCATGATTTCATTATATTACTGTATAGTCTTCTTTTAGGTCTACTGGAATTAATTTTAACAATTAACTTTTAAATTAAATCAAAGTTATCTTCCCCAGATCCCCCCCCCCCCCCCCCCCCCCACATACACACACACACGCACACCATCAAATCATAGCTGGAATGACGCTGAAAAATCTTCAGGGGGTAGCCGAGTTAGTCCGTACAGAATAAACTTTAAAAACAACAAATGGTCTGATAGCACGTTATAGATTAACAAATGGTATCATGAGCTTCTAGGTGGTGATCTTTTTTCCAAAAGTTTCTGTCAGATTGAATGCTAACTGTGTTAAATTATGATCTGACTGATATGTCATGAAAATGTCACTGTATTTACTTTAATCATAGGCTATTTGGTTCAAAGTCATTGCTCTGTAAGTCTTCCATACAGTTTTGCTGGAGTGGGTATACAGAATAAATGATGGCCTTGAAGTGATAATATTGAAATCCTTTCATGTGATCCTTCTCCCACACTCATATCTGAAATAATTAATTGTCAGAGTCATGAAAGTTGTTCTTGGTGCTTTTATCAACTTTTTTATGTGTATGGTGACTCTAACAATTTCTTGCCTGAGCACAGTATGCTTCTTTATGGTCAATGGAGCCACCTTTGAGGAATTAATCTTTCTCATCTTTGTTTTTTAGGGACATGAAGAGATTCTTTCTTTTCCTTGAATATACAACATTTAGGGTATGTCTACATTACAGAGTTTTGTCAGAAAAATGGCCATTTTTCTGACAAAACCTGAGTTATGTCCACACTGTAATCGCACTCTTCTGAAGGTAAATTGAAAGAACAGAGGGGTTTTTCTGGCATTGGTAATCCTCTTTCTACGAGGAAGAAGCCTTTTTCCGAAAGTGGAAAAAGGCATGTGTGGACGGGGAAGAGGGAGTTCTTTCACAAGAAGAGGAAAGAGGAAAAAGCACAGGTGCCCTGGTGGCCACTCGCTCCATAGTAATCATAGCTTAAATGCGAGATAGTGTTCATTCAGTGTGGATGCTATCTTTTGAAAAGGCAGATCACTTTTTTTGATGCGCTTTTCTGTGTGGACGCTCACTTTGGGAAGAATTTTTTTGGAAGATCTTGTCCGAAAAAAGGTTCTTCTGAAAGAAGACTGCAGTCTAGACAGACTGTAATCTGTTTCACAGAGTAATATTGACTGATATGTTGCAAGAAAAAGAATTATGTACTAATTGTTAAGCACATTTGGACTGGGGCCAGTTCTATACTCTGAGGCTATGTCTAGACTGCAAGCTTCTTTCAGAAGAAGCTTTTCCGGAAGAGATCTTCTGGAAAAATTTATTTTGAAAGAAAGTGTCTACATAGCAAAAGCGCAATGAAAAAGTGATATGCTTTTTCGAAAGGTAGTGTCCACATTGATTGGACACTATCTCAGATTTAAGTTGTGATTATTATGGATGGACTGGCCACCAGGGCACCTGTGTTATTTCCTGGAGGCTTCTTCTTTCGAAAGAACTCCCTGTTCTGCATCCATACACGCCTTTTTCTGAAAAAGCCTTTTTGGAAAAAGTCTTCCTTGTAGAAAGAGGTTTACCACTGTCGGAAAAACCCCTCCTTTCTTTCAACTTTCTGTTGAAAGAATGCAGTAGCAGTGTGGACGTAAGTATAGTTTTTCCAGAAAAAAGCCATTTTTCTGGAAAAATGCTGCAGTGTAGATATACCCTGGGCCAAGGGGAGTTTTGAATGAGTAAAGATTATATTCTAAAGTTCCAGAAGAGCTAATGGTTTGCTTTGATTTACAGAGTTATTTCACTGCATAAATATAAAAGAGGTGTGTGTCAAATTTAGCATCAAAGAAAATTTCTAAAAATTATTGGATTCAGCTAAACTATCAGTATATGGCAACCCTGTTGTTACCTTGAATAATCACAGTTTTTACTTAATTGATTTTCCATAAATTAAATTTTACAATTAAGAACAATATCTCTAATTAAAATAGATTAAAGCTATTTTCCAATTATTGATTCAAATCTGTATGTTTGCCACTGTTTGAAGAGTCTCTTGAAAGTGTTGACTTTTTCTTCTAATTTGATTTATTTGTTTAAACTGGAATGAGCATTATACCATAATGTCCTAATTGCATGCAAATTTGTTGATATGAATGACACATCTAAATGTTAGCTGGAGTGTAATGTTTCTTCAGCTAGCTAGTTTTTACAAAAAAAACCCCAACACAATACACTTTCAGGATTAAAAATTTCTAATGGAAAAAATATCTAGATCACTTACAGTGCTATTAGCAGACTACAGTACATAGTGGGGTTTGTAGAGGTTATTTAATCTATTTAGACATTTCCAATTCTTTCATGCATGGAAAACAAAAAGTCCATATAATGGGAGGAGAAAAAAAATGTTAGATAAATAAAGCAATCATGCATTTTCAATTAGTAATTTTAATTGGGTAAGAACAGCAGAACCAGGAAAACACACAACAAACATGAACTAAGGGCTCGGTAATTAATCAGCTCACTTCATTCTTGGGGTCAGTCTCTAATGGTATTTCTTCACTGCAGAGTTAGCCCAGGTTTTTCTGGAAAAACTATACTTAGCCCAACTCTGGAATCCAGGTTAGCCTAGCCAGGCATCAGCAGCCACACTGCAAAGCCCTGCCTAAGTTACTGAGTCCTCACTGGCGTTGCAATCACCTTTGTTTCACTAGGACTTCTGGGAGCATCTCCCATGGATCTTTGTGCTGTATGCTGAGCTGTGCCACTTGTCTTCTTTCCTGTGAAATGTGGGAAAACTCATCTGTCCTTCTGGCCACATGGGGGAAATTGTGGGAAACTGAAGGACTATCAACACACAAGTGATCTAGCAATGCAAAGTAAGTTGGAATGGAAGCTCACACTCTCATGAAGATCTCTGCCAACTAATCTGTTTTAACTCCATCACTTAATTTGGGTGAGAGGGTTTAGTGTGTGGATAGGAGGAAATTAGAAGCAACAGCAAAGTAACAGTCTGATCCTTGCAGAAACTACCAGAATCTCACTTCTCTGATGGTTAGAAACCTTCTTATGCTTAACCTGAATTTGTTCATGACCACTTTAGACCCATTCTTCTTCCACCAACATTGTCCTACAGCCTAACCAGCCTTTTCCCTTCTGTGGCCATGAACAAATTCAGACTGGGCATTAGAAGGTTTCTAACTATCAGAGAAGTGAGATTCTGGAACAGCCTTCAGTGCTAGCTGGAGCTGGTCTGTAGAATCCCATCAAGGCCATGCACAGCATTGCAGCCTCTCCCCACCTTAGTCGGCTAGGTTTGGCCATCTGCTTGAGGAAGGGTAGCCTGTGCCATAAGCTTAACATTCATTTTCAACCAATCAAGTAACAAAATAACTTGTGATTAGGCTGTGTACACATTTAAACAAGGGGAAAAGCAGCCCTTCACAATGCAAATGCTTAGTTGTGGAACTTGACCCCAGGCTATGTCTTGGCTTAGGAGCTCCCCCTCAGACTCACCCTGCTCTGCCCCTAAGCAAAACCTTCCTAATTGCCTTGCTGATTCTTGACAGGTCAGCATTTCCTCCTGGAGAACTGTCTTCTCGTCACTGAATGTGAGTGGATTTTTCTTGGGTGATGAGTCTTGGGGGACTGATGCCTCCAGTCAGGGGGCAGAGAAAGCCTGGCAGACCCTGTCACACCTTCCAAGCTGGAGCAGCAGGGGCAAACTCTCCAACCAGTTTCAAGATGGCACTTGATATATACATTAAATTACACTTCTGTCTCTCTGTGTCTCTTTTCAAACAATGCCCTTTGGCCTAAGAACAAAAATCTGGCAGGTTTGTAATTTGGTTTGCCCATTCATTGTTGTTTATCACCTAGTTCTTTAGCTAAGTCTGATCACATTTAGCTTTTCCCTGACATTTTAGATGGGGACCCTAGTAGAGTTCACTGGGTTGTATTAGCTCCATCAGAAGGGTGGTGATTGTGGATTAACAGGAGAAGAATTCACCCATTTCAACAGCAAGGGGCCCGACCAGAGAAATCTATAAATTAAGAGGTTAGCTGTTTAATGCAGTATATCCAGTGTTCATACATCAGCAATCACTGTCAGTGACTCTGAACTAATTTCAAAAGCAGACTCTAAAAAGCAAAAGTTACTTTGAAGATAAAAAGTATTGTATCTATCATATACAATCTACTTTGTGAATATACTTATTCCAACTAATATTTTTAGATAATGGCATACATAACACTATCATTTGCTGCATACAGAACACTAAAGGAAACACTGCTGCAGTATACAATAGGCACATACAGAGTGACCGACAGACTTTGCCATAATCTGGGTAAGATGTGAGGGGGCCAGCTACAGGCCCCTGGAAAATAGGGACCTCAAGCATAAGGGGCGGAGTTAGGGGCTAGTCTATCCCAAGCAGCCCTTCAGCACAGCTCACTGTGCACCATCCAAAACTTCAGCAGTGATTTAAGGAGCTGCTGCTGCTGCTGTTTCCATGGTGGCAACAGCTGGGATCCCCAGGCCCTTTCAAATCATTGGACCCCAGGGCAGCTACCTCCTTTGCCCCTCCACATCAGCAAGCCTGGTCACATGTGACCTGCTTCTCCACTCCCAAAAATGTAAAACTGAGCAGAAGTCCACTGAAGTCAATGGAGTTATAGCAAAAGAAAATTAAGATAAATTATATCACAATCTACCCTGACTGAATAATAAAAAAACACATGAAATCTATTTTAAGTTGAAGGAGCTTTTAATCTCAAGGAAACTGTACATATTAAAAAAAATCAATATATTAATTCTGTTTTATTGTTGAAGATTGATTTGTTAGTCTGTCCTTTGAATATCTGAAAAGAAACAAATAATAAAAGCCTATTTTAGTTTTTAGTCATGAAGAGACAGAATAATAGAGTGCAATTCATTTTTTGTACAGTCCCAATCTAAAAACTTGCAAAATTCAGGCACATGTACTGGATGATTTTACCCCCTAGGAGTTTGTAAAAATATGTGTGTATGTATCTAGATATAAATAACGTTAACATTTTCAATATAGGAATGAAGATTCAGATGAGACTATTATCATTTTCAGGTATGAGGAATATGAAATTAGAAGTAATTGTCTTTTTGTCAGTGGTTATAAAACTTACACTTCTATGTTTTCTGTAAGCTATAATTTTTTATATAGAGAAATAAATTTTGAAAAGTTTGCCTTAATAAGGAGATTGAAGCAGACAGAGACTAATGTAGTATATTCTATGCGGTCCAACATCTGTTATTGCATCAGGGTTTTCAATCCTAAACACTGAACTGTTATTGTTACAAAATTGGAGAGGCTATGAACTCTTTCAAATCTGAATGTGTATGTAGATGAAGAATTTGTTATTGGAAAATTAATAAATGTTCTTTTGCAGATTTATAATTAATAATGTGGGGATTACGTAAACTGAAATTGTCAAACTAAATAAAGGGTTTGGACACAAAGATGCACATTAATATAATGGTTAAATCCCCTGCACTACTTTGGAAAATCTCAACTCTAGGAGGTCACTGACCCAAGAAGCTGTTTACAATTTAAATATATACAGACAACAAAACAGGAAAAAAACAACATCAGCATGTTGATGGAAGGAATGTGAGCAGGATGTCAAAACAAGGGGGAAAGCGAACAATTAAAGTATGTATATTTATGTTTTGTGAACATGCTTTTTCCATGTTATTTTTCTTTTTTTTGGTGGGGGGGGATGATTTGAGATGTGGGTTTTATTGTTTAAAACATTATTCTTGGGTGGAGTCCTGACTTTAGATGATCAGTGGAAAGCTAGCCAACAGAAATGAGTACCCTACAGCCATGTTTTGGATTAAAGTTTTCATCAAATAAAAGATTATAGTGTAATATTCATGGCCATAGTACTCAGAAATGGCACTATTTTTCTTGGGGAAAGGGGGGAACCTGTTAAAAGTAAAAGATAAATTGGCTTGAAGGAAACTCCTGTGATTTGCATAGTATATTTTTATGACATTATCCAGAGTACAATCTGACTGCTCATCAGCTGTGTCCTCTCAATTCTCCAACCTGGGGGTGCCAATCATATTGCTTTGCTCTGAAAGCAACCACTCTCATTCAACACATACAACCTCCAGCATGCAAATTGTTCCAGTCTAGACTATGGTCAGCCACTCCTGAATTACACCTTAGAGCAGGCCTGGGCAAAATACGGCCCATGGGCCGGATCCGGCCTGCCAAGCCACCAGATCCAGCCCACAGAGGCAGCGGGGAGCCCCAGGCAGACTCCCCAGCTTGCCCCGCAGCCTCATGCACTGGGCATCCACCTCCTGCTTCTTCGCCTGTCAGTCCAAAACTGAGGAAGAGTCTCACGATTTCTTCCCCCTCCAAGCCTGCCATTGGCTTCAGATATAACAGGCCGGAGCTATCTGGGCCAGGCTTCCCTTCTGTTTTCTCTGATTCATCACAATACATATTAAGTTGTCAATTTATTAACCTTTAAGCATGAAACAGTTCAAAAAGGCCTCAGCAGTCCATATTTGTACTAGATAATTTACATGTGTCATCTATGTGTATTTCATTCAATGTCTTATTTTCAGTCTCACCTCAGGGTAACTGGAACAGTATTTCCTAAATTAAAAACATTTCTGTAAATATTTACCAATGGGTAACAGGCATAAATAAAATTCTAAGAATATCTACTAAATTGTTCCGAACAGATGTTCTTAAAATTTGGTGAGAGCTCTGCACTCACTTATATGAGATAGCAAGTTATAATTTCTATACTTTGGATAGACATCTATCAGGGATGATCTATTCTAGACAGTGCTTGGTCCTGACATGAGGGCAGGGGACTGGACTCAATGGACCTTTCCTGTTTTTAGTATTCTATGATTCTATCCTTAATTTTTTTAAATAACAGGGACTGCAGTACGTAGCATTATATCATCTCTAACTTATGACAGAAAATTTTCAGAATCTCTTCCAGCAATCAGTATCTGCATGACATGATATTTCTAATACTGTGGTGTGAATTAATCTTTATCTTTATTTCCCTGTAAGTGTAGTTTTCTTCTCTGAACAAAATGTATGTAAAATGCTGGACTAATATTTTCATTGTTTCTGTGTCTTAATTATTTTCCTTTGGACGATTGATTAAAGTAACAGTAAAATAATAATACTAAACACTCCTACTAGTTTAAACACATAATCTTCAATTATTTTAAATCTGTCAGAATTTACTTTTATGTAGTTATTTTATTTGTGTCAAATAGGCATGCATATTTTATTGAAGAGTTCGTCATTGCATGGTGCATGTATCTGTTATCTTAAGTGCTCATTCTGAACATGTGAGCATATCACAATAATTAATGATCAATCAAAATTTTCTCCTAGAGAGAACGCTCTTCTTGCTTCACTTTTAAGACAGATTAATTCTGTCAGGGGCTGACAATTCATTTCTGCTGTGCTGAGTATCATTACTAAATGATTGTTTGAGGACATGCTTGTTCAAACATTCTTGTCTTTGCTTAATTACTGGGACTAATAAAGGGATTTTAAAACAGTTAGATTACAAGGGCTGTCAGTGATCATTCTTATGCAATTTTTATGGTGTCATTGTGACAGTAATACTTCCTAAATGATAGAGTTCAACTAGCAGATTGTACTCTTGAGCTCTGTAAGTTATCAGCCTTGGTGAACTGATATTATTTCACTATAGTTCCACCCTTCCCTTCACTACTTTATCCCTAACTTAAATGTCAAAAGCCTGTGAGAGACAAGTGGTTTTGCGTTGTTTATAAAACCTAGATGTGTGCTATGTAGTACAATATGTAGACTCCTGTAAATGTCAAAGCCAAGTGAGTAACATTCTAAAATATGCAAGTTGATGCACGTTTCGTGGTAACCTTCGAAATCTCATTTTCCAGCCTGGTAGAGATGATACTCACAGAAGTCCCTATAAGCCTAGTAGATTTTAGTACAGCCATTCATTAGTTAACTACCAATAATAATACTTGCCTGAAGCAATGACATTGTCCTTTTTGTATTCACACTTTATAAACACCAGCTGAACAATTTTTAAAACATTCTTGCTACATGGAGAAGTATAATTATCAAATATTTTCTGTCTATTAATGAAAAAATGGAGGTGGACAGGTTACATGATATGCCTAAGGCTACCAAGATAGACAGTGTCAGAGCTAGTATAGAACTGAGGAATTTATGGTTCATGGACTTATTTCATCTAGACTACTGAAGAGACAGAAAATAACACCGACACAGAAAATAACTTTTCATCACCATCTCCTTGAGCTACATTTGAAGCATTTAACCTAGAGGTTAAATTTTCCTCACCCTGTCATCACACTCCTTTTTACAATTGAAATTATTTGTGAAATGTTAATAGACTTAATAAAGCAGCTATTTCCAAAGGATTTTGGAGAGCTCATTGAAAAATGGTATTTACCCTCCATTTTGATGAAAACTTTTGAAAATTTTGATGAAAACTTTAAAAAAAGTTTCCATGGACAATTTTAGTTTTTGGATAGAAACTTAAATACTAAAAGACTTTGGCTGGCAACTGTGAAATGTTGCCATAGTGCCTCATTGGAGTTGTAGTTCAAGAACCTCATGCTCCCATTCTCCTCTACAGGCCACATTCCAGGTCAGAGTACATCTCCAGTGATGCATCACAATTTCCTTAATACTTCAGTATTCTGAAGAAGTGGGTTTTGCCCACGAAAGCTCATGATACCATCTACATGTTTTGTTAGCCTTTAAGGTGGTACTAGACTATTTGATGTTTTTTTTAAGTTTTTCCAGTTACAGACCAACTCAGCTACCCCTCTTAATCCCTTCTTAGAGACAAAAATTGTCAGTAGGAGGTTACTGGCCATGGGGCATAATAATAGGAGATGTAGGTCAATGATGGGCTTGAAGGACTTCAGCTGCCGACAGGATTAGGCTGTAATTGAGTGTGGGGAGGGGAGGGAGGGGAGGTGTGGGGGGGGAAGGGAAGGGTTGAGTATTTAATTTTGCATTTTGGCACCTAAAGTGGCAGTTAAGCATTTACATTCCATTTGTGGAATTAGTCCCCTTAGGTTTAATTGAGTTATTCCTAATTAACACCAGTTTCTGTTAATGTGTAGATTGCAAGCTTTTCCTGACTACAATAGCCCGGGTGAAAGAGTTTGAGTTGTTTCTGATTCAGTGGCTCCAAGTAGCCCCAATTGTAAGCTAATTCTGGAGATACCATTACATGTCAGATTTGTCTTCAGATAGCTGTCATGATTTAATTAAAATAGGTTATGTGTTAGCAGAATATTTCTGCTCCTCAAAGAAAAGAGATGAGACGCAGTGGCTGCAGAAACTGCTGCTATCTTCCACATGACATAAACCAAACAATGGGTACTTAAGAACAATTTGAAACTTCTCTATCAGCTTCATGTAGCATGGAGACTCTAATTGACTATTTCTCTTCCTTCCCTCCCATCTCTCTCTCCCTCCCCCCCCCATCCGCTATTTATTTCAAAACCAGACCTTTAATAATTCCATTCATCTGAAGAAATGGGTTTTGCCAATGAAAGTTCATGATGCCATGTTTTGTTAGTCTTTAAGGTGCTGGAAGACTACTTTTTTTTAAGTTTTTCCAGATGGTCTGTTAGGAAAAGGCAAAAACAAGTGTTGCATGCTTAAAATGTTTGTAAATGAGAAACTTTCACTGATTACAGAGGGTATTTAACTAACAAGTATAGTAGTCACAGAAAAGCATTGAAATGAATCTACTGGATGCCATGTGGTCCTCTGCAACAGTGATGTCACTATTCTGTTTTGCATAGGGGTTCTCAGTAGCAGTAGAGTAGGATCAGCCATTTTGTTGTAGTTTATGTACTCCCATCAAAAGAGGGTAAAAAAGATTGTTAAATTAAGATATATAGGCCTGTTTTAAAATACTAGAAGATTTACTCGGCATTGTTTGGGGCAGGGCAGTTGGATTGTAGGGGGTTGCAGGAGTCAGGGTAGAGGGCTGTGTGTGTGTCAGGGTTTGAGGGTGAGGAGGGGCTCAGAACAGGGGGTGAAGGGAGTGATAGGTGCAGGACTCAGGGTTGGGGAGTGAGGAGGAACTCAGGGCAGGGGGCTATGTGTGGGGGGGATGCAAGGGTCAGGGTTGGGGGTGAGGAAGGGCTCAGGGCAGGGAGCTAGGTATAAGAACATAAGAACATAAGAACGGCTGTACTGGGTCAGACCAAAGGTCCATCTAGCCCAGTAGCCTGTCTGCCGACAGTGGCCAGCACCAGGTGCCCCAGAGGGGGTGGACCGAAGACAATGATCAAGCGACTTGTCTCCTGCCATCCCTCTCCAGCCTCTGACAAACAGAGGCCAAGGACACCATTTTATCCCTGGCTAATAGCCTTTTATGGACCTAACCTCCATGAAATTATCTAGCTTCTCTTTAAACTCTATTATAGTCCTAGCCTTCACAGCCTCCTCTGGCAAGGAGTTCCACAGGCTGACTACACGCTGTGTGAAGAAGAACTTTCTTTTATTAGTTTTAAACCTGCTACCCATTAATTTCATTTGGTGTCCTCTAGTAGTTCTATTTAGGGAACTAATAAATAACTTTTCTTTATTGGCCCTCTCCACACCACTCATGATTTTATATACTTCTATCATATCCCCCCTCAGTCTCCTCTTTTCTAAACGGAAAAGTCCCAGTCGCTTTAACCTGTCCTCATATGGGACCCATTCCAAACCCCTAATCATTTTAGTTGCCCTTTTCTGAACCCTTTCCAAGGCCAAAATATCTTTTTTGAGGTGAGGAGACCACATCTGTACACAGTATTCAAAATGTGGGCGTACCATAGTTTTATACAGGGCAGTAAGATATTCTGGGTCTTATTTTCTATCCCTTTCTTAATAATTCCTAGCATCCTATTTGCCTTTTTGACCGCGCTGCACACTGTGTGGAAGTTTTCAGAGAACTGTCCACGATAACTCCAAGATCTCTTTCCTGATTTGTCGTAGCCAAATTAGCCCCCATCATACTGTCACGTATAGTTGGGGTTATTTTTCCCGATGTGCATTACTTTACACTTATCCACATTAAATTTCATTTGCCATTTTGTTGCCCAATCACTCAGTTTGGTGAGATCTTTTGGAGTCCCTCACAGTCTGCTTCTGTCTTGACTATCCTAAACAGTTTGGTATCATCTGCAAACTTTACCACCTCACTGCTTACCCCTTTCTCCAGATCATTTATGAATAAGTTGAACAGGATTGGTCCTAGGACTGACCCTTGGGGGACACCACTAGTTACCCCTGTTATGTATGTGGGTGTGGAGGGAGAGGGGGCTGCAGGAGCCAGTAGGGGCCACGCTTCCTGGGCAGCAGTTTCATGAGTCTGGCTGTGGCAGTGGCCATGCTGCCTGGGTGGTAGTTCCCTGGGGCTGGCTGTGGCAGGGGCCATGCTGGCTGGGGGTGGATCCCTGGGGCTGATCATGGCAGGTGCCATGCTGTCTGGGGAGCAGGTGGGAAGCTTAGCTCCACCACTGCCCCTGCTGCTCCAATGGGGTTATAGCTGTCCCAGCCCCTGTCTCTGGCCCCTTTCTGCCTCAGTGTGGTCATTATATAGTATAACTGATTTAATGCATCCGAGGGTACTAAGGGAGTTGGCAAATGTCATTGTGGAGTCTTTGGCCATTATCTTTGAAAACTCGTGGAGTTCGGGAGAGATCCTGGATGACTGGAAAAAGGCAAATGTAGTGCCCATCTTTAAAAAAGGGAAGAAGGACGATCCAGGGTACTACAGACCAGCCAGCCTTACCTCAGTCCCCAGAAAAATCATGGAGCGGATCCTCAAGGAATCCATTTTGAAGCACTTGGAAGAGGGGAAAGTGATCAGGAATAGTAAACATGGATTCACGAAGGGAAAGTCGTGCCTGACCAATCTAATTAGCTTCTATGATGAGGTAACTGGCTCTGTGGATATGAAAAAGTCAGTGGATGTGATATACCTTGACTTTAGCAAAGCTTTTGATACGGTCTCCCACAATATTCTTGCCAGCAAGTTAAGGGAATATGGATTGGATAAATGGACTGTAAGATGGATAGAAAGCTGGCTATGTTGTCAGGCCCAACGGGTAGTGATGAATGGCTTGATGTCAGGTTGGCGGTCAGTTTCTAGCAGAGTGCCCCGAAGATCGGCTCTTGGACCGGTTTTGTCAACATCTTTATTAATGACCTAGATGAGGGGATGGATGTACTCTCAGCAAGTTTGCAGATGACACTAAGCTAGGGGGAGAGGTAGATATGCTGAAGGGCAGGGATAGGGTCCAGAGTGATCTGGACAGATTAGAGGATTGGGCCAAAAGAAATCTGATGAGGTTCAACAAGGACAAGTGTAGAGTCCTGCACTTGGGACGGAAGAATCCCAAGCATTGTTACAGCTGGGGACTGAATGGCTAAGTAGCAGTTCAGCAGAAAAGGACCTGGGGATTACAGTGGATGAGAAGCTGGATATGAGTCAACAGTGTGCCCTTGTAGCCAAGAAAGATAATGGCATATTAGGGTGCATTAGGAGGAGCATTGCCAGCAGATCCAGAGAAGTGATTATTCCCCTTTAAACGGCTCTGGTGAGGCCACATCTGGAATATTGTGTCCAATTCTGGGCCTCCCACTATAGAAAGGATGTGGACACATTGGAGAGGGTCCAGCGGAGGGCAACCAAAATGATTAGGGGGCTGGAGAGCATCACCTATGAGGAGAGACTGAGGGATTTGGGTTTGTTTAGTCTGCAGAAGAGACGAGTGAGGGGGGATTTGATAGCAGCCTTCAACTTCCTGAAGGGAGGTTCCAAAGAGGATGGAAAAAGGCTGTTCACAGTAGTGACAGATGGCAGAACAAGGAGCAATGGGCTCAAGTTACAGTGGGGGAGGTCTAGGTTGGATATTAGGAAAAACTATTTCACTAGGAGGGTGGTGAAGCACTGGAATGGGTTACTTAGGGAGGTGGTGGAATCTCCATCCCTAGAGGTTTTTAAGTCTCGGCTTGACAAAGCCCTGGCTGGGTTGATTTAGTTGGGATTGGTCCTGCCTTGGGCAGGGGGCTGGACTTAATGACCTCCTGAGGTCTCTTCCAGCTCTATAATTCTATGATTCTATGATAACTGATGCTAGCAGCCCCCTCCCTTTCCGTGTTATGAAAAACATATTGCATCCAAGGCACATGCTCAAACCCGTACCTTGCTTTAAATTATAAGAGGAAGGCACATACCAAATTTTGTGGTCTTACAAAAGGAGTTCTTGGACAAACAGATGAATGGACAGATGGACTCGCTCACTCACAGACAAGCTCTCTGAAATATATAGTAGATGGCGAGGGTGCAGGCGGTACATTTGGGAAAGACTGGCTTACATCTTTTTGTTTTATCAGTTCAAAATATGGAATCCCAGGTCTCATGATAGAGTCATTCCTCTAGAGGCTAAATGCCTTCACATAGGCACTGTAACATCTTTAGATCTCACTGATCCAAATTGGACCCTAGTGTTACTCCAGTGGAGTTTTCTTATAATTTTAAATATTATATTTAATAATTAGTAACTTAACAGTATTTAAACATTCAGCTCTTTTTATATAAAGGCCAAATGAATGGGGAGAAAATTATAAACAGTACATGAACAAGAACAGGGAATATATATTGAACCTCTTTAGTCCGGCACCCTCGGGACCTGATGGGTGTCAAACCAGAGAATGTAACCAGGACATGGGAGGTCTATATTGTCTAGCAGAATTGCCAACAATTCTACTGCTTGCTGAGCTCTTAGAAAACATGTAGGGGTAAATTAGAGATAAATAACTGCACAGAGCACTAAAAGCTAGGACTAGTGACTCTAAACAAACTTTATGGGATTGCGGGAAACTTGGCCATGTGCTATAAGTGAACATCCAGCTAACAAAAATCATGCTGGACCATGGATGTTGCCATACCAGAGAATGCCTGTCTAAAGAGGTTCAACCTGTTCTGAGTTTTTAAAAGCGCTATACAATATAAATAATTTAAGAGAGTTTGGGGTTTGTTAAAACAGTTTCTGTGTCAGAAGTGAAACACTTTTTCTAGAGATAGCTTTAACGTGCACACTTCAGCTCCTGATCTGGATTTGAGTTCTGGAATGGGAGAGGAGCAGGCACTGGACTTGCAGGGTGACAGTCTGCACTCTAATTCTACAACCCTCTCCACCAGCTTTGTGGACTCCAAGTTCTGGGCTGCTTTGGATTCTTGAGGTCCTCAGTATGACATAGATAGTCGTTGGTGTCTCTCTAAATGATGGAAGCCTCTCTAGGCAGCCCTGGGGACCACACATGCTGTAGCTCTGCCCTCAGTGTCATTCCCCCACATGACAGAGCTTGTGACGGGTCCTTGGAGGGAATTCTTATTTCTGTTTTCTTCAGTGCCTGTTCAGGGTAACTCATCCATCCAATTGGGTCCGGGGCTCTTGTGGTCATTTTTGCCATTGCCTGTTGCCCTTAGCAGGACTGGAATGGATGTGGATCTCATCCAGCGTTCTTAGTAGGAGCCCTTCTCTAATTTTCACAGAAATCGAAAAGCAACAGAAATGCAAAATCAAAGTTTAATCTGCAGATTTTGTGCCTGCAATTCATTTTGCATCTATACATGTTGGGAGTGGAAAGTCCAGCCTTTAGCAAAGCTGCCAATATTATCCTAAAACATGTAAATTAAATTTTTAAATGAATGGGTGTTCTAACTGTATCAGATTTGATAAGTTATAAATAAGAACAGAAGGAATCAAAGTGAAAACAAGGTTGAGTTCACACTTGGAGTTCTTCTGCCATTCTGAAACGGCGCTAGCTACATTTTCCTGATTTATGAAAACAACAGAGCCCTTCAAGTGAATTATAGTCCTGTATTTACTAGATCCATTGCCAGCTGTTATACTGAGTTTTGTTCTCTAAGCAAACAAGTCCTCCAACGCCCGCAAGGTAACTTACAAATCTCCTGCAAGGGCAACTCTTTATAAGAAGCCTGAAGGTGCCTGTTCTATGAGAAATGAGTCTAAAAAAACCCCAATCATTGGAAACACAGATGATGCTTTTTCCATCAAACTTCTGAGAAAAAAAAATAGGGGAAAAGATGGCAAAGTTTAAGCCTCATTCAACACCCACCACATTATTTTCTTTTTGTGAATCACTTTGCATTGTTAACAGTTTGGGAGAAGAAAATAATTGTAAGTAAAAAATTAAACAAAACCGCAGCACCTATGAGTATACATTTTCTTGGAGATTTATTTAACATTTTACAGCAGTCTGAGATATTGACAGACTACTCAGGAAATGAATACAATATAAAACACTTTTCCTTAAAATTTTGCCATGGTTCTCCTGTGCACCATGCAGTACCTTATGAACGACCAACAAATTCAATACTTTGGGACAGACTCTGCATGGGTCCACAAAGCGGGAGGGCTTCCCATCTTCCACCACCACTTTACACTCCTGTATATGGCCAGTCCTACTCATGGTCTGCATTGCCCCAAAACAGAGCTTGTTCCATCCTTGCTTCATGATGCAAACAGCACCAAAGCGACTGGGAAGGAAACCCTACAATCTCTCAGCTGTAGCATCCACTACAGGCAATTTATTTCAAATAAATCCAGACAATTTATTCCAGTGTCTAACTACCCTGACAGTTAGGAAGTTTTTCCTAATGTCCAGCCTAAACCTTCCTTGCTGCAGTTTAAGCCCATTGCTTCTTGTCCTATCCTCAGAGGTCAAGGAGAACAATTTTTCTCCCTCTTCTTTGTGACACCCTTTTAGATATCTGAAAACTGCTATCATGTCTCCTCTTAGGCTTCTCTTTTCCAAACTAAACAAGCCCAATTCTTTCAGCCTTCCCTCATAGCTCATGTTTTCTAGACTTTTAACCATTTGTGTTGCTCTTCTCTGGACCTTCTCCACATCTTTCTTGAAATGTGGTACACAGAACTGGACACAGTACGCCAATTGAGGCCTAATCAGCGCAGAGTAGAGCGGAAGAATGACTTCTTGTGTCTTGCTCACAATGCTCCTATTAATGCATCCTAGAACCATGTTTGCTTTTTTTGCAACAGTGTCACACTGTGGACTCATATGTGACTTGTGGTCCACTATGACCCCTAGAGCCTTTCTGCAGTACTCCTTCCTAGACAGTCACTTCCCATTATTGTATGTGTGAAATGGATTG
Source organism: Rafetus swinhoei (assembly GCA_019425775.1). Classification (NCBI taxonomy): domain Eukaryota; kingdom Metazoa; phylum Chordata; order Testudines; family Trionychidae; genus Rafetus; species Rafetus swinhoei. The sequence goes on from CM033440.1 coordinate 36,634,230, forward strand.
TTCCTTTCTAAGTGGGGTATTTTGCATTTGTCCTTATTAAACTTCATCCTATTTACCTCAGACCATTTCTCCAGTTTGTCCAGATCATTTTGAATTATGACCCTGTCCTCCAAAGCAGTTGCAAACCCTTTCAGCTTGGTATCATCTGCAATCTTAATAATCATATTCTCAATGCCATCTTCTATGCCTTCATCATACTGAACAGGCAGTCTGGATGCTGTTTTTCGAAAAAGCACAGTTTGCATTACATAGCGCCTTTTTTTGAAAGAGCACTTTCGGAAAAAGGCGTTATTCCTTGTAAAACAAGGTTTTCCCCGGTTGAAAAAACCGCTGTGTTCTTTTGATTTACTTTTGAAAGCATGTGGCAGCAGTTTAGACGCAGGGGAAGTTTTTTTGGAAAAAGGCCACTTTTTTCGAAAAAACCCTGTAGTCTAGACACACCCTCTGAGGCTATGTCTACGCTACGAGTTTTGCTGGAAGAGGCAATGCAAATGAAGTGTGGATTAGCATTTTCTCATGCTTCATTTGCATAATCTCTTCCGATCCATTTTTGTGCAAAAACAAGCAGTGTGAACATTTCCTTTTTGCGCAAGATCCTTATGCCTCAAAAAAGGAGGTATAAGGATCTTGCACAAAAAGGGGTTTTTGCGCAAAAAGGAAACGTCCACACTGCTTGTTTTTGTGCAAAAACCCCTTACGCAAAAACAGATTGGAAGAGATTATGCAAATGAAGTGCGAGAAAATGCTAATCCGCGTTTCATTTGCATTGCCTCTTCCAGTAAAACTAGTAGTGTAGACGTAGCCTGAGTGTACTAAAATCAGCCTTCCTGAAATCCATTGTCTCTATTTTGTTGTTCTCCCGTCTTCCATTCCTTAGAATCACGGACTCTATGTTTTCATGATCACTTTCACCCAGATTGCCTTCTGCTTTCAAATTTACAACCAATTCCTCCACATTTGTTAAAATCAAATCTAGAACAGCTTCCTCCCTAGTAGCTTTCTCAACCATTTGAAATACAGTACACATTATTTTTCTAATCTAATTTCTTAGTGCTCGGGATGACATCTACCATGGGGTTGAGAAGGAAGATTATCCCACAGCTGTCTAGTGTAAGACTCTTAAGCCTTGATCTGAATCTTCTGTAACTGGCCATTGTCAGAAATGGAATACTGGTCTAAATGGGCATTGTGTCTAACTTGGTACGATATAATCTATTTGTGATTAAAGTAATAAAGACGAGACCCTAATTAAACCATATATAATCATCTTATTTTATGCCTGTATGTGCCAAGGTCAAAAGGTTTTTAACATAGCTTTTTGAACAAAGCTTCTCCCTTACACTTTAAGACTTGTGTTTAAGAAACAACTTTTAAGTATAATTTTAAAGTGAATTTCTTGTCCCACTGGAATAGAACGTGATGTACTCTACTGAGTTTGCTTTACATGTTATGCAGAAATTGGAGCTAGCACTCTTACATTATCTGACTGAAAGTGCATCCCATTACACTCCTTCATTACATTTGTTTCCCTATGGTCTTGAAGACTTGTTGATAAACCATGAGATTTTGGGAGCATGTGCCAGTCATGTGTAAAAATTATCCAAGTACACTTTTTCAAGAAAACCAAAAATGCCACCTTCCAAAAAATTTACATTTCTACACAATCAAAATTAGCAATCTCAGATCTAATCAGGGGAGCAAGTTGGAAGGGAACCAGCTCCATGTGTACAGAAAGGGATGGGCCAGGGGTGATTAGTCCTCAGAGCCATCTGGACTGTGGTGCATGCCTATCTTGCCCTCAGAACTTCCTGAAGCATGCTGCACTATGGCCCCCTTCCTCCCCAGGCAGCCTTAAGAGCTACTCAGAGTGCGTGGCTCCTTGCTCCAGCAGAAATTTAAAGGGTCTGTGGCTCCAGGTTCTGCCACTGCCACAGTAGTGGGGAGAGCAGCCAGGAGCCCCAAGGCCCTATAATTGCTGGACTCTGAGACAACTGCCTTTTTGGTACATCCATCAGCAGGCCTGGATCTAATTTCCAGATTTGTCAACTAGGACCTAACTCTTAGTTCACTACTTCAAAGATACTTTGAAGTATTTCTTAGATCTCAGCTATGTATCTGAAAATGAACTTGTTTCACAAAACCGAGGTTATGGTTTTTGAAAGTGAACATCCTGATACCTTTTACACTTTTAAAATAGCTTAGTTTAGATTCATAAGATGTAAAAGTTTATAAATTCATATTGATTTAATTACAGAATTTTGGATCCATATTGAGGGGTGATGTGTCTTCTGTTTATGTCCCAAATGTTATATATATATATATTTAAACAAACATTTGAGACATATCTCTTTTCAGATCACAACCTTCAGAGAAATGTAAAGCTTTCACATGCCATCTCCTGACGCTGTTCTGGCATATAACCTTTTACTTCATGCAGAATCTGAAAATCAAGTAAAAAATTGTAAAAGTCAAAAAAGAAAATCACAAAAAAAGTAAAAAAAAAATTAGATCTAGTAGTGTACTGAAATGACGGTTTCTTTTGTGTATACAGTACAATAATTGAAAATCTATGACCTATGGGAACATAATATATTGTGTTTATTAAGATATGAAGTATAAAAAGACATTTCTGCACTGAATGTTGAAAGATCAGCAGTTGTTTATTTTATTAACAAAAAAGGATTGTTTCCATGAAGAGACACTCCATTTAATGAGGATCTTTTGTTTGAAGGAATTATATCTGTATTAGCTTATTCTTTTTTATTCAGAAGACAAATATGTTTTACATACAATTTAAGCTGAGAATTGAGCCCTTTCATTTTTTTATTTAATGTTTTTTAAAGAATCTGTAAGAAAAACTCCATCTGGCAAGCAAACTTAACAAAAAAGAGACGAATTCTCTAAGCTTCTGAGCCTACATAGAGTATAATTAAAATCAATAGACTAATCACCATGAAAAAAACAGTTGTAACGTATTTCATTTGCCTAATGACATACGCACATGCTGACTCGTGCACATTTCCTTTTCTACCTGATCTCAAATATTAAACAAAATTCTTCTTTTAAAAATACATTTACTCTTTCTTTACATTCTGGGAATTAAAGGACAGTAATAATACCATGGCTGAAACCTTTCAATAATACACGTGTAATGGAATTTAGTATTAAAATAGGAAGGAAGCTTTTGTACTGCCTTGAGATCTGATCATCATCAGCTATTCATATTGGGTCATATTTGGCCTGCTGCCTGTCTGAACCAGCTCAATTTCTTTTGTATATTTTGAGAAAGGATGACCTGAATGGTACACAATTTCCCCAAGCATGAATGCAACATTAACATATACTATGACATTTTCGGTATTTTTTTCTAAGCATTGCTAATATTGTTTGCTTTTTGACTCTGTGTTGAACAGACATTTTCAGTGATTGGTCCACAGTGACACTTGGGTATTTTTCTTCAGTGTTTACAGTTAATTTGCAGCCCTATAACTGTATATGGGTAGTTCCCATACTTTTAGGACTGGTCAACACATTTTCATTGAAATCATTTTTCAACAGAAAAAAAATGGGTTTTTGACAAAAAGTTCTATGGAAATCAGACACTTTTTTTTTAAAGTAAAAATATTAGAAAACCAAAAAAATAAAATCAGGCTGTAAACCAAAGACTCATTTTTTTCAACAAGTCAAAGTTTTTCCACCAGCTCAAAGTAACATGCATTTATTCAATAATTAATTTAATATGCCATTGAATAGACCATTCAGCTAACTTTTTGGGTACTATAGAAGTCAGTAGTCTTTTCAAGTGTTGACTAGCTTAAAATATTATATATGTGTACATTTTACTACAGTTTTTCAACCCAGTTTCTAGATCATTAATAAAACTATGTAACACAAGACCCATTACAGGACCATGGGGCACCTCTGTTGAACAGAAACTTCCACTTATTCCTAGTGATTTCTGATCCTGACACCATTTCAAACCCATGACACTACATTACCATTCATTCCTTGAGTACTAATTTCTGTAATAGCATCTTAGGAGAGATTTGGTCAAAGGCTTTCTGAAAATGCAAATAAATTAGTTACAGACTCTCTGAAACTACTACAAATATAGTCAAACAAAACCGGGTTGTTTTCTTTGTGTTTTGTTGGTATGGGTTTTTTGTTTGTTTTAGTTTTTATATAGTCCCACATTTCTAAATAGACTTTAAACAATATACATGAAAAGGAGCTGGGATTTGATATATTTTCATAGAACCCTTTCCAAGGAAAGTAATAAACAATTACCCTTTGAAATGTAATAGGATTATTTACTCCAGTACAAGCCCAAAGGAGCACAGCAGGAGTTAATACAAACACAGTCTGGTTTCATTCCTCTTCCTCCCGTGACCCATCTTTGTACTAATAATCTGATGTGCTGAGGTAAATCAGTTATTGAAGGCAACTTTTGTCATGACAACCAGGCAAGAGCTTCTCAAGTATGCAAGTAAGGGTGGAAGTGATGAATGGTTGATTATCTCTCATATCACAATGTTTTTGTTCGGGCAACAGTAAGGATTAACAAATGTGCATTATGTGGGAAAAATAAGACCATGGAATGCTTGCAGAAAAAAAGTGTCTAAGAAAGATGGCACATTGAAGTACTGCCACTGTAAAACAGAAACATCTAACATAACTTCAATAGCTGCGAGACCAAAATATTTAGGCAATGGGGACTAGACACACTACTGTAATGCTGTGGAAGGTATAAGTGTACTCCTTTTAGAACTCTCGTTATGGGTTTATGTCAGGTACTGCCAAAGAGTTTGCCCATTCAATATAAGTATTACTCTTTAGTGCAGTGTCATGTTCTTTCCAGAGGTCAGTTTGCTGGCTCCCAAAAAGGGTGTTGGTGCATGTAAAGTTAGAGGTACATGACCTGGGAAACACTCAGCAATCCTGGAATCCCACACCCAACTGACATGAGATTGTAGGTGGTAAGCTCTTCTAAATCTCTGACAAGACTGTGAGAGCTGTGATTTTTCAATGTTATAATTTAGCCACATTTGGAGTTCACAAAAGACATTGCTGACACAAAGGCCACACTACTGCCAATGTTGCTAAAGTATTTAAAAGGAAAAAAAATCTTAAGGGCTTTTATCATGAGCAAAACAATGTGTTTATCTATAGCCTTGGTCTCAGAAATGGCTGAAGTTTTCTAAAAAAAATTAAGGCCAAACGTCTTAAGTTTAGCAAAGTTATAAGAGTTTTATAATAGGAAAGGTTGAGCTACCTTAGTAATAGTCAGTGCCACAAGCCCTGCCAAAAATATATTCCCGCGCTCTGAAATTTCAGTTTGTTTCAAATATTAAGCTAAAGTAAGGGTAAACAAATGCTTCATTTATACCACAAACTATACAGAGTGATGGGCACTCCATTTTTCAGTTGAAGTTAATGGAAGCCACAGATACTACTAATTTTTTCTAAAGAATGTAAATGATCTTGCTAAAACCTACTTAAATTATGACTCAAAGGAAGATGTAAAATATTTTGAAACACTTTCTTTTTATTATATATAGTTCAGTTAATATATTTATCACACTGGAGTTTTGTGTCTCATGAATTATTTTCCACACAAGTAAAATCCATAGAAACATTTCCTCTCTACCCTACCACAGTTGTTTATTCTGTTCCATGAGGACTAGAGATTTGTTTGTTTGTTTGAAAACCAGTGCTCATATTATTTTCCCTTTCTGTATTGCTCATGTTTTTTATTGAAAGATTTTACAACTCTATACTATCATCTTGTAATTGTCAAATGAAAAATGCAGCAAACTTTTATTCAGAGACATAAAAAGAGTTCAGTCACTGATCCAATAACAGTAGCCAAACACATCTGAAGAAGTGGGTTGTACCCACGAAAGCTCATAATATCATCTTCATTTTTTGTTAGTCTTTAAGGTGCTGCAGGATTATACATTGTTTTGATTAATGCAATGTTTCACTCTTAGAAAGTGACAGCTTCTTAAACTATCTTCATGAATATCTGATACTTGCATATTGTTGGAATTCTAATTCTTAACTCAGTGAAATTACCAATGCTTAAACTCACATTATTGACACATTTGTTTTGATATTTATCCAAATTTCAGATTTAAAGGTAAGTATTTGCACCTGGGTGATACAAAGTGATTAGGATGATTGAAAAAGCTTCAGCTAATCCCTTGTCAAGATTTAGAAGCAGAAGATCAGTAAAACTGTTTGAACAGTAACAATAATGCATTTTGAATCCTATTACACAAAGAATCATTGAAGTAAGTGTAAATATGCAGAGCAAAAACTATCAGACTAGCTTTTTGATTTCTAATGAATCCTTTGGAATTAGCTTTATAAATCTATACTACATAGCTAAATCCAAAGGAAAAAATAATTTTTATTTGGATTTTTTTTCTCTTTCTAAGCAATCCAATATTACTTTCTCTCTGTTATCTACTCTAGGATTTACAGTGACTAGAGAGAGTAGATAGTAATATTCTGTAGTAAAGGTCAGAGAAAAATTCTTATGGGCAATGGTTATTCTCATTGTTCTACTAGTGTCTAGCATCCTTGAAGTACTCTATGAGAGAAATGGGAGGAATGAATATAAGAACATAAGAACGGCAGTACTGGGTCAGACCAAAGGTCCATCTAGCCCAGTAGCCTGTCTGCCGACAGTGGCCAGCGCCAAGTGCCCGAGAGGGGGTGGACCGAAGACAATGATCAAGCGATTTGTCTCGTGCCATCCATCTCCAGCCTCTGACAAACAGAGGCCAGGGACACCATTCCTACCCCCGGCTAATAGCCTTTTATGGACCTAACCTCCATGAATTTATCTAGCTTCTCTTTAAACTCTGTTATAGTTCTAGCCTTCAGAGCCTCCTCTGGCAAGGAGTTCCACAGGTTGACTATGCGCTGTGTGAAGAAGAACTTTCGCTTATTAGTTTTAAACCTGCTACCCATTAATTTAATTTGGTGTCCTCTAGTCCCTATATGATGGGAACTAATGAATATCTTTTCTTTATTCACCCTCTCCACACCACTCATGATTTTATATACCTCTATCATATCCCCCCTCAGTCTCCTCTTTTCCAAACTGAAAAGTCCCAGTCGCTTTAGCCTCTCTTCATATGGGACCTGTTCCAAACCCCTAATCATTTTAGTTGCCCTTTTCTGAACACTTTCCAAGGCCAAAGTATCTTTTTTGAGGTGAGGAGACCACATCTGTACACAGTACTCAAGATGTGGGCGTACCATAGTTTTATACAGGGGCAGTAAGATATTCTGTGTCTTATTTTTTATCCCTTTCTTAATAATTCCTAACATTCTATTTGCCTTTTTGACTGCCCCAGCACACTGTGTGAATGTTTTCAGAGAACTATCCACGATAACTCTAAGTATACTCTATCTACTGGATCCCCCTTGTCCGCATCTTTGTTAACCCCTTCAAAGAACTCTAATAGATTAGTAAGACATGATTTCCCTTTACAGAAACCATGTTGACTTTTGCCCAACAAATTATGTTCTTCTACGTGCCTAACAATTTTATTCTTAACTATTTCGACTAATTTGCCCGGTACTGACGTTAGACTTACCAGTCTGTAATTGCCAGGATCACCTGTATAGCCCTTTTTAAATATTGGTGTCATGTTAGCTATCTTCCAGTCAGTAGACATGGAAGCCGATTTAAAGGATAGATTACAAACCACAGTTAACAGTTCTGCAATTTCCCATATGAGTTCTTTTAGAACCCTTGGGTGAATGCCATCCGGTCCCAGTGATTTGTTAACATTAAGTTTTTCTATTTGTTCCGAAACCTCCTCTAATGACACTTTAATCCAGGACAGTTCCTCAGATTCATCTCCCACAAAGGACGGTGCAGGTTTGGGAATCTCCCCAACATTCTCAGCTGTGAAGACTGATGCAAAGAAATCATTTAGCTTCTCTGCAATGGCTTTATCGGCCTTGATTGCTCGATTGTATCTCGATTGTCTAGGGGACCCACTGGTTTTTTAGCAGGCTTCCTGCTTCTAATGTACTTAAAAAACATTTTGCTATTGTTTTTTGAGTTTTTGGCTAGCTGTTCCTCAAAATCTTTTTTTGCTTTTCTTATTACATTTTTACACTTAATTTGACAGTGTTTATGTTCCTTTCTATTTATCTCACTGGGAGTGGACTTCCATTTCTTGAAAGATGCCTTTTTGTCCCTCACTGCTTCTTTTACATGGTGGTTAAGCCACAGTGACATATTTTTTAAAAAAATATGACTGTTTTGGTATTCTCCTATGCTAGGAAAGAGATATATTTAGTCAGGGGAGAGGGTAATCAGAGAGGAATGGGAAAAAACGGGTTCAAATGGAAAAATCAAGCAAGGCAAGGATGAAATTATTGGAAGGTAGGAGGAAGAGGAGGAAATAAAGAAATTGAACAAATGGGGTAAGCAGACATTAAAGCACATTGAATCTGCTTGAGTTCTAGGTCAGATGTATTTCCCTTGTGAAAGGGTGGAAGGGAAGAGAACAGGACAAGGTGATCATTCCACAAGATGGCAATCATATGGCCTATGCTATGCAGAAGGGTCAGATTAAATCATAATAGTGGTCCCTTTTGGTTTTAGATTTATGAAGGATGAAGCAGATGCTCAGCTATCACACTGAATAAAACAAATACTAGCTTATCCATATGATTAGAAGTTCCAATGAAAATTGGTGCAGTTGAACAAGCTCATTACATTCAATGTCTGATCAAAGTTGCATATGAAACATCCAGCCCCTGTCTCTGTCAGAACTCCTACAGGGCTGCTTCATCTGACTGCATACAATGGGGATCATAAAAAAAATCACAGAAAGAGGCCAAGGAGGTGTTCCAGTAGTCTGTCAGTGCTGAGCTATTTCACATGAGGAAGGACTTAGTCTTGCACCTACCAATCAACAAACTAATTATTGGTCTCACCTCAGTGGAGGAGGTCAAGGGACAAAATATAAATAATAAGAACAACTGGTTAAGTTATCCCCTGAATTTTTGGTGATTTCTACTGAAATGTTCAGGTAGAAGTAGAGTCTTTGTACTTGCTTATTAAATATAAATTACCTTTCAGGACACAGTGAGCTGTTTGCATTCAAAAATAGGTACTTCACTTCTTCCTTCATAGTATTAAGTATACCACTATCCTCACGTTTAGGACCTATTTCATAGAATTTTCATTTTTTTAAATCTTTGGTCCATATTTCTTGCCACTGTTTCTTAACTTCTCTCTTAACCCAGCTTTTGAAACCTGCTCACTCAGATGATTTTTATATAATAGAATCATAGAATCATAGAATACTAGGACTGGAAGGGACCTCGAGAGGTCATCGAGTCCAGTCCCCTGCCCTCATGGCAGGACCAAATACTGTCTAGACCATCCCTGATAGACATTTATCTAACCTACTCTTAAATATCTCCACAGATGGAGATTCCACAACCTCCCTGGGCAATTTATTCCAGTGTTTGACTACCCTGACAGTTAGGAACTTTTTCCTAATGTCCAACCTAAACCTCCCTTGCTGCAGTTTAAGCCCATTGCTTCTTGTTCTATCCTCAGAGGCCAAGATGAACAAGTTTTCTCCCTCCTCCTCATGACACCCTTTTAGATACCTGAAAACTGCTATCATGTCCCCCCTCAATCCTCTGTTTTCTAAACTAAACAAACCCAATTCTTTCAGCCTTCCTTCATAGGTCATGTTCTCTAGACCTTTAATCATTCTTGTTGCTCTTCTCTGGACCCTCTCCAATTTCTCCACATCCTTCTTAAAATATCAGTCTGCTCTCTTCTTTATGTTTAAGACATTTTTTCACTGCTTTATCAACTATTTCATTACCCCTATCCCATTGTGTGCCAGAATCCACACACTTAGTATATGTACACCAAATGTATGGTCTCCATAGTTAAGAACAGTATTTCATTAAGTCAATCCTGCTTTATGAGGCTCCCTTGCTTATCACTATTATATCCAACAAAGAGTCAGATATGATAACAGCCAGAGCTAGGTATTCCCATGATGTTGTGGAGTTCATCAGGCCAGTAAGATGTCAATGTCTGTTTTGTAACCCTGAGAAGTCTGTGGCCATACAGCTTTGTTTCAGAGCTCTGATCCCAATGACATGCCAGCAACCCACTGGCATCACCCTGTCTTTCCCCAGCTTGGCTTTATCTTTCAGGATAACTTTAGTACCCTTCCAGACCCACATTATCCTACTGTTGGATACTGCCTTGTTCAAATCACTTGGTTTATTTTGTTTCCTTAAGGTGAAAGATCCCTTAGGGCCTTGCTTTCCCTCCCTTTCTAGCTTAGTGAAACTTGTAAATGTACCATTCTGAAAGGCACCTCCACATAACATTCATAAGTTCATGCTGGAAGGAGTCATGAGACCTGAAAGATAAGGTTCCATGCTAGCTCCTCCCCTACTGCTAATTGTTACTATGCAAATTATTTCTGCCAGCTGCAAACTCCTGTACAATGGGTAAGCCACTGAATTTGGCCAACACCTAGACTAAGGTTTCAGCTTCTTTCCTTTGTTTGGAGAAAACCTGTTTATTATCTCCCCACATACCTTGTTTAAACACCTTTTGGTCACATTACTTTAATGCATAATATTAACACATATCCATTATTCCAATGTGCAGCACTGTTCCACATATTTTACAAGGATAATATTGATCTCAGTGTTATTAGTTTTTAGATGATATCCCAGGGAATGTCTACACTAGCCACCCCAGTTTGAACTAGGGTGGCTAATGTAGTCATTCGAACTTGCAAATGAAGCCCAGGATTAAAATATCCCGGGCTTTATTTGCATGTTCCCAGGCACCGCCATTTTTAAATGCCCGGTAGTTTGAACTCCCTGCCCGCGGCTACACGCGGCTACACACGGCACGGGCTAGGTAGTTCGAATTAAAGATCCTAATTCGAACTACCGTTTCTCCTCGTGGAATAAGCCTCGTGGAATGAGGAGTAACGGTAGTTTGAATTAGGATCTTTAATTCGAACTACCTACTCCGTGCGCGTGCAGCCGGGCACGGAGTTCGACTAAGGGGGATTTAAAATGGCGGCGCTGAACATGCAAATGAAGCCCGGGATATTTAAATCCCGGGCTTCATTTGCAACTCCGCTTGCCCTCATTACCCTACCTAGCTCGAACTAACGAGCTAGTGTAGACGTACCCATAGGTCTCTTCAATCCATATTCAGGAATAGAAAAGGGTATTCCACTCTACTCATGGAATAGCCTCTATAGCATTCAATAGAGATTTGGCAATTATGACTCTATTTGCCATGTATAAACTGATAAATCTTAGTCATCATAGTGAATGATCCCACTCTTCACTTGGTTTTATTGTATGTTCCCAAATCCATGACTGAAGAGAAATCTGTCCAGGCATGGTTTGATTTCCCATGGCTAAAGATTTTAATTTCTTCCAGTCCTTCTTTTTCACTGAAGTCTTTTACTACTTTTTGACCCTATTAGTTCATAGATATTTGTGGTTCTCAGATACGTCCTGTTTACTTAATTCCCAACAGGCCTTGTATATTCTTTGAGTAGTCTTATCTTCACTATTTCCATTAACCTTAGCCCCAAAGGTTAAATCTAACAATTTCATCCTTACCTTTATAGACATTTCTCTAGTTGCTACCTGCAGTACACATAATACTAACACTGATTGTGATTAGCAGAGCTAGGACTTGGATGAACACTAATTTAACTGCTTCAGGGGATAGCCAAGTTAGTCTGTAACAGAAAAAAAACAGCAAGCAAATGGTCGGGTAGCACTTTATAGACTAACAAAGCACTTGTCATCTATATTCTATAACTAGTCTTATTTGTGCCCTATAACACATCAGCAATATGTCTGCACCTCTCTTGTTCCTATCAATATTTAAGCACATTTGTCTTATCTTAATATTTAGACTTGATATAATCTATGTCACACTCAAATTAGTTTCTCATTGGACAAATTGATACTAAAGTCCTCAAGATAGTTAAGACCAAAGAAGACTGTGAAGAGCTTCAAAAGGATCTCACAAAACCAGGTGATTGGGCAACAAAATTGTAGATGAATTTTAATGTTGATAAATGCAAAGTAATGCACATTGGAAAAAATATTCCCAACTATACATACAACATGATGGGACTAATTTAGCTATAACCACTCAAGAGAGAGATCTTGGAGTCACTGTGAATAGTTTTCTGAAAACATCCACTCCATGTGTAGCAGCAGTCAAAAAAGCAAACAGAATGTGAGGAATCATTAAAAAAGGGACAGAGAATAAGACAGATAATATTTTATTGCCTCTGTGTAAATCCAGGGTATACCCACATCTTGAATACTGCAACAGATGTGGTGATCATATATCAAAAAAGATATATTGGCATTGGAAAAGGTTCAGAAAAGGGCAACAAAAATTATTAGGAGTCACCAAATGAAATTAATTGATAGCAAGTTTAAAACAACAAAAAAATAAGTTTTTCTTCATGCAAGGGCACAGTCAACCTGTGTACCTCCTTGTCAGAGGATGTTGTGAAGACCAGGACTTTAATAGGGTTAAAAAAAGAACTAGATAAACTCATGGGCTGTGTCTAGACTGGCCAGTTTTTCTGGAAAATCAGCCGCTTTTCCGGAAAAACTGGCCAGCTGTCTACACTGGCGCTTGAATTTCGCAAAGCACTGACTTCCTACTGTAAGAAATCAGTGCTTTTGCGGAAATACTATGCTGCTCCCGTTGGGCAAAAAGTCCCTTTTGCGCAAAATTTTTGCGCAAAAGGGCCAGTGTAGACAGCTGAGATTTGTTTCCACAAAAAGCCCGATCGTGAAAATGGCGATCGGGGCTTTTTGTGGAAAGCGTCTAGATTGGCCACGACGCTTTTCCGCAAAAAGTGCTTTTGCGGAAAAAGCGTCCGCTAATCTAGACGCTCTTTTCCGCAAATGCTTTTAACGGAAAACTTTTCCGTTAAAAGCATTTGCGGAAAATCATGCCAGTCTAGACACAGCCATGGAGGTTAGGTTAATCAATACTTATTAGCCAGGATGGGTAGGAATGGTGTCCCTAGCTTCTGTTTGTCAGAGGCAAGAAATGGATGACAGGAGAGGGACTGCTTGATGATTATCTGTTCTGTTCACTACCTCTGGGGCATCTGGCATTGACCACTGTCAGAAGACAGGATACTGGGCTACGCAGACCTTTGGTCTGACACAGTATGGCTGTTTTTATGTTCTTATATAATTCCTAAGAATGTAAAATTTTGACATATGGTGTCAGGGCAACAGGTCTAAATTTATCAGGTCTTGTGCATAATTTGCTGGGATTTCCTATCAGTATAACCACCACTTCCTTCAATTTTCTTCAAATGTTATTTTTCTCCCACAAAACTCTTTACTTTGACTTGTTTCATTAGTAACAATTTTTGGAACTTTTTTTTGCTAAAATGTCCACTAACATGTCTATAAAGAAGATGCAATGTTACTTAGATACTCATCATAGTTTCTGCTAAAGCATCCTCAGTTTGCTTTTCAAAGGGTGCAGGTGGGGATTACTTCAGTGTTTTCAATATTACCTTGGCCTTGATATGCAATTAGCATAGAGAAGTGATCACTTTCTGTTCCATCTTCTTTACAGATATCCCAGCTGCATTTCCCTGCTATACTGCTTGTTGCAGTTCCCAGATCTAAACTTGAAAAAGTTCCATCCACCAAATTAAAGCTAGCAGGTGCTCCACTATTTAGCAACACCAAGTTTCACATGTTAATGAACTGTTCCAGGCATTTGCCATTATAATCAATCAGGTTTCCTTCTCCCCATAATTTATTATGACTTTTAAGCTCTCCACAAATAATGTAACTCTATGACACCCTTAACATAACTCAAACATGTATTTTACATGACTGGTACACATGATAGATTCAGATATGTTTATTATGATTTTGCATAGGAATCACTACAATGTTGTATTCAAAACTTAAATTCTAAAGGCTATTTCAATGTAACTAAGACCTTTGTTTATAAAAACACAGATTCCCTCTTCCTCCTGTTAATTGTTGTGTTTGAATACATCATATTGGGTGCGCCTACACTGCAGCGTTTTTCCGGAAAAATGGCCATTTTTCTGGAAAAACAATACTTGCGTCCACATTCCTATTGCATTCTTTTGACAGAAAGTTGAAAGAATGGAGGTTTTCCAACAGTGGTAAACATCCTTCTATGAGGAAGAAGCCTTTTTCCAAAAAAGCTTTTCCAGAAAAAGGCACGTGCAGATGCAGAAGAGGGAGTTCTTTCTAAAGGAAAAGCCTCCAGGAAATAACACAGGTGCCCTGGTGGCCACTCCATCCAAACTAATCAGCACTCTAGTTACTGTCTCCTGTCAGCTCTTAAAGCTGCAGGCACCCGGGACAAGCCTTGTGGTAGGAAGCTGGCCCAGAGAGCTGCACTTCACCGTGCGGCTCTGACTGCCATCCACATTGTGAGCTATGGCCCAGCCACAAGCCCCCGAGACCCCCCCTGGCACTCACAAGGAGCACCACCAGGGCTCCCAGGACCCAGCCAGGGGCACCAAACGGCATGTGACCTCCTGGTCCAAGGCAGAGATTCTGTCCCTCCTGGAGCTGTGAGGTGAGGAGGAGACTCTGCAGGATCTCCACTGCCAGAGGCAAAATGCTGACATCTATGGCCAGATGGCTGAGGTTCTGGCTGCGAAGGCCTCCCCCCCTCACACTCCCATACATTAGAACAGGTGCAAAGCAAAGTTAAACAGCTCTGCTAGGGCCAGGGAGAGCAGCTCTCGCTCCGGGCAAAATCCCATTACGGCCCCTACTACCAGGAGCTCCACCAAATTCTGGAGGGTACTGAAGCCTTTTCCCCACCCCTGGTGGTGGACTCGGGGCTAGAGACGCCTGTCATCATACGCTCAGAGCTCCCTGCTGTAGTAAGTTGAGGGTCAGTAACATGGAGTCAGCAGGCCTAAATAGAGGCCTGTAACATGAGAACAGCAACAGGCCTGCAATCTAGTGAGCAAGACTTTGGTTCAGTAACAGGAGCCAAGAAAGAGGCTGTACTGATAACGGTATGATTGTGTAAGTTAGGACACAGGGCGGCAACGAGAACAAACTGTAAGCCAAAGGGGGAGTAACGGAACATCTTAATAAGAAATGTCTTGGTACAAAGACTCCCTAAAAACTAATGCACATACCGACCTAGGTTCAGGTCGGAAATGACAGCATGAAGGATAGTAAGTAAGCCCCCCTTCCATAAGGTGAGGGGTGGTATCTAGACAACAAAGGGTGGCAACCCGGTACGTAAAGAAATGATGTAAGTCGTTTGTACCTGTCTATAAAAGGACACCGCAAAGGGTGCTCTCCGGCTGACCTTGGGGGGGGGACGCACTAGGCGCCTGAACTGCAGGTGTCATTGCCTGAACTTACAGAACGCACAGTAGCTTAACTTTGACTAACTGCTGTTAATATCTGTTATATGGCAATAGGCCTGCCTGGTGTTGGTACCTTGTCAACGCAGGCCATAGTGCCCAGTGGTGTAACATTGTACTGATCTCTGTTACCAACTGGTAGAGCTTCGCATTTGACAATAAACCTGCTCGATTGATTTCAAACCTTGCCTGCATCTGTCGTTTCCGGGGCCTCTCAGAGATCTCTTGTGTTGACCCAAGTGCACGGGGTCTAACACTCTAGATAAAGGGAGTACCGATTGTTACGCATGTAGCCGAAAGTTTATTATCACCGACGGAGTAGAGGTCCTGTCAGGAGCGCGCCAGGACGACCCTGACCAGCTGACACTGACAGTCCAGACCACCGAAGGTACCGAGTTACGAAAAACACCGAGGTACGACACCTGCCAAAGAGGAGGAGGACGATGAGCAGCTGCAGGAGGAGGAGGACATAGCCAGCATGGTCACCCTGACCCTGGAGCTGGTACCCCAGGTCCTGAATGTCTCGCAGGCATCCTCTGAGGGCAGGAAGGGATCAACAGGTGAGTGCTCTCAGTTGTCACACACACAGGGTGGGGGAGGCGGGTGCAGAGGGGATAGGGTGTGATCATCGCTTGGCCGGCTCGGCCTGGACATCATGCTGCAGTCCATGAACATAGAACTACATGCAGTGCCAGTCCGTGCTACGTGGCGTCGGGAGGCAACCCTTGAGCATCCCTGGGCTCCTACTTACAGGCGCAGGGGAGGTCCCACACACGTCTGACCAGCAGCCTTCTGTGCAGTAGGGGCTCATCTAGACTACGCGGAACAGTCGAAAGAGGATTTTTCATTTTTTTGAGGTTTATGCAGCTTTTCGACAAAGGGGGGGGAGGGGTTCGCCGAAACAGCCGCATCTAAACTACTTTCACTTTCGAAAGCAGAGCTTTCAAAAGTGCAATCAGAAGAAGATATGCAAATCCCATGGGAATTTGCATATCGTCTTTTGACCGTTCCACGAAGTCTAGATGAGCCCTTGGTGACTGACGCTTTTCCAAAAGGGATGGGGAGCCGACCTGGCAGACCTATTGACGCAAGGTATGTGTTCCCAAGCAGAGCAGTCACTGCGTATCAACGTCAGAGAGCTGAGAGTAGTTTGTCTGGTGTATAAGGCTGAGGGGCAATTGTGTCTCAGTCCTGACGGACAACACAACCACAATGTTTTATATCAAACAACAGAGTGGTGCTCGATCCTCTCCCCTCTGTCAGGAAGCCCTAGCCCTCTGGGACCTCTGCATCGCCCAAGGGATCCACTTTCAGGCTCCTACCTAGTGGGGACTCACAACACCATGGCAGGCAGATTCAGCAGGGCATTTTTCGTCCATGAGTGGTCCCTCAGGGAGGTTGTGGCTCACCATCTTTTCTGCAGGTGGGGAACTCCCCACCTAAATCTGTTTGCCTCAGATACCAATAGGAAGTGCAGCCAAATCTGCTCTTACCTGAACCAGTGCCCGGGGTCAATGGGGGATGCCATGTTAATAAGCTGGCCCCCTGGCCTCATGTACGAGTTCCCACCCTTCCCACTCATGCAGAGGGTCCTCCTAAGGGTGCGGCAGTACAGGGCATCTGTGATTCTGGTGGCCCCAGCATGGCTGAGGCGACACTGGTATACCACTCTGGTGTTGCTGTCAGTGAAGGACTATATCTCCCTGCCACTCCTGCCAGACTTGTTGACGCATGAGCCAGATCAGGGTCACCTGTGCCACGTGAACCTGCAGTCCCTCCACCTCACAGCCTGGAAGATCTGTGGCTGAGGGGCGGGGAACTTCTATGTTTAGACCAGGTTAGGCAGGTACTGATGGAAAGTAGGAAGCCCTCTACTAGGGCATCTTATAGGGCCAAATGGAAGAGGTTCTCAGCCTGGGAAGCCCAGAAGGGAGTGAACCCCCTTCAAGCTCATATCCCTCTGATTTTGGACTACCTCCTTGAGCTTAAGCAATAAGGGTTGTCCATCTTCTCCGTGAGGGTACACTTGGCTGCCATTACTGCATTTCAGCCTGGGTATGGGGAAGGGTCTGTTCGCCAATACGGTAGTAAAGCATTTCTGAAGGGTCTAGACAGGCTCTATCCCTGGATTAGACAGCCATTCCCCCAGTGGGACCTAAAGCTCGTGCTCAAGGGATTCATGCACTCCCCGTTTGAGCCAATAGCCACATGTTTGCTCTCCCACCTTTTGTAGAAGGCGGCCTTCCTTGTGGCGATCATATCAGCCAGGATGGTTTCTGAGCTAAGGGACCCTACATCAGAGTCCCTGTACACCGTGTTGTACAAGGACAAGGTGACCCTGCGCCCACACCTGGCCTTCCTGCCCAACGTGGTATCTCTGTTCCATATGTCTCGGGACATTTTTTTACCGGTCTGCTCCCCCAAACTCCATGCAGACCAGAAAGAACAGGCTCTACACTTGTTGGATATAAGGACCACTCTTGCATTTTATTTAGACAGGATAAAGCTGTTTTGTAAGTCCATACAGCTTTTCGTCACCATAGCAGACAGGACAAAGGGCCTTTGGGTGTTGGCCCAGTGCCTGTCCTTATGGATCACGGTATGTATTAAGGCATGCTATGACCTAGCGGGAAAACCAGCCCCTCTTATCAGAGCCTAGGCCTCCTCTACAGCCTTCTTAGAGCAGGTACCAATACTAGACATCTGTAGGGCGGCTACCTGGTCATCAGTTCATACCTTTACTAACCACTATGCAATCACTCAGCAGGCTAGAGAGGATGCAGCCATGGCAGAGTGGAATTGCAGTTCATCTCATACTAGGTCCCGAACCCCTCCTCCATGAGTACAGCTTGGGAATCACCTAGGTGGAATGGACATAAGCAAGCACTCGAATTAAAAAAATGGTTACTTACCTTGTAACTGTTGTTCTTCAAGATGTGTTGCTTATGTCCATTCCAAATCCCACCCACCTCCCCTTCGTTGGAAAGTCTGGCAAGAAGGAACTGAGGGGTTGGAGTGCCAGCAGGCGTATATATGGGCCAGTATAGTGGCGTCACTCCAGGGGGCTTCCTGGTTGGCCCAATGGATAGTGCTATGGGTAAAAAGCTTCCCGAACTCATAAACATGGTACGCGCACACTTAGGTGGAATACACATAAGAAACACGTCTCGAAGAACAACAGTTATAAGGTAAGTAACTGTTTTATCTTCAGATGTAGCTGAGAATCAGGCCCCTTGTCTCCTTTTATATCCCCTCCATCTATTCTCCTTCAAAGTTCCAAACTTCAGTGTACTATGGGTATGTCTAGACTGCATCCCTCTGTCGGCAGAGGGATGCAGATTAGGTAGGTCGACATTGCAAATGAGGCAGGGATTTAAATATCCTGTGCCTAATTTGCATAAAAATGGCTGCTGCGTTTTGCCGACTCAGCACTTTGTCGGCAAAAGCAGCAGTCTAGAGGGGATCTGTCGAGAAAGAAAGCCTTTTTCGACAGATCCCTTATGCCTCCTGCAAGGAGGTTTATAGGATCAGTCGAAAAAGGCTTTCTTTCTCGACAGATCCCCCTCTAGACTGCCGCTTTTTGCCGACAAAGTGCTGAGTCGGCAAAACGCAGCAGCCATTTTTATGCAAATTAGGCACAGGATATTTAAATCCCTGCCTCATTTGCAATGTCAACCTGCCTAATTGCATCCCTCTGCCGACAGAGGGATGCTGTCTAGACATACCCTATTTGTCCACTTCACCCTACTCAGAGAGCTCCCCGAGCTGATCCACAAATTCACTGTGCTGTCTTCTTTCAAAACCCTCCCTCTCCAGGGTATAAAAGCTTCCCGAATAAGTCTGATACTTATTTTTATCTATTTCTCATTATATTTTATTTTTATGTTTTATCAGCTCATGTTGTAGGCTCACTGAATAACCACATTATATAATTGGCATTACCCCAAGCCTTCCATCCCACTATCTTCTTACAACAATTTCCAGACAGTTAGATTCAATGAGGGGGTAAGTCCATCAAATATGGAATCTCTTCTGTATTCAAGAGGTGCTTTGGGGTACTGTTGAAATAATAAGACAGTGTATCCAGCTGGAAAAAATTATTTCATCTCTACATCACCATTTCATTTGTATGGCAAATCATTCCTTTTGCATTGTGTTGCTACATGAAATCCCTTTGCCTCAGGTAACCCACATTCCTTTAACAACCCTTTTGAAAATCTATGCATGATAAGAGTTCGACGGAGCTAGAGTGCACTTTCATTATTTTAAACTTCTCTAGAGGAATCAATCATTATAGTTATAAACTTGACCTCACCAAAACTTCAGAATACAAATCATGTATCCGTTGGCATCTTCATAACTATACATCAAATAAATGCAGGGACATCTACTGGAGAACAAAAACATTTCAGCTGGAAGTGCTTTTGCTTCTGACAGATGCAGGCTGTGTCTCATAAACTGAAGGACTTGGAGAATTAGAATGGAATTATTGTACATCTATAAAGAGAGAGTTGCTAGCTGTTTATCCTAGATCAAAGGCATATTTAAAAGATAGCACTTCTAGATTGGATTTCACAATCCCCAGCTGATTAAAAAGTGACAAGCAAATCTATGTGGGATCACTACTCATCAATGATTTTTAAAAAATCAAGATGATTTGATTTTGTGCAAATGTATCTTATAATCACTTGCTACTGGCTCTACTGTGTTATAGTATGATACAGCCTTCGCTGTCTTGTCATCAGTTATTCATACCCTCTGATGTACAACAGAAAATATAATAAAAATAGTTCTATCCCTACCAAATGCTATTAGTTTCCCATTATAGCCCATCAAATACTATTATTTCCAGATGAATTAAAAATTGCATGTGAAAGTCCATCTGTGGCCATGGATGTTTGAGAGAACCAGACAGAAAATGTGATTCTGCTTTTGGAAGGAGAACTTGGAAAGTGATGAATGATCATCTCAAGATTCTTAGGGAAATTGGAGAGGAAGAGGAAACTCTTAGGTAGGGTAAACTACCCTACAACCAGAGCTTTTCCTAGGGTGTGGCAAATCAGGGTGTCCACTCTGGGCCCCACACTTTGAGGGGCCCAATACCCCACGTCACCCCCACTACAAGAATCTCTCTCCCCACCCTCACAGGCTCCTGCCCACTGGCATGCCCCACTGATCAGCACCTTCCCCTCCCTCCCAGTGCCTACCGTGGATCAGCTGTTTTGCAGCACCAGGAGGTGCTGTGAGGGAGGAGAGAGGAGCAAGGGAGAGGAGCAGGAGTAGGTGGGGAAGAGGCAGGGTGGGGACAGGAAAGAGGCAGAGAGTGGGTGGCGTTTGGGGGAAGGAGTGGAGTGAGGGCAAGTCTTGGGCAGAGATAGGGGGAACATCCCCAGCAGAAGAAACTCTGTGCCTATGTCCTGGGCCCCACACCATCACAGAGGTGGCCTTGCACACTCACAAGAATGTCTGTGCAATAAACCTTTGAAGTCAATGCAAATATCACAATTTACAATAACTGGGAATTGGCCTGACTTGTTTTCCTCTCCGATCCTTGATGTACTTATGGAGGAGGAGCACATATTAGTCACAGCCTACTTTACAGACCCATGCTTCAACCTGGTTTTGTTTTGTATTAACTACATCCTAAATTGCGGTACAGATGACTTTTCTTCTGTGCTGAGTTTTATGTTAAGTATGAACAACGCTGTCTGGAACCATTGCATATGTACCATGTTTTATTCAACATTTTTATACACTACAACAATCCATAATAAATATGACAGCTAGGATAAGCATCATGTCATTTCTTGGTTAGAGATACATTTATTATAAACAAGCATGAACTGAACACCCCTTTTCCCCAAACTATTTCAGCCCTGAACATAGTGTTCAAATAAATGGCACATTATGCCCACAACATTTTAACATCATTCGTAAATTATTTATTTCCATGATTTGTACTTTACCAGACATATTTGGACAGAAAGAAAGCAGAGAGATGAGTCCAATGAAGCTAAAAGATTTGGGTGGAGAAATAAAAGTGTATTCCTAGATATCTATAAGATAGTTTCAGACTTCCCTCTTCAAGATAACGGGAGTGGCTTACAACTTATTATGGTGCATGTATATGGAAAGCTGTGTAAGAGTTTCTATGTCCTTCTCTCATGGCTGTTTATGCAAGGCCATGATCAAGACAGCAGAGATAAATCTGCAGGGCTGACAGAATTGCCAGACCCCTGGGCAAGGTTGGGGAAGGCAGGCTCCAGGCTCCCAGAAGGGCTGGGTCATCAGGCTGATGGGGCAGGGCTGGCAACGGCCAGTCCTCAGTGCTGCCTGGAGACTGCCTCCCCCACAACCCTGTCAGCCCTCGGAGTTGCTTGGAGTGTGCCATGCAGCACTCTGATGAAGATTTAAAAGGCCTGGGGCTCCAAGATTTAAAAGGCCTGGGGCTATCATGGCTGTTGTAGTGGTGGTGGCAACCGGGAGTCCCAGGCCCTTTCAAATTGCTGGGCCCCGAGGCAGCTGCCCGCTTTGCCTCCCACCCTGTTCCCACTGGCGGGCGTGAGCCAAGTCCACTGAATTTTATGGAAAGGATTCCTTTAACAATTGATTCCCTATAACAATTTCAGATATTAATTCAAGGACTTCTACAGACTTATGAGATTCTGTCTTGAGCTAGCTCTAAACGAAAGAAAAAAGGATTCCAAGTACTCAGAGAAATCTCAAATCATAGATTATACCTTTTAATATTGCAACTGGTTTTCTTAAAAATTCATGTTATTATAAACAGAGGTGGCATAGCACAATATTTGAAAGCAAGAATCATATTCATTCAGTACATGTTACATTGAGGATCAAGATGGCCATTAAGTCATAAAAATGTCCCCAATTATAACACAGTTTAAATGGCAGAGCTCACAGTCCCATAATCAAACACTCTTAAGATCAACTCCCACAAATTGTTTCTGTATTTGAAAAAGGGAGAGAGAAAAAATAAAAAACCTCTTGTTCTGATTGATGCCCCTTTCTTATTCAGTTCTTTTCATAATCATTCTAAATGTATGTGACACCACTGAAAAGGTTAATTTGTAAAAGCCAGCATTAAGTTACAGCTAGCAGTCTTCTGCCCTCAAGATCACAAATAGACCAGTGACATTTTGTTGGGATGATGTATTGTTACAACACTTTACTGTCATTGTTAATGTATCATCACTCAATCTGCTGAGAGAGTTTTCCTGCCTAGAATTCTGTGATAACTGGTCTCAACTGATCTTCCTTCTGTTTAGAGTGCATTCCAGCTCTCCGGCTCATGGAGGAGAATTAATCTTCTTCTTTCCCCCTTCTACTGATCTATCATTCCAAACATATAGCACATATAAATGTGGACAGAAAGGTCCAAGTTTGACCCAGATGGTCACCTTATTTCAGCCAGAAGAGAATGCACAGAGTGTGAATCAGGGCAGAATTTAATTCAGATTGTTTCAGTAGGTGTTTCCCAAACTGAGGTCCACAAACCTCTGGGGGTCCCTTAGAGCAGTGTTTCTCAACCTTTTTTTTTTTGTAAAGTATACCTTTTTCACAAAAAATTATAAGTACCCCCAGTACCTACAGTTTTCAGACACAATTTTTTTCTACCATTATAATACATTTGTTTAAACAACTTAATTCTAACCAGGTGGGCAATTAAATTTTTGGATGTAAAAAGTACAAAAATAATAAAGGGCTATAAAACTTAAAACAAAAATTCAGTTTTCTCCAAATTTCAATTTGTTGATGTACCCCACAGACTTCTCTCAAGTACCCCTAAGGGTACTCGTACCATTGTTTGAGAAACACTGCCTTAGAGGACTCCTGGGCATGTGTAGGCCTTGCTGATCAACTCCTCTCCCTCTTACTTAACTCCTCCCTTTCCCTCCCAATGCCTCATGCATACTAGGCGTGTGTCAACACTGCACTGTAGATTGAAATGATCACAAATTGAGCTACACAAATTGTGTATCTTATTTTGATGTTATTTGAAAATTGCTTATTTCGAAAATTGGCGCTGTCTACACAGTACTTATTTTGAAATAAATCGCTATTCCAAAACGTCCCTGACGCCTCATGGAATGAAATTTACAGGATCTTGGAATAGCAAACTTGTTATAGTTTGAAATAACGGGTGAACTCTAAAGATGCAGAATAGCTATTTCGGGATACTGCAGTGTAGACGTAGCCTAAAAGTCCAGCCATGCAGTGGGGCTAAGGCAGGTTTTCTGCTTGCCCTGGTCCCACTCTGCTCCCAGAAGTGGCTGACCTGTCCCTCCACCACAAGCACAATTATGCAGCCTCCCATTGGCCAGGAACCATAGCCAATAGGACCTGTGGGGCCAGTGCTTGTTGGCAAAAGCATAGGAACCCCCTGGCCCTCCCACCTATGAGCCACTGCCAGAAGAGGTGCCAATTGCTTTCAGGAGCCACCCAAAGTTAAGTACTGTCCACTGACACTCAGGACCTCAGCCCCCTTCTCTAGCTCAGACCCCACACTCCACACCCAATTCCTTCACAGAGTCTGCATTCTGCACCTCCTCCTATACTCCAATTTCCTCCTAGATCCTGCACTCTGGACCCAAACTCTCTTCCAGAGCCAACACATCAAATCCCCTTAATATACTTAATATACCTCTTTGGAACAAAAGCAAGATAGTCATGTAACAGTCTCTCAATCCCTGTGAGCTTCCTCTGAAGTCACTGGAGGCAAGAAATCTCTTTTTCCTGTTGTTTTTATTTCAACAAATTCAAAAATACAACCAGTTCAATAAACAAGGAAACCACCTTTGTTCCATGTCCTGATTACGTATCAATGTTCTGAAAGAAGATTATGGTCATAACAGGGCATGCAACCAGTGAGTAACTCCTGCTGCATGCCACTATTAGAAGCAAAAACTCTCTCAGAAAAGTAAAGCATACAACCCACATAAGGTTTATGGACACCATTAATATTTCTATACCTAAAAATATCTATATTGATTTGCTGTCTTTATCATTCTCTGCATAACATTTTGCTGTCCTTTGATCCTCTTTCGCCTAGGTTCCATTAAATATTTTCATGATAATGCCCTTTGCTAGGATATTCAAAGATTTTAAAGAAGCCAATATTAAAAGGCTATCTTTCCATCCTCATTTATCCTCATCAAGAATGGATCCTTTCTACATTTGGAGTAATGTTGAGAACATTATAACTACTCTGCTGTAGTTACTGCTGAGAATCTCTTACTGTTTAAAAGATTAATATCTAAGGCTGCCAAAATTCACAAACTAACCTAGACTGTCTTGGAATGTGTTGTCCCTTACAGGAGTGCAGGGTGAATTAGGGGGGTCCAAATATAGGGTCATTGAGCAAGAGGTGTCTCAGATTTAACTCCCTAGATGCCATGCTATTTTAACTTTTTTTCCCTTTTTGTATAGACTGAGGTTCAAACTATAGCTATTACTCTATTAAAAATGTATGCCTCATTTCTAGTTTGAATGTGTCAAGTCATTGAATCATGATATACCTTTCTCTGCTGGTCTGAGGAGCCCTTTATTAAATATTTGTTCCACAAGAGGTTATTTGTAGATGTAATCAAGTTACCCTTTAACTTTCTCTCTCAGAAAGTTTGAGAAACAGAATGAGTTCTTTGAGTCTATCCCTGTAAGATATGTTTTCTAATCCACTAATTATTCTTGTGATCTTGTCTGAAGCCTCACCAATTTATCAACATCCTCATTGAATTCCGGGCATCAGAAAAGAAGTCCAACAATGGTCCCACCAGCGCCAAATACAGGTGTACAATAACTTCTGTAATCCTCCTTGACATTCCCCTTTTTCTGCATATTAGCTCTTTTGGCCACAGCATCACATGCTTAATAGGGTAACCATCATTACCCACAAATCTTTTCATAGACACAGCTTCCCAGAATAGAGTGTGCCATTCTGTCAGTGTCACCTAAATTCTTTGTTCTTAGATATGTATATTTACATATTAGTTGCTTCCACTCAGTTTACCGAGCAATACAGACCACTCTATAGCAGTGATATGTTCTGTTCTTATTTACCACTCCCAAAATGTTTGTGTCATTTGAAAACGTTATCAGTGTTGGTATTATTTTTTCTCCCAGGTCATTGATAAAAATGTTGAATAGCCTGAGACCAAGAGCTCATCCTTTTGGGACCCCATTGAATACACTCCTCCTAGATGATAATTACCAGTTTAAAATTAAATTTTGAGAGTTATCAGGTGGCTAATTTTTTCATCCACTAATGTGTGCTGATAATTTTACATCATTCTAGATATTTTTTTTAAATCAAAATGCCATGCAGAACCAAAACAAACATCTTATGGAAGTCCATTATGTCAGCATTATTACCTTTATCAACCAAACTTTTAATCTCATCTATAAAAGATATTAAATTACTTTGACAGGAGCTGATTATTATACACCCATGTTAATGTGCATTCATCTCATTTCCATCCTTTAATTCTTGATTAATCAAGTCCCATCTCAGCTGCTCCATTTTCATACCTGTGATTGATGTCAGGCTGACATCATTGTAGTGTAATGACCCATGTAATTGCCTGGGTCATCCCAGTCATTTTTTGGAAAAACTTCCTCAGTGTTCCAAGACTTACAGAAAATAAACCGTAACAGGCCATCACACTCCTGGGCCAGACATTTTCAAACTCTTGGATGCAAGTTATCCAATGCTACTGGTTTAAAAATAACTGTAGTAATTCCTGTTTATCATTCTTCAGAAATATTAGTGGAATGGAAACCGTGTTAACACCATATGATGAATGTTCCATTGACCTTACTAATTTCACATGGAGATGGGGTGGTCAGTTAAAAAGGATGGACTAAAAAGAAGAGAAAGTAAATTGGGGGAGGAGACCTATGGGAGAGGATGTAATTGTTTTCCCTTCCCTGTGCAGAGACCCAATAAAAGGCTAGAAGGTGAAGAAGCAGTCTCCTGTTGAGATATGCCTGAGGGAAGATCAGGAGCTGCTGAGTGATGATGGTCTCCTTGAAATCCTGAGATAATGGAGAACTATGCCAGCCTAGCATGTGGGGTGGAGTGAGGCACAGAAGCCTGAAGGCAGATTTGAGGGCTCTGTATTATAGGTTAATCTTATCTGCACGGGAGAGGGGATGCCAGCTGAGCCTGACTGGGACTGAAGATCTTCTTGTCTTGATATTTCAGTTGGATATGCTGAAGAATTGGCCCTAAAAGGGATTAGACTCTTGAATGAGTCTTGGTTGAAAGGTCAGGCTGACTTCCACAGCTGGACCAAGCTAAAGAACACAAAGAGAAACTGAGCCACTGTTGGTGTAATGGATGTAATGACACATACAGCCAGCAGGGTACATACAGGGCAACAACTCTGCCACAGGATGTTTCAGTAATTACAGAAATGATGGCTACTCTAGGATGAGGGGATGGATTTGTAGACTAAGTTAGGGCTCTTATCCACAGTGCTAAAGGTGACTGTCTACGAGCTTTTGTAGGTGTCTACCTGCCCAGATAACAGTGTTTTGAGGGCAATGAGGTTTCTGTTGTTCCAAAGGGCACCCATCACGTTTAAAAACATGGACTAGAAACTTTGCCTGAGCAAGATGGTTGTGAGGGACGTATGGAAGAATCTGTCAGATGAAGACATGGTGTGTTTTAGGCAAAAAGTAAGAGGAGTTGTCCATAGGGAGTCCAGGATACTCTGGAGCTCTTACAAATGGACTGCTCCTGGGCTCAGAGGGCATGGCTGGCAAGGGTGGTGAAAGTGCCAGATGTCACAGGACAAGAGAGGGCCTACTGGGGATATTGCAATTTCTCAGGCCAAGTATGCTGGTAATAGGTGGGGAAGACTCTTTCATCAATGTAGTTCTACACTCAGTTTTCAAAGAGGTAACATGTGAGGGAGTGTTCCAGATGAACCCTTGACGTGGACTTCTCCAGAAGATTTGGTTCACATGGTCTGGAAAGAGCTGAGAACATTGAAGCAAATAGAAAGGATGTGCTGTCTGGATAGGAAAAAAGTAGTGATGGAGCTCCATCCAGGTCTAATTTTGGTTGGGTCAGTGTCCCAGTCCCTTTCCTGCAGGGGTAGGGGTGCGGGACAGGCTACAATCCAAGAGACTTCTGGGAGTCTGCTGCAAGGAACTGAAGGAGCAAACAGAAATTAGGAAGTGCTAGTCGGTGATATAGTGAGATCTGGAATGAAGCCATTATGTTTGGTAGAGGGAACTATGTTGTACCAAGACTGTTACCCTAGGTATCAGAGAGTCTGGCATGCCTTTGAAGGGACTTGTCCTCAGGTGTTAGGATGATTCCAGAATCAGGCAATCAGACACTGGACTCTTTACAGAGGGATGAAGCTCCTCTTGTGGAACTGGATAATGACTACTGATCATGGCTGGTTTCTGACCTGGGTAGATTCTGGTTGTTAAATAGACCGTAAGTGGAGGATGTTGCAAGTTGCCAGTACCAGGGCTCTTTTGCTAAGGAAACAGTGGACTCTGGCAGAGATGGGCAGTCTGGAAGTTTTGGGGTATTTTGTCTTGATTCTTATGCTTGTATTCTAGGTGTTTTTGTCTATATTTTGGTGTCTGAGTTTCTTATTGGGTGATATGTTTATTAAACAAATTGTCATAGAGGACTTGGGGTTGTTTATTTTTTCCACTCGCAAGAGTTTAGTAAGTCACATTTCTCCTTCTGCTTTAGGGAATCCCCTTCTTCTGAAGCATTTGGTGCAGACCATAACTAAAATCAAGTATACAAGACTAGGTGGACCACAGGTTTCATTTACCATGGCTATTCCTATAGATATGCAGACATCACTGCAATTAAAGCTGTTTATCTTAATACCACAGAGCAATCCTAGGTAATATTTCAAGATAGAAAGAAAAGAGCCCTTGTCCACAATTTAAGAAAACACACAGAAGGTTTTACACAGAAAAAAAATTCATTTTTCTGACTGGAATTTTGGTAGAACACAAGGATTACAGCCCTGTCCTTTTCACCAAGTAGTTATACAACTTGATTATATGCCTCATCCAAAAAATGATACCTCATACAGTAGTCTGCCCCTTTATCAACATACTGAGATATTATTGTGGCACCCAGATTTGCCAAAGGTTTTTTTTACCATCCAATTAGAGGAAAGGTTATTCCAAAATAAATATAAGCTAAATTTATGAGAGCTGACACTAAGACAGTAGGAGGTTGTATAAATGCAAGCATATCCTACTTTAAAGTCATATATAAATTCTAGCTAGTGCTTACCAAATATTAGTAATGTATCTCTTCGGTTCATAGCAAAATTAAAGAAATACAGAATATGAGCTGGCAGAAGTAAGAAAGTGAAAAAATAAATACAGAAAGGGCGGGGTGAAAGTAGGCTATTGGTAATTCTACAGAACTATTTAGACCCTATAGTATCACAAACAATAACAATCAATGAAGAAAGCAGCTTATACAGTAAATGACTGCAGATATGACCCTGGAGGAGTACATGATGTTTCCTGTCAAATTTCTAAAGAGAACATTGATTCCTCTACTGATGTTCTTTTGTTCGCTCACTCCCATGCTGTGGAGTCACTATTTCACATGCATTTTGCCTCATTTAGGTTCACTGGAAGTTCTTTTTTCCCTGTAGGGAGCTGTCAGTGTTAGCATTGTGAGTCCAGTTCTTGTATTTCTTGGTCAGCCATAATCAGTGAAGTAGAACAAGGGCGGCATAATGATTAAAACTGCTCCAATGATTATCGCTCCTTGTTCTCTGACAAGTGGTTTAGAGCAACCTGAGAAAGAAATGCCTTGTCTCGTCATTTGTACCTGTCTGAATGTACTGATCCTATCAGTAGTTTCCCATACATCAGGTATACAGGATTTTGCTCTGAGTTAATTCTGGTGCTAGAATATGTCTTTTTGCTCAATAGTCTGGCAAATAATGAGGGAGAAGGCTCAAGAAGTCTCTTACTGCGTCCTTAATCAGTATTCCCCATACTCCCAAGAACACAAGGACTTCATTCTCCAAGTATCCTGGGCAAAGAGTCACCTTTCTGGGATGGGGAGGAAGGCCTATGCATCAGCCAGTAGATGTGAATGTGAAATATGCTTTAACTTTTTTAGGGGTGTAAGAGCCTACTGCATGTAGGCATCTCTATTCCAGTCCTAATGTGGTACTATGCCCACATGACTCGCAATTAGAGCACATGGCAAACACGTTACCTTTGAAGACCATTTTAGCACATGCATTTTTACTAAAGATGGTCTTTGGCTGGAAGAAAATAGAACTGGCCTAGATCTATAATTCAACTTTACCAAAGGTGTGCCAATCCTATTTCAAAGAGAGATCAGCCATAGAATTTGATTCAGACCTACTTCTCAACTTACAATTTGCAGGTGTTTGGTATTTTAGTCAGTGTTCTTCATTACTAGATTATTCTGAACTAGTACAACATCCAAGGTCTAAGGCAAGATGTGTATATTGAGAAAGTGTTTCATTTTTATTTATGAAAATCATGCTACTCTAGACATTTCCTAGTCACATAATTGTAAGGCACATGGTCTGAAGTGCTAGAGCTATATTTCTTGAACTGGCATCCGCAGACCCCTTGGGGGCCCATGACAGCACTCCAGGGGGTCCATAAGTCATGTCTGAAATGTCATAAAAGTACTAAAAAATAAAAATTATAGAATAATGTATTTGTAAAATTTAATTTATAATCTTTTCCTTTGCAATGACATAGATAGTGATCATGAAAAGTTTCTTTTACATTCAGAAGTGTGTTGGTTGTGTTGTGGGAAACCAGTCAACCACTTGTTTGCATTGCACGATGAAATGAGATTATTTTTCATAGATATGGTATTTCAACTGAGCGAGAGTTTCAATGATTTTCTGTGGATAACTGTGGCATCATTTTTGAATGGACTAAATTTAAGCCTACAAGGGGTAGCTCTAACTATATTTAAAGTTGAAGAAAGGTGGAAGAGCCGATTAAAAAATTTGGATGTATGGTCAAATAGTATTCAGAACTTTGTGTATGAATCATTTCCAACACTAAATGATTTTCTTGAAACATCTGATAAAGAGGTCTCTGATGAAATATGAAATGTTCTCAGGCTACATATAGACTACAAAGGTAAGTCAGAAAAATTGTATCTTTTTCTGCTTTTCTGTCAAAAGAAGCTTTTCCGAAATTTGGCGTGCCAAATTTCAGAAAAATCTGCTCTTTCGACATATTCCTTCTTCCTTGTACAATGAGGTTTACAGGGATGGCAAAAGAGTGCGTCCACTTTTCTGAATTTTTTTTTCAGAAAAGCAGACATGTTCCTTGGATGCAGCATTTCCAGAGGTATCCCGGAAAAGCGCTGCAGTCTAGATGTAGCCCCACTGAACAGTTCCAGGCTTTGAAGAACTACTTAAGGCATGTTTCTCAAACTGTGGGTCCCAACCCCCCGGGGGGTCGCAAGCAACTTAGAGGGAGATTGCAAACAACTTAGAGGGGGGTCGCGAGCAACTGAGAGGTGGGTCGTGGTACCATAAGTTTGAGAACCCCTGACTTAAGGGATTATTTTCTTCTGCCCAATTCTGGTAACGAGTGGATCAGGGAACCATTCAATGTAGATGTCAACACAACCAAAAATGTATCTTCATCGGAAGAAAATAGCCTTCTGGATCTTTCACTTCACACCTTTTTTAAACTGTTTTTAATCAATATAGATACAGAAAGAGATCATTTTTTTAAAAGCTTTCTAGCCAGAAGTTTTTCGAGTAACACTTTGTGGGCCACCAGAGCTGTAGAGAAACTGAATGGGTAGAGTAGTGGGACTCAAGTGAGAAGACTGGGAGGGAGGAGAGGCCTCTATCTTGTAATAAAAGAGTTTTATATGCAATCAAACCCCCTCTCCCTGGAGGCTTTGTGAAGAGATGATGCATAGGCAACTCTGCAGTGAGATGGTGCAGGGGCATCTCTTTACTGAAGCTGCAAAGGGCAGAAGCCACACAACTGATGAACTCCAATGAAGATTGTCCTTCCCCCTGCCTGTCCCCTCTCCCCAACGCCGAGCAACAATAAAGCTAAAATCACTATAGTTGACTTAGATGTTGGAGCCTTAGGACTAGACCAGGAAGCACTCTCCCTAGGGACTGGAGAAGTTCTACTTATGTACACTCCAAGACTCTGGGACTACACTACCTGCAGCTACTAAATTGTAAGTGGGGTGTAGCAGATGGGGAAGTGATGTGTCGATAGGACACTTGCTTACTGGATGTTCACTCTGGGGGGGCGGGGAACTCAGTGAAAGGGTTACTGCCAGATGTGCTGTGGCAGCAGGTGTTTTACCTATTATTCATGTACATGTTGTGCTGTATTTTCCCAACTTGATTTGGTGTTGCCTTGTATTCTGATAAAACATTTCTCTTTACACAGACTTAGTGCTTATAATTTGGGAACTATTGCCCTAGAAGATGCCCAGAGAAGATGTTGTTTTTTCTG
Organism: Rafetus swinhoei; assembly: GCA_019425775.1. Classification (NCBI taxonomy): domain Eukaryota; kingdom Metazoa; phylum Chordata; order Testudines; family Trionychidae; genus Rafetus; species Rafetus swinhoei. The sequence goes on from CM033440.1 coordinate 36,666,215, forward strand.
AGGCTGAGCTGATGTTTGTTGATTTTAAAAGGAATGCCTCAGTATCTGACCCCAGCATCTGCTGCTCATGCCTGGCAAAAGGCACGCAATGTGGCACCAGGACTTTGCTGGTAGCCAAATTCCAAACGGTAGACTGGCAGAAGAAAGATAGTTTGTTTCAAAAGGGCAAAAACAGATGGTTGTTGGAATATGTCAGGATGCCCAAACTGTAGTTAATGAGTCTCATGCAGCTCTTTTACAGTTACACTATTGCACGTGGCTACTCCCTCCACTATCTGCCTACCAAACTAGGGGGCAGGAGGGATGCTCTGGGCTTCTGCCCAGTGGCAGTCTGGAGAGGCTAGGGGCTTCTGCAAGAGAGGACTGAGACAATTTAAAGGCTCAATGCCTTGACTCACAGCCTCCTAGGCATGCCCCTCTTCTTATCCTCAGTGGCCCCTCCCTGCAGCTCCCAAGTGTTAGCTCTGGGTGGAGAGGCTGTGGCAAGCATCTGGGAGGAAGAGGCAGCAGCAAAAGCAGTGGTTCTCCAGATCCTAGCTCTTGCTTCTTCCCAAATCTGTAGCTCCCAGCTTGCTGGCCACAACAGCTGCTGTGGAGGGATGAGGTCTGGTTGGATGATGTGACCAAGTGGGCCAGCAAACCCTTGCAAAAATTGATTAAGGTGATATGTGACCCCAACTGTCCCATAAACATTGCTTCTGGCTTCCACCCAGAGGGAAGATGGGTCTGAAGCACACCCAATGGCTCTGAGATTCAGCAGGAGTGGGGCCGGAGCCTGAGCCTGAGCCTCGGTCCCCACACCCTAGCTTTCAAACTTCTGAAGACTGTTGTATGCAGCTTGGAGGGTCAAAACTTTTGGCCACTTCTGAAATGTGCCCTGAAAAATGAAATCTTATTTATTTTAGGTTGAAGTGTAACTTGTATGCCTTTCATCTGAGGGATCCTGTATCGATATTGGTCTGTTAATTACATCATATACAGTTGGGACCATTTAAGTAATCATTACTAACAAATAAATGTTAACTTTTGCTGAGATATATCAGATTTGGATTCAGTTTCCCTCTTCAACTTAAACTGGTAATAGACTCAAGGTGTTTTATCTTACTTCAATTGTATTCACAAGTCCTGTTTAGTTTGAAAAGAGATGGCAAAAAACAAAGTGCAATTGTACACAAGCCATTCTTCTTGCCAGAAGCCCAGGTAAAACAGCATCATAGCCAGAAATCAGCTTCTTTTTGACAATGAGCAGCATGTATAAAAGGGTTGGGGAGGTGCTTTCAAACAATAATTTTCCTGAATCATTAGGAGGGAAAAATGATTGGTAGGGGGGAAATGCAGGACACGGACCACCTTCCACTTTTCACTGACCTTCCTGCTATGGAGAGGGCAACTCTCTTTCCCTTTCTGTCTTTGTCAGGTAGGTGACCCTGGCATGCTACCTGCCCCAGGCCTTGCCTCACCATGCATGTGGGTTCAGGTTGCCTTCTTTTTCCAGAAGGAGGCTTTCTTGCAGTTCAAATGACCGCCCACTCTGGCTGCCACCAGCCCACCACCTTTGTGGTTTGGGAGTTGCTGCTATAGCAGGGGTCTGACTGTTGAGGCTTGCCAGACTTGCTGAGAGATTTGAGGTGCACAGCAGGGTGGTGGTGGAGGATGCCCAGGGGTGTAGGTCCTTGAAGAAGAGTCTGGCAGAGGAAGGGGCTCAGTTCAGTCTCTTTTTTCAGGAAGTGGGTGGTGGAAGCTCTGCTGCTGCTGCTTTAGGTACCACTTGGGCTAGTGCCATTAAAAGTCTCCATGGTCCAAGCAGAAGAAGAAGCAGTTTCCTTCCCCAGCCTTGCCCTTGCTTTCCCATCAGTTCTGCTTTGCCTCAACCACCAGCTTCAAAGTTTTCTTCATTGAATCCCCTAACCCAGCCCCCGCTTTCTCCTGCCTCTATTAAGTACTGATTTGTTTCAATAAAATGAGGGCAACTCCCAGAGGGGCAGCCTTAACTTATCTTCCTTCCCTTCCCACTTTCCCCTTCCCCTCTGGATTGGCTTGATGCAACTCAAGTTGTTTCACAGCCTGAAAACTTGACTCCCTTTTCCTTTTCTCCAAGAGACTATTTTCCAGGTTCCTTCTTTTCTTTTTCTTTAGCTCACAAACCACGATTCATCAGGTTTCAGTGCTATCCCTATCTTTTCCCCTGCCTTCCTTCTCTCTCGCCTACAGCCTATGATCTTTCCAGGGTCCTTCCTCCTCCTCCAAAACAGAGAAACTGTAATCACTGCTGTCTGACTTTGCAGGCCTTTTGCAGGCTCTGCACACTCTCTCTGCCCTGCTCACTTGGGCTATGTCTACACTGGCGCGTTCTTGCGCAAGTACCGTTTTGCGCAAGAGTTCTTGTGCAAAAGTACTTGCGCAAGAGAGCGTATATATTGGTCACAGCGCATCGTCAGAGCCATGCGCTTTTGCGCAAGAGAGCATCTACATTGGCGGGACGTTCTTGCGCAAAAGTGTGAGCTTGGAACTACTTTGCAGAGGGCAAAAGGACACCAGGACTTTCCGGGGCCGGGGGCTGGAGCTCCTTTGAGATGCGTGCTTAAAGCGATCTCCCTGGACAGCAGTTTCTCTCCTGCTGCGAGCTCTAGGACCTCTTGTAGGGATTGACAGCCGTAGCAGTTCCAGTTGTGGTTGCCCTCTGCCTTATTGGACACCACAGCTTTGAGCCCTACTGCCTTTTGTGCATTTTGCCTTCTCTTTGCTGTGCCATGGAGCCAGGCCATGGAGCCAGGAGTGGCCCTGTGCCTGCTCTGGCCCCACACGGCCATCTTGGAGTGCCTGCAGCTGCTGCTCCATGCTGCTGCACTGCTCCTCCAGGACCTAGAGCTGGACTCCCTCACCACGGATGCACTGGCGGCCCTGGGGCATCCCCACCCCACCGTGGAGAGGCATGTTTGGAGACTGGACACCAGTACCGACTGGTGGGACCGGCTGGTACTAGGGCAATGGGATGACCAGCAAGGGCTCTGGAACTTCCGAATGCAAAAACAGACATTCCTGGAGCTATGTACCTGGCTCGCCCCTGAGCTCCAGAGACGCACCACCTGGCTGCGGGCCGCCATCCCGGTGAACAAGAGGGTCGCTGATAGAGGAGGTATCTGAGCCTCTAGCTATCATCTTTGGAAAATCATGGGAGACAGGAGAGATTCCAGAAGACTGGAAAAGGGCAAATATAGTGCCCATTTATAAAAAGGGAAATAAGAACAACCCAGGAAACTACAGACCAGTTAGTTTAACTTCTGTGCCAGGAAGATAATGGAGCAAGTAATTAAGGAAATCATCTGTAAACACTTGGAATGTGGCAAGGTGATAGGGAACAGCCAGCATGGATTTGTAAAGAACAAATCATGTCAAACCAATCTGATAGCTTTCTTTAATAGGATAACGAGTCTTGTGGATAAGGGAGAAGGAGTGGATGTGGTATACCTAGACTTTAGTAAGGCGTTTGATACGGTCTCGCATGATGTTCTTATCAATAAACTAGGTAAATACAACTTAGATGGGGCTACTATAAGGTGGGTGCATAACTGGCTGGATAACCGTACTCAGAGAGTCGTTATTAATGGTTCACAATCCTGCTGGAAAGGCATAACAAGTGGGGTTCCATGAGTCTGTTTTGGGACCGGCTCTGTTCAATATCTTCATCAACGATTTAGATATTGGTATAGAAATATGCTTATTAAGTTTGCAGATGATACCAAGCTGGGAGGGTTGCGACTAATCTGGAGGATAGGGTAATAATTCAAAATGACCTGGACAAATTGGAGAAATGGTCTGAGGTAAATAGGATGAAGTTTAATAAAGACAAATGCAAAGTGCTCCACTTAGGAAGGAACAATCAGTTTCATACATACAGAATGGGGGCGACTGTCTAGGAAGGAGTACGGCAGAAAGGGATCTAGGGGTTATAGTGGACCACAAGTTGAATATGAGTCAGCAGTGTGATGCTGTTGCAAAGAAAGCAAACATGATTCTGGGATGCATTAACAGGTGTGTTGTGCGCAAGACACGAGAAGTCATTCTTCCGCTCTACTCTGCACTGGTTAGGCCTCAGTTGGAGTATAGTGTCCAGTTCTGGGCACCGCATTTCAAGAAAGATGTGGAGAAATTGGAGAGGGTGCAGAGAAGAGCAATGAGAATGATTAAAGGTCTAGAGAACATGACCTATGAGGGAAGGCTGAAGGAATTGGGTTTGTTTAGTTTAGAAAGAGAAGATTGAGGGGACATGATAGCAGTTTTTAGATATCTAAAAGGGTGTCATAAGGAGGAGGAGAAAACTTGTTCATCTTGGCCTCTGAGGATAGAACAAGAAGCAATGGGCTTAAACTGCAGCAAGGGAGGTTTAGGTTGGACATTAGGAAAAAGTTCCTAACTGTCAGGGTAGTCAGACACTGGAATAAATTGCCCAGGAGGTTGTGGAATCTCCATCTCTGGAGATATTTAAGAGTAGGTTAGATAAATGTCTATCAGGGATGGTCTAGACAGTATTTGGTCCTGCCATGAGGGCAGGGGACTGGACTCGATGACCTCTCGAGGTCCCTTCCAGTCCTAGTATTCTATGATTCTATGATTTCAGATGCTCTACCGTAGATTTACTTGCACAAGAACACACGTGCAGTGTAGACAGGCGGCAAGTTTTTGCATGAGAACGGCTGTTCTCGCGCAAGAACGCGCCAGTGTAGACGTAGCCAATAGAGTTTAGACAGACTGTAGAAAATCATGTCTTCCTCCTTCAAACCCATGTCTCCCAACAGACCTCAAATCTTGAGTCATAGATGGCAAAGACAGTAGACTTGTGCCCAGACTCTATTTTTGCTTCTCTGTGGCATGGTTGGTAAATTTAAAAAAGTTTAGTCTACTGTGCACATATAGCATCTGCACTTGTACCATGCCAGATGTTTCAAACATAGAATCATCTCTGAGTCAAGAACATGGATATTCAGAAAAAATGTTGGCATGGGCTCTAGAAAGCCCAGTTAAGAAAAAAATTGCTTGTAGAACTCATATTTATAAATTGGGAATAAACGCAGAGAAGACCGAGATTCAGAGTCTCCATTGGCTGCCTGCTGCAGCCACACATTGGGCCCTTATTAGTGGGAGGAACACTTGTGAAAACAGCCTAAGAGTACTGTGGTTTCTGACAACAACTACCTCACTAAATCCCTGTTTCAGCTGCAACTGGACTGTTACCTGAGTATCCAAAAGCTGCTTTTGGTCAGCAGAATCATTCATTTACATCAAATTACAAGGCATTTTCATTTCTAGAGTAGAGTAAGCAGGCAGATACAGTTTTCTGTTTTCCTTGCAGATAGTTTTCCAGTGGTTCAAAAGACCCCACATTCCCTGAAAATGGAGTAAAGAACTGGAAAAATATAGGAAAAAAGCTTCAGAAACACGTTCAATCTACCATGCCCAAGCAGCGTTCTGAAAGGCGACATTTTTTTTCAAATAGTTGAAAGAAGTGGACTCCACAGTGGCATAGTTATCAAATTCTCACAAGATTACATGACAACAGAGAATATACTGCAAAAGTCAGCTTTACTGATTTACTGCTTTACGTGGGTAAACAAGGAATTGTATAGCAGGGACACAATGCAAGAAAAGAATCAGCAAGCCGTGGAAGCTATCTGGAATTATGCAATTTGTTTTTGACGTCCGATGATGCATTCACCAAAAAAAAAGGTGGGTTTTTTTTAATCTCACAAGCCACATAACTCAAAAATATCAATCAGAAAGTTCAGGAGAATGAGGTGGCTTTTTTTTTTACTGTTTTTGGTGATGAAACATGCCATTTTACACAAGAAGAAATAACTGTGAGAGATGCAGAAAATCTGGAAACAAAGACCATTTCTAGAAGGTCTGATTGCTCTGAGCAAGGGAAAGCCAATGCCATTTATCACAACATTAAGCAGCTCTTACAAGCATTGGGGATTGCAAACTTGCCAGCTGTAGCATAGTGTTAGGAAGAGGCCACTGTCCTGGCAGATCAAATAAATGGAGTGCAGCAAAATCATCTCAATGCTATATATATACACACAGCTCATAAATTAAATCTGGTTTTAGTGGAGGCCTGCTAAGTAAACTGGACAGCAACAGAATTTTTTTATGTGCTCTAGAGGGCTTATAAACAATTTTCCCCCACAGCCTGGCACACACACACTGTGCTTACTTAGAGGTCTAGAAGACACTTAGGGTACATCTATACAGAAGCATTATTTTGGAATAACCTCAGTTGTAAAATAACATATTGGAATATGGGACTTCTTACTCTGACTTCTGTAAACCTCATTGTTTGAGGAGAAAGGGATGTCGGAGGAAGAATGCTTTATTTCGAAATAAGTGCTGTGTAAATGTGCCCAAATTTGAAATAAGCTATTTTGACTTAAGCTACACAATTGATGGAGCTCAAGTTGCATAGCTCATTTCGAGTTTAGCCCAGCTGTGAAGATATACCCTTAGAAACTGCAATTGTCTAGTTTAAATGACATAAGATGGGCATGGAGATGGAAAAATGTATCTGCTATTAAAAAAAACTCTCCATGAGAGCACTTCTTAGCAGTGTGTTGGGACTGTCAGAGCCTCCCTATCAAAGATTTATTGAAGCATCAGGTTTGTTGACAAATGTGCAGAAAATAGATTTGTGTGTGTGTTTGATCATTTTTTTACCATATTCTTACTATGAATCACATATCATGCAAAGCACTGCAGACACATTTTCAGACCGCAAGTGTACTGCAGAGAGCTGCCAAAGAGTTAGAAAGTATGAGAAATCCACTGGTAATTTGGAGGATATTTGAAAGGAAGCCCAAAAGTTCTGAGAGCTGCATGATGTCCCTGTTAACCCAATCATAGAGTATGATCACTACCTTCAGGGGTAACAGGAACAAAATACACAGCCTCCCTTCACTGCTTAGTTGTTACAAACACACTCGGACAATGAGAATATCAGCCAGGGAAAAAAAACAAAGGGTTTCAACCCAGTCAAAGGAAATAGCTAAAAGTGTAGCTGCAATTCTAAAATGTGATACATGTTTGAAACTTACTCACACAGAGAGGCATTTAATTAAAATAGATTTGCCAAATATCACTCTGGTGATTCTGAAGGCAGCTGCTTTAATAACATTTTACCCAAATTTTATAAAACTTTTGAAATTGGCACTTACCTGTTGGCACAGCTACATGAGAGGTCATTTTCTGCCATGGAATATATGCAAAACTGGAAGCAACCCTACAATAGGTCAAGAGGGACTGTCAGTTCTGTTTACTGAGACTTTATTAGACACATTAACCCTGAGCACATCCTTGATACCTGTGGTGCAAAATCCAGTCACTGGATTGTATTTCACTGATGTTTAAGGTAAGGCTGAAGTTGGTTTTGTTTTTATTAGTAGAAGTAATATATTATTTGCAACTCGCTTCCTTATTTAATACAAAGAATGCTGCTTATTGTAATTATTATACAAATATAATGTCATGTTATAATAGAAGCCTAAATATTTACTTATGAAACAATACTGATAATTAATTTAAATTGGCATAAACTTATGGAGAAATGTGGTATATGGTAGGAAAAGTTAACAGATATTTTAACCTTAATATGATGGGTGAGAGTAAGATAGTACATTAATAGTGGTGTCAAACCATATTGCCTAACAGAGTTAAACATATAGTATTGTTGAATGACATCAGAGCCTTTTGTGCTATAAATTATTATAAAACACAACATTTTAAAAAGACACAGGGAGTGAATCTAGTTTACAGCCTTTATTTTTGTCCATCATTCAAATTCACAGCCTCACTAGAAAAATAGTAGTGTGTGTGTAAGGGGGAGGGATATCTACGTCTCATCCATGACACATACACTTGTGTTGCTATCCCTGACCCATGATCTCCAGTGATTACCTCCTCATTTGCACAGCCACCTTTTGATCCAAGGGGCAGGGAGTTGCAGTAGGACAGTGCCTATAAGAAACTGAAGTTACTCTCACCCCTGATATGCATCCAGAGATACAGAGTTTGGTCTAGGGAAAAAAGCCACTGAGTGTTCCCCAGCCCTTGCTGTGCAAGGGTTCAAAAGGACTCTCTGCATAGGTGGCAAATGCTACAGATACCACATCTCCTACAGCTGGGCCAGCTGTAGGACTCCTCCTCCTGCTGTGCTGGTGTCAGAGTAACTCAGTTTTATATCTACTGCATCAGTTTTTCAGCTAGAAAGTCCAGCATTGCACTGGTTCAGTGCTCAGTGCCACAGGATGGATTGAGAGGAGCACAGCATCTTTGCAGCAGGTTAAGTGGGAATAATACCAAATCCCTACTACACACGAGTCTCCCTGCAGAGCAATTTGGTCCAATAAATATAAGGCAAAAGCACAGTATAGTCCCCACCCCAAAAAAAGACTCATGTGCTGCTCATGTTTTCGACCCTGTGTTGCTTTGTCCTGATTCCTAAGCACAGTCTGTTCCTGGGTGGCCCTGTTGATGCTGGACACCCACTGACTAAGCACAAGTGTAAACTTAATAAAATGTTGAAAAATTCACAGCATTAATAAGATGCACTAAATAAATATTACATAGCTTCACACACACACACCCCATTTTTCCACTGTATATAGTAATTCCTCATTTAACACTATAGATGCGTTTCTGAAAATGTTCATGCTAAGCGAAAACGTGCTATGCGGGGTCAATTTTCCCATTAAAGATAATGGAAGAGGTGGGGGTTGCGTTTCAGGTGGTGATGGCAAAGTCAGTATTTTGTTGGTGCTGGGTCATCAACGTCAGCATTAGATACCTAGCAACACAAGATATCTAGCAACACAAGTCGCTGCAGTTTGTTAAAACACAAAGATAAACACGTGAGTGAGCGGAGAAGCGCTGTGACCACACATATTCATCCACTCATGCATATTACCATTGCTTTCACCAACTTATACCATCGTGTGAAGTAGTCCGCCACTTGATTATTTTCGTGTTATTTCAGAGACGGTCATGTTATTCAAAAAACGTTCCCTAAAAATAAAATCATGCTATTGCGAAAACGTGTTAAGCGGGCACGTGTTAAACGAGTAATTACTGTAGTTGAAAACCTTCTTGGGCATTTAAAGTGGAGGTAAAAAGAAAGAAATGTCAGAAGTTTGAACTGCTTTGTGTTACTGACAAAAATGAAAAATGACCAAAAAACTCCTTTTCTGTTTGATCAGCATGGTAGGAGAGGAAAGAAACTTTTTTACAACACTTTTACTAGAACCACCCAAAGTCTAAATTTCTTCAGAAATCGTGAAGCAGAACTTTCAAACACATTGCAAGTTACTAAAACTGCTCCTTAGGATCACTACAATGATAGATAAGCATGTGTATTTAACCAAATATCACGTCCAAGGAAGGTTATTGATTAATTTCACTGAATTAAAGATGAAGGAAAAGATGTGACTGTACTGACCACCACTATATTTTATTAACATCAGTGTGTGTGGAATGTAAAGTGTTAGTACACTGAGAAAAGGTATGTTTATATTTCCCCCCAATAACATTTTCATTTCATCTCTGAGGAGCCCAAAATGAATTACAAACTTAACTGATACAACTAAACGATTAACATCTTCAGAGCTGACCTGAAGACATATTATTCTGCCTACAGAATTGCAACACAGCAAATTAGAAAAAGAATTGAAGATTATCACACTCCACTTAATGGAAAAGAGAGCTAGACAAAATACACCCATAAGACGCCAACAAAATAAAAACATTCATCTAGTTCTTTAGTAAGCATAGGTGGTAAGGGCAAGGGGAAAGAACTACACTGTCTACTGTACTCAGTGGAGTGCGAAGCTGAAGAGAAGCTGGTTTCTGGCTGCTGATTCTACATCACCCTGGCATGCTTTAGGGAAGCCTGAGGGAGGGTTTGCTCTGATGTACTGCTTGCTGCTGGGTACAGCCCACAAGTTATTTCAAATGTTGCCCCATATATTTATGAGAACAGCTTTGTGCAAGTGAAGCCAGGGTCACAGGAAAAGGAAGAGCAGAAATAAAAATATAGTATCACAGCAGTTTAAAGCACACAGTGCCAGCCTCAAAATATTAAAAAAAAATATGATTGTCCTAAAAATCATGTTCTTTTCATAATTGTTGGGTTGTCTTTGTTTAACCTTCTGTTTTTGAGCCATTAATGGTGTACCTAGTTCACTTTTTAAGCTTTTTTCTAAAACTGTAAGGGACAGAAATCACTTTTTTAATGCAAGCTGAGATTCTTGTGCAATTTTTGTCATCCCAGGAACTGGGGCATTATGGGGAAAAAAACACTAAAATCATGAGATTAATGTTTCATCCATGACAACCTGAACTGGTAACATTGCAGCTTTTTTTCTCCCCCCAAAAGGGCAAGTGGATTGTGTCAGCCAGGTGAGGAAAAAAGGATTCTAATTTATAAATTCATGTAACTTTTATGTCAATATGGTCATTCTAGTTATTGCCTAAATCGAGGCCCAAGGGCTTCATAGTGATGTAAGAGCATGAGATCCCTCTGTATATCCCTGTTCTACTGAACTCTGACTTCTTACTTTAGGGCTCGATGTCACTAGAGAAAAAAAAGGTACGTGTGGGTGTGATGGGGTGGCGAGCCCCCTGCCACTGGGGCTCGCCAGCTCCTGTACTCACCACAGGGGTCTGGAAGCCTGTAGCAGCGAGAGGGCCACCCCGGGACAGAGGCGATGCAAGGCCTGCTCACCCGCGGCGTGCCACCCATGTGCACAGCCCCAGCTGACGGCTACGTGCCCCAGGGTCAGGAGGGCCCAGGACGGAGGAAGGGCGGGGCTTGGGAAGCGCGGAGCTTCAAAAGGGAAACGCCAGACGCCGGGGGAGGAGGAGGATCGGCGTGGCCGAGGAGGCAGCTGGAGACCTGGAGAGGGGACGGACAGACTGGAGGAAGTAGCCCAGGACGGGGCATTCGGAGCCCGTGGGTTGGTGAGTTAAAGGGCACTCCCCACCAACCGGAGAGGAACAAGGGTTCCTATCCTTAGGGTCCTGGGCTGGGGCCTGGAGTGAGGGCGGGCCCAAGCCCCCCTGCTATCCCACCTGGAGAGGCACGAGTTACGGCTGACTGTCGCGGGTGACGCGGAGAGGTAAAGGACTGAACGTTGGTTTGGAGCAAAGGGACTCCGGTTGAGGACACAGGGAGGACTGGTGTCGGGGTAGATAAGAGGTGTAGGGGTGCGGGGGTCTCAGCCCGATGATGAGACCCTCCAGGGGCTGAGGGCGATACCCCTGTACAGTGGGCCTTAACTCAAGTTAGCTAATTTGAGCTAAAATCCTGTTGATTAGTTTAATCTTTAGCTTCATCTGATGACTCATGAGAAAATTACAAACTGTTTTGTCTCACTAGGATTTTACCTAGAGTTATCTAACTCAAGAAGCACATCTTTGTTCCTTAGTGAAGACAACACCTTAGCATAACATATGCACTGATTACATCAAAAGCATTACGTTGTAATGGGGTCTCCTAAAATAGTAGGTGAGTTGTAGGTGGTTTAAGAGAATCTGAGGGAATGGAATTTGAAAATGTTTTTGAGGGTGTGGAGCCATCTGTAACTAGCTCTAGAGAAGGTATCTGCTTCTGTGTCAAAACTCAGGCTGTATTAAATAACTACTGGTGTTTGAGACAATATAGTCTTGCATCATTCAGATGCCCCATATGCTTCAATATTGTGTCTAATTGTAATGCCCGACTAATTCCTCTAAAAACACCATAGCACACTTTGCATCAGCAAGCCCACAAAATAAAAAATATCACAGTTCAAGAGATTGCATTTTGGAGAGAAGATAAGCCAGGAAACAATTAGAAGCATCTTCAAAGGGATTTTTTCTAACCATCATAACTTCACAAAAGTATTTGTGATTTTCCCCCACAACTCCCATATGAAATTTAAAAGATCAGTTTATTTTTGGAGAAGAATGCATGTGGGAAGAGAGGGGTTAAAATCAGGCTTATTCATTTTGCAGCAGTTAAAAAGGGATTAAAAGCACAATGTATAGCGAAATTTTAACCTCAACATTCACTATGGAGCAGTCACCACCATAATTACCAAGCTGTAATTCTAGGACATTAGGGGTACGTCTAGACTACATGGCTCCGTCGACAGAGCCATGTAAAGTAGTTTACTCGGCATAGTCGAAGAAGCGGGGATTTAAATAATCCCCGCTTCATTAAAATAAAATGGCCGCCGCGCTGTGCCAACGATCAGCTGATCCGGCACAACGTGGTAGTCTAGATGCGGTGCGGTCGACAAGGGAAGCCTTTGTCGACCGCTCCGGTATGCCTCATGAAACGGCAGCCATTTTTATTTTAATGAAGCAGGGATTATTTAAATCCCCGCTTCTTTGACTATGCTGAGTAAACTATTTTACATGGCTCCGTCGACGGAGCCATGTAGTCTAGACGTACCCTAAGAAACCTGAACATTGACAGCATATATATATAAAGGAGCTCTTCTAACTTCAAGAAATTCCAGGGGTACCTGGATCCAGAAGTCTCTCATCACCAGGAAAAAACTGCTCTAAGATGAGAGAAGAGGAGATGGTCCTCGCAATAGTTTTTGTATGTGATCATTTGCACCAGTACACTAAGCCTTGGTTTACACTAGAGTTATTTCAAAATAACTCCCCTTATTTTGAAATAGCAAGGAGAGCATCCACACTACCAAGCCTGTTATTTTGAAATAAGGGGTTGGTTATTTTGAAGTTAATAACGCCTGCTTTCAAATGTAGTTATTTCAAAATAATTTCCTAGTATTGATATGCCCAGACAGACCTCTGTAAGAACAATACCCGATTAAAATATTCTAAATCAGGTGTAAGCAAGTGCACAATGAAGAACAGAGATTTCTGTAGAGGTTCGTGGAAATATACATTTCAGGTATAGATCATTCTTCCAAATCATACGTAGCTGATATATGATCTGTATCATACTTGGACAAATCAGAGCAATGCACAAGAGAGAAAGACCTAAGAATATATGCTGCTAGTGTAAACTTTTGGTAGACTAGAGTTCATTTCATTACCTTCTCAAGTGCCTAAAATACCTCCAACTGCAATAGAAAAGCAGATGGAGATTCAGAATTCAGTCTCTAAGGATTTTCAGCAAGGACTGCACAGGGTCAACCTCTCTACATTCACATCCCAAAGAACTAAAGGAATTATCTTAGCTAGTACCAGCTTTATAAATCTTAACATCTTGGAATCTTTGATCACCAAATCTATACAGTCTGCTGGGTCTAAAGCAACATGTTCCCTCCATTTGCCTGTAAGAATTTTCAGTAGGAATCCATAAAGACTTACTCTGAAATCACTCAGAGAGGTAGCCATGTTAGTTTGTAACTTTAAAAAGGAGTAGTACCTGCACCTTAGAGACTAACAAATATATTAAATCATGAGCTTTCATGGGTAAAACCCACTTCATCAGATGAGTTGGAGTGGAAATTACAGAACGAAGCGTATATATAGCAGCAAAACCAGTTACCTGTCAATTTTGGGACCTGTGTTAATGAAGCTAATTACGTCAGGCATACATAGCATTTGATGTGGAAATGCAGCCAGGGGAAATTGCCACTGTAGTGCATGAACTAGTTAATATCTTTATTGAAGCCAATTGATATCGTCAAGCTGTAATTAATATCATTGTTTATTAATCTACTTAGGGCACATGCATGCAAAACCATTACAGATAGTATCAGTGAGACTGTACAAGAGGACATAGCCTGTAAACATAGGTATAATTTAGTTACAGACTTCCCTACAGATCCCTTGTTATAAGAAGGAAATATTACAATTCTAATTTTCATTCCTAGGTTGAGTTTTCAGGGTTTGTAGTTATAAAAAACAACATCTGAGTGAACAAATTTACTATGGAAATCCTTTGTAATAAATGTGGAATTCCACAACATTTCACAGTCATTTTTCAATTAAAATTATCCTTTAAAGGGTTTGTTTTCCATTGTTTCCAAAGCTTTGAAAACTAAAACTACCACTTCTCTAGAGCAAATCTCAAATGGTCGTGTGATGGACTGTCATAGCTACCACAAATTGTGGGTGGTAGAGAAGCTGAATCTGCTGTTTTTGAAATGATGGAACTGTGCCCACTGTTCCATTACAATCTTTTTTTTTTCTTTAAAATGAACATTGTAACCACCTTGTTTACAAAAACTATTTATCCTGGGAAAATGTCCCTGTTGGACTCCTGGCCTCTGGCAGTGCATAATAGCTAAGTTTACAAAAAAAAAAAAAAAAAGAATTTTTCAAAATAGTTAATGCTTTAAAATTAAAAGCAGTCTCCCTGAATGAAAATCCTAAAACCCTGGCCTTTGTCCCACGTTTCACTCTAAAGTGATACCATGCTGCATTAATAAATATCTTCCTAATCAACCAAACACCTTATTATTGATTTGTTTATTCTGTATTGAATCCTGTATGAACTCTTCCATTATTTGAGATTTATGTCAGGCTAACCGATCTGTAATTATCCAGGTCATCAGGCTTGCTCTTTTTAAATACTGGCAAAACATTAGCCATCTTTCAGTTTTCCAGAATTTCCCAGTATTCCAAGATTTACTAATGAACTGAAATGTAGTTCATTATCCTCATAGGATATGAACACACAGTTGGGACTCCAAATATATCACAGAAATATGTATTGAAAACTTTTGCCTTTTCTGTTCTTATTAAAATGTTTACTGTGTCCATCTAGTAATGAACCTATACCTTTTTTAGGATTTGTTGTTGTTGTTCATGATTGTTTTAAAAACTCTTACTGTCCTTAACCCTAACAATCACAGATTTCCCTACTGCAGGTCTTTAGCTGCACTCCTAGTTTTCTACACTTTGTTGAGGATTGCTTAAAATAGACATGTCTGGTGCATAGGGTTGGACAGTAAAGGTTCATTTTGCTTGGCTGCCTTAAGTGACCTTGTTAATGAGACAATTAGTTCATAGCAGATGTGTAGGACAGAGGGTAACCTTTTAAAAACAGGATGTGGTTAAATTGAACAATAGCACATCTACAAATTGTTCTGCTGAATGCAATCAGGGAGAAAGGCAAGTGGAAAGAAATTGGAAAGACTAGAAAGACGTATGCAGAGAAACAGGGCAAAAATAACACAGCCAAAATGTGCATAGTAATGTGCAATAAATGGGAATAAACTGATCAGAAAAAGGAATAATACTGTTAAATTAGCAGAGATAGTAAGAAGTTATTCCAAATCGGTGCGCACACGTCTATGGTATAAGTTACATATACTTAATATGCATAATTCTTAATAGTGTTTGGAAGAGAATAAATTAATATGTAATGTGAATATGTATAATATATCAGAAATTACAAGCACTGGGTGGTTTTCAGGAGAAATCCAGCATGACCCATCTGTACTCCAGGAGAGAGTAACCAATCCTTATCTTTTTCTGGATAGCTACCATTTCTTACTTTAATAGCAAAGGTGCTTTAATTTGAATTAATAAACCTGAGCACTTCAGACCCACGTGTGTGCATTTCTCTCTCAACCACTATATGAATTCTTATTCATATTGATGTTGGTCTTTCCATTTGTTATATATTGCACTTTTTTATTTCTAATTGCAGCATTTACTGCCTCACTGTACCAAGATGGCTTTTAGCCAAAGCTGACCTCTTGTTTTCCTTATGAAATCACGGCAAGAGACTTTCACTCCCATCTCCATATTCTTTACTTGCTTAGCCAGTCTCCTGATTTTTATGCTGATGTTGATATCCAAAGATCTGAAGGGCATAAATGGCCCAACTGCAAGCCTACTTCACTCATAGCTCATAATCTGATACCAGTATTACTACAGGTTTGGTTAAACCTTGTTGAAGCTGGTGGCTGTAACCATTTCAGACAGTAGAAAGAGCTAAACTCCTGTATTAAGCAACCTACGTCTCCAGAAAAAAAGTAAGGCACACCTAAGGCTGCTCACAATTTTTTATTATGTGGGTGGAAGGACTTTGTTGGGATAGTCTGGAGACAAATGGTGAAAGGTCTAGAAAACATGATTTACAGGGGAAGATTGTATACATTGGGTTTGTTTAGTGTGGAAAAGAGAAAACTGAGAGGGGATATAATGGCTTTCAATTACATAAAAGGGCATTACAAGGAGGGAGGAGAAAAAATATTCTCCTTCACCTCTGATGATAGGGCAAGGAGTAATGGGCTTAATTGCTTAATCCTTTTGTTCCAGGATCTCAACATGCTTTATTCAGATCTATAAATATAATTAGCCCTATTTTTACCTGGTTGATATGAAAGAAAGGAAATACAGACCTAATATGAATCTTAATTATTTTTATTCTGAATAGGATTTATTTTGCTAATATACGTTTTAACACTTTAAATGGAACATTCCATAAAGACCCATTATAGTAACCTTTAATCTCAAACTGATAACAGTTCACAGCTGCCTTAATTGTGAGAAAGACAAGATGCCTGTGCTATGTCAAAATTATTGATAAGGATGCTACTAAAATGCATGATTGAATGGTTGGTGGTCTATAGAATTTTTTTCATGATAACTGTTTTTGGATTTTTCAGGGCTCATTTCTTGTAATAGTAAGAAACCTGAGCTGAGCACCATTTGGCCCGGAAGGGAAAAAAACATGACAACTTTCTCAAAACTAGCCTTATGATTCTTATTTTTATACATTTTGGGGTTCATTAAGCACAAAAGCACTTGGTAAGCAGCAATGGTTATTTTAAGAAAACTGCCTTCCTAATAGGGCTTTTTCTAAACTGTTGCTAAGCAAGATTACCTCGCTTCAATGTGCCTAAGTCCCGTTGTCAGGATTCAAGATATATTTCACACCTGAGAGATTTGAAGCCTAGAAGGACAACACTGCAAGGCAGAATGAGCAAAGATCTTTAAGAGGGAAAGTGAGGCCAAGAAGGGTTTGTTAGCCTGGAAAAGAGAAGACTGAGAGAGGACATGATAATAGCTTTCAAGTATGTAAAACAGTGTTATAGGGAGAAGGGAGAAAAATTATTCTCCTTAACCTCTGATGACAGGACAAGAAGCGATGGGCTTAAATCGCAGCATGGCAGGTTGAGGTTGGACGTTAGGAAAAAAATCCTAATGTTGAGTTGAAACTAAACTAAATGATATGGCAATGTTGAAATGAATGAAACATTTCATTTTGACTGACCAATTTCATTTCTACTGGCAGACATTTTGGCAGAAGGAAAGGAGGACTAGGTATACAAAACAGGGCATGTCTACACTACAGCGTTAATTTGAGTTATCTTAATTCGAATTAGTTAATCCGAATTAAGGTAATTCAGATTAACGCTTCTACACACAAAATGCAGTTCGAAGCAGCGTTTTGCTAATTTGAACTACCGCATCCACACAGAGTGGACACTGAATAAGATTTAAGGCTGGCCGGAACCAGGTCAGGCAGGGCATCAGGTCAGGACTTACTGTGTGGGGCTGCTGCCTGAGGCTATCTGAGGCTTGTGTTTAAAGGCCCCCACCCCCACCCCGGCAGCTGATTCTCAGGTGTCCCTGCTTGCTTGCCTGCCTCGCTGCAGGACAGCAAAGCATTTGTGTCCCGGCACTCTGGTGCTTCTCTTGGATGCATTGCTATGAGCCTGGCTGCACTTGCTGCAGGCTGCCATCCGGGAGGTCCATCGGGGGGCTGTCAGTATACAGGAGGCCCTGCGGGAAAGCTTCCACCCTGAGGAGCATGCAGAGCCTCCCTGGTCTGCCCCACTGGGGGCTTGTGCCTCATTCCTCCCTCACGTCCTTCCACTTACCCCCCCCCAGCCCCTCTTCCTGATGTAAAAAATAAAGGACACGTTTTTTCAAAAATGAAAACTGTGTTTATTTAACAAAACTGGGGGCCGGGGTTATGAAACTATGGGGAGACTGGAGAAAGGAGGTGGGAGACGGGAGGAGAGACGGTGGGAGAGGGGAGGGGGAAACTGGGAGGAGGAAGCTGGAAGGGGGAAGCAAGGGGAAGAAGGGGGAAGGGAATCTCAAAGGTGGGGGTCTCGCCGGGCCAACTGACTCCCAGCACTGTGGATGCGGGGGCCTCGGCATCCCCGGGGGGATGGGGAGGAGGGTGTGAAGGTTGAGGTGTGGAGATTGAGGAGGAGGGTGTAGAGGTTGAGAAAGGAGAGACGGGAGGGGGAGGAGGAGCACTCGCTTGGGAGGCAGCAGAGCGGCACGGGGCAGCACGCTCTGCACCAGGGTCTGCACATGGTCGCTGAGAGCACGACCCTGGGCAAGCAGCTCCCGGCGGAACTCCCGGTCTTCCTGCACCCACTCCTGCATGGTGTGGTGCATGGCTTGCAGGGCCTCCAGGTGCTGCTGTCTGTACCCCTCGAGTCTGCTCGTGGTCCTGCTCAGCCCTCAGGTGTGGGAGGATGTCCCGGGCGGGGTGGTGTGCCCTGCACGTGCAGCTGGTGCGGCTGTGGAGAAGGAAGAGAAGGGTCAGTTCTCCCTGGGGACAGTGGGTGAAGCCCAGCCCCCCTCTGCGAGGTGAGGATGACCGTGCCCTGCACCGTCAGAGCCGCTGTGCTTGCACAGAGGCCATGGTCGGAATGTTCGGCTATCCCCGGGAGTGGAAGCTGCCCTGGGACCGCACCCATGCCCCTGTGCTGTGTATAATGTAGGTGAGGTGGGGGGGAGATGTCCCCTGCCTCTGTGTAGAGGGAGCTTGTGAAGGGAGGGCGTCCTGCTGTGTCCCACCCCAGGGTCAGGAGCATGTCAGGTCTCTTCACACACGCGTGTGTCTATCAGGCCAAGGCACCTGTGTGACAGGCAGCTGGAGCCACCTACCCAGGGGTGGCACTGCACGTGCTCGCACGTGCACAGGTTGCTGCGTGATCCGTGGTAAGCAAGGTCCACACACGCGGTCCCTGGTCTCCCTCCTCCCCCCCCCGGGAAGGGGACAGTAACGGCACTTACATGGTGTGGCCTCCCCAGACAACCCTGCTGATTCTGCAGGTGGGACTGCTCGGGGGTCCTGGCGGCGAGGTGGCTCCTGCTCCGCGCCCTGGTCAGGGCCCTCCAGTCCTGGCTCGCTGCCCCCTCGGGGTGGCATGCACCGTCCCGCCCCCCAGGATCCGGTCCAGTGCCTCAAAGTTGGGGCAGGTGTCTGCCCCTGCTGAGGAGCTGCCCCGAGTGCCCTGGCGTACGCCTGCCGCAGCACCTTTATTTTCAGGCGCACCTGCTCTTGGGTGCGCCTGTGGCCTTTCTTGGCCATGGTGGCAGCTATGCGGCTGTAGACGGCTGCGTTCCTCCATCTAGTGAAGAGATCATGGACATTGGGGGCCTGCCCCCAAACCTCAATGAGGTCCATGATCTCCGCACTAATCTATGAGGGCGCCCGCAGTCTACGGCCACTGGCTGGCTCCTGGGTGCCGGGGGACTGGGCGGGGGACAGCTTGCTGCCACTGGCTGCCTGGCTCATGCTGTGGCCACTGCTGAGGGTCTGGGACTGCTGGCAAGCCTGGCTCTGACACAACAGTGTGGCCAGAGTCTACCCCTTTAAGGGCTCCGGGCCTGTGGGAGAGGAGAAGAGTTTTCCTGGTTTGGCCCAGAGTAGCCACCAGGGGGAACTGGGAAGGCTGGAGGCCCCCTATTTTGGACTAAGCGTCTACACAGCGCTTATTCCGAATTAGCTAATTTTGAGTTTGGCATTACTCCTCGTAGAATGAGGTTTACCAAACTCCAATTAAGCGCCTTCCCTGTGTAGATGCTAGGAAAGTTAATTCGAAATAATGGCTGTTATTTCGATTTAACTTTGATGTGTAGACATACCCACAGTCACATGAGAAGGTGCCTCTATCATAAGCTATAGCTCCTTGGCTAGGGAACACATTTGACAGCAGGTATATTCAGGTTCCAATTTTTGATCTGCCTGAAGAAGAGTGGCAATGTGTTAAATCTCTACTTTCTCCTCCCCCCACCAAAAAAACAAAACAAAAAAACTTAGTAAAGTCTGTGTTATAAAATCTGTGTTTGGAGGCGAGAGAAGGTACAACTCAGCTACCTGTCCAGATCACCCACAAAAGTGAAATCCAAAGAAGGAACTTTAATTGATCCCAAGACATTAAGGAATTGGATATTAAACCACTAACCCTCATCCAAGGTTCCAAATTTCAGAAATGGTTGATGTGGATGAAATTCTTCAGGAGGATTTTAACCAGATAGCTACCTCTCTTCCTTCTGGATTTCCTAAGATTTAATTATCTATTATGTGGACTTGACATAGCTGATTTTGTTGGGCAGTGTAAAGGTTAAATAAGGGGTTGTGGTACTTGTGGGATCTATTATGTGGACTTGACATAGCTGATTTTGTTGGGCAGTGTAAAGGTTAAATAAGGGGTTGTGGTACTTGTGACCATGGTAATGGGGTACAGCACAGGCAGACCTTGTTTTTATTGATTTACAGACTTGTGTTGATTCTATCTGCCCTGCTTGCTCAGGACAGAGAGGCATTCAACTGTACCCATGATGTAACTTTTTAATGAATAGCCTATGTGTTAACAATGCTCTCTTCCTTATTCCCTTATCCACTCTGAAATATACATTCAGGGTTACATATCCTGTAGCCTTTGTAAGCTGCTGATTCAAGGAGTTTTGTGATGTGAAAACTGCCTACATCAACTAAAAAGCTATAAAGAATAAACAGGAGCAGGTATAATTATATTCATCACATGATTATGATTATGCATTATATGGGTATTCACATTATTAAATTAGGATTTAAAGGGTGATGTAACTGATAAGATAAAAAGGTGTACTTGGGGTTAATTTGTTGCTCACTCACATCCCAGGTAGGAGGGATCTGAGATGGAACGAGTATCAGCAATAAAGGCGCCCGTCCATCCCATCCACCTCTGGATAGCCCATTTTTTTCTAACCGATTTGATCTCAATCCAATACTCATGCTAATTGATTTAATTTTGAATTGATTAGTATTGTTTCTTTTAAACTGAGAAATACATTTTCTGGATTTTAGCCTGGTTTGTTTATAGCTTTAATAAAATGTATAAACTGAATACTGAGTTGCATTCTTCCAATGCGGGTCAGATCCTCTGAGGCTCTAAGTAAATCAGCCAGTTTATTTAGGAGCTTAATGGGCTCCTTCTAAATTAACTCCTCATTTCTTACACAGCAATTTCCTGAATATAAGAAGTACCCCTTTCTAGAGTCTTGAAGGACACAATACATTCCAGAAGGGGTATGGATGGTGAAAGCAGAATTAGCCAGACGTGAAGTTGCTGTACATTTCACATCTTGAACTGATGGGGTAGTGAGCACCTTCTCTTTGCATACGCAGTCCCACCCATCATCGGAACCTCCCCAATGGGTGGCACTGCTCTACCCATGGGCTGATCCCTTAATATATGGTGGAGAGTTTTCAGCCCAGCTTTAAGCCACATAGTTTGTCAAAGTATGTGATCTGAAGGTTGCATAGATGGTATCACTGTTCATGAATGGTGATGGTATTAGCTCTTGGGCTGGGACGGAGAGAAAAATCTAAAATTTCAACACATCTATGCTATTTCTAAGCAACATCTCAGGGGAGAAAGGCTGCTTCTGGTGCATGGTATGCTTTGATAACTCATACGTCTACTTTGAAAGCCTCTAGTGACTGTTTTTCCTCAATTCAATGCAGTTGCATATAGCTGTACAGAGAAGACTGATTTTTTTCATTTTCCTACATAACATACAGTGTCCCAAGTGAATCACAGTCGTGTGGAAAAAAAGAACCAAGAAAAAATTATTCTTACACCTACTCTGGCACCATACACCTATCAGGATCCTAAAGAGCATTAAGGATCAAGGGTAAGAGCAGGGACTAACCTGAGGCTGAGAGGAATGGAGGAGTTTACAGTCAAGTGCCAGGCCAGGATCAATACACAGGATCAGGGTTCAGTGTCTGGGCTAAGAGGTGATGTCCAAATCAAGCTGAGATCAAAGCCAGGTGTCCAAGAGCATGAAGCAGAAATAGTTTTGTTAGCATTAGGATTTCCACACTTTTGCCTGGACACTTTCTTTGTCAACAAGGAGTCCTGTGGCACCTTGAAGACTAACAGATTTATCTGAGCATAAGCTTTTGTAGGTAAAAACCACATTATCAGATGCATGCATAGATTTCCTTAAAATTCTCACTAGTCTCTTTAGGAAAAAAATCTTTTATTCCAGTTTTGACTAAACTTTTCATAAAAATAAATCCTTTATGTCTTTAGAATATTGCTCAGTGATATATTGTTTTTTACATATTGCTTCTGACAAAGTGGCTTTTACCCTTGAAAGCTTATGCCCAAATATATCTGTTAGGGTGTGTCTACCTTACACCCTTAGCTCGAAATAAGCTACGCAATTTGAGCTATGCAAATTGTGTAGCTTATTTCGAGTTAATTTCAAAATAGCTTATTTTAAAATTTGGCACAGTCTACACAGCACCAAATTTCAAATAAACTGTTATTCTGAAATGTCCCTTAATTCTCATGGAATGAGGTTTACAGGGATGTCAGAATAGCAAGCCCATTATGTTTCGAAATAATGGGCTTGTTTCAAAGACACGGAATAGCTATTTTGGGGTACCGGAAGTATCTCAAAATAGCACTGCAGTGTAGATGTACCCTAAGTCTTTAAGGTGCAGCAGGACTTGTTGTTTTTGCAGGTACAAACTAACATGGATAGCCCTTTGGTTCTTTGTCATTGTTTGGTTTTGAAGCAGCACCCTCATCCTTTGTGGCTATGACCACTTGAGTTCTTTGCTCATTTTTAGACAATTTGGTTTTACATCCTTTCACTCAGTCTAGTATCCTAAAGGAAAACAGCAAGGTTTGGTTGTTGTTTTCTTACACTAGTCCATTTTGCTGACATTTTTACTAGTCTCTTTTGAAAAAAAAATCCAATTTTTACTCAACTTTTCAGAAAAAGAAGTCCTTTTATTCTATAGAATATTGCTCACAGTGACATAGAACCCATTTTTGCACATATTATACTGTCCATATCTATGTTTTTTTAAATAACTTTAAGTTATTATTTAAGGCAAAATGATCTGCTGACACCCTGAAAATGATTATTTCACTTTTGCTATCTAGACTATGCAATACGCTATTATCTTCAATTTTTGAGCATACTTCATAAAACCTTTGTTTTTCTGGTTTCCTTATCCATAGTTCTTGCTAATCTCTTGCACACTACTTCATGTTTAATTTTTTCCATATTTAAAAGTATTGTAATAGCCACACATTATTTTTGGAGCTTGTTTTGTTGCTTTGTTTGTTACACAGCAAGGGTATGTCTCCACTGCATTCCTCTTTCGAGAGAAGAATGCAGATGCAGCTGAGCGAAATTGCAAATGAAGCGCAGATTTGAATTTCCCGTGCTTCATTTGCATAATCGCGTCCGGCCACTTTTTCAAAATACCCTATTTCGAGATAAAAAACGCTGTGTAGATGTGGTTATTTCGAGAAAACAACCCTTCTTTCGAAATAATCCTTACTGATTATAAAATGAGGTTTAACAATTATTTCGAAAGAAGGGTTTTTTCTCAAAATAACCGCGTCTACACAGCGTTTTTTATCTCGAAATAGGGTATTTTGAAAAAGCGGCCGGACGCGATTATGCAAATGAAGCGTGGGAAATTCAAATCCGCACTTCATTTGCAATTTCGCTTGACTGCATCTGCATTCCTCTCTCAAAAGAGGAATGCAGTGTAGACATACTACAACTGACTATTATTACACAGATACTTGCACGTATCATTTCCTTAGTTAGGAACAGCAGTTCATTTATTATGCTAATTGTGCTTTCTGAAGACCCTGATCCATTGAGCCTGACAAATAATGAGATAAAATTACACCCAGTCACACATCTCTTGACCATGTTAACGACAACATTAACCAAGTTGCTTAGAATTGTCATTGGTCATAATGTGTACTTTTTTCCTTTCCTTTGTTTTTTTCACACAGATCCAAATCCACAAAAAGACAAGTAACTGTCTCACTTTAATTTGATTTTCCTTAACTACAGTTTTTTATTTCTCAGGTTTTTTTTTTCCTTTTTACATATCTCCTTTACCAATATTTTGAGTGTGAGGAAGTCTGTGGCAATCCATATAGTTAAGCTCCAAGCAGTCCTCATAAATCTGTTGTGTAGTTTTAGTTTCATGATTTTTTCCTTTGGCCACAAGGCTGGATCTGATCATTTCTTTTTTAGATTTATAGGTGCTTCTCCAGTGGCTGTTAGCAGCACACTCATTGGCATTGTTATCATTGTGCTACATGCCATTTACAGAGTATAAGCCTGAATTTTCTCAGGGTTCTTTTTGGGGCTGAACCAAAAGCTTCACATCCACAGTCTAAAATTGTTCTTAACAATGTTCTATTTATCACCATCAATACCTTCTTATCTGTACCCCATGTGACATGCCGTTAAAGTAAATTAGTGCTGATAAAACCCAAGGCAGCCTTACTTGAGAACAGAATCTCTCTAGCACATAGTGCTATACCTACTCCTCTTCTCAGTCCCTAAGCCAGCACTTGCAATTAAGAGGCACATAGGGCTGCTTCTGTACACCCTGTGCTGTTCTTGCACTGACAGAAGTCTGCAGGATCCTACTATGATTCATTTATGGGACCTATAAGCTGCCAGAGTTTAGGGCCCAATACATCTTAAGCCTATAGAGCTTCTAGGAAGCAAATATCTCCATGCTACTACCCAGTTGTAACCAGTGTGTGCTCCACTACCCACAACCACGGGAGCCAGAACTAGGGACTCTGGCTGTGCCAAAGGGCATTGAAGGAAGTGCCTAGAGTTGGTAGGGGAGGGCTGGTTTCTGGCTGAGAACCGTGAGGATGGGCTGCAGGAGCAAGCTGGGTGGGGGGCAGCAGCTGGTCCCAATTCCCAAATAAAATGAGGTTGAACATTGAATTTGGCAAGGAAAGTAGAAAGGGGAAAAGGAGAAAGTTTCCTTCTCTTGTGATAAAGAAAGAGTAGATATGTCGCGGGGAGGAGAAGAAGAAGTAAAAAACAAAAATGGGATAAACTATCAACAATTCATAATTGTCATATCAAGGATAAAAATGTAAAAATTGAGGTTAACCTCCTGAAAATGATAGCATGGATAAAGGGAAGAGTTGTTGATATACAAAGAGCTAGGGGGAATGCCTGGCCTAGGCAAGCAGGCTTAAAAGCCAGAGGCAGAGCGACCAGGGAGCGAAGCGGACAGGAGCTGCAGACAGGGGAGTTTGAGAGGGAGTTTGACAGAGGGAGGCCTACGATGGTTAGGAAGACCCGCAACACCTGTGCCAGCACTGCTTCTGTCTCCTCCACCTGCGCCTGTAGCCAGACAGAGCACCTGAGCATGGACGCCTCTACCCAGATCCTGGTGTGGTTTTGCAGGGACTGTGGATTGCAATTCCCATTTATTGATATCCAGGCTGGGGAGATCATCCAATGCGAAAGGTGCCTGCTGGTGGAATCTCTCAGGCAGCAGGTGGCAGAGCTACAGGAGGAGGTGGATAGGTTGAGGAGCACCCGCATCCATGAGGAATTCCTGGACCGTGTTCATGAAGAGATAGCTGAGGTAGCTGTCCCGGTACACAGGACTGGGGACACACCACTGGTGGAGGAGGAGACGACTCAGGGTGGACAGTGGCAGCTGATTACTTCTGGCAGCAGGCACTGCTCCACCCCTGCTCCGAACCCTCCTGCCGTGGTACTAGGAAACCGTTATGCTCTTCTTTATACAGGAGATAAGCAATCACCCCCTACACCGGAGGAGGAGAAGCCCTGTACCCCCAAGGCTGGGAGGTCTGCTGCCACCACTGTGAATAGCAAACGTAGGGTAGTGGTGGTCGGAGACTCTCTTCTGAGGGGGACGGAGGCGCCCATCTGTCGCCCTGACATTTCATCTCGGGAGGTATGCTGTCTGCCGGGGGGCCCGTATCCAAGATGTTACGGAGGCATTGTCGAGGATTATCCGGCCCTCTGACTACTACCCCATGCTACTCATCCATGTGGGCACTAATGATACTGTGAGGTGTGACACTGAGCGGATCAAGAGTGACTACAGGGCTCTGGGGTACGGGTGAAGGAGTTTGGAGCGCAGGTGGTATTCTCTTTCGATCCTTCCTGTCGAAGGTAGGGGCCCGGGCAGAGACAGGTGCATCCTGGAGGTGAATGCCTGGCTGTGAGGATGGTGTCGCCAGGAGGGCTTTGGCTTCCTCCACCATGGGATGCTATTCCAGAAAGGACTGCTAAGCAGGGATGGCGTCCACCTTACGAGGAGGGGGAAGACCCTATTTGGATACAGAATGGCTAACCTAGTGAGGAGGGCTTTAAACTAGGTTCGACGGGGACAGGTGAGCAAAGCCCACAGGTAAGTGGAGAACATGGAGACCTGGGAGATGGGTCGGAAATGGGAGGGAGCATGGGCTACAATGGCAGAGAGAAAGGAGGGTCAGGGCAAAACTGGGAGGCAAGGTCAAATCAGGATCTTAGATGCCTATATACAAATGAGAAGTATGGGAAATAAGCAGGAAGAACTGGAAGTGCTAATAAATAAGTACAATTATGACATTGTTGGCATCACAGAAACTTGGTGGGATAATACACATGATTGGAATGTTTGTATGGAAGGGTACAGCTTGCTCAGGAAGGATAGACAGGGAAAAAAGGGAGGAGGTGTTGCCTTATACATTAAAAATGAATACACTTGGAGTGAGTTGGAGATGGACATAGGAGATGGAAGTGTTGAGAGTCTCTGGGTTAGGTTAAAAGGGATTAAAAACAAAGGTGATGTCATGCTAGGAGTCTACTACAGGCCACCTACCCAGGTGGAAGAAGTGGATGAGGCTTTTTTCAAACAACTAACAAAATCATCCAAAGCCCAAGATTTGGTGGTGATGGGGACTTCAACTATCCAGATATATGTTGGGAAAATAACACTGTGGGGCACAGACTATCCAATAAGTTCTTGGACTGCATTGGAGACAACTTTTTATTTCAAAAGGTTGAAAAAGCTACCAGGGGGGAAGCTGTTCTAGATTTGATCCTAACAAATAGGGAGGAACTGGTTGAGAATTTGAAAGTGGAAGGCAGCTTGGGTGAAAGTGATCATGAAATCATAGAGTTCACAATTCTAAGGAAGGGTAGAAGGAGAACAGCAAAATAGAGACAATGGATTTCGGGAAGGCGGATTTTGGTAAGCTCAGAGAGCTGATAGGTAAGGTCCCATGGGAATCGAGACTGAGGGGAAAAACAACTGAGGAGAGTTGGCAGTTCTTCAAAGGGACATTGTTAAGGGCCCAAAAGCAAGCTATTCCGATGTGTTGGAAAGATAGAAAATACGGCAAAAGACCGCCTTGGCTTAACCACGAGATCTTGCATGATCTAAAAATAAAAAAGGAGTCATATAAAAAATGGAAAGTAGGACATATTACAAAGGATGAATATAGGCAAACAGCACAGGAATGCAGGGGCAAGATTAGAAAGGCAAAGGCACAGAATGAGCTCAAACTAGCTACGGAAATAAAGGGAAACAAGAAGACTTTTTATAAATACATTAGAAGCAAGAGGAAGACCAAGGAGCGGGTAGGCCCACTGGTCAGTGAGGAGGGAGAAACAGTAACAGAAAACTTGGAAATGGCAGAGATGCTCAATGACTTCTTTGTTTCGGTATTCACCGAGAAGTCTGTAGGAATGCCTAACATAGTGAATGCTAGTGGGAAGGGGGTAGTTTTAGAAGGTAAAATAAAAAAAGAACAAGTCAAAAATCACCTAGAAAAGTTAGATGCCTGCAAGTCACCAGGGCCTGATGAAATGCATCCTAGAATACTCATGGAGCTGATAGAGGAGGTATCTGAGCCTCTAGCTATCATCTTTGGAAAATCATGGGAGACAGGAGAGATTCCAGAAGACTGGAAAAGGGCAAATATAGTTCCCATTTATAAAAAGGGAAACAAGAACAACCCAGGAAACTACAGACCAGTTAGTTTAACTTCTGTGCCAGGGAAGATAATGGAGCAAGTAATTAAGGAAATCATCTGTAAACACTTGGAATGTGGCAAGGTGATAGGGAACAGCCAGCATGGATTTGTAAAGAACAAATCATGTCAAACCAATCTGATAGCTTTCTTTAATAGGATAACGAGTCTTGTGGATAAGGGAGAAGCGGTGGATGTGGTATACCTAGACTTTAGTAAGGCGTTTGATACGGTCTCGCATGATATTCTTATCAATAAACTAGGTAAATACAACTTAGATGGGGCTACTATAAGGTGGGTGCATAACTGGCTGGATAACCGTACTCAGAGAGTCGTTATTAATGGTTCGCAATCCTGCTGGAAAGGCATAACAAGTGGGGTTCCGCAGGGGTCTGTTTTGGGACAGGCTCTGTTCAATATCTTCATCAATGATTTAGATATTGGTATAGAAAGTACGCTTATTAAGTTTGCAGATGATACCAAGCTGGGAGGGGTTGACTAATCTGGAGGATAGGGTAATAATTCAAAATGACCTGGACAAATTGGAGAAATGGTCTGAGGTAAATAGGATGAAGTTTAATAAAGACAAATGCAAAGTGCTCCACTTAGGAAGGAACAATCAGTTTCATACATACAGAATGGGAAGCGACTGTCTGGGAAGGAGTATGGCAGAAAGGGATCTAGGGGTTATAGTGGACCACAAGCTGAATATGAGTCAGCAGTGTGATGCTGTTGCAAAGAAAGCAAACATGATTCTGGGATGCATTAACAGGTGTGTTGTGCGCAAGACACGAGAAGTCATTCTTACGCTCTACTCTGCGCTGGTTAGGCCTCAGTTGGAGTATTGTGTTCAGTTCTGGGCACTGCATTTCAAGAAAGATGTGGAGAAATTGGAGAGGGTGCAGAGAAGAGCAATGAGAATGATTAAAGGTCTAGAGAACATGACCTATGAGGGAAGACTGAAGGAATTGGGTTTGTTTAGTTTAGAAAAGAGAAGATTGAGGGGGGACGTGATAGCAGTTTTTAGATATCTAAAAGGGTGTCATAAGGAGGAAGGAGAAAACTTGTTCATCTTGGCCTCTGGGGATAGAACAAGAAGCAATGGGCTTAAACTGCAGCAAGGGAGGTTCAGGTTGGACATTAGGAAAAAGTTCCTAACTGTCAGGGTAGTCAGACACTGGAATAAATTGCCCAGGGAGGTTGTGGAATCTCCATCTCTGGAGATATTTAGGAATAGGTTAGATAAATGTCTATCAGGGATGGTCTAGACAGTATTTGGTCCTGCCATGAGGGCAGGGGACTAGACTCGATGACCTCTCAAGGTCCCTTCCAGTCCTAGTATTCTATGATTCTATGAAAAGAATACAAGGCCATGATCTATTAATAGAATGTTCAGCAGAAGCAGCAAGCTGAAAAACTGATTAAAACTGTGACCTGATGGAAAAAGAAAGTTACTTGTTAGCTGCTTTGGTTCCTGATGGAAGCATAGGAGGTTATGTATTGGGCTGCTGTGATTATCTGAGGATGATACCACAAACAGCAAAGTGAAGATAAAGTATTGTTTGTTAAATGGTTACTTAGTAGGAGAAAGCAAGAAAACTGGACATTTTTGGCAGTATGCATACCACTTAGCAGTCAAACACTTCTGGATAGGATCCAAATAGGGTAACCATCTTTCTGTCATAAACCATCCCTGCCTTCTTGTGAGATGCTACAATTGTCAAAGGTTTGGACATGTGGCAGCCATTTGTAAGTGAACAATAAGAACCAGTAAATATGGAGAAATCACTTACATAAGAACAGTGTAGAAGGAATAGAATCTAAATGCAATAATTGTGGGTGGAAAACACAATGCAGCTTATAAGGAATGCACAAAAGCAGAACAAACTAGAGAAATACAAAAAATATCCTGTGAGAAGGCTACCAAAATGTACACGCTCCACAAAATACAAAAAATACTCACTTAAAAGAAAAGATGTATAAGGGAAGCAGAACACATCTGTGGGCAGGAAAGAGAATATGAGAGGAATAAGAGATGAGGTAATGCTTGTAGGTAAAGTGAAGATTACAACATTCTTTGGAGAAGTAATTAACTGCACATTGCAGATGGAAAAAAAACCCTGAAAAGATTAAAGTCATAGCAAAAGCAAGAGAACAATCTCTAAAGGTAGACAACCTCCCAATAGATTGAATTCACACAATTTTAAATGAAAGCAATAATATATCACAAATAACGTGGTCTTAATGATTTTTTAACTAGAATGCACATAGTTTAATAATGCATAGATAGGGATTTAAGAAAGCTGTCTTTGAAATGGGAAAAAAAATCCTGATGTATTATGTGTGCAAGACACATGACTAATAAGAAAACTTGTGTTTAATCTACTGGGATGTGTTATACTCCAGATGGATCAAGAAGCTACCAGAGGCTATATTTATAAAAGAGGGAAACAGTGAAGTTGACTGGAATGTGTAGAAGCTAAGTTTTGAATATCATGATATTGAGATTCTGGTGCAGAAGAAAAACATTCATATATTATTTTATAGTGTTTAAAATCTATGCAAAATTTATTTATTTTAGAATTAGAAAATTAGTTAATATAAAAACACATTTAGAGTTTGCAAAGGCTTTAAAAGTTATACTGACCTATATATATTTACCTAAATGGTAAAGGCTTAGAACAATTTGTTGATATGCATAATCCAGTACATTAAATAAAGAAGCAACTACTACATTTAATTCAATGAATGAATCTCTGATTTGGAGTCAGAATTACAACAAATAATGTAGCCAGTAAATACAACTGGAAAATAGGTAAATAAGACAGAATGGTAAGTGATCACTTCTTTCTGTTTATTGAGTATCAAG
This sequence comes from Rafetus swinhoei, assembly GCA_019425775.1. Classification (NCBI taxonomy): domain Eukaryota; kingdom Metazoa; phylum Chordata; order Testudines; family Trionychidae; genus Rafetus; species Rafetus swinhoei. The sequence continues at coordinate 36,697,133 of CM033440.1, forward strand.
GTTAAAAATATTGAAAACACAGAAAAAAATTCCTAGTTGAAAATTTCAAAAAACTAATTGGTACTTTTACACGTTTAAATGTGATGAATATTGTAGTAGCTGTACAAATGATAAGCTGTGAGAATTCTATAACATAATAGAGGAATTACAGCAGCATGGTTATCTATAATATATCACAACGTGGTTATCTACAATATATCACATTATGGCTGTTATAGCACCCTCAGGACCTGGAATTTCCCAGGAGATGCATCACAGAATCTGACTGAATAATAGTCTATTTATGTTACAGGCCCCCGCCCCTCCAAAAAAAGTTCCACCAAGTAATAATTAGAAAGGAAGGAAAAATGATGGTTGTGGGAGAAGACAAAGGTGAAGAAAGAACAGGAAGATAGCAGGGTATGGATAGGAGGGGGGAAATTATCATATCTCTCCTCGGTGGTGATGACTGTCAATGATACCTGAAATCCCCACCCCCATTTTTATCAATTTGTTTTTGTTGATGCAAACACTCCCTAGCAGGGAACCATTTAAGAAACACATTTTATTCACAGAATTTCATCTATTTTGTCAAACATAAACAATAGAAACTGGTAAGAATAACAATACCAAATATAAGTGGTAAGCTCTATGTGGGCAAAGATACTCTCTTTTTTTCTGTCTTGGCACAATGGGATTCTGGTTTATTACTGGGGCTCCTTGGTGCAACCAAAACACAAATAATACAGCCAGTCTCTCTTCATGTAAGGTAGCTAAAAATGGATCTGATTAATTTCCAATCTCTCATGGACTCTGGACTGCTGCCAATTATTACAATTACAATTTACAATTTTGTTTAAATAGCAGAGGGGTAGCCGTGTTAGTCTGGATCCGCAAAAGCGACAAGGAGTCCAGTAGCACCTTATAGACTAACAGATGTATTGGAGCATAAGCTTTCATGGGCAAAGACCCACTTTGTCAGATGCACGAAAGCTTATGCTCCAATACATCTGTTAGTCTATAAGGGGCTACAGGACTCCTTGTCAATTTTGTTTAAAACACAGTAAATGATTTGTTTTGAAAAAATACATATAGAACTACATGAACTTTGCAAACAGGTAGAAAAGAAACTGGGTCAATCTGGGGTCTAGTGACTGACACTGTGGCTTGTTAACATTTGCATCAACTGGAATGTTTTACACATTTTTTAACAAGTCATTAGTAATGTCCTATAGCTTCAAAATATTGAATCTTCACTCTCTATTTTAATGTCACTGTTAGAAGTCAAACTCAGTTATTATCAAACAAAGTATATATATATATATATGCAAATTCTAAATATCACAGGGGGACCAAAGATCTCCAAGAATTAATTTTCTCAAGATACCAGATTAATATCCTTATTGCTTCACAAAGACACAAAATATTCATAAGCTAGTATGACTTGAACCAGTGATTAGCTGCCTGTATGAACTGTTGAAATGATATAATGTGGTTCAAATAATAAGTGCTTATAGTACCTAGTGTCAACAAGTGTGTACCACACAGAAATAAACATACTCTTATGCACACAGTAATGCCCTTAATATTTTATAAACAAATACATTCTTCAGCTAAAGTGGGAAAGACAATTCTGTTGTGATTGCAGTATTATCTTTCCTTTCCTCTCTTCTGTACAGTTGTCCTTTTTAATAAAAAGACAACTAGAGGAGCCCCCTATTTCCACCAGAGACATTCAGATACATTCTCAGCTTTCCTTCAGAATACTAGCATTATCAGCAAGCATAGGAATAAGCACTGAAGCAATTATTATATAGACTAATAATGCAGTGACTGGATCATATGAAATAAGGAATATAATATATGTAAAAATGCAGGTGTGCGCAACTTGCAACAATCATGAAAACTTACACAAATATATTGCTTTCCATTGCCCTCAGTATTTTTTTAAGAAAAAGGGATTCTCTGAACACTTTAGTTGGAAGAAAAAAACCCCAGTGTCACTACAGAGGAATTCTTGTATTTGCTTCTCAGTTACAAATCTGAACAGACAGATACTGTATTCAACAATTATACTTGGAAATTCCTATTGATCAGGGAAGGTGTTCTGACTCACAGATTAGATTGTTTATTAATGATTAATTGCTTGTTGATTAATGCCTTTATCTCGGTGAATAGCTGCTGGAGTTTTCAAGATACTGTAAAAATCTCAGCTACGTTGGCATAGGCGATGCACTCTCAAGATCTATTTATTTGTTAGCAGACACTTTGTACCATGCATTTGGCCATGCCTGAAGAAATCTCACGGATTTTACATGAAGAAAACTGCAATTGCGATCTAACTGTAGCTTAATTACCACAACTGATCTGTAGGGGAGCATGGAAGTGAATTGCTTGAGGGACAGTTACTAGAAGAATGCTACTTGTACAATGCAGAGGCTAGCAGAATGACTGAGAGTCACAGGAAGACACTTGAGTGGCGGATTTTACGCACTCCAAGTATCTGCCAACCATCCACCATTCCTCATCACTCTCAGCATTGACCTCTGAGTGCTCATACATATGGACATGGTCCTGGATTCTTTCAAAATATGGAGTGAGTGCTTCAGGAATTGGTGTGTGCAGTGTATGACACAGATAAAACTGGTACCATATACTATAGACCTGACCTAGCTAGAACTCCTTCCACAGACTGGTAACGTGGGAGACACTGAGACTGTCTCTAAAATGGACAGCTTTGAGCAGCAGTGAGGCTGACACCTGACGAGTCTATGGTTGATAGGCAGATTATGCAGTCATGTGATTCTAATTGCTTCGTGGCTTTTCTTGCTCTAATTTGAAAAAGGCAGACAGGAAATGCAGGAAGCTCTCCTTGAAGGAGGGCATCCAAGGTAGAGTCCTAATTGTTTTTTAGTGAAAATAAGATGGAGACTAGAGGAGAAATATATCCCAAACAAGATTATACCTCAACACTTCTTACCCTTTGCACAGCTACACAATATACAATATGGTTCTTCATGTCACAGACTCAGAGGAAAAATGAAAGCAGAACCTTGAATTCATCTCGAGTTATACTCTAACATACTCATTTTGTGTGGCAGCCAGCATTAATGGATATGAGACTAAAACCCTGACATTTTTAGGTGTTTTTCTAACAATTGGTTCTAGTAGACTAAAATTACCATGGACCTAAATTCATTAGATTTACGTCTTATCTCAGACAGGCTTTTTTTCTGATGAGTATGGACAGAGTGGGCAGCAGGGCACCTGTGGGATTTCGAAATAACTCCATCTCCCCTGTCTACACACGCCCATTTCTGAAATAGCTATTTCAAAATAGGTGTTATTCCTCATAGAATGAGGGTTACAGAATCCGGAATAAGATGCCTGTTATTTTGAAATTATTTCAAAACTAGCCAATTAGCCCGTCATAAGATGGGACTTTCAGGTTTTTCCTCCATGTCGGTCTTCTCCCCCCTGAGCCTCCGGTCTCTCGCTCCGTCTCTCTCTCTCTGTCTCTCTCCTCCTCCTCCTGCTTCCCCCCGCCCCTCAGCTCTCCTCCTTCTCCTGCCTCTCTCTCTGTCTCTCTCTTTCTCTTCTCCTCCCCCTCCTGTCTCTCACTCGGGGGACCGTGGAGCCACGCTCCCCGTGCTGCATGGGGAGCGTGGAGCCCAAACGGTCGCTTTGCACCACTTGCTCCCACGCGGCGGCCCAACTGAGCGGTGCAGAAGTCAGCCGAGCTTCACTGCGGGAGGCAAAGGGGGGCGGGGCGGTGACATTAATGGCCAGGGGGCAGGGCCTGGAGCCGCTGTCATGCCGCATGTCACCGCCCTGCTCCCCTTCACCTCCCGCCGTGGCGCTCGACTGACTTCTGCGCCGCTGAACCGGGCCGCTGTGGGGGAGCAAGCAGTGCAAGCGGCTGTTTGGGCCCCGCGCTCCCCATGCAGCACGGGGCCCAAACGGCCGCTTGCGCCACTTGCTCCCCCGCGGCGGCCCAGCTGAGCAGTGCAGAAGTAAGCCGAGCGCGACAGCGGGAGGCAACAGCGCCGCCCAGAGGGAACAGCCAGCATTTCAGCGTTACAGAGTCACAGACATTGAGCTACTATATATATGATAACGGGCTTGCTGTGTAGACGCTTGCAAAGATATTTCAGAATAACATCTGTTATTCAGGAGTTATGCTGCTGTGTACATGTGCCCTAAGAGTTTTACCAATGACTGAAATGGGAGCAAACTTAGATTGACACAGACTGCTTTTGACAATATCTCCTTGATATTTTAATGCTACTGTGAGCTTGGACTCAGTGAGTCTACTGTTGATATGCCTCTGATAGTCAATGATAAAAAGCTAACTGAAGATTCACAGCACATTTTTTTCATAATGACATATGAACCCTGATTTCTGTCTATTTTAGGAATGTATATGGTGCCTATTAACATAACATCTGAACACCTCATGATCTTTAATGTCTGAGGAATATTTTGCTTTTTCTTATGAACACACCTTATAATGTAAAATCATCTTGTAATGCCCATCAATTCCTTCTTTACACCTCTGTTGCTGCTTGTATCCTACATTATATCACTGAACTTATAAAAACTATCAAAATAAAATTAAAAAATTACTGATTAATGCAGTGGAATAGCAAGGCATATTGTATTGCCTCTATATAAATCTATGGTATGCCCACATCTTGAATACTGCATACAGATGGGGTTGCCTCATCTCAGAAAAGATATATTTACCTTGGGAAAGGTTCAGAAGAGGGCAACAAAAATTATTAGGCGTTTGGAACAAGTGCCAGATGAAGAGAGACTAAAAAGACTTTTCAGCTCAGAAAAGAGGAGACTCAAGAGGGATATGATAGAGGTCTATAAAATTATGACAGGTATGAAGAAAGTGAATAAGGAAAAGTTATTTACTTGTTCACATAACGTAAGAACTCATCATCATTATCATCAACAACCATGGGCTCACACATCTCAACCACGCACATCTCTCCTGATGCCATCCAACGCATCTCCGCCAGTCCAAGTATATCACATCGGTATCTCTCCATCTCCTTTCAAAGCAGCTTTAACTTTCCTGTCACCCACAGCGTTTGGACATTCCACGTTCCAATTGATAGTATATGTGTTAGTTGTAGTTTCCTTTCAGTAGCCAACTTATCGACTCAACCCTGATCGCTCGATTGGTATCGCAGATCTTGTTTATCCGGGTGACGTCCAAGCTGGCATCTTTTATCAGTTAGTTGTACTGGCATCAGATTTCATTTGTATTGTTGTTTTACAATCAGTGCATCAACACTCATCTGACCAACCCTCCTCCTTTATCCAGGCTTGGGACTGCCATGAAACCCCTAGAGGCTTCATGGTGGAGTTGTTTTAAACATGCTACTAATTAATTTTATTTGGTGACCCCTAGTTCTTATCTTTATCACACACCTAGAGAGAGTGATGGACAAGATCAAGGATAAGGTAGAAGGGATATCGATGCATGGGATGAGAATTAACTACTAGAGGTTCGCGGATGATATAGTTATCATCGAGGAAGATGAAACGAAGCTAGCGAGAACAATGCAGGTGCTAAATGAGGAAGGGAAGCGGTATGGACTGTTCATAAATATTGATAAAACAAAGACAATGGTATTTGGAGATAAGGAAATAGGAAGGAAGATTAGTGTAGATGGGATCCAACTAGAGAATGTAGAGAAGTTCACATATTTGGGGAGCAACATCATGTATGATCTAGACTGTAAGAAGAAAATAGCGACTAGAATAGCGAAAGCAAGAGCAAGTTTGAAGGCAATGGATAAGATCTGGAAAAGTAAAGCAATTCACTTAGGAACGAAGCTGAGAGTCTTGAAAATGTGTGTATTTGGTAGCATGTTGTATGGAAGTGAGACATGGGTGATAATGAGATTCGAAGAGAAGGATATTGGCGTTTGAGAGGAGTAGTTATAGAAAGATCCTGAGAATAGAATGGATGCAGAAGGTCACCAACATGGAATTATATAGGAAGATACAGCTGAAAGAGAACCTACTGCAGAAGATTATACAACGGAAGTTATAGCCATTTGGGCATATCTGCAGAATGAACGATGAGCGAAAGGTTAAGACCCTGGTATTTGGCATAATGGATGGTCCGAATAGGAGAGACAGACCCCACCGAATAGGAGAGACAGACCCCACAGAGAATGGGTAGATGATATGGTAGATTTGTGTGGAGCTAGTCTACAGAAACTAAGCCACTCCACACTGGACAGGGAAAGATGGAAGGAAATAGTGAGGGAGGCATCGGACACCAATGGGCGTTGAGCCCATGGTTGTTGATGATGATGATAATGATGGTGTTTAAAACAAACAAAAGGAAGTTGTTCTTCACACAGTGCACAGTCAACCTGTGGAACTTCTTGCCAGAGGATGTTGTGAAGACCAAGACTTTAACAGGGTTCAAAAAAGAACTAGATAAATTCATGGAAGTTAGGTCTATCAATGGCTACTAGCCAGAATTGGTGGGAATGGTGTCCCTAGCCTCTGTTTGTCAGAGGCTGGGAATGAGTGACAGACAGGGATTACTTGATGATTACCTGTTCTGTTCACTCCCTTTGGCGCATCTGGCATTGACCACTGTTGGCAGGCAGGATACTGAGCTAGATCGACCTTTGGTCTGACCCACTATGGCCATTCTTATGTTCTGTGTCTTGTAGCTCCAGTAAAGTTTATTTTACCGTTTCTCTTAAAATGGAAAGGAGAGAAAAAGTTTCATTTTGTCTCCCAATGGCAGCCAGTCTCATACAGATATTGAAGCAGAGAGTATGTGTGCGTGGGATGGGAGGGCTGTGTTTATGTTCAATGCTATTTAGCCTTTCTGTAGACCAGCTGTTTCAAAACCATTTAGAGGTTCTGTACACATCGAATGTTATCTACCTTTCAAAACTAAATATTATAGCATGTCTGTTTTGTTGTGACAAGATACTGTCAGTGACTTTGGTGAACAATATTACTTTGGGATAAAAAAAAATTGGACATGTTGTATTTCACATTATTATCCTCATGTCCTAAGCATTACTGCATTTAGTTCACAAATTGCTCTGCTAAATCTACCTAAAGAATCAAAACAATTAAATGATCCTTAATCTTTAGAATAAAACTGTTTGTTATGAGTTCACAGACTTTGGCTTTCACTCCTGCTGGTTGTGTACATTTGTAACGAGGTTGGAAGAGTCTGAGGGTATTAGATCTAAATTACTTAAAGCTTTACAAACAGTTACATCAAATTAGTAAAGCATCACAAGATTTACATTTACAAAATCAACTCATGCAGAATGACAAAAGAATTAAATATCTTTGGGAATATCATGCAGAAATTGTCCAATCATCAGAGAACAGTGTACACAATGAAGTGGAAACCCTATATTCTTACTGCCTGTGGAGCCCCTTTAAGATTGAGTAATACAGATAAAGCTGTATATGTTTGTTTTGCATACAATCCTTTCCTCCCTTACACCTGCCTTACGTAGAATTGGGTGAACAAAACAGTATAGAAAATAAATTGCCTTGCCATTAACTTAATAGTGGTTAAGTCCTAGATAGAAGTGGATCTTCTAAACAACTCAGGACCACAGAAACCACTCCCACCATAGTCTAGATGAGCTTGTCCTAGCTAAAGTTCAGAAACAGTACTTCATCTTCATCCTCCTGGATCTGTCTGCCACCCCTGACACAGTTAACCCTGCTCTTCTTCTTGTGCCCTCTTTTGGGTTCCATGACTGTCTTCTTTTGTTTCTCCTCCTGCCTCTCCCATTGCTATTTAAGTGTGTGTTCTAGAGGATCCTCCTTATCCACCCTTCCACTTTCTCTAAGGATTCCATAGGGCTGTATCCTTGGTTCCCTTCTTCTGTCTCTGGCTAATCTCCACTCCAAATACACATTCAGCTACCATTTCTGTGCTGAAAAGTCATAGATATATCCCTTTATTCCAGACTTGTCTCCTTCTGTCCAAATTAAACTCAGAATTTGTCATCTGACATCTCTTCATGAATATCTAGCTGCCAATCCAAGCAAACCACATCTCCTAATTTTTCCCCACACACCTTCTGGATTAGCTCCTTCCTCAATCATTGGACAACATCACCATCCTGCCTGTCACTCATGCCTGTTACCAGCGGATATTGTCAAGTTAGATCTCTCAGTCCTCATATACATACTATGTATACATTTTGCCAATTTGTTCTACACAATATCTGAGCTATTCCCTTTCCTATCCCTCCATGCAGCTAAAACTCTCGCCCAACCTTTCATGATCTTGCATCTCAATTGCTGCAACATACAGACAGAACCTTGGCTACGTCTACACTGTAGACTTCTTGTGGAAAAAGCTTATGCAAATAAATCTTGGCGTGGAATATCACTGCGCTTCATTTGCATAATTAATGAACAGCTGTTTTTGCGCAAGAGGCTTTTGCGCAAAAAAACCCTCTTGCGCAAGAGCCATTCTTCCTCAAAAAATGAGGTATGCATATTAACTTGTTTAGGGTCTTTTATTGTTTTATATGATTTATCTGTAATACTTTCTCCTTAAGAATCAATGTGCTTGCTTAAAACAAGCTGTATGGTAACTTGCAACTGTGGGCAACTATACTGTGTATCACTTCTGAGAAAAATCAAAGTGCAGACCACTTAGCTTGCTGGGGATAACACAATGAAGGCAGAGAACAGTGTATTTTGGAAAAACTCTGGTCAGGAGAGAGAGAGGTGAGGATATGTAGCCAAGAGAAGTGAAGCACGGGAAGATGGAGGTGGATGGCCTTGGTGGAACAGAAACTGCAGAAAATATCTCTGATAGACAAAATGACGGAATAATTTTTTTCATATTTTATGTTTTTGGCTAAGGCTTTGCATGCTTTTTTATTGATACAGGATAGTCACTGGAATGGAGCTCGGCATATAAGAATCAAATGTAGTGAAAAATAGAAAATCATAAAACAAAAAACTCACCTTAGCCACTCTTAACTGTACAAGCTGGTTTTTTTTTTTCTGAATTTATTAATTAATCCTGGGCTCCATTTTCTTATTCTCCTTTCCTTGGCATTGCCAAGTCTTATTGTTAGATCATTATATACCATCCATCAAAAGGATACATCATTTGAACCACAGAGCATAGATATGATCAGTTTATTTAGTTTATGTTAGAAACTTCAGATCAGTTTCTTATGAAATTTCACATGAACAAACTGTTCTTTAGAATATCTTCATGTATGTGAATTATTTTGTAAAAAGACTTGGTAGTTGGGCATTTTTCAACGTTACTTTGGATTATTTGTCCAGTGTTCCAGTTGCAGCATCCATTTTCTTGTATTTCCACAATGTATTCAATGTAACAACAAGGTCATTAAATATTTAGAAATGGTTTAATGGATAGTGAGAATGGTGTCATAAAATATGCATTTGATTAATAACAGCACTATTTATAGGCGCCTTGACCCCAGATGAAGGTAACAAACTTTCACAGTACAAGAGTTTTAAGACTGAGAAATTAATGCCTCTCTTTCTGAAATTCTTCTCTCTTTGCAAATGGCTCTTCATATGAGAAAATGTGGAATCTTTGTGTCAAGTTTTTATTTCATTAAATAGTGCAATAAAGTTGGTCAGAGTAGGGAAATAAACGTGATAACAATTCAAACATAGAGATAAAATAATTGAAAATTTCAGAATAGCTACTTACAACATTCTTAATCCAGGAGAAATTATATTGAATAGCGACTATAGCCATTGTGGTAGCCTACATAGTGAAAATAGATAGTCTTTTTGAACAATATTATTCTAAATGTATGCCAGCAAGACTGCTCAGATTGTCAGAAACAGTGAATCAATCTTTTGGTCGAAAGTTTGTAAAGCTCTATATTAAGGATCTCTTTTTACACCAAAATTGCCTGAGGATAATTAGGTAAAAGTTTTACTTTATAATAAGACCATTTGAAATGTTTACTGCATGCTAGGTTTTTAATATCCTAAGTCAAGTTCATACACTGGCACACTGCAAATATTCATACAGCTACTCTAAAATTCTACTTTGATTAGTACGACACATTTATAATAAGCCCATTTAGACAAATTATTTAAACAATGCATGTTTAGACCATATCTACTCTAATTTTCTTACAAGTGACTCAAGTTCTATGAGTAAGGTCTCAGCTTGGAAAATGAAGGCCAAGTGTTCAATCTGTTTCAATTTATCTATTACCTTGTTTCCCTGGACATACTATTTTGTACTGAAGAGGGTGTTAAAAAATCAGCACTATGCTGGTGAATAATTGGTCAATCCCCCTCCCCATCCCAGACCCTCCCACTCTAACCTAATGCCTGGGTCTCACCGGAGCCCTTGCTGCTGCCACCGCCGCCACACGCTTCTCCCTCCAGGCACTGGGGCGCGTGCGCAGAGCGGCTGACCGTGAGCAATTCGAGTATGCGGCTCAGAACTAGCAAGAGCTGCATTTCTTTGAGCAAAGAGCCGCATGCAGCTTGAGAGCCGTGGGTTGGCCACCCCCTGAGTAATGGATGCTATTAGAAATGCCCAAAAAGAAAGTTATAGCACTGAAAATTCACCAATGGATGCTCCTCTTTCTTTGCCACCATTTATCATGTTGACAGTATGAGAAACCCTTGTATTTTACCTGGACAATCATGAAACTAGGTAGGTACAAACATTCTATCCTGATGGCTGGTGATTATTTTATGATCTGAAGAATAATTCTTGATGTTAATATGTGCTGCTAATCTGTCTTTTTTTTTTTTTAAATTTTGCTAATTTTGTTTTATTTACTTCAAGAATACCTTGTGGCAGTAAATTCCAATGTATTACTTATATAATACTTATTATCTATTTTCATTTTATAGTATCCATTTTTAATCCATGAGTGTCATTGTTTTCCTGGGAATGTGGACAAGATGACTTGGAGCACTTGAAACATTTTAACACAACATTCATTATTCTAAGTGCCCATTATTGATCTTCACTTTTCCAAACAATCACAAGTTTCTTTAGTCTCTCCTCATTTTGAATGTCCCACTTCTTACACCCATTCTCTTCACTGCCTTTTGATGGTCCTCAGTCAATTCACATAAAAGATGTGCCAGACTATATAACTGGCTTCTTAAAGCATCCCAACATTTCATTCCAAAAGAATGACAAGGCGGACGGCAAGCTGTCATTACCATGATTATTGCTACCTATTAGTACAGAGCAAGTGTATGCTAGGATATTCTGTTATAATTGCTACTCCAACTTCCCTTTCCTCATTCCTCTCACTTGCTTCTTACACCAATGTTGTATCTTGTCTTTTAAGACTGTGAACTTTTGGGACAGGGACAATGGACCAGATTGTCACATTACCCCATGTTGAATCACACTGATGACAAGACCATTTGTGAAATATGGTGCTAATCACTATGCCCAGATCTAGCCCCATATACTTAAATACAGTGCCTGCCACAATGGGTGCATCCACCCAGTGCTCGGTAGTGAGTCTCTCAATCAGTGCTGGCAGAGTCAGGCTAGCAGGGCTTGTATTAGTGCTCTAAAAATAGCTGGGAAAGAGCACTTTGAAATTGGACTGTAGCTTTGGATCATTGCCAAACCTACGCCCTAGGATTCAGAACCCAGACTTCAGTCCAAGCTGGGTTCTTGGACTTCAAAGTTCTGGCTACACAGCTATTTTTGGCATGCTCATGAACTCCACTAGCTGGAGTCCATCATCCCAAACTGTAATACTTGCTCCTCTTGGCTATGTAGACATAGTCAAATGGGGTCTGGTTCAGACCTCTAGGTGTTATCACATTCGCAATAACAACAACTGCCTGGTTTCCAGAAGTATTTAGCCATTTTCAGTGGCATTCATTAAATTCTATTGAGTTCTAGCCCTTTAGGGAATTATTATTGTATATAGCATTTGCTGTTGAAATGAGTTTCTTTCCATGAAATAACCCTGCTGAGATGATGAAATGATGCATACCAAATCCCTTTTCATTTTAAGGTTTTAGTAAAATCTCAGCTAATCTTAGAGACTTCCCAAGAAGCTACACCATATGCAGGAAAGGTAAGATATAAATTCATCATCTTGTGAATATTGTCATATTCTGCTTTGGCTACCCTTAATATTCAGCTATTCACTTTGTAACTTACAGATCTAAAGCATTTTCAGATTGTGTCTTGAAGTAATGCATTCTAGTCAGGAACCTCTTTATCACTTACCTATCAATATGTTACTGGCTTCATAGACAGTCTTTTCCAGTGCAAGTCTTTTTTCTTATTAAGTCAGGTTCAATATCAGAGGTAGCTCTATCACAGAGCCTGCTACAGTTTCTCTAGTTGCCATAATACAATCCATTTCAAACTTACTATTTTGTACTTTGAAAGAGAAACTGCTGTTACATTTCTCAGCAGTCTTTCTCTGGAAAGTTTCATTCTTTATACCACTCTCCAACATTTAAAACAATGTAATCTTCAGAAAGGTTAGTTCAGGAAAAACAGTGTGATGGGGAAAGCATTTTATTGTTTTAAGCCATGTGGCTTAAAATAATCAAGCCTTAAACATTCAGAAGTTTTATTTAGAAGAACTTACAGTAAAGTAGGTTTGCATTATTTTTCACAAAAAATAGGGTTATGTTTTTATTAGAGGTACATTGGGATGGGGTGTAAAGATTTCACATGGCAGCAGAATCTAAAAAGTTAATGAAGACAGTAATCATGACTGTAGCTGCGGATAAACTACTAGCTAGCAATAGCTTGGATAAAAAGCTGCCACCCCAGTGCAGCAGTGTGGCTGCCAGACAGACTGAAAGTCACTGCAGAAGTTCTCCACTAGACCAGATGGGGAAAACCAGTCAAGAGACCAACTCCATGGCTGAAGGATCCAGGGAAGGTTGCCATTCAAAAGAGTCCTCAAAGGCCACAGGATGGAAGCAGCCCAGGGAGGCAGCAAGTGACCTAAGCACACTGTACCAGACTGCCTAACATAGGGTCCCTGGGCTGGGACTAAGTGGAGAGGACAGGCCTGTGTTCCTCTAGACACTATTCCCTTTTCCAGAGCAGAATCCTTGACTCTGCCCAGTCTTATTGACCCAACAAGCAACTAGAACCTTAAAAATAATCAGTAATTTTATTACTTTAACGCTGTAGATGTCGTAAGGCCCTTGCTCGTCCAGACATCAGACAAGGAACAAGTTGGGTGGTTCTTTCCTGATAGGTCAGTTACCAATGAGAACAAGTAAGAACAACTTACTCTTGCTATTTGTTTCCCACTGTAACTTATAAGGAAGAAATCGGAAGCTAGCTGTTTTTCTGGCAAACTCTGGAACAATGGTGTAAAATTCTTTAGTGAATTAGTTTTCACCTTTCCAGGATTTCCTCAACTGAATGGTGAATTACTGCCCCTTTCAAAATGGGGCAATAATGAAAAATGTTTATGAAAAGGCCACATGAAATCTCAACAATGCAAAAAAGCAATAAGAGAAACTTTATTGATGCGTGGTATAAAAGACTCACTACTCCTCCTGCCCCAACTCCAAAATATTACACCCTCTCCAAACCCTCTTTATCCCCTGTATACTCCTGTACATATGAAGTAATTATTTTAATTACATTTCTACAAGTGAAAACTCAGTTATAAAACACTTAGTTCCAGAAATCCTGCAATGTGGTGGAAACAAGCAAGTTCATTTATGTGATTTTCTCTTTCCTCCATCTTTTTCCAGCATAAATGTGAAATGAAAACAGAAAGTCCTGTACTTGCTACAATGTGCTTTCAGGAGATTTAAAAAGCATCCTTTTTTAATTTAGTCTGTCAACAATATGACTTGCCTTGATGTGCTCTCTGTTCTGAAGCTTAGACTGGAGGAAAAACATTTATTTGAAATGCTTTTACTTTCAAAAGAGGAAAATAATCTTTTCAAGAAACATATTTTCTGCTTAATGCTTGCTAACAGTCATGTAGCGTGGACTGTGTTCATGAAAATTAAATAAAACTTTATACTGAGAACGTCTTTTGTGCTCTTTTATACAATTGCTGTCCAGTTTATGTAACAGCAGAATTATGAGATTTCATCTGAAATAACTGAGTCGGGCAAGTAAAGGATTAAACTTTATGGGGATGAAAACATTCTATCCTTTCATCCGATTCCTAACTGCCTACAGCACAGAGAGATTTTAACAGAAAGACTTTCAAGTGAACATAAGATGGGAAAATGAAACATTGCCAAAAAAAAAGCAGGAATCTTCTTCATGAGAAAGCTCAATTATTGCTGAGTCTAATACGATGTATAGTTCAATTAGCCACAGGGGAAAAAAAAGTAAGATAAGCAATTGTAATATGATTCACTAATAGGGCTTAATCTTGCTCACATTGAAGGCAATGATAGTTTCCTTTTGACATCACTGGGAACAGGCCTCTGTACTTTGTGGGTATGTCTACACTGCAAGCTTCTTCCAGAAAAGCTTATTTTGAAATAATGTCCACACTACAGGGAAGCCTCAAAATTAGTCCAAAGCAGGCTCCCCTAATGTGGATGCTCTATCTCGACTTAGAGCCTCAGGAGGCACTGGGGAAGAATAACTTTAGAATGGACCTGGTGAAGAGCTATTTTGACATAAGAGCAGTGGAGCATCTACACTCACCCTCTTCTAAAATAGCTTTTTTGAAAAGGGGTTTATTCCTCATGGAATGAGGTTTACTGCCATTGGAAAAAGCCATCTGTTATTTCGACTTTCTGTCAAAATAACACAATTGCAGAGTGGATGCTAGTATTGTTTTACTGGAATAACAGCCGTTATTCCAGAAAATGGTGAAGTGTAGATGCACCCTGTGTATGAGCAGAAACTGAGCTGGGCATTTGCTGCTAAAACAAAAGTGGATGTCCTAAAACTTGCTGTCACCCCATCCCAGGTGACAGCTTAGTTGAGCTTGGCATAACTTTTGTCTTATCCTTTTCCTTTAAGTGTAATTAATAGCGGGAATGATGATGTTGTGTAATCTTACTCTATAAATCAATATGGAGTCTTAGGTAATTCAAAATGGAATCTGTCATCATCCACAGAACTGAGGGAACACCGTAAACTGGTACAAGCTGCTTTTTCCCGCTCAAAGTGCCTCTGCACACGTCACCAATGGATTGCACATGTCACTAAAGGGTGCACTCAGCTCTAAAATGTGCACACAGACAGCTAGAATTTTGCACCCAGTACTGAACTTTTGCACCCAAAACTCCTATCCAAGTTTCCCACCTCAGAACGAAAAAAAGTACTATTGGTCGGCTGTTAGCTGTCAGCACTCCGGACCTGAGGGTGAGACGTTGTCCTAGCTTGTTCCTGCCATAGTGAAGACTTGAATCTCAGACTTAAGCCATAGGATTACTGTCATCATCCACTTGTCATCGTCCCGGGTTCATTTCCTTCTGGACTGGACACTTATGTCGACGGACTAATTGATTCCAAACCAGAAGAGGCCGCCGTCCATCTGTGGATTTTTTATTCCTCACCGCTTGGTGGCAGAAGGCCCAGAGAGTCATATCGAGGGATCACTCGCTGTTCCTCCTCAGAGGTTTACAATTAGCCAAAGAGTTGCAGGTTGCGAGCAACAACATCATCAATCCGCAATCCACTTACCAGGGATTGTAAAGTATTATAGCTACCTTGTTCTTAGGGACTTTTCTATCTTCTTCCTTTCTATTTTGGGGTGAGGGTTTTGGGACTATTGGTTGTTATACGCGTTTCATGTTTGTTCTTTTAAATTCACAATATATGGTTTGGCCCTAAATTTAAATCCTGAGTGTTTATTTGAAACTCGCTGGTGATAGATACAGTATTGCCGGAAGACCTCACTTCTGGTTTCAGGGGCACATACCATCATTTTAGTATCAGAGCCTAAACTTCTTTAGAAATTGTTCAATTTATTCCATTGCGGAGTCCCCTGCGTAACACCTCTTAGCATTCTACAAAGGTAATAAGTAGTAGCTTTAAAACAAAGACAAGGAAGTACTTCATGCAGCACACAGTCAACCTGTGGAACTCCTTACCAGAGGATGTTGTGAAGACCAAGACTTTAATATGGTTCTCTGAAAACTTCCACACAGTGTGCAGCGGCGGTCAAAAAGGCAAATAGGATGCTAGGTATTATTAAGAAAGGGATAGAAAATAAGACCCAGAATATCTTACTGCCCCTGTATAAAACTATACGCCCACATCTTGAATACTGTGTACAGATGTGGTCTCTCACCTCAAAAAGATATTTTGGCCTTGGAAAGGGTTCAGAAAAGGGCAACTAAAATGATTAGGGGTTTGGAACGGGTCCCATATGAGGAGAGGTTAAAGCAACTGGGACTTTTCAGTTTAGAAAAGAGGAGACTGAGGGGATATGATAGAGGTGTATAAAATCATGAGTGGTGTGGAGAGGGCGGATAAAGAAAAGTTATTTATTAGTTCCTAAATAGAAGAACTAGAGGACACCAAATGAAATTAATGGGTAGCAGGTTTAAAACTAATAAAAGAAAGTTCTTCTTCACACAGCGTGTAGTCAGCCTGTGGAACTCCTTGCCAGAGGAGGCTGTGAAGGCTAGGACTATAACAGAGTTTAAAGAGAAGCTAGATAATTTCATGGAGGTTAGGTCCATAAAAGTCTATTAGCCAGGGATAAAATGGTGTCCTTGGCCTCTGTTTGACAGAGGCTGGAGAGGGATGGCAGGAGACAAATCGCTTGATCATTGTCTTCGGTCCACCCCCTCTGGGGCACCTGGTGCTGGCCACTGTCGGCAGACAGGATACTGGGCTAGATGGACCTTTGGTCTGACCCGGTACGGCCGTTCTTATGTTCTTATGTTCTTATGGTTAAAAAAAGAACTAGATAAATTTACAGAGGATAGGTACATCAATATCTTTTAGCCAGGATGAGTAGTAATGGTGTCCCTAGGCTCTGTTTGTCAGAGGCTGGAAATGGGTGACAGGAGAGGGATCACTTGATGATTACCTGTTCTATTTACTCCTTCTGGGGCATCTGGCATTGGCCACTGTTGGGAGACAGGATACTGGGCTAGATGGACCTCTGGTCTGACCCAGAATGGCTATTTTTATGTCTCTTGCTCCAGTGATTCTACTTGTACATTCCTATGCTTACCCTGCAAACCTATAAATCTACCAGTAGAGGGTATCAAGATGGGACCCAGAATAGTTTTGGGATAGTTTGACACAACTCTCCCAGGGAAGCTGGCAATACAATTTCCTATATGCAATTTGATAGATTCATGCACCACGGTCCATTTTCCAGCAACCCTATCTACTACCTTCTAGCAACATTCTCTATTTACCTATTTAAAATAATTATTGTGTCACACTCACCATTGAATCTAGGCAAGTTCTGTAGTTTTTATTTGCTCCGTGCATTGGGTCAGAAGAAGTTATTAAATACACATGAAAAAGCAATATTATGTGGAAATATGGAAGGCTAGATTTTAATTTTATAATCTGCCCTATGACTTCTGAGAAACAATTCATTCCTGTGTGCCTTTACTCTTTTTATGACATTAACAATACGAAGAAAGAAACCACATGGACACAGCTGGGCTCCAAATATACTGTACAAGGCTTACTACATATAGTCATGGCTGGTCTGTTAGTTCTGGTGGCACTGGCAATGGAAGACAGGAGCCTATTATACAGTGCCCAAGCTAAAGGGATACAACCCAATTCCTATTCACTGCATACTACTCCCCCTTCGTTCTAATTTATTTTAAAAAATATAAATATATCTATGAAAACTATCCTCATTAAATATACAACATGACACAAATTAATTCAGAGGGGTATTATATCATCTCCCTGGATAACTTCTTGTAGGTATTACAACACTATTTGCATTTTTTTTTTTTTGCATCATACTATGGCATTTGTCACACACGCAGGTTCTATTTATTCCATATGGAATTCATTGAATTCCTCTAGTTGTAATTCATTATCCACCACTTTGAAGGGTAAGTGTGATAAGTGATCTGTATTTGCCTGTTGGTTGGTTCTTGAACTCAGAATTGTAATAGGGAGCACCCTAGAATATTGCCCATCTCTATAATTGTGCTGCAGTCTTGTTGGTGCTCCTTTCTTTTGTGTTAAAACTAGAGCGTGCTTATCTATAATCACAGTAGATGGTTACCCATAGAGGTAGTGGTGAAACAATTTAACTCCCTAGACTAAACTCAGTTCTTTTTTCACTTTGGGAGTAGTTACACTGTGCCAAGGTAAGAGATATAGAAACAAGGCCTTGCAGAATGATATTCCATTACAAGTGAAATTACTGCTCTTATTCCAAATGGAGGACAGTCACAAGGGGTACGTCTAGACTACATGGCTCCGTCGACAGGGCCATGTAAACTAGTTTACCAGGCGTAGTCAATGAAGCGGGGATTTAAATAATCCCCACTTCATTAAAATAAAAATGGCCGACGCGCTGTGCCGACGATCAGCTGATCCGGCACAGCGCAGCAGTTCAGACACGGTCGACAAGGAAGCCTTTGTTGACCACCCGCAAACCTCGCTTCATGAGGCATACGGAGTGGTCGGCAAAGGCTTCCTTGTCGATCGCAAGGTGTCTAGACTGCCGCGCTGTGCCGGATCAGCTGATCGTCGGCACAGCGCGGTGGCCATTTTTATTTTAATGAAGC
Source organism: Rafetus swinhoei (assembly GCA_019425775.1). Taxonomy (NCBI): domain Eukaryota; kingdom Metazoa; phylum Chordata; order Testudines; family Trionychidae; genus Rafetus; species Rafetus swinhoei. The sequence continues at coordinate 36,715,814 of CM033440.1, forward strand.
TGGGATTATTTAAATCCCCGCTTCATTGACTATGTCTGGTAAACTAGTTTACATGGCTCCGTCAACGGAGCCATGTAGTCTAGACGTACCCAAGAAGGTAATTTGCCCATCTCAGGCTACAGTTAAGTAGTACTTTGGCACAAGAAGTGGTAGTAATCTTCTAGTCATAAGGGTAAGTAGCAATCTGTGTATTGGTAAGAGCAGAGCCATTCCCTGTATATTTCACACTCACTTGTTTAGCATGAGAGTTACTGTAGATGCACATCACATGCTTAGCACACTGTACTGGAACTCAAGGTCTTTAGAGGAGCATTGGGGTCTTACTTTCTCTTGTGTTCCTGGCTGGATGTGTTGGACAGGCCATGATCTGGCCCAGGGTTAATGAAGTACTTGATAACCACATGAGTTACCTGCTTGAAATTTAATACTTTATTACCAGCAGGAATAACAGGAAACTGTATAATTGCTGTTGGGCTAATGCTGGTCCCTATGTTCTAGGTGTTGGTGCAATTGCCTGAAAAATGAACATCTCCACGATATCAGAAAGGTGGATTGAAGTTCACTGTTACTGGGTACAGAAAAGGAGTGATGCCCTGAAGATAGAAAAATCTGCCATTGAATAACTGTTATCACCACAGTGATTAACAAAGCTGAACATTCTTACAGGAAGCATAGAGAATCCTAATATAATATATTTCTATGCTATAGTAGGACACATCATTTATGCAACCAAATATCTTATTGAGCCCAGTGGCAAATGTCTAATGCCCTGTTAACTGAGGCATGATTCATGAATTAATTATCCCTAACTATCTTGTCATTCTTTTTTCAGACTCCTCATCAACAGGCCAGTTGACAATTCAAGGATAAATATACTGACAGAATAAATTTGATTCTTTCATCTATGTTAGGCATATATTTAATTGAAGAATTCATTCAAATCAAAGGGTTTATTCAGAGCACTCCTACAAAATGTCTATGAGTATTTCATCACAGGGGAGGGAAACAATAAAGTTTAAATCAAAACTTTCTTGCACTGCTGGTGGAAGGGGCAAGATACATTACTTTCCTCCAGCAAACTCCCTTCTGTACCTTCCTTCCCCTCAAATAATGTCAAAATGTAATTAACAGAGTTTCACTGTGTATCAGTTTTACAGTGGTCTGTCTCTATGCAGTATATTTGGTTGATTAAGAAGAGTGTATTTGTCTCAGATGAAAAAAAAAACTCTTAACAAAAATTAAAAGCCTGATTCAAAGCCCATCAAAGTGAACTGGAGCATTCCCATTGATGGTGGTGGGCTTTGGATCAGACTCTCTGAGACTACCTACATTTTAACCCCAATTATTGGAACAGAGAAGTGGATTTCCCTTTGTCACGGCACACAAAGGTGATTATTAATTAATTAATTAATTAATTATATTATATTATATTATATTATATTATAAACATTCCTTCCATCAATAATTGCTTGTTTACTTTGCTTGGTTTTTTTTTTTACTTCATGGTAGTGGTAAAAAATCAACTTTAAAGCAGTTATGTCTCAACATTGTAATAAAAGATGCAGCAAACTATTTTTTTATTTTTCAAATTTTCATATGAAATGTATTGCTTTATTCATTATTCACTGTGAAAGCACCTGAGAGAGCACTGTGGTAGGTATTGCACAACAAAAAACATGGTCTGTGCCCCAAAGAGGATACAACACATGCATGCAGAGATGAGTACAAGGAAACAGTAAGACAGTACTGTGATGAGCAGTGTGACAGCACTTTATGAAATGTATTGTGACATGTTAAATCAAAATGCATCAGTCAAATCAAAGCATAATACATCATGAACTATGGCATTACATGCCTTTCTTTTTCACCTAAGCCAGTTCAATTGTCACAATCTGGAATCTGTCACGCAAAGCATTTAGAACAAAAGTGTCTGTAAACAAAAGGTTTGATATTTTGCTGTTACAGCTTTGAACATTATGAAAGGAACTTTAAACATCATGAAAGGCTGTCTGCTCATGAAAATGAACATTTATGGTGCTGGCTGATAAATAATTCAGGTCCAAATCTTGACTGGAAGGTACAGCAAATGGATTCTCAGAGGTACTCTCTTGTGTTTCACAGGCATCCACATAGAGGATCTAGGCACCATACAATGATTTTACATTTCCTCTATGCAGGAATAATGTATGCATCTATCATTTACCAGCTCACCGGGCTGCCTATTTATGTGTTTACAAGTATTAAGTATGACATCATTTTGTTAATATTTGAGGATCTTAATTAGTTTCTACAATTCATTTACTAATTAAATATGTATATTGCTATCTATATAATTTGGATGCCCATCATTGGTACTAAAATTGAACACGAGGGACCTGAATCACATTTAAAAACTGATTCTTGTTTCACATCAGTGTTTGATAACATCAAGCACTTTTAGACACATATGACAATTGAACAACAGAAAGGCAAAGTAACAGTTGTAACAGTTTGAAAAACTTATTTGTATGTTTTGTACATTCCCTTTGGTAAGTATTAAATTTTCCCACCCACCTTTTCAGTATCTCTTATGTGCCTGAATTGCAAGGTAGAGCAGAATGTATACACTGCAGAGCCAAATTGCTGCCATTTAAATTTCTGTCAACAGCTGCACTTTTTCCTTTCATGTGTATAATCATATGTAATGCTCAATCAATCTTTACCCAAACAACAAAACTGCCATGGACTGTAAATGTTAAGGCCAAATCTTGCCACTAGATGCTTTTGTTCACTTCATTTAGGAATCCCATCCATTCATCTGAAAACAGAATCTGTCCCCCGAGATTTTAATCTTCACAAATTTATCTCTCTACTTTTTTTCCTAAGAAATCAACTGTAAATCCAAGGAAGAAATATACTATACTGAGAATTTTCTTAATTCTTCAACAAACCATGACTCATTTGCAGACAGACGTATTTAAAGAAAATAAAGAAGAAAAAAGTGAGTGTGCATGTGTGAAGCATTCACTGAAAATTCTGAAAATTAAAAAAAAAATGTTTTGACCCAAAATTAAATATTTCGTTTGGTATTGAGCACTTGTTTTTATTGTTTAAAAAAAATAAATCAAAAGGAAATTTGGAAATGAAATGTTGTTTCAATTTTTAAAACCTTAATATTTCATTTAGAAAAATTCAAAACCAAATATTTGGGTTTTTTTTTATTTTGGAAGGTTTTCCAACCAAAATAATTTGGCAACATTGACATGCATTTGTGAAATGATTCAATGTTCCTACTTCTGCATAATTTGACTGAAAAAAGTGGGTTTGAAAATTTGCCCAGATCTGCATCTAAGTGCATGTCTACATTTTGAAATAAATGACAAGCATCCACACTACCAAGCCCATTATTTTGAAATAAAGGGCTTGTTATTTTGTAATAATAGCTCCTGCTTGTGAAGAGGAATGGGGCTATTGTGAAATTGTTTTTCAGGAGTTATTATTTTGAAATAACTCCCTAGTGTAGACATTTCCTAACAGTTAGAAATTCTGTTATGTCCTGAAGCATGTTGGTTTATATTCCCTCCAATGTTTAAAAAATATTTACCATTAAAACTATGCACATATACCAATAATGCTCCATAAGTGATGTATGCAGAAGTGACTAACACTTTGGACAAAAGGAAAGGTAAAGGCATAATAGCTCCTGGAAATCTTTTCCATTAATCTGATAACTAGTCTGAACGTGTGCATGTGTGCATGGCTGGGAAGGAGGAGGGCTGTTCAGAAACAAAAAAGAGTGCGGCTATGGAGTGATAACCTCGCAGTGTGCCATGTCTCATGGATCCATAGGTTCTATGCTATGCTCCAGCTTTTTAAACAATATCTGGGGGAACCCCTTCAGCATGGCAGGCCCCACAAAGATCACAGTGCTACTTCAGAGTAGTCGCCTCAGCTTCACTGCTTTTGAGACTGAGTTTGAGCATTCCTGTTTCAAACCATGAGTTCTGCCCAGAGAGTCCAAAAGAGTCAAACTCGTAGTCTGAGTATCATTCAAGGATCAATGATTTTCAGCATGTGTGTGTAGTGACCTCATGGAACAATTTCAAAACAGAGTATCATTTATTAGTCAAAGGGAACACGCCACCAGAAGTCCTTAGGTGAGCAAAGAGAAATAAAAGATAAGACATAATCCATCTGGCCAAACCAGTGCCATCAGCCTACTACTGTGAGTTGCATTTCAGACTCTTTTTTACTGTCCCAATACATATGCTCCTAAAAGCCAATTCTGAATCCCCTTCCCATCAGTTCAAAGACCTTTTTTCTTGAGTTGGCCTCTATTCACCTCCTGTACTGAGAGGCATGTAGAAAAATCTCCTTCCTCTTGTTTATTGGTTGCTAGATATTAGTGTTTTGGCCATTGGGTTTTCCATAGTCTTTTTGGACTTTTCACTGATGTGGGTCTACCTTGGCCACTCCTTTAATGACCCATTCAGTCTGCCCCAGACAGGCAGGTATCATGCACAACTCATGTCTCCTGCATTGCCTCAACAGCATATTTTGTCGTGTCCCCGCCCGCCACCGCACTCTCAGAGTAGCAATGAAAAGTACCAATGAAAATTGAAGCACACATAAGGCTGATAAAAAATTACAGAAAATTGTCACTTTGTCACACCATGTTAGTAACAGCCAATCATCTGTATCACTCAGTTTACATGGTTGATAAGTGCATTTGTCCTTTATTCTTTAACCTATATCTCTAGGTGTTGCAGACACTTTGTCTGCATATCAGGTTGTCAGGTATCAAAATCTGGCACCAGGAGTCAACAAGTAGCCTGAATAGATGCTACTGGCCCTTTAGAAACTTGTCTCAGGGCAACATTTGGATTAGTGTGAAAGTCAGTAGCAATATGTGATACCAGAAAAATTTCCCAGACTCTGCTTTGTAATCCTGGCTTCCATTTAGAATAAGCAAAAATCACTCCGCCTTTGGAAGCTGTTGATGCTGACTGCAAATCACAAATTCCTCATATTGAAAACTTTAATCTATACTCCTCCTGTGAGAACAAACCAGATTAATCCTTTGGTGCCCACGAGTTAGCAGTTCAGTGATGCTAAGTATTAATATATGACATTGCCTTTCAAAGTCCTTAACTGACCACTGTATACCTATGTACTGTCTATGCCAGTTCTGCACTGTTTTCACACTTGCTGATTCTTTCAAGCATTAAATAAGATGACCAGCTAACCTTTGCCTTAAACAAAAGACTGAGCAGTGTGTTGGGGGAACAGAAGTAGAGATGAATGCCTCTTGGAGCAGACAGCAATGCTTTTGCTGAATAAGAAAATAATTACATTCCTACCCTGAATTATGGGGAATGTATGTAACATCATTTTGCCAGCACCATACTCACATCAGTCTCATTTTTATTCCTCTCTCTTTTAGATAAATGCTTCATTTATGTGAATTGGTCCAAGTAGGAAGACATCTGTACTTGCAGAGTTTGTCCCCTGTATTCTGTTATAGGGAGTCTACTCAAAGAATCTGTGGACTCCCTTAAAATGAACAGGGACCTCAAAGGGTCACTGAAAGCTAATCTCCAAGCCCTTCTTCCCTTCTGAGTTCTCCAGCTTGAGGGACAGCAGCTACCAGAGGCATAAGCAGCTGCTGCCCTTCCTTATATCAGGGATGGTTTCTAGAAGCCATCAGGGGATCCAGAAGAGATCATGAAAAATCAATCAGTATTATCACTGGGAATCCTGGAGTGCGGCTGGGGAGAACAGCCACTATCCCAGCCCCATTAATTCCTTCAGAAGTTTCAGAGGTCAACTTTCACACTGCACCTGCCACGCGGCTTCCAAAGTAGTGGAACATGCCACAGAATTTGCATTCTTTCCCTCTCTGTACACCACCACGTCTGAATCAGAGTTCTGAGCCTCTGTGCTAGCAAATGTTGTGGTAGAATCAGGCCATTCATATAAGAGGTTATGTCACTGATGTCAAGGAGAAGATAGATTAATTTGTTAATACATATTCATTTTTGGAGTTGGGGAGGGAGGAAATCAGTGCTTAAAATACTCTCTGAAAGACTAAATGTGAGTACTTTGTGAGTGAGTAAAATTTTCCAGGCACAAAAATATTCATTGTCTATTAAATGGATGGAGAATTCAATTTAACGTACTTTGTCTAAATCTGTTTACTTATCTAATACCTTTATATTTGTAAGAGAGAATTCTTATGTTTGTGCTTCTCTCTTTAAATTATGAATTAACTGTAATGCAGGTGCTCAGAATTAAATTGGCTCAGCATTTGGATAAATACACTGTTTTCTCAAACACCAATGAGGGAGAAAAAGAAAAGCGCATGCTTTCATGAAGGACTGAACACAGAACCATCAGATTATAAGCACAATATGTAGCTAAGTGCCTAACCTTAACTGAGCATTAACTCATAATATTTTTATCCATTTTGCTCAGACTATATCACTTTGAATGTCTAATTCTAATGGACAGAGGATCAGAATGAGGGAAGGATACAGCCTTATGAACCATGAGATAAAATCCTTAAGGTTAAGTCAAAACTAGAGAGGGACCTCGAGCCCAAGATATTTACATAGACCAAAGGACAATTAATGTGAGATTTATAATGTAATTATTCCACAGGACATATGATATTAATCTCTTTGGCAAGAAGAATACACTCTTTGTATTTTATTATATATGCATATATGTGTGTTTATATTTAGTCATGGATACAGCCAAATCTATTACTTATGAATTACTTAAACTAATCATCCACACTCAGATTGTACATGCTTGGTCTCTGCCTCAGGTTATTTTATTCTTAATTATAATACATTCCTTTTAGAATAATGCAAGTGAAAATCAGGGATTTTTTAAATTTTATTTTTGCCATCACACAATTTCATGGTTTATTTTTCCAGTATCATAATTAACTCACTCATGAGAATTTGTAGAAATGAGAAAATGCATAACCTTGAATAAGCCATAGAATAATATGTAAACTATACAAACTTCTGAGTTGGGGGCCTAAAGCAGAACTTGCCTACAAATTCTGTATCACGTGGCAACTTCTTATGTCCTGTTTTGAATGCAGTTAGATCAAGGGCAGGCAATATGCACTCCACGGGCCAGACACTGTTCACCAGGGTTGGCCACGGGGTGACGAGCACCAGATGCTTTATCTGCCTGTGGGGACAAAAGGGTTGTCCAGAGGGAGAGTCCCTGAAGAGTCCAGCTACCCTAAACTCTCTTCCCTTAATTATTCATTAGTATTACAACATGTCACTCAAGGAAAACTTGTTAAGCAAGCAGTATTAAAGATTTGGAAAGAGGTTGCCTTCTGACCATCAATTAGCCAGATTTTTTTTTTCAGAGTTTCCTGCCTAGAGGCCCTGATAGACAGGCCAACTGACAGGAGGGGGGCAGGGAGAAGGGAGCAGCTGCCCCTGGGCCTGGTGATTTAAAGGGGCACAGGACTCCTGGCCACCCTCGCTACTACAGCAGTGGCAGTGTCCAGAATCCCAGACCCTTTAAATTGCCATCGGAGTGCCATGTGGCACTCTGGGCGGCTCTGAGGGCTGCTTTGGGGACGTGAGAGCTGAAGTGGCATGCACTGGGCAGCTCTTGGAGCTGGCTGTCCCCCGCTCTGCCCCTTTTACCTGAAGCCCCACACCTTCCAGAAGCATGGAGTTACCCTCCACATACACACCTTGCTCACGGGTCCTTTCCCCTGCTGACAGACATATCCATGAGAGCACATGTAGACAAGCTTCCTGTTTTATTAAACATATCTCAGCATTTTCATCAGAAATTTCATCAGGGAGGATGTGGGGTAAAGCTGCCCTTCATTTGGCACCCAAACTCCCACCCCTCTTGACTTGGTCATGCTAAGGCTGCTGCACAAGCCCATTCAGGAATAAGCAGTAGTGGTTCAACCACTTTACTGGTTTGCCAAAATCTCCCTGTACAATTTGGGAACCTCTAAATGGTTCCTTGAGGAGGAATGGGGGAATCACTTATCCTTACCAAACATGCAAAGCATGCAGAGAAAGGGTAGGGGTTTTACGGAGATACCCTTGCACAAACAAGACAAACAGAGCTGCCTTCTTGTCCATTTCCTGAATTAACGACCCAAAGGAGAACTGAAGAGAGCTGACCCTGACTAAACCAAGCCTAAGGTGTAGCCAAGTAGTCAAAAGGGAAGCAGGAAATAATTTTGAAAGTTACACTTCCTGAAAATTAAGACAAAGTAACAGAAGTGCTTTCCACACAATTAGTTAAATTAATCTGGTTAAAGGAAAGGGGATTCTCCCATCAACCTTTCTGAAAAACCTTGAGAAGCATTATTGTTGTTTTAGCTTATTCAGTATGATTTAATTACTAAGTGAGGTAATTGGCAAGCCAGATAAATTAAGCCATTAACTTATTGACTGTATTCCAACTGTAATGTCAAATTAACCATTATAATGTATTCCTTGTAAATTTAGTCAGGAAAACGAAATTAAGCTACCTAGCAGCATATTTTGCTTAAACTTATATTTGTTTTATAACTGCCTGTTTAATCTTGTAATACATTTCTATGATACCCTGAATTGTTCTATTTCCCAAATCACCAATGCAGATAAAGTAACCTACATAAGATAAGGTGGTAAAATTGTTACCCCAAAATTTGAAGTGAAGACATCCCTATACCAGATTACCTAGCACCCTAAATTGATTGTCAATTTATTATGCACAAATGGAGAGAAAGATGGTGGTCCTAACTAGAAGAATTGCTAGTGTATTACCAAGGGGTTTGTCTCCAACACATAGAGTACTCCCCAGAGCAGGCTAATCCTACTAAATCTTAGGAGGACACAGATACAGCCCTCTGCAGTAGTTCTTTGAGAACAGTCTCATTTACTGAGAGAAAATTAGTTGATTACATTATATTCAATGAAACAGAAAAAAGGATTACAGTATGTAAGAGGTAGTAAGGCACAATTACATTGAGATTATTCAAATGGCATAGAGGACTACACAGATTGTATATTAAATACAATAGTGGAGTATTGGTACACATTGACCTTTACATACATATGCATACAAGGCTTTGAATACAATAACATTAGAATTAATAAAATGTAGCATACAAATACCCTATGCACATATATAAAACAGCATTACAATATGATAATAAGGAAATACTGAGGAGTTAAGATAGCCAGATGGTCACAGAATGGGGTGGGTTGTTCTGGCTATGTCTAGACTATGGGGTTTTGCGGGATACCATAGGTATCCTCCTGCCGCATCCAAGGAACACATTTTCTCTTCTGCTTTTTTTCGCCAAAGAGCAAACACACTCTTTCAGGGAGCCCTGTATATCTTATTTCACAAGGCATAAGGGTTCCACCAAAAGAGGAGGCTTTTCCGCCATTTGGCCCCATCTAGACTGGGCCAAATGGTGGAAAAGCCTCTTCCACAAAAGTGATCAGAAAAAGCTATGCAAATTACGCTCTGCAATTTGCGGAGCTTTTTCTCTGATAGAAGACTAGTGTAGCCCTAGCCAGAGGCAGGCGTTACTCTCTTCCTACAATCCCTTTGTTTCATTTTGTCCTGTCTCTATCTGGTGCTCCTCGTTTCTCTCTGCTCCAAACTTTTCCCTCTATGGATGCCATTATTTTCATTCTGGTCTTCTCTCTTGCTTATCTTCACCAGTCTTTTTCTTTTCCTCACATACATACCACCATACATCAGCTGGCTCGCTGGCTAACTCCTTATATTTAATTTCTGGCTTTATCTGATTGGTTGACTTTTTTTTACTTGGTAATTGGCACGGATCCACTCCTGACTCTCCCTGCACGGATAATAACTGTTCAACCAATCAGTTCTGCCTATCACTTGAGCTGCCCCCTCTTCAGGTGTTTTGGAGTAAGATAACTCAACTCTGTTTTATATCTGCTCTTGGTCAATTTACTCTGTGTTCTCCACCTTTAATTTTTTCTAACAGAGAATCAGTATGGCCACCATTTTTGGATTTCTAGCTCTAAACTATCATCGTTTTAACTTACTTAGCCCTAATTCTAAAACTAATTATTGTTTCATGCAAACCAAGGCCCTATGATGTTACCACCATTGTTTTGTGAATCTGGAGAGATGATTTGTTCTTGATGTCTCTCTCCACCACTACTCCACCCCCAATTATCAGTGCCCTATGTCTGTCTCTATCCTTGCAACTGCAATCATTATATGGGATCAAAACAAGTAAAAAATCTTTTGCAACAAAACTCTTAACAGTCATTCCTGACCCCATTCAGTATATAATTCACCTAAAATATAATCCTATTATTCTTGCAGTGATACTTCATCTTGAATTATAGCAATCTCCTCCTGCCAGAAACAATCTGTGCACTAGGGTATGTTGCGTATGATCCCTTGCTTGCTCGGAGTGGTGCTCTGTCACCCTCTAGTGGTGGTTATACTCCTCTAGAGAATGATGAGCCTGTTATAGCCATTGCTAATGTAACCCACACACCTATGTGGTTCACGGTCCCATGAAGTGGTACTTAGACCACTTACAGTGAGAGATAAAAATGAATAATCTCTACAGTCTAAACTAAGAAGCAGCTGGCTTTATAGCTCAAGTTATAGAGGCTCCTAAACTAAGCTCCACACATCCCAGGTTCAAATCTACTTGCAGGTGGTTATGCAAACAGAGATGCATCTTTTAGCTCATGCAGTAGAGCTGATGTGTTTAGTTCCAGAGATCCCAGCTTTTATTCCAAGGTCATCCAAGACCAAATATATGAGTGTTATATTGTATTTCACAAATGATAATCTTTGAAACACCACAAATACAACCTGAATCAAATATCAACCACTCAAGTTTCCTATCCAAAACCAATATTGCTGATTTGAATGTTTAATTTCTTACCATTACTTCTAGCATTAGGCCATATTGAATATTTATATTTATGTAATTTTAAATTTATAGTTATGAGATGTCTTAAATAAATTTAACTGTTAACTGCAGTGTCATAGACTTTCTTGATTATCACTTTAATGCTATACAATTGTCTTTCAATAAAAAGCTTACCATAAAACAAACGAATAGCAAAAGATTCAGAGAAGATTAAATAATTGTATTACAGTAATTACATAATAATATGTTTAAATTAGCTTTAAGTCAGTCAAATTCACAGAGACAGACAGAGAGATACTGACACTTGGGAGTAGGGTGTGGCAGTGAGGGACATCTCATTTTACTGATATCAGATTAAATATCATTTTATAAAAAATGTTTGCAGTCCTCCAACATAATCCCATGTTTTACTCAGCACCCCACCAAAAATTCAATGTCAATTTATCATCAAACACACACAGCCTGAAAAATGCAAAATGTAACTAAGCTTCTAGAAACTCTATCAAAAGTGTAACTGTTGAGATTCTATTTTATTAACTGATATTTCCTCACACTTTCAATTATTGAATCTCTTTCCATTGTAATAAACTGTGCCAGCAGAAACAGTTTCTTCACATTGATTTGCTCAGTTTTATTTTGAATATAAATTATCCAACAGAACCAAAGTTTTCTTCACAAAGTGCAGTAAAAACTACAAACCAAAATCCCTCCTTATGCATTTTCAGGAGTTTAAAAATTGATGTGTTTTTATTTGATATCACATTACATTCTATTTGACACCAAATATGCAAATGCCTTATTTGTCCGCTGTCAAGATATAGCACTTTTAAATTTAAAATCAATTGTCTAGTCACTAACAAAAATAAAAAAAGAACTTGTAAATATGTGAGAATTACATATTCTGCCAAAAATTCCAATTTAAATGAAAAATCTGCATCTACTGCTTTAGTATAATTTATACTAGTATTGTATTTTTTGTTGGCTGCACATGTTTGATGGCATTTTAAAGATGAAGCCAATGAGATAAGTCTGGGAAATTATTTTCTGCACATTTAGAGTCTTAATTGCTGCTTCACTTGTGTTAAAGCAAATGTTTCGTTATTACCTAAAAAGGGGAAATATATTTTGTCCAGGGGGATTCTCTGGAATTGGTGATTGCTAAACATCATTGCAAATTGCTCTATTCCTGCAGCCCAAGGAGAACCTGATTTTAACAACAAAGGAACACTTTTGCTATACTTTCACCCTGCCATGAACGTATCCCAATCTCAATCAGGAGAGTACTAGATAGAAGATTTTTATGACATTTTCTAAACCACCCTTCTATCTACATATGCATTCAAAGAAATAAGTTGCTAGTTTGTCATCTTTGTATTCTGTCACTTTATTTTTGACAGTACTGATTTCACATATTCTGTCCTATTGTCCCCATAAGCCATCTAAATGTCCTGGAAATGCCAATATTTCAGGAAAGAGCAACTGAATGAATCAAGACAGTAAGCATTACAATAAAAATATACATAAGTCACAAAAGATTGAGAGCCACAAAAGATGGAGAATCACAGGCTGAAGAAACATCATGATTACTCACGAAAAGAGCGCAAACACCGCACTGAGTGTGCTAATATAAAAGCCTACGTAATTATGGCAGCAAGGCAAAGTTGATTGACTGCAATACAAGGTGATAACAATGGTGAATATTTCCAGACCGTATTGTCCCATAGTTACTTTGCCTGTAATTCAAAGTTATAATTATTTATTTATAAAATTATTTAGTTATAAAATTTTATTTTAGTGTCAAAATGAGTGCAAAGAACAAGAAAAGAAAGTGCACTTTTAATGAGGCTTTGCAAAAGGAATATCCTTTTTTAAAGAAACAGGACAATCTACATGTAATGTTTTGCACCCAATGTAGTAGTGAGATAAACATTGCTCACGGCAGGAAATTTGATATCACTTCACATATTGAATCAAAGAAACATCAGTTAGCTGTCAGCTCTGTAGCTTCCAATGCTTCAATGATGAAATTTATTATAAAAGATGATTCTCTTAAAATGGAGCTTGTGGCAAAGGAAGCGGTAATTGCATATCACATCGTAAAACACAATCATAATTTCAGATCTTTAGATTGTACCTCTAAGTTAATTTCCACATTATTTGAACCTAAATTTTCATCAGCAGGAACAAAAAGTGAAGCAGTAACGAAAAACATTTTTGCTCCCAAAGCTCAAAAGATTTTGCAACAGGAATTGGGTGAAACTTCGTGTCTCACCATTATTATAGATTCATCTAACTACAAAGACCAGAAAGTTATTTCTATTTTAGTAAGACATTTTCATGGAAGTACTGGAGTTAACTTGAAATTCTTCTTCGGGTAGTGTCCCCGTGGGTGCTCCACTGTGGGTGTTGGGCTCGCCCTGCACCGCAGATCGGAGATCTTCAGGCTGTTGTCTGCTGGACCACGCATGCTCAGCGGCCATATTGCGGTTTTTCGCGCCGTTTCGGTCGCACGGTCCGGCCCCGCCAGTTCCTCCTAACCATCTTCAGGCACAGACAGAGAAACAGCTCCCTCTTGTGTCGTTCCTCACAGAACCTGAGAGGAGAGAATTAAAGTCTTTGTAAATAATTATTCAGTATTTCAGTAGTTAGTTAGTTAAATAGTTGTTAGCGCGTAAAAAAAAAAAAGAAGAAGAAGAACCAAACTTTAATATTTGTAAATTGTTGTTAGTCTTAGGTAGCTTGTTGAAATACCTGGCTCCCCAGGCTTCAAGAAGTGTGTGGCATGCAAGGACTCCACGACCGCTTCAGATGGACATTCATCTTGTATAAGATGTCTCGGTGAGGGGCACATTCCGCAGAAGTGCCCTCACTGCTCAACGCTGACGGCCAGGGCACATAGAGACCGCGAAATGTGGCTCAAAATGTTACTATTCAACAAAGCCCTTCGGCCACAGTCAGACCCCTCTGTGGAGCCACCTTGTCACACCTCATCTAAGGTGGCGCATAAAAGGAAAGCTCCTTTCCAGTCTCACTCCCTACCACCGGCCAGAGTGAGTATGGGAGATAAGCCATGCACCTCAGGAGTGACGGTGACCCGCAGACCAGAGAAGGAAAAACACGGGTATAGCACGTCGGTGCCGAGCCCCGCTGAATGCACAGCAAACCGCCCTAAGGCTACTTCGGCACCCTTGGCATCGATATCTTCGGTACCGAGTCGGTCAGCAGCGGCGCCCTCGCCGGCGGACATCCTGGCACCGAGAGCCCCGGCACCGACTACATCGGCACCCAGCCTGCCGGCGCCGACCTCTTCACCAGCGCTGATGCCTTCGCCGGCACCAACTCCGCCACCAGTATCGAGTGCATCTTCACCGGTGCCGATTAGTACCACAGCACCGAGCGCTTCACATACTGCTCAGGAGGCCCCGGCACATGTGGAACTGACCTATTCCAGAGTTATAACAGCTCCTAGGTCTGTGCTTCCCACATCGCTAGCACCTCGGGATGCGGCACAGATTAGAGTTAGGAACAAGGCATACAGGCTGCCTACTCCATCGCCTAGCCCTGAGCCAGAAGCTTTCTCTCCTGAGCCGCTGTCTCCACCAGTGCGTTCATCTCATGTAATTCCTCGCACCTCTCCTTCACGACACCATGTACACAGTATCTCGCCTCATCCAAGACATCATTATTACCACCGCTACTATTCTCCATCACCTTCATATTCTAGGGGGTGCTCCAGATCACCAAGATCTCCTCACTACAGCTCTTCTCCGGCGAGCAACCAGTGGTAGCCCAGACCATTACGGAAGGGAGCGCCCGTCTTTCCGAGACTGAGGATTCTCACCACCGATCCCCCACAGATGTGGCTTCATCTTCCCCGATGATGCCGTATTTCAGGGAGACACCTCAGCAACTGTCGACCTCAAGGAATTCCAAGAGCTCTTGAAAAGGGTCTCTGAGAGCCAAAAAGTCCAACTGGCAGAGGTCCAGCAGAAGCAACATCATCTGCTGAGGAACCTCCATCCATCTCATTCGTCAAAAATTGCCCTACCATTGGATGAGGCGAAAATGGAAATAGCTGATGGCGTCTGGCAAACTCCAGCCTCAGCTCCGCCCACCAACAAGAAGGCGGACAAGAAGTACTTTGTCCCGGCCAATGGAATGGAATTCTTGTTTAATCGCCCACAACCGAATTCCCTTGTTTTGGATGCAGCTCAACAGAGGGCTAAGGCACCTCTGTACAAAAACTCCTCCGGGGACAAAGATGTTAAGAGGCTCGACTTGTTTGGCAGGAAGGTGTATTCATCTGCCACACTGTCACTTCGCATGGCAAACTACTCGGCCTTGCTGGCCAATCATAGTTTCGATAACTACTCCAAACTTGTCCCTCTTCTTGAACACCTACCTGAAGCAAAGCACCAAATACTAAAGGCGGTCATACAAGAAGGATTTGCTTCTTCCCGCTCAGCACTCCACATTGCCTTAGACGCAGCTGATACCGCTGCCCGGACTGCAGGAACATCTGTGGTCACGTGGAGGGCTTCTTGGCTACATATGGCCACAGTTCCCAAAGAGCTTCAAAGCAAGGTTGAGGATTTGCCCTTCGATAAGCAAAACCTATTTGCGGACAAGACAGACCAGGTCCTTCACTTGAGAAAAGACACCCGTACCACTCTGAGGACATTAGGGTTGTATACGCCATCCTTCAGACGAAGAAGGTATACACCCTATCAGAGACAAAGGCCTTTCCCCTATGTACCACCTCAGGGAAGGCAATATGAACCTCAGAGAGGAAGACAGCATCCCTAGAGGCGTCGTCCACAACCACCTAGACCAGCTCATCAGCAGTCAAACAAGCAGCAGGTTTGACGGGAATATCGAGGGACTGCAGACCATTCCATTGTTGCTCAGCTGCAATGTCACCAAAGTGCTTTTCCATCATCGCTTGAGGCCCTTTCAAGATTGTTGGGCCATGATAACATCAGATCGATGGGTCATGCAGCTCATAACATCAGGCTACGTGATTCCATTTGTATCCCCGCCTCCTACTACCCTCCCCTCGCCCCTCCCTCTTCAGGGACCCTTCTCACGAATCTCTTCTCACTCAAGAGGTGACCCACCTACTCAACATAGGAGCGATAGAGAGGGTTCCTGAGGTGTTCGAGGGCAGGGGTTTTTACTCTCATTATTTTCTGACAGAGAAAAAGTGAGGAGGATGGAGGCCTATTCTCGATCTTCAACAGTTGAATCAATACATCCGCAAACAGCACTTCAAAATGGTGACACTAGCAACCATCATACCGGCACTGGAACAACACGACTGGTTTGCATCCCTCGATCTGCAGGATGCCTACTTCCATATTACCATTCACCCAGCCCACAGGAGATTTCTGTGCTTTCTAGTAGGCAACAGGCATTACCAATACAAGGTCCTTCCGTTCGGATTATCATCGGCTCCGAGAGTTTTCTCAAAGACTCTCGCTGTAGTAACGGCATTTCTTCGTTGGCTAGGAATCATCGTTTTTCCATATCTGGATGACTGCCTCCTCAGAGCTCCTTCTTTCGAAGAAGCCTTACGAGCCGTCACTACTACGAGGTCCCTGTTCGACGCCTTGGGACTCACAGTCAACATTCAAAAGTCCTCCCTTGTCCCACAGCAGTCCATGGAGTTTACAGGAGCCCGCCTCGATTCCACCAAGGCATGTGCCTACCTGCCTGCTGCCAGATTTCTGGCCATTCAAGATCTTGCACAGGTCATTATGGCAAGTCCCACCATCACCATTCTTACATGCCTGCGACTCTTGGGGCATATGGAGGCAACTACATACGTTGTGGCCAATGCAAGACTCCACCTTCGCTGTCTTCAACACTGGGTATCCAAAATATACTCCCCTGGCAGACACAACGTGCACAGGACAGTGACAGTACCCACCCTGGTCAGGCAATCCGTCACCAGCCAATGGTGGACTATTCCTCACAACATGTTAACAGATACCCCTTTTCACAAACCTCAGCCCACGGTTCAGCTCACAACAGATGCCTCCCTCTTGGGATGGGGAGCGCACATGCAACACAGTCAAGCTCAAGGCCGCTGGTCTCCTCAGGAGTCCCTCCTTCATATAAACCTTCTCGAGTTACGGGCCGTCTTTAATGCTTGCAGACACTTCCTCCCCATTATTTGCAACCAAGTGGTGAGGATACTAATGGACAATATTACAACTGTTTATTATATAAACAGACAGGGAGGAGCTCGTTCCCACTCCCTCTGCAGGGAAGCGGTCCGACTGTGGAATTTCTGCAACCAACACAATGTGACCCTCGCAGCAACTTACCTCCCAGGAGAGGACAACATTACAGCGGATGCACTCAGCAGGCGATTTGCCCAACAGCAAAACAAATGGGAAATTCATCCACACATTCTGCGTACTATCTTCAACAAGTGGGGTCACCCGACAGTCGACCTCTTTGCCACCCAGCACAACACCAAATGCGTGCACTATTGTTCAAGAGCGGGCATCGGCCTAGCATCCAGAGGCGACACCTTCCTCTACACCTGGGGCCATCGTCTAATGTACGCATTCCCCCCATTCCACTAATCCCCAAGGTCCTGGAGAAGATTATCAAGGACAGGGTGATGGTGATTTTAATAGTACCATTCTGGCCATGCCAGACTTGGTTTCCTTACCTGTCCCGAATGTCTCATCATCTTCCGTTCCATCTTCCCAATCGACCCGATCTTCTCACTCAGGATCACGGGCGAACAATCCATCCGCAACCACACCACCTCACTCTCTCCACATGACTCCTAACTGGTTCAAGCACACAGAAATGAGTTGCTCCCAGGAAGTCAAAAACGTTCTCCTGCATCGCAGAAAATCCTCAACACACAATACTTACCTGTACAAATGGCATAGAGAACTATGAATGCAGAGAACCTATGAATGGGCATGGACTAAGTATTATCTAGACCAGGGTGGGCAAGGTGGGACAAAGGCTCTCTTTTTAAAGGGGGGGGGCACTGAACACATTTTTGAAGTGGCCCTGGGATGCCCTGGAAGAGGTGGATCCTCAGGCAAAACGGGTGGGGCCAGGAGACTTCTCTGCTCCCCTGCCCATGGACCCTGATTGGCCTGGGAGGTGGGAGAGTGTGTGAAGACTTTGCCCCCCACCCTGGCACCTACAGAGAATCACCAGGTGCCTTAAAACAGCTGGCGGTTCCCTCTAGGCACCGCATGACCCTGGGGGGGAAGACTTTGTGTGTTCCCCCCAACCTCATGCCAATCAAGCTCCGGCCTCCTGCCCTGCCAGGGGTATGTGGCAGCTAGAGAGAACCACTAGCTGTTTTAAAACAACTGGTGGTTCACCCTGGTGCTGTGCACCCTTGGCAGGGGAGACTTCGTGTGCTCCCCCATCCCCAGGTCTCGATTGGCCTGGGGGTGGGGGAGTGGCAGGGCAGCCACAGGCTGCATCAATGGGCATGGAGGGCTGAATCCAGCTCACAAAGGCTCTCTTGGCCCCCCCGATCTAGACCATCCCTGACAAGTGTTTGCCTGGGGAGGATTGTAGAACCTAATCATAGGAGTCTTTTAAGAATGGATTAGACAAATGGTGCCAGTGCTCAACTATCCTGAGAGGTAGGAAGTTTTTCCTAATGCTCAACGTAAACTATCCTTGCTGCATTTTAGGACCATTGTTTCTTGTTCTAACCTCTAAAGTTAATAATTTTTTTTTCTCCCTCTTCACAACTACCCATAAAGTTACCTGGTAGGCACCCAACTCACCAACTCAGAATAGACAAGGGCTTGCAGATCTGGGCCTTAGTTTCCAGTCAAAAAAACAACTAGAAAGCTTTCCTAAATTATGATACAGTAAACATGTAATATCTGTATGTAAAAGCCTTTTAAACATCGGTCCTTTCTTCCTCTTTTCTCTCCTCTCTGAGCAAACAGTTGTGTCTGAGAATTTTATTTGTTTTGCACAGATAGGCTAATATTTCCCTGGTGGCATTTAAACTGGCTGGTTCAAGACATAATTTCTGACTTTGACATAGTCTAAGAAATCAGCACTACAAAAAATGGATGGGGAATTCACAGCTTGTTTTTAAAGTGCAATTGTGCTTTGTGGGCTAAGCAAAAAACTATTTTTAACTGTATTAATTCCATGAGTGAAGGAGAGAAACAAAGCAAACCAAACAAAATCTACAGACATTTCTGTTGAATGTTGTACTGGAAAAGTTCAAAATATATTTTACCAGCAGAACTGATTTTTGTCATCACAGAGAACTGAAAAATCAGGTACCATGGAACTCCACAACTTTGCTGGTGCAAAACTGAAAAGGTTCAATGAAAAGTTTCTCTCTTTTAAGACATTCACTCAATGAAGTTTACTTTCAACTTTGTGGATTATGCCTAATTCAGTTTCAGAAGTTGAACTATAGCAGTTCAGGCAGAGCCTTTGGGCTATATGACTTGACAGGTTTTGAGGGAGAGAGTCTTAGTGATTCTGACTCCACTGGGATTTCAAGAAGAAAGTTGGATAAAGCTCTGAAAGATTCTGAGGGAGATTTTGACTGAGTCCAAAAGGGGCCTAAGAGATCAGCAGAAGGGGGTCGGAAGGAAAGACTAAGTTCAGAGGGCTGACCATAAGGCTGACGCTTGTTTGGTTAGGAGGGTTGTGATGGTTAAATAAGAATCCAGTTCTTCCATGTTCATGTTTCATGTGCTAATGCTAATTTTAAATATTTTCAGTCTGGCCAACTGAAAATATTTAATGTCTCAGCTCAATCACTGAATTAATTTCTAACTTGAGTCTGGGGACTGCATGTCCAGGAAAAGGCTGCTATTTCCTTCAAACCCCAGGAGTGAAAAATAAAGACTATAGTTCTTTGTACAGGACAGCAGGGTTATGTGGGAAAAGGGGGATTAAAGCTTGGTGAGACAACCAGGAGAATCATATTACAGATTTTGCCAGTGGGAGCATCTGAGTTGCACCAGACTTCTGAAGTTCAGGAAGAGCTTCTCTGGCCAAGTGCTGTACCACAAATGTTTATGAGTATGCTTCTGGTTTTAAGCTACTAGAGTTAGTTGTATTAGGTCAAGCAATAGACATTTATGCATTTAGATCCAGAGGACCTAGCTTCAATCAGTTCTGCCCAAGACTTACCCATTGGTGTCACATCACAGAGACAGTTACGTATTTTTGTGGTTGAATCAGGACACAACATTAGGTACAGACTGGTTTAAAAGCAAGCTCCTGCTCTTTACACACAATTGTTCTTAAAACTCTTGGATAGTCTTCATATATCTAAAATAAATGCATAATATATAGGATTCAGGAAATTACATGTGATTTTTGATCTACCTTTCTTCCTGCTGAGACAGAATTAAGAGATTATGCCAAAGATACAGAAGCTTTATAGAGGGTAATGTTCTGTCCAGTGTTAAATATATGACAAGGTATTTATCAAAATTTTGAAACAAAGATAAACATTTTATTTTCAATAGCAGGACACAATTTGTGACAACTTCATATTGAAAAACCTTTACTTTTGCCTAGCCCCACCTTTACTTTTGTATAAAACTATTGAAGCCTAAAATAAACTGGGAACGCAATAAAATTAGTTTCCTGCAGAACTATTATTGAAAAACCACATGCTAATTTGGTAATGGAACAAATGCATTCTATGCTTCATATAATCTTAAGCACATTTTTCTATAAATGCCATTGTATTATTAAGTTGATTTCTCATTAAACAAAGTTTTTGAACAATAGGATGCCTCATAATACAGGTATATTGGTCCAGTTACATTGTAACTACTATGCATAGTGATGATGATGTGGTTCATCTACCTAGCACTTTTATGTTACTGATAAGCAGATTGAGGTCACGATAAATCCTTTATTATGACCAGGAACTATTTGTAGAAGTAAAGTAACAAATTTTCTACTACTGTATAATTTCAACACGTGTCTGAAATATTGTTTCTAGCCTTATCAGGAGGTGCATCAAAGGAAAGCCAAACACTGCATGAAGACTATGTGGAAAGTATCCCGGAGGTATCCTGAAATAGCTACCCTGTGTCTTAACAAGCCACCCATTATCTCGAAATAATGGGTGCACTATTTTGGCATCCCTGTAACCCACGTTCCACGAGGGTTAAGGGATCATAGAATCATAGAGCTGGAAGAGACCTTAGAAGGCCATCAAGTCCAGCCCCCTGCCCAAGGCAGGACCAATCCCAATTAAATCAACCCAGCCAGGGCTTTGTCAAGCCAAGACTTAAACACCTCTAGGGATGGAGACTCTACTACTTCCCTAGGTAACCCATTCCAGTGCTTCACCACCCTCCTAGTGAAATAGTTTTTCCTAATATCCAACCTGGACCTCTCCCACCGCAACTTGAGACCACTTCCTCCTTGTTCTGCCATCCATCGCTACTGTGAACAGCCTTTCTCCAGCCTCTTTGGAACCTCCCTTCAGGACATTGAAGGCTGCTATTAAATCCCTCCTCACTCTTCTCTTCTGAAGACTAAATAGACCCAACTCCCTCAGCCTCTCTTCGTAGGTCATATGCTGCAGCCCCCTAATCATTTTGGTTGCCCTCCGCTGGACCCTCTCCAATGCATCCACATCCTTCCTGTAATTCGGAGCCCAGAACTGGACACAATACTCCAGATGTGGCCTCACCAGAGCCGAGTAAAGAGGAATAATCACATCTCTGGATTGACTGCCAATGCTTCTCTTAATGCAACCTAATATGCCATTAGCCTTCTTGGCTACAACGGCACACTGTTGACTCATGTCCAGCTTCTCATCCACTGTAATCCCCAGGTCCTTTTCTACAGAACTGCTACTTAGCCAGTTGGTCCCCAGCCTGTAACAATGCTTGGGATTCTTCCATCCCAAGTGCAGGACTCTACACTTGTCCTTGTTGAACCTCATCAGATTTCTTGTGGCCCAATCCTCCAATTTGTCTAAGTCACTCTGGACTCTATCCCTGCCCTCAAGTGTATCTACCTCTCCCCCTAGCTTAGTGTCATCTGCAAACTTGCTGAGGGTGCAATCCATCCCCTCATCCAGGTCATTAATAAAGATGTTGAACAAAACCAGTCCCTGAACCGAACCGTGGGGCACTCCGCTAGAAACTGACCGCCATCCTGACATCGAGCCATTGATCACTACCCGCTGGGCCCGACATTCCAGCCAGCTTTCTATCCATCTTACCGTCCATTTGTCCAATCCACATTCCCTTAACTTGCTAGCAAGAATATTGTGGGAGACCATATCAAAAGCCTTGCTAAAGTCAAGGTATATCACAACCACTGACTTCCCCATATCCACAGAGCCAGTTACCTCATCATAGAAGCTAATCAGATTGGTCAGGCACGACTTGCCCTTCATAAATCCATTCTGACTATTCTTGATCACCTTCCCCTCTTCCAAGTGCTCAAAGTAGTGAATAGAAATTAGTGCAAATTGCATCTTATTTCAAGTGTAGGGTGCTATGTAGATGCACCCATAGCCATAGAAGGGGAACCAATTTTTTAATAGCAGAACTGATAGAGTAGCGAGGAGGGCTTTAGATTAGCCTGTAAGTCTAATTAAAATACTTCTGTCTAGCAAAGAAAATTTATAATCAACTCAGAGTTGGTGATCAAGACATCAGATGATAATTTGGTTTAAGTATTAAGATACTTAGTCATTCAAGCTTTAGATCAATTCACTTTAGTAAATTCTTTAATTAGGATTTAAAATCAGGTGTTTTAACACTTCTCAGTATTTGTAACAATTGATTTTGGTATTAATTTGATGATTTTACTCTAATTTAATATTGAGCATGACTTACTTATTGATTTGATTTTGTCTGATAGTTGTGTAATTTTCATTTAATATTAACAGTGTCTTAGCTGTCATGATTTTATTGCGTGTTTGTTTAAACATTTATAAAGTAAATACTGAGAGTCACAGCTTTGAGGAGCTGGACAAAATATGAACCAATTAACCTAAAAGCCTCACCAGCTCCTCCTAATATGTCCTTGGTTTTAGCAGCCAAAATAATAGACAGGTTGAATTGCTCTAGTCCAGAAATCTCTGGTCCACAATGATTTTAGTTAGCTGGATGTTCACTTTTCATGGGTGTGGTCAAATTTCCTGCAGGCCCATACATTTTGTTTATAGCCATTAGTCCTAGCTTTCAGCGTCCTGTGCTGTTATTTAGCTCTAATTGACTCCTAAATGTTCTTTAACAGCCCAGTAAGCAGCAGAAGTGTTAGTAATGCTGCTAGGCAATATTGACCTCCTGTGGTTCAGAAAATTCTCTGGTTTGGAATCAGTCAGGTCCCAAGGATGCCAGACTAGAGAGGTTCAACCTGTACAAAGAGATATTCTGATGCAGGCAAAAACAGTATCATTCACCTAGGAACAAAGAATGTTGGTCTTAATTATAAAATGGGGATTATTCTGGAATGCAGTCACAAAGATAACAATGTGGCACTGTTGCTGATCCACTATGCCGTTTGATAGTTGCATGTAGTGCTGCAGAACCTTTTGCCTCAGATTCCCCCAGTGCCTTTTGACCTATTTTAGCTGTAGGAATGACCAGACTATTTGGCTAAATATTCAAACCTTCAGCCCAGCCAGGCTCAGCAGGCTGCCTCTTCCTTACAAGTGCACCTGGGCTACTATAGTCTTTTTCAATACCTTCTTATGGGTTTCTGTGCCTCTGATAACTGAAAGAGGTGGAGGAAGAAAAATGGATAGAGAAATGACTATACGATTGAAAAACACCTCGATTCTATTAGTCAGCCCACACCACCACTAAAGTTTACCTCCCTAGGAAAATCTTCCATAATTTGCTAATATTAGGGCAACTACTTCTCCAAATTCTGAACAGAAAACAGATTACTGGAGGAAAGGCTGAAGGGTATTAAAGGGCAGCTGGCTGAAGTTAAATATTAATTTAATTTCCTGAGAGAAATGTACAGATGAGCACCTGATTATCATAATAAAAATGATGCTTAAAAACAATCATATTTCCCAACATAGCTATCCACAGGGCTCGACAAATAGTGTAATCTACTCGCCCATGGCGAGTAGATTACACCCCGGAAGAGCTGGCGCGGAGCAATCTGCAGAGCGCAGAACCGTGCAGCTGGCGAGCGGGGCTCGCTGCCGCTCGGCGAGCCCTGGCTATCCAGTTATACTTCCCTCACCCCTTCTTTGTTCTGCAATCATAAGAAGGCAGAACACATGCAAGAGTCTTCATTTCTTTGAATTCAGTGCAGGGTATAATCTTACTTGCATCAAAAAAACCCTCTATATTCACTTGCACTCCATCTATGATGCACTGTGCATGAACTGCAGGATCAAGGCCTCTGGGTTTTTTTTGTTTTGTTTTGATTTTTGCATTCAATTAAATCTTGAACTGACCTATTTCTACTTTTATTACTTGTGTTATAGTGTTGGTTTATTTACTTTGATAGGCTTTGTGACTGAAAGAACATGATGAAATACCAATGGTTGTGATGCAGTGACCACCCAACAGGACCAGGCAGGCTAATTAACTCCACCAGGTTCAATTGGAGGAGGACCAAGAGAGCATGACTCTAATTAGAAGTAGGCTCAGCTGAGCAGCAGCAGGCAGGACCAGTATAAAGCCCCAGAGTGGGGAGTAGCAAGGAAGCTTCTAGTGAAAGTGACAGTCAAACCCTAGGAAAAGGGTTTTGGAACTGGTACACACAGAAAGAGAAAGGTAACCAGGTATGGTATGAAGCAGTCCAGGGAAGGAACTGTGAGGACAGAGGGTGCATCTACACAGCAGGGCTTAACTCAAAATAAGCTATGCAAATTGAGCTAAGTCAATTGAGTAGCTTATTTCAAAATAGCTTATTTCGAAATTGGGATTATCTACACAGCACTTATTTCGAAATATAGCACTCTTCCTCTGACTTCCCATACTCCTCGTACAATGAGGGTTACAAGAGTCAGAGTAAGAAGACCTCCAGCTTGACAGTATTTCAACATTATTTCGAACTGCCTGCTGTGTAGACACAGACTAAGTTATTTCAAAATAATGTTGCTGTGTAGACAGACGTACCCTAAGAGAAGAAACTCCAGTCATGTTTCCAGGTTGCAGTCTGCAGCCTGCATCCTTCCTCTCTGGTGGCTAGCCCAGATTTAGCTGTGCTGCTCCTTGTTATATGGCTGCTACACTTTAAGTATCCCCAGAAGGGACACAGGGACTTGGCTTCCTCACTCCAGGGTGAAGAGTTAACCCTTCCCCCTCTAGTGTGGAGGGAATGTACCCCAACACACGCCTCCACTTTTCAGTTAACTTGAGGAAAATGTCAGGGATGCCCTCTACTGCCTCTATAGTTATATAGCCATGGAACTGATAGCAGCATATATCGTCAGATCTTCCATTAATGGAATTACCACCTGGGATGATTCTACTCACTCTCAAAAATCCCTCCTCTTCAATTTCATCACTATCTACTGTAAACTATTTCAGTAAAATAACAAAATTTCAGATAAGCTGTCACAAGTCTCCAGGGATGAATATTTCTGATAGACAGTATCTATTTCAAATACAGTAATTCTCCTTTCAGTCATGAAAGTAAACCTACAGGATATGCTCTGATTTGTCAAAGATTGGATCTGCAAACATGGATAACAGACTCAGAAGTGACAACAGACAAGGAGAAGTGGCATTCACTACCCATATCTTTGCTGGGAAAGGCAGAAGCTATTAAAAAGAATGTTGATCAAAAATTGATGTATATATTTGTCTTAATTCCACTTAAATTTCCTGTTTCAACTTTCACAAGTATAGAGTTGTGCTATAATTCCTATGAACTACAAAGACATTGCAGATATCCCACAAAAATACTTAAAAAATCATGGCTGAATGGGGGAGGGCAGAAGGCTGGGATTACCTGATTTGTATTAAATCACCTGGTTCTGTCCCACCAATTCTTCTCAAATCCTACCGTGATCTGCGATTGAAGACAAATTAATTAATCCCTCCCTATGTCTCTATCTGAACTACTATTTTTAAATTGTTGCCTGCACCTATCAAATAAAACACAGTACAGGGACCCCTTGGACTTACAACACAATTCCTCAGAACTGAATTATAAGTTGGAACGTAAGTTGAAATCTCTTTTCCCGTAAGAATCAATGGCATGAAGAGGGAATTGGTTCCTGAACCAAGGCTTGATACACTATTTTCAACAGAATAACCCAGATTTTTGAGCTAAATGAATGATAGATGACTAATGTTGAACCATCAATGTATTTACTCTTCACTGTATTTTGCAACTATCATTCAAATAAGCACATAAGCTCACATATGCTTTGACTTTCCAGAAGTTTTTGAAGGGCTCTTGGCTGGGGTCTTCTCTGCAGTCTTCTCTGCGGCAATGCAGGCTGGGCAGAATGCCAGCAATCCAGGATGCTCAGACAACCAGGGAGACAGGCCAGGCAGACAGCCAGGGAAGCAGTCAGCAAGACAGGCAGCTGCTCAGAATTCTGGTAATAAAAGTTCAAAGCCAGGGAGAACAGCACACATTCTGAGTCTCAACTAATTGCTACTCAAGCATTCTGATTGGCTGAGTCCAGGGCTGGGAGCCAATCAAAAACAAATGGCAACCCTACCTGGCAACAAACTCCCCTGCTGCCTTAATATCAATCAGAACCCTTCCAGTTCCATAACAGTATAACACTTCCATGAAGTGATTTCAAGCAAACTTTATGCAAACTGAATATCATAAGGACAAAATAAATGTCATGGGGGTGAAACGAGCAGTCAATTCAAAACATTTTAAGTGACGTCTAATGTAAATTGAGTGTTGTATGTCCAAGGACTCCTTGTGTTAATCTCGTCTTCAAAACATCAAGTCCTTTACTGCTTCTAATTTCACAAACTACCCTTCAGTGCCAATCCACCTGCCTAAACATAGGTGTAGTACCTGTACAATGTATTACCAATTAGCCCCCTTCACATATCTTCATGATAAATCCCAGCTACCAATAAAGCAATAATCTGACTCAAAATTATAAAGGGTCAGGGGAATTGTTGCTTGGCCACAAATAAGACTTCACTTTAAGTACACCTTAAAAAATATGCTAGCCAAAACCAAAATACATGCCTTGATTTATCCTATACCATAAAAGAAAAATGAAGGAACTGCTTGCGAACAGGAACTGCTAACAGGGAGTTTGGAGAGGGAGTTCTCCAGGTAAAAGAGGAATAAAAACGGGACCCTTGTGGTAAGTGGCTGTCTGGAGTGTGTATTTGTGTGTGGGGGAGTTATTTGCTGTGTGCTGAGCTTGTGTTTGTCTGTTTGGTTGGTTTGTTTGTTTGTTTGCTTGAAGGAGCTTCTAAAAGGTTTGAAATCTAGAAGCCTCTGTTAATTGGCTGAGCCTCAGTCAGGGGGAGGGGCTACCAGAGATATATAAGCCTGAGACTCAGTGACCAGGAGCTTGTAACAGGAACTGCTAACAGGAGTTTGGAGAGGGAGTTTAAAGGGGAGGTTAGAGGGCACTAGTGACTTCTGGCCTTCTTTAAAACATAACTCTTATCATAATCTATATTCCAGAGGTTTAAAAAGAATCCCAGTTTATACTTAAACTTATTCATTAGAAAATGGAGACAGAAGCCCAGCAGCAGAGTGGGGCTATCCTGTTTATTGCATCGAGTGTAACATGTATGATTACCTGCCCTGTGGGCGGCTTGCGATGTGTGCACCCGTTGTAAAGGAGCTCCTGACCTCAGAGACCGAGTTCGGGCTTTGGAGGCCAGGGTGGCTGAACTGGAGGAGCTAAGGGAGGTAGAGAGATATGGATGAGACTTTCTGGGACACTGTAGTACTGTCCCACCTCCAGTCTGAGAGCCCCAGTGCTCTTAAGGAGGATGAAAGTCTCAAGGAACAGAGCATTCAATGGGAGCAGAGGGAAACCATCCCGTAGTTGGGACCCTCCTCCCAGAGGATGTTGCGGTATCCTCTCGCACTGAGGATACCTCTGAGGGGGAGGGAATGCCAGTTCGGAAGAGGCAGGTGTTAGTAGTGGGTGATTCGATCGTTAGAAACATAGATAGTTGGGTTTGTGATGACCGGGAGAACCGTATGGTCACTTGCCTGCCTGGTGCGAAGGTTGCGGATCTCTCGAGGCATCTAGATAGACTTATGTGTAGTGCTGGGGAGGAGCCGGTGGTCGTGGTACATGTAGGTACCAATGATGTAGGGAAGGGTAGGAGAGATGTCCTGGAGGCCAAATTTAGGCTGCTAGGAAAGAGACTGAAATCCAGGACCTCTATCGTGGCATTCTCGGAAATGCGTCCAGTTCCACGCGCAGGGCCAGGTAGGCAGGCAGAGATTCAGAATCTCAATGCGTGGATGAGACGATGGTGTAGGGAAGAGGGGTTTGGATTTATTAGGAACTGGGGACACTTTTGGGAGAGGGGAGCCTATACAGGAAGGATGGGCTCCACCTAAACCAGGGTGGAACCAGACTGCTGGCACTAAACATTAAAAAGGCAGAGCAGTTTTTAAACTGAGAGATGGGGAAAGCCGATTGGTGGAGATGCACGAATCGGAGGGAGACTTCTTAGAGGAGAATCCATTGATAGAGATTCTCTAAGCTGTAGTCAGAAAGAGAGGAGGGGAGAGGGCAAACCATGGGCCAGAGCAGACAAACAACCACAGACAAAGGAATCCAATGCATCAGGGAAGGGCAGACAACAAGCAGTGGCAAATTTTAAAGTGCTTCTACACAAATGCTAGGAGTCTGACTAATAAGATGGGTGAACTAGAGTACCTAGTATTAAATGAGGAGATTGACATAATAGGCATCACTGAAACCTGGTGGAATGAGGAAAATCTGTGGGACACAATCATACCGGGATATAAAATATATCAAAGGATAGAGCAGGCCGGGTGGTGGAGTGGCACTGTATGTGAAAGATAATGTAGAATCAAATGAAATAAAAATATTAAATGAATCAACATGTTCAATAGAATCGCTATGGATAGTAATTCCATGCTCCAAAAATAAGAAATTAGCAGTAGGGATATATTACCGACCACCTGACCAGGACAGGGATACTGACATTGAAATGCTGAGGAGATTAGAGAGGCTACCAAAACAAAGAACTCTATAATAATGGGGATTTTAATTACCCCATATTGACTGGATACATGTCACCTCAGGAAGAGAAGCGAGATAAAATTTCTCAATGGCTTAAATGACTGCTTCTTGGAGCAGCTGGTGCAGGAACCCACAAGGAGAGGCAATTCTCAATTTAGTCCTGAGGAGCGCAGGATCAGGTCCAGGAAATAACCGCTACAGGACCGCTTGGGAATAGTGACCATAATATAATAACATTCAACATTCCTGTGGTGGGAAGAACACCTCAGCAGACCAGCACCCTGGCATTTAATTTCAAAAAGGGGAATTACACAAAATGAGGAGGTTAGTTAAACAGAAATTAAAAGGCACAGTGACTAGAGCCAAATCCCTGCAAGCTGCATGGAAACTTTTAAAGACACCATAATAGAGGCCCAACTTAAATGTATACCCCAAATTAAAAACATAGCAAGAGACCTAAAAGAGTCACCGTGGCTTAACCACCATGTAAAAGAAGCAGTGAGGGACAAAAAGGTATCTTTTAAGAAGTGGAAGTCCAATCCTAGTGAGATAAATAGAAAGGAACATAAACACTGTCAAATCAAGTGTAAAATGTAATAAGAAAAGCAAAAAGATTTTGAGGAACAGCTAGCCAAAACTCAAAAAGAAATAACAAAATGTTTTTTAAGTACATTAGAAGCAGGAAGCCTGCTAAAAACCTGTGGGTCCCCTAGACGATCGAACTATAAAAGGCGCAATCAAGGACGATAAAGCCATTATGAGAAACTAAATGATTTCTTTGCTTCAGTCTTCACGGCTGAGGACGTTGGGGAGATTCCCAAATCTGCACCGTCCCTTTGTGGGTAATGAATCTGAGGAACTGTCCCGGATTGAAGTGTCATTAGAGGAGGTTTTGGAACAAATAGAAAACTTAATGTTAACAAATCTCCGGACCGGATGGCATTCATCCAAGGGTTCTAAAAGAACTCAAATGGGAAATTGCTGAACTATTATCTGTGGTTTGTAACCTATCCCTTAAATCGGCTTCCGTACCTAATGACTGGAAGGTAGCCAACGTGACACCAATATTTAAAAAGGGCTCTAGAGGCGATCCGGCAATTACAGACCGGTAAGTCTAACTTCAGTACCTGGCAAATTAGTCAAACAATAGTAAAGAATAAAATTGTGAAGCATGTAGAAGAACATAATTTGTTGGACAAAAGTCAACATGGTTCTGTAAAGGGAAATCCTGTCTTACTAATCTATTAGAGTTCTTTGAAGGGGTTAACAAACATGCGGACAAGGGGATCCAGTAGATATAGTATACTTAGATTTCCAGAAAGCCTTTGACAAGGTCCCTCACCAAAGGCTCTTGTGTAAATTACATGGCCATGGGATAAGAGGAAGGTCCTTTCTTGGATTGAGAACTGGTTAAAAGACAGGAAACAAAGGGTAGGAATAAATGGTAAATTTTCAGAATGGAGAGGGGTAACTAGTGGTGTCCCCAAGGGTCAGTCCTAGGACCAATCCTGTTCAACTTATTCATAAATGATCTGGAGAAAGGGGTAAGCAGTGAGGTGGTAAAGTTTGCAGATGATACCAAACTGTTTAGGATAGTCAAGACAGAAGCAGACTGTAAGGGACTCCAAGAAGATCTCACCAAACTGAGTGATTGGGCAACAAAATGGCAAATGAAATTTAATGTGGATAAGTGTAAAGTAATGCACATCGGGAAAAATAACCCCAACTATACGTACAGTATGATGGGGGCTAATTTGGCTACGACAAATCAGGAAAGATCTTGGAGTTATCGTGGACAGTTCTCTGAAAACTTCCACACAGTGTGCAGCGGCGGTCAAAAAGGCAAATAGGATGCTAGGTATTGTTAAGAAAGGGATAGAAAATAAGACCCAGAATATCTTACTGCCCCTGTATAAAACTATGGTACGCCCACATCTTGAATACTGTGTACAGATGTGGTCTCCTCACCTCAAAAAGATATTTTGGCCTTGGAAAGGGTTCAGAAAGGGCAACTAAAATGATTAGGGGTTTGGAACGGGTCCCATATGAGGAGAGGTTAAAGCGACTGGGACTTTTCAGTTTAGAAAAGAGGAGACTGAGGGGATATGATAGAGTGTATAAAATCATGAGTGGTGTGGAGAGGGCCGATAAAGAAAAGTTATTTATTAGTTCCTAAATAGAAGAACTAGAGGACACCAAATGAAATTAATGGGTAGCAGGTTTAAAACTAATAAAAGAAAGTTCTTCTTCACACAGCGTGTAGTCAGCATGTGGAACTCCTTGCCAGAGGAGGCTGTGAAGGCTAGGAATATAACGGAGTTTAAAGAGAAGCTAGATAATTTCATGGAGGTTAGGTCCATAAAAGGCTATTAGCCAGGGGATAAAATGGTGTCCTTGGCCTCTGTTTGACAGAGGCTGGAGAGGGATGGCAGGAGACAAATCGCTTGATCATTGTCTTCGGTCCACACCCTCTGGGGCACCTGGTGCTGGCCACTGTCGGCAGACAGGATACTGGGCTAGATGGACCTTTGGTCTGACCCGGTACGGCGGCCGTTCTTATGTTCTTATGTTCTTAAGGAAAGAGCAAAACATCTCCGTTTCCTCTGATAGGTGTAATAATACCTGGCACAATATATGCAGACAATTCAGTTGTTTGTTTGTTTCAGAACAAAATCTAAATAGATATTATTGGATTTCTGAGTGATTAAATGTAGAGTCCCACCACATGGTAAATGTTGGAGATGTGACAATTCCAATGCAAACCTATCATATATCGTGTCAAGATTGTATCCCTGCTCTGGCACTTCAACTATAGAAGGTAGCCCACAAAAGACCTTCCCAACAAAGGCTTGTGTTTAAACTATCTAAGGTTCTCCTTCGAGAGGCGTCCCTGGGGGTGCTCCACATCAGGTGCAGAGCATCCCAGCATCTCTGGACGGAGTTTCTTAGCAGTGCCTCAGCGGGGGCCACGCATGTGCGCCGCCGCGCAACGTGCGCGAGTTCCCTGACTAGCTATGCGCAGGTGCGGCCCCCCCCGCCTCTCTTCAGTTCCTTTCTACCATCCCTGGCTGTGGATAGAACGCGGCAGTGCTCTTCTCTCCTCAGCACACTTAGTTCTTAAAATAGTTTTTAATTAGTTACTAGTTTCTGGTTAAGTCTTTCACTGTTTGCTGTTATTTAGATTAGATTAGTTCTAGTTGGAAAAAAAAAAGCGGCGTGGGGTCTGAACCGCCGATTCAAAATACAAGCTGGTATGAACTCTCCCGGCTTCAAATGCTGCATGCTCCGCAGCAGCGCGATGTCTGCCTCTGATGGGCATGACTCCTGCCTCAAATGTCTGGGGAGCTCTCATTTGTACAGAGATTGCCCCCACAGTGTCAAAATGAGATCCAGGTCTCACAGAGAGAAGGAGCTTAAATTGAAAACACTCAATAATGACAAGAAAAGACATGCCTCTGACCCAGGCTCTGGGCAGGGCTTAATACCTAACAAAGATAACTCTAAGCCCTCTAAAAGAAGGGCAAGCTCATTACCTCAGCAACCCACCAAGAGGCAGTCTGAGAGAAAAATGTCAGACCACTCAGACAAGAACTGTCTGAGCACGTTTGACAGCCCAGGTACTTTGGGCGAACAGCGTAGTAAGCCTGAAAGCACTTCAAACGCTGCACCGACAGAGGCAAAGTGCCACTCTGTGCCAGCCTCAGGAAACCTGGTAACGTTGACCCCGAATGACAGCTACACTGGTACCTCAGCCTCTCACGATGGCACCCAGAGAAGGGATAGAGCATTATTTGAACACAGCTCCCTCTTCTCAACAATTAGGAGCTACAGCTCTCCCTCTCACCTCTGAGGTAAATATAGGCTCCTCTCAGTTAGCTCAGCCCTCCACGTCACAAATTCCCCTGGTCACTTACAGGGAGAGTAAAGATTTGCGCATTGACTCAACCCTTCACTCCCCGATATTGAGTGAAGATAGATATATTCAGTCATTACTCTCTGACGACTCAGATCCGCAATCCCCCCTCTCACACGAAGAGGAGGATGAATGTGAAGTGTTCTCATCACAGCCATCCCTCAGTCCCAAGGGGCACTGGGGTCACACGGTTACATGCAACCAGACTTTTTCAGAGTGCAAATGGCTCCATGGGTTCCCTATCTGTGGATGGCCCCACTGGTGGCACACCCCCCACAGTGTCAAATGTGGAACCATCTTCCACATCACCACAGAAAGAGATTATGTAAAACTAAACACATAGAGAAGCCTCTCTCACGCTTCGCTGAATCTCCTTACAGAGACACAAGGAGTGATAATGACAGCCAATACTCCCCCAGGTCAGCCACGGGTTCTTTGGCTCACACGTCATCACTAGTACAGATGGGAGAAGCAATGCTACCTCCAGCTGGTAATACCTCAGAGGACGTCTTCTCTTTTCAAGACTTATTTAAATGCATAGTGCATGGGTTCCCAAACTGGGGCGTACCCCCCTGGAGGGGGGGGCCTGAAGAAATTCCAGGGAGAGCCAGGTGACCCAGCTACACACACCCCCGTCAATCCCACCCCAAGTTTTGCTGCTATTTTTTTGGAAGGGGGGGTATGAGGGTTTCTCAAAAATCAAAAAGGGGGGCGTGATGCTGAAAAGTTTGGGAACCACTGGCGTAGTGCAAGACCTGAACATCCCTGTGGAGGAGGTACAAGACACTCCCCATGAGCTCACTAACATCCTACAGTCCACCTCATTCTCTAAAATTGCTCTCCCTATCAACCCAGCCATTCTGCATCCTGCAAAAACTTTATGGCAAACACCTACCTCGATTCCCCCTACTAGTAGAAAGGCGGACCGAAAGTACTTTGTGCCACCCAAAGGATCTGAGTTTCTCTTCACACATCCCCCTTCTCCCCCAACTCTCTGGTGGTGGATACTGCACAGCAGAGAAACAAGCAACAAAATATTGGATTGCTCAACCCCATCCAATAAGGAAAACAAAAGACTAGATGCAAAAGAGTATACGCCTCAGCCACACTCCAACTGGGGCTGGCAAACTAGTCAGCCCTTCTCAGTAAATACGACTACAACAATTATACAACAACTCATTTATTGATGATCTGCCAGACAGCAAAAAAGGGCACTTCAAGGCCATTGTCTCTGAGGGTCAGGCAATTTCATGTACAGCGCTCCAGGTGGCGCTCGATGCAGCAGACACAGCCACTAGAGCGATGGCTACAGCTGTTACTATGCAGCGGGCCTCTTGGTACAACTTCTCGGCCTTCCCGAGACAACTTCAGACGGCTGTAGAAGATCTGCCCTTTGCAGGGGACAATTTCTTCTCCTCAAAGACCAATGAGCTTCTTCGATCCATAAAGGACTCCAGGGCCATCCTTGGATATTCAGGCCCCTACAACGAGAACCAGGCAATATAGGGATCAGCCTTACCACAGGCCACGGTACCAACATTCCCCCTTCCAGTACCACAGACAAGAACAACCCCCTTACCAACAGTGGGGTTGAAACAGGCAGCAGAGACGGTGGTCTCAAACTAACACCTCCAACCACCAGGGGTAATCCAATAAGCAAATCTGAAAATATAGTTGAGAGATCGAAAACCAGATTGCCATCTCCAGAAAATCAAAACCCTTCCACGCTCTTTCAATTTCGTTTACTTCCCTTCCTTCACCAATGGGAAATAATTACCTCAGATAAATGAATACTTCAAACTATCTCCTGGGATACACCATCCCCTTTCTTTCCTTCCCCCCCTCCCACCCTCCTACCCCATCCCTCTTTAGGGACTGATCCCATGAAATCATCTTACAACAAGAGATAGATCACCTGTTACACATAGGAGCCATAGAATCTGTTCCTTCCCAATTCCACAGAACAGGATTCTATTCCCAATATTATCTAATTGAAAAGAAGACTGGCGGGTGGAGACCTAGCCTGGACCTCAGATACCTAAATAGCTTCATAAAGAAGCAAAGGTTTAAGATGGTTAAACTAAATACAATCATCCCAACAAGTCCGGGAAGTTCTTCTGCACAGCAGCGCTCCTGCAACAAGGAAAGCATATATCAGTAAATTGACATGATTTACACACTGGGCCTGCGAGCACAATATATTGCCACAAACAGCCCCACTCCCGGTAATATTGGACTACTTACTGCACCTGAAGCAGTCTCATCTCTCCTTAGCCTCAGTAAGAGTGCACCTAGCAGCTATAACAACATTCCATGTACCACTGCATGACACCACTTTATTTGCACACTCTACGACGAAAAGGTTTTTGAAGGGTCTGCAAGCTCTATACCCTGACGTGGCACCCCCACAAGAATCATGGAACCTCCAGGTTCTGACAACATTAACAAAACCGCCCTTTGAACCTATGGCCACATGCTCCTTACTCCACTTAACACTTAAAACAGAGTTTCTAGTGGCTATCACCTCAGCACGCAGAGTAAGTGAACTTGCCGCTCTCATGTCCGGTCCACCATTTACTATTTTTTTTAAAGACAGACCGTTCATGTGGCCACACCCCAAATTTTTACCTAAGGTCCGCACGGCCTTTCATATCAATCAAACAATATACCTACCTGTGTTTTTCCCAAAGCCACATTCCAACACCTTTGAAGCACAAATGCACACTCTCGACGTCAAAAGCTCTCTCTTTCTATATTGACAGAACAAAATCATTCAGGTCCTCTCCACACCTGTTTGTTTCCATCACTAACCATAACATGGGAGAGAAAATATCATCTCAAAGACTATCCCATTGGATATCGGAGTGCACTAATACCTGCTACTCACTTAATGACTTACCTCCACCTGCTCCAATCCGAGCACACTCTATGAGGGCAGTTGCAAACTCGGTTGCATACCTCAGAAAAGTTCCACTGGAGGACATTTGTGCAGCAGCAGCGTGGTCCATGGATCACGTTTTTGCAAAATACTACTCTCTTGCCTCGAGTTCCTTATGCCACACTAAATTAGAGAAAGCAGACAGCATACTTACTGGATCCGAAGTCCCTACCTCTGTAAGATATCTGCTTGTAGTTACCTGATGTGGAGCACCCCCAGGGACGCCTCTTGAAGGAGAAGAGGAGGTTACTCCTCCTGTAACTGACGTTCTTCAAGATGACGTTCTTCTACTTCGGAACCCTTAAAAAAACCATAAAAGCAATCATGTCAATCACACTCCTCCACCGGGTTCTGGATAGAGAAGGAACTGAAGGGAGGCGGGGGCCGCGCCTGCGCATAGCTAGTCAGGGAGCTTGAGCGCATTGCATGCTGCGCATGCATGGCCCCCGCTGAGCCACTCCTAAGAAACTCTGTCCAGAGGCACTGGGACGCTCTACACCTGATGTGGAGCACCCCCAGGGATGCTCATCGCGAAGAATGTCAGTTACAGGAGGTAAGTAATCTCCTCTTACAGAGTCTCTGGCTGGGATTGCCGCCACCGTCCAAATACAGAACCCCATTTGAGAACCTAGGAAGAGGCACTTGGTAATTCTTTCCTGTGAGGTACCGTATTCCTTCCTCTGGAGAAAGACTGAAACTCAGTTGCTAAGATCAACTGAAAATGGAATTTTAATTTCTTTTACAAGTTTAGCTGTGCCCACAGATCATCCTGCCTGCTAGGACACAGGAATCAGATGACATTCTTAAAAGGGTGATTTAAAGAAAATATATCTGGTAAAACATTGATTGATAGCTACTTGTTACAGAGCAACTAAAAACATGATTCAAAACAGAGAATTGCTTCCATGGGATTCAGCTTGGAAGTTACAGTATAACCAATAAGTTAGGTGTACTCAATACAGAGAAATCCACAAACCTAGAAATAAAGAATAAACCTGATTGCATCTGACTAAATATTCCCTAATCTACTCCTATATCTGTAGTTTTAAAACTTAGTTTGCGGTGGGTGGAAATAGAATATATTTTTTATCATGTGAGCACGTTACATTGAAAATGGATGAATTTTAAAATGTCCTCATACTAGTACTGCTAGATGTGCTAAAGTTAGGGACAATACAGAGTCAAATAGTAAGAAACAGACAAAGAACAGAATGTTTGACGTAAGGTATATTGATTTTGGTTTTATAGAATGTAGTGATGGATAACTTCAATGCATTGTATGTTTAGAAATCCTATCAAACGAAGCAATGAAACCTGCAAAGTTGAAACAACACCTCACAGCAAGACACTTGCGGTAAAAAGATAAATCCAGAGACTTTTTCCAACAAAAGAAACAACACAATTGGCAGAAAACTCAAACGACAAACTTAACATTGATTCCAGATAAGGCTCTGAAAGTATTTTTTTTCACTGTGCTTTAGCTTGCAGAGTAAAAATCCCATACCACTGGAGAAGAAATGATTCTTCCAGCCTCTGTAAAAATGGTAAGCACAGAAGTTCAAGGTCATGCCACTTTCTTTATGACACATTTGGTAGGACAATTAAGGAGCTTTCAAATGATGTAAAATGCCAAATAACTAAAAGGTTATGTACATGTGAACAGTTTGCAATTCAGCTTGATCAGACAACAGATATTGGTAATGCAGCATGATTATTAGTTTTTATTAGTTATGTTTGCCTCGGGGAAATTCTGGAAGATTTTGTCAGGAATTACCAGTATGGACAAATGAGGAAATATTCAATATATTGGGTAATTTAATGAAAAATAAATTGTTGAATTGGGAAAAGTGTATTGCTGTTTACATGTTACCGCTATGACAGGCAATAGGATTTGTAACAAGAATACAAGCTATTAGCCCACTGGTAAATGTGACATATTGTATGCCCCTGTAACAAAGAAAATTGAACCCAAATTACATAATGTGCAAGATGCAGCTGTGACAGTTATGAATTTACAAAGTCCTAGACTTTGAATTCCTGCTTTATTTGCAATGCTATGTTTAGAAATGGGTGCAGGACATGAAAATTTAAACAGCAGTGCTTGTGTTGGTTATCTTGCGGCAAAGAGTTGGAAGGTTTTCTTTTTTTTTTTTTTTTGAGTTTCACAAAGAGCTGCTGGGGTTCTTTCTGGGCACAATCCAAATATCACTGCAAACTTTTCTGACCTGATATGGATCACAAAGCTATCCACAAAAAGGGGTGATACAATCATACTTTGAAGTGACAAGATGGCTTCATTTCAGAAGAAAGTAGAGATTTGGTAAACAAGAGCAACAGACTCTCAGATATGTTTCCCTTACTGACAGAATTTCTGGTAACTAACAGCATAACAATTGATTGTGTGTGTTTGTGTATGACGGAGACCATCATTGTTCACCTTTCAATTTTGGCAGAGTACAGTAAACTTCCGATAATCTGGCACCTTTAGGACCCAGGGGGTGCCGGATTATCAGATATGCCGAACTATCGGAAGGGGGGGCTATGAGGGGTCTAGGGTGGTGTGGGGATGCCACCCCATACCCCTCATAGCCCCCCCTTCTGATAGTCCGGCTCTGCCCCAGGCGTCCCTGATTCAGCCGCTGCTGGTCAGTTTCAGCAGCAGCTGAATCGGGACACCTGCGGCAGAGCAGCTGGGGTGCTGCCGGGTTGGTCCGGTAGCGTCGCCCCTTGGCGCTGCGAGACCAACCTGGCAGCACCCCAGTTGCTCTTGGGGGCGCCTGGGGCAGAGCAGCTGGGGTGCTGCCGGGTTGGTCCCGCAGCACCAGCGGGCGCGCTACCGGACCAACCCGGCAGCACCCCAGCTGCTCTGCCCCAGGCGTCCCCAAGTCAGCCGCCGCTGAAACTGACCAGCAGCTGAATCGGGGACAGCTGGGGTACTGCCGGGTTGGTCCCGCAGCGCCGAGGGGCAGTGCTACGGGACCTACCGGCAGCACTCCAGCTGCTCTGCCGCCAGCTTCCCCGATTCAGCTGCTGGTCAGTTTCAGCAGCGGCTGAATCGGGGAAGCTGGGGGCACAGCAGCTCCAATGGTCCGGCTGCTCGGAGCACTTCTGGGTTCCTGATGGTGCCGGACCATCAGGAGTGCCGGACCATCAGATGCCGGACCAATGGAGTTTTACTGTATTTCAATGTTTACTTTAAAATATGTAGAAATATGACTGATTTATTTCTCAATTTTTGCTATGTCATCTTTCCACTTGAGTGGAAAAGAAAAACAGGAGCTGCTTGAACTATCCTGTGACCACACACTAAAATTAAGTTTCAGGAACAGATACTTCCCTAGTGCTGGCCAACAATTCTTGCAAGGTATAATTTTAGTTACAAAACCACTGAAAGTCTTGATGACTTTTCCAACAGTATAGGTGAAGCATCATTCTGGTCCTGATTGGAAGTGGAGAAAGATTTACGAGTTGGCTTGTCAATCATCACACCAATAGATAAACTTTGCAGTAAGAAGCAGGCACACCTATCTCACCAACAGTTATAAATACTTGGATACTCTTTTTCTTATAGCATAATTAGCAATGTATGTTTATATAAAGTACACATATACATTTGTCAGTTTCTCAGTTGGGAGTCCATGATTAACATTTATTGAAAAGGGATTTGTCAATAAAAAAAGTTTGAGAAATCTCTGTGCTAAATCTACCCAATTTGAATTATGCCAGGAAATAAAACCCTGGAGCACTCATAGGCCTGGTCAACACTAGGAATTTATTTCATACTAAACCCCCTGTTAGGTCGAATTTATAAGTGGAGCATCCACACTACTAAGCTTGTTATTTCAAAATAACATGTCGCTTATTTCTAAATCTGTACTCCTGCTCTTCTCGGGGAATAGTTATTTTGAAATAGCATTAGTATGGACACTCTAGTGCCACTATTTCTAAATAACTACTCCCCAGAATAATTCAAACTAATTACTCCCCAGTGTTTCCTGGGGCTCCAAGTCAAGATAGCGCATCCTCATTAACGGAGCCTGCCTCGGACTAATTTCGAGGCTTCCGCATAGTGGGGACACGCTATTTTGATTTTGTAAAATCAGAAGTTAAGTCAAATTTAGTTATTTCAAAATATTTCCTAGTGTAGACATGCCCTATAGAGGCCAAAAGACTCATTCTATGAAAGTGGAACTATGCTGCCTCCCCTCGTCCTGCATCCCCACACACATATTATTTAATTGTCTATCTGAGCTTATCAACACTGCTTTCATGGAAAAACTGACTTTAAACTATAGTAGCACAAGAATCAGTTATGCAGACAATTAGCATTTCGTTATAATGAGAAGATTACAAACTGACTCTAGGTAGGTTAGGCTTCCAAAGCTTCTTCTTTCTGTAGGGGGAAGAAGTGTATGTGGAAGGAGAGTTAGGGAATTATTTCTTGTAATGCTCAGGAGTGTTTATCTATGAATATTTCATACTGTGTTGTCAAATCTGTACTTCTACTCTGTCTTCTGTATCACTATATTTGAATATGTCCATATGGATGTTAAAATTTCTGAAAAATAAAATTGAAAAAAGAAAGAGAGGTCCCTCCAGGTTTGGGGATCTCCGCACAGAGAAACAAAGAGAGAGAAAAAAATGGGTCATCTTATTTCTTTGCTATTGCTATTACTGATTGCTATCAGCTCATTTGACATGCTTCTATAGAAACTGGAGAAGGAGCTGCTCTTGAGGACAGATTGGTAAGGCTGATTTCCATCTTTTTTCTGCTGCTGCTCAGAATGCTGCTTTCTAACATGCTCTCAGTAGCCCTCTCTACATTAGAAAATTGAACCCCAAAGACAAGACAAAAATGTTCTTGGGAACCTTTTAGAAGCCTTGATTCTACTAGTTCTTAAATGTTATGAAGACATGCTCTGCCGGTGATTGCCAACATCTTCCAACAAGGTTTAATAACAGTTTCTGATATAGCGTTGTAAATGTTATGTCCTATCCTGGCTAGCACCTGATTGCTTTCAGTGCATGGTAAACATGGAGTTCTGTGAAGAAAACATTTTTTTAACTCTGAAATTAATTTTATAATAGAGTGTGGTTACATAAATAATTACTGTGGGATTGTTATTTTTCACTCATATGAATTTTTAGAGCCTACGTACAGGCCCGTCACCAGGGGAAGCAAATGGGGAAACTGCTCTGGTGCCTGGCAACTCAAAACAGTGGTGGCTAGAGTCCCATATCCTTTAAATTGCTACCAGAGCACTACATAGTGTATTGCAGAGCCCCAGGCTTTGCACTCCAGATGGTTCTGAGGGGACACTGAGGACCATCTGCCCCGGCCCCGCCTCTTCCACCTAAGGCCCTGCCCCTTCTGGGAGCAGAGCTGCCCCCCCACACACACTTTGCCTAAAGGCCTGGAAAGGCTGTCAGCTAACCTGCCTATTTATACTGAATAATACATAGTCCTTTACTTATTCTGAAAAAGATAATGATATTTTATTTATTTAAAAGGTCCTTCCTCTTATTTAAGAGGAAATATCAACTTGACACTGTTCTACACTGAATGAAATATTTTTACTTGGTGATGTTAGGGAAGCTGATTATTCTGTTTTCATTAAGAACAACAGATTGGCAAAATTAATTCACCACAACTTGTAGTAACGTATCATGTAATCTAAAAACCTTCTACTGTTTTTTTAAAACTAATTTTATTTCTAAAAATACAGTATGCCATTTTACTGTTTCTTCAAATGATTAAGTGTTTAATATGGGAATATTTCTGTATCTTAAAAACAGTCATGCACGGATACAATCCCAAAGCAAATTAGTCTGTTTTTTTTTTCAAGTTTGATCCTTTTTCATGTATTTAACTGTTTAATTTTATCAGTTTCACAAAGAACCAGTGAGTACATCCAGTACCACCTCAGCCAGTATACTGGTTGTCTAGAGTCCGTCCATGTTTGCAGCTTTCTTTTGCCATTAAGGGTATTCACAGAGTTCATGTTAAGAACACAGCAGCATTGTTCCCCATTTACATTAAATCCAATGTGGAGTTCCCACCAACTCCATCCCCTCACTCATCACTTCACTGCTAACTACCAGTGGGGCCCCTGGACGATCAAGATGCCAAAGGAGCACTTAAAGACAATAAAGTATTGTGGAGAAATTAAATGAATTATTTGCTTCAGTCTTCACAGCTGAAGATGTTAGGGAGAGTCCCAAACCTGAGCCATTTTTTTTAGGTAACAAATCTGAGGAACTGTCTCAGATAGAGGAGTCATTAGAAGAGGCTTTGGAACAAACTGATAATCTTAATAGTAACAAGTTGCTGGGACCAAGACTTCTGAAAGAATTCAAATGTGAAATTGCAGAACTATTAACTGTGGTTTGTAACCTATCCTTTAAATCAGTTTCTGTACCTAATGACTGGAAGATAGCTAACGTGACGCCAATATTTTAAAAGGGCTCTGGAGGGGATCCTGGCAATTACAGACCAGTAAATCTAACATCAGTACAGGGCAAATTAGTTGAAACTGTAGTAAAGAATAAAATTGTCACACATGTAGATTAACATAATTTGTTGGGGGAAAGTCAACATCGTTTCTGTAAAGGAAAATCATGCCTTACTAATCTACTAGTGGGTCAACAAACATGTGGACAAGGGGGATCCAAAAGATATAGCATACTTACATTTCCAGAAAGCCTTTGACAAGGTCCCTCACCACAGGCTCTAAAGTAAAGTAAGTTGTCATGGGTGAAGAGAGAAGGTCCTCTTATTCACTGATAACTGTTTAAGACACGAAACAAAGGGTAGGAATAAATGGTAAGTTTTCAGAATGGAGAGAGGTGCAAATTAGTGGTGTCCCCCAAAGATACATATTGGGACCAATCCTATTCAACCTTTTTATAAATGATCTGGAGAAAGGGGTAAGCAGTGAGGTGGTAAAATTTGCAGATCATACTAAATACTCAGATGGTAAAGACCAAAGAAGATTGTGAAAAGTTTCAAAAAGATCTCACAAACCTAAGTTATCAGGCAACAAAATAGCAAATGAAATTTAATGTTGGTAAATATAAAGTAATGCACATTGGAAAAAATAATCCCAGTTATACATACAATATGATGGGGACTTATTTGGCTATACCTACTCAAGAGAGAGATCTTGGAGTGACTGTGGATAGTTCTCTGAAAACATCCACTCAATGTGCGGCAGCAAAAAAGCAAACAGAATGTAAGGAATCATTAAAAAAAGGATAGAGAATAAGATAGAGAACATCTTATTGCCACTGTATAAAACCATGGTACGCCCACATCTTAAATATTGCATAAAGATGTGGTTGCCTCATCTCAAAAAAGATATATTGGCATTGGAAAAAGTTCAGAAAAGGGCAACAAAAATGATTAGGGGTTTGGAACGGGTCCCATATGAAGAGAGATTAAAAAGACTTGGACTTCTTAGTTTAGAAAAGAGGAGACTAAGGGGGGGGGGGGATATGATAGAGGTCTATAAAATCATGACTGGTGAGGAAAAAGTAAATAAGGAAAAGTTATTTACTTGTTCCCAAAATATACAAGAACCAAAGGTCACCAAATGAAATTAGTAGGTATCAGGTTTAAAACAAACAAAAGGAAGTTTTTCTTCACACAGCTCACATTCAGCCTCTGGAACTCCTTGCCCAAGGAGGTTGTAAAGACCAGGACTTTAACAGGGTTCAAGAAAGATCACGATAAATTCATAGAGGTTAGGTCCATCAGTGGCAATTAGCCAGGAATACTGTCCCTAGCCTCTGTCAGAGGCTGGGAATGGGTG
Organism: Rafetus swinhoei; assembly: GCA_019425775.1. Classification (NCBI taxonomy): domain Eukaryota; kingdom Metazoa; phylum Chordata; order Testudines; family Trionychidae; genus Rafetus; species Rafetus swinhoei. Next base: position 36,759,521 of record CM033440.1, read on the forward strand.
ATGGGAGAGGGACTGCTTGAAGATTCCATGCTCTGTTCACTCCCTCTGGGGCATCCACCATTGTCCACTATCAGAAGACAGGATACTGGGCTAGTTGGAACTTTGGTCCCACCCAGTATGGCCATTCTTATATTCTTATTGTAAGACTCAGACAGCTGAAAGTAGTGGTACACCACATACTAGGGTTGCACCCCCCCCTTACCATTAATGGAATTTTTCTGCGTCCTCCCCCTTCATTACTGAACAGCCAAGGCATCTGAAGCAGCAGAGCTTTGGCTAAAGGCAAATCTGGGAATCATGGAGGAGCTGGGGCTAGACACAGAGCTGGTCTGGGGACAGAGGGAATGAAAGCAGAGGTCAGCTGGGGGCAGAGTGGAGCGAGAGAGGGATCTGGCCTAGAAATGAAGTGGGGCTAAGAGGCAAAGTAGCACTGAAGGCTGAACAGGGTTGGGACCCGAGCTGTTCTGGGGGCAAACTAGAGATGGAGGATGGTGCTCTTTCTCCACTGTGCTCCCCACGGGAGCTGGCATGGGCTTGCTGGTCCCTCTTCCCCCCACCCCATCCTGCCAACGTTCCTCTATATAATCCTAAAGGTGTGTTACAGGTGTTGTTCGTAATAGTAAAATCCTTTTGTGGTGTGCTTGTTCAAACTCCATTTTTTAAAAACATGGACTCCATCTTAAAAGACTCTATCAGACAGAGGTAAACAAGAACTGGAACAGTTGGGGTTTTCCTGCCAAACGAGTTGTTCATCAAAATTTACCTCAGGAGTTGTGCGCATGGCTGGACCTTTCAATCATAGTTTTCCGCCAATAGAAATTTATAAGAGCCCCTTCCATGGGATAGTGCTGCTGCTGTTATTGTTGGTGCTGCTGCTGCAGAGAGAAGAGCCATCCAGAGGGACTGTGAGAGGGTGTCCACTGATGCGAGCTCTCCCTCCAGTCCTCTGAACCCTCAGGTACTGGAACCTCAGCATCCCGTGGCAAAGGCCCAGGCTCTGTGAAGAGGAGAAACACCCCGTTCCCTAAAGAGAAGATCCTGATCCCCACCATCCAGATCACCCTCCGTGGGATCCTTCCGATGGGCTCCCCATCAGCCCAGAGGCTGAGGTCCTAGGCATCAACCATCTTCAGCCGCCAGGATGCTTGAGAAAATTAAACTTCATTTATGTCCGGGATCTGTTCTATCTTCTTTTCTTCTGTTTAAGGGTATGGGTTGTTTGGGAACCTTATACCAAACCATTATCATTATTGTTGTGGATATATACATTTATGTTATATGCTGTGCTGTTTCTTGATTGTTTAATAGATTTGTTTAAAACTTGATTTGGAGTCTGTCTTCATTTAGATAAAATTAACTGGTGATAGATACGGTATTGATTGGGGGCTTGCATTTCCTGTACATGGACACCAGAATTTAGGCCTGTCTTCTAATTGTATTTGTTTACCTAGTCCCTGAGGGTATGTCTACACTTGCACCCTAGTTCGAACTAGGGATGCAAATGTAGGCATTTGAAATAGTCAGTGAAGCCGGGATTTAAATATCCCGCTCTTCATTAGCATGATCTCACCAGCGCGTTACTCCGATCAACAGCTGTTTCGAAAGTGAAAGTGCGTGCCGGGACGCGTTAGTTTGAACCAAACCCCTTGGTTCTAATTAATGCTACTCCTCAAAAAATGAACTAGGGTGCAAGTGTAGACATACCCTGAGATAACAGGTGAATGTGTCACATTTTGGGGACCACCAGTGTAAAAGTTATGAATATCTATAAACCTCCTAATAAAGCCTCGAATATCTCACTTCAACCAACAATTCCCCTTCCTCCATCTCTGTCAGGGTCTTCAGTAGCCACCACTTTCATAGGGCTACAATTATTTTGACAAACGGACTGGACCTCAGCCTGGGTTTCTATACATGATCTGAGTCTCTTGCACAAGCCTATGCAGGCAGCTATCTTTTTCTCTGCACAATGAAAGCAGGGTTACTCGCTGACCTGACAGTTGGGTAACTGTCACATTACTGGATTTTGAGGGGAGAAGCCAGATCACTGCTGCACCCATGGAGGGGTGTTGGCCCCAAAAATGGTATAAAAGGGGGCCATGTGAGGTGTGGAATAGAAGCTTACTGTCTGCTAATCCTATGTACGCTAGTCATGTGATTGTATAAGGTCTGTGTGTGTAGTTAGGAATCTGTAATCTGTGTGGATACTGAATATTTCTCTGCATGTGGTTGAGCATTGGGCAGAGCCAGGCCTATGGACATGCTAATTAGCGAGGCCCTGTGGGACAATAGCACTCAATGGGCCAAGGACACACCTAAAGAATGAGGGCTGACACCTAAGGGCTGCCAGCAAGGAACACAGGGATAGGCCACTGGCCAGGTGACCTGCTGCAGCCAAGAAGAGACCAGGAAGGATGTATAAAGAGGCCATGTGGCGGACTCCATTTTTGTCTTCAGCTCAGCACTTCATCCCAGAGGCAGCAGAGCAGGGATTGAAGAGCCGGAAAGAACTGTGGACCCATCCTGACCTAGGATGTGCAACAAGGACTCTTAAGCCAGCAGCTGTAACATCTCTGCTAGAGCCTGCATCGAGTACTGGGAGATTCGATGCATGTAATGTATGATTCTTTAGCAACCTTACTCTCATGCTTTTCTTTCTTGTGGTTATAAACCTTTAGATGTTAGATGCTAAAGGATTGGCTCAGCGTGATTTGTGGGTAAGGTCCAGAGGGTAAGTTGACCAGGGATCTGTGGCTGGTTTCTTGGAACCGGACAGAACTTGTTCAGGGTAGGTGGGATTGGGTTCTAAGACCCCCCACCTGTGTATGAGGCCCGGGGCCACCTGGGGCACGGATATTGCTGGGGTGTCGGAGGGGTTTTGCTCGTGAGGCTTCAGGCAGGCAGCTGAAGTGCTCTGTGGGACTGGTTTGTGGCCTGTTTGGGAAGGTCACCAGTCTGGAGGCTGTAAGGAGCCCCGAATTTGAGCAATTCGCCCTGAGCGGACGCCCTCAGCTGTGCCCAGACACGGCCCGGTCCGACACAGTAACCTCAGCAAGGAACCAATCATTACAGCTTCTCGGAGTTGTTCTTGGTAATTTCCGGTACAGCCAGCACTGCTTCATTCTTACACCAGCTGGAATGATGATCCCAATAACTTCCAACCTTTACCCAATGAGGAAGCAGAGAGAGCCCTGAAATACATAAAAGCAGGAAAAGCATATGACTTTGTCCAGAGATTACCAGAATTGCTCATATTCCTTGTTAATAAGAACATAAAAATGGTTATTAATTTTCATATCTCTTGTCAAGAGAACAAGATGCATAAGATAAGGCAGAAAACTAGGGTGATAACCAGGGATCCTATACATCTGTTTGCTGTGGAAAAAAATGTGTATTTCTATAGAGAATTTTTAATGTTTTATTTTGTGAAAGAACTACATTAACTGTTATCTACATTTTACTGAAGCATGAGCATGAACAAGCAGAAGATGGAGATACAGGTTGGATTTCCCTGGTCTGGCACCCCCAGGACCTGAGTGGTCCTGGATGAGGGATTTTGCCAGATCTGGGGAGGTCATTTCTGGACCCCTTGCTGCCGGCCCCCCTCTCCTAGCCTTCTAGCCTGATGGCCCAGCTGCCCTGCCAACCCCGCTGAGCAGCCATAGCTGCCCTGATTCCGGGACCCATAGGGAAGCCGCATGCACTGCGCTGGGGCTCTGGGTTCCACAGGCAGCCACTCATGCCATGCTGGGGCTCCAGGTCCTGCCGGGCAGCCACAGGGGCTCTGGAACCCACCAGGCAGCGGCGTGCCATGAATCCCACTGGGCAGACCTGCTGCCACCCATAGGACGGTCCCGCCATCAGCTTGCTGCAAGTAGCCCACTGCCCTGCCGGCCCCACAGGGACCTTTGCAACTGACCCTCCACCAGGACTCTCTGGTCCTGCAACATCCGTGCCAGATCATGGATGTTGCTGGACCAGAGAATCTCAGTTAAGAGAGTTGCAACCTGTTTATCCATTCTGTTGGAACTAGCAACCCCGTTAGTCATAGAAGACATATACACTGATCTGAAAAATACAGAGAACTGCAGATGCCTGGTGACAGTACTGAATGTTTTATGGTCCCAAAAATGCCAAATCCACAAAGTGTACAACATTATCCTGGATTTAATTTTATGTCTGGATCTTCTTATGTCATGAGCTGCAAAAATGGATCCACAACTGGTCATATGTGCTGCTGATAAACAGGCAGTACAACCTAAAAAAATGAACAATAAAATATTGATTTTTTCCCATGAACAAGATCCTAAACAAATAGGGTTGTAAATATTATGAAACTAATTAAATCTGTCTGATTAATGCATATATAATGGCCAGCATATTTAGGGATTGCCAAAGATGTGTTTAGAGATGTTGAGAATCCCATTTACTTCTGGATGGCTGTTGAAGATTGCTTTCTCCACCTGGCAAAAACATTCAGTGGTTCTCCTCCAATTGAATGTAAATTCAGCTGATGTGGAAAGAATTTTGAGCAAACAACTGAAAGACAACTGTGGCTAGAATGCTGTAATTATATTTTAACAAACAGAACTCACAAAGTAAGTAATGATAATATAAAAGCAATCTTTATTTTATTTTTGTGCATTAAAATAAAACATTTTTCTGAAAATATAGAATACACGCACACATATTTGGTATATGTATGAAATATGAATTTAAGTTCTATTAAATTTATTTTTCTACTGATGGCACTGATATGCTTAATAATTTTAAATATATCAATAAAACATGGTGTTTAATTGATGCCTTTGTATAGTGTGGCTAGGGAATCTAAAGTTCAGCATTTCTTTTTAACAGTGGAAAAAAAGAATGGTGGGGTGTTTTTATCATGGAAAACCAGGATTCCTAGTGATGGCTGTACTTAAACCAGTAAAGGTTCATTGCCTTACACCAGGCTATCATCTGATACCACATCTGACTGGTGATAAACTTTTGGCACAACTAATTCTGCAAAGCATGATGCCCACAATAGAGCATGCTCTGACTAATGACCAGCCACATTCAGACCTTCTAGTGGCACCTGGGATCAAATTCTTGCTCTTATCATCTATATAGAAATTGATTTTCAACATAATACAAAAACAGGTGTTGTGTTTCTTGACTTGCAACAGTATATATCATCCGGCATACTGGTCTGCTGATCAAGATGTCAAAGATGTTACCTTGATGGGTGGTTATTGCTACAACATGTATTGAAACAGACAACTGCTAAAACATGTTTTGAAACAGAAAATTCCAAGTAATACTATGAAATAAACTGAGCACATGGAGGATCCAGAACTTATTCACTCAGGATCTGTTCTTGCACCAGATTTTTTAGGATATTTATGAATGATCAGCTCCAATAATTTCAAGGCTGTGTAAATATGCAGATAACATTTGCCTAGTCTCAACAGACAAACCTCAGAAAGACTGAGGAGAAGCTGAACCAAGTTTTTGCAACCATCACTGGCTATTACAAGAAGTGGAGACTTAAGCACAGTCTAAGACAGTATCAAAATGCTTTCAATTATTCAAACATTTTATGAGAACTCAAATCCTGAATAAAGAACGGTTGGCACATGGCCAAAGCTTATCTAGGAGTAACTCTAGCTTATACACTCATCTCTAAGGACCATCTCACCAAGGTAGGTCAGAAAATTAAGAGAAGAAATAGCATCACAAAGAAGCCTGCAGCCTCAACTTGGGAAGCTAATATGTAAACACTGAGCAGCTTGGTGCTAGCTCTCTCTTATTAGGATGGAGAATATTGTGCTCCTTCGTGGCTAAACCCTCCCCACACAAAGCTAGTTAATATCAACCTGTGAGAATAATTACAGGGACTATAAGTCCAACAAACATTTAGGCTAAATCTACACTGCCGGCTTCTTGCGCAAGAACTGTTTTGCGCAAGAGTTCTTGTGCAAACGCGCATCCACACTGGTGGGACGCTCTTGCGCAAAGACTTCCCCCGAAACCACTTAAGACAGGGCAAAAGGGCACCAGTATCTTCTGGGGGCGGGGGCCGGAGCCCCACTGAGACGTGCTTAAAGGGATCTCCCTGGACAGCCATTTCTCTGCAGCTGCGTGCTTTGGGACCTCTCAGGGACTGAAAGCCGTAGCAGTGCTAGTTGTGGTTGCCCTCTACCTCATTGGACACCACAGCTTATGCCCTAGTGCCTTTGGGGACTTTTGCCTTCTCCTTGCTGTGCCATGCTGCCAGAGGTGACCCTGTGCTTGCTCTGGCCCCACATGGCCATTTTGGAATGCGTGCAGCTGCTGCTCCATGCTGTCTCACTACTCCTGCATGAGCTTGACGCCAAGATCAATCTGGAGTCCCTCTCCCTGGATGCAGCGGCTTCGCTGTGGCATCCCTACCCCACCGTGGAGAGGAAATACTAGAGACTCGACACCAGTTCCGATTGGTGGGACCAGCTGGTCCTGGAGCACTGGGACAAGCAGCAGTGGCTCCAGAACTTTAGGATGCGGAAGCAGACGTTCCTGGAGCTGTGTGCCTGGCTTTCCCCTGCGCTCCCGAGATGCAACACCCAGCTGCGACCCGCCATCCCAGTCATTAAGAGGCTCGCCATCGCCCTGTGGAAGCTGGCCACCCTGGACAGCTACCGCTCGGTGGCAAACCAGTTTGGGGTGGGCAAGTCTACAGTGGGTGACATCTTGATGCAGATAAGGCCCTCGGGAGGCTGCAGTCCCTACCTGAGGGAAGGGAAGAATCCAGGCTGGGCAGAGGTGTGTGTGGGGGGGGAAGCCCCTTCACCCAGGGGCTTGAGCCATCCCTCCCTCACATAGCCCTGCTGGTGAGGGGGAAGGGTTCTGGGGCAAGGGGGCCCAGGCGTGTTTGGGGGGAGAGGGCATCAGAGGGGGTGGCACCCCCCAAGGGCTCATGCACCTGCCAGGTCTCATTCTGTGTGTCCCTGTGTTTCTGTGTGCCCTTCTTCAGGTTATCAGAGCCATCAACGACAACCTGCTCAAGAGGGTCATCCACCTGCAGTACGTGGAGGCAACTGTGGCTGGCTTCACTGCCCTGGAGTTCCCCAACAGCAGGGGAGCCGTGGATGGGACCCACATCCCCATCTGGGCATCAGAGCGTTGAGCAGCCCACTTCATCAACCGGAAGGGGTACTTCTCGATGGTGCTCCAGGCCCTCGTGGACCACCGAGGCCACTTCATGGACATATGTGTGGGGTGGTCAGGCAGGACACATGACGCCCCCGAAACTCCAGCCTGTTTTGCAGGCAGGAGGTGAGCACTTTCTTCCCCCAGCAGGAATTGACAGTTGGGGACGTCCACGTGCCACTGTGCATCATGAGGGATGAGGCCTACCCCCCCATGCCGTGGCTGATGCGGCCGTACACTGGACGCATGGACCCCAGCTGGGACCGATTCAACCGGCACCTGAGCCGGGCCCGCAACCAGGCGGAGTGCGCCTTTGGACGGCTGCAGGGGAGATTCCGTTGTCTGCTCACCCATCTCGACATGGGCGAGCAGAACATCGCGGAGGTTGTCGCAGCGTGTTGTGTGCTGCACAACATTGTGCAGCAGAAAGAGGAGGCCTTCCTCCCAGGGTGGATGGCAGGTGAGGACCAGGCATTTGAACAGCTGCCATCCACCAGGTGCACCACGATGGAGTGCACATCCGAGAGGTCCTCAGGGAGATGTTCTCCCAGACCCCACATTAGGTCACTTCTATCTCGCATCCACATCTCCCTCCCATCCCCAACCCTTCCTCCCCCCAATAAACACAACTATTTTTGTTTACCAAACAATAAAACTGTATTATTTACATAGGGATGAAGGGTGGGCAGTGGGAGGGGACTCTGATCTGGGAGTGGGAGGAGGAAGGGACTCTGAACTGGGAGGGGCGGCTCCTCCCAGTGCCTCCATGGGTGCGTAAGCCTCGGCACCCTTCAGCCGGGGTTGGGGCAGGCAGCACGGGGAGGTGGGCATGATGGGGTGCAGTGGGGGGGCAACAGGGTGGGGCAAGGCCATGCAATCGTGGATGGCACGGCCGATGTGCGACGTGAGGGTGTAGATGCTGTTGCACATGAGGTTGCAGCGCTGGAGGAACTGCCCCCACGCCTGCTGCCACCACTCCAGGTCAGCCCGGAACTTGCTGCTGACCGCGTCCTCCATCTGCTCCATGGCCTGCATGTGCTACTGGAGGAGCTGGTTGCACTGCCTGGCCTGCCGGACTAGTGCCTGGGTCGTCGGTGCCACCGCCGCAGGGCTGGATGGTCCCTCACTCCCGGCCGGTCCTGCTGCAGGTAACACAGAAAACGGCGAGGCGGTCAGTTAGCCCACAGTATCCCTGAGCCCCGTGCCCTCCTCTCTGAGCCTCACATTACACCACACACTGTGGCTTGGGCCCAATCGTACCCTGTGTGTGTGTTCACGTAAGGACTAGCTCAAAATCCTGGAAGTGAAGTGATCCTCCATGGCAGTGGTCCCCAACCTTTTGGGGCTGCCAGGGCCCGGGTGCAGGGCCACTCATGCACCGCGTGTCCGGGGGCGGGGCTGCTCACGGGCCACGCCCCCGGGGGCGGCGCCACACATCCGCCACGTGCCTGGGGCCGGCACTGGGATGTGCTGCGACCCCGGGGCAAGGGCCGCCCATGAGCCAGGCACTTGGGGCCGACATCAGCATGTGCCGCGACCCCAGGGCAAGGGCCGCCCATGCGCCAGGCATCCGGGGCCAGCACTGGCATGTGCCGTGCGCCTGGGGCAGGGGCTGTCCATGCACCAGGGGCCGGCACCGCACTTGTGCCGCGCACCCGGGGGCGGGGCTGGCCCAGATTGTTCAGCGGGCGCACATAAATGGCCCGGCGGGTGCCATGGCGCCGCGGGCACCGCGTTGAGGACCACTGCTCTATGGATTGTAACACTGGGGAGACACATCACTGTGAATGAAGGCCCCTTGTCTGTGTCCTAGCCACTTGGCATGCTCTGTCTGTCTATCTAGTGCTGTGTACACTCCCTCCCCATGGTAGAGCACATGGCTTCTACTCTTCTGTCTGTGAGCATACACCTTTGATGCTGTAGTCATGTTTGAGTATACATCCCCACATTGCATGGGAGCAAGTGTGACAGTCGAGGTCTGGGTTCTTCGAGCAGTGCCCCGTGGGTGATCCCACTGTAGGTGTTGGGCTTGTCCCGGCACCACAGATTGGAGATCTTTTTCAGCCATAGTCCACCAGACCACGCATGCACGATGCGCGTCTCGTGCCTCTCACGCCATTTCTGAGTGCATGGTCCGGCTCCCGACAGTTCCTCCTGACCGTCCTTGGCCGCGGACGGAGTGAATGCTTTCTCCCCGATTCCTGCCAGGGATTGAGAGAACAAATTCTTTAGTAGTTAGTTAGTTTTTATAGTTAATAGTTGTTTAGTTGTAGTCAGTTTACCATTCAGAGTTACTCTCGTTTAAAAAAAAAAAAAAAAGAAGATAGTAATATTGACTATACCTCCTTGACTCTCCACCTCAGCAAGAGCAGAGGACTCCCCGGTAGAGCCATGCCTGGTTCCCCCGGTTTCAAACAGTGTGGCTCATGCCGCGAGCCCATGCTGGCTTCAGACAGCCATTCGCTATGCATCAGGTGCCTGGGTGAGGGACATATACCGCAAAAATGTCCTCATTGTTCTAAACTGTGTGAGCAAGAAGAGACAGGGAGATGAGGTTAAAAATGCTACTATTTGACAAAGCATTGCAGCCCTCAGATATGGATCCCTCCCGACCTTCTGAAATGGCTGGAACCACGCCTAAGGACACACATGCGAGAAGGAGGCCTTCTCCCTCATGTTCATTGCCCCCATCTCGAGTTAGCTCAGGGGACAAACCAGGCACGTTGGGCTCAGTTGTTACTTGCCGGCCTGACAGACAAAAATACGGACGACGTACCTTGGCACCGGAGCCGACATCGTCCAAGAAACCGGCACCGAAAACCGCTGCCACAATCCGCCTGGCATTGGCTCCTGCATCGGCAGCAGTATCGGCACCTATGGTGGGTGGCACGTCGGCACCAAGGCAGTCTCCCTCAACACCGGCACCGACCTCGGCATCAAGTTCCACGGCACTGGTCACTATGGCACCGGCAGCGCAGTCGGCACCGGACAGAGAGCCGCCACCGTCGCCAGGGGCGCAAACAAGTGCTGGCACCTCATCCAGCACCGCAACCACCATCAATGCCAGCATCGACGCCGGTATCTTCACCTGAGCAACCACCAGCACCAGCGAAAATGCACCATAAGTCGTGCAAGTTACCGACGCCTTCACCTAGCCTGGAGAATATGACATTCTCTCTGGAACCACCCTCTCCATCTCCAACGCGCTCCTATCTCTCTGATTGCTCGGCTAGACATGACACTGCAAGCAGAAGCTACCACGTACCATCGTATGCTTCACCTCGTTACCATCGGCACCGAAATGCACCTCTGTCTTCAACACATTCCAGAGACAGATCACAGTCACCCAGACCTCCGACAATCTCTACATACTAAAAGCGCCACAATTTTCACAAGAGCAGGTACTCTCCCAGATCCTCTCCATGTCGTCCGTATCATTATGATAGAGTCAAATGCCACGATTATTACTACAGACCTCGCTCATTTTCTCCATGTTGCGACACCACCAGATCACCTTCCTCTCTCCAACGTTGCACCTCAGGGAACGGGGCACACTCCTCAACTCAGTCGGGAGCAAAACTGCCCACTCCAACAGGAATTGCCCCTCCCACACAGCAATAAACAGAACACGAAGAGGGCCAACTGTCAGAACATGAGGAGCCACAGGGACAATCCCCTACGGACATGTAATCCTCCTTGCCGAACGATGCTGTCTTTCCTGGGGATGTGTCTCCTGCTGAGGATGTCTGTCAGTTTCAGGAGCTGTTCAAGAGAGTTGCCGATAGCCAGCAAGTGCAACTATTCAAGGTCCAGGAAAAGCAACACCGCTTGTTGAAAAACTTGCAGCCTTCCCAAAGATCAAAGGTTGCCCTCCCTCTTGATGAAGCCATCTTAGAAATAGCGGGTGATATATGGCAGACACCAGCCTCAACCCCTGCTACAAATAAGAAAACGGACAAAAAGTATTTTGTTCCTGCAAAAGGCATGGAGTTCCTTTTCACGCACCCTCAACCGAATTCCTTGGTTGTGAGTGCAGCACAGCACAGGGCTAAAGCCCCTCAGTTTAAAACGGGCAACACAGACAAAGACAATAAACGCCTGGATCTCTTTGGACACAAGGTCTACTCATCTGCCACACTAACCTTAAGAATGGTCAACTATGCCGCGCTCTTAGCCAATCACAATTTTGACAAATATTCAAAATTGGTCCCACTGTTGGAACATCTGCCGGACAATAAGCACGAGGTGCTTAAAGCAGTAGTGCAGGAGGGGTACACGGCATCTCAAACAGCACTACACATAGCCCTTGACAGTGCAGATACGGCAGTGTGAACCACCACATCAGTGGTTATGCGCAGAACATCATGGCTACAGCAAAGCTGCAATACCGAAAGACCTGCTGTCAAAGGTCGAAGACGTCCCCTTTGACAGGCAGAGTCTTTTCGCAGAAAAGACCGACCAAGTACTCCATTCCAGCAAGGATTCCAGGACCACACTTCGAACTCTCGGAATGTATACACCACCATATTGAAGAAAACGTTACACACCATATCAGGACAAAGACCATTTTCGCAAGCAACCCCTCAATACAGAACATCAACGCACTAGACAGAGACAGCAAAAGAGACGACCACAAATTACAGCGTCTAATCAACAAACCGCCAGACAGCAGGTCTGATGCCTCGGTCAAGGGACTACGAACCATCCCACTCATCAACCACCATCGTGCTGCAGAAGCACTTTTTCACCATCGCCTAAGACCATTCCACCAGTGATGGGCCCAGATTACCACCGATCGATGGGTGTTACAGTTGATCAATTACGGATACGCTATCCCTTTTCTCTCACTTCCTCCTCCCATCCCTCCCTCCCCGTCCCTCTTCAGGGACCCATCTCACGTGTCTCTAACTCGTCTACTATCTATCGGAACAGTGGAAAAGGTACCGGATGAGTTCAAGAACCAAGGTTTTTACTCCCGTTATTTCTTGACTCAGAAAAAAACAAGAGGTTGGAGGCCGATCCTAGACCTTCGACACCTAAATCGGTACCTTCGCAAACAGTGTTTCAAAATGGTCACACTGGCAACAATTATTCCAGCATTGCACAGCGGAGATTGGCTCACTTCCCTCGACCTGCAGGGCGCATACTTTCACGTGACTGTTCATCTGGCTTACAGACGTTTCCTTCATTTTCAAATTGGCTCAGAGCATTTTCAGTACAAAGTTTGGCCTATCATCAGCCCCCAGGGTTTTCTCAAAAACACTGGCAGTAGTGACAGCATATTTACAACACGTAGGAGTCATGATATTTCCATATCTCGACAACTGCCTGATTGGAGCACCATCTTTTGCCAAAGCACTTCATGCTACCAGCACAACGAAATTCATATTCGAGGCTCTAGGTTTATTAATCAATATCCCCAAGTCCTCCTTGCAACCTCTCCAATCCATAGAGTTCATAGGCGCATGCCTCGACTCCAACACGGCATGCACATACCGTGTACATGCACATACCAGTGAACAGATTTCAACCCATTCAAGACCTCATACAGGTTCTTTCCATCATCCCAAGAGTCCCAATACTTACCGGTCTGCAACTTATGGGCCACATGGCATCTACGACATATGTCGTAGCACACGTAAAGTTGCATTTCAGATGCCTTCAACACTGGATTATCTCTATATATACCCCAAGTGGCCACGACGTCCACAGAAGGCTTATTCCTCGTATGAAGCATCAGAACTCTTGCGCAAGAAGCCCTGTTCTGACGCTTTACGATAAGTTTACTTGCACAAGAACGCGCGTGCAGTGTAGACGCTCCTCAAGTTTTTCTGCATGAACAGCCATTCTTGCATAAGAAGCCTGCAGCGTAGACGTAACCTTAGGGCATATCTACACTACAGAGAAGATTGACCCTCCGGAGATCAATCTTCTAGCATTTAATTTAGCGGGTCTAGTGTAGACCCCCAAATTGAATGCTGAGGGAAGCCCTCACTAGCTTCTGGTATTCCTCAACTGTGAGGAGTGAGGGAAGCCAATGGGAACATGTGCTCCTGTCGGCCTCCTGCAGTGTAGACGCTGTGGCAGTTCAGTTTAAGGTAAGCGGAATGCAGCTATGCATTTTGCATAGCCAGAGAGTGTACCTTAAGCCAACCTGCCTGGCCTAGTACAGACCAGTCCTTAGTGACTATCACTTATTTCTAATATGCCACGGCTTCATATCAGGAGTTATATTGCACCGAAGAATTATCTTGAAAAAATCAAGGAGATATTACAACTGCCATTTTTCAAAGATATATAGGACTCATCTCATAACTGAGATTTCTATATTATTTCCATAGACACGGTCACAATGTGGCAAGCAAAATAGGAATGTGCTGTTCTTCTTCAAGTGCTTGCTTATGTCAATTCCGTTTAGGTGTTTGCACGCCCCGTGCACACGTTCCGGAAGCTTTTTACCCTTAGCAGAATCCGTTGGGCCAGCCAGGGAGCCCCCTGGAGTGGCGCCGGTATAGCCACGCATATAACCTCCTGCTGGCCCTCCCCCCCTTCAGTTCCTTCTTTCCGCCTGTGATGGTTGCTGGAACACTCGGATTGCAAGTGCTCCCTTAGCTTATCTTAGTTTTCTTCTACTGTGTAAATAGAGTAGTTCACAGTTAATTGTTAGGTGTTTGTTTGTATCTAACTTTGTGATACTGTGACCCCCTAAAATGCTAAATGAATCTGTGTGACCCCAACAAAGTTGTTAAGCAAAAAAAAAAAGGGGGGGGGAGCCAAAGTTGTTAAGCAAAAGTTGCACCACTTTGTCCAGTTTGGGACTGCACCCACCCCTCCCCCTGAGCCAGGCCCCCCCAGTCTCCCCATCCCAATGCACTCACCCCTGCCTCAGAGCTAGGCTCCCTAGTGCCCCTCATCCCAGTGCACTCCCTCCTCCCCATGAGGCAGGCCCCTCTAGCACCCCCCCAACCCAGTACACTCCCGCCTCCCCCTGAGGCAGGCATCCTCAGCATCAGGAGCCCGCTCCAATCAAATCTCCCCCCTCCCCCCCGCAGAGCCAGGCACGGAGGAAACTCTTACTTTTAAAGTGGCTGCTCCTGTCGCCCGGCCTGGCTACCTCAGCTCACAGCTTGTAGGGGAGGCATCACATGGCCAGCTGTCGGTCTCTGCTGCTCACCTTGGCCAGAGCAGCGCGTGCTCTGGCGCCCCCCGAGCATGGCGCCCTGCAACTGCCCCCTCCTGTCCCCCCTTCACTAGACTCTGCGGCGTTCCTCACTCCCCCGCCCCTGCCAGACGTGGCAGGGGAAAACTGTCCCCGCTGGTCTTCTGTCTGGTATTTCATGTGTTTTTTTTACCGGATGGAGCCTGCGGGGAGACACAAATTTTTTCAAGAAAAAAACTGGATCCAGCTGCGACTCCCCTGTAAGTTGGTCGCGACCCCCAAGGGGGGTCGCGACCCACAGTTTGAGAAATGCTGACATAAATAACTAAATAAATAATTGATTTCATCCACTTTTCCTCCTGTGCAGTGTTACATGACTTTAGAGTAAAATGGAGATAGAATACAGTATCTTAATGGGTGTTGATGATGTTTTGATGAAAGTAGAAAGGAGAAAGAGCGGGTTTTTTGAAAGTGTTTTTCTGTATAAACAATATTTACTTTTCATAAGAATTTTCAGTAGGCGTCACTATTCTTAGTATATGCCCAAACAAGTTCCTCCACTCAGTGCAAAAATGAAGGCTTCAAATATTTTATAGTGGCACCACATAGAGAACATATCTGGCCAAATAAACCATCGATGAGTGTGTGAGAAATATTTAAACCAAGGCAATAACTTTTAACATAAATCCCTAACTGCTGTGGAACTAGTATGGCTAAATTTTCTCTGGAGGAAAGACCCACTGGTTCAAATTACTTTCAGTGGGATTGTGCCATAAAGCTCTTTTCTCGAAGACATAAATTAGGACTTGCTGTTAATTACTTTCTCAGGTCCCGATTCTGTGATTTGCTCGCTCACTTTCTCTCCACGGACATCTCTAGGGCCCAATTTCTCTCCCTGAAAGGGAAAAAGGATTTTTTTTTACAATAGCTCTTTTGCTTCCTTCAATCCCTTTTCAAAAGATTTATTTTCAACATGCTGCATCTCTCTAGTGATGTACCATCCCCAATGTTTGCTGCCAGTTTGAGAGGGCAAAACACTGCTGGGACCAGGATCTCTTTGATGCAGCCATACTGAGGAACAGCCCAAATTTTGTGAGATTCCTATTTTAGAAAAATCAGGTTCAAATTTTTCAGAGTTACAAATTTCAGATTTAACTGGTGATTTAGACTTCTTAGATACGCTGTCTGTATCATTAGAACATCTTTTCTGTCCATTTCTTACTCGGGAAATCACTGTCTTTGCCCTTCAGCTGTCCTGAAGAATCCATATGGCTTATGCACTATGCCCTGACCGTCAACAAAACAGGGCTACTTCGAAGGCATAGGCTATGTCTACACTACAAAGTTTTTGCATAAAAACGGCTGTTTTTGTGCAAAAACCATCAGAGCATCCACACATCAAGCGTGTTGTTGCGCAAAAAAAATACAGTAAATCAACAGGACAGAGGGCTTTTGCCAGTAGAGTTATTCCTCTCCCCACAAGGAATAACTCCTTTTTGCGCTACAGCTCTTGCACAAAAAGGCAAGTGTGGACGCTCCGCAGGGGTTTTTGTGCAAGAACTGGCATCCCGGAAAAAACACAGGTGGCCTGTTGGATGCTGCGTAGCAGGAAATCACAACTCTCTTGTGGCAGGAAGTTTGCTCAGAACAGGTGCCTTCACCGCGTGGCTCTGAGCAGCTCCAGATGTCTCAGAAGGAAGGTGCCCCAGACCCCCCTGGCCCTGCCAGGGAGCAGCCACAGGGCTCCCGGGACCGCCCCCCTCCTCCCCGGGGCAGCAAACGATGCACCCCAGCCTGGTCTAGTGCAGAAATAGTGACCCTCCTCGAGATGTGGAGTGAGGAGGAGTCACTACAAGAACCCAGGGCAAAGAGGCGCAAAGCGGACATCTACTCCCACATGGCCACGTCCCTGATGGAGCGAGGTCACCCTGCCCAGACCACGGAACAGGTCCGGGCCAAGGTGAAGGAGCTCTCTTGGGGATATGTCAAAGTGACGGAGCAGAGGGGATGCTCAGGGGCAGAACCCCACACCTGCCCCTACTATAGGGAGCTCCGCCACATTCTGGGGGGGAGAACCCTCTTCCCCCTCCATAGTGGTGGACTCGGGACTGGAGCAGCCCGTACTCCTGTGCCAGGAGCCTGTCCCTGAGGAGGAGGAGATGGAGGGGCAGGTCCAGCCCCCGACAGAGGAGGAGGAGGACCAGGACAGCGGGACCATCACTATGTCCCTGGAGCCAGTCCCTGCCAGCCTGGATGTCTCCCAGGCCTCCAAGGAGGCTTGGGAGGAATCTTCAGGTATGTTGGCACACACAAACACACACAGGGCAGGGGAGGTGGGCGAACAGGGGGCAGGGGGCAAAGTGTCGTGCGGGTTGCTCAGCCAGCACATGCTGCTGCAGTCTGTGCATGTGCAACCACATGCAGCGGGAGGGTGCGGCACGCGGCCACAGCAGCCAGCCCCTCTACATGCCCAGGAGCCTGCTGGCAGTCTCATGTGTGGCCACATGAGTCCTGCCTCCAGGGGGCACACCCAGCTGCAAGCAGGCTAGCCGCAAGGGCACAGGCACAACCGCCACACGCCCTGGAGCACTGCACACAGGCATGCTTTCACATGCGAGGAAGCAGCTGCTCACATACACAACACAGCGAGCCACAGCTATGTGTGCACACCCCAGGGAGGGGCAGGCTGCACACGGTTCCTCTGCCGCTCATCAGGGGATCCCACTCTGGCCACACACTTCCCTTGCCTGCCTGGCCATGGTGTGTGTGTGTGCGGGTGGGAGGGGAGCGGGGAGCATGGTCCTCTGGCCACCGCATGGCCCCTGTGACACAGGGCGTGCTGTGCAGGCCACAAATGGCCTTGCACCCATGGCATCCGCCTCCTGTGGGCCTCAGACTGGTGCAGTCGCTGCTCCCACAGGAAGGCACAGCCATAGGGAATGTGTGCAGGAAGGACTGACCGCCCCTCCCTCTTGTGTCTTCTCCACAGCCGGACCAGCCAGGACAGAGGGCCATGCCACACCACCACAGCCACCTGCCATAGTCCGGGGGAACTGCAGACAAGCCAGGCCTGGTGAGGAGCTCATGTGCTAGCACATCGGGATGATGCGCGACATCCACACCACCTGTCGTGCAGGCTGAACACCGACCTCAAGTGGCGACAGCAGGCCTGGACGGACTTGATGAAGAATTATACACAAGAAGCTGACCTACTGAATAAGAAGGTACCTTTACAATACCTTTCAAAGCAGATCTGCACTTTAAATACCTTGCAGTTCAGCAGATGTAATGTCCCAACCTGGACTGCAATTTTGACTCCTGCACTGGATGTCCATGAAAGTCCTCTCCCTGCTTTGGACACATATTACTGAGCTGCACAGAGTGGAACACAACACACACTTTCAGGTGAGGCAGACACAAAAATCTGTCCTTCTATATATAAATCCTCAGTCTGTTCATTTATAGCAGTCCAGGTGTAGTTAATTTCATTGCACAATAAATAATTAAATAAGGATGTTCCTTCCCAATCTGATGCCACAGGAAATGAACAAAAACTTCTTTCAGGATGGTTTATTGACCATTAGTGATATTTCAACCAAGAAGGCCCAAGATAACTTCTTAATAAGTATTGTACATAGCAGGAGGTCCTCCATGGACTCAATGAGGCAAACAGAAAAGTGTGCATGTGTATCACAAGATGACACAGGTCATGTCAAATGTACCCGGAAGGGTATGAATTTGAAGAAGTAGAAAATCATGCTTATATAGGTCAAATGGTTTAAAAGGAATTGACCAAGAAGGCAAAATAGAAAAAAAAATCTCTGGTGGAGTGACATATATTGGACTACTGCAGTTTTTAATGTGAAGGATACTACTTTTCCAGCAGCAGGTGTTTAACAAAATCTGCATGTTTCCTGTTGTCAGTATTGGCACTGAAACTTGGACACTGACAAAACAAATGGAAAATCATTTGAAGAATAGCAAAAGAAGAGTAGGGTGAGCAATGCAAGTATTACACTGAAGGAGAAAAGAACCAACATGGAGATTCAGCATCAGAAAATAGAAGAAAAGGGAGTGGGCAGTTCACTGACCCCAACATAAGATAGATAAAAGATGGTCCAATTTTTGGAACAGTGTCCAGACAATTGCATACAAAGCAGAGGACAGCTACAAAGTAAGTGCAGAGACAAGCTGACAAAACTAGGGGGAGGTGCTTGGATTGCACTGGTGCATGACTGAAGAAAATGGTGCTTAATGGAGGTAGTGCTTCATTCAGCGGTGAAGTGAAAATGGCTAATTAAAGAAGAGCGCTGTCAGGCAGCATGGATTGTATAGCAGAAAAGGCATGTATAGAGTCTGAAGCATGAATAGAGATAAAAAGAGTGAAGAGATGGAAATGGAGATGGCAAATCTATGGTGTGAAAGCCTTTTAGAAAGAACACGAGAACTCTGGGCCACCGCTGTACAAAAGGATTTCAGCAACATATGTGGGGGAAGGGCTGAGCTTCTTGGTTATCCTTAAATCTATTATGAATGAGAAAGAAGCTGAGACCACTTCATGTATCTTTATTGCACAGATGAAAAGGATTTGTCTTTTAGTGAATACACTAATACACTGTTCCAGAGTATTTGAAGAGGAAAGCCAGTTCAGTACAGTAAGTAATGAGTCACATGCAGGTATAATTAAGTGCATTTCTATAAATATAATTTTAAAGTAAGTGTAGTAAAAGAAATCACCTATAAGTGCACTCTGAGAAGAAAACTCTAGCTTAAAAGCAGAATGGTGATTTGTCATTTTAGAGGCCGTTTTGATGAAGTAAAGCTAGTTGCTTTTCTTCCCACATTCTCAAATGACAAACCTAAGCAACTGTTAAATATCACACCCTTTATGTTGCTAAAGCTGCAGACATCTTTAGAGAGATTCTATAAAAGTGCACATTCTATATAGGCAGACAATAGATCGCAGTAGCCAAATCACTGCAGTGCAGTATCTGTTCAAGCGTACAAGGGTGCTGCAGACAGGGGAGTTTAAGAGGGAGTTTGAAAGAGGGAGGTCTACGATGGTTAGGAAGACCCACAACACCTGTGCCAGCACTGTTTCAGTCTCCTCCACCTGCGCCTGTAGCCAGACAGAATGCCTGAGCATGGATGCCTCTACCCAGATTCTGGTGTGGTTTTGCAGGGACTGTGGCTTCCTATTCCCACTTACTGATATCCAGGCTGGGGGGGGACCATCCAATCTGAAAGGTGGTGGTGGAATCCAATCTGAAAGGCCTGCTGGTGGAATCTCTCAGGCAGCAATTAGGAGAGCTACAGGAGGAGGTGGCTAGGTTGAGGAGCATCCGAATCCATGAGCAATTACTGGACAGTGTTCATGGGGAGGCAGCTGAGGTAGCTGTCCCAGGACACAAGACTACTGACACATCACTGCTGGAGGAGGAGACGGCGAAGGGTGTACACTGGCAGCTGGTTACTTCTGGCAGCAGGCAGTGCTCCACACCTGCTCTGAACCCTCCCGCCGTGGTACTAGGAAACTGCTATGCTCTTCTTGATACAGGATATAAGGAATCACCCCCTACAACAGAAAAGAATCCTTGTACCCCCGAGGCTGGGAGGTCTGCTGCCAACACTGCAAATAGGAAACGTAGGGTAGTGGTGGTCGGAGACTCTCTTCTGAGGGGGACGGAGGTGCCCATCTGTCACCCTGACGTTTCATCTCGGGAGGTGTGCTGCCTGTCGGGGGCCCGTACACAAGATGTTACGGAGGCATTGTCGAGGATTATCCGGCCCTCTGACTATTACCCCATGCTACTCATCCATGTGGGCACAAATGATACTGCGAGGTGTCACACTGAACGGATCAAGAGTGACTACAGGGCTCTGGGAGTACGGGTGAAGGAGTTTGGAGCGCAGGTGGTCTTCTCTTCAATCCTTCCTGTCAAAGATAGGGACCCGGGCAGAGACAGGTGCATCCTGGAGGTGAATGCCTGGCTGCGAAGATGGTGTCGCCAGGAGGGCTTTGGCTTCCTCGACCACGGGATGCTATTCCAGGAAGGACTGCTAGACAGAGATGGCGTTCACCTTTCGAGGAGGGGGAAGACGTTATTTGGACACAGACTGGCTAACCTAGTGAGGAGGGCTTTAAACTAGGTTCGACGGGGACAGGTGAGCAAAGCCCATGG
Organism: Rafetus swinhoei; assembly: GCA_019425775.1. NCBI lineage: Eukaryota > Metazoa > Chordata > Testudines > Trionychidae > Rafetus > Rafetus swinhoei. The sequence continues at coordinate 36,780,035 of CM033440.1, forward strand.
GTTAGTGGAGAACATGGAGCCCTGGGAGATGGGTCAAAAATGGGAGGGAGTGTGGGCTATAATGGCAGAGAGAGAGAGGGTCAGAGCAAAACTGGGAGGCAAGATCAAATCAGTACAGAATCATAGAATACTAGGACTGGAAGGGACCTCGAGAGGTCATCGAGTGCAGTCCCCTGCCCTCATGGCAGGACCAAATATCATAGCGAGGGATATTAACCTTCTTTCACATGTCCTGTATGTTTATGCCGGGGAAGTACACAATGATTTTTTTTTGTCATTCTCTGCCTATCAACATAACAGGAGAAGCTATCTTTGATATACTCAATTGTTTTGTTATAAGTAATCATTTAGAGTGGACACAATGTGTTGGCATTGGTACAGACAGGGCCATAGGAATGACTGGCAAGTTGAAGGGCTTAATTGCTCGTGTCCAGGAAGTTGCAGCATTAGCAGCAGCTATGCACTATTGCATTCACTGAGCACAAATTGCTGTTATTCCTCCTGGAATGAGGTTTAACAGCTAAATTGAATTAAGGGCTTTACTTCGTAGACGCGGGCAGTTATTCCGGGCTAGTCAATTTCCAAAATGGCGACCGCCTGGGAACATGCTAATGAAGCGCAGGATATTTAAATCACGAGCTTCATTTGCAATTTCGGTCGCCCTCATTAGCCTCCCTAGTTCGAACTAGGGGGCTAGTGTAGACATACCCTTAGAAAAGTTAGATGCCTGCAAGTCACCAGGGCCTGATGAAATGCATCCTAGAATACTCATGGAGCTGATAGAGGAAGTATCTGAGCCTCTAGCTATCATCTTTGGAAAATCATGGGAGACAGAAGAGATTCCAAAAGATTGGAAAAGGGCAAATATAGTGCCCATCTATACAACAGGAAATAAGAACAATCCAGGAAACTACAGACCAGTTAGTTTAACTTCTGTGCCAGGGAAGATAATGGAGCAAGTAATTAAGGAAATCATCTGCAAACAGTTGGAAGGTGATAAGGTGATAAGGAACAGCCAGCATGGATTTATAAAGAACAAATCATGTCAAACCAATCTGATAGCTTTCTTTGATAGGATAATGAGTCTTGTGGATAAGGGAGAAGCAGTGAATGTGGTATACCTAGACTTTAGTAAGGCATTTGATACGGTCTCACATGATATTCTTATCAATAAACTAGGCAAATACAACTAAGATGGGGCTACTATAAGGTGGGTGTATAACTGGCTGGATAACCATACTCAGAGAGTAGTTATTAATGGTTCTCAATCCTGCTGGAAAGATATAACAAGTGGGGTTCCGCAGGGGTCTGTTTTGGGACTGGCTCTGTTCAATATCTTCATCAACGATTTAGATAGTGGCATACAAAGTACGCTTATTAAGTTTGCAGATGATACCAAGCTGGGAGGGGTTGCGACTGCTCTGGAGGATAGGGTCATAATTCAAAATGACCTGGACAAATTGGAGAAATGGTCTGAGGTAAACAGGATGAAGTTTAATAAAGACAAATGCAAAGTGCTCCACTTAGGAAGGAACAATCAGTTTCACACATACAGAATGGGAAGCGACTGTCTAGGAAGGAGTACAGCAGAAAGGGATCTAGGGGTTATAGTGGACCACAAGCTGAATATGAGTCAGCAGTGTGATGCTGTTGCAAAAAAAGCAAACATGATTCTGGGAAGCATTAACAGGTGTGTTGTGAGCAAGACACGAGAAGTCATTCTTCCACTCTACTCTGCGCTGGTTAGGCCTCAGTTGGAGTATTGTGTCCAGTTCTGGGCACTGCATTTCAAGAAAGATGTGGAGAAATTGGAGAGGGTCCAGAGAAGAGCAACAAGAATGATTAACCATCTAGAGAACATGACCTATGAAGGAAGGCTGAAATAATTGGATTTGTTTAGTTTAGAAAAGAGAAGACTGAGGGGGGACATGATAGCAGTTTTCAGGTATCTAAAAGGGTGTCATAAGGAGGAGGGAGAAAACTTGTTCATCTTGGCCTCTGAGGATAGAACAAGAAGCAATGGGCTTAAACTGCAGCAAGGGAGGTTTAGGTTGGACATTAGGAAAAAGTTCCTAACTATCAGGGTGATGAAACACTGGAATAAATTGCCCAGGGAGGTTGTGGAATCTCCATCTCTGGAGATATTTAAGAGTAGGTTAGATAAATGTCTATCAGGGATGGTCTAGACAGTACTTGGTCCTGCCATGAGAGCAGGGGACTGGACTCAATGACCTCTCAAGGTCCCTTCCAGTCCTAGTATTCTCTGATTCTATGAAACTAGGACAGATTCCAGGTAATCTGCCACTGTTCATTTGGGAGTCAGGAAGCAGTACTAGTTCCTGGTCCTCTTCTCATGCCTCCAGGTCAAAAGACACTTTCAGGGAACCCCAACAGGCTGGATAAGTAAAGGACTAACATTTGTGCCCAGGCACTACATATTATGACATGCCCAGTTAAAGGAGGACACACATAGAAATTAAGGAGATGGAGTGGGGTTTCCATGGCCACTACCCATAATGGGGAATAACAGAGCTGAGGCCCAATGGAATGGCATAAGGAAGATCCCCTCTAACTGTGAGCATGGTCATGCCATTGTAGAGCCTAGAGGTCAGAATGGTGGCACAGGGAATCCCTAATCCTGATGCTCAGTCCTGTCTGTATCTCCTGCACATATCTTCCCAAAGCCTGACTAGGGTATGTGGCTCAGAGGCACACTACGGTGCCGGAATTGATAATTGAAGTAGAGCTTCTCATGTGGGGGTCATAGGAGGACCTACAGAAAATAGGGCCAATATAGCATAGGAAGGGAGAGCCAGGCCACAAAATAAATTGAGGCTGTAACTGACTTGTGGCATTAGTGTGTGGGTCAGGAAGCAAACATCACAGTCATAAAACATGAGAAAACAGCACTGATCATGCCCGGCAAAAAGATATTCCAGGTTCTTAGCCTAACTAACAGCAACGGATGCCTTATAAATAGCATGTAATGCCCATGATTTGTTTCAGTGAAAATATACAGGCTTGTGCCATGACACCTTCATTTCAGACATCTCTCTGGGTACGTCTAGACTACAGGCTTTTGTCGACAGAGGCTTTGTCGACAGATACTGTCGACAAAGCCTCTGTCGACAAAGCGTCTAGACTACATCCAGTTCTGTCGACAAAGCAAGACGCTTTGTCAACATGAGAGTGCAGACACAAAGGACAGCGTAGATGCAATAACGCCTTCTGTCGACAGAACTCTGTGGACAAAAGGCATTATTCATCATAGAATGAGGTTTACTGCTGTCGACAAAACTGCCGAGATCTGTCAACGTTATGTTGACAGAACTTGGCGGTAGTGTAGACGCAGGTATAGTTTTGTCGACAAAAGTCCACTATTGTCGACAAAACCCTGTAGTCTAGACACACCCTCTGTGTCTGACTACCTACAAGTTAGGTGTAGCATGCCTTTAGACTGCTCTGATGTCTCTGGGCCTCTGCCTCACAGATTTAGTAGCAGATAGGTGCAGGCTGCAGAGAAATAATACAGTTGGGAATAAGATTGTTTAATATTCATACAGTGCTTGCTTGATGCCCTCTCTCCCACAGTCTGCTCAAGGAAGAGAAGTATGAGCACTTCTATACTCATTAGAGCAAGAAAGAGTGGAGGCCACCTATTTGGTGGCTTTGCAATCAATGATACTTTCAATATGTCAAGCAGCAATCCACTGAAGGAATGACCATTTCCTTTGGACATCTGGATACAGTGCCCAAGTGACCCTGCCATGATGCTGATCGGGGGAGTCAAAGTTAGAATATTGTTGTCAAAGTTTACTAGAGAGCTGCAGTGGGTGACAGGGAGTAGAGAGAGACTGCTCAGCTATCCCCTGGGATAATGGGCAGCAGTGTTCAGCAACAGAGAAGTGTGGGGAGAAGAAATACATTTGTGGAGGTGGATTCACCCTGTGTCCAGCAGTAGGTTGCTGTCAGTTGTAAGCCCAACAGGGATTGAGGTGGGAAAGTTTGGGGTATAGTGGGCATTGTGGTCTGTGTTTGGCCTGTGTCACAGTCACTCTGAATTTACAAAGACACTGCCACACAGGCTTAGGGATTTGGGAATAGCTCCTTGCAGATGATTCATTCATCTGCAATATGAAAACTTACAACACTTCCAAAAGGACACAATTATAAAAGCTAATTGTACAGAACTGGGAAACATTTGATTTATTTTTACAAAGAAATTTGTGACTTAATTTTCCCTCCTTGTTGTGTTATCTGTTAGGTGCAACAAAGTTTACTTTCTTGAAACAAAACAAACAATGCATGACTAGTGCCATGTCTACACTAGGAGATTATTTCAAATTTACTAAGGGCATGTCTACACTGCATGCTAATTTTGAAATAAGCTACTCCGGAATTTATTTTCTGAAATAGCTTATTTTGAAATAGGGTATCTACACACAAAAAGCACATCGAAATAGCGCTTAGCTATTTCGAAATAAAGCGTCCACACTGATTGGATGCTAACTCGCATTTAAGACCACCTGGAACCACTTTGGGCAGGACATCAGGTTAGCAGTTACTTCTTGGAGCTGCTGCCTGAGGGTATGTCTACACATCAAAGTTAATTCGAAATAACAGCCATTATTTCAAATTAACTTTAATAGCATCTATACAGGCAAACCGCTATTTTGAAATAAAATTGAAATAGCGGGGCGCTTAATTCGAATTAGTTAAACCTCATTCTACGAGGAATAACACCAAATTCGAAACAGCTAATTCAAAATAAGCGCTGTGTAGACGCTTATTTCGAAATAGGGGGCCTCCAGCCCTTCCCAGGGAGCCCTCGTGGCCACTCTGGGCCAAACCAGGAAAACTCCTCTCCTCTCCCCCAGCTGTGGAGGCCTTAAAGGGGTAGACTCTGGCCACACTGCATGTCGCCAGCTACAGGACTACAAGCACAGAGCCAGCAGTCACTGACCCTGACACAGTGGCCCCAAGATGAGCCGAGCAACGAGATCCAGCCAGCCCTCCACCGCCCAGTCCCCCAGCTCCCAAGAGCCAGCCAGGGGCCGGAGAAAGCAGGTGCCATCCTGGACTAGTGCGGAGATCATGGACCTCATTGAGGTTTGGGGGGAGGCCTCCACCATCCATGATCTCCGCACTAGACAGAGGAATGCGGCCGTCTACAGCCGCATAGTTGCTACCATGGCCACTAAAGGCCACAGGTGCACCCAAGAACAGGTGCGCATGAAAATTAAAGAATTGAGGCAGGGATATGCCAGGGCCACACGGGGCAGCTCCCCAACAGGGGCAGACACCTGCCCCTATTTCGAGGCCCTGGACTGCATCCTGGGGGGTGGGACGGTCCATACCAGCCCAGGGGGAAGCGAGCTGGGAGCAGAGGCCCTGACCAGGGCGCGGAGGAGGAGCCGCCACGGAGAGTGCCATGCCGGCCGGACCCCTGAGCTGTCCCAGCAGCTAAGTCACCAGGGTCGTCTGGGGAGGCCACACTGTGTAAGTGCTGTCACTGTCCCCTTATCCGGGGCGGGAAGCAGGGAGACCAGGGACCGTGCACGTGGGCCTTGCTTACCACGGTCACGCAGCAAGCTGTGCCACACAGGGGCCTTGGCCTGATAGCCACACAGGTGTGTGAAGAGACATGACATGCTCCTGACCCTGGGGCGGGACACAGCAGGACGCCCTCCCTTCACAAGCCCCCTCTACACAGAGGCAGGGGACATCTCCCCCCCACCTCGGCCGCACTATACACAGCACAGGGACATGAGTGCAGTCCCAGGGCAGCTCCTACTCCTGGGGATAGCCGGACATTCCGACCATGGCCTCCTTGCAAGCACAGTGGCTCTGACGGTGCAGGGCACGGTCATCCTCACCTCGCAGAGGGGGGCTGGACTTCACCCACTGTGTCCCCAGGGAGAACTGACCCTTCTCTTCTTTCTCCACAGCCGCACCAACTGCGCGTGCAGGGCACACCACCCCGCCTGGGACATCCTCCCATACCCGAGGGCTGAGCAGGACCACGTGCAGATTCGAGGGGTACAGACAGCAACACCTGGAGGCCCTGCAAGCCATGCACCGCACCATGCAGGAGTGGGTGCAGGATGACCGGGAGTTCCGCCGGGAGCTGCTTGCCCAGGGTCATGCTCTCTGCAACCACATGCAGACCCTGGTAGTTTTGATGCCAGGGCCCCTCGATGATCTCACGGGCTAAGTTATCCACGTTCATTTTGTGGTTGCCTCAACACAATGACAGCCTGTGTCCACCCCTCAACCATACGTGTTGTGTTAGTAATATTACCGGTGTGGTTGTGGAGGGGGAGCACTTCCCGGCCCTCCTCCCACCACTAACTTGGCTTGCACACTTGCGGGCGGCACAGTGGCAGTATGCTCCCCCACCGAGAATTGACTTCACCATGTGATCCAGGTTGATTCAAGATGTGTTAGGGGCATATGAAACTGCTAAGCGAGTAGCCCATGATTCACAAGCCTGTGAGATCCGCATTATCCAGCAAGCAAAATCAAGGATGAAATGGTAGAAGTAAAACAACACCATTGGTGGGATATCTTTAAAGGATGGTCGGGATCTGCAAGGTCGTTCTACGGGTTTTGGTTCACCCCATTGTGGGATTATTATTTATGTTAATTGTATTTTTTATCATATTCTTATGTTTATGCTGTTATACTCGCGGATTAGTAAGAAGGGTGGTCCATTTGCAACAAGTTACCTTCGCCCTCCAATGACATCAACTACTGTAATGATCAAATAGATCGGGGGCGGAGCGTTGGGGGGCAAAGGAAAATGCAAACTGCAAAGGGTTAAGAATGTTGAGCTGTCCTTGTCTGTAACAATGCTAAGACGTTCAGGCTTATTAGGTTAATTGATCTTATCCGAATAACCGTTGAGACAGACAGGTGCCTGTGAGTACCTGGATATCCCGTTATAATGTTCTTAACATTTATAAGCTCCCTTCCCCCCTTCCTAGTGCGAATGCAGAAGTATGCTTGTGGTAAGTGTGAAGGTGACACCGCAACATGAAGGCGACAAGTACGCAAGGCACAAACTGCACATAGTCATGCCCAAATAAGGAATTAGCAGCGACACGCAGTAGCACGGGGGTCAACGACCAACAAGAAGAACCTCCCAACGGTGTCCTCTGCTCGGCTCGCCTGGCCAGCAGACCAGTACAGGATTCAGCACGGGAAGACGGTATGTTGTGGTATCTCGTGACACTGATGTATTATTGCCTTGAACTGCGAGTGTAAATGAGAGCGTGAGTCTCCCCTCTCCCTCCCAGCTTTGATGTAGAGAATAAATCCTTTGCATTTCTATACAGTGGTCCCTTCTCCTTAGTGCCCGAAAGCCCTCACAACATTTGTGACTGGTTTGTGCACCAGTCTTCAGCTGAAAGTAGCCCTATTTCTAAGCAATTCACCCTGATTTGACCTCTCATTGGTGCCCCCCACAACCCATTATATTACAACAGGTATTAAAATTTAAATGATTGACATCACTAATAGATGCTAAAAATTACCAACATCTATTTTATGTACTGTGACAAAGCTCCAACTGCGCCCTGTGAGTCCTGCACTTTTGGCAGACAGTGTTTGTCTCATAGGCTCACTGTGACTCTCCACACAGGCCCTTGTCTTTACTAGAGGCAAGAGTCACAGCCTACTGAACCCTTCTCATCACAGGCTAGTCCACAGTTTGGTCCCTTCAATTGTCCTAGTTTCCCCTCTCAGGGGCAGACTCTATAGTGGCGTGGGGAGAGTTGGAGGGAACCCAGGCCCACCAACTACTCCAGGTTCTGGCCCAGAGACCCCCAAGGCAGTGGCAACAGGCAGGATTTCTTCTATTCCCAGTCTGGCAGCTTCTTCCCTGGGCCACTTCCCCCAAACGATCCTTCCTGGTACCTTCCCTGGGCCACTTCCCACAAACGATTCCTCTGGTACTTAAGCAAGCCTGGCCTGCTCCTCCACGGCACTCTACCTTATTGCAGTCCTCAGCTCTCATTCAGAACACCTTTCACTCAGATCTTGGCCTATTACCGCCCTCCCCGTAGGGAGACCTTATAAACAAACCCCAGCAAGCCTTAATGGGCTGCAGGTGCCCCAATTAGCCCTCTGTTCCGGAAAACTCTTGATTGGTCCCTCTTGCCTGCCTGATTATGCTGCATTAGGCTCTGCCCTGCTTATTCAGAGAAGAGGAAACTGTTCATCCAGAACCCACCATACCTTCCCGCCTTAGTGTGCTGCAGCCAACTGGTCTGAGTCTGACAGTACATATATACATATTTATATTAAATACTTCATTTCACTTTGTAGTACCCGGTATGTCTGCATTTCAGCCATCCCTTTACGTTTTCTGATGTCTGTTCCCTGATAGAAGTTAAATTAACACTTACCTATTATGACCTGGCATACATGCACTGCCACAGGTGCTCTCTGATTTTCCCAGTTAATGAAGGTCTCCTGAACAGCTGCCATTTTACCTCACAGACTACAACAGGTTCAGTAGCAGCTTCAGTAAGACTACCTGGAGGGTATTGAGAAATTTCACAGAATTTCCCGGACCCTGGAATGGCACAGTCTTGTAAAGCTGCTGTCTTGACTGTAAAATTATGTTTGCAGAAGATTATAATATAGAGATGCTGCCTCATAAGGGGCAGTATTACGAACATAAGAATTTGGAGATGTACCTTGAAGGCAGGGATTGGGAACACCAAATAGCTGTGTGCAGCAGTTCACTAGACATGCTTTCTAGTTTATTAGTTTTATTCCTCTCATTCACTGGTTTGTTATTTAATGAATCTTAAATTCATTACATGGTATCAGAAGTGCTAAATTAGAAGGAAAGTGCAGTCATTTAAAAGAAACCTTATATGTTTGCAACTGAAAGCAGAGAAAAAGAGGCACCAAAAAAACATGTGGAACATCAGGCATAGAGGCTTTTGCAGATATATGGTGAGCACAATAGTAACTTGATTAGCTTAAGAAGGGGGGAAAAGCCAAATATTGATGTATTGCAAACTCTATCCAGTGTGCAATTGGCAGGCAATGTCACAGAGAACTGACAGGCAGAGATCTACATTGTATTTAATAGTCGTAAGAGCAGAGGAGAAACATGCTAAAGTTAAACCATCAACCTTTTGCATGTTGTTTGGGAGAAAGCATTAGATATGCATAACAATTTTAAGTTTGAAAAAGGTGAAAACATGAAGTCAAGTAAAATGCTGACTTAAATTCGAGGAACATTGCACGCTCAAAAGGAATGAAACCTCTGAGACAGATAAATGCATGCTAAAAGTATTTATTTAGCGTGTGATAAGAATCATTGGCTTAAATCTACTTCCCTGAAGCGTGGATCCAGTCCAGTGAGATACCTGATGTGAAGGCAGGTAAGGTGCAAAATAAATGTGACAATGTGTGGAAGTTTGTAAATAACACCACAATTTTGACATAAACAAGGGAAAAATTGCTGCTTACAGCGAAGCTGTATGGATCAACTAATAACTACTGATGCAAGCACAGTAATGAGACCTTAAGTGAAATAAATGCACAAAACAAATGATCAAATTCAAAATAGAAGTGAGCAAAAAAGCAAGAATACAATAAAATGCATGTACAATACTGACTACTTGAAAGTGGAATTTTTCTGGGACAGGAGATGAAGATCCCAATCCACATTGTGCTTTGTGCTATAAAACTTTGTCTAATGAAGCAATGAAACCATCAAAGCTTAAAACGCCATTTCAAATAAAAAAACAAAGAGTGTATAGGAAAGTCTTGAGTTTTTTAAGAAAAAAATGCGAAGGACTCAACCATAAGAATGCCATGCATTTTTTACTACTGCTAGGGGAAATGCTAATGCTACCCAGGCCTCATACAAGGCAAAGACAGGAAAAGATCTTTCCATAGCAAAGAATATAATAAATCCTACCACAAAAATAATGGCTAAGATAATGTTTGGGGAAAAGATAAATAATATAATTGACAAGCTACAATGAAAGCTTTGTTATCAGGCACTCTGTTAACCAGAACATTTTGTTAACCGGCATTGCCCCCAGCACAATACCACTGCATCTTCAGGAACACATGCCTGACTCCTGCCTGCCCAACCAGCTGTTGCAGGGCTTCTGACTAACTTCAGCCGACACTGCTGATGGACATCATGAGCAGGCGCTGGACATCATGAGCAGGCGCCTCCTTCCCCCTCAGCCTGCCTCGAGCTGCCAGAAGCTGGATCTGCCAGAGGGCTCCTGGGCAGCTGGCCCACACGTCTGCCTGTTGGTTTCGAGGAGGACACAACAAAAATACTCTCTGTGAGTAAATTTGTCTGTTGGAGGGTTGTGGTCTGCTTCCTCGTTCCTCCAGGCTTTGTTAGTCCTTTTGTTAGGTGATCCCAAGAGGACGGAAGTTAATCGCAACAGTAGGGGTGGAGGCAGAGTAATAAACTTGAGTATCCAGCATGTTCAATTAACCAGCAACCCCCATTCCAAATGAGTGCTAGATAACAAAGCTTTGACTGCACCTCTTTTGAATGAGACCACTGAGCATCAAATGAGATCCATAGCTCAAAATGTGAAATGCCAGCTTTTGGCAAGACTGCCTCAAAAAACAGGTTTTTTTTAAACTTGCTGAGTCCATCGACATAGCGAGGGATATTAATCTTCTTTCACATGTCCTGTATGTTTATGCCGGGGTAGTACCCAATGATTTTTTTTGTCATTCTCTGCCTACCAACATAACAGGAGAAGCTATCTTTGATATATTCAATTATTTTGTTATAAGTAATCATTTAGAGTGGACACAGTGTGTTGGCATTGGTACAGACAGGGCCACAGCAATGACTGGCAAGTTGAAGGGCTTAATTGCTTGTGTCCAAGAAGTTGCAGCATTAGCAGCAGCTATGCACTACTGCATTCACTGAGCACAAATTGCTATGAGGAAGATGCCTGAAAACCTTAAAGCTGTTCTGGATGAGGCCACACAAAGGCTGTGTCTAGACTGGCCAGTTTTTCCGGAAAATCAGCCGCTTTTCCGGAAAAACTTGCCAGCTGTCTACACTGGCCGCTTGATTTTCCGCAAAAGCACTGACGTTCTCATGTACGAAATCAGTGCTTCTTGCGGAAAAGCTTTGACGCTCCCGTTCGGGCAAAAGTCCTTTTTGCGAAAAACTGTTGCGCAAAAGAGCCAGTGTAGACAGCTAGCTAAGACTTTTGCGCAAAAGCAGGCTACACGGAAAAAAGCGGTTTGGACGCCGGGAGACCCCGTAGGAGTCCCAGACTTCCTGGCAACCCGAGCTCTTAAAGCACACGCAGGCTGCTGAGCGCACGTGGCAGGAGCGTGCCTCAGACCTCTGGGCCTGACGTCTGCCACGTTGCCCCTGCCGTGCCCAGCAGCCACATCACAGCCAGCATGGCAGCTCCGGGCGATCAGCCACCTGCACCCCCAGCGCAGGAGGCCCCCAGGGGCCGCAAACGACGGGCCCCATCCTGGTCGTCGGGGGAGCTGGAGACCCTCCTGGACCTGTGGGAGGAGGAGGAGGGCCTCCATGACACCCGGTCCCGGCGCCACAACGCCGACATCTTCGGCCGCATGGCCCAGGCGCTAGCCCAGCAGGGACATCCAGCCCGGAACCCGGAACAGGTCCGGGCTAAGGTGAAGGAGCTGCGCCTGGGTTTTGTGCAGTAGCGAGGGCCGGGGGACAGGACCAGACACCTGCCCCCACTATGACCGGCTCCACACCATCCTGGACAACCAGCTCCAGAAGCCCCGGACGTCACGGTGGACACCTGCGCGCGCCCCCATCACCAGGACCACCACGACGGGGGAGGGAGACAGCAGCAGCAGTGCGTCAGAGGACAAGGCCAGCAGTGCCACACAGCAGGCCCTCCGGCAGCCCCGACGTCTCCCGTGCATCCTCGGAGGCCGGGGAAGGATCCACCGGTAAGTGCTGCACTTTGCACTCACAAGGGTGCGCGGGAGGGGAGCCAGGCACCCAGAGGGGGAGAGCATGTCACTCGGGCCACGTGAGCTGCACGCTGTGTAGCATTAGGCAGCAAGCAGCACGTGCAACCACGTGGCCGCGGCAGGCAGCTCCAGGGCACGCCTGAACACACACTCCCTTAGAGTCTACACTGTCTACACTGTCGCTTGAATTTCCGCAAGAACACTGACGATCTCATGTAAGAATGACAGTGTTCTTGCGGAAATACTATGCTGCTCCCATTCGGGAAAAAGCCCTCTTGCGCAAGTGCTTTTGCGCAAGAGGGCCAGTGTAGACAACGCGGTATTGTTTTGCGCAAAAAAGCCCCGATCGCGAAAATGGCAATCGGGCTTTCTTGAAATCACGTCTAGATTGGCACGGACGCTTTTCCGCAAAAAGTGCTTTTGCAGAAAAGCGTCTGTGCCAATCTAGACGCTTTTTTCCGCAAATGCTTTTAATGGAAAACTTTTCTGTTAAAAGCATTTGCGGAAAATCATGCCAGTGTAGACGTAGCCAATCATTAAACACTCCCTTAGTACCTTGTCCCTGGTACCTAAATGAATGTTTCCCTTCTCAGCTCTTCACAACACACTTCCTCCACTCCATCTCTCTTCTCCTTCCTTATCTGAAGTAAACCTTTTAAATCAACTCCACAGGCTTTAATTGGCTGCAGGTGTCTGATTAGCCTAGCTATTAATTATGTGGTAGCAGACTCTGGAAGATTATTCAGGGAAGAGAAAACTATTTATCCAGAACCCTGTATACCTGCCCTCCATTAGAGTGCGGCAGACAACTGGTCTGGATTTGTCACAATATCCTCAGATTTCTGGCAGCTAAAATTAACCGAAAGATGCTCAAACCTATGCACATTTAATATCTTAGTTGGAAGACACAGATTTCTTACACTTACCCTCTAGCATAGCTTCAGAATTGAGGTGCACCACAAAACTATACATATGATCAATATGTACGCACTGACTTATTTACCTTGCAATCAGAGGTTTATTAATTAAGCATAAATTATTACTCTCTGTATCCAGAAATTTGCACACTGCACAATAGTAATAAGAAGTCAGTGATAGCCAGCATAAAGGGAATGACCATATTAACAATTTTGACACTTCAATGGATGACATCGTCATTTGGGACTCAATGAAACTGGAGCATTGTCACACACTTCAGAAAGCCCTGGATAAGCCTAGAGCTGCAAACCTCAAACTAAATAGGGGAATAAAGTATTTCAGGGGTTGTAGAACTGACTTTTGTTGTGGACATTATTTCCAGCTGAGGTGTGAAGCCCAACAACAGATGACTTCAGCCACTGAAATGATGCCATATTCCCAGTCAAAGAAAGATGTCCAATGATTCCTGGAAACAGTTAATTTTCTTGGAAAAGTCTACCTAATCTACCAAAGGAGTAGATTTTAGAAAATTCATAGAGAATAGAAATGAAAGGTATTGGGATGCAGAACAGGAACCATCATGGGAAGATTTAAAACAACTGGTAACAAAAACTAGTGTGCACCAGGAAGGCCTATTAAAATCTCAGTCTGGGTTGGGTGTAATGGTTTTACAGAAGCCCGAGACTTGTTTGCAACCATTGGCATATGCATTCAAATCACAAATCGAGATAGAAATAAGATACACACAGATCAAGAAGGAGCTTTTATGAATATTGTTTGCCTGAGAGACATTCAATCAGTATATTTATGGACAAACAGTGGAAGTTGAAACAGACCATTCACTTTAAGCTCACTTTATGGCCTAAGAGAGAGGAGCTGAATCAAGTAATTTGTCTCTCTGACACTCTCACCTCTTCATTTTACATTCTATATCAAAATCTGAAGTGTTTTTAAGAAGCAAATTTGTGGCCTGTTCTGGAAAAAGAGTGTCTGTCACAGATTCCTTGTGCTAATATTTTTCTTGTCTCAAGTTGACATTTGTGTGTCTTGCCTTCTTTAAAACAAAACATTTAAATATTGCAATAGTCAAAGTTGATTGAATTCAAAAATTCATAGCATTCACCAGCAAATTTGAGTGGGCAGCTTAAATGTGGAGAAATAGCAACATCCTTTGCACAACTGATGCATGGCTATCAGCATATACATGATGTTTACAAATACATTACTGAAGAATGGTAACTAACTCAAGGAACTGATAGTTTTTATTCAGAAGCGTCAGTTGCTCTGGAAAAAAAAGGGAAGAATGTTCCTAGTCTCAAAGAGGTGAGAGTAAGGAGGATGTTGGTTAGATTGTCAGTTTAGCAGACCAACCTGGAGAGAGAGAAAATATGCCTGAGTGCACCTCAGGTGGTTTCCGCTACCTCCTCACGTACTCCCCCTCCTTCCAGTGGCCAGCTGAGGAATGGAGGGTGTGAGCTGATTAGTCTTCATGCTACATCCCCACCTATCAATGTAACACCCTTAATGTGCTTTCAAGGCCTCTTGCCACTTTAGCTAGAATCCCTTGTCCCTATAGTTGCCTCCCCACCCTCCAAAAAAAAAAAGCTGAGAGAAAATGAGAGGTGGAGGTTCTGAGCCTCACTGAAATAGCTAGGCTAGAGCTCAGTCTACCCTATCCACTTATGGGCAAAGTGGCAGCCAGCAATGGGAAGAGGTCATGAAACCATAAGGTTAAAAGAATCAAGGGTCATCTAGTCAAACCGCCTGCCAAGATGTAGGATTTGTTGTGTCTAAACCATCCAAGACAGGTCACGATCCAGCTTCCTTTTGAAAATCTGCAGTGAAGGAGCTTCTACAATCTCCCAAGGCAGTTTGTTCCATTTTCCTACTGTTCTTACAGTTAGGAAGTTTTTCCTGAGATTTAATCTAAATCTGCTACGATATGGCTTGAACCCACTCTTTTTCCTGCCCTCTGTGAGAAGAACAATTTTTCTCAATCTTTTTTATGACAGACTTTTAAATATTTGAAGACCACTTCCTCTTTTCCAAACAAAACATACTGGCTGTGTCTACACTGGGCCACTTATTCCGGAAAATCAGCCGCTTTTCCAGAATAAGCTGCGAGCTGTCTACACTGGCTGCTTGCTTTTCCGGAAAAGCAATGACGATCTACTGTATGAAATCAGCCACTTTTCCGGAAAAGCTATGCTGCTCCCGCTCGGGCAAAAGTCCTTTTTCCGGAAAAGCTTTTCCAGAAAAGGGCCAGTGTAGACAGCTTTTCCGGAAAAGCAGAAGAAATGGAAAAAAGCGGTTTGGTCGCCACGAGACCCCCGTAGGAGCCCTGGACTTCCTGGTAAGGAGGCTGCTGGGCGCGCGTGGCAGGAGCGCGTTGTAGACCCTGCAGCCTGAGCTATGCCACATGCCGCTGTGCTGCCCAGCCAACCCATCTCACCTTACCATGGCAGCTCCAGGTGGTGAGCCTCCTGCACCCCCAGCACAGGAGGCCCCCAGGGGCCGCAAACGGCAGGCCCCATCCTGGACCCCCAGGAGCTGGAGACCCTCCTGGACTTATGGCAGGAGGAGGAGGTCTCCACGACCTGCACTCAGGCGCCGGAATGTCGACGTCTATACGAGGATGGCCGACAACCTGGCGCAGCAGGGACACCCCGCCCGGAATTGTGAGCAGGTCCGCTCCAAAGTTAAGGAGCTGCGGCTGGGTACGTCCGGGCCAGCGAGGGCAGGGGCAGGCCCAGACAGCTGCCCGTATTAGACCGGCTGAACGCCTTTCTGGGCCAGCCAGCCCCGCAAGCCCGGATGTCCCGGTGGACACCTGCCAGCGCTCCCCCATCAGTCGACCCACCGAGCAGGGGGAAGGAGAGGACAGCAGCAGAGCGTCCGGCGCAGAGGAGGCCACCACCCAGCAGGCCCCCTCCAGCAGCTCCTCCGAGGCCGAGGCCGAGGCCGAGGCCAAGGCCGGGGAGGAACCCACTGGTGAGTCTTTGCAGTTTGCACTCCCAAAGGGCGGGGCGGAGGCGGGGAGCCAGGTGCCCAGAGGAGAAGGAGGAGAGCATGTCACTCAGGCCACGTGAGCTGCGCTGCGTCGCATGAGGCAGCAAGCAGCGCGTGCAACCTCGTGCAGCCTGGCGACCGAGCGGCACGTGGCGCGGCAGGCAGCTGCAGGGCACGCCTGGGACCGTGCTGTTCACACACATTCGGCGGGACCAGGGGGAAGGGTGGATGCCGGCTGGAACCGGCCAGGGCCCCAGGGACTCAGCCCAGAGCCCCTCACCTCCGCCAAGGGTGCAGCACGGAGAACAGCACACTGTCCCATGCCTGGCTGTGAGGCACAGCCAGCTGCTCCTGGGAAAACCGCAGCGTCACAGTCCCTCGCCTGCTCCCGGTGCCTTGGCTGGTTCCCGAGGAAGTCCCCACTGTGGCCGCACATGTCCCTGGGCTACCGGCCTTGCGGGAGGGATAGTGGGAGGACAAGGGCCCCTGAGTTTTGCTGCAAGGATGGGATACCCCACCCAGTCACGCTTCTGGTTACATCCAGGAGATATCCCACACGAGGATCTGAGAGCCCAGACCGCCTCTGCCAGATATGCTCCCAGGCACTGCGTGGGGATGCATCTCGCTCCTGTCAAACACCAGCGATTAGCCCAAAGCTTTTCACAGTCTCCACCAGCAGGGAGTTCCACAGGTGAGCAGCACAAGCACCCTCCCGCCCTCCACGGGGCCAGGATACAGACCGGTGCTTACAATACTGGAAGGGGACCCTACTCCAGGGGCGGTCCTCCTTGCCAACATACAACACGGGGCAAGAGGAAACCGAGTGGGCCCAAGCCACACAACTGTGGGGTCACCTGGGCTCAGGGGTGGAGGGCATGAGATGTGGGGACAGTGGACGGCCTGCCCGACTGACCCATCCTTTCTTCTCTTCCTGCAGCGGGACCCAGCACCAGACCCGACACTGCGGCAGCAGCGGCACCCCCAGCTGGCCAACCCGGAGGCACAGGCAGCATCAGAGAGACCAGCTTCTGCGCGCCGTATGCGCGCCGTGGAGGCAATCAGGCCTCCATCGCTGAGCGGGTGCAGGGGACCTGCAGTGGCGGCAGGAGGGCTGGGCTGCCTTCCTCAGCGAGTGCAGAGGATGCGCGCGACCATGGACATGCTCACGGCACATTTAGTCCATGCCATTCATTATGGCATGGCGGACCCCATGCCCCGCCATCCCTCCCGGAGCACAGCCCATGCCCCTCCTATCCCAGCTCCTGCTCCTGCTCCTGCTCCTGCTCCTGCCCCTGCTCCTGCCCCTCCTGCCCCTGCAGCCTGCCCCTGCTCTGCCCAGCGTGTGCAGGCCCCCTGCCCCTGCCGGAGCCTGCTCCTGCATCCCATCCCAGTAACTGCCCCCGTCCCAGTTGAAGGTCCCCGTCCGTCCCAGTTGAAGGTCCCTCCCCCTTGTAAATAAACAGTTTTCTATTTTCTGTTCATTCCTGTGTTGGTTATCGTGTTACTCTAGTAACTGTAGGAAATGATGTGAGATGCCAATTAGCCACTTAAATTTAACAGGGTTACAAACTGCAGACAACAAAATCTGTACTCTATCACTGGGGGCCCTTTTAAGTGCTCATTGGTTTGTGGCGCATAAATAAATACTGAGACTTTTCAGTAAAATGTAAACCACAAACTATATTTACATAGCTCACAAACAAGCAAGAATGGTTAAAAGATGCACACTACAGATAATTAAACATAGTCTAGGCGCAGGGAGGACAATTGGGTAGTGTTGCTGGCCACCTCAATCCTTTGGTCCTTCCGGGCCTCAGGAGAGGAACAGCCAGGAGATCCCTCGACGGAAGATGATGGCGAAGCTGGCCACCTCAATCCTTTGGTCCTTCCGGGCCTCAGGAGAGAACAGCCAGGAGATCCCTCGGCGGAAGGCGACTGGAATCAGATGCGCTGACTTGAGCCTTCTGCACGAACCCCGAATCCTCGTGGCTGTTCTTGGGACAGGCGATGGTGGCCTAAACCTAGCCTAAACTAAAAGAAAAACCCTAACTAAGCCCGGCGCACCCGGCGAACAGTCACGATGGCGGCCGATGTGCTTTGACCCGGCGCTTTACAATTGGGGGGAGGTAAGGGGGAGGTGGGGAAGGGTAGGGGACGGGCGGGAGTAGTCTGGGAGACCCAGGCGACCCTGCTACGGGGCTTGGGCAAACATGTCCACCAGGGCCTCTCTGATGTGCACCGCATCCTGGCGCGCCTGGCGGACGGCAGCTGTGTCGGGCTGTTCCAAGGTCTGTGCCTCGGCTGCCATCCATGCAGGAGGAAGGCCTCCCACTGCGCTCCACAATGTTGTGGAGCACGCCTTCTGTGACCAGTACCTCCGTTGCATTCTGCTCACCCATCTCGAGGACGGGTGAGCAAACAACGGAATCGGGCTTTAAGCGTCAAAGGCCAGCTCCACTGGGTTTGGGCCCGGTTGAGGCGATCGTTGAACCGGGCCCGGTTCTGGTCCGGCTGCCCGTGTAGGGCCGCATTAGCCAGGGCATCAGGGGGTAGGCGGCGTCCCCGACGCAGATGGGCATAGGCACATCCCGACAGTCAAGTCTCGCCGGGAAGTAGGTGCCGCCTTCAACCTGCGAAACAGTCCAGAGTTGCGGAGGATGCGGGCGTCGTGTGCCCGGCGGACCAGCCCCGTAAATGTCCAGGAAGCGGCCCGGTGGTCACGAGGGCCTGCAGAACAATGGAGCAGTACCCCTTGCGGTTCATGAAATGGGCAGCTCGATGCTCGGGGCCCGGATGGGGATGTGGGTGGCGTCCAGGGCTCCCCGCGGTTGGGGAACCGAGGGCAGCGAAGCGGCCATGGTATCATCCACGTCGCGCCGGATGATTCGCGGGAGCAGGATGTTGTTGATGGCGTGGGACGACCTGCAGAAGGGTGCAGAGAAACACAAGGGAACACATCACATACGGCAGGGGTGAGTGTGCGCTCCTTAGGGCCCCCTTGATTCCCTCTGTCCTCACACACACACACACACACACACACCAGGGCCCCCTCGCCCCGGCCCCCACCAGCGGGCCTGTGCAAGGGAGGGGCGGCCCAAACCCTGGCGACCCAGCCTGGGGTCTTGGCTGTCCCTGGGCCTGGAGTGCAGCACCCTCCCCACTCCCCTGGGACTTACCTCCATGACGATCACTCCGGCGGTTGATCTTCCCACCCGAACTGCTGTGCCACCGAGCGGTAGCTGTCCGGTGTGGCCAGCTTCCAGCGCGATGGCGACCCTCTTCTTGGGGATGGGTGCCCGCGGCCGGGTGGTGGCTCTCTGCAGCGAGGTGAGCCAGGTGCACAGCTGCAGGAAGGTCCGCTTTCTCATGCGGAAATTCCTGATCCATTGCTGGTCGTCCCAGACCCGAGGACCAGCCGCTCCCACCAGTCGGTGCTGCTCTCGAAACTCCAGGCGGGCCTCTCTACGGTGGGGTGCTGATGCCACAGGGTTGCCAGGGCCTCCTGGTGAGGAGTCCAATGCGATCTCTGCCTCCTGGTCCATGAACAGCAGGGCACCGGCCTGCAGCACGAGCTGCAGGCACTCGTGCACAACTCCAACAGGGGCCCGAGCAGGCACACGGCCACCCACGGCTCCATGGCAGACAGAGCAGGGCAGAAAAACCAAAACTCAGGGAAAAGCAGTTGGGGGGGTGGTGTCCCCAAAACTCAGAGGGCAACCAGCGAACCTGCTAAGGGTGCCAGTCCTGGCAGAGAGTCCCAAGGCATGGGAGCAGGAGACCAACGGCTGTCGGAGAGACCCCTTTAAGCACGTGTCTGAATGGCGCTCTGGCCCGCCCGGAAAGGTCTGGTGGCCTTTGCCCTCTTCAAAATGGCTCCGGGCTTCTGCTTTTCCGGAAAAGCGCGCGCCAATGTAGAACGCTTTTCGGAAAAGCGCATCGTTATAATGGTAACTCCGGGCCAATGTAGACGCTCCTTTTCCGGAAATACTTAAAACGGAAAACTGTTCCGTTTTAAGCATTTTCGGAAAATCATGCCAGTGTAGACGTAGCCACTCAGTTCCATCAGTGTTTGCTTAAATAGCTTGTGTTCCATCCCTTCAGTTATCTTTGTTGCCCACCCCTAGATCAGTGGTCTCCAAAGTGGGGTGTGCGCACCCCAGGGGTGCGCAAGGCCATCCATTGGTGTGCGGGAAGAAAATTCCCCGGCGCTGGCCATGTATGGGGCATGGTGGGGCTGAGGGAGGTGGGGCCGAGGGAGCGCATGCGCGGCGTGCTTAAACGCCGTGCAACAGCTGAGAGGGGAGATGCCCAGGCGTAGTGTGACGTCACAGCCCAGGACTTTAAAACCGCCTGGCCCAGCATTGCACCGCACAGCCCAGCACGTGGTCTGGAGCCCCAGAAGCAGCTGGGGCCAGGGCTGCGAGGACTTCTGAAGCCCAATCACAGACTCCAGCCCTGCAAATTGGAAGGCAGAAGGTGGGGGAGGGGAAGGGGCTTGTGCTGAGGGGAATGGGGGAAGGGAGCAGGTCAGGAGAAGAAAGGGGAAGACACCAAGGGACAGGGTGGAGGAGAGACAAATGTCTTAGGAGAGGGGATGAGAAGGGGTAGCTCACATGATATTACCCATGGTAAAAATGGTTGAAATAATACACGGAAAACAATATGGCGACAAACTAAAATGCACTCCTTTGTTAGCAAATACTGTTGCAAGATGCATAGAAAACATTGCTGAAGATTTGAAGAAACAAGTATTAGAACAAGTTATGCAGTGTGGGAGGTTTGCTATACAGTTGGATGAAAGTACAGATGTTTCTAACATGTCTCAGCTTATGGTATTTGCTAGATTCGGTTTCAATAATGAAATACACGAAGACCTACTTTTTTGTGTGCCACTAAAGGATAGATGTACCAGAGAAGATATAGTCTCAACAGTAAATGACTTCTTTAATAAAAACAATGTTCTATGGAAAAACTGTGTAAGTGTAACCACTGATGGAACGGCTGCTTTTACTGGAGTAAAAAAAGGATTCCGGGGTAAGGTTACAGAGATAGCACCGCACGTGAAATTCATTCACTGCATCATTCATAGGCAAGCTATTGCAGCAAAGAAGTTGGAGCCAGAAGTGCACAAAGTGCTACAGGATGTCATCGATGTGGTTAATTTTATAAAAACAAGACCTTTAAATAGTAGAATCTTTACAATACTTTGTAATGAGATGGGGAGTGATCATGAAAATCTTTTGTACCACACAGAGGTTTGCTGGTTATCTCGTGGAAAAGTGCTTAACAGAGTTGTCGAACTTAAAGATGAGTTACGCATTTTTCTTTTACAAAAAGACAAGTGTTCCAAATTTGCTGACCTTTTCTGTGATGACAAGTGGATATCAGTAGTATGCACTAGCAGATATTTTTGAAAAAATAAACACACTTAATCTGTCCCTTCAAGGTAAAGGTGATGTTTTAACAATGAGTGAGAAAGTAACTGCTTTTTGGAAAAACTCGTGCTATGGAGAGAGCATTTTGAAAACGGATGTTGGGAAAGGTTTCCATCGTTATGTGATTTTGTTGCTGAAAACAGTGTGTGTCACCTAAAAAACTCTCATATCTGCACACTTAAAAAACTTGGAAACAGAATTTTCTAACCTGTTTAAAAATCTTCCAAAAGAAGAGTTTCAGTGGGTTTTGAACCCATTTGTTAAAAATATAAGAATGCAACACCTTAGTTTGCAAGAACAACTGATTGACATCAGGGAAGATGGAAATTTACTAGCCGAATTTCAACAAAAACCTTTGCATAATTGGTGGATGGGATTGAAAAATGAGTATTCTGATTTAGTAAGCGCAGCCAACGATGCACTTCTTCCATTTGGATCTATGTATCTTGTGTGGTGTCTTTTTGAGCTATGACACCCATTAAAACCAAGTATCGAAATAAACTGAACTTAGAACCAGACCTTCGAATCGCTGAATCACAATGTGTTAAACCAAGATTTTCAAAAATAATTAAGCATAGTCAATCACATTGCTCTCACTAAAAAATATTATTATTAATAATAATTTTTTTTAGTGAGAGCAAAAAGGTTTTCTGTACCGTTAATAAATAAAATATAAACAATTCTTTTAAAAATATTGTTTATTTCATCTTTATCTCATCCTTTTTTAATTTCTATTTTTTGTGTATGTTTTATAATGTACATAATATATTAGTACAGTAGTACATGTATATAATTTATAAATAAATAAATATATATATATTGGGGGTGCATGCTCAAAAATCTTTTACTGATAGAGGTGTGCAATCAAAAAAGTTTGGAGACCACTGCTCTAGATTTCACTGCACTACAATTTCCCCATATCCCTTCTATAGATTGGTGACCAAAACTGGACACTGTACTCCAGCAGAGGCCTAACTCAGCACTGAGTAGAGAGATACAATCCCCTTTCATGACATGCATGCTATGCCTCATTTAATGTAACCTAAAATTATATTTGCTTTTTTGCAAAGGCATCACACTGCTGACTCAGGCTGTGATCCACCACTACTTCCAGATCCTTTTCACCAGCATGGCTGCCAACCCAGTTTTCCCCAATTCTCTGTGCATGTGGTTTTCCTTTCCTAAATGCAGAACCTGAAAATTGTCTTTGTTGAATTTCATTTTGTTGTCTATATCCCAATTCTCCATTTTCTCAAGATCCCTCTGAATTTTAGCTCAATCCTCCAAAATATTGGTAACCCCCACAGCTTTGTGTCACCTGATAGCTTGATCAGTATGCTTTTTATTCCAGGTAATTAATAAAGGTGTTAAACAACATTGCATCCCACTTGAGACTTCCCTGCAATGTGACATTCCATTAATTAATTCTTTGTTATTCATGGTAATTTGTAATTAATTAATTCTTTGTGGTTGCTTAACCAATTGTGTTGCTTAACCACCTAACAGTAGTTCTGCCAAGCCTACATTTCTCCAGCTCAAGTATCAAAATGTTATGTGGGACTGTGTCAAAAGCCTTGCTGAAATCCAGGTATATAATATGTCCACTGTATTCCCACATCCATCAATCAGTTACTCTGTCAAAGGTGGAAAACAAGCTAGTTTGGCATGATTTGCTCTTGGTAAATCCATGCTGGCTGCTAGGGATTAAACTTTCATTCTCCACATACTTACAAATAGAATGCAGAAGTTCTGAACCATCCTGCAGAACTCAGGTCTAGGACTGGCCCGTGCCCCACACTCTGTGGGAGAAATGGACCTGGGTTACAAAAATGGGGTGAACTGGAAGAGCAGAACAGAGAAAAGGGAACTTTTCACAAATCCATGGGGCCAGATCTAATACATCTGAGGGTGCTAAAGGAGTTGGCTGATACGATTGCAGAGCCATTGGCCATTATCTTTGAAAACTCTTGGCAATCAGGGGAGGTCCCAGATGATTGGGGAGAAAAGCAAATGCAGTACCCATCTTTTAAAAAGGGAAGAAGAATCCAGGGAACTACAGACTGGTCAGCCTCCCCTCAGTCCCCAGAAAAATCATGAAGACATCAAGCCTTTTTTAGCTACAGAACCAAGAGTCATGCCCACTATGTGGATCTCCCATGACCAGATATAAGTTTGTTGTAGTAATGAAGAAGACTTTGTCCTACCAAGGCTTCATTCTGGCAAACTCTGGCACACATTGATTCAGGATTCGGTCAGTGATGTTGGGACATCTGATGCCTACTCAATTAATAATTTAAACAAACCCACTTATTTACAATGAGTATGGTGTCCCCTGAGTTATTGATTATATAGTCAAAGCCTGTAACTCATACTACACCCAGGTAAATGACTGGTACATGAAAGAGGGTATGGTAGAATGTGCCCCTCACCAGTGATAATAAATGTGTTGTCTGACACTTAAATCTATCCATGTGTGTCTTTCATTTACCTTCATGTCTTGATCAATGACATGAGAACTCCTTATTACATCCTTGCCTAAAATAAAATCTTAATTTCTTCAATGATGGCATCCAAGTAGAATCATAGAATCATAGAATATTAGGACTGGAAGGGACCTCGAGAGGTCATCGAGTCCAGTCCCCTGGTCCCCATGGCAGGACCAAATACTGTCTAGACCATCCCTGATAGACATTTATCTAACCTACTCTTAAATATCTCCAGAGATGGGGATTCCACAACCTCCCTGGGCAATTTATTCCAGTGTTTGACTACCCTGACAGTTAGGAACTTTTTCCTAATGTCCAACCTAAACCTCCCTTGCTGCAGTTTAAGCCCATTGCTTCTTGTTCTATCCTCAGAGGCCAAGATGAACAAGTTTTCTCCCTCCTCCTTATGACACCCTTTTAGTAAGGTTTAGATAGCTTAACCTTATAAAATGGACTGAAATAATCAGTGGTATGAAATGTAACCCAGACAATATTTTACAGGTTGATACATTTCTAATCTAGATGGTCATGTCCCATACTCTAAGAATTAGAATAGTAACACAGGTGATATGAACACAAAAATTCCAATTCTGGAGAAATATTGGCACATTGAAGCTAGTATGACTTACACCTGTTTCTTAAGACAAAGGGAAATGGGCTGTATTCTACCAAAAATATTCAAATCTGATATGATTGGCTGCGCCCAAAAATATGGTAGATGTTAAACAGAAAAGTAATGATGTATTTCCAACAAACCTCTGTAACAAACTTCAATTTCCTACACTTAATACTTAATATTTCACACTATTGCTAGTGGTTAACAGAGAAAACAGAACACACAGATTTTCAGATACATACAATCTTTTTAAAACAATCAATTCAATAAGTCAGTATTTCTTAATTTCCAACATTACAATTCAAGTTCCTGTTCCTAAAATTTTCTTTCTGTAGTAAAAGTATTTTCCCTTTATCATTAATTTTACTGGATGTGACTTTACTTTCACGTATTCACTGCACATGCAAACAATATCTTAGAGTTATTTAATGTTAAATATGTTAAATTTTTTAATAATTACAATTTGAAATTGGCTGCAAAGTACTTAAAAAATGAACCACATTTTAATATTACATATGCCATTAATGAAAATTTAAACAGTCTTTTTACACTCTCTAATTTCACTAATTAGGATGTACAGGTTATCATTAAGATTGCTTAGAGCTGACATTAATGTGGTGAAACTGCACTCTATCTTACTGCTTAATTTTTGCATACAACTTTCTAAATCATTTATACCTGTTGGTGTTTTTTTGCAGTTTACAAACTAGATTTTATTAAACATAATGGCATTTTTACCATTATCTCCTTATTCAACACACAATATTCAGAGATCATCCATTATGTTTTGTGTGTCTAAAATTTCTTCACAATAGTATTTTCCCTCTCTCTCAATTTCCTCAGTATTTGATTTCTGTAAAAATGACATCTGTAATGCTCGAGAGAGAACTTTTTGAATATGGAATCATTAAGAGGGAGATTTTCAAAGGGGATGATTTGAGTGCACAATAAGGAATCTGAATACACTTTCTGGAATGTACAACAAATTTCAAAGCTAGAGTAGATGTCACCCCTACCCTTGAGGTGTGAGCCGCCTGAGCACTCTGTTCCTAGTGTCACACAACGGACTCCCAGTGTATGCATTTCACCGGGTTTATTGCCTCTGTACACCTCTGGCGTGCCCCAATATACCCCTCCACCCGAATGAGTCGACGCCTGCCCCAGTCCTCAACTCGTCCTATGTTCAGAAGTACTGTCCACCGAACGCGCTGTAAGTGTCACAGTTCAGGTTAACGTTGGACACCGCCGGGGAAGGATTAGTCAAGGATGGTGGGGTAGGGGGACCCGGGGCCTCCCTATCTCCCAGGTCCTGATCCAGGGCCCTAAGGCGGGGATAAAAATCTCCCCTGCCTGGTTGACAGGGGTGTCGCCCCTAGACACGCCAGCCCGTGGGCTACACGACCCCGCCCAGGGCCACTTCCTACCCACCTCTTACGGTCACCATACCTCCATCCACTTCCTTTTCCATCTGCCCCTCACTCTACCACACCTCTGCTTTCCTCCCCAGACAGGGCTCACCCCCGCTTCCGTCTCGCTGCCCTCTGGCTTTTGAACTCCCCCGCCGTCCAGCGTCTGCCAGTGACAGAGTTCCAGCGGATCGGCTGTTCTGCCCCTGCCAAGCCGGTGGTGACATTATCCCCCCGCGCCGGCCCCGAACAGGCGCCGCATCTCCTGCGGCTGTCCCCACAGCGCCGGCGGGGCGCGGCCGTCCCGTCACACCTAGCTTTATTCCTTACCCTGGAATAAGTGATGGGGACATCTCCTATATGTGAAATTCTGTCTTTTTAAGGGTGCAAGCAAATGCTAGTCTGAGGTCTAGCCATCATTACATATCTGATGAGCCACATCACTTCAAGTGTATGTCAGTATTTCAATGTCTGCTTTCCACCTTCCCCTTTCTATGGTAGGGGAAAACTAAGGGTATGTCTACACTACAAAGTTAATTCGAAATAACAGCCGTTATTTCAAATTAACTTTAATAGCGTCTACACATACAAACCGCTATTTCGAAATAAATTTGAAATAGTGGAGCCCTTATTTCAAATTTGGTAAATCTCATTCTACGAGGAATAACACCAAATTTGAAATAGCTAATTCAAAATAAGTGCTGTGTAGACACTTATTTCGAATTAGGGGGCCTCCAGCCCTTCCCAGTTTCCCCTGGTGGCCACTCTGGGCCAAACCAGGAAAACTCCTGTCCTCTCCTCTCCCCCAGCCCCGGGGCCCTTAAAGGGGCAGACTCTGGCCACTGGGCACGTGCAAGAGCCAGGCCTGCCAGCAGCTGCAGACCCTCAGCCAGTGGCCACAAAATGGCAGCCAGTGGCAGCCAGCCGCCCCCTGCCCACTCCCCCAGCACCCAGGGGCCAGCCAGGGGCCATAGACGGCACGAGCCCTCATGGACTAGTGTGGAGATCATGGACCTCATTGAGGTTTGGGGGGGACGCCCCCAACTTCCATGATCTCCGCACTAGGCGGAGGAACACGGCCGTCTACGGCTGCATAGCGGCCACGATAGCCAGGAAAGGCCACAGGCACACCCAAGAGCAGGTGCGCCTGAAGGTGAATGAGCTGTGGCAGGCGTACACCAGGGCCACTAGGGGCGGCGCCGCAGCAGGGGCTGACACCTGTCCCTGCTTCCCCGCCTGCCCGGGAGGCAGCGAGCTGGGACCGGAGGGCCCACCGCCAGCTGTCCCGGCACCGTCGTCAGCAGGGTCGTGCAGGGAGGCCATACCAGGTAAGTGCCAGCACTGTCCCCTACCCAGGAGAGAGGCAGAGAGGGAGACCAGGGACCGCACGCATGGGCCATGCCTCCCACGGATCATGCAGCCACCTGTGCACGTGCGAGCACGTGCCATGCCACCCTTGGGCAGGTGGCTCCAGCTGCATGACATCCAGGGGCTGTGGCCCAATAGGCACATGCGTGTGTGAAGAGACCTGACATGCTCCCGATCCCGGGGCAGGACCCAGCAGGACGCTCTCCCTTCACACGCCCCCTCTATACAGAGGCAGGGGACATCTCCCCCGCGCCCCGGCCACACTATACACGGCACAGGGGCATGGGTGCGGTCTTGGGGTAGCTCCCAGTCCCGGGGGGAGCCAGACATCCTGACCATGGCCTCTGTGCAATCACATCGGCTCTGACGGTGCAGGGCACGGTCACCCTCACATCGCAGGGTGGGGACTGGGCATCATCCACTGTGTCCCCAGGGAGAACTGACAACTTCTCTTCTTTCTCTACAGCTGCACTAGCTGCTCGGGGCTGCCGGAGGGGGCCTGCTGGGTGGCAGTGCTGGCCTCGTCCTCCGACGCACTGCTGCTGCTGTCTCCCTCCCCCGTCGTGGTGGTCCTGGTGATCGGGGGGCACACGCAGGTGTCCACTGTGACATCCGGGGCTTGTGGAGCTGGCTGTCCCAGGATGGTGTGGAGCCGGTCATAGTGGGGGCAGGTGTCTGGTCCTGCCTCCCGGCCCTCGCTGGCCTGCACATAGCCCAGGCGCAGCTCCTTCACTTTAGCCCGGACCTGTTCCAGGTTCCGGGCTGGATAGCCCTGCGGGGCTAGCGCCTGGGCCATGCTGCCAAAGATGTCGGCGTTGCGGCGCCGAGACCGGGTCTCATGCAGGCCCTCTTCCTCCTCCCACAGGTCCAGGAGGGTCTCTAGCTCCCCCGAGGACCAGGATGGGGCTCTTCTTTTGCGGCCCCTGGGGGCCTCCTGCGCTGGGGGTGCGGGTGGCTGAGCGCCCGGAGCTGCCATGCTGGGCTGCGAGGTGGCGGCTGGGCACGGCAGGGGCAACGTTGCAGACCTCAGGCCAGAGGTCTGAGGCACGCTCCTGCCACGTGCGCTCAGCAGCCTGCGTGTGCTTGAAGATCTCAGGTTACCAGGAAGTCCGGGGCGGTTACGGGGTCTCCCAGCGTCCAAACGGCTTTTTTCCGTTTAGCCTGCTTTTGCGCAAAAGTCTTAGCTAGCTTTCTACACTGGCCCTTTTGCAGAACAGTTTTTCGCAAAAAGGACTTTTGCCCGAACGGGAGCGTCAAAGCTTTTCCGGAAGAAGCACTGATTTCGGACAGTAGATCGTCAGTGCTTTTGCAGAAAATCAAGCGGCCAGTGTAGATAGCTGGCAAGTTTTTCCAGAAAAGCGGCTGATTTTCCGGAAAAACTGGCCAGTCTAGACACAGCCTTTATGTCAGATGAATTGTTGGCAAGTTTACACGTATAAACACTTGGTTACTTGGTGACAGACTTCAAATAAATATACCAAGTAGAATACAGAGTAAAGAAAAAACTAAAATTACCTCTCTATATACTGTCAGGGTGAACAGGCTCAGTGGAATTCTCCTATTAGTTTTATTGGCAAGACCTTGAATCCTTATATAAGGATGCACAGTCACACTGAAGTTAGTCGTGCTATGCCTACACCAATCAGCACTGGGGCCAAAGTGGCAAAACGTGAGTAATATAAAGGAGTATAGATAGCAGTCCATAAATCTGAACGATATTTTTGTACTAGGTTCTATGATCACAAAACTTCTCTGTACTCAGTATTATCCCTGAAAATGTATTGTGTTCAACCTGCTCAGTAAAAGATTATGATCCTGAAAAAATAATGTACTTTAGAAATACAAAGTAATAGTGCCATCTACTGTTATTTTGTGTAATAAAAATGGCAGTATGTTACTTCATTTTACTTTGCTTTCTGTTGTAAAAAAACAAGCATTACTCCTTGCAGTTATTTTTTTCCTTATGATGTACACATATTAACATTAAGCATTAACTAAGACTTAGAATGGCATGGTATGCCATTAATAAAGTATAGCACTTAGTCAATGTCAAGTTAAAATGAAACGTTAAAATAAACATCTGGTAAACTTTGGACATAAGGATGATCTAGCAGGTAGGGAACAATCTGTCCTATGCAATAGAACTATGAAAATTCTTTCAAAAAATTCTCATAATACCTTGTTTGTAATTTCTTACAAGTCTAGTGAAAACAAAAATATATTTTTTCACTGAAGGACCTATATACTTCACTTTTTGGAAACCGAACAAAAACGGCTACTTATTTATACACATACATAGAGCGATGTTCTCTTTTGAAATTTGATGCATTAATTTAATGCATTCTGTACTCTCTGCTTCCCACCTGAATCATGGGTGGGGAAGTCTTAGGAATGGAAGAGAAGTAAATCATCCCAATGCACCATAACAATTTGCAAAAGCAACATACTTGCTTTTTTATACTTGCAGTCTTAACATCTCTAGAGAGAGGTAAACAGTAGATGAGGTAAAGTCTCAGATTACCAAACATTATGCCTAAGCATATAACAATTAACATTTGGAAGATCTCAGGACACAGTATTTCCATGGTTGTCCATTTACTAAAGACAACCAACAAAATGAGTAACATAAAATAGATGTTCAAAGAAGACTACAATTTATTTTTATAGAAAAATTTCAGCAGCTTTTGAGATAAACAGGCATCCATATCTACAACTTCTTTATGCATAAGTCTAGCTTACACGAGCTTACTCAACCAATGTCAAGAGGCTTACACAACTAGGCTGTGTCTACCCTGGGCCACTTATTCCGGAAAAGCAGCTGCTTTTCCGGAATAAGCTGCGAGCTCTCTACACTGGCCCGTTGAATTTCCGGAAAAGCAGTGACGATTTACTGTACAAAATCAGCTGCTTTTCGGAAAAGCTATGCTGCTCCCGCTCGGGCAAAAGTCCTTTTTCCGGAAAAGCTTTTCCGGAAAAGGCCAGTGTAGACAGCTTTTCGGAAAAGCAGAAGAAAGCGGAAAAAGCGCTTTGGGCGCGAGACCCGTAGGAGCCCTGGACTTCCTGGTAACCCGAGCTCTTAAAGAGCTCGGAGGCTGCTGGCGCACGTGGCAGGAGGCGTGC
Source organism: Rafetus swinhoei (assembly GCA_019425775.1). Lineage (NCBI taxonomy): Eukaryota > Metazoa > Chordata > Testudines > Trionychidae > Rafetus > Rafetus swinhoei. The sequence continues at coordinate 36,810,369 of CM033440.1, forward strand.
CTCAGACCTGCGGCCTGAGGTTTGCCACGCGCCCTGTCCTGCCCAGCCAGCATCAAAGGCAGCCATGGCAGCTGCGGGTGGTGAGCCACCTGCACCCCCAGCTCAGGAGGCCCCAGGGGCAGCAAAGCGGCGGGCCCCATCCTGGACCCCAGGAGCTGGAGACCCTCCTGGACCTCTGGCAGGAGGAGGAGGGTCTCCACGACCTGCACTCAGCGCTGCAGCGTGGATATATACACGCGGCTGGCCGACAACCTGGCGCAGCAGGGACACCCCGCCCGGAATTGTGAGCAGGTCCGCTCCAAGGTCAAGGAGCTGCGGCTGGGAGTGCGTCCGGGCCAGCGAGGGCAGAGGACAGGACCAGATGCCTGCCCGTACTACGGCGGATGAGCGCCTTTCTGGGCCAGCCAGCCCGCAAGCCCGGGTGTCCCTGTGGACACGTGCCAGCGCCCCATCGTCCGACCCACCGGGCCGGGGAGGGAGAGGACAGCGGCAGCGTGTCCGGTGGAGAGGAGGCCAGCGTTGCCACCACCCAGCAGGCCCCCTCCAGCAGCTCCTCCGAGGCCGAGGCCAGGAGGAACCCACTGGTGAGTCTTTGCAGTTTGCACTCCCAAAGGGCGGGGCGGAGGCGGGAGCCAGGTGCCCGGAGGGAGGAGAGCATGTCACTCAGGCCACGTGAGCTGCGCTGCGTTGCATGAGGCAGCAAGCAGCACGTGCAACCACGTGCAGCCTGGTGACCGAGCGGCACGTGGCGCGGCAGGCAGCTGCAGGGCACGCCTGGGACCGTGCTGCTCACACACATTCGGCGGGACCAGGGAAGGGTGGATGCCGGCTGGAACCGGCCAGGGCCCCAGGGACTCAGCCCAGAGCCCGCACCTCCGCCAAGGTTGCAGCACGGAGAAACGGCACACTGTCCCATGCCTGGCTGTGAGGCACAGCCAGCTGCTCCTGGGAAAACCGCAGCGTCACAGTCCTGTGACCGTGGCCCCCCACGAGCCCCTCGCCTGCTCCCGGTGCCTTGGCTGGTTCCCGAGGAAGTCCCCTGTGGCCACACATGTCCCTGGGCTACCGGCCTTGTGGGAGGATAGTGGGAGGACAAGGGCCCCTGAGTTTTGCTGCAAGGATGGGACACCCCACCCAGTCACTCTTCTGGTTCCGTCAGGAGATATCCCACGTGAGGATCTGAGAGCCCAGACCGCCTCTGCCAGATGTGCTCCCAGGCACTGTGTGGGGATGCATCTCGCTCCCTGTCAAACACCAGTGATTAGCCCAAAGCTTTTCACAGTCTCCACCGGCAGGGAGTTCCACAGGTGAATGCAGCACAAGCACCCTCCCGCCCTCCATGGGGCCAGGATACAGACCGGTGCTTACAATACTGGAGGAGGACCCTACTCCAGGGGCGGTCCTCCTTGCCAACATACAACACGGGGCAGGAGGGGGAACCGAGTGGGCCCAAGCCACACAACTGTGGGGTCACCTGGGCTCAGGGTGGAGGGCATGAGGTGTGGGGACAGTGGACGGCCTGCCTGACTGACCCATCCTTTCTTCTCTTCCCTGCAGCGGGACCCAGCACCAGACCCTCCACTGCGGCAGCAGCGGCACCCCAGCTGGCCAACCCGGAGGCGCAGGCTGCGTCAGAGGACCAGCTTCTGCGCCGCCATGTGAGCGCCGTGGAGGCAATCCAGGAGCTCCATTGCAGAGCGGGTGCAGAGGACCTGCAGTGGCGGCAGGAGGCTGGGCTGCCTTCCTAACAGAGTGCAGAGGATGCGCACCTCTATGGACATGCTCACGGCACATTTAGTGCACGCCATACATTATGGCATGGCTGGACCCCATGCCCCCGCCATCCCTCCCGGAGCACAGCCCATGCCCCCTCCTATCCCTGCTCCTATCCCAGCCCCTGCTTCGATCCCAGCTCCTGCTCCTGCCCACCTCCCCGTGCAGCCTGCCCCGAGGCGGTCTGCCCAGCATGTGCAGGTCCACCACCGGAGGAGCGCTCGCAGGGGCCGCCCGTCGCAGTAACTGCCCCCTCCCTGTCCCACTTGAAGGTCTCCCCCTTGTAAATAAAAAGTTTTCTATTTTTCATTTCGTTCTTGTGTTGGTTATTGTGTTACTCTAGTAACTGTAAGAAATGATTTGAGATGCCAATTAGCCACTTAAATTTAACAGGGTTACAAACTGTGGACAACAAATTCTTTACTCTATCACCAGGGGGGCCCTTTGTAAGTGGTCATTGGTTTGTGGCGCATAAAGAAATACTGAGACTTTTCAGTAAAATGTAAACCACAAACTATATTTACATAGCTAACAAACAAGCAAGAACGGTTAAAAGATGCACACTACAGATTATTAAACATAGGCTCAGGAGGAACAATTGTACGGAAGGCTGGCCACCTCAACTTTGGTCCTTCCGGCCTCGGGAGAGGAACAGCCAGAGATCCTCGGAAGATGACGGCGGTTGGCCACCTCAATCCTTTGGTCCTTCCGGGCCTCGGAGAGGAACAGCCAGGAGATCCTCGACGGAAGATGACGCGGCTGGCCACCTCAATCCTTTGGTCCTTCCGGGCCTCGGAGAGGAACAGCCAGGAGATCCTCGAAGACGACTGGAATCAGCTACGCTGACTTGAGCCTTCCGCACGACTCCCGAATCCTCTTCGCTGTTCTTCGGGACAGGCGATGGTGGCCTAAACCCTAGCCTAAACTAAAAAGAAAAACCCTAACTACGCCCGACGATTTAACAGTCACGATGACGGCCGACGTGCTTTGACCCGACGCTTACAATTGGGGGAGGCAAGGAGGGGGTGGGAAGGGTAGGGGATGGGAGGGAGTAGTCTGGGAGACCCAGGCGACCCTACTACGGGCTTGGGCAAACATGTCCACCAGGGCCTCTCTGATGCGCACCGCATCCTGGCGCGCCTGGCGGACGGCAGCTGTGTCGGGCTGTTCCCACGCCTGTGCCTCGCTGCCATCCATGCAGGAGGAAGGCCTCCCACCGCGCTCCACAATGTTGTGGAGCACGCAGCACGTGCCAGTACCTCCATCAGATTCTGCTCACCCATCTCGAGACGGGTGAGCAAACAACGGAATCGGGCTTTAAACATCCAAAGCGAGCTCCACTGGGTTTCGGGCCCGGTTGAGGCGGTTGTTGAACTGGGCCCGGTTCTGGTCCGGCTGCCCGTGTAAGGCCGCATTAGCCAGGGCATCAGGGGGTAGGCGCGTCCCGACCACGCACAGATGGGCATAGGCACATCCCGACAGTCAAGTCCCGCCGAGAAGTAGGTGCCCGCCTCCAACCTGCGAAACAGTCCAGAGTTCGGAGGATGCGGGCGTCGTGTGCCCGGCCGGACCAGCCCCGTAAATGTCAGGAAGCGGCGGTGGTCCACGAGGGCCTGCAGAACAATGGAGCAGTACCCCTTGCGGTTCATGAAATGGGCCGCTCGATGCTCCGGGGCCCGGATGGGGATGTGGGTGGCGTCCAGGGCTCCCCCGCAGTTGGGAAACCCGAGGGCAGGGAAGCCGGCCATGGTATCATCCACGTCGCGCAGGCGGATGACTCTCGGGAGCAGGACGTCGTTGATGGCGTGGACGACCTGCAGAAGGGTGCAGAGAAACACAAGGGAACACATCACATACGGCAGGGGTGAGTGTCCGCTCCCTTGGGCCCCCCCCTCTGTCCTCACACACGCGCACACACACACACCAGGGGCCCCCCCCCACGACCCCCACCACCACCACCGGGCCTGTGCAAGGGAGGGACGGCCCAAACCCCTGGGCGACCCAGCCTGGAGTCTTGGCTGTCCCTGGGCCTGGAGTGCAGCACCCTCCCCATCCCACACCCCTGGGACTTACCTCCACGACGATCACTCCGGCGGTTGATCTTCCCACCCGAACTGCTGTGCCGCGGCGGTAGCTGTCCGGTGTGGCCAGCTTCCACAGCGCGATGGCGACCCTCTTCTTGACGGGGATGGGTGCCCGCGGCTGGGTGGTGGCTCTCTGCAGCGCGAGGTGAGCCAGGTGCACAGCTGCAGGAAGGTCCGCTTTCTCATCCGGAAATTCCTGATCCATTGCTGGTCGTCCCATAGTCCGAGGACCAGCCGCTCCCACCAGTCAGTGCTGCTCTCGAAACTCCAGACGGGCCTCACCACGGTGGGGTGCTGATGCCACAGGGTTGCCAGGGCCTCCCTGGTGAGGGAGTCCAATGCAATCTCTGCCTCCTGGTCCATGAACAGCAGGGCACCGGCCTGCAGCACGAGCTGCAGGCACTTGTACAGCTGCAACAGGGGCCCGAGCAGGCAAATGGCCACCCACGGCTCCATGGCAGACAGAGCAGGGCAGAAAAAACAAAACTCAGGGAAAAGCAGTTGGGGGCCAAAGGGTGGTGTTCCCAAAACTCAGAAGGCAACCACCGAACCTGCTAAGGGTGCCAGTCCCTGGCAGAGGTCCCAAGGCACGGGAGCAGGAGACCAACGGCTGTCGGCGAGACCCCTTTAAGCACGTGTCTGAATGGCGCTCTGGCCCCCCGGAAAGGTCTGGTGGCCTTTGCCCTCTTCAAAATGGCTCCGGGCTTCTGCTTTTCTGGAAAAGCGTGCGCCAATGTAGACGCGCTTTTCGGAAAAGCGCATCGTTATAATGGTAACTCCGGGACCAATGTAGACGCTCCTTTTCCGGAAATACTTAAAACGGAAAACTGTTCCGTTTTAAGCATTTCCGGAAAAAGGTGCCAATGTAGACACAGCCCTAATGTTTATTCTTTCAACACAAAGAACTACAAAACTAAAATAGAACTCAAGGCTGTTTAATAGGAGGAACAATATTGTAAATATTTATACAGAAACCAGCTATTCTAAACTAAACCTTCATTCATCATCCACTCAGATTTAGAAAACAGCAAAGACCATAGCCTGGAAGACCTAAGGACCAAATTGTGTAGTATTTAGTATTCACTTCTTCACTTATGTAACCCTTCTGCCGTACCAGTCAGCAACCAGAAGGGCTGGGTTCAATGTCCGGGGGGGTTCCTTCAACAAGGTGACTAAAACTGGCTCGAGCCCTCACCCAGTAAACTGGGAAAATTCCAACCTACCCACTGGGCACCTTTAAAGGCAATTCTTCCCCTCTAGCAAGCACCAAGTTGGAGATAAAAACAGTCTTTTCAATCACAGTAGGCAAGCATCTACCCACAGGACCACACATAAACAGCAAAAACCCATAACACAAAAGTCTTTTGCCTAGAGGTCTTTAGTCCAACCCCACTTCAAATGCCCCACTTACAGCTCTGTCCAGTCAGTGCAGACCCAAACATATCATCCTGATGACTACCTGTGTATTGCCCCTGCTGGCCGGTCGCTCCTGCCAGCTACCCTGGCCACCTGCCGCTTACTCCCGCCAGCCACCCTGCTGGTCACGCCCTGCTGGCTGCCTGCTGCTGCTTCCCCTACCGGCCACCCACCAGTCGCTCCCGCCAGCCGCCCTGCTGGCAGCCTGCCACTGCTACTACCAGCTGCCCTGCTGGTCACTCCCGCCAGCCACCCTGCTGGCCGCCTGCCACTGCTCCTACCAGCCGCTCTGCTGGTCACGCCCGTCTGATTGCCTGCTCCTGCTTGCTGCCCTGCTGGCTGCCTGCTGCTGCTTCTCTTACCGGCCACCCACCAGTCGCTCCCGCCAGCCGCCCTGCTGGCAGCCTGCTGCTGCTACTACCAGCTGCCCTGCTGGTCACTCCCGCCAGCCGCCCACCTGCTCCTGCCAGACGCCGGCTGCTGCTCCTACCGGCTGCCCGCTAGCACCAAGCCAAACCAGTTAGTTCAGCTCTTAGTGATTTCAACTCTTAGCCACCACCTGGGCTGGCCAAAAGATTCCAGCTTCCACTGGGATAATGAAGAGACTCCTTATGGAATCTACTTTAGGGCTCTCCTTAGAACAGGGGTGAAAGGAGACAGGTTGAACCAGTCTTACAGCTCACACCTGGCAGGCATGAAGCTGGCTGGCTCCAGCCCCTCCCCCCCCCCCGCCAACTTTGTCCTCTCAAATCTGGAAGGGGGAGGCTTGTTCATCTGAGACCCTTTACAATGATGGTGTCTTTCCTGCAAGCACTGGTGTCTTAATTTACAGTTCCTACATTTAGGGGTAGCATGGTTCGTGACCCCACAACAGCCAAATTAGCTACAATACACCACATTCCATTCTAACAATTGATCCTCCATGAAGCCTGGCTGAATTGGATTTACTAACAACACCCTGGATTCCTTTCCCATTCCAACATGAGCTGTACTTACATATCAGCAGTTGATTATCTTGCAGGGCTAAACAATTTGAGGAAGCATACCCACACCCAGGGCTGCTCTCCTTTCAGCTGACTGCATTGCAAACAGTCGTTCAGACCCTGCTTACATCCTCCCCCCAGCCAAAAATTTGCCATCCCGGCAAAATACATTCCTGATTATACCAGCAGCACGAGTTCTCCTCAAAGATCTAAGGCCACTATGGCCTCTGCAAGCCTATATGCTAGGTATATTACATCCTCACTAATGACTCCTGGTGCATTGTAAGTCAGCCTGTTCACTGGTTTTAAAACCCTATCACGCCTATTGAGAGCAGGCACAACAGGAACTATGAAGACTTCTTCTGGGGGTAGGGCTGATGAGGATTTACATGTAGGCATCCTCTCTACAGACACAGGCCTTAGCACCTCTTGTTGAGATGCTGGGATGTCCAAGGCACCAGGGACACCTTCCCCTGGAACATTCTCTCTGTTCACTGACGCAGGTGTTTCTTCACAAGCCCGTTCATCTCCCAAAGGTCTGGAGATGTAGATGGAACAAGATCATCATCCAAGGTTGAAAGAGAAGCTAGATAATTTCATGGAGGTTAGGTCCATAAAAGGCTATTAGCCAGGGGATAAAATGGTGTCCTTGGCCTCTGTTTGTCAGAGGCTGGAGAGGGATGGCAGGAGACAAATCGCTTGATCATTGTCTTCGGTCCACCCCCTCTGGGGCATCTGGTGCTGGCCACTGTCAGCAGACAGGATACTGGGCTAGATGGACCTTTGGTCTGACCCAGTACGGCCGTTCTTATGTTCTTATGAGGTTGGTCTAGTTGTGGACGGCGGGTTGCCTTCCACAGGCCTAAGTATTTCAGCCATAGGATTCAGAGCCAAAGAAGTGGAGCTCTCCCTGTGCATAACTGATGGAGTTTGAAATCTGGTCTGCCTCCTAGTATACTCCATGGGATTATTTTACTCTTCAGATTCACTCTCTAAGGTGCTGGGTAAAGGCAGATTAACTTCACAGGGCCCACCACACGTGTTGGGTGGTGGACTTGGCCAGACACCCCCTTTTTGCTGAGATCCCATGTCATGGTCCATTTCCTAAGGGGCACCTACCAATTCTCCCACAGGCAGCAAGAAGGTTCCAATACACTGTCTTTACTTGACCTGACCCAGTTTCCAGTTTAATCTTGTAGACCAGTAGATCTCTAAGTTTTTCCACCACCAGGTAAGGCATTGCCTTCCATCTGTCAGCAATCTTATGCTTACCAGCAACACCCAAATTTCGTAGCTCCTGCAGGCGCACACGCACATTATATCAGTGTTTATTACGGTCTGCGTTTTTCCGAGCAGCCACTGTAGCCAAGCGATAGTATTCTGCAGCTTTTCTTAGTCGGGAGACATACCACAAGTGTGTCTCATAGCTCTCGCCATCCCCCTGATACTCCAAAGCATATGTCTATAGGTAGTATTGGCTCTTGTCCAAACATCATGAGGTATGGGGTGACCTCTATAGCATCATTCCTTGTAGCATTGTAGGCATGCACCAAAAAATGCAACATGCTGGCTCCAGTATGCCTTCTGGTCCAGGCGTAAAGTCCCCAACTTATTTAACAGAGTCTGATTGAATCGTTCGGGCTGAGGGTCACCTTGTGGGTGGTAAGGTGTTGTTCTGGACTTAACTCCGGACAACCGTAGCACCTCTTTCAAGAGGTGACTCTCAAAGTCCCGCCTCTGGTCAGAGTGTATCCAAGTTGGGAGACCAAATACTGAAAAATGTTTTTCCCACAAAACTCGAGCCACGGTGGTGGCCCACTGGTCACGTGTGGGATATGCCTGTGCATATCGGGTATAATGGTCAGTCACTACTAAAATGTTCCCTATATTTTTCCTGTCCACTTCTAAAGACACAAAATCGATGCACACCAGCGCCAACGGCCTGCTGGTGGTGATATTCTCCAGATAGGTGGCTCTAGTAGGCAGAGTTTTCCTCTGAACACATCGGGCACAGCTCTCACATTTTTTCAGTTCGTCTTCAGCCATTCAGGACCAGTAGAACCTACTACAGATAAGGGTTTTCTCCATTCCCAAATGCCCAAAATCATCATGCAGGGCTCTCGTGGCCAGGGCTCTGTACTCTTTTGGTAGCACTAGTTGTGTTTGTCGATTTTGCAATGGATCTACGGTGATCCGGTGCAACAACCCCCGTATCAGTTCCACTTTGCAGCACTCCTGCAACAGTAGCGTACCCTCAGGGGTGGATGGGGCAACTGCACTAGGGCTTTGCCCCTCTCTTTTTGCAAGTAGTGTGTCACAAATGACAGCATCTTGCACCTGGGCTTTCTGCCAGTCAGCAGCATTGAGCCTAGGCAATGGAGATTGGTCCAACACAATGTAGTTCACGGAGACAGAGGGTACACGCTCAGGTGGTAAGAATTAGATTATTTATTTCTTCATAAAATTTTATAAAGTTATTTAATTGAATTCATTCTTTTGGAACTTGAATGAAATAACACCTGTTATTTCGAATTAACTTTAATAGCGTCTATACATGCAAACCGCTATTTTGAAATAAATTTGAAATAGCGGCCACCATGGCCAGAAAGGGCCACAGGCGCACCCAGGAGCAGGTGCACCTCAAAATAAAGGAGCTGCGGCAGGCGTATGTCAGGACCACCGGGGCGGCACCGCAGCAGGGGCTGACACCTGCCCCTACTTCCCCGCCCTCGACCGCATCCTGGGGGGCGGGACGGTCTGCGCCACCCCGGGGGGCAGCGAGCCAGGACCAGAGGGCCCTGACCCGGGCGCGGCAGAGGGGCCAGCATGGAGGATGCCACGCCAGTGGGACCCCCGAGCTGTCCTGGCATCGGAGTCATCAGGGGAGGCCACACCAGGTAAGTGCCATCACTGTTCCCTACCCGGGGTGGGTGTGGGGGTGGAAGGGGTGTGGCCGAGTGCTTTGCTGTCCCTCATCAAGGTACACAAGGTATCAGGGAACCCTGAGAACTGTGGCTGCATCTAGAGTGGCATGATTTTCCAGAAATACTTTTAATGGAAAAGGTTTCCCGTTAAAAGTATTTCCGCAAAAGAGCGTCTAGATTGGTCCCAGAGTTATCGTTAGAACGATGCGCTTTTGCGCAAAAGCGTGTCTAGATTGGCGGCACGCTTTTGCACAAAAGCAGAAGCCCGGAACCATTTTGAAGAGGGCAAAAGGGCACCAGCCCTTTCCGGGGGCGGGGCTGGAGCTCCGTTCAGACACGTGCTGAAAGGGGTCTCGCCGGACAGCTGTTTGTCTCCTGCTCCGTGCGTTAGGACCTCTTGCAGGGACTGACAGCCATAGCAGGTTTGGTGGTTGCCCTCTGCATTTTGGACACCACCTTTTTGGCCCCTAGTGCTTTTTCCTGGTTTTGGTTTCTTGTGCCTTGCTTTGTCTGCCATGGCCCCTGTCGGCCATTTTCAAGTGCCTGCAGCTGGTGCTCCAGGCTGGTGCCCTCGTGTTCCAGGACCAGGAGGCGCAGATCGCCTTGGACTCCCTCACCAGGGAGGCCATGGATTCCCTGTGGCATCCCCACCCCACCGTGGAGAGGCCACTCTGGAGACTGGACACCAGTACAGACTGGTGGGACCGGCTGGTCCTTGGGCAATGGGACGACCAGCAATGGCTCCGGAATTTCCGCATGCGAAAGCGGACGTTCCTGGAGCTGTGTGCCTGGCTCACCCCCGCTCCAGAGAGCCACCACCCGGCAGCCTGCACCCATCCCGTGAACAAGAGGTGCCATCGCTATGGAAGCTGGCCACCCCGGACAGCTACCGATCGGTGGCACACGAATTCGGGGTGGGAAGATCCACCGTCAGTGTGATCGTCATGGAGGTAAGTCCCAGGGGGAGTGGGGTGTGGGGAGGGTGCTGCACTCCATGCCCAGGGGCAGCCAAGTCTCCAGGCTGGGTCACCCAGGGGTTTGGGCCGTCCCTCCCTTCCACAGGCCTGCTGGTGGGGGGGGAGGCCGTGGGGCGAGGGGGCCCTGGTGTGTGTGCGCGCGTGTGTGTGTGAGGACAGAGGGAATCACGGAGGGGGCCCAAGGGCGCACAGTCACCCCTGCCTTATGTGATGTGCTCCCTTGTGTTTCTCTGCACCCTTCTGCAGGTCGTCACGCCATCAATGATGTCCTGCTCCCGAGTGATCCGCCTGCGCGGCGTGGATGCTACGCTGGCGGCCGCTGCCCTCGGGTTCCCCAACTGCGGGGAGCCCTGGATGCTACCCACATCCCCATCCGGGCCCCAGAGCATCGAGCGGCCCATTTCACGAACAGGAAGGGGTACTGCTCTATTGTTCTCCAGGCCCTCGTGGACCACCGGGGCCGCTTCCTGGATGTCTACACGGGCTGGTCCAGCAGGGCACATGACGCCCGCATCTCCTCCGCAACTCCGGACTGTTTCGCAGGCTGGAGGCAGGCACCTACTTCCCCTGGCGGGACTTGACTGTCGGGGATGTACTTATGCCCATCTGCGTCATCAGGGACGCAGCCTACCCCCTGCTGCCCTGGCTAATGCGGCCCTACACGGGGCGGCCGGACCAGAACTGGGCCCGGTTCAACGACCGCCTCAACCGGGCCCGAAATCAGGTGGAGTGTGCCTTCGGCAGCTTAAAAGCCCGCTTCCATTGTTTGCTCACCCGTCTCGAGATGGGTGAGCGGAATGCAACAGAGGTACTGACCGCGTGCTGCGTGCTCCACAACATTGTGGAGCGGAGTGGGGAGGCCTTCCTCCCTGCATGGATGGCAGCTGAGGCACAGACGTTTGAACAGCCCCACACAGCTGCCATCCGCCAGGCACACCAGGATGGGGTGCGCATCCAAGAGGCCCTCACGGGCATGTTCGCACAAGCCCCATAGTAGGGTCGCCTCGGCAGTGAAGTCTAGCCCACTCAAGATTACTGACGCACTCTTGTGGAAGACTTTTTGCACAAGAACTCTTGTGGAAAACAGTTCTTCTGCAAGAAGCCTGCAGTGTAGACGTAGCCTTTAAGTGAGCATACCCACACCCTCGGCTGCTCTCCCCTTTCAGCTGACTGCATTGCAAACAGTCGTTCAGACCCTGCTTACACTGGGGCTACGTCTACACTGCACGCTTTTTGCGCAAAAACAGTTTTGTGCAAGAGTTCTCGAGCAAAAGTATTTGCGCAAGAGAGTGTCCACACCGGTCAAAGCGCATCGCAAAAGTCATGCGCTTTTGCGCAAGAGAGCGTCCACCCTGGTGGGACGCACTTGCGCAAAAACTTCCCCCAGGAACTACTTTGGAGAGGGCAAAAGAGCACCAGGACTTTCCAGGGGCGGGAGCTGGAGCTCCTTTGAGACATGTGCTTTAAGAGATCTCCCTGGACAGCTGTTTTTCTCCTGTTGTATGCTTTGGGACCTCTTGTAGGGACTGAAAGCTGTAGCAGTACTAATTGTGCTTGCCCTCTGCCTTATTGGACACCACAGCTTTGTGCCCTAGTGCCTTTTGTGCATTTTGCCTTCTCCTTGCTGTGCCATGTCCCACATGGCCATTTTGGAGTGCCTGCAGCTACTGCTCCATACTGCTGCGCTACTCCTCCAGGAGCTCAAAACCGAGCTTGGTCTTGACTCCCTCTCCCCGGATGCGGTGGCGTCCCTGTGGCATCCCCACCCGACCGTGGAGAGGTCCTTGTGGAGACTGGACACGAGTACCGACTGGTGGGACCGGCTGGTCCTGGAGCAATGGGATGACCAGCAATGGCTCCAGAACCTCAGGATGTGAAAGCAGACGTTCCTGGAGATATGTGCCTGGCTTGCCCCTGCGCTCCTGAGACGTACCACCCAGCTGCGGCTCGCCATCCTGTGAACAAGAGGGTCGCCATCGCCATATGGAAGCTGGCCACCCTGAACAGCTACCGCTCGGTGGCAAACCAGTTTGGGGTGGGCAGGTTCCACAATCAGTGCTGTCATGATGCAGGTAAGTCCGGGGGGGGTGCCTGCCCGGGGAAAGGGAAGACTCCAGGCTGGGAGGGTGGGATGAGTGGGGGAATCCCCATCCCTCCCTTACATAGGCCTGCTGGTATGGGGGGTGGGGTTGGGCTGTGGGGCGAAGGGGCCCTGGTATGTTTGGGGGCAGAGGGCATCACAGGGGAGCGGGCATCCCCCAAGGGCTCATGCACCTACCCTGCCTCATTTGGTGCATTCCCCCGTGTTTCTGTGTCCTCTTCTGCAGGTTGTCCACGCCATCAGTGACATCCTGCTCCAGAGAGTCATTCGCCTGTGGGACATGGACACAACAATGGCTGGCTTCACTATGCTGGAGTTCCTCAACTGCGGGGGACCTGTGAATGGGACCCACATCCCCATCTGTGCCCCGGAACATCGAGCAGCCCATTTCATAAACCGAAAGGGGTACTTCTTGTTGGTGCTCCAGGTCCTTATGGACCACTGTGGCCACTTCACAGACATGTATGTGGGGTAGTCCGGCAGGGCACATGACGCCCATGTCCTCCGTAACTCCAGCCTGTATTGCTGGATGGAGGCAGCCACTTTCTTCCCCCAGCAGGAATTTACAGTTGGGGACGCAGCCTACCCCCTCATGCCCTGGCTGATGCGGCCCTTCACCGGACAGATGAACCCCGGCCGGAAATGTTTCAATCAGCACCTGAACTGGGCCCGCAACCAGGTTGAGTGCACACCTTTGGACGGCTGAAGGCGTGCTTCTGTTGTCTGCTCACCCGTCTCGAGATGGGTGAGCAGAACATTCCTGAGGTTGTGGCAGCGTGTTGTGTGCTCCACAACATAGTGGAGCGGAAGGGGGAGGCCTCCCTCCCGGCATGGATGGCAGCCAAGGGCCGGGCATTTGAACAGCCCTGCACGGACACCAGGCGCACCACAATGGGGTGCACATCCAGGAGGCCCTGAAGGACATGTTCTCCAAGGCCCCACAGTAGGGTCATTTCTGTCTCCCATCTACATCTCCCTCCCATCCCTCCCCCACTTCCCCTCACCTCCCAATAAAGAAAACCATTTTTTTGTTCAAACGGGGCTTGTCTGTGTCCTGGCCACTTGGCATGTGGTGTGTCAACCTGTGGAACTCCTTGCCAGGGGAGGCTGTGAAGGCTAGGAGTTAAAAAGAGAGCTTGATAAATTCATAGAGGTGAGGCCCATAACAGGCTATTAGCTAGGGGGTAAGGAATGGTATCCCTGGCCCCTGTTTGACAAAGGCCGGAGATGGATGGCAGGAGACAAATCACTTGATCATTGTCTTCAGTCCACCCCCTCTGGGGTACCTGACACTGGCCCCTGTTGGCAGACAGGATACTGGGCTAGATGGACCTTTGGTCTGACCTAGTATGGCCATTCTTACGTTCTTATGTGTCTCTGCATTACATGGTGCACACTTCCTCCCCAAGGTAGAGGACATGGCTTCGACTCTTGTCACTGTCTGTGAGCAACACACCATTGATTCTGTAGTCATGTTTGCATACACATCCCCACATTGCATGGGAGCAAGTATGGCAGACTAAGTCTGGGTTCTCGGACCCCTGTCAATTGACGTCCTCGGAGACAGAGCCAGGGTGACTGGGGAGTGTACTCAAGTGGCCATAGGCCATAGCCGGCCGCTTCCCTGCTCCCACTCCCGCTAGCCCTCAGACAAGTAGCCCAGGGAAGTGTGTGGCCACAGCGAGGGGCTTCCCTCAGGGGCAGCCTAGCATCCGGGAGCAGCCGAGGGGCTCCGTGGGGGCCATGCTCACAGGGGTTTTCCCAGGAGTAGCTGCTGTGTCGCACAGCCAGGCATGGCTGCGTGCTGTCTGTGTGCAGCACCCTTCAGGAGGTGTGGGGTCTGGCCTGAGCTCTTGGGGCCTTGGCTGCTTCCAGCCAGCATCCCCTTCCCCGGCCCGGCCAGGACGTGTGTGAACAACAGGGTCCCAGGTGTGCCCTGGTGCTGCCTGCAATGTCCACATGCCACACAGTCAGGCTGCACGAGGTTGCACGTGCTGTGTAGTGCTACACAGCGTGCAGCTCGAACTGCCTGAGTGACGTTCCCTCCTCCTCCCAGGGCACCCAGCTCCCCCCGCCCTTGCAAGTGAGAAGCGCAACACTCACCGGAGGATCCTTTACTGGCCTCGGATAAAGCCCGGGGGACATCCTGGCTGTTGGGCACTGGCTCCAGGTGGAGGGCGATGGTGCTGCTGTGGTCATCACCCTCATCCTCGGACCCGGTGGGCAGGTCACCCTCCTCCTCTGGGTCAGCTGGCCTGGTCACTGGGGAGCACAGGCCGGTGTCCACTGGCACCGAGGGTCCTGAGACTGCTGTCTCCCCCAGGATGGCGTGGAGGCGGTCGTAGTGGGGTCAGGTGTTGGCTCCTGCCCCCTTGCCCTCGGTGGCCCAGACATAGCTCAGGCGCAGCTCCTTAACCTTGGGCTGGACCCGTTCGAGGGTCCGGGCTGGATGTCCCTGGTTGGAGAGCGCCTGGGCCATGCAGCTGAAAATGTCCACGACGGGCACGGGGGTCGTGGAGGGCTTCCTCCTCAGCCCACAGGTCCAACAGGGCCTCAACCTCAGGCTGGGACCAGCAAGGGGCACGTCACTTCGTGCCCCTCTGGGCCAGTTGTGGTGGCTGCTGGGAGGGGGGTGCAGGCTCTCGGGGTGCCTCTGGAGCAGACATCCTGGTGCTTGTGGGTGCAGCAGGGCAGAGCCGTGTGGTGGAGCTGCTGGTTGTGCTGCTGCTGCTGCTGCCGCCACTGTGCAAAATCTGCAGGCTGCGTGTGACTTTAAGGCGGGCGGGGAGGAAGATCCGGCAACCAGGAAGTAAGAAACTTTGAGTGCGGGTACGGAGGGTCCAAACAGCCACTTGGGTTTTTTCATGGGAGGCCAGTTCTTGCGCAAAAACTTTGGCTGCCTGTCCACACTGGCCTCTTGCGCAAGAAGGCTTCTTCCTGATACGGAGCGTCAAAGCTCTCGCACAAAAAGCCCTGTTTTCTGACGCTATAGTGTAAATTCACTTGCGCAAGAATGCGTGCAGTGTAGACACCCGGCAAGTTTTTGCGCAAGAAACCTGTAATGTAGACACAGCCTTAAGGTACGCCTACATAGCAGCATTATATTGGAATAACTGATGTTATTTCAAAATAACATACTGTGCATCGATACAAGCCATTATTTCAAAATAATTTTGAGGTGGAGAACTTCTTACCCCAACTCCAGTAACACTCATTTCTCAAGAAGTAAGGGAAGTCAAAAGAAAAGTGTTCATCCTTTGACTTCTGCTGTGTAGACAGCACCAAAAGCCAAATTAAACTATTTTGACTCAGCTACACAATTGATGTAGCTCAAGTTGTGTGGCTTAATTTGACTTTTGCCCTACAGTGTAGACGTGCCATAGGTCTTATTAACACAAATTCATAAGTATCTCATGGTTTGTAATCAAAGTGTAACCCATAAGAAGCTTACTTAGATTCCCAGGCTCTGTGTGCTCCTAGCCAGGGCTGTCCCTAGGGGCTGGGGTTATCCCAATTTACCCCGCCTTCACCCTCCCTCTTCCTGCCTTTGCTCTGCCCCCAACCCACTCCTTCCCCTAAAACCCTGCCCCTTCCTGCTGCCCCCACCCCCAAGTGAATCAGCTCGGGTTATTAGCAGGGGTCTGGCACCGGCAGCAGAGGTCGGGCCTGCTCCCCACACTCGCTGATGGCAGACGGGAAAGGGAATGACCTAGCCCCCATCTATTTCTCTCCCCCAGCTCCCAGCCACATTGTTCTGCTTCCCACGGTCACTGGTGAGTACCGGGACTGTTCCATCTTTTTCCTCAAACCTTCTCCTCCCAGTGATGCAGCTGGGAGCCAGGAGCAGAGTGGGCTGGAGATAGGTTGCTCTGCTGCCGGGTCCCCTAATAGTCCCCCAGGCTGCTCTGGGCTCCATGGGTCTGGGGCAGTTGCTCTGAGCCAGCCAATGGATGGGATGGCTCTACTGCTTGCTCAGGAAAAAGACCATTATCCCTGGTAGGGAAGGGAAACTAAGGGCAGAGGCAGTGTCTGCTTGGCAACTAAGAGGGGGACAGATTCCCTGCCCAGGGAACTGAGGGGCAGAAGCTATTTTGGACTAGTCTGGAGACAGTCAGGGAAAGAGCAGGACTGGCTGTATTGGAAGCTGGTGAGCACCAGGCCTACATGCAGAGTTCCCCCTTGAGAGCTGGCCCCTGGGAATCTAAAAGCAAGATCTTTCAAGCTTCAGTCTTTCCCTCTCCCTCTGTTAGTAAAGTTTGTGGGGAAAACTTCTCCCACCCAGGCTGGGTTAGTGCTCCAGCTCTGCAGCTGAAATCAGTAACCATGTGGCACCACTGCTCTGTTGCTAGTCTAGGGCTGTTGCTTCCTGTAAGTATGCCAGGGAAAAAACTAGGACCACAAGCAGCCTGACATCTATATCAACAGGATGCCTACCGGCAATGAGCATCAGCCCCTCTACAGTGACTAAGAAGTCCAGAGTCACCTCTGAACCTGAAGACCTTTGAGAGTTTGTGAGTGCACCAACTTTTAGTTAGCCAGTCGGGCAGACTGAGAGAATCCTTACTCCCTTACTCCTCCTCCTCAAGCCCAGGGCTAAAGGTTCGGGGATTTTATTAGCCCTGAATATTAAACCTAAGGAAAGATTTATCACATTCTCCCACTTATGAGCCCTTTGAACTGTACTGAACTAGTCAGCTATATTGCTACCAGATGCACAGATATCATGGTCACAGGTCATCCAATGGCCCCAGCAAAATATGCATAGCAAGGGAACGCTAACTTTATATTTGCTATATTAACTCATGTTACTGGGAAACTTCATAGGTGTTTTCAACATGGGAAACGACCTGAGAATAATGTTTTACCTTTTATATTTATCTCCTGTTTAATATAATCACTGTGTTGAATATATTGTATGTGTTTGCTTTTTCTTGGGATTCTCCATTTACTTGGTAAGTAAGAGGGATGTTCCTGTAGTAAAAAAATTTCTCTCTCAACCTGCCCTAGAGATCCAGTGAGGAAGAAGTGAATGGGATGGAGGCATTTCCAAATGAATTAAAATGGGAAGAAAAGAATACAGCAGTTACACTGAGTGGGTGACAGGATACAGAACAACCCAAGTCTGTCCATTGAAGCCTGTAAGCAGATTGGCCTTAAAAATATATGCTACAAAAGTTAATCAGAACAGTAAAACCCAGAGTCACTTTTTGCCCTTTTAGTACTATAGCTAATGATTCAAATTAAAAAGTACTGGGAACTGTGGATTGAGAATAAGGCAACTGTACATGTCAAAAAATGTATTCAATTCCTCTGCCATTCTGTAAAATGACAGCAGATGGCACTGTGGAACTGACAATAACATAGCAATTCTCAGGGGGAAAAACTGGTTGGTTAGAAGTCAGCCAGTTATTTCAAATGGATAATTATGGGGCACTACCTAGGACTGTAAAGGAGCCAAAGCTGCATTTTCACCTGCAGTCTAGTCTGGCCTCTCCCACCTTCGAAAAGCAGCCCAGGAGAGGCATAAAACAGTTGCCTTCCCGTAACACATCAGGTCAGTTAGGAAGGGCTAAATATTCTTTCAGTGAGAATGTTGGGCTACGTCTACACTGGCGCGTTCTTGCGCAAGTACCATTTTGCACAAGAGTTCTTGCGTTAAAGTACTTGCGCAAGAGAGCGTCTACATTGGCCACGGCACATGGTCGGAGCGATGCGCTTTTGTACAAGAGAGTGTCTACATTGGTGGGACGCTCTTGCACAAAAGCATGAGCCTGGAACTTCTTGGCAGGGGCAAAAGGGCACCAGGACTTTCCGGGGGCCGGGGTGGGAGCTCCTTTGAGACATGTGCTTAAAGGGATCTCCCTGGACAGCCGTTTCTCTCCTGCTGTGAGCTTTCGGATCTCTTGCAGGGACTGAGAGCCGTAGCAGTTTCCAGTTGTGGTTGCCCTCTGCCTTCTTGGACACCACAGCTTGTGCCTTAGTGCCTTTTGGTCATTTTTTGCCTTCACCTCTTTTGCTGTGCCATGGAGCCAGGGGTGGCCTTGTGCCTACTCTGGCCCCTTCCGGCCATCTTGGAGTGCCTGCAGCTGCCGCTCCATGCTGCTGCACACGTCATCCAGGACCTCAAGGCGCAGGTTGCTCTGGACTCCCTCACCACAAATGCGGTGATGTCCCCACCCCACTGTGGAGAGGCCATTGTGGAGACAGGACACCAGTACCGACTAGTGGGACCGGCTGGTCCTGGGGCAATGGAACGACCGGCAATGGCTCCGGAACTTTTGCATGCGAAAGCAGATGTTCCTGGAGCTATGTGCCTGGCTCGCCCCTGCGCTCCAGAGAAGCACCACTCGGCTGCGGGCACCCATCCGTGTGGACAAGAGGGTCGCCATCGCCATATGGAAGCTGGCCACCCTGGACAGCTACTGATCAGTGGCACACCAGTTCGGGGTGGGCAGATGTGCCGTTGTCATGCAGGTAAGTCCGGGAGGAGGGAGAGGGTGCTGCACTCCATGCCCAGGGGCAGGCAAGACTCCAGGCTGGGTCACCCAGGGGTCTGGGCTGTCCCTCCCTTGCACAGGCCTGCTGGGGGGGGGCCTGGCCCATGGGGCGAGGGGGCCCTGGTGTGTGTATGTGAGGACAGAGGGCATCACGGGGGAACCCCCAAGGGAGCACGCACTCACCCTGCCTTATGTGATGTGTTCCCCTGTGTTTCTCTGCACCCTTCTGCAGATCATCAATACCATCAATGACATGCTCCAGAGAGTCATCCGCCTGCGGGATGTGGAGGCTATGGTGGCCAGCTTCGCTGCCCTGGGGTTCCCCAACTGCGGGGGAGCCCTGGATGAAACCCACATCCCCATCCGTGCCCCGGAGCATCGAGCGGCCCATTTCATAAAACGCAAGGGGTACTTCTCCATCGTACTCCAGTCCCTCATGGACCACCGTGGCCACTTCCTGGACATTTATGCAGGCTGGTCCGGCAGGGCACACGACGCCCACATTCTATGAAACTCCGGCCTGTTTGACAGGCTGGAGGCGGGCACTTTCTTCCCCAGCGGGAATTTACTGTCGGGGACGTGCCAATGCCCACGTGTGTTGGGGGGAACGCGACCTACCCCCTGCTGCCCTGGCTAATGCGGCCCTACATGGCATGGATGGACCACAACCGGGCACAGTTCAACGACCGCCTCAACCTGGCCCGCAACCAAGTAGAGTGCGCCTTCGGGCATCTGAAAGCCCAGTTCCGCTGTTTGCTCACCCGTCTGGAGATGGGTGAGCGGAATGTCCCTGAGATAGTGGCCGCATGCTGCGTGCTCCACAATCTCGTGGAGCAGAAGGGGGAGGACTTCCTCCCGGCATGGATGGCAGGCGAGGGCCAGGCCTTCGAACAGCCCCGCACAGCTGCCATCCGCCAGGCGCACCACGATGGGGTGCGCATCCGGGAGGCCCTGATGGAGATGTTCTCCCAGGCCCCATAGTAGGGTCGCCTCTGTCTCCCTTGACATCTCCCTCCCATCCCCAACCCTTCCCTCCTCCTCTCCCCTTACCTCCCAATAAACAACCAACACAGTTTTTTTGGAACACAACGTTTCGAACTTTATATTTACAATGGGTGGGGGATGTAGCATGGGAGGGGAGAGGAGGCTCTCAACTGGGAGGGGAGAGGAGGCTCTCAACTGGGAGGGGGAAGCTACTGCTGGGAGGGGTGGCCCCTGCGACTGCCTCTGTGGGGGCGGACCTGGACATGGGGGTCAGGCCACGTTGGGGCAGGCAGCACAGGGAGGTAGGCAGGAGGGGCAGGAGGAGGAGGGGGCATTGCAGGAACAGGAGGGGCAGCAGCATGAGGGAGAATTGCAGGAGCAGAAAGGGCAGCAGCATGAGGGGGAATTGTGGGAGCAGGAGGGGCACGAGGAGGAGGGGGCACGGGCATTGCTATGGGAGGGATGGCGGGTGGATGGGGCACTGCCATGCCGTAGTGCACGGCATGCCCAATGTGAGAGGTGAGGGCAGTGATGGCATCTGCCACTCACTCACATTGGACCTGGAAGTGGCCCCAGGCCTGCTGGCGCCACTTAACGTCTGCCTCCACCCGCCGGGTGATGGCCACCTCAATGCGCTCAACGGCCTGCACATGCCGCTGAAGCAGTTGGTCCCGCTGCCGGACCCGCCGGCTTGGGTGGTTCAGAGTGCTGCCGCTCCTACAGGACTGGAGGGTCCCCCGCTCCTGCTCGGTCCCACTGCAGGGAACAGAGAAAAGGATGGGTCAGTCAGGCAGCCCAGCCACTGTCCCCGCGCCCCATGCCCTCCGCCCGAGGCCAGGTGACACCACAGTACTGTGGCTTGGGCCCACTCTCCTGCCCCACCCCGTGTTGTATGTTTGCATACAGCACTGCCCCCCCAAGAAGGGTGCTCCCTCCATGTATTGTAACCACCGGTCTGATGTATTATAGCCACCTGTCGGTGTCCTGACCCCTAAGGGGGTGGGAGGGTGCGTGTGTTGTGTTAACCTGTGGAACTCCCTGTGGGGGGAGGCTGTGAGGCTTTGGGCTAATCAATGGTGTTTGACAGGAAGCAAGATGAATCCCCACACAGTGCCTGGGCGCACATCTGGCAGACGTGGTCTGGGCTCTCAGATCCCCAACACGTGGATGTCTCCTGGACTGAACCAGGGGTGACTGGGGAGTGTACCATCCTTGGAGCGAAACTCAAGTGGCCCTAGGGCCAGCCCAAGCGCTTCTCCCCTTCCCCTCCCGCTAGCCCTCACATATGGTAGCCCAGGGACGTGTGTGGCCGCAGTGGGGACTTCCCTCGGGGGGCCAGCCAAGGCACCGGGAGCAGATGAGGGACTCAGTGGGGGCCACGCTCACAGGGCTGTGACGCTGCGGTTTTCCCAGCAGCAGCTGGCTGTGCCTCACAGTGAGGCATGGAACAGTGTGCCGTTCTGTGTGCTGCACCCTTGCGGAGCTGTGGGCTGAGCCCCTGGCTGGTTCCAGCCAGCATCCACCCTTCCCCCCTGGTCCGGACGTGAGTGAGCAGCATGGTCCCAGGCGTGCCCTGGAGCTGCCTGCCGCGGCCACGTGCCGCTCTGTCACCTGGCTGCACGTGGCTGCACGTGCTGCATACTGCTAATGCTACACAGTGTGCAGCTCACGCTGCCTAAGTGATGCTCCCTCCCCCTCCCCCCACGGGCGCCTGGCTTTCCCCCGCCCTTGTGAGTGCAAAGTGCAAAACTCACCAGTGGATCCTTCCCCGGCCTCTGAGGACGCATGGGAGACGTCGGGGCTGCCGGAGAGGGCCTCCACCTGGAGGGTCCCGCTGCTCCCCTGGTCCTCCTCGTCCTCTGACCCACTGGGCAGCTGTTCTTCCTCCCCCGCCTCGCTGGGCCTGGTGACAGGGGGACGCCTGCTGGTGTCCACAGGAACCGAGGGTCCCAAGAATGGTGCCTGGCCCAGGATGCCGTGGAGCCGCTGGTAGTGGGGGCAGGTGTCGGCTCCTGCTCCCTGGCTCTTGCTGGCCCGGACATAGCCCAGGCGCAGCTCTTTGACCTTAGCCCGGACCTGCTCGAGGGTCCGGGCTGGATGACCCTGGTCAGAGAGCGCCTGGGCCATGTGGCGAAAAATGTCCGCGTTGCGCCGATGAGAGCGGGTGTCGTGGAGGGCCTCCTCGTCAGCCCACAAGTCCAGGAGGGCCTCTATCTCCCCTGAGGACCAGGACGGGGCGCGCCGCTTCGTGCCGCTTGGGGCCTCCTGCGCTGGGGGTGCGGGTTGTTTCCCCCCTGGAGCGGCCATCCTGGTGGTCTGGTGGCTGATGGGGAAGGCAGCAGAGCCGCGTGGCAGAGCTCTGGGCAGAGGCAGCAGAAGGGCTTCTGCCTCGTGGCCTCTGCAGGCTGCATCTGCCTTTAAGGGGGCTCGGGTTACCAGGAAGTCCGGGAGCTGCCTGCAGGTACGCGCGGCCACTAGGGCTTTTTTCCGTTTAGACTGCTTTTGCGCAAAATGTCTTGGCTGCCTGTCTACACTGGCCTCTTGTGCAAGAACACTTGCGCAAGAGGGCTTATTCCTGAGCTGGAGCGTCATAGTTCTTTGCGCAAGAAGCACTGATTTCTTACATTAGAACGTCAGTGTTCTTGCACAAGAACTCGCGGCCAGTGTAGACAGGTAGCAAGTTTTTGCCAATGTAGACACAGCCTGTATGTTCCATCATTACTAGATAGCACTAAGCTACCTTTCTATGAATATGTATGAAAGATCTCTATGTATTATGTATAATAACTATATTTAGTTTATGTCTCTTAATCCACTTTTGCTGTATTATTGTGCTCTTTCCAGTTGCATTGTTATACGGTCTGACATACATGTATTGGGGGTCCCATGTATATATAAAAGGGATCAGACCATGCCAATATTATGACATAGAACAAGTGTATTACTATTCAACTCTTTTAACTTTATAGTTTATTTCTGTATTACCTTTTCTCATATTCTACTAAACTATACTATAATTGCTCTTCTTTTTAAGAAACATAAATTCTGGTTTTGAAGAATAACTGTTTATCCTCTGTGTTCTCAAATTAGGGATTAGCAGGATTAGGCTGCTCTGGAGAGTCCTCCATGGGTCAGAGATAAACCACCTGGTGATACTCTGGAAATTCCTATAGGGTGGGCTATCCCCTTATGCTCATTTGGGCCACCTAACGAAAGTGCCTTGGGTCCAGAATTGTTGGGTTAACAATACTAGTAAAACCACCAGCAATGTTATGCTCTAAATATAAGGTGTCTCAAATATTTCAGCTTTCCCAAAAAGAGAAAGATCTCTTCAATAGCAGAGCACAAGACTTTAGAAATATAAATTATACGTATGAAGATGTGGCCAGGTATACATGCTGCTATGGAGCAGACATGCATGAATGTTATATTATAGCAATGATTACTTTTTTTACTTTTATTTTCTTAAATATGTAAGTTTAAGGTATTCATATTTATCGTGCAAAAATTAGAATTTACATCAATCTCACATAAGGGTAGCCTAAAAAATATAACAAAGTTTTAAGTCTTACAGTCCATGACACTATTGAACAGAGGGAACACAGAACTGTGACATTGTGAGGCTGAAAGCAAAATTTTGGAGCTTGAGGTTCTTGCATACTGAAAGCAGTATTCTTTACTAATTTTCTCCTCTGACACACATGTTCCAAAAGGTCACTGCTGAATGAGTGATTTATTTCTTCAATTTCTTATTACCTTTCTACTGTGCATGCTTATTGGATAACTAGAAACAACATTTTTTCAGTTTGTTCTGTGCATTAGTTGTAGCATGTGCCGTTATTGGGTTTGGGAGGGTTTGGGGATAGATTTCACCCACTCCTCTCCAACCATTTCTTCTAGTCTCATTAACAGGAGGCTAAAATGATTTCTCACTCTCCCCTGTATCAGTTCCTGTCTCTTCAATCACTCAGAAAAGCTCTAGCAAAGTCAACTGCCTGACATAGAGAGTATGTTTACACAGCAATTTAGATCAAGGTCTGAGCTCAGGATCAAGCAAAAATGTGCTAACCTTGCACTCAGACCCAGGATCCTGTAAGGCTGGACTGTCTGAACCTGTGTGGCAACCAGCTTGTTATAGGAGATTTTGTAAGACCAGCAAAAGTCCTAGCCCGCTGTCAGTAACATGGACTATTGATTATCATGTTCCTTGCCCAAAGAAGCTCTAGGCCCTTTGTAGCAACCTTAGCATAACTAAGCAAGCCAGAGGGGAGGAGGTTGAATGGCTACAAGAAGTGAGCATGACTCTTCTGCCATCCTGTTTGTTTTTAAAATTGTTGAAGCATGTGGCTTAGAAAAACAGGAAAGCCTATAGTCTACCTATGCTTGACGGCTGATATGAAGAAATACAGCTGTACAACAAATGACTTAAAGTTGCTTTTATAATTGTTAGCACTGGAGGCAACCAGTTTGCTAGGAGAGATTTTGTAAGCCCAGCAAAAGTCCTATGATTTGGAAAATCATGGGAGACAGGAGAGATTCC
Source organism: Rafetus swinhoei (assembly GCA_019425775.1). Lineage (NCBI taxonomy): Eukaryota > Metazoa > Chordata > Testudines > Trionychidae > Rafetus > Rafetus swinhoei. Next base: position 36,834,648 of record CM033440.1, read on the forward strand.
AGAGGACTGGAAAAGGGCAAATATAGTGCCCATCTATAAAAAGGGAAATAAGAACAATCCAGGAAACTACAGACCAGTTAGTTTAACTTCTGTGCCAGGGAAGATAATGGAGCAAGTAATTAAGGAAATCATCTGTAAACACTTGGAAAGTGGCAAGGTGATAGGGAATAGCCAGCATGGATTTGTAAAGAACAAATCATGTCAAACCAATCTGATAGCTTTCTTTAATAGGATAATGAGTCTTGTGGATAAAGGAGAAGTGGTAGATGTGGTATACCTAGACTTTAGTAAGGCATTTGATACGGTCTCGCATGATATTCTTATCAATAAATTAGGTAAATACAACTTAGATGGGGCTACTATAAGGTGGGTGCATAACTGGCTAGATAACCATACTCAGAGAGTAGTTATTAATGGTTCACAATCCTGCTGGAAAGGCATAACAAGTGGGGTTCAGCAGGAAAGTACGCTTATTAAGTTTGCAGATGATACCAAGCTGGGAGGGGTTGCGACTAATCTGGAGGATAGGGTAATAATTCAAAATGACCTGGACAAATTGGAGAAATGGTCTGAGGTAAATAGGATGAAGTTTAATAAAGACAAATGCAAAGTGCTCCACTTAGGAAGGAACAATCAGTTTCATGCTTGGTCCCAATTCCATTTTCTATCCCTCATCCATGCCCCACCCCACACACCCTCTCCCTGGGACTGTAGAGGCAAGGGCCCTCGGGCAGCATGCACTATCAAGGCCATGAGGAAAAGCCAGCCTCCAAATCTTCCTAAAGCCCCCAAGGCCTCCCTTATCCCTGTCTCTGAGTAGGTCTACATTACAAAATTATGTGATTTTATTAAGATCAAGTTTTTTAACATATGATTTTACAAAGTTGAAGGTACATGTCCTACTGAGCACAATGGGTCATTGGAGTACATCCCTATTAGTATGGCTACTTTCAACTGTAACAGCAATGCATTATGGGTAGCTATCCCACTGTTCCTGCAGCTCATTTTCATTATGGGCAAGGCTCCTAATGCCTGATGAGACAAAAACATTGTAGCAGGTGGTTCTGGCTGCATGTCATCAACTTCCCATGATACATTTACTTCCTTCCTGCCTGAATGTAACAGCAACAATAGTTATGCCTTTTTTCCCCAGTTGTCTGTGTTGATGCCATAGCATGACAAGCATGTACCTAACTGCTGTGGCAAACATTGCAAATATCTCACGCATTATACTGCAATTTTTCCAAAGCTTAGAGAGGATGCAGGAACTCACTGAATGGAGCAATGGGCATAAGTTGGCAGCGGTCGGGTCTGTTGACAGAGTGGAACACTGATTTTGGTCCCAAAAAATTAGCACAGACTGGTAGGATTGCATGGTTATGCAGCTATGAGACGATGACCAGGGGCTACAAACCACTTTAATGGAATTTTGCAAATTGCTTTCCCTCACCCTGAAGTGCAGCAATACCAGAATGAGTGCCACTATGACAGCTGAAAGGTGAACAATGATAGCCCTATAGAAACTTGAATCACCAGACAGTTACGAACAAATTTGAGTGGACAAATCTGTAGTAGGGCTGCTATGACCCAAGTAGCCAGAGCAATCAATACCTTTCTGCTATGAAAGGTAGTGAATCTGAGAAACATGCAGGATATTGCATACGGCTTTGCCACAATGAGGTTCCTTAACTGTGGAAAGATAATAGATGGAATACATATTATCTTGTCACTAGACCACCTTGCCAAAGAGTACATAAACCATAAAGGGTTCTTGTCAATGGTGTTTCAAGAGCTGGGGAAATGCAAGGGCTGTTTCACCAACATCAGCATGGGATGGTGAAAAAGGGCATCATGATACATGCATTGTTAGGAATTTCAGTCTCTTTAGAAAGCTCCAAGATAGAACTTTCTTTCAGACTGGAAAATTAACATTGGAGATATTCAAATACAATAGTTATCTTTAGAAGCCTCCCTACCCCTTACTCCCATGCCTCATAAAGCTATACACACTCAGCTTAGACAGCAGTAAGGAGTAGTTCAATTACAAACTAAACAAGTGTTGAATAGTGATAGTTCATGCTTTTAGCTATTGAAAGGGAAAATGGAGCAGTTTGTCTAGATTAGTTCTGTGAAAGCAAATTACCATTGCTGTTGCTGCTTGCTGTGTGGTGTATGCCTGTGAAAGTTTAACAGGTTGAAGGGTATCACCTCATGGTTAATTAAGAACAGCTAGACACCAGAGCAATAAGGAGAACACGTTGAAAGTCACTGCAAAGCAGACAGGCTTTGAAAACCAGTTTAATGAATGATATGTCAGTCTCATGTTATATATGTTCTTAACTAGTTGCCCCCTGCAGTACTGGTACTTGTTCTGGTCTGACCACTGAATTCTTTTCCACCAAATGCAGGTAGCACAATGAACAAAGATCCCATTGTTCTGAAACACTATTTTTCTTCAGGAAACACAGGCAGGGACTTTAAAGGCATGAGGTCTGGTGGCAGCACACACTGATGCCTTTTCCCCACATAGTAGCTCTAGAGCAGTGGTGCAGCGCGGCCATTAGAGGGGAAGGGGAAACTCTTAGGCAGGTTTAGTTCATGGTCTCTGCGCTGTAGCAGGACTGCCTCGAGCCCGCCCATCAGAAAAACCCTAGGATGCAAACCCAATGCTATGTCCCCAACTCGCCACCCTTGTCTGCGGCAGGGACCAGAGCGCCCCACTAACGCAGGAACCAAACCTAGCAGCGCCCACTTCCCCAGCTTGCTTCAGCGCCATGCGGCCAGACACCCCGCCAGGAGCAGCCCCAGCCCGCACCCCAGAGCAGCGCGGCTAAGCTGCGTGCAACCCCAGAAAAAGGCCGCGCCAGCCCCTAGGCCGCACCCTACCACCTAAGCCCTACCCCACGCGCTACTGCGTAAGCAGCTCGCAGTCTCTCGCCTTATATACGGGGTGAAAGCCGCGCGCCAACGCCTCTTCGGCGTCGTGTCTCGCGAGACTGCCTCAATGACCTCTCGCGAGAGTGAAGGGAGGCGGCCCCTAGGGGAGATGGAGCCGCCGCAGCGCGTGCCGACCGGGCTCCCTGCGATACTGGCGGTAACTTCCCCCCGCCCACCCTGGCGAGGAGCTCGAGGGGTGGGGACGGAGCTTCCCCGAGAACGGGAGGGGCTGTGGGTGCCCCACGGCGGGGCGGGCGGGGCAGGAGCGCTGGGAGGCCTCTGGGGGCCCCGCTGGTTTCTGTTACCGCGGCACGTGGGCTCGTGGGAATGCGGCTGCCGGGGGGGGGGATGGGCGGAGTGGTCCGGCGGCCGCCTCAGTTGCTCGGGAGGCACAAAGCGCGATGGGGGCGCTCTGAGGGAGTGGGGCTGTCACAACGGCCCAGCGAGTGAGGCGTGTCACTGCTGCCCGAAGTCCCCATGGTGGGAGCAGTCCTGTTGAATTGAAGTGAGGTCACTCACATGTGTAAGTGCCCCCAGTGTCCAGGCCAATCTGGTTTGCTTAGTTGTGTTCGCTCACTTGTTTAAGGAAGCATCAAGTGGGAGGTTTCTGCCGTACTGTGAGATCGTTTTGTCAGTCTGCGATCCAAGGTTCTGCTTTTCTGGTGTCAGTATTTTAGAACAGTACTGTAAGAAAACAGGTTTGCAAGGGACACGAGTAAACAGTCTAAGATTGATACACAGTTGATATAGAAGTTTCCTAATTGATTTCATGTCTTGTCTGCAGCAAACAGACTGGTCTGAACCATGGCTATTGGGACTTGCAGTTTTCCACATTCTCTGCTTCCTGCTCACTTGCATTTCATTCCAGCGCTACTACCTACAGATAGGACATTTTCTCTGCATGGGTGAGTAGAGAATTAGTAGCTTGCCTGAGTTTGTGTTGCAGTTTGAAATAGGCATGCATATCTTCACGTATTATTGTACACTTCCTTTATACCACACTAATGATTATAATTTTGCTTGTGTTCATTTGTTATTGTATATGATCCAACTAGGGATGTTAGATATCGAGTAATTGAATAGCCGTGTAACTGCATGAATTCTTATAGGTTACACAACTATTTGATAATCCCAGGAAGTGGGGCTGGCAGCTAGTGTGCTGTGGCCCCACTCCCAGGGAGCCCCCTGCTATCCCGTGCTGCTGCCTCTGTTTCAGAGGCAGCAGCACAGGGTGCCAGGTGGGAGCTGGTCCGCCAGGAGAGCCAGTTTATAAACCAGCTTCCTGCACAGACATGCTGGCTGCTGACCCAGGCTGCTACCTCGGATATAGAGGCAGCAACATGGGGTGTCACCAACTCAGCAGACAGAGACTGCTGCAGGGGGAAAGGGAGGGGTGGGAGAGGCTGCTGCGAAGAAGCTTCTGTCTGTGGTGGCCCAGGCTGGTTGCAGAGAGAGACTGGTCTGGCAGCAGCCTCTGTCTGCAGGAGGTCTGAGCTCCCCATGGACAGAGGCGCCACCTCTCCCCTTGCACCGTCTCCCCCCACCACAAGTTCCTGGTCTCTCTCTCTTGCTGCCTCTAATATAGAGGCAGCCGGGCAGGGAATATGTGTAGCCAGTAAGATTAACGGATAAGCCTAGGCCTAAATTGCTGTTATGGAATCGTTTTCTGCAAAACAGTGATCCAGGAGGTGATCCTATACATAGATACCTCCTCATTGCAACAGTGTCTCCGAAAATAAGTGATTTCACTGTACTACCTGTTGATAGTTTGGGTATATATTAGTGTTAGTTCAAAGTGTGCACTCTTCACATCACTAGAAGTCACAACTGCTTTTTTTTTTTAAAGCCATAAATAAGCAAAAGAAAAATACAGGATTTTATATCCCTTCACAGGAAGTGAGTTCAGGACCATACCATTATCTGAAAATATACAAAGTTCCAAACGTCTTTGTATAGATGTGCAACTACAATAATTATGAAGTTTACAGCCTCTCTGGGAGCAATGTCTCAATCAGGTACAACTAGGGATGCAGGGCACTTAGGTAGAAAATCAAAGTCATGTATGAAAGTTTGATTTCTCAGACACATTTTATAAATAAAGTGGATTTAAGATGTTGCTTTAAATTCCTCATATTAAAAATACCACAAAACTGTCAAGCATTCCTCAGGATGGTCCATTTGCCAAGTACACAGGGAGGAAAGCTGGCAGAGGATAGGAAAGAGATGATTATTTTTGTGACTGCTAATTAGATATTTCCTAATATCAGGCATTTTTGTTTTTTACTTTAACCTATCCAGGCTTTCAGGCAGTTGTATTTTCTGAGAACTAAAAGGTTTTCTTCATGTTTTTGCTTAAAAGTAATTTAGTAGATATTGACAAACTTAATTCTAATATAATTACTTAGATTTTGGTGAAGTTTTAGCTTTTATATTAAATTATACAACTGCACCCCCAGTAAGAATGACTAAAATTTGAATTTTATATTATAGAATTGATTGTTGATTTTTTTCTACAAGCCTGTACTTGTGCATTTATCACTTTATAATATTGCATTCGTACTGTGTGCTCACATAATGAGCCGGCCCGGCTCTTACTACATTTAAAATGCAGAGCCGTAGTGGGGGTAGCTCCCAGACGCCGTGCAAGCCGGGACTGAGCCAGACTGGGCCGGGTCCAGCAGGCCCTGTTTGCAGAGAGTCCCCGCTAATAGATGCAGCAGCATTGGGGGGAGGAGGGCGAGGGAGGACTGGATGGGGCGGACAGCATCATGGTGATGATGCTGGTGGGAGCCGTCTTTTAAGGGGCAGCAAGGAGCAGGGGGAATGAGAGTGATCAGCTCAGCTACCTGATAAGCCCAGGCTTATCGGGTAGTCAGCTATTCGACTACTCACATCCTTAGCATACAGACTCAAACTGATCACCGGAAGTCTGTCTTTAAAGAATATTCAACCTAATGCCCATTTCCTTCTGTGATGCAGTGGCTTTGGTGTATTGTGCTGAATATATCAATGAACTGGCTGCTATGAATTGGAGGTAACTACATAACTTTTATTTTCATATTTAAATGTTTTTATTTGTAATGCTGTTTTTTTTTTTGTACAGTCCTCAAAAGCAGTTTCTAAATGAAGTATCACATCCTTCAGCAGTGGAAAACGGTATCATGAATGGTTTCATTAGTTAACAAAATAATTGAACATGAAAAGTATAATACCATATGTGATAAATATTATATATTGTTGGGTTTTGTGTACCTAACTCCGATCCTTAAGGGGGAAAAATCATTTACATCAGTTTTCATATGGGTCATTTTTTATGCTTTTCTTGATTAACCATTTTTAAGAATACGTTAAGAATAGGTTCAAATGTAGGGGCGGGGAGGCTGTTTTAGTTTTAATTCAAATTAACTTCAGAAAATATGTGAAAATCTTTTTAAGTCACAAGTAAAATCAGGGTTAGATTTTTTTTGAGAGGAGGTGGCTGTGAAATTCACCAATATTTGTATTTGTTTAAAACCATTGACATTTTTCATGATTGGTATAATCCTGAAGACATAATGCTGGAACAGCAAAGTGTGATAATACCTGTCTGTATTTCAGGAGGCTTGCATGTGCCTAAATACCTTTAAAAATCTGGCCCTAAGTGCTTAGGCATCCAAGTTTTATGTAAATAAGCCATACTTCCCACTTCATCAATTATTAGCACATTAAGTTGCATGTAGGCAGCAAGTGGGACTTTCAAAAGTATGTAAGTAGTTAATTGCCACTGAAATCAATGGGAGTTAAGCTCCTAATTGCTTTTAAAAGTCCCATTAGATGCTTATCTGCATCTTTAGGTGTCTAAATGCCTTTGCAAATCTGGCTCTTAACTTGTATTTAGACACCTAAATTATGGCCTGATATTTCAGAGGTACTGAGCTTCCTTACCTTCCTGTGATTTAAATGAGAGCTAATAGGTGTGCATCACCCTAAAAATCCGATGATTTTATTTAGTTATCTAATTGTTGAGCTATGTGCCAAACTTGAGACATAAATACTTGAAAATTCTCGTCTTAATACATAACTGCTTTATGTATTCAAATATCAGGAATAATTGAAATTGGTGTCTACAAAAAGAGAACTGTTGCATAAATGTAAGAGTATGTTTTCTTTCGGATGCATAAGCATAACTTTGTAAAGTGAATGAAAATTGTGTGATGACAAAGAGGACATTGTATCCGTTAGTCACTGGGTATTTTTACAATGCAGTTACATACCCACAAGTTGGCCTGAGCCTCACTAGCCCAAGTCATCTTGCATAGGCCAGCTGCAGTTTTTTAATTGCAGAAACATACCTCACTTGCAGTATAGATGTTGGGCTTCAGCCTAACCATTAGGATCCTGAAAGGCAGGATAGTCCTTCAGCATGAGCCCAACATCTACATGGTAATCAAACAGCCCCTTAGCCTGAGTAAACTGGCACAGGCCAGCTGCAGGTTTTAAAGTACAGTGGACACATCCTCATTTCTATCATATTAACAAAAACATTGTGCAAAAATGAAAGGGTAGAATTGGTTGAAATGCATGCAGAGTAGAACATACATGTACACAAATTATTTTTCATTGAAACATGGGAAATATGCTGAGTAATACTTGTTTTATTTATTGCAGGTTGTTTTCTAAATACCAATACTTTGATTCAAGAGGGATGTTTATTTCCCTAGTATTTTCAGCTCCATTGCTGTTGAATGCTATAATAATAGTGGTATGTGTTTAGTTTAATTATATATTTTTATAAAGCAGATTTTAAATTTAATGTGCCCACATCATATGTCAATCTACTTACTTTTCAGATTGCCTGGGTTTATAAAACATTGAATGTAATGACTGAATTGAAGACACTACAACAGAAAAGAAAAGCAGAAAAAGAAAAGAAAAAATGATTATTGATGTGTTTTAATAACATTTTATGTAACCATTCCTTCCATCTTTTCTTATTTTTAACTGGGAGCTGCAATATTACCATGTTGGGTTTTTTAACCACCTCCCATACTCTGAGTTTGTCAGCTGCAGATGATCCATGTTTATATGTAATATTAACATAACTATGCCAGCAGAAAAATGCTCATCTTAAAAAGCCTTCATGCTCTTTACCATACACTAATTTGTTTCGAGCTGAGCCAGTGTAGCCTCTGCTAGGGCAGATTTCAGCTATTCTGTTCAATCGTCATTTGTCCATAAATTACATACTTATTTCATAGGCTGCTCATTAAGGTTCTGATTTAGTATCTTTGTAAATTAATTGAAGCTTTGGTACTGATATCAGTGGGTGCATGATACATTGAAAAAAATGTTTAAAAGTATTGTATTTGTGCATCCCACCATGTATATATTAATAAGCAACTCCTACAGAATCGGTTTACAAATAAAATGTTTGTTTTTCCTAACTCCTAGTCTTGTAAGTTTAAGTTGAGACATGGTGGTCAAGATGAGTTCTCAAAAAGATTTGGCGCTCATGGGTAGACTAACATGAGCACACAGTGCAATAATGAGCAAAAGGAATATTGCAATCCTGGAGAATTTCAAGTAAGAATAGAAGGCTGTTTTATCTTTGTATATGGCACTGGTGGCATACTGTGTCCAGTTCAGGGGTCCACTGTTCAAAAGGGCTATTGATATTTTCAAAAGGGTTGCTTAAAGGATTAGAAACATGCTTTATTGTGGCTGAGCTCTTTTATGTGGAAAACACAAAAGGGACTTAAACGTTTGTCATGCAGTATCACAACACTTAACTTTTTGGCAACAGGAGCAACGGGACCCATAAAGAGATAGGTACTTCCTATATGATGCATGGGAAGAGCTAGGCAGCTAAGAATGTGATCCTCAAAGCCAGCACACTACGTAAGGAGCTTCCTAAGCTGGCAATGGCAAATGCTGACCAAATGGTGCGTCCTAAGACCTGTCTGTCTCATCAGAGTTCAGCATCTATCTTTGCTTAGCGAGCTGTGACTAGGAATCCATCTGGAATCAGGCAGGTTAGGAATAGGGATATAAAATCCCATTTAATTGGCTAACCAGTTAAATATATTGTTTAACCAGATAACCGATTTGATGGGGTTGGGTCGGGGGGTACTCTAGCCTGTCTGGAGCACCACCCCACCCACCTGCCATTGGGCTGGAAACTCTCCATCCTCTCTTCCCAGCCACCCTTCCCCACCTCCCCCCACAGGCAGGGGCTGCTCCAGTGTCCCAATCGGACCAGCCCTTACCTGTGGGATACCCAGGCCTGCTGTGGATAGAGGCTTCTCCATGATGCACTGGAGCAGCTGCAGCCTGTGGTAGCCAGGGCATCCTACAGGTAGAGGCTTCCCCGGCATCCCAGTTGGAGCAGCCCCTAACAGAGAGACAACATGTTACACTGGTTAAACCTTCACATCCCTTCTTAGGCGCCTAAGGCATTACTTGCAGAAATGAGTTAGAGACCTCCTTGTGCTATAAAAAACATAGTGATGACCACTGCACTTGAAAACTTAGTGCAGTGGAAAGCACACTTACCTGTTAGTGAAGCTCATGCAGGCCCAAGAGTCCACCCACAGATCAGTTTATAAGGCTAGGGTCTTCAGGGTCAGAGACATGCCTCACTTTGTCTTGTACAGCAAGACTGCAGTGTTGGAGCCTAATAAATAATACTGCTATTCTTAACAGAGTAACATACATGCCAGTTCAAAATAGCACTTAGGTAGTTGGATATCACCGTAATGATACAATACAATAGTTTGCATTCTTTTAAATGAATAGAAGCAGGATGTTTTCTTAAAAATAAATTAATATGACGGCACAGTGCCCCCGCACCCCCCATCGTGCGGATGATCTGTGCACATTGGAAGAGAATAGGTGCCAAATCAATAAAGTAGGTGTTTTTAAAAATTGGAATCTTAGCTTTGTTCAGCTCCAGGAAACTCATAAAATATGCATTAGAATGCTAGGTATAATTGAAACAGCACATGGTTTAAGCACATGGTTCAAGCTCTCTTAAAGATAACTAGCAATACATTTAAAAATAACTTAGCTGTATAAATGACTACAGACAGAGAGAAATATGACTTATGTCCTATACTGATGACTTTTCCTCTGGTTAATCTTTTTGTGTAACATTTTGAAGAAAATTCCATGTTTTAGAGTGAGGGAAATAAATACATACAAGAATGCGTAGAAGAATACATATGTAAAATGGTTTTCAGATTATATAAAAAAATTGAAATGTGTTTTAACCATAACAGTATCCCTCAGAGAATTAAGCAGAAAGTGACGATTGTGTTGGTTATAATAGGAATGGATTTATGAAGTGATAGAACAATAAATGTAACCTAAAAGCCTACTTACTGACAAACCTAAAATAATTACATCATTAATTCAGACAGTTTTTGCTGGTTTCAGTTTGCTATATGTATTAGTAACTTGGGACTCAATTTTTATTTGGGTGGAAAGCCTGAGTCAACACGTTTTGCCTGACAGATTTCCGTGGAGTTTGTATGAGGAAAAATCTCCTGGTCATTGAACCTAGAGCAAAAACATAGCCGAGGGATGGCTACTCTTACTACTGCTGACTTTGGGCTATAATGGGGAATACTGTTACTGGATTCATGTTGCTTGCAGAGACAAGTTACACCTCCAACATGCCCAGAGCTCCTCTCAGTCTTACAGGGAGAGTCACTGTGGAACAATGCTAAAAGGTGCACAAGGAGTGTGTCCACCTGTCATCTGTCCTGTGCCCAACTTTCTCTGCAAAAAGTTGGGGAGGGCTAAGTCAGGACTGTTTTCTGAATTTGCTAAAGAATTGTTAATGCAATAAAATTTGAAGTTAACATAAATGCAACATTGGTTAATGAACTGAGATAAGGTGAATTTGCTCACAGATAGTTGATGTGGCTCTGTCCAGGAAAAGTAGAGGAGGGGGAAAAAGAAAACACACTCCTCCAGAACCAAATAGGAATCAGTTTTTAACAATTTCATTCCATATAAGAGAATATGTTCTCTGTCTTGGAACATGTTTACTGACAGTAATATTTCTTCAGGTTCAGTAAGACAAAAAGTTAGTTTGCCCCCTTTTTTTTTTTTTTTTTTTTTTTTTTTAAATCTAAGCTAAACCCATTAGGAATTAGGACACCTACTTGTACTGACACACACCTCAACACAGCGAAGCATGTAGGGCTAAATTTTTGAAGGAATTTAGATGCTGGCAGATGCAGATTGGTGCCTACTGGGATTTTCAAAAGGGTGTCAGCAAGCCAGGAACCTAACTCCCATTGATTTCAATGGGACTGACCATTAAGAACCTGTGTAACTTTAAAACATGACTTGTCGATGGGACTGCACGCTTGTGTAAACTTATGCTTAGACATACGTGCTTTGCTGGATCAGCAAAGTAGTTGATCATGCATTTATCAAGTAGGAATTTCAGAAAATGTACAACATAACTTCTGCTAGAGTAATATATTAACTTTTTTTTGTAGTGTTATCATGAAGGAAGAAGGGTTTTATTTGATTTTTTTTAAGTAGGTTTAGTAATGTAAAACTTTTGGAAAAAAATTTAAGTAAAAAAATTAGAATTTGGGTGATCAAAATCACACTGAAGTTTTGGACTCAAGACTGGCATGATCTTTTCTGATTGCTTGTTCTATAGCAATTTTTTTTAAATAAAAAGAGGTTATATGTTAGGTGTTGAGATGATGAATCACCAAGTTTCTAATTTAGTGAATATTTTATTCCTCTGTAATCATTTTGAATAGTTCCTTTATATTTAGCCTTATGCTTTTTAACATAGTTGGGGAAAATACTTGCAAACACTAACTTTACAGTGTGAATAAAACCAATTTGGGCAAGTTAACCAAAGCATCTCTCAGCATAGAAAACTCAGACACTAGATTGTATATACTTTTATTCATTTTAAATGTAAAACACTCCCAGAATCTTGTATATACTTAAGACATTTGGGTAAGTCTTGAGTATGGAAACATTGGTTTGCATCCAATACATATGTAATATAAGTAGTGAATACTACTAATAATGAAACTAACCACTGAATGGAAATATTTCTCACACACAAATAGACTTCTTATATTTCTCTAACAATATTTTCCATACTGTCCATCACCACAGAAGCTAAGCAACTATTTGCAACATATAGGAATTAGCAAGAATGCTTAGACTGTAAGCACTTCAGAGGAGTTATTTTGCGTAATATATATTTTTACTATTGCAAAGCCCATTCACTCATGATTTAAATAAAATATTTCTATAGGAAAATGCTCTTAAAAAGGATAATTTATGCATCACACTGAAATGTAAGGTCTAAATTCAGCAGACATGTATATACTTAATGTTGATTCCCATCAAATTACTCAGGGTAATAAAGTTATGCTTGCTCATAAGTGCTTACAGGATCTGGACCTATTACTGTAAATAGATTTTAATTAAATAGCACTTTGGTAAATTGGGAAGAGGGAGAGTTTCCCTTCCTCATGTCTTTATTTTACTCTGCCCAGAACAATATTATCAAAAACTCAGTCTTCCAGACAGGCAGAAGAGCCTGTCTTAGAGGAAAAGGATAACAAAATAAACAGTCAAACAAATAAGTTAATTGGCAAGAGCCTGGCTCATTACTGATCTCTCTTTAACTGTAGAAACGCTAGAGTTTCGGCAGTACTCTATATCTTAGCATGATTTGCTGCAGGCTGAGATTTACCAAAGCCATCCTCTGTACTACAATTCCTAGCCAGACTTGCTATCCTGATTATGGGAGAGAGGTTGAGATTAAGCACTAGCTTGATCCCTTCCCACTGAATAGAGTTGGATAGTTCCAACCCACCCAGATCACAGAACACTAACCTCAGGACCTAACGCCATGGTTAGCAGCATATATATTTTTTTATATACCCCACCTTGCATCCGTGAGACCACTTCATCCTTCTTAATAGTCATATTCCCTGTGATATTTTTCCTGCAAAACTATAACAGGGTTATACTGACTAGTATGGTGATACTCAGATGTATTAAAATACCTGTACATCCCCTTACACCAGTATTTAGCTTAATTAGGATAAAAGAGAACATTTTCAGTGGCTTCACTGGTATGTATTATGATATAAAAATCATAAGGAAAATAGGTAAAGAACTATAACAATAATTATTTGTAGCAGGACGTACTGGTCCTACATGAGATTGGGATCCCACTGTACAAGATATATTACAAAGAAAAAAGTGTGCTGCTTATCTAGTTTGCAAACATTACAGCTGATTTGACAAGCATTCAATTGAATTGATTAAAACAAAAAAATTCATAAAATGGACAAAGTCAGTCCAGAATCAAACAAAATAAGCTACCCCTTCTCATCTGCTCATTCAGGTTCATCTACACAGCAGTGTTATATTTCGAAATAATGTCAAGCTGGAGGACTTTATACTCTGACTCATGATAACCCTCATTTTACGTGGAATAAGGGAAGTTGAAGGAAGAGTGTTCTTCCTTTGACTTCCTGCTGTGTAGACTGCGCCAAAAGCTGAATTAAGTTATTTTGACTTAAGCTATACAATTCATATAGCTGAAATTGCATAGCTTAATTCGACTTTAGCCCTGCTCTGTAGATGCACCCTCAAAGGCCTGGGGAAAGATTGCATAGTGCCCTAAAGGCCATCAACATTAGTTCAATTCTGTTAGATGAATAAGAGAGAAAAATTCCAATGTTGAGAATCCTTTTGTGGGAAGCATCCTGCCAAGCTCTAGTCCTTCAGATCTCAGGACTGTAAGCATGTCAGAAACTTCAGTTGTCCCAATGGCAGGAAATGTACAGAAAAGCAGCCCTTCATAATTTAACACTTAAGTCGTGTAGGGCTTTATGAATCAAGGTAAAGCCTTAGAAGGGAATGTGAATTAGAACAGCCTGTCATTCTGAGATAGGGATGCAGATCTTCGATTATACAGTAGAAATAATGTTTTAGAAGCAGCCTCAATTGGTCTAGGAATTCGTATCATGGTATCTGAATATTTTTTTGGATGTCCAGCCATCAGTACAAGTTCAAAGGCCAGGTCTACACTAGATCAGGCAGATCAGTTTAAGATACGCCATCCAGCTACATGAAATGCATAGCAGGATTCAGCTTACCTGAAGCCAAGCTGCCACACAATCTACACTGCGGGAGGCTAATGGGAGCACATGCTCCCACCAGCTTCCCTTACTCTTTGCAGAATGAGGAGTACAGGACGCCTGTGGGAGCTGCCCTCAGCATACAATTTGGAGGGTCTACACTAGACCCGCTAAATCGAACTCTAGAAAATCAACCTCCAGAGAGTTGATCTCCATAGTGTAGACATGCCCAATATGGATGAAAAAACTCAACAATTTTCTCACTAACTTCTTTCTTGATCACTGTTGACAACAACACTATTTTGCCTGTCACTCAGGTCTCTAATCTGGATGTCATTCTTGACTCAGAGTTATTTCTAAGTCCATCCAAGCTACATTTAAGACTATGTCTGTACTGCACAGTGGTGCAGACTACAGGGCTATGAATCGTAGAATGCATTTAAGTGTTTTGTTTGAAAGAGGACTACTTTAATGCAAACTACTTACCTTTTAAATTCACTCCAGCTGTGTCTTCGTGGAGCAGTACAATGTTTCAGTGATCTTTGCAGTTCACACTCCCATAATCCACACTGCAGCACAGCATAGGCAAAATTTAAGAGTTATTTCTTTCTCCATATCATCTATAAGGCTCCGTCTACCCCATCACTTATCTCAGTCTAAGTACATCACTCAGGGGTGTGGCATATCCATACTCCTGAGTGATGCACTTATACCAATCTAGCTCCTAGTGTAGACAGTGCTATGTTGATGGGAGGTCTTCTCTCAGGCTACATCTACACTATGAGTTTTCTTGGCAAAAAATATGCAAATGAGGGACTCATTTGCATGAGTTACAATCTCATTTGCATATTTTCTGCCAATCCATTTTTGCACAAAAACAAGCAGTGTGGACATTTTGTGAGAAAACCCCTTTTTCTGCAAGATCCTTATGCCCCCAAAAAAGGAGGTATACTGATCTTGTGAAAAAAGGGGGTTTTGCGCAAAAAGAAAATGTCCACACTGCTTGTTTTTGTGCAAAACCCCCAGAGCAAAACGGAGTCCCTCATTTGCATATTTTTTGCTGAGAAAACTCGTAGTGTAGACGTAGTCTCATAGACATAGCTACTGCCTCTCAGGGAAGTGGAGTACCTAAGCTGAAAGGAGAGCCCTACTGTTGCCATAGGTAGTCTTTCCTGATGTGCTACAGTAGCACATCTGCAACCTTTTATGTGTAGACAAGCCCTAAGTAATGTCCTTTTTTGCCCATCCACACAGCTAAAACTTTCAGCCAGGTTGTTATCATGTTGTGTCTTGATTACTCCAACATCCTCCTCTCTGGCTTTAATAAGTATAATCTTTTGCCACTCATCCATTCAGAGTGCTGCTGCAAAGATAATTTTCGTAAGATGTTGCTTTGAACTTTTTACCCTGCCTTTCCATCATGTACTGGATTCCCCTTCTCTGTTGTGCCAAACAAACTGCTTGTGTTCACTTTCAAAGCCCTTCACAGTCTAGCCTTGCGCCATCTCTCATTCAGCATCAAAATAATGACTCCCTCCTCCAATCAGCTTATGATACCAAACTCCATCACTTGCTTGTAAATTTCTAAACTACTTTGTGCTTTTTTTCCTCTGTACTCAACTCCCCATAAGAAATCACAAAATTAACTCATTATCCTGCTTCAAATCTGCCTGCTTCAGAACTTTTTTTGTCATATCTTCAAAGAACTTGACAAAAGTTAGGCTGCCTATCATTCTGATCAATGATGTTTCATTGTTTCCTTATGCTCCCCCATTAGTTTTATTTGTATCCATCTGTTGTCTCTTGTCTTGTACTTAGATTGTAAGCTCCTTGGGGCAGGGACTATCTTTTGGCTCTGCATTTGTAGATCATTTAGCACAAAGGGCCTTTGTCCATGACTGAAGCTTTCAGAGACTAATAATACAAATAATAAAAAATATTAAAAATTCGGATATATTTTTAAACAAGACATATGTTTACATTACTTGTTTCTCTTTACTTTCAATCTTCAATAATAATTTGTCATCAGTCAAGAGTTTTCCCTATAATGTTGTGTGTGAAGAACTTCGCACTCCAGATTGACCCATTTTAGAACCTTTTCTATAGAGACATATATGAAATCTTGTTCTACGCTATGATTTGGGAATTACTAAGAATAGTCAGGTTCCTAACATTGCAGCTGAGAAAAAGACAATAAAAACAGGCATTTGAACAACCAAGTAAGTAAATGATAAAAGTAATGCCAAAGATTTCAGGCCTCTTCAGCCAATTATTTTGCCATAGGATACAGAGTGAAGCTCATAATACATGGTTTCTTCAAAACATTCTACCAATTTCTATGCTGTAAAATGGAATCAATGAAAGATTCAGTGGTTGATTGGAGTGTGCTAAAGGTTAATGGTTCATAAGGACATTAGTAAATAATCATGCAGTTCTTTGTTTTCTCTTTTAAAATGAAGGATTTAGTAAGAAAAACTTTTTTCTTATTTTTTAACTCTCTTGAGTGGCACCAACAAGAGAAAATAGTCTAATCACTGTACAATAATTATTACAAAAATACAGTACCGAGAACATCTCAAAGCTTCCACTATTTATAAAAACTCATCTGAGCTAAAACATCCAGTCATTGTATGCTCAATGCAGGGATGACTAAATAAAACAAATTCAGTCATAAGGAACATATTCCAAAAGCGGGGTCCTGTAACTAAGAAAGCCCTACAGATGATCTGGGAACAAACAGCGAAAAGACCTCACAGATTTCATTAAATCTGAGAGAAGGTGATATTTTATATAAATTGCTTTCAAACGAGGTAGGGTTTTTAAGATAGTTAGAACTCAGATTGCTTCCAGAATCAAACTGCCTCCCACTAAAACAATGAGTATTTTACAAACTCTTATAGATACGTGAATTACATAGAATGCCATGTACTCAAAGCTCTGGTTACACTAGGGAGTTATTTCAAAATAACAAGCGGAGCATCCACACTACCAAGCATGTTATTTTGAAATAAAAGGCTGGTTGTTTCAAAATAATAATTCCTGTTTTCCACTAGGAATACCGCTTATTTTGAAATAGACAACCCATTGCTGCTATTTCAAAATAACTACTCCCCAAAATCATTCAAAGTAATTTCTCCCCTGTGCTTCCTGGGGCTCTCAGTCGAGGTAGCATGTCCACATTAGGGGAGCCTGCCTTGGACTAATTTTGAGGCTTCCCCGTAGTGTGGACACACTCTGTCAAAATCATTATTTCAGGAGTTGTTATTTCGAAATAAAAAACAGGACTATAGCACTGTGAGGGGTGAGGGGTGCAATCACCCCCTCCCGGGACGAGAGGGGGGCTCGGCGGACCCCTTTGCCTCTTTCCGTCCGTGTCCTTCCCGGCCCCTACTCGGGCGCCCGGGCAGTCGGTGCGATCACCCTCCCAGATGGAAGGGGGTCAGCGGACCCAGCAGTTGTCACCCGTCCCTGCGGGTGGGGCCTGAGCCTCAATCCGGTCTCCACCTATTCAGGTGGGCCCGGTTCATTGCGCACCTGCCGGGCGCTTGCTCGGAGCTGAGTGCTCCTTCGGGAGGGAGGGGACCCGGTCCCGCCTCTCTCCGGGTCCCAGCCCGGGCCCTAAGCTTCGGGCTTGCTCACGCCCGACGCGTAGACGGGGTCACTCCGCCGTAACCCGCCTACCCACGGTCGCCAAAAGCGCCCGCCCGGCTCCTTCCTCCCTTCCCGAGATCCTTCGGTCGTTGTCCCCACCACCGAGACCTACCCCGGTCCAGACGTCCCGGCCTGTCGTCGTCTCGGCGATGCCTCGGGGGTCCGCTCCCGCCGCCGGGTCCGTTCCCGGCCAGGCCGTCCTCTCCAGGGCTGCCGGAGCGGGGTCCAATCTCCGTCTGAGCCGGGGCTGGCCGAACGCCAGCTGCGGTGGCTGTCCCGGGAATCCCAGGGCCGAGGCCAGGCCGACTGCCGGCCTCGGTGCCGCTCGGGGTCCGTCCTGGGACCGGGGGTTCTCCTCCCTTCCTGCGAGGAGGCCGCCCCCTTCCCTGCTGGCGGTGGGCCTTTTTAAACTGGCCCTCAGCGCTGGCTGCTGCCCGGGGCCCCTCCCCTTCCGGCGGCGCACCGGCATTGCCGGCTGTGGCTCGGCCGCCTAGCCCCGCCCCGTCCCCATTCGGAGCGGCAGCCGGGGAGGGGCTAGTGTTTCCCTGCTGGCGGAGGCGCGGAGGCTGAACGCAGCCCCGCCGGCTTCTCCTGCCTGCGCCGCGGCCGGAGGGAGGGGCTTGGGTCCGCCCTCCGCTTCCCGCAGCGCAGCGGCCCCAGCCATCCCCCGTGCGGGTCGGGGGCAACCCATCACAAGCACTTTAAAGACTAACAAGATGGTTTATTAGGTGATGCCCACAAAACAGATATTAGACAGGATCACAAAGAAAAAACAGTTTCTTGCCATTTCAACCAGAAAGGACATTGTCTCAACGACTTGATTACCTGCATCCTGCTTCAAAGGCCTTTTAAGACTACACTTGAAAGAGAATCCTCTGAACTGTCATTCATGCTAAATTCGACACTTTACACCTAAGTTTGAATAAAGACTCTAATTATCTTACCCATTACAAAGATAGCTTCCCAATTATCACCTCTAATATCATTAGCTCACAGACATTTACCTCCCCATCCCCTTCTGTTCTGAAATTTGATTTGTCCTTTTCATATGTGTTCATTTTTTTAATTGTATCCTTTGGTATATATGGTTGTGACAATTTTCTTCCACTATTTGATCTGAGGAAGTGGGTCTGGCCCACGAAAGCTCATCACCTAATAAACCATCTTGTTAGTCTTTAAAGTGCTACATAGTCCTGTTTTTTGTTTCAGCTACACCAGACTAACACGGCTACATTTCTATCACTATTTCGAAATAAGTTATTTCAAAATAATTCCCCAGTGTAGACATGCCCAAAGGTAATTACTCCACATTGCAATATAGAGACGTATCACAGGCTGCTCTAATAGAATGTATTATCCAGCCCACAGGTGACAGTGACATAAATACAGTGAAATACATTTGAGAGGAAAGTGCAGTCTGCTGGAAAGGGGCATTAAGAACCACCATAACAGCAGATAATGTGTGACAGACATTTGTGATATGAGTGTGTGACAGCCTTGTCAACATATATGTATGGCAGAAAAGAGGACACAAGTGTTTGCATTTCTTCCCAGACTCACCAAAAAAAAAAAGCCATGGAGTTCACAATTTGCAAAATCTCCATGAACAGAGCTGCAGAGAAATCGTATCAAAGAAAAGGCTAAGATAGTGATCTCTGCATTTGAGCCTGTAGAAAGGCCCAAAAATTTAGGCGTTCAAGCCAAATCCCACTGAAATAAATAGGAGCGTTTCTGCTGAATATTGGACTAGGTCCTAACTGCCTAAATGAAATAAAAATATATTTTTAAAAGTCAATTGTAGAAATAATGAATTGCAAGATAATTTAGTGTTGTAATATAGAAATTTTTAATTTGACCACTTATGACCACCAATAAGAAAAATAATAGGTGAAATATCAAAATAGCAAAACTTCATAAATGTTACTGAATTTTTACAATTTAACCTTCCTCTGAACAATGCCAATGCCTCCATTCAATTCTTGATGGGATAGCAGACATCTTCTACTTTGCTGATTAATACACAGCGGTATTGCTGGAAACATCTGATTCTTTGTAAATTATAGAAGTTTGTTTAAAATATTTAACTGGATGGATCCTTTGAATTTGAAACCTGAAAGATAGCTGTCATCCCAATTAAAAGACATCACTGCTTAAAAAATTCCAAAAAGGACTTAAAATATAGTGATAAATAAAAACACCAGAACAAAAATTATACTAATTACATGTATTTTATATTTTATCCTTATTTTTTTATCTTTTAATGTTTATTTGTCCACTTTTGATTTAAAAGACTAGAGATCAGAATTTTACACCAAAGTAAGCAACACTGAACCACTTAAAGCTGGCTGAATGTATCTCTTTTAAGTAGATTTATGTTAATTATATACCAATTAAGCAACAGTCATCACCATATACTGTGATTATGTTGAAATGGCCTCTTGAGAGATGTTGTTTTAGAGTGGCCATCTCATTTAAGTTTAACCCAATTAAATACATTACTTTCTACAGTATTAACTCATTAAAAACAAGATAAAGTAGGAGATATGCATGATTGTGACAACTATGTAATTGTCAATTTTATAACTTGATATGAAATAATCAGTTTGAACTAATTACCTGTAGAGGGCTCCATTGGTATGTTGTATTGGAACAATTTAATATATTCTGGCTCTACAGTAAATTAATCTAAATTTTATAGTAACTCATTTTACATGATTTTAGCTAAGTGCAGAACATTGAAAACATACTGAATGGGGGGAGGAGGATTGGAAAGATAGATTTAGGGTAGTGGAATAAAGTACAATGCCCACAAAAACTATGTATTTATAGTTTGGCTGCATTAATATAATGATGGCGGTATTACTAAGCCAAAAGTTCAAAAATCATGACTCAGACCCAAAAGAATCAAAAGAATTACAAAAATATGACATCATATTATGTCCTTCCCCACCCCTTATTTATGTGTGACCATTAGAGTGTTGCAAATTTATGACAAATAACATAGTTTGACCCCTCCAGCAGTAGCTTTCCCTAGGGTACTCTACTAAGATTGGCACAGCTAGGCCCAGTAAAAACATTATAATTGTCTGCTCTGAAAATGTTATAATTTTGTGCAAAACATAGAGGTAAGTTTATAGCCTAGGAGCTGCAATTGCATCCCACTAAACTCCTCTCATGTAGGACCACTAAATGCCCATGTTATGAGAACAACTTTTAATTTACTGAGCTGGGCTGAATTCAGACTGGTTTAAATCTCTGGTGCTCATTAGAACCATCATGACCATCTAGTCTGACCTGTACATTTTAGGCTACAGAATCTCGCCTAGCCATTCCTGTAATAGACCCCTAAGCTCTGTCTGAGTTATTGAAGTCCTCAAATCATGGTTTAAACACTTCAAGTTACAGAGAATTTACTTATTACACTAGTTCAAGCCTGAAAGTGATACATGCTCTATGTTGCAAATGAAACTGAAAATCAAAGTGATGGTCTAAATTCCAGCTGAAGGAGACATACGCATCTGAGCAAACATGAGTGGCAGAAAGGGCTAGCCACTCCAAATACATGTATTGTATCTCGGATGGATATATTCTTGGAATAGCTTCCTGCTGCTGTGTCTACAGTGGAGCCAACAGCTTTCCCATTTCCCTGGGCAAGGCGAAGGGTTTGGGGGAAGGAGGCTGGATCCATGCCCCTGGAAGGCGCAGGGCCTCAGGCTGAAGGGGCAGGGCTGGGAATCATTTCCCAAGGCAGCCTCAGTGCTGCTCAGAGCACACTGTACCTCTCCCAGGTAGCCCTCAGTGCTGCCTGGAGCATGCCATGCGGGGCTCCAGCAGTGTTTTAAAAGGCCTGGGTTCCAGCTGCTGCTGTTGTCACGGTAGCAGCAGTCAGGAGCCCGAGGCCCTTTTGAATCACAGGGCAGTTGCCCCTTTTTCCCACTCCCCCATCAAAGGGCGTGTTTATCTATACACTATTTTTAGTAAACCATCTTAGTCACAGATAGCACAGGTATGTTTGCCCAAACTGTACAGCCCCCAACCCCCCTAAATGTAGACATGCCCAGGGCTTGGGTCTGCTGTTTTATACTCTTGGCTTCTACTATTCCCAGCTCCCTTGGAAGTAACCTTGAACGCACTTTCAGAGATCTGTAGAATAGGAGAATGATCATTACCTGCTCTACAGTACATTATGAGATTAGGAAGGGTATATAATTATGAATAACTATGATTGGAAGACTTGGGATTAGAATCCATAGTATCCTAAATTACAAATTGGTAATTTTTTGCCTAGACCAGAGGTTTTCAAACTTTGGGTTGCGGCTTATAAGAGTAAGCCGCTGACTGGCTATGCAGCGCTTTGTTTACATGAGCATCCACTGGTATCTCACAGGGGTTTATGGGAGCTGCAGGAAGTGGTGGCACAGCCCACACCACTTCCCACAGATCCCCCAAATAAAAAACACATTGAGGAAGGAATTTATCAAGTTTTCACAAGAGTTCTTACAGGAGAGGCCAAAACCATGTTGCTCATGTGAGTTGGCAACATTGCTCTAAGCATACTAAAATACATTGTGAGTTTTTTTCTTCAAGAAAAAATTTACTAAATATGTCAAGTCCATTTCTTAAAGGCCATTTAGCCTTTCATACACCTTTGAGTCTCTCCTGAACTTGGTCGCCTCTGACCTCAGGATGTTATTTCGTTTCCCAGTCCCTTAGGGATTATAGAGCATTTTACTCAATAGACGTTGAATTGGTTAACACAGTGTCGTGTGCTGGCTAGATTCTTTCCCTCCATCTCATCTCAGGTAGGGTGGAGGGGAACCTTGCTGGTAATATTATATTTTTATTTTTGTGAATTATATGCAGTGAAAGGTGCTGCAAGTTGGGCAAGCACACAGAAGGGTCTCTGAAATGATATAGGCTGCTATTCCAGCTCCACAATTTGGAGAGTAAGGCGCAACAATCTTTTATGATTTGAGGAGTTGCTCTGAGGTAGAACCACCATCAGCAGCCACTCACTCCCCTTCTTCTTTCCTTTTTGAGAAGTCAAAGATACTCTCCTATCTCAGTCCTATATTGTTCCCCATAGATGTGTCTGGTAGGTTCATCTAAAAGAAATCATGCTCTAGCTCGGGACTGGGAATCAGGATAGCTTCTCCGAAATATCACTGTTTCACAGTAGTTCTTTGAGCATGTTAAGTAACATTCCCTATTGAAAAAGAGCAAAAAACATGTTTTAAGGAGTTTTGAGTGCTTTAATAAAAGGAATTATTAAGAAATATTAACTCATTATTATTTTGTTGTAGGAGTAGTTCTTTCCCAAAAGGTAGAGGCAGTGACAAAAGGATGGATACCTTGGCAAGATTAGATGTTTACAATAAGCTAGAATACTCAAGGAGTTGATAGAGGAGGTATCTGAGCCTCTAGCTATCATCTTTGGAAAATCATGGGAGACAGGAGAGATTCCAGAAGACTGGAAAAGGGCAAATATAGTGCCCATTTATAAAAAGGGAAATAAGAACAACCCAGGAAACTACAGACCAGTTAGTTTAACTTCTGTGCCAGGGAAGATAATGGAGCAAGTAATTAAGGAAATCATCTGTAAACAAATCATGTCAAACCAATCTGATAGCTTTCTTTAATAGGATAACGAGTCTTGTGGATAAGGGAGAAGCGGTGGATGTGGTATACCTAGACTTTAGGAAGGCGTTTGATATGGTCTCGCATGATATTCTTATCAATAAACTAGGTAAATACAACTTAGATGGGGCTACTATAAGGTGGGTGCATAACTGGCTGGATAACCGTACTCAGAGAGTAGTTATTAATGGTTCACAATCCTGCTGGAAAGGCATAACAAGTGGGGTTCCAGAGGGTCTGTTTTGGGACTGCTCTGTTCAATATCTTCATCAACGATTTAGATATTGGTATAGAAAGTACGCTTATTAAGTTTGCAGATGATACCAAGCTGGGAGGGTTGCGACTAATCTGGAGGATAGAGTAATAATTCAAAATGACCTGGACAAATTGGAGAAATGGTCTGAGGTAAATAGGATGAAGTTTAATAAAGACAAATGCAAAGTGCTCCACTTAGGAAGGAACAATCAGTTTCATACATACAGAATGGGAAGCGACTGTATGGGAAGGAGTATGGCAGAAAGGGATCTAGGGGTTATAGTGGACCACAAGTTGAATATGAGTCAGCAGTGTGATGCTGTTGCAAAGAAAGCAAACATGATTCTGGGATGCATTAACAGGTGTGTTGTGAGCAAGACACGAGAGTCATTCTTCCGCTCTACTCTGCGCTGGTTAGTTGGGCTGTGTGCATTGGCACCCTTTTTCGAAGAAAGGATGCTAATGAGACCAGTCGCAATTGCAAATCCATGTATTTGCATTTTGCCCGCTCGGGGCTTTGCTGGAAAGCGCCAGTCTAGACGGGATCTTGCGGAAAATAAACCCTTTTCCGCAAGATCTCTTATTCCTACTTGCAAGTAGGAATAAGAGATCTTGCAGAAAAGGGTTTATTTTCCGCAAGATCCTCGTTTAGACTGGCGCTTTTTCCGCAAAGCCCCGAGCCGGAAAAAAGCGGCAGTTATGTAAATAAATACCGCTGGGGATATTTAAATCCCCCGCAGATTTGCAATTGCGACTGGTCTCATTAGCATCCTTTTTTCCAAAAAGGGTGCCAATGTAGACACAGCCTTGGAGTATTGTGTCCAGTTCTGGGCACCGCATTTCAAGAAAGATGTGGAGAAATTGGAGAGGGTCCAGAGAAGAACAACGAGAATGATTAAAGGTCTAGAGAACATGATCTATGAGGGAAGACTGAAGGAATTGGGTTTGTTTAGTTTAGAAAAGAGAAGATTGAGGGGGGACATGATAGCAGTTTTTAGATATCTAAAAGGGTGTCATAAGGAGGAGGGAGGAAACTTGTTCATCTTGGCCTCTGAGGATAGAACAAGAAGCAATGGGCTTAAACTGCAGCAAGGGAGGTTTAAGTTGGACATTAGGAAAAAGTTCCTAACTGTCAGGGTGATGAAACACTGGAATAAATTGCCCAGGGAGGTTGTGGAATCTCCATCTCTGGAGCTATTTAAGAGTAGGTTAGATAAATGTCTATCAGGGATGTTCTAGACAGTATTTGGTCCTGCCATGAGGGCAGGGGACTAGACTCGATGACCTCTTGAGGTCCCTTCCAGTCCTAGTATTCTATGATTCTATGATTCTATAAGAGAATGAAATATTCCATATCTTCACTTGCAAGATTTTTTTCATTGGTAAATGTGTTTTCTAAAGGTAAGAAAGGAAGGATTTAGAAGTGGAATGAATTGCTGCAGTGTTAGGAAGAATGTTTTAAGGTGAAAATATGTAAAGGCTATTTCATTACTGCAACAAATAAAAAAGAAAAGGAAGGAAGATTATTGCATGAATCACACTCCCCTGGGTGGCAGTGTCAGCAAAGTTGGAATCATCCCTCATACTGCAAATAAATTGTGTTCCATAGGACAAAGAGATGAGAAAATTGATGAGTAACCGAAGAGAACTTTGATTTCCAAACATGAAACTAGCAAAGAGCTCAGGTTATTTTTTAATGGTAAAGATATTAGATAATTTTTAATATCCTACTGAAAGTTGCAATGAAACAAAGCAGGTGGTACACTAGAATAGTGACCCCCCAAAAAACAAATAGTTTTACTAGTGTTGTAATTCAAGGTTTAGGAGTTTGCCTTGATGAGCCAACGGATAGGTTACTGGAATGGGAAGCAAGAGTCCTGGAACTGACTGCCAGTTGTAAAATGGAGAAACAAGGCAAATCATCCGTTTCTTGTTTGCTATGACATTATGCAGAAATATAACAACTTTTCTAACAGAGGTTTTTTATGATTATTTTCTTTACTTAAATACATTGTTGTATCTATACTGTACTCTATCTCAAAATGTTTAATTTAACAAATACATTTAACTGATCATATCAGTAAGAGACTGATGGCCCATGTCAATTAGAATTTATGCACAGATTCTATGTAAGCATTGCCCCTCAGCTTTGTTGATGGCCCTCAGTCCTGAGTTGCATCATCATTGCTATTCTAGCCATAGACATTTCATAAGCAAGACTTACAATGTCATTGTTGCTTCCATTCACTGATATTTATTTAATATATTATTTGGTATGTAAAATATCTTAAAACACTTTACAGTGAAATATTAAATAATATGTTATAAGATTTTATTGAATCAGGTACAGCAAATTTTATACAAACAACTGTACAACACAGTGGAGAGATAGACCAAAGGAAAAGAAAAACTGTAACTTGTGAAAGGTCCCATTGAACATAAATATTGTTGCCTCCCATCCAATTATAGGATGGAAACGGGGTGGGATTTAGTGAGAACCTGGATAGTAAAGTGAAAGGAATGTTTTTAAAATGAGAATGGAACAGAAGAGATCTTTCAATGGTCTTGTGACTGAGAACGATCTCTAGAAGTAGACAGAGAAGTCTGGAGGTTAGAGTGACCTTGAACTATGGAGAATATTTAAGAAGAACCAGTGCAAAGCAATGAAACACATTCTTAACTCCTGGCTGAGTAGTTGCAGCTCTGCCTTTCAGAAAGTAAAGGCCCAAAAATGAAATTTGAACTTGGATTTGCTGAACTAGAAGAGTGTTTCACATCTGGTGGGTTGCAACCCTTGAGGAAGGAGGGAGGAGTGTCACAGAAGGCATTGAAAATTATTACAATTCTAAAACAAAATAAAAATTCCAAAATAATATTGGGACAACCAAAATTTGAATGCGGGAGGACATGAGAAATATGAGGAAGACCTGAGGACATGCAGGGGGAAGTGAAAGACATGGACACTGTTATTACTGATATATTTTTACTCTTACTTTTACAATAAATGTAAGGAGGTGGTGACAGTTTTTGCCTCTGGTGAATAAGGGGTCATGATCTTGAAAATGTTGAGAAGCACTGCACTGGAGCAAGATCCCAGGTAGCCTACATCTCTAATCCTGACGTTGTTTGCAGTTTAAAAATATCTTCCCTCTGGAATGATACTTTACATTTATCTAGCATCTTTCACCTGAAGAGGAAGTGTGTGTACATAATAGAAATGGATAATTAGTGACTATTTTACTTTCTAAATACATTATATCTGTTACATCAATATAATGAAGTCTAAGATCCTCTCTGAGGATATAACTATTAAACAGAATCTACCTCAATATTTTACTAAAACCATTATGATATTTTTAATATATTTTATTTAATGAAATTCCTGTCTCAACTGATCCTTCTTTACCCACAGCTTATATATATGGAGAGAGAGAGAGAGAGAGAGAGATGTAGATCTATATACTGAGAAATATCAAATTTAATTTACCTTCACTGATATTTGCGACAAAATTATTTATTGTAGCAAGGCAAAAAAAAATGAGGCTAAGCAGTCTATTAGCATACTCGTCCGTTAACCCAAATTTGAGGGCTAAGAGGTAAATATCAAAAAAGGAAATTCTGCCTCCATCCATGGTATGGAGGACAGCATCTGCATTGGAAAAAGAGTTGTTCCATTGGGTAAAAGAAAGAAGAAATTGGAAAAGGTTCTGATAATCCTTGTGAAATTACAGAAACAGCAAACCCTGGTATCATCCTCTATTTTAAATCTTACTTATGCTTGAAAAGAAATCTGAACAACACTCCACCTGTTGTCTTCACATTATACAGGTGAAGAAATCCTACAACATTCTCTGTGGTATCCCTGTTGTCATTTACAGGCTGATGACTCTGAAATCATCTCATGATGCTGTTGTGAAATAGCTGTTGTGCATTTTGCACTGGTTCACACATTGTGGCCCCATTTGTTGCAGGTTCTGTAAAGCTTGTCCTTGATCCAACAGTCATTTGCAATGTGAGACTGTTCTCCCACAGTCTTTGGGTGTAGTCCACATGGTGATTTCTGCTTGAACTCGTGTTTACTTGTTGCAGCTCCCTGGCATCTTTAATTAGCTGTCTCCATTGTTACAGCAATCTCTAGTGTATGTTCGAGAGTCAAATCGGCATCGGTCAATAACCATTTTTGTACTACTTCATTTTGCACACGACACACTAATTGGTCCCTTAATGCATCATTTAAACTCTCTTCCAGCTGACAATGCTATTAATTTCCTTAATTCAGCCACATGTTCTGAAGTGTTTCATTGTCATTTGGTATTTTGTTTATAAAAACAAAATGCTCTGTAAATCCAGTGGTTTTGGGGATAAGTGGCTGTGTAAGAAATGTCCACTGTACTCCCCTTGTCAAGTTGGGGGCTTCAGGGAACTGCTTACTGTCTTGGTTTGGGACATAGGCAACAATGCCCAATGGTCAGAGCAGTGGGGGTCAGAGCAAGAGTCAGATGTCAAGAACCAGAACAAGGTGTCAGAGCGGGAGACAGAGTCAAGCCAAGGATTGGAGCCAGAGTTAGTATCTAGGGTGAGGTGTAGAAGCAGAGATCTGGAACAAGGCAGTGTCCAGTATAACAGCCAGCCAATGACCCACCTAGTTTCTCAGACCAATTCCTGTGCCTCCTTCTGGTTTAAATAGTGAGCCTGAGCTAACAGAGAGGCTAGACATCCCCTCTCCCCCATCAAGAGCTTTATGGGTGGAGCAACTGGTGAGTTCAGTTCAACCAGTGTACATTCCCTACTGGCACCCGAAAGCTACTGGGTGGAAGCTGCAGTCTGGGGACCTGCATATCTGGTTTTGAGACCAGAGTTTCCCTCACACTCAGCAATTTCCACAGAAAGCAACAGAGAGACTGGACCCAAAAGTGAGTCTGCCTGCCTAACCTGAGCTGGAGGGAAATACAGAAACTGTTAGGACTGGACCAAGAACCTATATCATCCCATAATGCACTCATCTCCTCTCTTCCCCCTGCTTGAAAGCAATGGCAAACAATCTTTTTGCTCTCTTTTTCCCCCTGGCTGTCCATGCAGATGCCATAGCATGGTAAGTATGGAACCTGTTCAGCAGCAAAGTACTATGGCAATTATAATAATCATCTTGTGCCTTATACTGCAGTAAATCCAGAGCATATCCAGGGCCTGCGGGAATGAGGAAGAATCTTGGGAGCCCATGGACATACTCTTTTCTGAAGCACTTGTATTGAGTGATGATGGCAGCATTCAATCCTATTGACACAGTGGAATGCCGGTTCTGGTGCTGTGAGACAAGCACAGACTGGTGGAACCACATAGTTATACAGCTACGGGACAATCAGCATTGGCTGCAAAACTTTCACTTGTGTAAGGTAACTTTCATGTGAATTACTTTCCCCCACCCTGAAGCCCAGCAATACCCATTCTGACAGTTGAGAAATGAGTGGCAGTAGCCCTGTGGAAGCGTGCAATGCCAGACAGCTACCAGTCTGTAGGCTATCAATGTGGAGTGGGGAAATCTATAATGGAGGCTATTGTGATCCAAGTAGCCATGGCACCAGAACCAGGGGTCAAAGCAGAAAACAGAGTCAAGCCAAAGGTTGGAGCCAGAGTCAGTGTCCTAGGTGGATAGAGACTCTTGGAAACATGCAGGTCATAGTGGAGGATTTGCCATGATGGGGTTCCTTAATTGTGGTGAGACAGTAGATGGAACACCCATTCCTATATTGGCACCACCTTGCAAAAGTGTACATACACTGCCGAGGATACTTCTTGATGGTGCAACAGTTGCTGGTGGATCACAAGGGCCATTTCACCAACATCAAACTGGGATGGTCAGGAAAGGTTCATGATACGCACATCTTTACAAACTCCTATCTCTGCAGAAGGCTGCAGGTGTTCCCAGAAAATTTACATTGAAGGCATTGAAATGTCAATTGTAATCCTTGGACATACAGCCTACCACTTGCTCCCATGGCTCACGAAGCCATACACAGGCACCTGGACTGCAGTCAGGAATAGTTCAACTACAAGCTGAACAAGTGTGGAATGGTGGTAGAATGTGCTTTTGGGTGTTTAAATGGAAGGTTTTGCAGTTTATTGACTAGGGTAGATCTTGGTGAAAGCAACATTCCCATTGTTGTGGCAGCCTGCTGTGCGCTCCATAATATCTGTGAAAGTAGGAGGGAAAGCTTTATGCCAGAGTGGGGGGTCAAGGCAGAGTGCCTAGCCACTAATTATGAGCAGCCAGACACCACGGCAATAAGGAGGGACACTGCAAATTTAGAGGTTTTGAAAAACAGCTTTGTGAATGGCCAGACAGCGATATGACTGTCATGCATGTTGCTCTTTAACAAGGTATTAAGTGTGCTTGCCTGTAAACCTGTAGCCCCTCCCCATGTGACACCAGTAATAAAAACAATGTTGTTGAGAAATCATGTGTTTTTATTGAGGGAACACAAGGAAGCAGTGACAGACAAGGAGTTCAAGATGGAAGCTTCAGATGGAGGGGGAAGTGGCATATTACAATCCCCCTGTGCAGCAATCATAGGCGTGAAGATGACAGCCTTTTGCTTTGAAACACATCCATGGGACTGAGTGGGAGGCTGCCCTGGACCTTCCCACCCCATCATTCTAGGACCCCTACGAAAGGAACTTATGGAACTTGGTGAGGAGGGAATGTGGGCCCACATGGGCTAGAGAGTGTGTCCTAGAAATCCACCATGTGCGTCATCACCTCCACTAACTGTCAAGACTTTCTCCTGTGTCTTCACTTCGGATTTCCTGCATGCTCTCCTGTCCTTACACATCTCCTGCAGCAGTGTTTTCCTCCACTCACTTAATCGCTCCCTGTCCAAGAGGGCAGATTGCATTTGCTCCTTAAACATGTGATTCCTAGAATGTTTTCGCCTCTGGACTTGTGCTAGCCAAATAGCTGGAGGAGCTGGGGAAGTGTGCAGCATGCTCGTTGATGCATCCTCTGTAATGAAAAGTGAAGGGAAGACTTCCCAGAAAAAAAGATGTGAAGCATAAAATCTAAAATCTTAATATAAATGGAGATCTTCCCAAAGACAATGGGGACGTATTATGTACAAGGCCACAGGTATGCTATTAAGCATTCACTATGCAGCAGGTACACCACAAATATCTGAGGGGAGCAGCTGGACTTGTTTGGCGGCAGCCCTGGTAAAGGTCAGGCTGGCACTTGCACCTGTGAAGCAGAAGTGGTCTGGGCATGGTGGCAAGGCAGGGGTTCATGCAATGACCAAGTATTTGGCACCCCCCTTTGCCAGAAGCAACTTTTGCTTCTCTCAGGAGCCTGGGGATGGGAGAGGAGGGGTGGTCAGGGCAGGGTAGGAGCTCACTTACTGTTAGCTTGGCATGGAAAGGTGTCCTGTGGAAAATGGAATAAGGCAGGCCTCCCCAGAAATCTTGTGAGATGGATGAAAGAGTTCCTTTATGAGAGCTTTTTGGAGACGTGCAGGGAGGATTCCTGCTCTGTTTTCAGACACATTAATAAGCTGATCTGGGGAGCCCCTGCTGTGTAGGCAGAGTGGCCACCACAAATCACACCCAATTGCCTTAACCAACTTGGAGCATGATTAAAAATGTGAACTCACAAGAAGTCCCGTCCTTGCCATCACAGCCCAGCAGCGAGATGTCCTGGGAAGAGGAGATTGTCTCTAAAGTTATAAAATGGTCCTGGCTGTTGGTGAGATCAGATGCTCTATTCGCCTGCTAACCATTTTCCTCCTCCTTCCTCTTCCTCAACCACACTGTCCTCCACGCTGCTGCCCAAGGCTACCTGAAGAGTATCTTGGAAGGAATCCACAGACTGGTTTAGAAAATTGGTTAGGTTCCTCCCTAAAATCCCATGAAGCGGCATGTTTGCGGCGGCGATAACCCAAATCATCCGTTTGCCTCCTTTTGTCTTCTGTTATGCCTCCTTAGCTCCTTTATTTGAAGGTGGCACTGCTGGGCATCTGTCATGGATTTGAGGGATGGCTAGCAGCCTGGGACTAAGGGGTTAACTATGTCCCTGTACCTAGCCAGGTATCTGCTCAGCCAATAGAAATGCAGATAGGGATTTCAAACTGAGACAAAGGAATTTGGGGATTTTCTCTCCTTTATCTCTGAGCCAGTGTTTACTCTCTAGATACTGAGGGAGACAGAAGACAAGTCACTCTCCAAGAAAAAGACTCTTCATAATGTGTAAGTAGGGTAAAGTCTGGATAAATCCATCAGGTTTTATTGGTTTTTGGTTTGGGATTTTATATCTGATGTCTGTGCTGTTAGAAATGGTTTTTCCTCTCTTTTGCAACTAAGTCCTGAGCCCATGGGGGAATCCTCCATGAGTATATTAATTGGTGGCTCTTACCATCTAGCCATTCCAACTATGCTTGTAACTGGGGTATTGCTTTAATAATAGAAGTTCTTTTTTTTTTTTTTATTAACCTGGTATTGGTTCATTTCTGTGTCCTGGAAAATCTGTCTGTGGGATCTGCATGCCTCTGATGAGGGGACAGTAATCACAGATGGCAGCTTGGATTTTCTCTTTTTCTTTTCAAGCTCTTTGGAGAAAAGAGCTAGGGGTGCCCTGGGGTTGGTTTCAAGTGTCCACACCTGTTTGTGGGTTCAAAAGCACTTGATGGTGGCAGTGGATTCCCCAAAATCTGGGTATTAGGATTTTGGGGGGAGTTTTTGTACCAAAGCCTGTAGAGATCAGGTTTTGGGGTTGCTTTTGCAGACCCCCACTTCTGCATTCATCATGCCAGAGTGGGGAATCAGCCTTGACAGCATCCCTGATTAATCTTTTCTCCGCCGTGCCCTTTCTGATCTTGGCATAAATATCAGCATTTCTTTTGCTGCTTCATAGTTCTGTCTGAACTGATTCCTCTCCCCACACAGCAATAAGGTCCAGGATCTCTTGTATGCTCCATGCTGGTGCTCATTTGTGACCCTGGGCATTGATAGTCAGGTGTACTGCTGAAGTGTGCTGCCTGCTCTGAGGTCTGCTTACCATGCTGGTCACACAGGAAATTAAATTCCAGTTTTCCCTGGGCTTTTCCTGTGCACCTGGAGAGCAGCAGAGTTGAGAGTCCTGGCTAGAGTGGTCACAGTGGGTCACACCTCTTGGAGGCCAAGAAAGTTGAATTTCCAGTGCTGCATCTGCACTATCCTAAAGTCAACCATGCATGGTCGAATTTACCATTACTCCTCATGAAAAGCTGGAGTACTGACATTGACTTTAACAGCCCTTAAAGGTGATGGAATGGGGTTGGTGGTATGAACTCATTGTTTAGAAAGCAACTTAATGCAATTAAGTTTGACCTAAACTCCCAGTGCACATCCATACTATGAAATCAGGTCAAATCTAATATGGTTGATTTCTAGGCACCCAGTTTTGCAAAGTTGAAGGTCTATATCCTAACTGCAGGGAAGAATTAAATGTAGCTTAAAGCGGCATGTCCCCAATAGGGAGCCTACCATCAACTCAGAGAGTGATGCACCATGGGCAGCTTTGCATTCTGGGCTATGTTCACAGTGCCAGCTGAGACCAAAACTGTGCAGCAGGTGGTTATGGGTTCATGTAATCAGCATCCCATAATGCACTGGTCTAGTCCCTCCCCCCCTTGTGTGAGATCAATGGGAGGCAGTGTGCTTGTGCCTTTTTGTGCTCTGGTTGCCCGGGCAGACATCATAGCAGCATGAGCGTGGAGCCCAGTTTGCAGCATGTCATTGTGATGCTGATGTGTGTCCTGGTGCAGTACTTTGAGAATGTCCGCATGTTATCTGATATAGTATTCTGGTAACTAGATTGAATGACTCTTCCCTTGTGTTCAGAAGTGTCAGCAGAGGCCATTCTGACTTATTTTCTTATTGTATACTTTCACCAGTTCAATCAGAAAAAAATAACATCTCTGCTTTCATATTCCTGAGCTTTGCAGCTTCCTTAGTAATTGTTTGAAAACAGTTGACATGGGATTATATCTATACTCCAGAATCCAGACAGCAGTCAGGAGCAGCTCTGATTTTCTTCCTACTGCATTGTGGAGAATTCCATCACACGTATGCAGGGAGGCTGGAACATTTTTTATAGTGGAAGTGCTGTGACCCAACAAGGAATCAAACTGTAAATCCTGTATATAATGGGAACCACTTCAAACTAATTCCAGCATCTGTGCACCTATGTCTTTCCATTTTTGCTTAATGCAAATCTTGCAAAAATACTGGAATTTGAAATGTCCTTAGAAACTAAAATAAGAGGGTTAAAATGAAAATCTACAAGAAGAAAGAAAAGAATTAGCATAGAGGAAGAGTTTTCAGATAGTTTACTTAACTGATATTACTGGTACAATTAAAAATAATAAAACATGAGTATATTTTTGAAAAATTTTGACACTTGTAAAAATTAACTTATTTTTTTCTGTCTTATTCCAGAAAATGTAATAAATTTTGTGTTTTCTAATATCTAAAAGAAATTATAAGAGAAATCTTATTATAATATATAAAAAAAGTAAATGGTATCCTTTATTGCAATATTAAAAACAGGTGGATTAATAACAAGAAATATTTTTAAAAGTAAGATATAAAGAGACATAGTGGTTCCTATATACCATCTATGCTAACTAATTATTGTTAAAGTCGCATTAACTATAAAGTAACTGTTACCAATTCAGAACTCTACGTTTACAGTAAAGAATGTTATTAAACTGATAAAAAAACTTACTAACTAGGTCCCCAATGATGCAAATATGCATGTGAGTAATTTTGCTATTCCCATACATAAAATTATTTATGTATGACTGTTTGCAGGATCATGTAGAATTACATTAACTTTTAATCACATACATATGTCACAGCTGTGCTGTTGCTAATCAGTTTGTTACAGTTTAAATGACTATTAGTCTTTCTGTTGTTGACAGCTTTTTCCTGTTTAAACACAGAACATTTTAGTGGTATATAATGGTTTTTCTGCAGCTTTTCCCCCGTTTCCCCCAATCCCACAAATTGTCCTCAAGTTGTAATAGGGAAAACAATCAACTTCACACATGATATTTGACATTTATATTACAACTAGAATTGATCAATTTCATGCACCAGGGAAACTACTGCCTTGAAATATACAGAATACGAAATATTAATGCCACCATTCTCTAGTGCATTTTTTACTTTGCATGTTAAAACATTTTAATTGCTGGAAATTTTTGAAATTCTGGAAATATCAAATCTGTATTATAAAAATAGAGTATGATTGAAATTATAAGATATTCTGACTGGCAATGTTGTATGAAGATTTTTGCTATATGCTTTCAGATAGTTCTTACTTTTTTTCCATCACAATGTTTGTTCCATTGTTTAGACTTGAATACACTGCTAATAATCTATAATCACTATTATGACATTATTGGATTTTAAAAATGGGTGAACTACAAAAATTTTCAAGTTTGGTTTGAATAAGCACTTAGCAGTTTGATTCCTAATCTTCTGAACCATTTCGTATGGCAAAATATTTCATCATGAGTTCTGATGGTAGCCTGATTATTTCTCTGGAAAAAATTTTCTTGTATTAAGTTTAGATATAGATGTAGATATAATTGCTAATAGGTTTGTTAAGTGGTTAAAATTTATTCATGATCATGCTGTTAAACAATAATAGAATACCATTTATTTAAATATTTTCAAACTGTCAACCACCCACCCTCACCCCCAAGGTATGTGGGATCGGGGTACTCACGTTTATGACAGGGGGGCCCTGATCCCGGATTTACTCTTGGCTCGGGTGTGCTTGGAGGTAGGCTCGCCCGTGCACCTAGACAGGGTCAAAAGTCACGGTGGCCTACACCTCCCTGAGCCAGCCTTGCCCTCCAAATACTTGTCCAAGGAGGGGGTATAGTCTGCGCCCACTACAGGCTAGCGCCCCCGTCACTCCCTGGAGTCCTATAGGGTATAAACCTCCCCGTAGTCCACTCTTCTCCGCCCTTGCAATGCTCAGTCTCAAATTGGGTAGGGGAACCCAGGCCCTCCCTCACTCCTGGGCTCCAGCCCCAGGACCCTCAGGGTGAGGTCGTGCCGACCTTACCCGAATGGCGAGTTGTATGCATTTCACTCACCACCCCTCACAGGGGATGCCGTCAATCTCAGCTCCCCCCCTCCTTGGACCGCTTCCTGTGTTGCCTAAATGCTCCTCCATCTGGCGCCTTCCGCCGGCGTCGGGTGGGTCGAGTCCTGCCTCTGCGGTCATCGCTCCGGTCTCGGCACCCAGGTCTGTTGATGGGCTGCTGCCGACGACTCTGGCGGCTCTCCCCCCGGTTGCTCTGGGCCTCCCGCAGGTGTTCGTCCTTGGCCCCAGTCTCGACCGCCCTGGCCGCTTCTGCCTCCGTCCGGGCCACCCTGGCCGCTTCTGCCTCCACCCTGGCTGCCCTGGCCGTTTCCGCCTCAGTCCGGGCCGCCCTGGCCACTTCCGCCTCCACCCTGACCACCCTAGCTGCTTCCCCCTCCCTCAGCTGTGCCGGCGCCACTTTTAAAAGTGGCACGCTGCTCAGGGCACAGGCGCAGCAGTGGCAGGAGGCACTGCGCTGGTCGGCTTCCGGCTCGGATTGCCCGCTGACTCGGGGGAAGGGACAGGTTCACCCCGTCACACAAACATTGTATTCTGTTGTAATTGAAATCAAATTGTACAGTGTTCACTTTACAAATATTTGCACTGTTAAAACAAAAGATATATTACTTTCAATTCACCTCATGCAAGTACTGTAGTACAGTTTCTTTATCATGAAAGTTGAGTTTACAAATGTAGAATTTTGTACAAAAATGCATTAAAAAATAAAATAATGTAAAACTTTAGAGCCTACAAATACACTCAGCCCTATGTCTTATTCAGCCAATAGCTCAGACAAACAAGTTTGTTTACATTTGCAAGAGAAAATGCTGCCCACTTCTTGTTTACAGTGATGCCTCAAAGCGAGAACAGGTGTTTGCATGGCACTGTTGTAACTAGTGTCCCAAGGTATTTACATGCCAAATTTGTTAAAGAGTCATATGTTCCTTTGTGCTTCAACCATCATTCCAGAGTACATGTGGCCATGCTAATGGCTGGTTCTGCTTGATAATGATCAAAAGCAGTGCAGACCAACCCATGTTCATTTTCATCTTGAGAGTCAGATTCTAGCAACAGAAGGTTGATTATCTTTTTTGGTGATTCAGGTTCTGTAGCTTATGCATCAGAGTGTTGCTCTTTTAAAATTTTTGACAGCATGTGCCACACCCCATCCCTTTCAGATTCTTAAACTTTGGGTCGAGTGCTTCACATATCTCACATTTTAAAAAAGCAGTCATGTAGCACTTTAAAGACTAACAAGATAGTTTATTAGGTGATGAGCTTTCGTGGGGCAGACCCACTTCTTCAGATTCTGAAAGTGAATTGGCATGACCATTATATAACAGAGTGATACAATGAAGAAGTAAACAAATTATACGGTAACGAATCAGCTACAGAAGGTAGGGGCAAGGAAGAGACAAGGAAAGAGGAAATTGCTTATTGTAAGAGTCAATTAAGTGGCTAATCTGGAGTTACTACGGATATCAAAAGGTGGGGAGGCTGTCTATGTAATATGTAAGGTAATTATCCTCTAAATTAAGGCCCATTTGCACCGTGTCGAATTTTAGCATAAATAAAAGTTCTGAAGTCTCCCTCTGTAATCTGGTGTTAAAGTCTCTTTGAAGTAAGATGCATGTTATAAGGTCTTTAAGGGAATGGCCAGTTTGATTAAAATGTTGGCTAACAGGTTTCTCTGTGTGAAGATGTCTGATGTCTGATTTGTGAGCATTAATTCTCGGGCGAAATGACTGACCAGTTTGTCCAATATACATGGCAGAGGGACATTGCTGGCACATGATGGCATATATCAAATTGCTGGATGTACAGGAATATGAGCCTTTGATCATATAACTGACATGGTTAGGTCCAGTGATGGTGTCTCCAGAGTAAATATGTGGACAAAGCTGGCAATGGGGTTTGTTGCAAGGGAAAGCTCCAGGGTTAGAGTATAGGTCTGTCACCCAGAGCCTCTCGGAGTGTAGCATCCTGTTCCAGTATAGGTTGTAGGTTATTGATAATGCACTGGAAGGGTTTGAGTTGGGGGCTATAGGTAAAAACAAGTGATGTCCTATTGTTGATTTTCTTGGGCCTATCTAGAAGTAGCTGGTTTCTGGTTATTCGTCTGGCCCTTTCAATCTGTTTTTTTACTTCCCCCTTTGGGTAATTGAGTTTTATGAATGCTTGGTAGAGATCTTGAAGTTTTTGGTCTCTGTCAGTGGGATTGGAGCAGATGCGGTTGTATCTAAGGGCTTGACTATAGACGATGGATCGTATGGTATGTATGGTATGTATAGACGATGGATCGTATGGATGGAAGCTGGAGGCATGTAAGTGTAGCAGTCAGTGGGCTTCCTGTAGAGAATGGTATTGATTTTGCCATCAGTGATTTGTACTGTGGTGTCCAGGAAATGGATCTCTCATGTCAAATGGTCTAGTCTGAGATTGATGAAACCTCTGTGGAATTCGTCCAGTGCTTTTTGACCCTGGGTCCAAATGATAAAGATGTCATCGATATAGCGTAAGTAAAGGAGGGGTAATATGTGATGGGAGTTGAGGAAACATTGTTCTAAATCAGCCATAAAGATGTTAGCTTGCTGTGGGGCCATGCAAGTGCCTATGGCTGTGCCACTGATCTGGAGGTATAAGTTGTCTCCAAGTTGGAAATAATTGTGGATAAGAACAAAGTTACATAGATCTGCTACCAGATTTGCTGTGGTAACCTCAGAGATAGTGTTTCTAATCGCGTGTAGTCCATCTTTATGTGGAATATCAGCGTAGGGAGATTCTACATCCATGGTGGCCAGGATTGTGTCATCAGGAAGGTTATCGATGTTTTGTAATTTCCTCAGGAAGTCAGTGGTATCTCGGAGATAGCTAGGAGTGTTGGTAACATAGGGTTTGAGGAGGGAGTCTACATAGCTGGATAATCCAGTAGTGAGTGTGCCAATACTTGAAATGATGGGATGTCCGGGGTTTCCAGGTTTATGGATTTTGGGAAGCAAATAGAATAATCCTTGTCGGGGTTCAGAAGGCATGTCTGTGTGAATTTGGTCCTGAATAGTAGAGGCAGGGAGTTCCTTAAGAAGATGGTGTAGTTTCTTTTGGTATTCTGAAGTGAGATCAGAAGAGAGAGGTCTGTAAAATGTGGTGTTGGAGAGGTCTGTAAAATGTGTTGGAGAGTTGTCTAGCTGTCTCGTGTTCATAGTCCAATTTATTCGTAATGACCACAGCACCCTCTTTGTCAGCCGGCTTGATTATAATGTCAGAGTTGTTTTGAGACTCTGGATAGCATAGCGTTCAGCGCGGCTGAGATTATATGTCACTTGTTGTTGTTTGCGCATAATGTCAGTCTGTGCACGGTTGCAAAAGCATTGAATATAGAAATCCAGACTGTCATTACGACTGTCGGGGGGGGAGTCCACATAGAATTTTTTTCTTTTGGTAGGGGGGATCTAGCCGGTCAGCTTGATGTTCATTGGTGACTTGGAAATATTCCCATAGACGGAGGTGGCGAAAGAAGGCTTCAAGGTCACTACAGAGTTGAACCCAGTTCGTGGGAGAGGTGGGGCAGAAAGAAAGACCCCGGGATAAGACAGACTCTTCTGCTGGGCTGAGTCAGTAGCTAGAAAGGTTAACAATATTATCCGATGGGCTGAGGTAGTTGCCGTTGTAGTATCCTGTGGTATGGAGTAGTTTGGAAAGTTTATTGTCTTTTCTTTTTTTGTAGGGAGTAGAAGTGTGTTTTATAGCACTACATGACTGCTTTATATCTCACATTGGCATCTTCTTTGCATTTTGTCAAATCTTCAGTGAAAGTGTTCTTAAAATGAACATGTGCTGTGCCATCACCTGAGACTGTTATAATATGAAATATATATGGCAGAATGTGGATACAAGAGAACAGGAGACACAGCAGCGTTATTTCAGAATAACATCAGTTATTCCAAAATTACGTATTGCACATCTACACATCAAGCCTGTTATTTCAAAATAAAGAAATACATTTAAAAAACGGGCTACTTACACCGACTTCTGTATACCTCATTGTATGAGAAGTAAGTGAGGTCGGAGGATTATTTCAAAATAAGTGCTGTGTAGATGTCCCCAAATTCAGAATAAGCTATATCAACTTAAGCCATGCAATTAGCATAGCTCAAGTTGTGTAGCTTATTTTGAGTTTAGCCCTGCTGTGTAGATATGCCCTCGCTATTCTATAATAGGAAAAATAATTAGTTAACTTTTTCTTACAACATTGCAAATAAAATCCAGGTAGTGTTTGATTTCTTCTCCAGGATCAGCTCTAGCAACAATAACTCTAATTTTTCTTCTGGACCTAAAAGGGCTCTTAATATAATGCATGTTTGTGGAAGATGATAACGAGAAAGTCAGAAAAACAGGCTGCCAAAAACAATCAGCTGAAAATGCTTCAGAAGGGATTACATGGAGACTACAGCTAGATCCATCAACTTTCTTTGTTATAAACCTGTAATAATACTTCTCTTTAATATCCCATTTTTCATCCAGAGACTCTAAAGAATTTTGCAAACATGAGTAGGCATTAGCCCCATTTTACAGTCGGTGGATTGAAGTACAAAAACGTTAAGTGAGATGCCTAATTTCACAGAAAGTCACTGGCAGAATCAGGAACAGAACCTCACTTTCATAGTGCCCAAAGAATCCCTATCTGTTTTCCAGTTCCGTTTTTGGGATAACTGACTTAAATTATTTCCTTTGGCCTGCTGATGCAACTATGCCTGGCCCTGGCATGTTGATGTGGGAGAGCCAACTCTCTGCCCACTTCTTGTCACCCCACTAGAGAAGGAGAAGTGGTTCCATAGAGGCAGCTTCCCATCCCCATGTTCCTACCTATGATGCATCTAGTTAGTGCCAGAGAACAGAGGCAGTTAGCCCTGAATAAGAGCACTAATTGGCATTAACCTTCTTTGGACCAGAAGAGGATTCAAAATGTAGATCATTACACAGATTTGTATGAAGATGTCAATTATTGCTGCAGGGAAAATGTTTCTGTATTATTTTCTCCTTAGCCAGTTATGCTTTTACTTATAATTGTAAATGCACATGTTTAAAATACATATCATATTCCTTATTTTCTTTGAATCTAAAACTATACAAAGCAATTAAAAGATGAAGCTTAGTCTAGAATTTCCAACTACTTATTCTGTAAAAAAAAGGATTAGCGTTATAATGCAATAGTTTTTCATTTGATTTAATTTAAATCGTTCTGTTATTAAAGAATGACTTTATCACAGTTATTTAATTGTATGGATACACCCCAATTACAGTGTTGTGAGAAGTATCTTATGTTCAATGTTTCCAGTATTTTTTCTGCCAAAATCAAACTTAATTGCTAAAGAAGGAGACTCCCTGGGTTACCAATGGTTTGTAGTCTAAACACTGTTGTTGTCCCAGCTAACACCTTTAAATCATGTACAGCTTACTGTTTCTATGTTATGCAAGTTTTTTCACATAGGGTCCATGGGTTTTCTAGGTATACTAAAAATTAACAACTAGCTAAAAGTTAAGAACAATAAATCTTATTTTCTCCAAAGGGGGTCTAGCTGTTCTCACTCTACTAATAAATGGAAAGAAAAAAACAAATTTGTCTGGAAGTGACTGATACATATTTTAAGAGTACAAAAGTTATGAGCACACTTCTTCTTTCATCTATGTTCTCTATTAAACTCAATAAAATGTACTAGCTTGTTCCATTGTTGTGTGATCTTTAAAAAGCTGTCATCCATGCTATATTTTGAAAAACATACCAGTGCTGATAACTTCACTATGTCATATCCTTTTAGAAATATATCTAGGTAAAGTAATAAGAGCTTAGTGTCATATGGCATTAATTACAATTGCTCTATGCGTAACCTTTTTATTACTGGGGATCATTCAGGTTACGCTGTACCATATTTAGGAATCATTTGATTCTTTTTTAAACATTTTATTTTGATTACAAGGTCCCTATTACAATTCTGCCAATATATGGTTTTGTTTACATAATGGAAATGAATTTTTGATTGCATTGTATTTATATAGGAGGGCGATGATCTGGCATATGAGACATGTTCTAGATTTCTGGGGCACACAATGGGAAATGAAAAGTTGACTAATTAAAAATAGTAAGAAAGCCTTATTGAAAAGTAGAGCTGGTCAAATAATAAAATTATATGTTTGTGAATAATTCATAAATACAAAAGTTCCAAATTGATATGACTGTAATAGAGCTTAATAAGTATTGTTAAATGCACACAAGTTTTGAGGTTATTTGAATTATTTAGCTAAAGACATATTCAGGTTCAAATCTGTATCTATTTGATAGTGATTTTGCAGCCTTTACTCTGAATATTCTGACTCTCTTCTAAAGCAAATTCTGCATTTGTAGTAGTAGTAGTATTTAAATCTCTGATCCCTAATAGACGTATAGAAGTTCTATAACAGACCATAATTAAGGCTATGATTATGTCATTGAGGCTGCAGAAGTCATGGAATCTGGGACTTCCAGAGACCCCCATGACATTGAAGCCCCTGCAGCTGAGCAGCTGCTGCCAGTAGTGGGGGATGCCTCCACCCCCAGGCTGCCCAGTCTCTATGGGTAGCAGAGGTCCCTATTGCCACTGCCCAGCTGTTACCATTGGCTGAGTCCCTCCCACAGCTGCTCAGCCATGGTTAGCAACTAGTGCCTCATCCCACCCTCAACAGCTCCTGGAGGCAAGCAGAGGGATCCTAGAGCTACCCAGCTGCTGATGTTAGCAGAGGCCCCCTGCAGATCCCAGATGCAGATCCCTAGCTGGGGACCCTGCAGCTGAACAATTGCTACAGGTGGCAGCCCACCCTTAGCTTCCAGCCACTCCCCAGCTCCCAGCCCCTCCCAGCTCCCAGCCACTGGGCAATGGGGTCCCTGCAGCTCCCAGCCACTGTTGGCAGGGAGAGGCAGGGTGTTGGACCCTCCTCCCTCCCCATTTTGTCAGAGATGTTGCATGGGTTTCCATTAATTTTTATTTATTGCCAATGACCTGTCTGTAATTTTTACTAAAAATATATATGACAACCATCATCGCCTTAACCATTGAATCAAAAAGTATAAACTAGTCACAAATGGAAGAGAAAATCAATGCCCCTACAAACAAATCTTGTATTTCCTTTCTATAGCCCAAACAGATGTAGCGTGCAGATCCTTCTCCTACTAAGCACACATCTCACAGCTTATGGGGTCGGTCAACTCGCCTCCTTTTCTTTCTGCACCAAGTCACAGATCTATACTGAATAGCTCGACGGAATCATAAAATGGAGTAAATTGTACAGCAGCTGTACTACAGCCAATGTGAATGAGGAACAGAGTAAAATGAGCTCAATCTAGCTAGAGACATAAAGGGAAACAAGAAGATATTCTACAAATATATTAGAAGCAAGAGGAAGACCAAGGACAGGGTAGGGCCAATGCTCAGTGAGGAGGGAGAAACAGTAACAGGAAACTTGGAAATGGCAGAGATGCTTCATGACTTCTTTGTTTCGGTCTTCACCGAGAAGTCTGATGAAGGAATGTCTAACATAGTGAATGCTAGTGGGAAGGGGGTAGGTTTAGAAGATAAAATGAAAAAAGAACAACTTAAAAATCACTTAGAAAAGTTAGATGTCTGCAAGTCACCAGGACCTGATGAAATGCATCCTAGAATACTCAAGGAGGTGATAGGGGAGGTGTCTGAGCCTTTAGCTATCATCTTTGGAAAATCGTGGAAGACAGGAGAGATTCCAGAAGACTGGAAAAGGGCATATATAGTGCCCATGTATAAAAAGGGAAATAAGAACAACCCAGGAAAGATAATGGAGCAAGTAATTAAGGAATTCATCTGCAAACATCTGGAAGATAATAAGGTGATAGGGAACAGACAGCATGGATTTGTAAAGAACAAATCATGTGAAACCAATCTGATAGCTTTCTTTGATAGGATAACGAGTCTTGTGGATAAGGGAGAAGCGGTGGACGTGGTATACCTAGACTTTAGTAAGGCATTTGATACGGTCTCGCATGATATTCTTATCTATAAACTAGGCAAATAAAACTTAGTTGGGGCTACTATAAGGTGGGCGCAAAACTGACTGGCTAACTGTTCTTAGAGTAGTTATTAACGGTTCACAATCCTGCTGGAAAGGTATAACAAGTGGGGCTCTGCAGGGGTCTGTTCTGGGACCGGTTCTATTCAATATCTTCATCAACGATTTAGCTATTGGCATAGAGAGTACATTTATTAAGTTTGCAGATGATACCAAGCTGGAAGGGGTGGCAACTGCTTTGGAGGATATGGTCATAATTCAAAATGATCTGGACAAATTAGAGAAATGGTCTGAGATAAAGAGGATTAAGTTTAATAAGGACAAATGCAAAGTACTCCACTTAGGAAGGAACAATCAGTCTCACACACACATATGTCTAGGAAGGAGTATTGCAGAAAGGGATCTAGGGGTCATAGTGGACCACAAGCTAAATATGAGTCAACAGTGCGACACTGTTGCAAAAAATGCAAACATGATT
This sequence comes from Rafetus swinhoei, assembly GCA_019425775.1. NCBI lineage: Eukaryota > Metazoa > Chordata > Testudines > Trionychidae > Rafetus > Rafetus swinhoei. The sequence goes on from CM033440.1 coordinate 36,878,920, forward strand.
CTGTGTGTTGTGGGCAAAACACGAAAAGTCATTCTTCCGCTCTACTCTGTGCTGATTAGGCCTCAGTTGGAGTATTGTGTCCAGTTCTGGGCACCACATTTCAAGAAGGATGTGGAGAAATTGGAGAAGGTCCAGAGAAGAGCAACAAGAATGATTAAAGGTCTAAAGAACATGACCTATGAAGGAAGACTGAAAGAAATGGGCTTGTTTAGTTTGGAAAAGAGAATACTGAGAGGGGACATGATAGCAGTTTTCAGGTATCTAAAAGGGTGTCAAAAGGAGGAGGGAGAAAAATTGTTCTCCTTGGCCTCTGAGGATAGAACAAGAAGCAATGGGCTTAAACTGCAGCAAGGGAAGTTTAGGTTGGACATTAGGAAAAACTTCCTAACTGTCAGTGTGGTTAAACACTGGAATAAGTTGCCTAGGGAGGTTGTGGAATCTCAATCTCCATCTCTGGAGATATTTAAGAGTAATTTAGATAAATGTCTATCAGGGATGGTCTAGACAGTACTGGGTCCTGCCATGAGGGCAGGGGACTGGACTCAATGACCTCTCGAGGTCCTTTACAGTTCTAGTGTTCTATGATTCTCTGATTTAGAAAGTAAATGTAAAATCAAAAGTAGACTTTACCTATTTACTTCTGTCTTCTTTTAATGAAACCTTAGTTTTGCATTGTATTGGTAATGCCACTTGCTAATTATAATGCATTCTGTGCATTCAGTTAAAGATGTTCACTCCTTTTGTTATGTTTCCTATCCATGTAATTTGATCAGTCAACTCCTGATTGTGTCTACTAAAAGGTTATGATTCTGTTTCTATTTCCCTGTCAAGCATTGCCTGCTATTCCAGTAATCTTCCTCTCCTGACCTTTTAAAGAAGCTATTACTGTACCATAATTGTAACCAGCATATTATTACTTCTCATATATAGTATTCTAATCAGGAAGCATATATAGTTGAGAGCTGCAGCTACAGTGATCTTGTAAGAAAGCAAAAATTGCTCACTAACCTCAGAATAAATTCAAAATAAAAATCTTGTGATGTAGTCTCATGACTCTGTCTTCTATATACCTATGTTTTTGACCATTCTGATGCGTAGTCCTTTTTCCTTGTTCTTCACTTGTTCTATTTTTTAAAAAAATGTTATGGTTATGGGCAGGTGGTGATGTGGACAGGCAGAGAATAATGCTGGGAGTCCCTAGTCACATATTTGCACACAAGTGGTGTGAGAATAGTGGCCTCAGCATTGAGTTAGAGCAGTGGCCCCAACCTTTTGGGGCTGCCGGGCGCCCAGGGGCGGGGCCCCGCATGCACCGCGCGCCCGGGGGCCGGGCCGCCCATGCGCCACGCGCCCGGGGCCAGCAACACGCATGTGCCGCACTCCTGGGGCAGGGGCCACCCATGTGCCTTGCGCCCGGGGCTGGCACCACGCATGTGCCATGTGCCCGGGGTAGGGGCCGCCCATGCGCCACGCACCCGGGGCTGGCACCGCGTATGTGCTGCGCACCCGGGGGCGGGGCTGCCCATGTGCCACGCACCGGGACTGGCACCGCACATGCACCGTGCGCCCGGGGCAGGGCCGGCCCAGATCATTCGGCAGGCGCCTATAAATGCCCCGGCGGGTGCCATGGTGCCCGTGGGCACCGCGTTGGGGACCACTGAGTTAGAGTGATATCAGCATTCATATCCTTCTTGTGCCACAGAGCAATGTTCTTCAGGGTCAGCACTGCTCTCCCCAGTCCACAGAAGGATAAGAAAAGGATTTCTTAACATTGTTCACACCATGATTGATTTGCTAGTGTCCTGCAACTACCTGGGAATTGAATTGTGTAGTTAAAAATCAACATCCCCCAGAAAGAACAGTGAACTCTACATCCTGGAATGTCACATTTCCTGAAGATGCTAGGTGCATGCACTCATCAGACTCAGACTTGCCAAATACACTGATATACTTGCATTGAATGAAACATGTCTCCCAAGCAAGACCCATCTTGATGAGGTCGATGCTAGATACATGTTCTACTAGATAGATAGTCCTCAGAAGAGAGGCATCACTGTGGAGTCAGCTTTGTTAGTTGAACCTCTACCTCACCTGCTTGAAAAGACAGATTTATGAAGACAATTATTTGCAAATTACTGTTCAATGATTGTGATTTATTGGCCCATAAACTCAGGGACATTCGCTTTAGCGACAGACAAAAAAAAAAATGCTACTAAGGACACTCTCAAGTGCAGCCTCCAATCTTGCAATGTGGACTTCAGTACCTGAGAACAATTTAGCCCATGACAATATCAGATGGCATTAGCTCTGGAAACTCAGATGGAAAGATTTTGGGAACCTGCAGATTGCTGCAATCAAGGAGAGATGTGTGAGACATAAAGCTAAAAACAGCACACATTTGTCTAACATTGTCTTCACCAATGGTACTTGCAGACAGGGCTGCATGTCCAAAATTGGTCTTTGGTTTTATCTCGGGAATCACATAAATTACTCGGGAATCACATAAATTTCAATTACCCGTTGAATGAAATTGAGGCATCATAATATTCAATATAAATGAATTTAACGACATTCTGCTTATACCAAAATTAATTTATATTTTCTTACGACTATGTGCTTATTTCTTCATGGACATTGAACCACGTATTTACATGTTATAAAGCCAAACTCCACAGCTCTGACATTTGGTTTCAGATTGGCACTAGCAATTTTGTATATATAGCCCACACCATCCCCTACTCAATTACTACCCTGGCAAAAGTATTTTGTTCCCTTCCTACATCTACCAGCGACTGTCTAGGAAGGAAGCGACTGTCCAGGAAGGAGTACGGCAGAAACGAATCTAGGGGTTATAGTGGACCACAAGTTAAATATGAGTCAGCAGTGTGATGCTGTTGCAAAAAAATCAAACATGATTCTGGGATGCATTAACAGGTGTGTTGTGAGCAAGACACGAGAAGTCATTCTTCCGCTCTACTCTGCGCTGGTTAGGCCTCAGTTGGAGAATTGTGTCCAGTTCTGGGCACCGCATTTCAAGAAAGATGTGGAGAAATTGGAGAGGGTCGAGAGAAGAGCAACAAGAACGATTAAAGGTCTAGAGAACATGACCTATGAAGGAAGGCTGAAAGAACTGGGTTTGTTTAGTTTAGAAAAGAGAAGATTGAGGGGGGATATGATAGCAGTTTTCAGGTATCTAAAAGGGTGTCATAAGGAGGAGAGAGAAAACTTGTTCATCTTGGCCTCTGAGGATAGAACAAGAAGCAATGGGCTTAAACTGCAGCAAGGGAAGTTTAGGTTGGACGTTAGGAAAAAGTTCCTAACTGTCAGGGTGGTTGACCACTGGAATAAATTGCCCAGGGAGGTTGTGGAATCTCCACCTGTGGAGCTATTTAAGAGTAGGTTAGATAAATGTCTATCAGGGATGGTCTAGACAGTACTGGGTCCTGCCATGAGGGCAGGAGACTGGACTCGATGACCTCTCGAGGTCCCTTCCAGTCCTAGTATTCTATGATTCTATGATTCTGCCAAGTCTCACTTATGAACAGCAAGCAAAGGGATTGCCCTTTCTTTGGAGAGCTGGTCTCTTCTTCACTGAATGGCTCAATGACTTCCTAATGCTGAAATGGCAGCTCCTTTTACAAGATTATCACAGGTCACATGAAAGAAGGGGAAATTTTGTTAATTCTGTGATTTTTTTGTAATCTCTAGGATGAAATTATTAATTTGTAATATTATTGGGGTGGGATCCTGGCCTCACTGAAGGCAATGGCAAAACTCCTGTTGATTTTGATAGTGCTAGGATTTCACTTTTTGTATTTATATAGCGCCCGTAAGTGTGCAGGGTGCTTTAAATAAATATCATATGGGGACAACTTCCTGAATGCTTGAAAACCATATTAAATACTACAGCAAAGCTCAGTGGAGTCCAGGGGCTTGGAAGAAGAGAATGGCTGTCCTGAGAGGTCTGGCAAGGACCTATGCTGATTGAGCATTCCTCGTTGCTATCAAGGCCAGGTAGCAAGTAGGATTTGAGAATACAGCTAGCATTTGCAGCACCTGAAGGAATATGATAGGTGGTTTCTGAAAAGGTTCAGAAAAGGGCAACAAAAATGATTAGGGGTTTAGAACGGGTCCCATATGAAGAGAGATTAAAAAGACTTGGACTTTTCAGCTTAGAAAAGAGGAGACTAAGGGGGGATATGATAGAGGTCTATAAAATCATGACAGGTATGGAAAAAGTGAATAAGGGAAAGTTATTTACTTATTCCCACAATGTAAGAACTAGTGGTAACCAAATTAAATTAATAGGCCGCAGATTTAAAACTAACAAAAGGAAGTTTTTCTTCACTCAGCGCTCAGTCAACCTGTGGAACTCCTTGCCAGAGGATGCGGTGAAGGCTAGAACTTTAACAGCGTTCAAAAAAGAGCTAGATAGATTCATGGAAGTTAGATCCATCAGTGGCTATTAGCCAGGATGGGTAGGAATGGTGTCCGTAGCCTCTGTTTGTCTGGATATGGGTTACAGGAGAGCGATCATGTGAGGATTACCTGTTGTGTTCCCTCCCTCTGGGGCATCTGGTATTGGCCACTGTTGGCAGACAGGATACTGGGCTATATGGATCATTGTTCTGACCCAGTATGGCCGTTCTTATGCTAAATACTTTATATAAATAACATGCAAACTATACTTGTCTTACTGACATCAAAATTGCACTCTCAGCATTTATTTAGAGATTATCCTTCCTAGCTAGTGGGGAAAAAACCTCCAGATAAAATATGCTCAAGATGATTTTTGTTTATAAGGCTTTTCTGACTTTGGCTTGTTTCTCACTGGCTACTGCCTTCATGCTGAAATAGGAGGAAGCTCAGAAGTTTTTATGTTACAGACCCAGCACTCCAAAGTTTCATTTTCTGGAACTGATATTTCTCCTAAAGTTGATCTAAATTAATTACAAGAGATTCTTAGAATAAGCCATTCCCAGAAAACACACTATCGTCTTGCAATGATGATTATGCAGGCAAGACTTGAAAATAAGAATGTTTTCTTTATCTTCTTGCTCTGAACACATTAAAAGAATAGATAGGAGTTATTGTTTGAGCCATTTCTAAATTAAAAGCCAACATGGGGAAATTTTTTCAATGGATATGATTTAAAATTTAGTAGCTATGTAGCTGAAAACTTACTGGGTCTGATTCTCTATGGCCTTGGGCTGTGTATTTAATTATATCTGTGTAAAGTGTGCCGGTAGGCACATCAATAACAAAGACCGAAGATAAGCTATCCAAATGTGAAATCTGCAATTAAAACAGGAAATAGAACCAAAAGAATGACTGAGCCAGGTGCCATTGGCTTTGGCCAAAGGTTCGTGCAGTTCAACTTGGTTTAAAGGAGAAGGGCTGTTACTCATTAATGAACAGCTATTCCCTGTGACCTAGTCTACACTATTGAGTTATTTCGAAATAACTCCCCTTATTTTGAAATAAAGTAGCCCAATGTCTGTGACTCTGTAACGCTGAGGCATTACGAGTCACCTCTAGGGGGCGCTGTTGCCTCGCGCCGTGGCGCTTGGCTGAGTTCTGCGCCGCTCAGCCGGGCTGCCGCAGGGGAGCAAGCGGTGTAGCTGGCCAGGGGAGAACGGTTGAGGGGCGGCCGGCGGGAAGCAAAGCTGGTCAGAGGTGGTGGTCGGAGGCCACGGGGCTGGCTGGCGGGAAGCAAAGCTGGTCAGGGGTGGGAGTCGGGGCCAGCGAGGCTGGCCGTGGGAAATCGGGAGGAGAAACTGGCTGGCGGGGGGCGGGGAGAGGGAATCATTCGGCAGGGAGCCGGACTCACCCGGGCGCGTGCATCCCCGATGGAGACAGAGAGGAGAGTGGAGAGAGAGTGAGAGGCAGGAGGAGGAGAAGAGAAAAGAGAGAGACGGAGCGGAGAGAGAGTGAGAGGCAGGAGGAAGAGGAGGAGGAGGAGAAGATAAAGGGAGTGTGAGAGACAGGAGGGGGAGAAGAAAAAGAAAGAGACGGAGAGAGAGGCAGAAGGCGGAGGAGAGCTGAGAGAGAGAGGGGGAGGCAGTAGGAGGAGAGAGAGAGAGAGAGAGAGAGACGGAGCGAGAGACCGGAGGCTCAGGAGAGAAGACCGATGTGGAGGAGAGACCTCAAAATCCCATCTTATGACGGGCTAATTGGCTAGTTTTGAAATAACAGGGCAAGCATCCACACTACCCAGCACATAATAATAATTCCTGCTTGTCATTAGGATTAATGCTTATTTCAAAATTGTTATTTCAAAATAGCAGTCGTGTGGATACTCAGCTGCTGTTATTTTAAAATAACTGGCCTCCAGAGGACTCTCACAGCTGCACTTGAGGCCATGCTAGCCACGCCCTGACAACTCCACCCCTGACAAGTCCACTGGCCACCTCCCAGCATCTGCCCCCCAAATCCCTGTCCAATTCCCCGTACCTGCCCCGCTAACTCCCTGCCCAGTTTCCCACCCCTGCCCCCAACTCCCAGCATCTGCCCCCAACTTCTCCTCCTAACCCCGGGACTGCCAGGACCCCCAAACATGTGGCAGTAGGACCTCCTGGGCAGACGAAGCCTCTTGAGGTACCTGAGGCAGGTACCAGTCCCATCCCTGAACTCCTCTAGCCCTTTCTTCCCTTCTGCCCCTCTCCCCCATTCCAGGTTCTTTCCTCAGCCCTTCCCCTGTTGTATATCCCCCAAATAAATAATCAGAGTTTTGTGTTCAAACAAAAAGGTTTCTTTATTTGGTCTGCAGGGGAAGGGGGAGAAGGTGGGAAGGAAGGGCAGGGGAAGGGAGGGGTGAAGAAGGAAAGGCACACAGGAGCAATGCAGAAGCCCAGGGGAGGCCCAGGGGAGATCTCACAGGTGGCCTTGGCTGAAACTCTCCCTCAAGGCCTCCTGGATGGGCACAGCCTCCTGATGTGCTCACCGAATGTCAACGGTGTCTGTCTGCTCATAAGCCCTGTCCAGCTGCTCAGCCTCTGCTCTCCACCCTGGCAGGAAAGTCTCCTTGCTTTCACAGATGTTGTGGCTCTCACAGCAGGCTGCCACCACCTGGGGGATATTCCAATCACTGAGGTCCAGGTGGGTGAGGAGACTCCTGAACCTCCCTGTAACAGACCACCCCGCCCAATGCTTTATAAAATAGACTTGTGGACACAAATATACATAATTCAAAGATGCTTGGAAAAAAATTTCTTCATGTAACCTATCACTGTTCATGTCATAATCCACTTGATCTGTTTATCTTATTTTGGTGTATGTATCATTCTTGTGTGTAAAATTAAACATATGGAATGTTTTATGGTTTTAAATGTGCAAAGGAAAACCATCAAGGGTGTTTCCAATGGTGGGATGCCTTAATGTCTGGGCAGTTATATGTAGATTGCCTTTTGTCTTTAAGTCTTAGCAATGGTTGGTCTTAGAAAGGTTGGTCTATCAGGGATGGTCTATCAGTATTTGGTCCTGCCATGAGGGCAGGGGACTGGACTCGATGACCTCTCGAGTCCCTTCCAGTCCTAGTATTCTATGATTCTATGAAAGTCACATGACCTCCTTAGCTGGTAGGGACTGGCCAGGTAACTTCTCATGCAAAAGTGTGAAACTTTAAAACAATAGGAAACTAGCAGGTCTTTGTCTGTGGCTGGGGCACTTCCAGGAAAGGAATCCAAAGACCCCAGGGTGAGGAGCTGCCCTGGCCTGAAGGATTAGCTGGAAAGGGAAAGTTTTAGAGTGAGTTTGTAATGAGTTTGTAATAATTTTGTACTGAGGTTTTAGTGTTAGAATTAGCTAAGCATTTTCTGTTATTTTAAGTTTTTAATCTACTTTGCTCTGCCTGGTCTCACTTATTACCACTGAAATCCTACTGCTTGTACTTAAAATCACTTTTATTTACTATAAAGCCCAGTGTAAATAATTGTTTTCGGGGGAGCAACCAGTGTGCACATTCCCCCTTTCATTGTTAAAGGGGGCCTACCTAAATAATTCATTTGGGGTTCTGATCCCATTTGGGGAGTGGTATCCTGGGAAGCTGGGCCCAAAACTGCATTTTCCTTGGACCTGAAGGGTTTCAGGCTCTGTACTGCTTTTTGGGAGGGTGGGAGTCAGTGATCTCAGCTCTGTGTCTTGGCTGGGGGAGACCAGGAAGCTGGCCCAGCAGGACAGAGTGGTGAGAAGCCCCAGAGATCAGGAAGGTGAATGTCAGTGTCCTTGTTAGCACTCCACAGACTCCCAGGGGTCTTCTGTGACCCCACCCCGTCATACTCCCCTTTAGGCAGCTGAAGGCACACTCGACCACCATGCGGCACCTGCTGAGCCTGGCATTGAAGTTCTCTTTGGTGGGGTCCAGGCTGCCCATGTAGGGATTTATCAGCCAGGGGAGAATGGGGTAGGCTGCATCACCCAGGATGCACATGGGCATGTCGACATCCCTGACCCTGATGAAGCGGTCAGGGAAGAAAGTGCCAGCATGCATCCTGTGGAACAGGCTTCAGTTCTGGAATATGCGGGTGTCATGCACCTTCCCCAACCACCTGACTTAAACGTCCGTGAACCATCCCTTGTGGTCCATGAGGGCCTGCAGCACCATCAAAAAGTACCCTTTCCTATTGATGTAGTCAGAGGCACAGTGGAAGGACACCAGGATGGGGGTGTGGGTGCCATCAATGGTCCCCCCCACAATTGGGAAAGCCCATGGCAGCAAAGCCAGAGACGATGATGTTGATGTTCCCAGGGTCATGGCAGAAAGATAGTGTTAATGGCCTTAGCCACCTACAGAAACATAGAGTTTGAAGGGAGCTTGCGAGGTCACCAAGTCCAACCTCCTGCCCAAAGCAGGATTAACCCTAACTAAATAATCCCAGCCAGGGCTTTGTCAAGCAGGGACTGAAAAACCTCTAGGGATGGAGGTTCCACCACCTCCCTAGGTAACCCATTCCAGTACTTTACCACCCTCCTAGTGAAATAGTCAAACCTGCATGAGCATGGCTCCAACCATGGATTTCCCCACACCGAATTGGTTCCCCACCGAGCGGCAGCTGTCCAGTGTGGTGAGTTTCCAGAAGGCGATGGTGAAGTGCTTCTGCAGGGGCATGGCGGGTCGCAGTCAGGTGTCCTGTCACCTGTGGGCAGGGACGATCCATTTGCAGAGTTCCAGGAAGGTGGCATTCCGCATGCGGAAGTTCTGGAGCCACTGCTGGTTGTCCCATCACTGCAAGATGATGCAATCCCACCAGTGGGAACTGGTCTCCCTCTGCCAGAAGCGGCATTCCATGGCGTGCAGGGGAGTATGGAGGGGAATTTGGTGTATCAAGAGTGCCAGGACCTGAGTGAAGAAGTCCCCCAGTTCAGTCTGGTCATCGTGGTCTTGAAGCACCATGTGGGCAGTCTGGATAAACTGCACCATGAGGTGCAGCACGAGGCCAAAGAGCCTGGCACTGCTTTGCAGCAGCTCTGGCTCCAGGCTGGAAGTGCTATGGCATCCACAAAGGCAACCAAAGCACGTGATTTGAGTTTGGTGTCTTGCAAGGGGGTAAGCAGTGGAGAAGTTGCATGTGTTGTGCGGCAGTACAGAACAGCCCCTTTAAGCACGAGTCTCAGCTAGCCTCAGGAAACAGCTACAGGAAGTGACTGCTGTCCTGCCCTCCCTGGAGTGCTCCTGGGGGCTGTAAATGTGATACAGCCTCCAATGAGTGTGGACACACTATTCTGATATAACTGCGCTATTTTGATGGTGCTTTGTATTGTAGACTCACTATTTGAAAATAGTTATTTCAGGAGTTATTATTTTGAAATAACTTATTTCAAAATAATTCCCCAGTGTAGACATGCCCTGTTTTAACAAAACAGAACACGCTTAGGAACAACTTGTCAATAGGCGGGCTGGTGGCAATGCGTCACTTATTTTGTTATATGTCAGTGAGAGTCAATACTACAGAAGGAACTCAACACATCTAGACAAAATCAAGAACACTACAATTCTGATTTATTTTAAATACTCTGCTCATAACAACTCACACATACCCAGTTTGCTGACAATGAAAAACTGCAGGTGGTGATTTCAACTCAGTGGCAATGTATTGCTTTGAATTCAAGAAGTTGCCATGTTATGTCATCAGAGAGTCACTGAGTTCAGAAGTTGTTCAGAGTTTTCCAGCAAGAAACAAAATAATCTCAGTTTTTAGGCACTTCAAGTCATGTATTCTGACCATCCTCAACTAATAGGTCTCTATTTGGTGTCTTCTTAATTAGCTGCATCAGCATGTCACTATTACTTTTAGTTGGCATTATGTTTCCATGTAATTTTCAAAAACAACCAAAAACACTATAAGAACACTTAGCTATGGGCACTGGAGTCAAATACTTCTTCCTAAAAAAAATGAGGTTTACATGATTCTTTCGAAAATGGGTTTTTTCTCAAAAGAACTGCGTCTAGACTTTCTTTTTTGAAAGAACCTCTTTTGAAAAAGCGATCGGAAGAAGATATGCAAATTTGTGCCAAATTTGCATATCTTCTTTTGAAAGTGAAAGCAAGTCTAGAAATGCCCTAACAACTGCTACGTGACCAACATATTAACATTTTGCAATCCTAATCTACCTCCTAAGATTAGGGCCAGAAAAAAAAGGCTTCTCTTGTTAGCACTCCATTATATTACACTCTATTTACAGTAGGTATAGTCACCAAATAATTGTATATACTTCCTGGAATAATTGATTCAAACCTTTTGATCTCCTCTTATAAACACTTATTGATAACAGCATATCATTTGAAAAATTCAAATTTATTATATCAAATTTTTATAAGATAAAGAACATCTAGTTCTCCTCTCCATCCCCAAGTATCATCATTTGGTGAACTGTTCTAGGACTAGGACAAGCTTGTCTTAATAATTCTGAAGTACCCAGAAATATACTTAGTATATTGGACAGTTCAAAACAATTACAGCTAAAATAACGAGAAACAGCTAGTCCATGAACTTCAAATGCATTTCCTGATGATTGGCATGATCTAATAGGTTCAATAGGTCCATGCCCTACCGTTTACCTTATATTTTCTTTCGTGTATTTTACTGTATAATGAAATATTTGATAGGGTTCTCCCTTTTTTGGAAGTGATGCCAATGGGTTGGGACATGTTGGCTATCAGCAGCAGTAGTTTGGTCTTCTGATTGCTGCTTACAGAAGGTGGTTCAGATACCTCCGTATTTTAGTTCCTCAGATAAAATAATATCCTGAGTACTTTGAGCTTTTTAGGTCAACTACATTGGATAGACATGTCTTGTCAATTCTGGGAGGATTTTGGACATTATTTGTTTCACTAAACTTTCTTGTGTCCCGTGACATTATTATCTCTTTTGACCCAAAGGAGAGGAACTATTCTCTGTGACCAAGAGCCAGATCTGCCTCATCTCTTCTACCAGAACTGGCTAAGTGGAACAGAAGTATAAAGGGCAGAGTCTCGAGCTCAGCTGGCCCTGATATGCTTGCTCCATGCTGCTGACTCTGCTACCAATCCCAGAGATACCGTGATCACCAGGGGGGCTGTGTCTGCAGCAGACCTAGTGAGACTGCCACAGGTCACTTACCCCAAAGAGAATGAGGATGCCCCATTGTTTCAGGTACACACTGACCATAGAATAGCTAACTTCAGTATGCAATATTATAAGTGACAATATTATTACAAGGCAATTTCAAAAACCAGCTGGAGAGAGAAGCTGCAGAACTAGATTTCATTTACAAGTTTGACACCTGCAATAGAGGTTTAAACAAAGACCTTAACTGGATGGCCCACTACATTCCACACCCTAATGACAAAAAGCTAAGCACTGGGGTGCTTAGAATACTTAGAGTAGGTTCTATCAGCCTCATTTACCATGAACACTCTAATTGACAAGATATTTTTTCCTTCTGTTTCCCTCCCCGTCCCCTTGCTTTCTCTGCTATTTATTTGTCTCCCGTACCTTTTAACTCCATTCATCTGAAGAAGTGGGTTGTGCCCACAAAAGCTCAGAATACCACCTACAGTTTTTGTTAGTCTCGAAAGTGCTGCAAGACTATTTGTTGTTTTTTAAGTTTATTCAGTATGGCTGTAGTCCTGCCTGAAGCACAGTCAGGGCACATTTACACTGCACTCATTTTTCCGAATAAGCTATTTCAGAGGAAATATTCTGAAAGGGCTTATTTCAAAACAGCATGTCTACACAGCAAATGCCAATTGAAATAGCTCTGAGCAATTGCGAAATAGAGTGTCCGCACTCATTGGTGCTGAATCGCATTTAGGCCACCCGGAAGCATTTCAGGAAGGGTATCAGGACGGCACTCTCTTCCTGGAACTGTTGCCTGGGGCTATCTGAGGCTCACACTTAAAGGGACCTCAGGCTTTTCTCCTTTGCCTACCTCCTCAAGGGACAGCAAAGCCTTTTCTTTGCCTGTTGTACTTGCCTCAGCACTCCTGCCATGGAGCCAGACCTGACTCCGAGCAGTTGACGGCTCTTCTGTGTCTTGGTGCACTTCCTGCCGCAGTTTCTGCGGGCTGCCGTCTTGGCCCCGCAGGAACAGGACTCCGAACTCATTCTGGGGGCAATTCCTCATCTCTCTCTGGGTGCTGCTTATCCAGCTCAACCGCACCTGCCCTCCTCTGCACACTGTGCACCACCACTTCTGGTGGCTGGACACGAGTTCCGACTGGTGGGACCGGATCATCCTGGAGCAGTGGGATGACCAACAGTGACTCCAGAATTTTCCTTTGCAGAAGGACACCTTTCTGCAGCTGTGTGAGTGGCTCGTCCCAATCCTCCGGCGACAAGACACCCATATGAGACCCACCATTGCCATCTGGAAGCTCACCACGCTGGACAGCTACCAATCCATCGGGAACCAGTTCGGTGTTGGGAGATCAACCGGCGGGATTGTGGTCATGCAAGTATGGTGCTCTCATGCTATTATCCCAGAAGGGTGCTGAACTGAACTGTTGGAATGTGGCTCCCTAGGCAAGGGGTTATGGTGGTGAGGTGGGGGTGATGGAAGCCCCCTTCCCAGGAAGTTTTTCAGTCCCACCTTCACAAAGCCCTGACGGGGGATGGGGCAAGTCAGGGTTGCTTCTTGTTTGTGGGCGGAAGGGGAGGGGTGGGCTTGGGGGCCTCCCAAGTGCCCTGGCAATCCTGTGATTCTCTGTTTTGTTTGTCTCTTTCTACACGTGGTGAGGGCCATCAACACCGTCCTGCTGCGCAGAGTCATCAACCTGGGCAGTGTGGACCCCATTATCACCAGCTTTGCTGCCATGGGCTTCCCCAACTGTAGGGGGGCTATTGATGGCACCCACGTCCCCATCCAGGCATCTGAATACATTAACCGCTAGGGGTACTTTTTGATGGTCCTGCAGGCCCTCATCGACCACCGCAGCCAGTTCACGGACATCTACATCGCGTGGTCAGGGAAAGCGCATGATTCATGTCTCTTTCAAAACTCCAGACTCTTCCAGTAGATGCACGCTGGTACATTTTTCCCCATTGCACCATCAGGGTTGGGGACATGGCCATGCCGATCTGTATTGTAGGGGATGCAGCTTACCCTCTACTCTCCCAGCTAGTGAAGCCCTACCCTGGACACCTGGACCAAAGCAAGGGACGCCTCAATACCAGGCTCAGCAGGGCCCTTATTGCTGTTGAGGGTGCCTTCAGGTATCTGAAGGGGAGGTTCGATATTATTTTGAAATAACGAGCTTGCTGTGTAGATGTTTGCATAGTTATTTTGGAATAATGTCTGTTATTCTGGAATAATGCTGCTGTGTAGACATGCCCTCAGTGTGTTGCAGCTAGATTCTCCACTGACCTAGTAGCAGGTGACTCTGCCACTTTTAGGGCACTGGGTTGTGGCCTGGTGGAGTTGGGTGGGCTTTCCTCCCCCATCATTCCACCACAGCCTTCCCTGTCCAGATCCAAAGGCCTGTGTTTGTTGGCTGTCTGCTGCAACTAGGATGCAACTAGGTTTGCTCTGTTCCTGCCTAAAAGAACCAGAGCCGACCAATTTTTCCTGCCTAAGGGCCAAGGACTGATGTGTTTGCTCATGTGTTTGCTTGTCCTATGCTTAAAGGGACCAGCGACTATGGATTACTGTGTTTGCTTGGACCCTGCTTAAAGGACCCACAGACTATAGACTGTAGGCTGCTCTGCCCCAGCCTAGGAGCCAGAGCATATGGACTCCTGGGAGGCCCTTTTCCTGCATAAGAACTGGATCCTCTTGACTATTTTGGGTTCAGTCCCATTAGATTGGTTAAGACACTAATGTTTGTTTGCTCATTGCCCCAGACACTAGGCAGTGATCCTGACAATGTAGTAAGATGGGATAGATGGCGGCATGACTGCCATACAACTACACTGCTTAAGTGGATTCATGGTTGTCTATTTAGTGTGGAGAATCTGAATTACAATTTATTAGAATTTCAGAACTCTAGATTAAAAACTCCATCTGACTTTGAAATCTTATTGACTTCTGATTTTTTACAGTATATTATTGAGATTTAGACTTCTGATACTTATGTTTTGCCTTTGGTCAGAAATACCTGGCATAAATGTCTCATCTGCTTATATGGTGACTTATGTTCATGAGAATGTATTTGAGATTCAGTGACATGTCTAATATATTCATCTTGTCTAAAAATTGCAATCCTGCAAACCTAAACACAATCAGTATTTTGTTCAAGGTTCTGTTATTAATGCATCTACAGTTTCTACATTTTTTTTTGGAAGCTGAAGTAATAACAATGCATCATCCAATGGAAGTCAGGTAGAATTGATCATAAGAGTTGTCAGATAGCAGCAAAATATCTTACAGAGATTTATTAAAGGGCTTGGATAATGACAGCCTTACAATCTATCCTGGAATGCTGCCTTGTCCTATTAGTTGTTACTGTTATGTGACATGTATAAGCAAGCAATGAGTCAGTGCCTTGAAGTTTGTAGGATGGACCACTCAGAAATTATGACTAAAATTCCATTTCGCTGTCTGAACATGACTCATTATTTCCACAGAATGTGATGACTTATAATCTTCGGATTTATTTGTTTTTCAAACATGTCAGTTAAACTTGTCAGACTTGTAATTTTTGTTGGTAGATCATACCAGAAGCTTTGTCTTCCAAGTCTAAAAATGCTAGGAAGACATGTTGAAGACCGGGTATATCTGAACAGGAATGGTGGCAGCATCAAATGCAGTGGACTCTATATGAGTATGTCTACACTAGCCCCCTAGTTCGAACTAGGGAGGCTAATGTAGGCATTCGAAGTTGCAAATGAAGCCTGGGATTTAAATATCCCGGGCTTTAATTGCTCATTCCAGGAGGAGTAACAGTTTACTCGAACTAAGGACATAGTTTGAATTGCCGTTTCACTGCCGCGTGTGGCCGCGGGCAGTTACTTCGGGCTAGTGGAATTTCAAAATGGCAACCGGACGGGAACATGCAAATAAAGCCCGGGATATTTAAATCCCGGGCTTCATTTGCAACTTTGAATGCCTACATTAGCCTCCCTAGTTCGAACTAGGGGGCTAGTGTAGACATACCCAAGGAGGGCTCTTGGAAAAACATAATAGTTGCCAACATGATCCTTGGGTATATTGTTTCTGAAAGAAACAAATGCAGCCCTCTCAGTGTTTTCTGATCACTTCTGTCTTACCCTGTTGCAGGGCTAACAGACAACATCTGGTGTTGATGATATCCAAGTTTTCTGAGAAATCTAATGAAAACAACATGGACACCGTACTCTACTCTTTGCCAGAGCAAATAGTCAGGCAACAAGGTAAGTGCACTTTCTTACTGTAATAAGATTTAAAAGTAGATGCAGGAAATTGAAGGAAACCCATTTCAGATGGAGATGTCTCACCATGGCCTTCTCAATAACTTTCCCAAACAATAGAAGATGTGAGGCAGGGTTGTAACTGACACAACAATTAATACTAGGTGATGAACTGCTGAACAAAAATGTGTGCAAGTTTAAAGGCTGCTCGCCTCTACCCCCTTCCCCAGAAAAAAAAGCTTTAATATACCCCTTCAATAATGGACCTTGCCATGAACCCAGGCAATAAAAATCATGGGTCCATCTCACAGGTAGCATACCTAACATTTCAAAATTTTGATTGTTGCACTGGAGGAAACTGTTATATAAGCAATCTCTGATTCTGATCTCATTTACATTGGTGTAGATCTGGAAAACTCCACTGACTTCAGCACTTGTAAAATACAGTTACATCTGACATGAAATACTAATTTATAATATAGTACATTGAAATGAGATCAGGATCTAGGTCTCAGTATAGTGCAGAATTTATAAAATTGTTCATTTTCCCTACTCTTGATTATAATATGTTAGCCCTGTCTTTGTTTTAAGGATACAATATACCTGAAATCTAGGCTGTATAAAATTGATCTTAAAAGTAATTTCTGCACCACATAGTGGGGAAACTTACTGATTCATTATATAGGGGAACATAAGAAATGGCCATACTGGGTCAGATCAAAGGTCCATCTAGCCAACAGACAATTATCCTGTCTGCCAACAGTGGCCAATACCAGATGCCCCAGAATGAGGGATTACAACAGGTTATCATCACGTGATCCCTCCCCTGTCACCGACTTGCAGAGAATTGTGACACTGGCAATATAGAAAGTGATATTATAGAATCATAGAATACTTGAACTGGAAGGGACCTCAAAAGGTCATCAAATCCAGTCCCTTTCATTCATGGCAGGACCAACCGCCATCTAGATCATCCTTGACAGATGTTTATCTAAGTTGCTCATAAATCTCTCCAAGGATGGAGATCTCCCAACCTTCCTGAGCAATTTATTATTATTATTAGGCAATATCAAATGTACATAGAGCACAAACTAAAAATAGAACATTTTCCCTCCAATCTTCTTCAGTTATAGTAATTTTGTAGATTTTATGTAAGATCAGTAGACAAAGTAACTTCAGACAGAAGTGTAATTTTTAATTTGTTGGTTGTGACTGGTCAGGGTCTCTCACCATCAATTACTGCTGCAAATGGGTTCTTTCATCGATAATTAGTGGCAAGTTCAACATCAAGTGCTTCATAAATGTTTCATCTCCACAACATAAGGGTTTCCCCAAAGCTTTTACCTTCTAGCAAGGCGAAGAGTAGTGTATAGGGGGTGAGTGCTCTCTCATCACTCTGAGGTCTTGTACTTTTTCTGGCCTTTCTTTCTAGCCTTCCCCCTCATCCTCCTGTTTCTTCCAGTCGCTCTTTTAATGATTAGCAGCAGATGATCTGAATCTCGTTGTTGACTCGTTAATCACCTGGTACCTAATCAATTGTCTTGTCCATTTGGGTCAGGTGGGAATGCTTACCAAGTGCACAAAATGGTGGATCAGCTTTAAGCAATTCACACCCTGTCCTGCTAATAGATGTGAGATGGAGAGACAGGCGGGGGGCCCTTTGTAGGGGTAGCGTGCCTCCTGTAGATTTGCTGTTTAGTTTGTATTGAGCATGCTCAATAGCACTGCTGAAATTGACTGCCTTCACTCTGCCTCCCCTCCCCTCACAGGCATGGGAGATGCATCCATTTGGGTAGGTTGTCCTTGTGCATCTCACATTGAGTAAATACAGACGGCCCCAGAAGGAGCCCAGTGAAGGAACTCATTTCCTTTCCTGTTCCCCATTTGCTGTGGGAGAAGATGATACATTTTTGATCCTAGCTGTGCCACCGTTATATTATAGGACTAGAGTCATAGGGTGAAGAACCCCTGCTCTACCTCCACCATGCCTGCAGAGGAGGTTGTACAGGAGAGCTTGTCTGGCCCTTACAGGGGATGACCTGCTGTGAACAGAGACAAAGAACAATGCTGCATCACTGGGTTAGGACTCCCCTTGGCCAGGATAAGTCTACATGGGAGCTGGGGGTATAATTTCCAAGTGAGACAGACATACCCATGCAAGCTCTTATCAAGAACATACCTAGAGTTTTAGATGTGTTCATACATGAGGCAGCTAGTCCCTCTTGCTACTTGTGCTGCAGCAGCTATATGCCTATTTTTAGTGCACTAGCTCAGTCAGGGCTAGCAGAGGTGTCTTCCCGAGCTGGAAATTATATCTTCCAGCTCAGGTGCTGACAAACCCTTATGCCCCTTTGTGGCTTTGGGGGCCTGCACCACAATCTGGCACACAGAAATTAACCCATATTGGTATTTGTCAGAATCCCCTGCCAGCTAGTGTATTGTTTGCTGGATTTCTGTACTAGGAATCAAGAAAATGGAAGACTAGCTTTCATCTGGTTGAAGGATTAGTACTGACATCAATGCCCCATGTGAGGCAAAACCCATTTGTAAATAGTGAGTCATTGCCATTACTAGGGGAATAGGTTTATTTCAGTGATAATATAGTAATCTCTATTTTAATAATTGCACATGTGCTTCAAAATGTAATAATTGAGTATATAATTGTCTCATGTAAAAGAAAATATTAAAGAAATGCAATGATGAAGAATCAATCTCTCTACGTTGATGTAGCCATCAGAGAAATTAAGCAGCAGAAATTGTTTAATCAAGGAGTTACTGTCAATAAAGAGTATCAATAAAGCATGTATACACTTATAAAATAGTGTGTAGTGAAGAAATGCAATTATATACAGTCATTTTGTTGCTTATTATTATTATTATTATTATTAGGCAATATCAAATGTACATAGAGCACAAACTGAAAATAGAACATTTCCCTCCAATCTTTTTCAGTTATAGTAATTTTGTAGATTATATGTAAGATCAGTAGACCAAGTAACTAGAAAGGAGCTAGTGACAGATGGGGCAGAACTCCAACCTCTAAGTTGTAAACTATAGGAAGTCATGGAAAAGCAGAGCATTTTGGATAAGGTATTGTAAAAAAGTAAACATCCACTTCAAATTACACTCATTCAGGTATGCTTTAACTTGGGAAAGCAATTAAGCATATGCTTAAGTCCTCTGAAGTCAATGGATGAAATCCTGAATCTATTGAAGTCAATGGAATTTCTGCCTTTGACTTCAGTATAGCCCGGATTTCACAAACTCATATGTAAGCATATGCTTAAGTGACTTCTAGAATCAGGGACTTACTGAGGATTTCAAGAGTTTGTTAACATGACTTATATTTTTTGCAAGATCTTCACTACTGAACTATACCAACATTCTTATCATTGCTATCTCTGTACTCATAAATATATGCAAACCCATGTTATGGAGCAGATACTGCTGCTGTTCAAATCAAAGACATTTTTACTATTAACTTCAGTGGAAGTAGGTTCTACTCTGTGTTGTATTCTGTTGTCTCTTTGGTCTTTTTAATAAAGATTAATAATAACCACCTTAATGTAAAGATATCATAATACTTTACAATCGTGAGTAACCACTATTAGCAAGAAGAAATATTTGTAACCACAATTTTCCCCATTAGTTCTTTTGAACAACTTTCCTTTATTTCCCCCATTCTTTTCCAGGTTTTTTTTCTTTTCTTATATATGTAAATTTACCAAATTTACCATTGTCAAGAGACAAGTGTTAAGTTTTCTGTTTGGCAAATGATAGGAGTGTGGATGCAGAACACAGCTGGAGTATGCATAATGAGGCTACAGTCTTGTTGCTGATGTTGGAAAACAACAACATGGTGTATATTTATATCAGTTTAATGAGGCCCTATTCAAAATCCAGCTGTGAAAATGTGATCAATTCCCACACATTCTCAGTACCAGAAGGTAAGATTCTAGGTTAATCCTGATTTTCACATAACCTTGTACGATTTTCACTATATTTTGTTGCTTTCATTTCCACTGAAAAACAAATCCTAGGAGAAAGTGATTGAATTCCCACACAGTTCTAACAGCCAAATAATTTCTTGAGTATTATGTTTTTCTTTTATTTTAAAAAAAATTAAGTTATAAAACCCAATACTTGAATTCTTTTATAGGTGGTGCTAGACATATTTCCATTCATTTGCTTGCTTATGAATAGGTGTGGTTTTAACTACATAAAATTATGCTTCACTTGTTTTCATACATTTATATTTTCAATTTCTCTTTTGATTAGATATGCAAATCACAAATCCAGTCTGCACAACAGAATAATGCCATTTTTCATTAGTTAAGCTGGTTGTGTGGGTAGCATAGCTCGTTTTCAAATGGAAAAGAAGAATGTTCCACAGTTTTTTGAAGTATTGGAAAAAGTGCATTTGGTCCTTTAATGTAAACCTTTGCTAGCTAGCAATTGAAATAAATGTCTTTTAGTAAGTGCTATGTAAGGGATTATATTATAACTATCACCAAAGACCATTGGTATTTGTCCTATTAAATAATGAAAAAGACAACCCTTTCCTTAATACCACATTTTACTTATAGTTTGGGTATTAAAGAATACAGTCTTTTTTACTGAAGGTTCTCAACATGTAATCGTGAACAGGGAATTATCACAGTGTTTCCTATGGAGTCTTATATACCTACACCAGGAACAAATATTTGATAATGGACTCATCAGTCTAGTAGAAAAAAAAGTATAATTTAATCCACTGACTGGTAGCTAAAGCTAGACAAAGTTAGACTGGCAATTTTAAAAACTAGATTGGACGTTTTTTCCGAAAGCTATGATTAAGAATTATTTTCAAATGTTCTATGGCCTGTGCTATACAGGAGGTTAAGTTAAATGATCACCATGATTCTTTCTGGCCTTGGAATTGATGCTTCTAAATTTGCATAGGCTATGCTATCTTTGAGGGCTGGCCTACTCTTCTTGAATTTATGCTACCTAGTAGAGATAGCTACACTCCATAATCAGCAGATGGGGGCTAAGGTAGAATAAAAAGGGTGCTCAGAGCCAATACAGAAACAGCTGACAAAATTATAACTTTATATTCTGTGTATGGACCCAATCATGGAGCAGACCCATTGTGCTAGACACTGTACAATTACCCAACAAAAAGCCAGTGTCTGCTCCAAAGAGTTACCGTCTAAAGAAAAAGAAGACAAAAATTTGTGGACACCACAAATAGACATGTGGAACACAAAGAAACATTGAGACAACACTGGTGACTGACAATAGAGACACTTAGCAGCAAGAGGGGAGGAAGAAGTCACTTCAACACTAGGGTGAGGCAGAAACAGCAGGGCTCAAAGTCCTTAGTAGTTGAGGTGAGGCTAGAAAATTTGGGGGTGGGGAAACAAACAGGAGAAATAGGAAGAAAAAGTTTTGAGAAAAGAGATGGGGGTCCCTTGTCTGAGGAGGAGATAGGCACAACATATGGCATGGGATCCTTTGAGGACCAAAAGATGAATAGATATCCCTGAGCTGATGACTAAGGGCTTGGAGAGGGAGGAGAAAAAGCAATGAGATAGCTGTACTGAAAAAGGAAGAAGGAATGAGAGAAGCCAGGGGAAGAAGGGGTACACAAACCCTAGCAAATGCTGCTGGTAGTGCTATACCTGTAGCTTTTTAGATTAGAAGGATGGTGCAGTAATTAAGGTATTAGTCTGTTAACTGAGAGACCTCAGTCTAACTCTCCTCTCCCACAGACTTGGACAACTCACTTAGTGGTGGTCATCTCAATTATCCATCCATAACATGGGGCTAATTGTACTTCTCTCCCTCGTAGGCATGTTGCAAGGATAAATACATTAAAGATTTTGAGGTGACCAGATACTTAAGTAAGAAATACAATCAAAGTACCATCCATAGAAGGAGCCAGGAGGTGAGATGGAATATCAGAGAACTGGAAAAGGTGAAGTACAGAAAGAATGAGAAGGGGAAGGAAAGAGGAGAGTCCTTTCCAGACCCACCAATGGGGAGGGAGGGGCCTGAGCCCAGCAATTCCTCAGGCACCTTTGAATTACTGCCAGAGTGCTGGAGCACTGCTCTGCATGACTCTGAGGGCTGGGGTGCAGGACGCACTGTGGTCTGGGAGGTACTAAGAACTGACTTCTCTCAACCCCGACCCTTCCACCTAAGGCCCCATCTCTTCTGGGGTTGCAGATATGGCCCCCCTACACCTTGCCCCAGGGCCCACCACGGCTGTCAGCCCCCCTAGTCCTCTCATCAAAGAAAAAAGATCCAAAGAGGGGATCAGAAAGAGATGCAGGAAACACATATATTTAACTTCTGTTTCTGGGAAAACAGGCCCAATATGTTAAGTATTATTAATACATGCTTTTAAAAATTTTCCCTTTTGAGATAATATGGAAAGCAAAGTGCTTGGACTATCTTCTTTCAAGCCTAATATTTCAAGGGAGTAAAAAACTCAACTCGGGGTAAAACCAAAGCCCTTTTTTTGTCAATTAGAGATAAATACTAAGAGGTTTTGTATCTTGGGATATATTCTTTCTATTAGTTCAAGGAATGAAGATTGTGGGGGTAGCATTTACTGTCCATGCCTGTTGCATATTTGTTTAATATTTCAACATTTGACTAGACTTGATAGGATATCCATTCAACTGAGTTTTCTATGGGGACGGGTGTGGAACACATTCTTCATACCCTTATCCACTTGTTGCCTGTAATATTCTGATAAATAATAAATTACCATGGCATTGCTTCACATAATTTAGCAAGCTGAGCATTCCACAATAGAGCTTTGCTGCCTGTTCCACTAAAGCATGTAAGTATCCAACGACACAACAGTGGGACAGGGTCTAAGTGACATGAAAGAACTACAACAGCACCTGAGCAGGACTTAGGAAACAGTTATCCACATGGGGTACATCTACCCAGCAGGGCTAAAGTCGAATTAAGCTATACAACTTCAGCTACGTCAATTGTGTAGCATATGTTGAAGTAGCTTCATTTGGCTTTTGGTGCTGTCTACACATTAGGAAGTCGAAGGAAAAACACTTCCTCCAACTTCCCTTACTCCTTGTGAAATGGCGGTTACCATGAGTCGGAGTAAGAAGTCCTCCAGCATGACATTATTTCAAAATAAAGGCTTGTAGTGTAGACATGCAATATGTTACTTTGGAATAGCATGAGTTATTCCGAAATAACACTGCCGTGTAGACACACTCATGGTGAGCTATAGTGCAATTGAAATCACAGCCTCTGTGATACAAAAGGATTTTGAACTACTCTGTTTAGTTTTTAAGCACAGCACTAAAAACTTGGCTTTGCCACCATTAACTGAAAATAGAGTTGTGACTCGGTCCCAGGAGGGTCAAACTGAGATTGACCCTGATAGCAAACTGAAAAGAATGGGGGAGATGATCCCGCAAACCGGTGATTATTTCTAACATTTAGATCCACCAAGATGGCAACAAACAGCTTTGACAGTACCTTGCTGATTTATCCAGAAGCCAAAAATATAGTGCCCTTAAACAATACACACTTGGGCTACGTCTAGACAGTAGCACTATTTTGGGATATCAGAAGTACCCCGAAATAGCAATTCCGCATCTTTAGATGTGCCCGTTATTTTGAAATATATTTCAAAATAAAGGGCGCACTATTCTGGCATCTCTGTAACCCTCGTTCCATGAGGGTTAAGGGACTTGTCGGAATAGCGCTTTATTTCAAAATTACCTCAAAATAAGCTACACAATTTAGTCTTTCACCCAAACAGCCAAATCAAATATGAGGAAGATTACTGAAAATCTTATTCACCATGTAAAAAAATTCTATCTGTCTCAAGGGGTCTGACATATTACCCACCAGCAGGCCCACTGACAGGAAGGGAGGGGGAGAAAGAGACAGTTGCCCTGTGGCTTGGGAAATAAAAGGGACCTGGAGCTACTGTGGCAGTAGTGGTGGCCAGAGCCCTGGGACCTTTGAATTGCCACTGGAGCACCACACTGTACACTCTGGGTGGCTCTTAGGGCTCTTGACAGCAAGCATTCCTCGGGTGAAATATTGTGGCTTTGAAATAAAACCTCCTCTTTCCAAAGCACCACCAGTAATTAACTGCATCGATTAACATAAGGTAATTGCCCATCTCCTACCATTTACAAGTAGTTTGCTACATATTTCAAAAATAAATAAAAAGAATGATATTACTACATTTACAGTTTATCTAAATCTTAACATCTCCTTTTCACCTCTGAATTAACAGAATACAGTGACAGACAGGAAATCTTTGGTTATGTTGTTAACCTCTAACTATATATTGATATAGATATATACACACACACACAAAACCCACAATCATTGTATGTCTCTAATCTGGGTTAATTATCCTGCTATTTGTGTAACCTTTTCTTTCCTGGTGTCAGAAAAGGAAGAACTGAAGTAAAATTAATTAAATTGGTGAGAAATGGTCTGAAAACAGAAGACTTTAACATTAAGATGCATACATTAACAAATAAGCATATATTAAAGAAACAAGGTAATTGTTAAAAGTTTGGTACTTTAAGTGTGTGTACAATGTTGGCACACAGTCAAGGACAGTGAGTTGGCAATTTTAAGCAATTTGGCCAATGACGTGTGTATTGGTAGGCAGATACTGACTGAGGTCAGGTAAAAGCCACTCCAATACTGCAGGGAGGAGTCATTCATTCATTCATGCTCAGTACAAAACTAGGTCACCATCCCGTAATAGTAAACTTCCTATAGTACTAACATTTATTATGTAACAACTTTGATTGACAGTTACATTTGGCTGTTGTGATTGACCCATTTTAATAAACCAAGCTGAGAGTTTAAAAATGATTGGAAGATAGGTATGCTAATGCTAGGATTGGGAAACAAGCAAATCAGAACAGGCCAAAAGTTAAATAAAAGACAGAGAGTAAGCAGGCAAAAGTCAGTCAAGGTGTTACCCTTGGAACGTGATAATGATTAATTTAATTATTTCTAATTAGCATACAGGCTGACTTATAAGATGTTAAAGTTCCAAGTCCCAGAAGACGGGATCGCCTGAGGCCGTATGTATTCACCGGTTGGTAATTCCCCAATAAAAGACGGAGGCAATGTTTAGGGCCAAACCATATATTGAAAGATTTTATAAATTGTCAACAGGTAAATAAACAGCTTTGTCCACCCTATCCCTGAAGAAAAGATGAAAGAAAGTCCCTGATACAGAATATATATACATTACACACATCCACGGGTATGGAAACCACGAAGGTGCTCACAACCTCAACGGTTTGGCTCGACCGGAGCCACCCCGGAGGAGCAGTGAGGAGTTCCCTCACTGTCCCTGGTCTCTCCAATCACTGGTCTGCGATGCTAGGTCAACTGAGGATGAGGCGAAGGCCTTGCGCTCTCCGACCACGGTCCCGGAAGTCTCCGGCAGTGCCCTAGCCACAGCTATACTACACCCGAGAATTCTCCAGGAGTGGTAAGCCGCCAGGCCAATGTCAATAACACATACCCTATTCAATCATTTCCCTCACTCATACAAACTAACGGGAAGACAGACAAACATCCACACCTATGGATCTACGAACAAACTCTATGAGGATGAACGAAGAACACGAGTGAAGGGGTGAGGAGGCTTTTATAGGCTCTTAGGCGGGAAAGTTCTACAGAGGGTGGAGTGCACACTTTTTGGTGTTGGGTGCACATATTTCAGTGCCTAGTGCAGCATTTTAGGGTTGAGTGCACGGATTTAGGGCCGTGTGCACAGCCAATTAGAACCGTGTGCAAAGGTAAATTCAAAAGAGGCAGGAATTCCAAAGGGCAGTTGGTGACTTAGTTTGGACCAATTTCCTTAGTCCGGACCAGCCCTGTGGACTAAGTTTCTAGTTCGAACTAGCCCCTCCTGAATCGAACTATCCCATAGCTTAACTAATTTACATAATATAATCATGAACACCAAACTGAGGTAACAATTCCCCTCCTTGATGGAGCGTATCCAAAGGAAATGCAGGATCGCCTCCATCAATTACAATATTTTGTTAATATCTAGTAGTAATGGTTGATCACAACTCTTAACAGTAGGTTTTTGACGTACATAAACAGTTAATAGACCTATATACAAGACGATACATATTTGCAGGATGACACAAAGAACTAGCAGATTTGTTAGCAGAGACCAAAAATCAATCTTGGAGATGCTAAACTCCCACCATTGCCTTTGAGTAATTTCGTGCACCATCTTTTCTATGCTGCGTATCTCGTCAGCTGAGTGCTGCACTATTATACTAGCTTTCTGACCATTTTCCTGAATTTCCTTGACAATTCCAATCAATTTAGTATGATGCATAAGAGACTCTACGATTGCCAGATTAGGTCCAATATTAATAGGCTCTATAGTACGGATAAACTTTATATCTAGAGTAAGATCTTCTGTGGTGGTTTTTAACAATGTAGCGTCAATGTCACACCCTTTTATGTAAAAGGCTCCGCATACGCATAAATTTGAATTTCTAGGAACATCAATCTCATAGAATGTATTTACTATGATCGATGGACACATAGTACGCATACACAAACATTTTTCATCTACCTGTACAACTACTGAATGATTGGTGTCTTGGATCGAGGGATGCAACTCGTAATGGCACTCACCAAATTCCGAATTTAAACAGAGGTGAGATTCCTCCCACAATCCAGTGGTGCATGTAAATCCTGATTCGGCTGTTCAACGCAAGCTTGCATATTAACGGTTCGATATGAATCGTGCTCGTGCGCCCATAATCGATCTTGAATCGGCATTAAAATAGCATGATCAATGAACAGTCCGAGGGGAATAATAGGAAAGATAGTTTCTTCAATTGCATCTTCTATAGTTAATACAGTGATTTGAAGAATATCTTGATTTATGTCATATGTAGCGTCCAGAATTGTCCACCATTCTGGGTGATCTATCTCAAATGACGTTGAATAGTCCTTCAACATTTTAGTGATTTCTACCGGGATCCTTCCTGCCAAGCTGTCTCTGATCAAGTCTTTCGCTACCTCTATTAACAAGGCTTGAGCCTGCATACATGCCAGAGCCATAGAAACATTAGCCTGAAGAGACTTTATGGCACCCACTAAGGTGACGTGGTCTCCTTCTTGAGCTTCCATCCAGATAGGAAGCAATTGCGTTATATCCAACATGACCTTGTTCAACGATAGAATGGCATGATTGACGGGCTTAGTCATGGATGACAAGCTATTCGATAATTTGGCTAGACGCTGTGCTAATTTTAGTTGATTAATGGTTGAAACAGTGCCTAGGCTCGCTCCGACTCCTCCCATGATCTTGGCTACGTTGTCTCTTCGCCTTTTCGTGAAAATGGAGGAAGATGTCATCAACTGTAACCATTTGTTCCATCCAATAATCATGGGCCCGACATACCATCTACAAACTGAGTTGATACCTGACGCTGAAATATGCAACAGTATGTGCAGCCACTTAATATGTTACTTTGGATCTATTAATACAATTCGTGCCACATTCCGTTTAATCACAAATGGACCTGCTTTAGTAATGGTCGGAGGGTGTGCGACCACTATCTCTACTAGAGATTTGGCTCCATAGGGTCCCCTAACAGTCCAAGTACCTGATTCTTCTACGTTGATCATGACTTGGCTGACACATTCGTACCCTTCTAGCTTTGAAATACGCTCGATGTTACAGAATGGAGAGCCTTTGAATGCTTTTTCGTTACCTTGCTTGCCGTAGTCTCCACAACTTAATTGTAAATCCTGTTTCTCCCCTTTTGGTCCAAAAATGTCCACATGTATGAATCGTGAATCCGCATTTTGATGGATGATCTTGATGGTCCATATGCTCAGCCCTGGTTTAACTACTGGTTGGTATAAAACATCCATGAAAACGCATTTTGTGGCTGTCCATGAATCGATTAATCTTTTACAATTCACGATGCATCTTATTGGGGATTATTGTTGGCATCTTGCGTCCATACCCAAGTTCCAATTGCAACTAGGTCCTTCCAACAGAGTAAGATTCATCCAATTGACCGTACTGATGGTAATTTGAAACTTTTGTCGTTGGGGATTGGCGGCGAAAATCATTTCGGCATCATCGGTTTTGAAATCCCTTACTTCGAAATAGCACTTTCCATAATATGCATAACTCATTATGGATACATCTTGGGCTTGAAACACCTCTTTTCCCATTATGTCTCTACGTTTCGGTACTACGATAACAGCCGAGGTCTTTGGAATGTTCCAAAACCTTAATGGGCGGTCTACTACGGTGCACTTCCAGTAATCGTTCTGTTTGAACTCTGCTCCATTTCCGTAAGTTCCAAAATAGATCATGAACAAATATATCATCTGGGTGAAGGGATCCATTATCCGAAAAGCAAAAGACATTCATTAGTAAATACAAGGGCGGTGAATCATTTTTCGTTCGGTTGTTCATTTGAAGCATATTTTCCTCCTTTCCACAGTTTCAATTGTGAAATATGGAACCATTTCTTGATTTTTCTTTTTCGAGATGTGATTTCAACTTGGTAAACAGTTGGTCCTGCTTTATTGATAATCGGGCAAGGACCCATCCAACGTGGACTCAAAGGATGGCATTTTTCACTAAAATGATGATATAATACTTGATCTCCTATATTCCATTCTTGATAGCTTAGTTTTGCTCCTAGACGCTCGTCAACTTTCCTGACATTACTTTTTAATTTTATGGCCACATTTCTTTGAATTTCTGTTATGGTGTTTAAGATTTGCTTAATTTGTTGATCGATTAGAGTTCTGGGCTGAAATTCGTCCAGGGGCACCCCTCCTTGCACCCACCACTGCTCAGGACTTCTCATTGGCCTGCCAAAGAGCACTTCGTGGGGCGTAAATCCCGTAGACCCGATGGTAGATCTGATCGCCATCAGGATGAGAGGAAGATGTTCGTCCCATCTCTTTCCTGACGTCTCTACGACTTTCCGAAGGGCGGTCTTCAAGGCTCGATTAGTTCTTTCCACCAGACCTGAAGACTGTGGGTGTCGCGATGTGGAACTTTTGCCGGATACCTAAGGCTGCACACATTTGTTTCGTGATTTCCCCAACGAACTGGGGGCCTTGGTCGCTATCGATAATTCTAGGTATCCCAAATCTTGAGAACACTTCATTTAGGAGAATTTTCACAGTAGTCTTAGTGGTGCAGTTCCTTGCAGGGATGGCTTCTATCCATTTTGAAAAAGGGTCCAAAACAACCAGGCAATATTGATGACCTTTTGCAGATTTGGGTAAAGGTCCGATGAAATCTATTTGAATCCTTTCCCAAGGCCCACCAATCGGTTGGTGTTTCAGTGGTCCCGTGATGTTTCTGGATTTTGCATTATTTTGGGCACATCTCAAACAATTATTAACAAAAAGTTCTACATCCGATGACATTTGTGGCCACCATGCTACCGACTTAAGCCGACTAAGAGTTTTCTCTATACCGAAGTGTCCTTGATCGTGTGCTAATTTAATTAATTCTGGTCTTAATACACTAGGCATTACCACTATCGGAAAATTGTCTTGATCAGAATGTTCTTGCGCCATAATTATACCGTTGGGATGTTTTACAATTAAATAGTTCCTGCTTTTACCCTGTTTTAACAAAGTCATGGTTTCTCGATCCAATTCCTGCAATTTAATGAGATCCAATGTTCCTTAATTTCGGGGGAGTCCACCTTGTTAATTTGCTCTCTTGACACGTCCCATGCTAATTTTGGGTCTAATGTTGCTGCTGTTTTGGCCAATCTGTCCACGTGATTATTCAGAACCGAAATCTCGGCTTGATCTTTCCTGTGTGCTCTCACTTTAAAGAGAAAGGTCTTTCCTTCCCTCGATTGGGTGAGGTTCCACGCATGATTTAGCAATTCGGCGTATGCAACTGGTCTATTATCGTTGGTACACATATTCCTCTCCTTCCACACTATCATCCAGTCCACCAATGCCCTCAACACCCAATCAGAATCGGTGCATATTGTAACATCCTTCTCCCGATGACAATTTTCCAGAGCCAAGATGATTGCAATAATTTCAGCAGCCTGAGCGGATGGAATTTTTACTGGTTTCATGATTTCTTTTTCCTGATAAGCATGTAGAGCAGCAGCTCCCGTGATGATTTTTCCTTCTTTTCTGTGACAACTCCCGTCTACCACCCAAATTTCTTCAGGAGTAGCTTCCTTTACCTCGTTGAAACTCTTCAGTAGCAGGAACGGAGAAATGATACTTGAAGATTTTAAATCAGGTATCGGACTTTCATGATTATTGATTGTAACAGGTTGACACAAAATCGCAGGAACCATAGATGGCAGGAACGCAGGAACAGCATTGAAACCTCTGTTTCAACGGTTCTATAGTAATATCATGATTGAGTAGTGTGAGCATCCACTGAGCCAATCTGGGGTGACTCACTCTCCCGTTGTTAGCCTGTCTGGAAATAATGTACCTTACTGGAGTATGACTAGTTCGGAGTATAATGGGTGATCTTCCAATTAGATATTCCCAATGTTGTAGGGACCACGTTAGGGCGAGGACTTCTTTTTCACATGCCGAAAAATTCTGTTCCACACCCGACAGCGTTCTGGACCCATAAGCTATTGGTTTCAATGATGTACCTTTAAATTGAAATAGGATAGCTACAATTGCTTCCTTTCCAGTCGTTAACCTGAGATGATATTCTCGAGAGGGGTTCAGGTAGGCCAAAGCTAGGGCTTGCATAAGTGCGGTTTTCAGCTGTGAGAACGCTTTCTCTTGTTCCTCCTCCCACTTCCATTCTTGTGTCTTCCGTAACAACTTATACAGCGATTTGGCTTTGAGTCCAAATTCCTCTATAGAATCCCTACAGAACCCAATAAGGCCTAAGAACATGTGAAGACTATGAACGTCGGATGGGGCAGGCAGCTTCGCAATCAATTCAACACGATCTTGGTCTGGTTTTCTGCCTTCTATCCCCAAACGTACTCCTAAATAGGTTACCTCGTGTTTCACCAACTGCGCTTTAACGGGATTAATGAGGAATCCTGCTTGCTGTAAAACAGTGAGTACTTCTTCCAGGGCTTCCAAATGTGTTTCCTTATCTTTAGTAGCTATCAGAATGTCATCCACGTAGCTTATAATATTTCAGGAGTACTTCAAGTTTTTCCATAACGATGACACAATTCGATGACAAATAGTTGGAGCATTATGAAATCCCTGTGGTAATCTGGTGAACGTGAATTGCTGATCCTTAAAAGTAAAAGCGAATTTATACCATGATTCGGGGTGCAACTGTATGGAAAAGAAAGCATTAGATATGTCAATGACAGAAAACCACTTTGCCCCATTAGCAATCTGCGCCATGATTTCTGGATATTTTGCGACTACTGGTGCCATTCTTGGGGTTACTTTGTTGATTTCACAGTAGTCTACAGTCAGAAGCCAGGTTTTTCCGTCGGCTTTCTTAACCGGCCAAATTGGAGAGTTACACGGACTGGAACACTTAACCAGGACTCCTTGGGTCACTAACGCTTTAGTCGTTTCTTCAACTCCTTGTTGAGCTTCTACTGGGAAACGATATTGTTTCATAGCCTTTGGGTCAGGTCCGATGACACGCGTTATTTCTTTCGTTCGACCGCAACTCAATTTATGGGTTGCAAACACAGCACGATGATTATCAATTCATTCTTGAATGCACGGTTCCCAGGTAGGCATAGCAAATCCTTGGCATGGCTTTACAGCTCCCAGTCTATGGAGGGAAGAGATGATAATTCCAGCATCCTCCACATTAGGGGTTTTAAAAATCATTCTGTTGGGTAAATCAATAATGAATCCAAATTTCTTGATCAGGTCAATTCCCATTATTCCGTTACCATCTAGCTCCTGAAGTCCAATTGTAGTATCCACTGATTCATTCCCAATCCTACATGTTACATTCTTAATAAAAGGTACCACCGATGGTTTACCATTATACGATTGTAAGGTTCTCACATGTTCAATTTTGGTTCTCTTCACATTAGGTGATCTTTTTGTGCATGTCAAACTCGTGGAAGCCCCTGTATCCACTAAAGTTGTCTGTTTAACAATACCAAACTTCCCTTCATATTGAACTTCTATTATTGGTCTGCCATACTCATCATAAGCTAAAGGTATAACTGGCAGAAGGGGCTGGTGGGAAGCTCGGCAGCCTCATTGTTCTGAAGAAACATCTTGTCTATGCTGTGAGTTTCCACCCAGTCCTTCTTGTTCGCGACCACAATTATGTTGTCCTTGGTTCCCATGTTGTACATTATTATCCCAAAACTCTTGTACTGATGCCGTACATCCAGATGGCATGGGGTTTTTCTTGTGCAAAGCCAGCTCTTGGAAGATAGTATCCAAATTCATAGATTTAATTTTCTCCCATGGGATATATTTGGCCAACCGCTGGGATAGTACTAACGAATAGATCCTCCCTCCTGCCATTGAAGATTTTTGGTGTCTGATTTAATTGATAAATTGATTTATTGGATCTTTGGTTGCTCTCATTCTTCACAGCCGCTATTTTCCTTATAGGTTTACTAGTTGAATAAACCAGCGGATGTAATTCACTGAGCTCTCTTAATTTCTGTTCAAAGGCAACCAAAGGCATTGTGGAATAATCTAATGCACCTAATGCCAATTTTAGTGCAGGAGTGAGACCCTGGTAACATACTTGTTTAAATTCGGGAGTGTCATAACAGATTATTGCACCCCTTTGGACACCAAAACCTGCCAACCAATATAAAAGTTTTTTTCTCATCATATACATGTCTGGCTTTTCACCTTATAGCTGTACATCTGAATGTGCCTTCCAATTATACTCTCATGTGGAAAATACATATGGTATACACTCTGATATAACCTGATTGTTTTGACATTAGAATAATTAATTATAGCATATGGTAAAGCAAAGAAATCTTGTACAGGCATACGTTCTTTTAACAATACAACAACATCTTCCTGCGACAAGTTTGGTGTAACACAAAGCATTGCTAGCCAATTTAGTACAGTCCCTTTATTACATGGGCCTAAGTTCTTGCCATTGCATGAGCCTGTTCTGGGGTTAGCACCTTTCTTTCATGTTTAACAACAGGTTGGGGTTGACCTGGGTATTGTACAACAGTCGTTGTTATGGGAGCCATTACTTTTTGTGTATTGTCATCCACCCCTCCTAGATAGGATGGTGGCAATAATTCAGAAGGAGCACTAGCTGTAATATTGCTATCATCTTCACTCAACCATTCTAATTGGTTACACTGGGGTTGCACTGCAGCAATAATCCCTTTTGCTTTTCTCAATTGTGATCTCAATTCACAGATAGTCTTATGGCAAGCACTATGGTGCTCAGTGGGTTTACCACTGCTTGCTTCCTTTAAGAGCTGTCTTACTGCTCCCTGTGAGTCATTTAATTCGGAAACTTTTTCCAAGAGGCTTTCTTCTGCTTGGTCACTTTTAGCTTGTAACAGCTGGACCAAGTTTTCCAATTGGGTATTCTTAGTCTGTAGCCCCTGAGCTTCTATCAATTTAGAATTTAGATCTTTTTCCAATTGGGCCATTCTATTGGCCATACTCTCTTTTTTCATTGTCATCTCATTTAAATTCTTTTTACTCAAGCAAAGATTAGATGCTAATTCTTTGCTAACCATAGCTAAACCATAGAGCAATGCTCTTTTCTTAAACTTCTCCTTAGGTTTCGGCTTGGCCTCACAATATTTTTCCCACATCTGTGCAAATTTGACCAAAGAGTCATCACCCTTAAATGCTTCTGGCACCCAGGGGTTAGATCCCTTTCCAAAAAGGTTAACAGCTGACTCTAAAGCGTTTTTATTGTACTGGGGCTTCCAGCCATCTTCAGTGAACATCCGTGACATCACCATGTTTGATGAAAGAAGTACCTATGGGTTGCTTACCCAACCCAGGAGTCAAACCTAAAAGAGTACCGTGTCAGTCAAGCTAGGCCCGTATCACGAAGCCACTTGCGGTAACTCTCAATCACATCAACATCTAAATAAAAATAATGTAAAAAGACAATCCAGGGCAAGGTGCTGTGCCAGCTGAAAAGCGGCGAAAGGGGTTTAAAATAAGCCGTGCGGCTACAAGTGCTCCGCCGACAACCGTGACAAGGCCAAAGCCTGTGCGCACACCGGCCTGGAGTAGGGAGGGCCTCTGCCCAGCCAGTGAGTGGGGAAACCACTGGCTACTGGTTGATATATGTGACAGCGGAGCGTCCTCACGCTTGTCAACACAATCCCACAGTTCCAGATTTAAGTGAAAAATAAAGGGAAAGGGCCTCGGGGTTCCCACCCCGAGTCTCTGGACCGTAACCTGTTGTATTCTACCTGTTATCAATATAAGCTCTGTCCCTATAACTGGGGGCAGGCTGCTTCAGGACCCAACGAGGAAAAACCTCCTCAGGTCCTGCCGCGGTCGCCAAATCTGTTACCCTTGGAACGTGGTAACGATTAATTTGATTATTTCTAATTAGCATACAGGCTGACTTATAAGATGTTAAAGTTCCAAGTCCCAGAAGACGGGATCGCCTGAGGCCGTATCTATTCACCGGTTGGTAATTCCCCAATAAAAGACGGAGGCAATGTTTAGGGCCAAACCATATATTGAAAGATTTTATAAATTGTCAACAGGTAAATAAACAGCTTTGTCCACCCTATCCCTGAAGAAAAGATGGAAGAAAGTCCCCGATACAGAATATATATACATTACACACATCCACGGGTATGGAAACCATGAAGGTGCTCACGACCTCAATGGTTTGGCTCGACCGGAGCCGCCCCGGAGGAGCAGTGAGGAGTTCCCTCACTGTCCCTGGTCTCTCCAATCACTGGTCTGCGATGCTAGGTCAACTGAGGATGAGGCGAAGGCCTTGCGCTCTCCGACCACGGTCCCAGAAGTCTCTGGTAGTGCCCTAGCCACAGCTATACTACACCCGAGAATTCTCCAGGAGTGGTAAGCCGCCAGGCCAATGTCAATAACACATACCCTACTCAATCATTTCCCTCACTCATACAAACTAACGGGAAGACAGACAAACATCCACACCTATGGATCTATGAACAAACTCTATGAGGATGAACGAAGAACACGAGTGAAGGGGTGAGGAGGCTTTTATAGGCTCTTAGGCGGGAAAGTTCTACAGAGGGTGGGGTGCACACTTTTTGGTGTTGGGTGCACATATTTCAGTGCCTAGTGCAGCATTTTAGGTTGAGTGCACGGATTTAGGCCGTGTGCACAGCCAATTAGAACCGTGTGCAAAGGTAAATTCAAAAGAGGCAGGAATTCCAAAGGGCAGTTGGTGACTTAGTTTGGACCAATTTAGTCCGACCAGCCCTGTGGACTAAGTTTCTAGTTCGAACTAGCCCCTCCTGAATCGAACTATCCCATAGCTTAACTAATTTACATAATATAATCATGAACACCAAACTGAGGTAACAAAGGTAGGAGCAGGAGATGAAGGAGAAATTAGAGGATGTAATCTGTAGAATAAAATACAGAATAGCAGCAAGAGCAGCAGCAAGTTGCTGGGACAGAGCAGAAAAAGGATCTTTGGACAGTGGAGTCATGCTTGACCAACTAAATTGCCTTCTATGATGAGATAACTGGCTCTGTGTATATGGGGAAAGTGGTGGACATGATATACATTGATTTTACCAAACCTTTTGATAACAAGTCTCCAACAGTATTCTTGCCAGCAAGTTAAAGAAATAGGGTTGGATGAATGGACTATCAGGTGGATAGAAAGCTGACCCAATTGTCAGGCTCTACTCAACATATTGACCAATGACTCAATGTCTAGTGAGAAGCTGGTAGCAAGCAGAGTGTCCCATGGTAGAGCCCTGCTGAATATCTGCAAGTATCCACTTCTTCGGATGTGGATATCCACAGCTCATTTTTGCGGATACAGATGCAGATGTGGGTACAAATTTTGGATCTAGAACCATGCAACTTAGTGAATATCCATTTTATTACCACTGGTATTTGCATCCACAAGTGTGGATGCATATTTCTGTGGCTCATTTTTGTGGATACAGATGTGGATACACATTTTAGATATAGAACCAAAATTTGCATATATCCACATTATATTTGCAGGTACCCATATCTGTGGACTGTTAATATCTGTGGATCATTTGCAGATGGAGATGAAAATACCAGTTTTTTACTCACATAGTGTTCTACCTCAGGAGTGAGTCCTGTGGACTGTTTTCTTCAACATCTTCATTGATGATCTGGATGATAGGCTGGATTACACTCTTAGTATATTCATTGGTCACACTAAGCTGGAGGGGGAGAAGTATATACACTGGAGGGTAGGGATGGGGTCCAGAGTGACCTAAAAAATTGCAGGATTGTGCCAAAAGAAATTTGATCACATTCAACAAAGGGAAGTGCAGAGTCCTGCACCTAGGATGAAAGAATCCCAAACACTGCTACCAGCTGATGACCAACTAGCTAAGCAGGAGTTCTTCAGAAAAGGACCTGGGGATTACAGACAAGAAGAAGCTGGATATGAGTCAGTGTGCCCTTGTTGCCCAAAAAGGCTAATGGCATAGTGGGCTGCATTAGTAGGAATATTGCTAGCATATTGAGGGAAGTGCTTATTTCCCTCTATTTAGCACTAGTGAGGCCACATCTGGAGTATTGCTCCATTTTTTGGTCCCCACACTTAAGAAATTATGTGGACAAATTGGAGTGAGTCCAGCAAAGGGCAAACAAAATGATTAGGGGGCTGGGGCACATGACTTATGAGGAGAGCTGAAGGAACTCAGCTTATTTAGTCTACAGAAGAGAAGAGTGAGGGAGTATATGATAGCAGCCTTCAACTACTAAAGAGTTTCCAAAAGAGGCTGGAGGGTTGACAAAGAGGGTGGAGCCAGGCTATTCTCAATGGTGGCAAATGACAGAACAAGAATCAATGTTCTTAAGTTGCAATGGGGAAAGCCTAAGTTGCATATTAGGAAAAACTATTTCTGTAGGGCAGTGGTGAAGCATTGGAATGGGTTATCTATCAAGTTGGAGGAATCTCCATCCTTAGAGGTTTTTAAGGCCAGGCTTGATAAGTCCTTGGCTGGGGTGATTACATTGGGGTTGATCCTCCTTTGAGCACAGGGTTGGACTAGATGACCTCCTGAGGTCAACCTTAGATTTCTGTGATTCTAAGAAGATGCAAAGAAGAATACAGAGAATAAGCATGCTAGCTATAGTATAGGATATAGAATAAAAGTATTCTATATATTCAATGGCAACTTTAATGTATGGGGGGAAGATAAGAAAGCAGTGTGTCTGTAGTGCATATGTAAGTTACTATGTAAAAGGTTTAGGGTTTATTAACTGATATTAACTATATTAACATATAACTGATCACCATATGCAATTCATAATCACTGAAGCCATTTCAACTGTATAACCTTACAGAATTAGGTAGTTTGGCTTGGATTCCTGTCTTAAGGGATTCATGTTTATGTTTTTATTTAGGTTTAGATTAATGGTATTAGATCAGTTACACTAAATAAAGATAATGCTGTATTTTGGAAAAGTACTGGCTAGGTGTCAATCCCTTGAGCAGAAGGTTGTATATGTGTCACAGATCTAGCTTGTTGAGGTGATTCTATATCAGCGTCTGCATATTGCCCTTCTGCCTGATTCCTAGTGTAAGTGATATGGCAAGTGAGCTGCAGGGTCATCCCTATGCACTAGTGTTTCCCAGCTCCTTGACCATCCCCTTTAGTCCATGGGCAGCTCAGTGTCAATTAGAATAACCCTATAGCTGCTGGATTGCACTAGATACATTTTCAAAAACATTTCTAGGTGAATGGGAAATGGGAATGAATTTATTAACCTCATTTCCTGTAGGGCACACTGCAAATTGGCTTTCAGGGTATCCACTTATTTTTTAAGAAGTTTGGAGTTCTGATGTATACCTTATTCCGAAAAATGGATCAATCTGAGCAGATTTTGATTACTGTTTTATAGGATTGACAATTAAAGTGTGGAAATTTTTTTGAAAAAGACAATCCTCTAACTTGAAGCAAATACTTTGCAGCAGCTACACATCACACCTCAGATACACTCACTGAGGAACCTACCCCTGCAATAAATCACTCTGTCCACACATCTGTACAACCGACACCATCACAGGAACTAATCACATAAACCCCAATATCAGAGGCCCATATATCTGCACATTCTCTAATATGATATGTGCCAGCAATTGCCTGCAATGTTCCTCTGTCCTGTGTATTGGCCAAGCTTCACGGACCTCAGTGGGGTCCCTGGCCTAAGTAAGTCAATGAGGATTTTGTCAGTTGCTATTTAACAATATATTTTATATTTTATTTCTATTTATGGTATTTATAAATAAGCATATACAAATATTATTTAAAAGATAAAAGCTCCATCACAATACAGTAACTCATGTTCACAGGAGCAAGTCTTAATTAGATAATCCTAAACTTCGTAGATTATAAGGCCTCAAGGAACCGCTGTGATCATTTAGTCTAAGATTGTTCCCTGAAATAATTTCTGCTTAAAATACAGAAAATAGCCAAAGTTGCCTGTGATGGTGAACCACACATCAGTGGTAAATTGTTCAGTGGATAATTTCCCTCCCTGTTAAAAATGTATACCTTGTTTCCCGTCTGAGTTTGTCATATTTTTGCATGTAGTCTAATTGGCTTCAATGGGCTTGCTTGCATGAGTAAATATTACTCAGATAAGAATCTGGTTTATAATGTGTGCCATACAATGCTATGAATTATTTATGAGTTATAACAGTTAGCAGCAATATCAATGGGAACTTTAAGAGACATATTACTACAAATGTTTATTTTCAGAAGAAAACTGAAATAGCTAACTGATAATCAGCCTACCTACATAGTTTTGTTTTACTATATTACAAACATGCTACTACTTTGATTCCTCAGTTACATTATAAGCCATTGTAATGGGAATACTTCACAGAAAATCGAAAAAGCTATGTTAATTACTTGGATTGTATAACACATACTTTATATTCTGGGTGACTGCAAGAAGTGCAAAGCAATATTGTTCATACAATTCCCTGTATTATTGTCTGTTGTGACTAGCTTGATAGAATAAACATCAAGAACCCTCCAAGGGTTCTTTCACTTCATTCATTTTATATTATTCCATTTAGCAATAATAGTTACTGCTCTGCAGCCCTAATAAATGTTCAAATGAAGTACTGTTATAGTTCTAAAAGAAATAAACCTGCTGTGCCAGACATGATCATATTCATGTTCCATTGATGAATATAGACAATAAAATGTACATAGCAGCATAGGGGCATCTACTTGCCAAATGATCAAAGTGAAGCAAGGTTGAATCACTTCCCAAAACAGCTAATACTTGTTCCTTTTTGTGTGTTGTATTTTTTTATGATTATATGAATATAACCAGAAAAGGAAGTTCTTCTGGCACAACACAAAGTTTTCCTTTAAAAAAAACCACTACTTCACCTTTCTATCTTCTTATGTTGCCTCTATTGCTATCTGAAATGGTGTTTATTTGCTGGATGAAAAGCAATGATGGATTCATATTTGACATGCTTATTGATTTGGTATAACTGAAGAAGTTAATATCCTGGCAAGGACTTCAAAGCATCTTCTTCCTTTCACCAGCATCATCTAAATCCTGTCTTAATTTCGAACCAACTGCTTTTCTTCCATATCCCTAGCTCTTTCAGATAATGTGATATGGGTTGATGGTGGCCAGTTGGCTATTAGTCATTATATGCATATTATGCCAAAGCTGTATATTTAAATGGATTTATGCTTACTCTTCTTCACTAACACTAAGCAGGGGTGCTGCAATTAGGAGTGCGGCCGCACCTGCTGGCTTGAAGTAGTAATGACGTCCAAATACATAGTTTCTTCTTTCAGCACCGTCCACTATAATCATTGTTACAGCACCTCTGATACCAAGTATCCCGTAACACTTTGCAAAGCTGAAGTCAGCTTTGTCACAAGTAAATACAAAATGAGTCAAAATCAAGTGCAGGTGCCTTCACAGGGAACTGGTTTGGAATATAGGGACATGTCTACACTAGGAAACTGTTTTGATATAACAACTTAAGAACTCCTGATTTTACAAAATCAAAATAGCATGTCCCCACTATGGGGATGCCTCGAATTAGTCTGAGGCAGGCTCTGTTAATGAGGATGCACTACCTTGACTTAGAGCTCCAGGAAGCACTGGGGAATAATTAGTTCAAATTACTCTGGGGAGTAATTATTTCAATATAGCAGCACCAGAGCATCCACACTAACACTATTTTGAAATAACTATTTTGAAATTAGTGTTATTCCCTGAGAAAAGCAGGAGTACAGATTTTTAAATAAGTGGCCATTATTTCAAAATAATGGGCTTGTTAGCATGGTTGCTTCACTTATAAATTTCACCTAAGGGGGTGTAATTTCGAAATAAAGCCCTAGTGTAGACCAGGGCTAATATCCAAAACAGACAAGAAAAAGTACAGAATAAAACAAGTTAAGGGACTGTTTTGAACTGATGGATTGGATTTTAGTGATCTACTGAGTGTTTTGTAACCTGTAAAACCATATGATAAATAACTACTTTAAATTTTGAAGCACAGCTTGTGTGTAAGATGAATCTGCTGCAAGGCAAAAATTGCTTCCCAGAAGGAGGGTTTCTACTTTTCATATTGTACTGCTTTATTTTTAGACAATAAACTTGGGTAAATTTGGTTATTTGGTCTCAAAAGATAAAATGGAGAGGGGAGTTGAAATATTTCTCCATAGTAATACTGTCCACACTACCAAGTCCATTATTCTGGAATAAGGGGCTGTGGAATTCAAACTGTGAAGTCCTGCTTTTCATGAGGAATAACACTATTTCCAAACTTGTAAGTCCAAAATAACATTAGTATGGATTCTCCATTGCTGCTAATTGCCACTGGGAGGCCTCCTGCAGCTCCACAGATTACTTTCTGGGACTTTGAGTCCGAGGTAGCACATACACAATAACAGAATCTGCCTCGGACTACATTCAATTCTTCTCTGTAGAGTGGACACGGAACTTCAGATTTGTAAAATCAAGTGCCCAGAAGTCAAACTTAGTACATTCAAAATAATCTCCTAATGTAGACATAGCCTAAGTGAATAATGCCAGGGCTTTTAACTTATTAGATAAATATGAATATACTCTTCTATTATTTTTCTGCTCTCACTTATATATATGTCTCTCTGGAGTAACTTCATGGTATTCACTATAGTTGTTTTAGGTTTTCTCAGATGTAAATAAGATCAGAATCTGATCTAACATCTGCATTTTGTCTTGATGGTTCTGATTAAAGCCTCTTTATATTTTGTCCTCTCACAAAAATACAAGAAACAAAAGTATATAATTTAAAAGATACTCCCAGAGGTCTTTTTGGTGCAGTCTTTCTTTCTATCCAAACATCAATCCACCCATTTATGTAAATATATTGTTTGTAAATCCCCAAAAGAGTTTATTTAGAAATAACTTAAAAAGCAACCAATAGTCTTGCAGCACCTTTGGGACTAACAAAAATGTAGATGTTTGCAGCTTTCGGATGAAAAAGTGGGTTGCGCCCACAAAAGTTCACAATAGCATCTACATATTTTGTTAGTCTCTAAGGTGTTGCTAAACTATTCATTGTTGTTTAAGTTTTTCCAGTTAGAGTGTGTCTAAACTACACCCCTCTGCTGACAGGGAAAAAGCGGCAGTCTAGACGGGGATCGGTCGACAAGGAAAGCCTTTTCCGACCGATCCTGTAAACCTCATTGCACGAGACATAAGGGATCGGTCGGAAAAGGCTTTCCTTGTCGACCAATCCCCGTCTAGACTGCCGCTTTTTGTCAGCAAAGTGCCGCGTTGGCAAAAAGCAGCGGCCATTTCTGTTCAAATGAAGCGCGGGATATTTAAATCCCTGCTTCATTTGCAATAGTGATGTGCCTAATCTACATCCCTCTGTTGGCAGAGGGGTGTAGTTTAGACACACCCTTACAGACTAACACGGTTATCCCTCTAAAGTTTTGAACATATCTAGAAATAAAACAATGTAGCCACGTTTGTTAATGCAAAAACATCTTTTCAGAACTATACAGAGAATCTTGGCTTTGATATTTGGCTCCACCTAAGAACTTATCTGATCTACAATGGAACAATTCCCGTTGATTTCAATAGGATCTTGGTCAAGCCTTACATACGTAGATAACTTTTTGCAACCAATATAAACGTCACATATATAGGTGAAGCAGATATTTGGAGGTGAGCTCTGCCATGCAGGTCTGAGAAGAGAACTTTGTCTCTCTATATTTGTCTTTTTCTAGCGCTACTGAAGTTCGTAGGAATTTTGCCAGGATACTGTTATAATTTTAGTGACTGCAGGATCAAGTCTAGGCCAACTAACACTATCTTGTTAAAATAAAATTCTGCATAGTTCAAAACATCTATAGCAAGAAAAATTGGGGAAAGGGTATTGTGGGGTTTATTTTATTCTGTATTTTCTGAAAGCTAACATCATAAGCTAACACAAAACTATTAAACAATAATATATAGCAAAAAACTAATCCCACATTTATAAGCTTCCATTGCTAATATATTTTATATATTTGTGCACTATGCTAAACACTATTTCATTGCAAAATGTACACTGATAATTTACAAGAAAAATTTATTTTGGCCTTGTTTTCCTACAAGTTATGCAAGGATACAAACAAATCCCTGAAGTCAAGAGGAGTTCTTCCTACAGCAGGAAAATAAAGTTCTGGTTATTCTTATTGTTTCCATTATGATTTATATTATGGTAGCACACCAACGCACCTATACTTGCAAAATATGTTCAGAACTGAAGTCCTACTCTTCTAGGTGTTGTATAAGTGCACACTAAGGCTATGTCTAAACTGCAGAGTTATATTGGAAAAAGATACGCAAATTGCGCTAACCACAATTTGTGTATCTTTTTCCATTTTTTTCCCGAAAGAGTTTTTTCTGACATTTCATCCATCTACACGGAGCCAAATTTCAGAAAAACTTCCTCTTTCAGAACATCCCTTATTCCTCATACAATGAGGAATACAAGGATGCTGAAAGAATGCATCTGCTTTTTCAGGAACTGTTCCGAATGTGGCAGAGCTTTTCTGGAATACCGCCGGTATCCTGGAAAAGCTCTGCAGTGTAGACATAGCCTAAGACACAAGATATAACCCAAAGGGCTTACATGCTAAGGGATGTCTCCACTGCAGAGAAAACCTGCAGCACCAACCCTGAGAATCTGGGTCAATGGACTTGGGGTCACAGGGCTAAGGTTGCGGGGCTAAAAATAGCAGTGTAGACATTCCCATATGGATTGGAACCTGGGCTCTGATGCCAGGTTTTGGAACCTGGGCTCCAGTCTCAGCTTGAACACCTACATTGCTATCTTCAGTGCTACAGCCTGAGCCTCACAAGTCCTCTGAGTCAACTGAACTAGGGTCCTGAGACTCAACACTGTGGGACTTTTATTATGGAGTATACAAGCCCTAAACAAATAAAAAACAAAAACAAAAAAAGACAAATATGGAAGGATTTGTAGCACACTCAAGCAATGTGAGTGAGATAGTGATGAGCGTACATCTTGCTAGTTCCCTTTTTTTCCTAACATTTACTTCATTCATGTTTAATTATTGAGAAAAAAGGGAGAGAGTCAACAGGAGCAAAAGCGTGTAAAAAAGGATGATGATGATGACGCCTAAGTTAATTTCAAAACATTGCCATGAAACACGTTATGTCCAAATGGAGAATGTGTATAAATAAATAAAACATATTGCAGTATTTGAAAAGTATTCCTGAGAATATTTCTAAGCCATTGGTAGGCATAGTGGGCACAGATTCCCTACAACTGAATACATTACTGCATACAGAGAGTTCATCTTCTTAGACAAAACCTGTACTCCTGGCTACTGTGTGCACTATGTCTTGCATGAATAATTAATGAACCATGAATATTTTTATTTTTTGGACATAAAAAAGCTTCTGCTGAAAAGCTGCTGTGTCATTTGCCCACCAGAGTTTTCTGTGGCAATAGAATGTAGCAGCTGTTCCCAGCCTGCTAAGGAAGAGAAAGAGCCTTCCTTCTTCACGGTGCCTGTTGGGCCAAGTCAGCGTACAGGGGCTA
Organism: Rafetus swinhoei; assembly: GCA_019425775.1. Classification (NCBI taxonomy): domain Eukaryota; kingdom Metazoa; phylum Chordata; order Testudines; family Trionychidae; genus Rafetus; species Rafetus swinhoei. The sequence goes on from CM033440.1 coordinate 36,922,945, forward strand.
TGGGAGACTGTCACGTTATTGAATTGTAAAGATCATTGCTACACCCATAGGGGGATAGTTGCCCCAAAAGTCTATACAAAGGGGGCTGTGTGAGGTGTCACATGAAAGCTTATGTTCTATTGATTCTGTATATGCTATTCATGTACTTGTATAATATCTGTATGTGGAGTTATAAATATGTACTCTGTGTTGATACTGGAAAATTCTCTGTCTGAGACACAGCAATAGGCAATGAATGTTCAGCCAGTGACTGTGCTAATTAGCAAGGAGACAATGAATCTCTAGGTGCCAATACACAGCGGAGGAATGTGACTGATACCTGCAAACCAGCCAGGGCATAATGGCTGCCAGCATGTGAAACAGAGAGAGGTCGCTCGACCATGTGACCTGCTCTAGCCAGGAGGATGCCAGGAGAGGTATACAAGTGCCATCTGGCACCCTCCATTTTGTCTTGAGTTCAGCTCCAGGCTGAACTCTGCAGGGAACAATGAGCCGGGAAGAACTGTGGACCCATCCTGACATAGGATGTACATCAGAGACTTTTAAGATAGCAGTTTGTAACATCTCTGCTGAGAGCCTGCATTGAGAACTTGGTGATTCAATGCATGTAATGTATTCTCCTTAACAACCTTACTCTCATGCTTTTCTTTATTTTATTAATAAACCTTTGGATTTTAGATTCTAAAGGATTGGACCAGTGTGATCTTGTGGGTAAGATCCAGAGTGTAAATTTATTGGGAACTGTGGCTGGTTTCTTGGGACCGGAAGAACCCGTTCGGGGTAGGTGAGATTGGGTTCTAAAACCCCTCACCTGTGTGCAGGCCCGGGGCTGATTGGGGCACAGGAAGAGCTGGGGTGTCAGAGGGGTGTTGCTCATAAGACTTCAGGCCGGCCAGATAGGCAGCTGGAGCACTTGGTGTGACTGGTTTGTGGCGTATTTGGGAAGGTCTCCAGTCTGGAGCTATAAGGAGCCCCGAGTTTTGAGCAATTCGCCCTGAGCAGACGCCCTCAGCTGTGCCCAGACCTGGCCCATTCCGTCACAGAGACAGATGGGGCTCATAAGGGCTAATGGGGAAGGACAGACTGGGGCAGTAGCTGAATGGGAATGGAGGTGCAGGGCCATTAGGGAGCAGGGAGCACAGAGACACATTGAGTTGGAGGATGAAGAACTACATGGGGTTGGGGGGAGTGTCATTATGACTGGAGGTGGAGGGACACATGTGGACAGAAGAGCAAACACACATGGGGATGGAGGAAGTAGGTATGAACAAGGTTGGAGGGCCTCATGTGCCACAAATACTGTGCTCACTATAAATTAGTTTTCCCATTTACACAATGATTGTAAATAATACTGAACTTCTATTTACCAACCTCACAAGAATATAGTAAAATGTATAAAGTACTTAGAGGATGTAGAATGTTTCCTTACAGGCCTTGGGGGAAAAGCCAATCCTCGCCTACAGACAACCTGCTAACCTCAAACAAATTCTTTCCAGTAACCACGCAGCACACCTCCATCATAATAATCCAGGAACCCACCCCTGGAATCAGCCCTGGTGCCAACTCTGTCCACACATCTACCCAAGCGATTTCATCACTGAACCCAACCGCACCAGCCACCAAATCAAAGGCTCATTTAACTGCACAACCACTAATGTGATCTATGCCATCAAATGCCAGCAATGCCCCACTGCCATGTATACTGGCCAAACTGGACAGTCGCTACAGGAAAAAATTAATGTACACAAATCAGATATCTGAAAAGGCAACACACAAAAAGCCTGTTGGAGAACGCTTTAACCTGCCCGGGCACTCTTTAATGGATCTCCAAGTCACAGTGTTGTTCCAGGCCAATTCCATAAACCAAATACACGGGGAAGTGTGGGAACTTAGGTTCATTTACAAGTTTGGGGGCCATCAAAAAGGTATGAATAAAGACATTACCTGACTAATACACTAGCTTCCACAGCCTAATGAGTTAATCAACTAACAATGGGTACTTAAGAACAATTTGCATCTTCTCTATCAGCTTATTGTAACTTGAACACTCTAATTCACTATTTTTTCCTTGCTTCTCCCCCCTCATCCCCTATTTATTCTTGGATCTGGACTTTTTATACTGCATTTATCTGAAGAAGTTGGTTGTACCCACGAAAGCTCATGATACCATCTACGGCTACGTCTACACTGGCGGCTTCTTGCGCAAGAACTCTTTTGTGGAAGAGTTCTTGTGCAAAAAATCTTTCACAAGAGCGCGTCCACACTGCCATGTGCTTTTGCGCAAGAGATGTGCTTTTGCGCAAGAGCATCCATGGCAGTGTGGACACTCTCTTGCGCAAGAAAGCTCTGATGGCCATTTTAACCATAGGGGCTTCTTGCGCAAGAAATTCATGTTGCCCATCTACACTGCCCTCTTGTGGAAGAGCTCTTGTGCAAGAGGGCTTATTCCTCGTGGGGAGAGGAATAACTCTTCCGGAAGAAGCCCTGTTTTACAACGCTATACTGTAAATGTACTTGCGCAGGAACACTCGTGCAGTGTAGACAGCAGGCAAGTTTTTGCACAAGAACGGCTGTTCTTGCACAAGAAGCTGCCAGTGTAGACGTATCCTACATGTTTTGTTAGTCTTTAAGGTGTTGCAAGACTATTCGTTGTTGTTTTTATAAGTTTTGCCAGTTACAGACTAACTCAGCTGCCCCTCTGAAGCTCTTATTATTATGAAAGACAAACTGATCTTGCACTGGTGTCAGGCATAACTTCACCAATGTCAGCAGATCATTGAATGACATATGTATTCATGTAACTTACACAATTTCTAACCAGGATGGCTTATTGTTAAATTGATAAAATAATATAGCATAATAGAGGGAGAAGACTGGAAAATGCTCAGATACTCTGTGGTTATGTTGACACAATGATGTCTAAGACTACACCTGGAGAGCAGGGCTATTTTAGGATATTGGAAGTATCCTGAAATAGTAATTCCACATCTTTAAACGTGCCTGTTATTTAGAAATATATTTAGAAACAATGGGCATGCTGTTTCGGTGTCCCTGTAATCCTTGTGGAACGAGGGTTAAGGGACTTGTTGGAATAGCACTTTATTTCGAAATTTGACCTTGTGTAAACAGTGCCAAATTTCTAAATAAGCTATTTCAAAATTATCTCAAAATAAGCTATTTTGAAATTCTCTCAAAATGAGCTGTGCAATTTGCATAGCGCAAATCGCATAGCTTATTTTGAGGTAAGGGTGCAGTGTAGACACATCCTAATTAAATAGAGTAGAAAGGCACTGGGCATTCCTCCTGTTAAATATTACCCTTCAGATCTTGCCTTCAGGAAGCGTTACTCACATGGGGTGTGTCTAGACTGGCATGATTTTCCACAAATGCTTTTAACGGAAAAGTTTTTCCGTTAAAAGCATTTATGAAAAAACATCTAGATTGGCATGGATGCTTTTGCAAAAAGCACTTTGCGCAAAAGCATCCATGCCAATCTAGACTGGATTTGCTCAAGAAAGCTCCGGTGGCCATTTTCGCCATCGGGCTTTTTGCATAAACAGTTTTTACCTGTCTACACTGGCCCTCTTGTGCAAAAGCATTTGCGCAAGAGGGCTTTTTCCCGAGCGGTAGCGTCAGTGTATTTGCGCAAGAACACTGACAATCATACATTAGATCGTCAGTGTTCTTGCGCAAATTCAAGCGGCCAGTGTAGACAGCTGGCAAGTTTTTGCGCAAAAACAGCTGCTTTTGCACAAAAACTTGCCAGTCTAAACGCAGCCATGCAGACTTATGTGTTCCATTTCTAATGTCTTTTGGCTAAATAGTTATGTATCCCATACAAATCATCAGAGTAAACACAGATTCAGTGTAACTATTCACTGAAATTTATATCTCTCTTGAAGCTTTAATGTGATCCAGTTAAATTAAGACCAACAAATGTTCAGGATTTTCCACTTAATTCTTATAATTGTACAATGCTGTAAAATTTTAAACATTTCTGTGTCTATTACAAACATTTTTCATCTTAAATATATAATATTTGTACTTACTAAATTTATTATATTTTAGTTAGAAGAAAACTTGACACTTCGTCATGAATATTGCACAATCATATTCCTAGGGTCAGATCCTTAATAAGTGTCAATCAACATTCCTCAATGTCATTGGAGCTACAGCAATTTACAACATTTGAGAGTCTGCCTCACACTGTAGGTATTGGACTAGACTCAACCTTAAACAGAATAAGGGTTGAATAAGTCTGACTCTTAACACTAAATCCATATGGTGGGTGTAACTTCTATATACTGTGATCTCTACTTTCTCTTCTGCCTGGGGACATTGGTGGCTAACACCTCCCAGATTATATATTTGGTCAGCTAGCAAAGTAGTATGAAGTATGCTAATGACATTTGTTACAAGAAAATCTAGATGACCTTGAATACTGGAATAACAGCAATGGGATGATATTCAGAAATACAAAGTATAAGATTGCCTTTTTCAGACTGGAAATAAGGTGTACATTTTTAATAGTCAGAGTAATCAAGCATTGGAACAATTTACCAAGAGCCATGGTGCAGTCTCCATCACTTTTAAAGCAAGATTGGATGTTTTTCTAAAATGATCTGCTCTAGGAATTATTTTGAGGAAGTTCTGTGGCCTGTGGGAGACAGGAGATCAGTTTAAGATGATCACAGTGGTCCCTTCTGGCCCTGGAATCTGTGAATCTATAGGGTCATGCATTTAGGGTCTAACAATAAGAATTTTTGCTGCAAACTGTGGTCTAACAATTTGGAAGTAACAGAACAAGAATGAGACCTGGGTGAGACAAAGACTCACTAATGTTACACATCTGGAAAAAAAGGCAATTGTGATCATATGACATAACAGGTGAGTCATTTCCAGTAGAAATAGAGAAGTGTTAATGCAGCACTAGTAATTCCTCTTTTGGAATACTGTGTACAATTCTAGTCACTTGTGTTCAAACAAGATACATTTGAACTGGAACAGATGCAGTAAAGAGCTACCAAGATGATCAGGAAAATGGAGGACCAATTTTAGGAGGACAGACTGGAAAAGCTTGGCTTGTTTAGTTTATCAAAAAAGAAGGTTGAGCAGGGATATGGTTGCTCTCTATAAATACATCAAGAGGGTAAACACCAGAGGTTAAAGAGCTATGTAAACTGAAAGCCATTGCTGGCACAAGAACAAATGGAAATATATCGACACTGAACAAATCCAGGCTGGGAATTAAAAGAAGGTTTCTAACTATAGAGTGAGGTTCTGGAGAAGCCTGCCAATCAACAGAACTGGAACTGGAGGATCTAGAGGCCACCTCCACTTTTAACATGGATGTAGTCTGGGAGGCCAAACTACCCCCCAAACTGCATTCCTTCCCCCAAACAAGAAGCTTCAGGCAGGATTGGAGCAGGACTAGGCAGGAGCTGCACTTTCTAGTGGGGGAGCTGCTCACCGTTATAAGCTCCCCTGCCATGAGTCACACCTTCTGTCAGTGCCTGAGGCTTGCAGGTTGGAGGGGCAGCATCACCCCTGCTTCCCAAACTATGCTCCTGTTAAAAAGTGGTGGGCCTGGCCCTTTGGTGCCCCTCCATGTTTGCCTGTGGTGGCCTCTCCACTTCTACAAAGGTTCTGGTGCTCTTGCTCCCAATAAGACTTGTGGATGCAAGCAATTTAATTAGTTTTAAGAAAGATCTAGTCTAGACACATTTATGAATGGGATTGTATGGCTGGGTTGCTCCTGGTGGGAGACATAGCTTAGCAGCCTTGAGGGTCCTTTCTAGTTCACCTCTTACATTCCTAAAGTTCATCCTTCAGGGTTTCAACTGGTCACATGCTGGGGTCAGGAAGGGATTTCCTTCCTCTTTCTTCCTCCGACCCCCATGTATTCTGGTTGTTGTGGGTTTTTGTGGAATTTTATTTGGTCTCTGTCTTCTGAAACATTAGAGATGGCCAGGGTGGATCAAGGCTCAGTGTTGGCACAGAAACATTCAGCAAATGAACAGGGATCAGTTCTTGTTTCACATCCACAAGAGCAAAACCACTCCACTTCCACCACTTCCCATCTTTCCCTTCCTGGAAAGCAACCAAATTATGTAGCATCCACTGTGTCCACCACCTGGACTACTTGCCTGAATTCCAGAGGTATAATCTTCAAACTCAATATTTGGATAGGTGCTGTTGCCCCAGTCACTGTTTCCATTTGAGTCCAATTAAGTGGCTTAGTTTTGAATCCTCTCTACGCTAGTCTTTTTTATCATGTCTGCTCTAATAGGCTGTGTCTACACTTGGCCACTTATTCCGGAAAATCAGCCGCTTTTCCGGAATAAGCTGCGAGCTGTCTACACTGGCCCCTTGAATTTCCGGAAAAGCACTGACGATCTACTGTAAGAAATCAGCTGCTTTCTAGAAAAACTATGCTGCTCCCGCTCGAATAAAGTCCTTTTTCCGGAAAACTGTTCCGGAAAAGGGCCAGTGTAGACAGCACAGTAGTCTTTTCCGCAAAAAGCCCGATTGCGAAAATGGCGATTGGGGCTTTTTCGAAAGCGTCTACATTAAGCCACGGATGCTTTTCCGGAAAAGGGCTTTTCCGGAAAAGCATCCTGCCAATGTAGACGCTCTTTTTCCAGAAATACTTATAACGGAAAACTGTTCCGTTTTAAGCATTTCCGGAAATTCATGCCAGTGTAGACGTAGCCATAGTGTATTTTGGAGCCTCTGTCATCTATCCCTATACTTATCACGAAAACCTTTACATATGCAATTACCAAACACTCAATAGAGTTGTTTTACTGCCCAGACAAAAATAAAAACTGTGGGTCTTATCCTTTATGCTTTCAACTTTGTGTCCCCCCCTTAAGAGGCTCAGGGAGAGGCTTATACTAGACACTTGTGACAGTCTGTCTTGGCCTACCTTAAATTTGTAGCAATCCTTTATGTGGCCAATTTTGTCACAGTATCAGCATTCAATTGAATTGTTTTTGTCTCTTTTTTTTTTTCATTATTGCCATTTTCCCTTATTTTACAACCAAATTGATCATTTGTCCCAATTGAGCAATATGATGGTTAACCAGATAAGAATCTTTCTATCTTCATACACATTAGACACAGAGCTGTACTTACTGGACCCGTGGCTATCAGCTTCTATGTGTCTCACTATCTGGTTCACAGCTGCAAGAAAAAAATCAAATTCTATAGCTTGTTGCAGTGTTCTTTTGTCCTCCTTTCACTTATCTGCAAGGTTTTGTTTTACATCTTGGTGGCCATTTTTTATTTCTGGAAGCACTTCCATGATCTGTGTCATCTTGGTTCAGCACAAATAGCAGCTTATAGCCTCTCTTCTTGGAGACTGTAACCCACCCTGACACTAGTGTTACCTATGTTGGACTAGCTATACATTTGGAACCTAGAAGGTTGTTTTAGTTGGAAGTAGAAATTGGTGATGATCCTCAGATATGTCTTTAATGCAACTTTGTTGATTTACAAAATGTGTACTAAGTCCTGTGTCTCTGAATGCAAAAGGAACCAAGAACAAAATGAACCATTTCTTAGCGTACAGCTCTGGTTTCTTTAGCCAAAAGAAAAAAACCACTCTCTCTTTAATTTTTCAAGGTCACATTATGTTCACACATTCCTGATAGCCCTTCTTGCCTTTTTCATGTGCATCTCCCTTTACGTTTTGGTCTGTCCTCTGTTCCTGTGTGTTCTCTCTGTTACCACACACAGAGACATCTGGTCACAATATGCAGTCATACCATTGCCTAAATGGTGCTAGTTTCTGTGCAGACTTTATTTGCAATTGCTGTAGGTGAGACCTCTTTACCTGTCTTTTACAACTACGAGTTGTTAACACATCAGTTTGAACTAAACTTTAACTCAATCCATAACAAGGTTTCACCCAGCTCATAGTACAGCATCTAATACTAAAGTTGAAGCAAACTACCTGAAATCCACCTGCATATTTTCAAAGTTTAGGAGCCATAGAGTGGAAATATACAACTAGCTCATAAATAACAGAGGTATGTTGAATGTCTTTCTCTTTCTTTACTTTTAACATTGAGAACACTGGAACTGAAGACTGCTGGTCAAATGAAAGCTTAGGAAGTGTATGCAGTAATGCAGTCTTTCCATTGACTTCAAAGGGCTTTGGATAAAGGTCCAACACAGCAGTTTTCATAGGGTGATTATGTTACAAATATAGAAATACTGAAATGCCACAAACAATGTGGCAAATGTTATCATATCATTATGTGGCATGTTGTTGAATGTGAAAAAAACTATATTAGGAAGAACAACTAAACACATAACAAGGTAAAAATATATTAAACTTCTGTTTTCAGTGTATAGCAATATAGTTTCCATGAAAACTGAACAAATGGAAACAGACACAGTTTATGATTTATTTCTGTAGAAATTGGTCACATCTGTTTCTAAAGACTCTTTATATATTTATTTTTCACATATCAGCATTGCCGTATTGTTTTATCTCTTTACTTTCAATCTCTTCCAGTGTTTTAACATCTAAAACATTAGAAAGAAAAATAGCCAGGGTCAGAATTGGAAGGAAAACCCCTTGTTTTTATAAATGCAGCCATCAGTTTTAATTTTAAAAGAAACAAATATTTTTAAAGAGGTCACATCTTCCAAAATCTTGTTTCATTGCATTCTAAACTAGGTCTTGGAGTAGCAAACATCTAATCTGTGCTGCTCTGGGTGCATGAGTGATTCACAGGATTGGTTGTTAATAAATCAAACTTTGCTGCTCTTGCCCTGGGAACTGATGAGATACAACTCCCCTATTTTCACTTCCTCCAGGTAAAGTCCAATATATTAGACTCAGATGACATGCTGTGGAAACTTCCATGAAAACAAAACCAATTTTCAGTTAAGATATACTGAAGATAAACAGATCACAAAACATTAGTCAAAATTAATTAAGATTAGAGACAACATTTCTGATAAGTCAGAACAATTTCTGTTTTTTATAGTAGCAATTAGGTGACTGATTAATACGTAACAAATTTTATCGTGCTTTTTTATTCATTCTTGTGGTTACATGTTTAGCCAAAGAAAAGTGATTTCTGTTTGCAAACTTTTTATTTTAATGAATAATAATACCTTTCAACATTTTCTCTGCCAGATTATCTTCTTAGTAAATCTGGCTTCAGGCACTTAAACATTTATAGTACTTTGTTGTTTGACTGCCTTTTGTTTTCTTTTAATAAATTAAACTTTCTAATACAGCTGAGAGGCACAGAGCAAATAAATCACTATGCTCATCACCTAGTGAAAGAAACCTACTTTCATTGTTCGAAGGGCTCATGATGGCCTCTGTAGCATATGGTAGGTGTTGCAAATTCTATGATAAACTTCAAAAATAAATGGACTCCTAAATGGCAACCTTTGAGTTTTGGAAATTAAAAAAAAAATCTTGTTTTTACTCTTGTATATTGACTAAAATGTATAGATCATTTAAACATAGCAGTTTCTGCTTTCTGTGTGTTGAAATAATCTTTAAATATATTAAATATATTACCTGATACCATTGAATGTCTTTGCATCCACTGTATCATTTATACAGATATATATATTTTCTTTGATGCATATATATTTTCTTTGATGCTTATTTTTTTTTCTTTTAAAAACTCATTTTAGAAGTGGTGAAATTTGACATTCTTCCAGAATAAAGTCCTCAGTTTAACTAGACTAGCATTCCTTTTTATTCAACTCTGTCTATTTGCCGCAACCCTGTTTTAGAGAAAAGACCTTGAAAAGTGAGAGGATAGTTCAGTTTCAATTACTATTCTTTCCTGAAATATACAATGAGAAACATAGAATCATAGGATACTAGGACTGGAAGGGACCTCGAGAGGTCATCGAGTCCAGTCCCCTGCCCTCATGGCAGGACCAGATACTGTCTAGACCATCCCTGATAGACATTTATCTAACCTACTCTTAAATATCTCCAGAGATGGAGATTCCACAACCTCCCTGGGCAATTTATTCCAGTGGTCAACCACCCTGACAGTTAGGAACTTTTTCCTAATGTCCAACCTAAACCTCCCTGCTGCAGTTTAAGCCCATTGCTTCTTGTTCTATCCTCAGAGACCAAGATAAACAAGTTTTCTCCCTCCTCCTTATGACACCCTTTAGGTACCTGAAAACTGCTATCATGTCCCCCCTCAATCTTCTCTTTTCTAAACTAAACAAACCCAATTTTTTCAGCCTTTCCTTCATAGGTCATGTTCTCTAGACCTTTAATCATTCTTGTTGCTCTTCTCTGGACCCTCTCCAATTTCTCCATATCTTTCTTGAAATGCGGTGCCCAGAACTGGACACAATACTCCAACTAAGGCCTAACCAGCGCAGAGTAGAGCGGAAGAATGACTTCTCGTGTCTTGCTCACAACACACCTGTTAATGCATCCCAGAATCATGTTTGCTTTTTTTGCAACAGCATCACACTGCTGACTCATATTCAGCTTGTGGTCCACTATAACCCCTAGATCCCTTTCTGCCGTACTCCTTTCTAGACAGTTGCTTCCCATTCTGTATGTGTGAAACTGATTGTTCCTTCCTAAGTGGAGCACTTTGCATTTGTCTTTGTCTTTACATAATCATTACTACCAAATTTGATGGCTGTTTTTTTAAGACATGAGCACGTGTCTATTAGGAAGATGACAGAGGCTACTAACTAATTTTATACAGATCATCAAAGAGCCAAATTTTTCAGCCATTATCAATGTTATCTGTATTCATATTGATGATCTGAAGGATCTACGACTAACTACTACTAACTATGAGCCATGGATATTGAATACAATATTCTGAACTATTTGATAATCTTATATAAAATAGGTATAGTATGATTTTTATTGTTTTTTATTTCCCCTGGTTTAGTCTGTATTTTGTTAGATATATAAGTATAACCCAAACACCTCCTGGCTATGGTGTTCTGACCCCTGTAGTGACATTAAGACCACTTAGAAATTAACAAATCAGTTACAGCCTTAGCTAAGAGCTGTGGGGCATTTAGCTCATGCAGTAGTGGGTCATACCTTTAGGTCTACATGTTCCCAGGTTCAACATGTCCTGCTGACAGCCAGCGTTTTGTTGCTGTTACATAAGCTGTAAATCCATGCATAGAATTCTATTTCATTCTCCTAAATGGTGAAACTCAGTTGATGACTCCAGATTGTTTCTGCCTGATTTCTCATGCTGTTAGGACCTTTTCTGCCTCATTTGCAGATTAAAACCAACCGTATCTGGGCATGCTTGGCTATTTCCCTAGGGGAAAACTGTCTGGAGAAGAGAAAATTAAAATATCTGCTAATGGAATTTTGGTTAATTTCACTCTCCAGGATCTCACAGCAAAGTTTCTGAAGGACATTCCGTTTACAAAATACAAGCTGGATATATTCCTCTCATGAGCATTCAGAACTTCTCAGTGCTCACCTCTTTTGAAAATCAGGCTATAATTTTAGCTGCCACAATATGGTTTTAGGAGCCTAAGTTTGGGCTTCTCATTTTGAAAACCTGTCCCCAGCCTTTAAGCAAATGGAGTCTACTTTAAAGTTGCTTTCCATCTCAAATCAGGGAAGTCATCACAACTGGTATCATCTTGGAGTCAGTCTGTCTGCAAGAATAAGTCTGCAAGCAATTTTCTGTAGGCAGCTGTTGCACTGGTATCACTTTCACAAAGCTGCTCCATACTAGTTCTCTCTGTCATGATTGACTGGAACTTCACAAAGAGCTAGACCATGCCTTTAGGTATACCCCTTTGTAAGGGATGGTACAGGGCTCCACTGCCATTGGAAGAAGTGTGAGAAGGAGTGTGACCATTTATTCCTTGTTCACTTTGTACTTTTTAGTAGGGGGGTGGCTGCACCAGTCCAGCAAGGGAAGGGTTAAAAGCAGGCTAGAGGAAACCTGCTCAAACACTTCCAAAGAGAGAGACGCTCATAGGGAGCCAATCAAAGTGCGGCTTGCTGGTCACACCAGGAATAACATAAGGAGCTGCTCAGCAGAGCATAGGACAGTTGTGTCCTTACCAGAGAAGTGGAGGGAGTGGTTCTTTCCCTATTATAGCTCCTGAACCTACCCCATTTTCATGAGCATTCACTATGTTACACATTCAATTGCCACCAAACTTCTTGGTGAAAAGTGAAACAAAGAAGTCATTAGGCACCTCTGCCATTTCCACATTTTCTTATAGGTTGAACCTCTCTAAACCTGGATTCTCTTGTCCAGCAACATCTGTAATCTGGCAGGACTACAGATGTTCCTAGATCAGAGCACCCCGGTGGCCGGGAGTCTGGAGGCAGGAGGGCTGGAAGTTGGGGGGCCAGTCAAGCTGGTGGCAGCAGAACTGGCAGCCTTGCTGAGGCTGGGAGTCCTGTTGGGCCAGAAGCAGCAGGGCCAGGAACCCTGCCGGAGCTGGGAGCCTTACCAGGCCAGGGGCAACTGGGCCAGGAGCTTTTCTGGAGTGGCAACAGCAGAGGCAGTGACAGAAGGGCTGGAAGCCCAGCAAAGCCAAGATGGTAGGGGAACCAGGGTCTGAGAGCCCTGCTGGGCTGGCAGTAGTGGGGCTGGCAGCCCTGCTAGGGCTGGGATCCCTGCTGGGTTGGCATCAGGAGGGCCAATGGCCAGCTGCTTAGCTGGGCCAGCAGCAGGGGGAGCAGTGTCCATGGGCCCTGCTGAACTGGGAGTGCAGCCAGACTAGAGACAGAGGGCTAGCATTGACCTCCCCTAGTCCAGCAAACTCCCTTGTTCAGGATCAGTCAGGTCCCAAGGGTACCAGACCAGGGAGGTCCAACCTGTATTATTTTTCTTCATTGTCTTCTCTTCATTATAATTGAAATCAATGTTTGAAAATGTGGGAAACATCCACAAATATTTAAACAAATTGTTTTCTATTATTGTTTAATAGCATGATTAATTTTTTAATTGCTTGACAGCCCTACAACCTACAGAAACTGCTCTGTAGTGTGCTGTACACAAAATAGCTGCCACAATTCACCCAAGAGGTGGTTGCTGTACTTAAGTAATTGAGGATTGATTTTCCTCTGAAGTGTTTATAAATTGAGTCAAGCTCCTTATTGGATGACAAATGCTATATAAATACTAATTCCAGTCATTCATACCTCTAACAGAGTTTACTGATGCAATAGCACAAAACTCTTAAAGAGTAAATGTATCCGATAGCTCTTTCAGGCCTCACAAAGCTGAAAAAGAGCTTGTCCCTTTCACTAATAGAAGTTGGTCCAATAAAAGATATTGTATGGAAACTTTGTAAAGACACTGTAATAGAGGTTCATACCTCAAATTAAGAAAACATAACCCCTCCCCGCAAAGTACCATTGTTTAAAAAGTGGAAATTAAATCCTAGTGAGGAAAATAGAAAGATACATAAACTCTGGCAAATGAACTGTACAAATATGATTAGAAGGGCAAAAAAGAAACTGAAGAACAGCTAGCCAAAAATTCAAATAGCAAAAGCAATTTTTAAAGTAAATCACAAGCAGGAATCCTGTTAAACAATGGTGGGGCCACTGGATGATTGAGATGTTAAAGGAGTACTCAAGAACGATAAAGCTTTTGCAGAGAAAAAGAATGAAGCTTTTTACATTGGTCTTCATCATTGAGGATTTGAAGTAGGTTTTTAAACCTGAACCATTCTTCTTAGATGACAAATCTGAAGAACTGCCCCAATTTGAAGTGTCATTAGAGAAGGCTTTGGAATAAATCAATAAACTAATCAGTAACAAGTCATCAGGACAAGATGGCATTTAACTAAGGGTTCTGAAAAAACTCACATGTGAAATTGCAGAACTACTAACTGTGGTTTGTAACCTGTCTTTAAATCAGCTTTCTATGACAAATGATTGGAGGATAGCTAATGTGATGGCAATTTTTTAAAAAGGGCCCCAGACTTGATCCTGGCGATTACCAGCCAGTAAGTCTAACTTCAATATTGAGCAACTGGTTGGAACTATAATAAAGAACAGAATTGTCAAGCACATAGGTAAACATAATTTGTGGGGGGCGGGGGAGGGGAGCCAACATGGTTTTTGTAAAGGGAAATCATGCATCACCAATCTACTAGAATTTTTTGAGGGTATAAACAAGCATATGGACAAGGGGGATCTAGTAGATATAGTGTACTTAGCTTTCCAGAAAGTTTTTGGTCACTTAGCAATGGCTCTTATGTAAAGTAAGCTGTTATGGGATAAGAGTGAAGGTCCTCTCATAGGTTGGTAACTGGTTAAAAAACAGGAAAAAATGGACAGGAATAAATCACATTTTCAGACTGTTTTCAGAGGTAACTAGTGGTGTCCCCCAAACATCAGCACTGGTACCAATCCTATTGTCAATAAGTGATCTAGATAAAGGAGTGATCAATGAGGTGGCAAAATGTGTAGATGGTACAAAGTTGCTCAAGATAGTGAAGTCCAAAACAGGCTGTGACAAGCTTCAAAAGGATCTCACAAAACTGGGTGACAGTGCAACAAAATAGCAGATGAAATTCAGTGTTGATAAAAGCAAAGTAATGCATATTGGAAACCATAATCCCAACTATACATACAAAGTGATGCAGACTAAAGGAGCTGTTACCATCAAAGGGATCTTGGAGTCATTCTGTAGAGTTCTCTGAAAACACCACTCCATGTGCAGCAGCACTTAAGCAAATAGAATCATTAAGAAAAGGATTCATAATAAGACAGAAAACAACTTATTGCCTCTTTATAAATCCATAGTACGCCCACAACTTGAATACTGTGTACAGATATGGTCACCTCATCTCGAAAGAGATATATTAGAATTGGAAAGGTTTCAGAAAAGAACAACAAAATCATCATTAGGAGATATGGAATGGCTGCCATATGAGGAGAGATTAATAAGACTGGGACTCTTCAGTTTGGAAAAGAGATAACTAAGCGGAATATGACAGAGATCTATACAATCATAATTGGCATGGAAAAAGTAAGGAAAAGTTATTTACTTCTTCCCATAACACAAGAACGAGGGGTTACCAAATGAAATTAATAGGCCTCAGGTTTAAAACAAAACAAAACAAAAAGGAAGCATTTCTTCACATAATGTACAGTCACTCTGTAGAACTCCTTGCCAAAAGGGTATTGTGAAGGCCAAGCCTTTAACAGGGTTCAAAATAGACTTAGATATATTCATGGAGGATAAGTCCATCATTGGCTAGTAGCCAAGAGGGTCAGTGATGGTGTCCCTAGCCTCTGTTTGTCAGGGCTGGGAATGGGCAACAGGGAGTGGATTATTTGATGATTACCTGTTCTGTTCATTTTCTCTGGGGCACCTGGCATTGCCAACTGTTTGAAGAGAGCATACTGGGCTCTATGGAAGACACTGTATGGCCATTCTGATATTCTTGTTACCACATCCATTTTGTCTCTCATATCCTGGGACCAGAATGTTTGCCTCTACACTGCAACCTGTTATATTTTTGCCTCTGTGTTTTTATATATGTTTTATATATTATGCATGTCTGTTATATCCAAGAAATGTATTTGTTAATTTAATCTAGTGTCATCTTTATTCCTTGGTATAAAATTCATATTTTGTATTCCTCTTCCCAAGTATACATGTATATATAAATATGAGGTTTTTAGTGAATATCAAGCAAGTCAGGGATAATTGTATATGCATTTTACAACTGTTCCAGGGCTATTTAAAAACCATAATTTTTTCCATCATTACATTTTTTAAACTAAAACAAATGGTTTTGGTAAAGAATGTTCATTTTTTCTGTCATTTTTCAGTAGAAACTTTTGACATGGTTATTACTAAAATCTCTCCCCCTTCTCCCCCTCCACACACATTTTTTGGATTTTCAGCATAAAGGTTTTTTTTTTTCCTGAAAGGCTTTTCAGTTTTATTGCAATTTTCCATAAGGGAAAAAACAAACCAAAAAACAAGCAAAAAAACTCACACAGTTTTCCAAACAGCTCAATGCACCTACTTTGCTGTTTTTATAACGCTCTTGCAAGAGACAATCGAAGCTGCTTGAAATTGGCAAGCCTACAAAATGCATTAAGTTACTTGAAAGGTAATCTACCATGCTGGAAGTCAGATAAAATCAGTAAATAATGAAAATCAGTATGTTGGTCTCAGAAAAATAGGTCCTGAGAATCAGAGGCCAATAACACACTGACTTACAACCTTAACTTCAGTGGGGTTGCACTAGTATATAATATAGGTAGGATTTTGTTTTATGCCCTTTTTCTAGAACTATTTTTTCACTACAAACTTTTGCTATCACAAAGTTCTGTTGGCATAATGCTGCCACAGTTGGTATATTGCTTGTGCATGTGCATATTTGGCACCTTGCATCAGTACTGTGCATACTCCCCAGAAGTGCTTATGTTGATGCACAGTGCAGTGCACCCTTGACAGGCATCCTACTATGCAACCCCACGTCATCCAGCGCATGACTGCGCATGAAGTTTAGGCAAAGCATGGTGAGGCAGAAATGAGTCACACAGGGATGAGTGGGAGCAAGGGGTTCTCAGCATGGGGTTCCCAATATGGAACAGTTTCCATCCGAAAAAGTTATCTACAGCCCATAATGTTCACACTTTTTAATAAAATCCCACAGATCCCTGCAGCAGTCCCTCATTATCTGCCATCTCTGACAGGCACATAGCTCTGTGCTACTGAGGGAAGCATTAAGCATAGGACACATGAACCTCCAGTATTAACAGTAGGGGTATGTCTAGACTACAGGCTTTTGTCGACAGAAGTTTTGTCGACAGATACTGTTGACAAAGCTTCTGTCGACAAAGAGCGTCTAGACTACATTCAGTTCTGTCAACAAAGCAAGCCTGTGACAGACCCGCGGGGGTCCGCACTGCTGGGAGGGAGGCCTCTCCCCCCCCCGCGGCGAGGAAGACGAGCCGGTGCTGTGGCCGGTCAGGGTAGCCCCGACCTCTGGCCCAGCAAGGCTGGGGCCGTGCGGAGGAGCGGCGCGGCCCCGCCACGCAGGAAGCAGGGCCAAGTCACACCGACGCTCCGCGGTGAGCGCAGGGAGGCTCAGGCGGCGGGGCTCCCGACGCTCCGCCCAACGTCCCGGAACGGGATGGCGCAGGGGGGGGCGCGATGCCTGGTGTCCGCCCCCGGCCCGTTTGAAAAGCGGCCAGGACAGAGGCAGGGGGGGCGCGCACGGAGGAGGCAGCCCCATCCTGCCCGAAGGAGGGAAGACCTGCCCCCGCGCTGGAGGAACGGTAACGGGAGCGGGACCCGCGGGCCACCGGAGCACCAAGGAGGACTGGAGGCGGATCAAGCAGGGGTAAGGCCCCACGGCAGTTTCTCGGGCCAGACCACCCGGGAGGGGGATAGGAAGCAGCCCGGGGCAGCCCGTGGACGGACCAGTTTCGGGATTAACCCCCGTCCGTCGTGCAAGGGGAGTGCCGCTCCCTGCACTTAGGGCCCCAGGCTGGGACCCGGTGGAGAGGGCGGGCCTGGGTCCCCCTTCCCCCACCCTCTCTTATCCCAGGGGTTTACGACCATGCCAGTAAGCCGGAAACCCAACCCAGCTACTACACACTATCTCTGGACCCCGCCCTGGGTAGGGGCTAGACTTCAGGGCGTTGGACCCTACTCAACCTCGCATACGGGGGATAACAGGTTCGCCGAGCCCCCCTCCCGATCTAGGAGGGGGAGATCGCACCCTAGGACCTTCCCTAAGGGTGGGTGACCCCAAGAACCAAACTCAAGTCAGACGGTGGGTCCGCCGAACCCGCCTCTCGGGTGGGAAGGGAGGGTCGCACCCTTAATACTCGTCACAAAGCCGCTTTGTTGACATGACAGTGTAGACGCAAAGGACAGTGTAGATGCAATAACGCCTTCTGTTTACAGAACTCGGTTGACAAAAGGCGTTATTCCTTGTAGAATGAGGTTTACAGCCGTCGTCAAAACTGCTGAGTTCTGTTGACGTTATGTCGACAGAACTCAGCAGCAGTGTAGATGCAGGTATAGTTTTGTCAACAAAAGTCCACTTTTGTCAACAAAACCCTGTAGTTTAGACACACCCTAGGAGTGCCAACTATCCTGGTTTTGCCAGGACTCTCCCAGAATCAGATTTCATCTCCCAAGGCTCCTGAAGCCAAACTGGTGCTATGTCTAGACTGCAGGCTTCTTTTGGAAAAGCTTTTCTGGAAGAGATCTTCTGAAAAAAAATCCGAAAGAGAGTGTCCACACAGCAAAAGTGCATCAAAAAGCAATCTGCTTAACCACCCTGACAATTAGGAAGTTTTGCTAATGTCCAGCTAAACTTCCCTTGCTGCAATTTAAGCCCATTGCTTCTTATCATAACAACAGGAGTTAAGGAGAATATTTTATTCCTCTTCCTTGTAACAACTTTTTACATACTTGAAAGATGGTATGTCCACTCTCAGTATTTTCTTTTTCAAACTAAACAAACCCAAGTTCTTTTAATCTTCCCTTATAGGTCATGTTTTCTAGACCTGTAATCATTTTTGTTACTCTTCTTTGGACTTTCTTCAGTTTGTCCACATCTTTCCTGAAATGTGGCACCCCAAACTGGACACAATACTCTAGTTGAGGCATAATCAGTGTGGAGTAGAGTGGAAGAATGACTTCTTATGTCATGGTTACAACATCCCAGTTTATAAATACCAGAAAGATATTTGCTTTTCTTGCAACAGTGTCACATTGTTTTTCAGATTTCATTTGTGTTCCCTTCGACATCTTTGTCCTTTCTGCAGTCCTTCTTCCTAGGTAGTCATCTTCCTAAGTGGATTACTGTGCATTTGCACCCGCTGCAGTGAAGACCAATATCAAGAAATTCATTTAGCTTCTCTGCAATTGCCTTGTCTTCCTTTAGTGCTCCTAACTTTCTACTCTTCCTGCACATTCTCACTTCTGAGTTTTAAAGTTTGTTGTTGTGATGGGTTTTTTTTTCTTCTAACTTCATCATTTACTGTTTTGTTTAGACATGCTGGATTTTTTATGTAGGTTTTTAATGATTGTTGTTTTATAGTTATATCTAGTTTAAGACTCTACTATGGTATTTTTTAAAAGTTTCCATGCAGCTTGCAGGCATTTTATTTTTCCAGTGGTTCCTTTTAACTACCCTCCTCCTTCTTTTGGAAGTTAACTGCTACTGTGAGCAATTTTCTTTAGTGTCCCTCCTCCCTCACCCCCGCAAGCATGTTACATTTAATTATGATTGCTATTACTGAGTGGTTCAGCTATATTCACCTCTTGGAGCAGATTGTGTCTGCTCTTAATTAGCACTTAAATTAAAAATTGCCTTTCCCCTTGCAAGTTTCAGCTGCTCCAAGAAGCAGTCCTTAATGGTATTGCAAATTTTATCTCTGCATCCCACCCTGACATGACAGTCAATCTATTATATATTTGAGAGAACGAGTTTATGTCTGTGTCTGTCTGTGAGTCTATTGTTCAAGAACTCCTCCTAAACGGTAAGAGCTAGGATCAACAAATTTGATATGCAGCTTCCTCTTATACCTTCAAGCAAGGTTTGACTGTGCAAATGGGGGAACCTGAAGCTCATCCTTGCCTCTCTCCTCCCAATTCATACAGAGATGCATAAAACCATGCAGAAAAGAGATAGAATCACCAGGCAAGTGAAAGAGGCTGGCTGTGGGTGTGCTTCCTCTCCCTCCCTCTCCCCTCCCCCCCACATCATGCTTGCCCCAGCCCCATGCCTCCCATCCTCCAGGCTCCCTTTAGGGAGGGTAAGGGAGGAAGCTGCAGGCCCCCCCCCGCCATTTCCAATTTGTACGGGAACATTGTTGGCTGTTCCCCTTCCTCAGGGAATGAGGGGAAAGTACAGAGCTTGCTCCATTCCTCAGTCTGTCTGGCAAGCAACATTCCCCATCACGATACTGGTTAGACAGTCTGTAATATATGCTGAATCATTATACTTAAATATAAAGATGAAGATTTGTTGAATGGCAAAAGAATGGGTTTTGTTACTTAACTTTAACAGTTTATAGTTATGGCTAGCAAAGGAATTTGACTAGGATAATACTTATGCCAAGGTCTTAGACTAACTAGATTTTGCCTGATATGAGTGTTATCTTGCCAATCCTTCTCACTACACAGATTTTTTTTGAAATAATTCTTTCTGCTGATAGAATAAAAATGATGTTTTGCTTTAGCATTGAATGAATTAACTTCTAAATGCCCCATTGATGTTTAAATAGAGACAAAATTATGAAAGTTGAAGGCTGTGACTGCATATTGTAAGATAGGACACTTAGGAAAGCTAATGAATATGTAATACTAAAAGATGTAAGAAACCAAGTGAGTGAGGGCCCATTTCAGAGAACCACTGGAATAGAAGCTGAAGCAATGGGACTGAAGAACAGATCAGATACCAGTGACTGAGACTACCATCATGATGCTCTCTGGAAATGGATGACAGGAGTGGGGTCACTTGATGATTACCTGTTGTGTTCCTTCCCTCTGGGGCATCTGGCATTGGCCACTGTCGGAAGACAGGATACTGGGCTAGATGGACCTTTGATCTGACCCAGTATGGTTGTTCTTATGCTCAGTAGAGCTTCCCATTACTCTTGAACGTGGTAACTTGACCCTCCTACTTGTTCCATTTTATCTGTTTATTCTCTGGCATAAATATATGTAGAGAAACTAAAAGTGGCAATAATTCTGTCTGAGAATTCTACTATATGTTTGGGAGAGTTGGGCTGTTCAAGAATTCCTCCTAAATGGTAAGAACTAGGGCTGCCAAATTTGATATACAGCTTCATAACTTAAAGCAAGGTAAGGGTTTGGCTGTGCCAGGAAAATAGAATGTGCCTGGAGCAGGATTGCGTCACATAAAATCATACAGAAAAGAGACAAAATCACCAGGCATGTGAAAAGGGATGGCTGGAGTGTCCCAGTCTCGAGCATCCCACTCCACAGACGACCTTTAGAGAGGGAAAGGTGGGATGAAGCTGCCACTCCCCAAATTCATATACGGTTGCTGTCTCCCTTCATCAGAGAGTGAGGGGGAAATGCACACTTTGGTGCATTTCTCATGCTGGCAGGTAAGCACAGGGGTCAGACAAGCCGTGCACTTCGCTCTCACTCCCTGACAGAGACAGGAAGAGGAAGAGGAAGAGCAAGCATTCTTGGTACTCTAACAACTTTAATTGAATTCAGAATGTTTTGCCTGAATTAGAGTTGTGGGACTTGTCCCTAGGTTTCTAACCATTAGAGGAGTGAGGTTCTGGAACAGCCTTCCAAGGGAAGTAGTGGGGGCAAAAGATCTATCTGGCTTCAAGATTAAACTAGATGGGTTTATGAAGGGGATGGTTTGATGAGATAACATGATCTTGGTAACTAATTGACCATTCATTATCAGTGGTAAATAGGTCAATGGAGGGATGATAGGAGTTACTATAGAGAACTTTCTGGGTGTCTGGCTGGTGAGTCTTGCCCACATGCTCAGGGTTTAGCTGATCACCATATTTGGGGTCGGAAGGAATTTTCCTCCAGGGTAGATTGGCAGAGGCCCTGGAGGTTTTTCGCCTTCCTCTGTAGCATGGGGTACAGATCACAGCTGGAGGATTCTCTGCATCTTGGGGTCTTCGAACTATTTGAAGGCTTCAATATCTGAGATATAGGTGAGAGGATTATTCTAGGAGAGGGTGGGTGAGATTCTGTGGCCTGCATTGTGCAGGGGGTCAGACTAGATGATCATAATGGTCCCTTCTGACCTTAAAGTCTATGAGTCTATGAGGCCACTGCTTCACATTAAACTTCGTGATATTTTTTAAATCCAACCACAGGCCCTGAACCATTGGCTTCCACAGATCCCTGCTCCCTGCAAAGTCCTATTGGCTTAAACAGGACCACTCACCAGCACAAGGGTCACTTTTTGGATATAGGATCAGAGCCTTTGTAATATAAAAGGTGGTCTGGAGCAGTGCTGAGAGGGTCAGATCAGGGCAAATTGCTCAGAACCAGGGCTACTTACAGCCTAAGATTGGGGTCTTCCTCTGTAGGGCACCAAACCAGTCACACAGAGCAGTTCAGCCACCATGCTGGCCAGCAAAAAGTCTCATAACCAATCCCGTTAGACACCCCAGCTTTACCTGTGCCAAAACCAGCACCACTGTTTACACAGATGAGAGGTTATAAAACCAATCTCACCAACTCCAAACAGATTCTCCCAGTCCCAAAGCACCAGCCACAGTCCCAGCTAAATTTATACCTCAGATCTTACCCAAAAGAGCATGTTGTGCCAATCTTTTAAAAGCTAAAATCTAAAGGTTTATTAATAAAAAGAAAGAACAGGTTGAGAGTAGGACTGTTAAAGAAAGCACATTACATACATCAATCACCAAGTTCTTGATGCAGGCTCTTAGCAGAGATGTAACAAACTGCTGGCTTAAAAGTCTCTGAAGTACATCCCATGTTGGGATGGGTCAACGCTCCTTCCTGGCTCTCTGTCCTTAGCAAAGGTGCTTCTGGAGTGGAGAGCAAGAGTGAAGACAAAGATGGAGGCATCCCCAGGATAATATTGTCCATGCAGAGGGAAATCCATTTTTCTCCTGATTGATGGTACTTCCCAAAATGAAGCTGATCACATGATCACCATGCCCTTTTTAGGCAAGGAGCCATGGAGCACCCAGGTATGTCCTCCTTAGGTAAGAGACCATTGTGTGGTCCTTAGGTGTCAATTGACAACACTTAAGAACCATTGTCCATGCAGCATTCACCGGCCTGCGGCCCCTCACAATAGATAGTCCAGCCTTCTGCTGTCTTCCAGACAGAAAACATTGAAAATACAAGCACAGAGCCCATATTCATAACTTTACACACAGAAACGTACATGCATATGAGCAGCACAAATGGAATCAGCATAGCATAAGCTTTCGTTAGACACCTCACATGGCCCACTTTGCACAGAATTTGGGGCAAACATACAGCAGTGGTTGCAACAAAGATCTGCCTGTTCACATTAAAATCCAATAACGTGACAGCATTACATGCAGATCCTTAAAGATATTTAAACTCCTAACTCCTGGGCATTAAGTTTCTAGAATAAGACATTTAAATAGCTGAGTTTTAACTCTTAAAATAGCATTTTTATACATATGTTAAGGAAGTCCTAATGTTGTTTAACACACACTGATGAAACTGTTTATATAGATCTCATTTTATTTGTACACTCTTATGACTATTTCAAAGTAACCTCCTTGATATTTCAGTTAAAAAATTAATAGGTCTAGGCCAGGAGTCATTGGATTTCTGAGGCCTGGCTCTCAACCAGAGGAGGGCAGCACACAATTAATATTTCTGGCCCACAGTCGGATGGGGGGAGCAATAAGTCTAAAGACATGGTACCCTCAGTCAGGGGAGAGGGGAGTGTAATCAGTAAATGGCTCTGGCTGGCAGGCAGGCTGATCAACAGGCAACCTGTATGTCCACTAGGGGCCCGCCAGTCAGGGTGGGGCAGAAATCAATTAAATGGTGTAGACTGTGTTCAGGCAAAGCAATAGGGCATCTCTCTGTCTGGGATCCTCAATCAGGGCAGGCCACAACCAGTTCAGATAATGGCTGTGGTCTTCAGTCAGGTAAAGCAATATGGGGGGGAGGGGGATTAGCTCTCTGGTGAGAGAGTTAGCAAAACCGCCGAGTGTCCTAGCTCGGGTGGACGCCAGACCAATGCAGGCCTTTTGGCTGAAAGGTGGGAGTGTGCCACTCCAAAGGGGGAGCTGGTGGGAATATGAGAATGCAGGCTCACCCACTCCATTGTGTGCCAGGGCAGGGCCCAAACAGGGCTGAGTCACTGGGTCACTGTGGATATCCAGCTGCAACATGCTGGTCAACTTGAAATTTGTAATACAGATGAACCTATTCAGCTTTCCTGGGCTCCTTCCTACACTCCCAGTCAGGAGGTACCTGGCTTCTAGGGTCATCATTCACCTTGTTGGAGTAGACAGCTAGTAGCAGCCCCAACAGCTCCTCAATGTCCCCAGTGTCTGGCAGCTCCAGCAACCCATCCAGGTCTCTGGCAGGGTAGCAACCTCTGTCAGGTGCTGGCTTCAGCTGCAGGTGGGAAGGAGGAGAGATGTTATGCTTCTCTGGGAGTCTAATTGAGCTAGGGGGCTGGGGACTTTTGTAGCTCAGGTTTCTATCCTGCCCCTCTGCTTCCAATGGGATGACTACAGTTATCGGAGTTCTGTTCTGAGGGTGGCTGCAGCTCACTCCCTGTCCATCACGGAGGGAGACCTCGCCTCATCACTACAGCGATATAAAAAAGTTACATCCAGGATTTTGGAGCGGATACAGGAAATGAAATATTCATAGTAACATTTTTCATCATATCATTTACACTTAAATAAAATGTTTAAAAATGAATGAAGATTGTATACTTACATTTAAATACCTGCCTTCCCCAACCATGCCCAATAGCTTAGTTGAACAATTAGGAATACCTCATTTTAATTCTGTGACAATTTCAGATGGCATTAATAAAGTATTTCATTTTACTGTAAATAACTAAAGGGATTTGAATATATTAACATGCATCCTGACACAAACCCTTGATGTGCCATCTAGCCAAGTAATTGACAAAAAAAATTGCCAGTCAATTTTAGGCCGGTAAGTCTAACTTCAGTACCAGGCAAACTATAGCAAAGAATAGAATTGTTAGACAGAGAGTTGAACATAATTTGTTGGGAAGAGTCAACATGTTTTTTGTAAAATGAAATCATGCCTCACCCATGTATTACAATTATTTGAGGGAGTCAACAAGCATGTGGACAAGGGAATCCAGTGGATATAGTGTAATTAGATTTCTGGAAAGCCTTTGACAAGATCCCTCAACAATGGCTCTTAAGCAAAGTAAGTTGTCATGGGATAAGAGGGAAGGCCGTCTAATGGATTTATAACTGGTTAAAAGACAGTAAATGAAGGTTAGGAATAAATAGTCAGTTTTCAGAATGGAAAAAGGTAACTAGTGGCCCAAAGGTCCGTATGGGTACCGATCCTAATCAATATGTTATAAATAATCTGGAGAAAGGAGTAAACAGCGAGGTGGCAAAATTTTCAGATGATACTAAACTGCTCTAGATAGTTATGTCCACAGAACCCTTGAAGAGCTTCAAAAGGATTTCACAGAACTAGGTGAAAAGGCAACAAAATGGCAGATGAAATTCAATGTTGATCAATGCAAAATAATACATACAGGGCCGGACCGAGCCATTCTGGCACCCTGGGCAGACAGGTTAATTGTGCCCCAGGCTGGGGGAGGGCGCATGTGCGGCCCTGCCCCCTCACGTGGGAGAGGGTGCTCAGAGCTGGCGGCGGCAGGACGCACGTGCCTGGCCCGGCCCAACCCGGCTACCTCCACTGGTGCAGGGCCCCGTGGCCGCGGGCAGAAGGGCGCTGCTGGCCAGCGCTGTGGGGGTTAACGCGGCCCCCGCCCCGGGCGGCCGCTGCAGGATGGCCACTGGGAGCTGCTGCAGACCGCGATCCGGGAGCCGGGCGCACGGCGCCTAATGGCAGCTATAAGGGGCACAGTGCGCCGCTTACAACTGCCATCAGGCGCCCCCCATAGGTTGGCCCCCTGGACAGCTGCCCAGCTAGCCCATGCCTTAATCTGGCCCTGAATACATAAAGGAAAACATAATCCCAATTATGCATATGAAATGGCAGAGACTAAATTAGCTGCTACCACTCAAGAGAGAGATCCTGGAGTCATTGTGGATAGTTCTCTGAAAATATCCACTCAATGTGCAGCAGAAGTCAAAAAAGCAAATAGGATGTTGGGACTCATTAAGAAAAGGATAGAGAATAATACAGACAGTATCTTATTCCCTCTATCTAAATCCATGGTATGCCCACATCTTGAATACTGAGTGTAGATGTGGTCATCTCACCTCAAAAAAAAATTATGGCATTGGAAAAAGTTCAGAAAAGAGCAAAAATGATTAGGTGTATGGAATGGCTGCCATATGAAGAGAAATTAATAAAACTAGGATTTTTCAGTTTGAAATAGATATAACTAAGAGAGGATGTGATTGAGATCTATAAAATCATGTCTGACGTGGAGAAAGTGAATAAAAAAGAGTTATTCACTCCTTCCCATAGCACAAGACTTAGGGGGTCACCAAATAAAATTAATAGATAGCAGGTGTAAATCAAACAAAAGGAAGTACCTCGTCACACAATGCACAATTAATCTGTGGAACTCCTTGCTAGAGGATATTGTGAAGGCCAATACTATAACAGGCTTCAAACAGGGTTCAAAAAACAGCAAGAGAAATTCATGGAGGCTAGGTCCATCAAAGGCTATAAACCAAGATGAGCAGGAATGGTGTGCCTAGCCTCTATCAGAAGCTGGGAATGGGGGATGGATCACTTGACGACTGTCTGTTTTGTTCTTTCCCTCTGGGCACCTGGCATTGGCTATTATGGCTATGTCTACACAGCAGCATTATTCCGAAATAACATAGTGCATGTTTACACAGAAAGCCCGTTATTTTGAAATAAGTTCAAAATAACAGGCTTCTTACTCTGACTCGTGTAACTCTCATTGTATGAGGAGTAAGGGAAATCAGGGGAAGAGTGCTCTATTTCAAAATAACTGCTGAGTAGACAGCGCCAAAAGTCAAAATAAGCTGTTTCAACTTAAGCTATGCAATTAGTGTAGCTCAATAAGCTCTGTTGTGTAGATGTGCCTTATCAGAGGAAAGAATACTGGGCTAGATGGATTTTTGGTCTGACTTAGTATTGTTGTTCTTATTATCTTAAATTTTAAAACGCAAGTATTTCCCTGGTGTGCTTAGCACAGGCCTTTTTGTTAAAAGTCAGTACTTTTACTGGCATGTCATATACAAAAAAGAAATGTAAAGACAAAGGTCCTTCAGACTGCTCTTCCTGCCCCCCAGAACCTACCTCCCCTTTAAATGTATTATTTTGACATATGTGGTCTCTGATTTTCATTGATTGAATAATGGTTGCAGGAAAGAACACCAAACAAAGAAGATAGCAAGGGCTGTATTTTTACACAGCCTGCAACACATTCATTTATAAATATTAAATTAGAATTGCCAATATTATCCTCCCAAAGAACTGACAGGAAAGGTTTATATGTTTCTTATACTCAAGGGGCCAATTGATCACATCTCTGTGAAATATCACTGACCCACCTCATCAGTTACTGGAGTCAGAAGTCAGGATATTTCACTCCTCCTTATTGTACTGCTAAGTACTTAACATTTTTTATGTATGTGATGATTGGGCTGGTAAAAGAGTTTGTGTAAGATCCCTGCTTTTATAACTGTTAAAAATCCCACTTTTATTGCACTTTATAATATATGTATAGCCTTTGGAAAATGCCAAAAATGAGGCAATTGCCTTATGCTAGACCTGTTAATAGTAGACTAAGTAAGTAGTTGGGAGATCTTTAAGTATAACTGAGTTATAGCTGAGAAACTCCAGAAGACCTGAAAATTGTCATCTTTCAATCAACGCTTTCTACGTAAAAGTGAAAACAACTCTAAGTAAAATGGGTTTTTAATCTGTGAGGCAGCCCTGAGACTTTGAATATACATTTCTAGAAAAGCAAATGGAAGTTTTGCTCTGCATATGTGCTGATCAGAGAACTGATCAGAGAAAATTCTGTAGCCTGTCTTCTTTGTGGAGGGCATTGTTGTGTTAGTGAGGTACATTACTTTTTTTTTCCTGTACTGATTTTTCCCCAATGAATTTCAAAAAAGCAAGTGAAAGTGAAAATTAAAGGTGCTTTAGGCATGAAGATTAGATTGAAAATGATAAAATGCAAGGAATACTTCAGATAATTAAATAAAATGAAATCTATTTGGGAAATACCCAAAGAAATGTCAGCAAATAAAAAACAAAATCTGGTTTAAATTGGACAATTAAAATAATGCCGTAATCATAAAAACAGTATAAAACAAATGGAAAATGAATTAGTTGATCTGAGGTCTGCAAAACTTAGCTTTTGCTGAGACACAAAAAGATCAATCCATTTTATTAATCAAAGAGAAGGTTAAGAAATGATTTAATCTTCATCTACAAATAGCTACATGGTTAAAAATTTTCTATAGCTCATTAACAGAAACAGGCAAAATGATATGTAATGGTTGGAAGCTGAAGCCAGACAATTTCAGACAAGAAATCAGGCATAATTGTTAACAATGTGATTACTTAACCATTGGAACAATTCTCCCAGAGATGTGGTGGATTCTCCATCACTGACAGTCTGGTAACCATGTCTCTGTTGTATTTAGAGAAAAAGATAGCAAAAGAGGTAAAATAGATTAGGAAACACTGAGAACAAAGATATGAGAGGCCAGATTGACAAAGGGACTTAGATACCTAATGCCCACTTTAGGCACCTAAGTCCAGCAGTTAGTTGTCATTGGTACTTACAAACCCTCCATTCAACTGCCACCTAACTTTGGACATGCCAAAATTTCCTAAGTACCTATTTTTTTTGCTGTGAAAATTCCCTTTGCGCCTAATTTTTGGCTGCTGAGCCTGTGTCCTGCTCCCTCAGGTAGACACTCAGTTAACTCCTGGTTGGATCCTCAAACCAGATGAGCTCTGATAAGAAGCACTGGAAAGAGTTACTTAGGGAAGTGTAGAAATCTCCATCCTTAGAGGTTTAAGGCCCGGCTTGACAAAGCCCGGGTTGTGCTTTGAGTAGGAAGTTGGACTAGATGACCTCCTGAGGTCTCTTCCAACCAGAGTCTATGAAGATAGGAAGTGTCCCATCCATCTTGCCTCTGGGGCTGGATTTGTTAGATGTGCACTGAGCACCCTAACTCTACACAAAACAGGGAGTTGACCTCCCTTATACTCTTTACACCCATGCTTAGGGCACTCACCCATGATATGGAAGATCCCAGTTCAATTGCCTCTGCCTAATAAGGAGAATGGATTTGAAAATGCTCTCTTACCTCCCAAGTGAATGCTCAGCCCATTGGTCCATAGAGTCACATTTTTCTCTGTCCTATTTTATATTTAATCTGTTAAACACAGAGGACTGGCTTCAACAAGAGATTCCCACACAAGACTCTCTCTTAATCCAGTAGTTAGGACATCTGAGCTAGGGTCTCCCACATCCTTGGTGAGTGCCCTAACCACAGGGCTGAAGATTATAAGGAAGGCCTTCCACTTCATTTTGTGTGGACGTAGGCATATGCCACTGCCATTCTTGCAAGAAACAGCAAAAGTTCCTAACTCCAGGTGAGGGTTTCCTGTTGTGAACCCCAAGTAGAGACAGGTATCTAAGTCGCTTTGAAGGGTAGGGTTTAGGACATACTCTTTTTCTTTGCATTCGTCAATTTTAAGTAGCTCCCCATTCAGTGTTCTGGCTTTTGTGAACCACATTCTTGGTGCCCATCTCTTTCCATGTACTAGAGCCTGGGCACCTTATTCCAAGTTTGTTGACTCCATGAGCTGGACTCCATAGTCTTCTCTTTCTGAATCTAGCCCCAGGTTACAAATTAAAGGGCCTAATTCCATAAACCCTTCAGATGGGAAAATACCACTGAGTGAAGTGATTGTAATTCTGCCGAGCCTACATTGGTTACCCTGAGTATATGTAGTGGGAGGCTAAGAAAGACTATATCTCTCATTACCATTCCTTTGAGTCTTATTTATCATCATTAACTACTGTGAGAGTTGCTTCAGCTTTTGGGGATACAATTCTGCAAATATAACCACCCATCAGACCCTTATCTTAGTATGGTTCTCTCAGCAAAATGAACTGTTGTTCGATTATAATTTCTAATGATATTTGTAACCCAAAGCTGACATGATGTCATTACCCTTGCTGTAATGTCACGTAACTGATTACAACTTAAACCATTACTGTACCCCACATATTTTACAACACTGCTTCTTGTTAACTCATTCACTGACAAACCCATGATAAAATATTACCAACAAAGGCTATTTTATAGTAAGCTATAGCCTATGAGGGGGGAAATAATGAAAAGCAAAGAAGTGCTGCAATATATTTTTAACAGTATTTTCCCAATGCAAAAATCTGAGATTAACATTTTGTGCAAAGGGAGCAGTCTTTAATTAACAAGATGAAATTTGTAAACTATATAATGAGACATACAAACAAAAGACTTGATAGAAAATTGTGGAGGAAAGAAAATATACCTGTTCAGACCCTGTTTACCTTTTAAATAAAGCACTTTTGATTTATCTGACTGGCAGACAGTCATTTGCTGTAGAACAAGATTAGAGAGAATACATGGAGTCTCATAAAAATGAATGACGGCTTCACACAACGTTATGGGGAAGAATGAGTCTGTGGTGCTCATAGATGGGATGGTAAAATCAAATACTAGGTGTCAAAGTTCACAGCTAACTTGACTTTAGACTCCTCTTAGGTCATGTCTCCACTAAGTGGAAGATTGACGCTGCCGTGATCGATCTTCTGGAGTTCGGTTTAGTGTGTCTAATTGAAATCTGCTAAATTGAACTCAGAGGGCGCCTCTGTTGGAAGCTGGTACTTCTCCTCCTGCGAGGAGTAAGGGAAGCCAATGTGAGCATGAGCTCCCATCAGCCTCCTGCTGTGGGGACGGTGTGGAAACTCAAATCAAGGTACATCGAGTCCAGCTATGTAATTAACATAGCTGGAGTTGCATATCTTGTTTTGACTTTCCCCGTTAGTGTAGACCTGGCCTCTCAGTTGTTAGGCCTCTTGTCTTCTCCAGTCAGGGTGAAGACTCACGATTTCTCCCTCTTTTTAGATCAGCCACTCTGAGTGCAGCATACTGTTTACCAACCCCAATTACTCAGCAGGCCCTGCATGACTTTTCTTTGGGAGCTATGACCAGTGCATAAATTAGGTGGCCAAAACAACCTTTTGAACACAAAGTACTGATTAATCCCAACAGCAGAAACAAGCATAAGAAAAAGAAGATTTCCAGCACAACAGTCTATGAACGTTTGTTTTTCCTAATGCTTAGATAGAACTACCTTAACCTACATCTCCCCACCTCTGGGCTAGGGATACAGTCTGCAGCCTCTGTCTTTCCTGAGTTTCAGTGTCTCAGGTTTTTATCCATTGCAAAGACTTTTCTTTCAGTTTTCTACCTGAAGTCCCTAAGGTTACAAGCTGAGATTTTTCACTGGTGGGACTAGTCAGACAGTTAACTTCCAAACAGCTAGAGGTAAACTTGAAGAGAATGATGATTGTATTATCCTATTAAGTACAATGGCTGGCTATTAGAAATATTTGTCTGGTTGTCTGCTTACCTGCCTCTCAGCTCCTGCTGAATTAACCCTTGAGGAACATATAGCAAATAAAACATAACATTAATAAAATATTGCAAGCAGTTTTCACATTCTTTATACTAGTTTGCAGAATATATAAGTCTGGGACATATAACTTGAACACAGAGAATATTGCATATCTTAAGCAGACATTAGAATTATGTATATTACTTTCTATTCCTGTATAGTTTATATTTTTAATTGTTGTGAATGCAAAAAAAAAACCAAAAAAAACAAAAAAACAGTTAACTAGCATTTGTGGATTCTGATGCTTTGGTAATATTTGTATAAATTGTCATTCCAATAGAATTGTGAATTATTAGGAATGGAAAGTGGCCCTATGTCTCATTGATTATTTCCATGTTCTAGTTTACTCACATGACAATTCCTTTAGTGAAACCTAATTACTCATTGCTGAATTCTAATAATCTATAACGTGAAACAAATGAATGCCATTTTTGTGTATGCTTAGCTTTGAATATTTTCTTATACTGAGCCTACTCAGTGCTAAGCGTACACAAACAGAAGGAAATTTCCTCAAAAATAAAAAGAAGGATAATTTGAAAGTGTATTTCAGGCATTAGATAAATTAACATTATTATTTGTGGAATGCCAGAAATGTACACATACATAAATGAAAAAATGCCAAAATCTTGCCTTACTTAAAACCTATGCAACCCACCTTCATATGAGAAGTTACAATCTAACACCAGGAAACAATATGAACACAGGTGAGTGTACACATGGATAGCGGCTGAAGCTGCTGGGGAGGCAAATTCCCCAGACTGTGGCTCTGCCCATACTCCAGCCTCGCTCCACCCAGCCCCTGGCCCTTTCCCCTTCCCCTCTTTTCTCTGCTCATCTCTTCCAGCCAAATCCCTGAATCCAAATGTAGCAAATGACATTTGGGGGAAAAAACCCATTCTTCTAAACTTTCTTTCTAAAGAAAATGGAGCACGTTTGCATGCCAGATTGTGAAGACTGGACATGTGGAAGGTACCTTTAAAAACACTAAAGTTGGGAATACAAAATGTCAGGCAAAGGTTTTTTGATAAACCCTAAAGTTTGTCAGATTTATTTGCAAAAAATTTGTAGTAAGGACAAGTTAGTTATCCTGCTGAATATACCATTATATATTATGGAATACATGATGCAGCCCTTCTCTTTTACATTTTCTTACTCAGTATTTCTAAGTGATTTTATATATTAAAAATACTCTTAAACATTTATGAAGTAATAATTCCAGATTACTAAATATATAAACTCACTGAAACAATGACATTATTTCCATTAGTCAGTCAGAGAGGTTAGTGTGTTCATAACAAAGTTCGTTGCTATTAGAAAAAGGGAACATTTATTTTGTGTGATCTTCATAAGAAGACGCTATCTGAAATTTCACTATATATTTATGTTAAAATTTGTTTCCAAAGATTTTAGACATAACAAAGGATTGTATATCTTCATAAGGTACTGATTTTGGTGGAGGATTCTCTTAAACCTAGTTAATCAAGTGAGAAGTAAAAGGGAAATTCATTTGTCCAGCTATCTGGAAGGAAAGGAATGTTGTCCCTCTAAAGACTCTCCAACAAGGGTGTGAAAGGAAAGGGAAAGCTCGAAAGTAAGGGAGACTTTGGAAGAAAGTTTTTGTACTATAGTAATTAAAATTAAAATGAGTATTTTAGATAAGGATGGTCTTTTGAAGAATATATTTTAAAACGATGTATCTAAAGATCCAAGCATTCCAGACTAAAGCTGAATACTCAGATTGTGCATCTAAAAATCTATGCAAGGATTTTTAGAGATGTGATTTTATAATATTCAGCAACAAACTAATGAAATATTTCAAGCAAATTTTAAACTAAGGTCCTCTAGACATAGCAATGCACAACTGTTTTTGTTAGCAAATTCGGAGTTGGCACATGCCTGTTAAATGGTTTAATTACCATTTAATGGCTCTCTCATAGGTTCAATTTTATGCTAATAGGTCTGGCAATCTGGAGGGGTTTTCACTCCTAAATTAATAAATCACTTTGAGGGAACAGTCACCAGTCTGCAAGCTGAAACAGTCTGCTGTGGGAGCTTTCAGGAATAGGGATAGGAAGAGGGGAGATGTTGAGTACTAAGTCCCAGGGAAAGCATTGCCTCCCCTTATCTCTTATACCAACTGCCCATGATTACCACCATTGTTAGTGAGGAAATCAAATCTGCTAAACTTCAGAAAATAACTAGTTTTCTGCTACTAAAAACATATAATCTGATTTTATACAGGATTCCAGGAGAGGTAGCAACAAACAAAGCAATTGGAGGAGAGGAGGAAAAAGAAAGGGTTGCAGAAATAAGTTAATGGTTATTCAACCATGGTAAGAGAACATCATAACGCATCCAAATAAGTTTTGTGTTTATTTGTTGGGCTGGTAAATAAAGTTACTTTTTGGAATGATAATGGAAGTGGAGCTTTAGGAGAGATTTGAGAAAGAAGAATGCATTGGCTTGGCAAACAGAGATTGAGAGGATAAACCATGCGTAAAGGTTCTGGTGCAGTGCCATCCTATGAACCCTACAGAGATCTCATAGGACGTAGGCTAGAAAGACACACAGAAATAGAGAGATTCCAGTGGTTCTCTGATTCCAGATGTTGAATCCATTCATTCAGTGAGTTCATTCCTTCCTCCACCACCCATTATGTTGATAATGTAATAATTAAATATAAGCATTTTACTGATATATTCAGCCTCCTCAAGAATAATACTGGAATGACTTGGAATAAAGGCAGTGAAGGAACATGTTTCGTGGAGCAAGTGAAGTTATAATATAGAGGAAGAAGCAACTGGATTTAATGAGAGCCTCAATTTGAGGTGAGAATGACAGAGAGGAATTCAAGACAACCTCAAATGTGTGATCTCGAGAGACTCAGAGAATGATAAAGTAGTGTTACCTTAAGTTTCTTAAACTTTTTTTCTCACCATTGTTAGTCTCTAAGGTGCTGCAAGACTATTCATTATTATTATGCCTCAGAAAAGGAAGTTTACCTACAGCGGAAAAAGCCCTCTGTTCTGCCTTTTAACTGCCTATTTAATTGCTCAAGAGCTCACTTGAGGTATGGACGCTCCGCAGGTTTTTGCGCAAAAACAGCTGTTTTTGTGCAAATGTCTTGTAGTGTGGATGTAGCCTTACAGACTAACACAGCTACCTCTCTGAAACTTTCTCACCAATAGTTACTAGCTGTTTCCCTGGTGTCCACTGGATCATAATTCTGCAGGTAACAGAATTTATGGAATAGGAATCCCTTGTCCTTTTGACCAAGAATCCCAGTGGAGGTGAGCTCCAGCCACCTCTACTTCAATGCCTTTTCTCAGAAGTTTTATTAAGAGAAATAAAATAAGATGTAAATGAATTAAACAGTCTGCATAACAAGTCTAATCTTCTATTTGGCCAAAGCCAAACTACAGAGGTACATCTGAATTCTGTTACACTAAAGAAATGCAGTCTTACATTTCTAGAAAATCCAGTCTCTTCCCCCAGCTTGTCCTCTCTCCCTCCTCCTGCCCCCCCATCCTATTGGCAGAGGGCCTGATATACAACCCGCTTTGGTTTCAGGTATCTTTTTCCTTTCCCCAATTGCCAGCATTCTTCATTATTCTTTTCAGGATCTTTGAAAGTTCCTGTCTTAGCATACATACCCAACCCTCTCCTCTCATACTATATGTCTATGTTCCAAATTCTTTCATTACTTTGAATAATTATTTTGGTTACTTTTTCTTCTAGCACAAGAGTGCATTTGAAGTTGGACACACTTTCTGTGTCTCGATCCTTCTTCCCATCTAATCACCCAGATTAACTTCACTCTCCAAGTGATGTCTTCCCTTGGTTATCTTTAGATATCTTGCTTTTCTTTAGCTATTGGTCTTAGCTAAATGTGTCAGCCTCAGACCAGTTCACTCTGCTTTTAAAGTTGCAAGTATTATGGAATTCTCATAATATATTGTTAACATTAATTTGATTCTATCAGATATGAATCATGGATGGATTAGATTAATCTGACAAATTCTTAACTGTGATAGAGAAGGGTGGCAGAGGAAAGAATTTTGGAGGGAAGGTGGGAAGTTCCATTGTCGGTGAACAGAGTTGTGAAACTAAGACAAGAGGTAGGTGGTAGATTTGACAATCATCATCATAGAAGTGGTAACAGAAATTGTGGGAATGAAATATGTAAGAATGAACATTGATGAAGAAGAGGATAAAATATAGGATAGGAATTGAAGATGACAACAAAGAGGAGGAAAAGAAGAAAAACAGATGTCAAGTGAGATGCTGAAGGTGGGCTCAGTATGGGAGAACAAGAACCAATAAAAGAGGGTCCTGGAATGCAGAAGTTATAGTGAGTGAAGGAGAAATTGATCAATGAGCTCAAAGGAAGCAGAATGGCTGAAGATCATTACAAAGAAAATAACCTTTTTATTTCTGATGTGCATCATTTAAAAATAGAGAAAGATTTACCTGTGAGGGCTCAAGATTTACCTGTGATCTACTTCTGTCTGTGGGGTGGAGAATGTGGCAGTCAGAAAGCAGAGGACCAGAGTTAAGGAGAGGAAAAGCATGTAACAGAAATGGCAAATTCAAGGAATGTGCAGCAAAGGAAAAGAATAAAATGAGGAGTAGCTGGAGGGATAGATAAGGTCATGGAATACTAGTGTGTGTATCTGCAGTTTGAGGGAGAGAGATAAGGGGAATGAAGTGAGGAAAACCTACATATGATTTCTTCTAGATAGCTTTCATTCTACATATTAATTTAGAATTTCTCTCTGCCATTTCTAACACCCCTTTGACCTTTTAATTCCAGCAGTCATCATTTATCCTAGTTACCTCTATATACTAAAATAATTCTGTGATCTTGTCTGTAATATAAATCAAGAGTGAATTTCACAGTGTTAGACTAGATGCTACTATGCTGTATGTGATTTGATTAAGTTTTGGGATAGAAGTGTCTGGACAGGTCCTTTCTACTATCAAGGGTCATGGTCTAGCAGCATATGGTCAAAATTTAGATATTTGAATAAAATGTTTTACATATCTATGATTAATAATGAAAATACTTTATTAAGACTTGAATGTCTTTTAAAAATGCTCTACAGTGTTTGCAACTAATATATGCAAAAGTTTACAGTATCTTATTTTTTTTCTACTTGGAGAGTTATTCACTTTTTGGTTAGAAGCATTAAATATAACACTTTTATATGAATCACCAGATTAATTTCATACAATATATGAATTACTCTGAGCATCCCTCCTGGGGATAATACTGCAAATTACTAGAGTTTTACAAGTCTAGTGCCTGTTTTAAAATGTAATCATCATCATCCAAATTCATATTTATGACCACTAAACATCTTAATACCCATATTCTTTAAAAAAGGGGCATTGGCATCATAATATTTGCAACCTATTTGTACTATTTTACATTGTTTTTATGCCACCTGGTGGTCAAATAGCTTATAGTTTCATAATGGGCAAATTAACCCAAGGTAATAGCTGCAGATGGTAATAATACAACAGAGAGACTTCAATTCTGCTGTGTGTGAGGGATAGGTGTTCATGGAGAAAGTATAGAGTGACACTCCATTTCATTTGTGTATGCTGGAACTAGACTCTATACTATTCTGTGCAGACCAGTGCAAAGAGAGTTGGCAAGATTGATGAAGAGGTCAGGTTCTGGCCTCTAGCTTCATGAATATGAGCACTGATAAGGGTTGCATAGATATGTGATTCTTATTCCAGTCTAGGAGAACTGCTCCTCACCCTGTCCCCTGTTTATTCTAGTTTACTGTTGGTTTGTGGTTTACACCACCTATGCATAATTTCCATCACACAGACATCAATCTTAGTTCAATCATTCTTTGCGATGTTGTAGCTGTGTTGGTCCCAGATATTAGAGAGACTGTGTGGGTGAGATCAAAATCTTTTAATGAATCCACTTCTATTGATGAAAAAGATGATCTTTTGAGGTACACAGAACTCTTGTTCCAAGGAAGAGCTATGTGTAACCCAAAAGCTTGTCTCTTTCACCAACAGAAGTTGATCCAATAAAAGATATTATCTCACCCACCTTCTCTCTTGAATCAGTCTGTCATTGTCATGTGATTCGGCTTTTGAATACAAAAGGAGCTAGTAAAAACACCTCAGATAGACTCGTTAACTTTATTATGCACAGAATAGTAAAGGAAAGCAACACAAAGTTACACAGATCTATTTCAATGAATGGGATATGTAGCACAGACAATATAATAATACCTACACCTAGGACAATATACAAGATACTTAATTTTAAGAATATTAAAGTATACATATACTTTATATTTAAGTACTTTATATATTTAAGTATACATATATTTATTTCTATAAATTGCACACAGTTCCACCGCTAAGACCTTACCATTGTCAGATGATTGTCAGACAGGAGGTCATGGTCTCATTGTTTACCCACACGCAGAGGCGTCCACAATGCATCGGTTGGTAGGAACAGGCACAGCTTCTAGTTGAAGCAAGTAAGGTAATGGGGACCCCTTACCCAATCCTTCCCACCAATTATCTTTTCTACACCTACTTTTATAGTAAAGCGAGACTTGGTCGTTCTAGTAAAATCTACCAATTGATTATGTATTGTATGTGCCCATATTTGGGATACATCCTGCTATTCAAACTGTGAATAGTTCTGTGGCTGCATCGGTGATTTTCATTTATTAGAAATGTTATGTACCAGTACTATGTTTCTCCCAATGTTCTTGGCATGGTTTCACTATTCCAATACTCCCTATGCACTATTGTTTAAGGCATTCCTGGTGCTCAAAGCTCACTCTCCTTCCTCCCCCTCAGCCTGGCCTACATGTGTACATGCCTAGGTTTGCTTTGTTAGAAGCTACCCTTTGGTCAAGGCAGCCATCGCTAGTCCGGTTAAGGCAGGCCGGACAATGCAGACATTATTATTCTGGTCAAGACCGGGGTTATCCAGGATCCCCTACAGTCATTCTTAATCTCTTTGGGTAGGGATTTCAGGCTTACTCAATCCAACTTGTTTTTGAGCAGCCACTTTCTTAACCAGAGAGATAAAATTAGATAACAGGATAAGGCTCAAACTGTACCATGTTCTTTTTAGGGCAAAGATTGTGTCTTCCTCTGTATTTGGAAAGTCTCTTGCACATTTTAGGCACCTGGTGGTGGCAGTGGCAGACTACTACTACTACTACTATTATTTTGGGCAGGACCATCATTCAATTTGTTGCATACTATTTATAATCTGCCTACCTGGAGGAATAACTTTCCACAGTTCATGAGTATGGTGAGTGACTGAAGGCTTGTTCCATAGTCTTTATTAAGTTCTCACTACTTATTGGGGAAAGCAGATGCCTCCTTGACAACAAACACCTCATCAAATCCTGGAAGACATTGTTGCAACCTATGATGGAATGGAATGTGAGAAGTTATTTCACAAGACATAGATATAGGATGTGAGAAAAAATAGTAATATTTTGCACTTGAATATTGCCATCCATCCAAAAAAATCAACATACTTTGCAAATATTAACTAATTTGGTCTCACAACATCCCTGTAAGGTATGAATTACCTACATTCTACAGAGGAGGAGGCCAACCCAAAGATGAAGAGAAATAACCAATGTGACAAACCAACCAGACAACCAAATGTGGTGGAGATCAGAACAGATCCTGCATCTGAGTTCCAATCCTGTGCCTTAATCATAAAACTTATACAAATTGCCCATGAAGGAATTTCATGAGGGTCCATATCTGACATTGTAACAACTGTAAGGAGCATTAATAACAATAAATAACACCTGAAACAGTTGTTGCAGTTCTCAGGATCATTGTCCAATGATGACCAACTCATGCAATATCTATCATAAGATAATGCACATACCACATTCATCATGCACACATGGCTTCAGTTAACATGATGTAGACACCATTTTCCTCTCTTTATATTTGCAAAGTTAGTTGCTTTCTTTGGCACCAATATCTCAATGCAGTTTTGCCATGCTATCCAGCTATTTCATTAGCTGCAAATATAGTCAACAAAACAATTACAGAATTATCTTCCAAGCATATTAGAAGGTTTGTGTTTGCACCTCAGTTAGTTTGACCAATCTGGTGCAGTGATAGGAGACCCGATTTATCTCCATGTTTGAAGAATGTATCCAAAATTTCTGTCATGTGAGATGTAATATACAAGGCAAG
Organism: Rafetus swinhoei; assembly: GCA_019425775.1. Taxonomy (NCBI): domain Eukaryota; kingdom Metazoa; phylum Chordata; order Testudines; family Trionychidae; genus Rafetus; species Rafetus swinhoei. Next base: position 36,962,505 of record CM033440.1, read on the forward strand.
AAGAACTCAAATCCTCCAGACTTACAATTTAACTTTTTTTCTTTTAATTTTTATTCTCCCAAGGTTTGTTGATATGGGATTTCTTCTTTCTGGAGACTGTCTCTCTGACAGACTTGATTCTCAGTATGCGATACCCATCACATGGATAGTTTGCTGTGTTCTCACAGTCTGAATCACAAGCAGATCTGGGATATAGCATCTCAGACTCTAATGTCCATGACAAACTGAACAGGAATTTCTTCTTTGACTCGACTGCTTAATATTTCAGAATACAATCAAGAAAGTTGTACTTATTTTAATAGTGGAGAGGTTATTTCCATTAACACAATTATATTTGGCCCAGTAGTCATTTAGTTCTGCAGAGAATTCGAACTTCATGCTTCAAAGAAAAACTCTGGTATACTCCAATATCCTTCTAAGTAACTCTTGTTGATTTACAGTTCCATGAAAGTTCTAATATTCATGTGTAGGACAGGAATTCAGAATGTTTTGCTGTGAGCTCCTTGTGCAATTCCTTTATAGAGTTAGGAATCTCAGTACTGTATATATTTATGACTATATCAATGCCAGACTACTAAAAACGACTATAATTTCTGACCTTTCTATGAGTTACAGCCCAGTGTGGGGTTAGATGTTATGTTTTTCCTTGCCTGAACTTAGGAATGGGCTGAGGCAGCCAGTGTTCATGTGTTCTTTCTTTATGTGTCTAATGCAAAGAGAACAGTAGGCTGCCTGCTTCTGTCTCCATATCTAAGTTAAAAAACAGAGGGAAAGTACAACTTAAAGGCCAATTACTAAAGAACACCATTCATCTATACCTATATATCCCAGAAAAGGAGAAGGTTTAAAAACTGGGAGATGAAGCGTTGAGAAGCTGAAAAGCTCATTAAACCAAACGGAAAATTTTATCCTTGGGGTGCTATCACTTCCCTGCTCCAAAACATGATATATCAAGTATTGAAGTACCTAGCTAAATGCAATATTCTAACTATAATGTTGGTAGAAATGTTATAGACTGATAAAAATGCTTGGCAGTAGCCTACTCTGTGGTTCTATTTCCATGTTCAGACTTTTATATATTGACCAAATTCACATTAGCTCTTTCTAGCACATATACCTAAGCCTTCATGTGGGTTGCAGCCTGGAGCAGATAACTTTTATATATTTTCTCAGGTCCTGCTGTTGTCCTGACAAGTGAGCCAATACAATGGAAAAAATCAAAGATAATATATCTGTGTAACATTAATTACTATGCAGAAAAAGTTAGGATTAAATGGCTTGTATGGTAAAAGGCCCAAAGGGAAAGTTACAGATAAAAGTAGAACTTTCTTCTCCCACTCAAAAGAACTGGAGGAGACCCTGAATATATAAAGGTTTTGCAACTGGGAAGGAAATGGATTGACCTGAGACTGATTAATTTGTATTAACATCAATATCTTGTTCCTGCCTCCTCCCTCACATCTACAACCATTTAGCTCAAGATAATGAGCTTATAGGTGAGATCTACTAATAAATGTTTCTAGCACAAATGTTCACTAGCCTTATTAGCTTCACAGAGTAACATCATAATACCTCTTTGTCCCCTTGACATTCCATTTCCTCGCTGCTCACCGAATTGACCTGTCATTATCCCAAATGCTACTACCTGGCTGGCGGGGAAATATATTCTGGCACACAAAAATTCAGTGTGCTTGGTTTCTCACTTTGCTACCAGCCTATAGAGCAGTGACCCTACGTTTAGTAGATAATCCCAAAGTTTGCACTAAATAATAACTTAAGAACTACAGTTCAAATCCTCCATTGATTTCGCGTGGGAAGACAAAGAATTATCTATCTAGACAGATCACTAGTAAAGTGATATGATTTTCCCCTATAACTGCTGCAAGAAAAATTATTCGTCTTTAACATCAGGAGGTCTGCAACAACTAAATTATGTAACATTGAAGATCTAAATGTATAAAGCATGAATGTTAGTATGTTAATTTAAGATATTTGGCTTACCCAGTACTTCAAAAGACCCCAGGCAAAATACAAAGATTTTCATAACTCTCAGCTGATTGAAGCCAAATATTTATATTCATATTAATACATATGAATATTTGTATGTATATTTAATCCTTTGTTGACCTACAATGGCAGCTAATCACACTCCCTTAACAAAAGGATGAGGCAACATGGCAAGTCCTTTGCAATTTGGAGAATGTGGCACCCGAACCTTCCTTATGCTCCAAATTCCCAGTTATAACAGGGATGATTAACTGGTCTAATGCCATAGCATAGCCATATAACTAGAACAAGAACTATTGCCATCAACATGCTCCTCCCCTAAAACAGACACAAGTATCAAACTCTTACTGATGATTTAAGCGTAAGCCTTCTGCTAGGTGAAGTCAGCAGCAACAAAGTCTGGGTTGAATATAGAAAAGGTCACCACCCAGTAATCTGGGAAAACAGAACACCACAGCTGGGTGCTTCTAAGAGGCAATATTTCCATCCTTTCAAGCACTGAAAATTTTTATAGCAAAATAAAACTTTAAATCAAAGGGAAAAAAGAATCCAACATTAATTGGGAAAACACCACAACCGCAATTCAAAAGTGCACCATAAGCAAACACCAATCCCACAGTATGTTGGACAGCAGACTTTGTCTCGATTTCCCATTTTGCAGGGAAAAGTCCAGTGAATGAGTGCTCCTTTAATACTTCACTCCTGCTCCTGCACCCTACTCATCGTTGGCTGACCTTGGTTTGCAAAGACCCAGAATTCCGAAGTGAATTTATGAGGGTTCATTTCCACCTCTGATGGATAACACCAAACACCACCACTACCCTGCTGCTGCCTCTGCAAGTGGCTCATAACTGCTACTGTATACCTTGCTGATGCTGATCACTACCTTCCACTTGCTGCCACTGTTTTCTGTTCATTCTGATACCTCTACTGCTTAATAATCTGTCCCAATTTAGCTCAGATACTGTACTTTGCTTCCTTCCCCAGACCTGAAGGAGAGTTCTTTGTACCTCAAACAAGGGAGTCGACAGGATCGCCAGGCCCTTGGGCAATGGGGAGGGTGTCTCCGCACTCCTGGAAGGGGCAGAGCCTTGGGCAGAAGGGGTGGGTCTGAGGCAGCCAGCCTCCAGTGCCGCCCAGATGGCCCAGTGTCCCTCCCCACCACCGGCCCTCAGAACCGGCTGGAGCGTGTAGCACGGGGCTCTGCAGTATGGCACATGATGCTCGTGTAGCAATTCTAAAGGGCCCAGGTCTCCAGCTGCCACCACTGCCACAGTAGCAGTGATGGAAGCTGGGAGCCCTGGACCCTTTAGAATTGCTGGGCCCCAGAGCAATTGCTTCCTTTGCCTCCCTCCTTTCCCCCTCCCCCCTGGTCCCCTGTTGGAGGGCCTGTCCTCAAAAATTTGTGTCTTGCATCAACAGACGATGGATCAGTAAAAAATATTAACTCACCTACCTTGTCATCCTTACCTTTGACATGCACCATGCCAAGTCAACATGTGTTGACACACAGCTACCACCTCTCTGAACTGACCAAGAAGATCATTGTTCAAACGATGGCAGATGTAGCATGTAGGCTAGGTGGCTAGATTGCCAATAGTGAAAAGTCAACTCAGATTCCATCAGGACAAAAAAAAAAAAAAAAATTCCAGGATTACAACACTGCAGAAAACACTTCTTTTCTTCTGCCATGGCAACTACAAAATTCACAACTGTATATGCTAATCAATCTGGATTGCAGAATCCACACCATTTTGTCCTATTTGGGGATCACATGAGGAAGCAATGAGATGACAGGGAGTTCACTGTTTGCATATTGCATCTTGTGTTCCAAATAGAACCATTCAGTGTGTTTTTTCTCTTGCAGGCTTACAGTTGTTGGCGAGCTGTTGAAAGACTGAGAACTGATCAGTGTATTCCAAACAACTTAAACTGCTACCTACTCCTGGCCTTCAAAATCTTCACACTCAGATTAATGTTTCATTAAGGGAAAGGACTATATTATCGTCTCTTTACTGGTGAAGTAAAATTATTTATCTTTATTATATATTGAAAAATTATAAAAAGAGAGAGATACCACTTCTATACATAAAGCAATCAACCCAATACTATTATAAAAGTAAGCAAGTCTCATCAGCCATTGACTAGTACCATTATGGTATTTTTTATAAAAAGTTTTGTATTGTGTTGCCATTGAAGCAGTATTTTCTTCCCAAAAGATTTATACTAATTTTTTATCAAGTTTTATCCAAACTGTTATTGATGCCAAAATGCATGCTACCCACATTTTCAGACAAAGCTGAAAGTAGACAAAGCTAAGACTGAATGAGTCATTCTTATGATTCATCACTTTGTGTTATTTGCACATGATACTATTATGAATAGTGGATAAATTAATGTAAGCAGGTGGCGTTCTTGCCCTGCTCCAACAGACTTTACCTACTGTCTTTAGTCCAAAATGTATCTCCTTCCTTGAGTTTGGATTTAATGCTAATGGAAACAGCAATAAAAGTATAAAAGCTTTTCTCCCGAGGTTGGCTGTTCTGTCTGACCAAAGAACCCCTCCCTCTTTCCATTATGTTCGACAAGGAGTTAGTACGCCATCTACAGCAGTGAGATGACAGAAGTGATTTGGCATTTTCTCAGGGCTAGGACATGGGTGGCCAACCTGGTGGTTAGAGCCAGGGCCAGGCATCAGGCATTGGAGTCATTTGTCAGTCTTGGGTCAGCAACCAAAAGTAGAAAACAAGACCAAATCAGAAACCAAGTATTGGAGCAAGAAGAAAACCTAGGTCCAGAAACCATGAATAGCACAAGGAAGCAAGGTCTGTAGCAGCATATAGCTGGGATTCTGCTTAGTTGCACAGATAGACTTCCAGTACCCTCTACAGGTTTAAGAAGGATGTCTTGATCAATCAGGGATGGGAAATGTACTGCCAATTGGGCCCCTCAAGGCTGGCACATCTTATATGGTGTGCGGGCCACAGAGCTCATGACTTCCTGTATCTTCTACCAAAGCCGTTAGGTGGCAGCATGGACGCAGTTGCCACCCAGGGAATCTATAAACATCTGTTGTAGACAGAGAAATTTTTCTACCAAATTCTAACATTTTCTAGCAGGGTGGAGCAATAAAAAAACCCATCCTGCCCTGTTACATGCCTGCCCCAAGAGCAATGCTTTTCATGGGAATTTGGTCTTTCCATGCAGCAAGAAATACTGTAAGCACCGAAGTAAATCCAAGCCCCCTCAGATTACTCAGACATGTGCCTTTTCTGTCTGGTGAAAGATAATAAGGAGCACTTGTATCCTTGTCTTATACCACTATTGAGAAGAGCAAGGAGAAGTGAGCCCCACTCCCCTAACTCCTTGCACAGTTATATCAAACGTGTCCAGAGTTTTGGTCTGGATCCTGTCCTAAAACACCCTCTGAGTGAATAAGTAGGAGGAGAAGGGGATCGAGCTTGGGCTCAACTTATACATCCCTCAAGGCATAAGCTGCAAAGAGGCATTGCAATTTAATTCTTCCAGAGGACAAGAGTGTGTGTGGAACTGCAACTTGCTGCACCACCCCCAAACTCAGGGCTGAACCTAAAGTAGCAGTCTACCTCAGAGATTGCTAATAATATCTGGAGGAAGGTAATCTGGCACTCCCCATAAAGCACAGTGTTATCTTACCGATACTGCAAGAAACCATTACTTTATGCAATGGACCAGGACAACTATAGCTGAGTCTCTAGCTCCCCATTTCTTATATAAGATAAGACAAGTGCTTGCCAACTATTGCTTCCAGCGACACTTGTTCACTTAGCTGGAGTTGTGCGAACAACAGATTTTGTTGACAAATTTGAAAAGTTGGGGGGAGGGGAATCATTCTGGATCTGAACAAATATCAAAAGTTTCTGAAAATTGAAAAGTTAAAATAAAATAATAATAAATATAATTATTTTGGATTAAATGAATCATGTTATTTGTCAACTTTTTTGCATGTTTAAAATATAATGAAATGAAATAATGAAAGAAAAAGTAACTTCAAAACTAAAAACATGAAATGTCCCCCCACTCCCATGAACAAATCATTGAAACCATTCTGAATTTAGAAACATACTGAGATCATCACATCTGCATGTTACACTGAAAAGACATTGCAGCCCCAAATTGTTGTCCACTTCTAAGCTTGGATACTCTTCACCAAGAGCTTTCTTAGCAGCTACTCAAATCCAAAATAGATCTGTGAAGGACCACAAATCTCAACACTTTCTGAATAACAAAGCTTGCTTTAATCTAGCTTCCCAGAGTAATGACACCAAGGAGGTGAAAAGGAGGAGGAAATAACGGCATTGGGGAAAATAAGAAAGCATCTGGACTACAATGGCTTTTATTAGATGGAATGTATACCATTTTTTTGGTATTGTGATAACACAGAGATGAGTATGGTAAAGTACAAATGATTAGAGAGAGATGGGAGAATGAGATAAATAATATTTATCTAATTATTGTTATGAGAGTGCAAATGTAAAATAACAAGATGGACACAAATAATGTTGGAGAGCTACAGGCGTATATGGTTCAATACTGGTTATATTCAGAGACAATTCCTAGTAAGTGTGGGATGCACAAAAAGTAACAAAATGTGACACAAAGACTAAGCTACTTAGCCTGTTCTAAGTCAGACAGGTAAACTCAGGATTTGGAAGAAACTTATTTTTCCCTGACTTTTCCAGATGGATCAGGTGGAAGGCAACCTCCCTCTCTGAGATACCAAGTGAAAATGGCTTCTAATAAACCAGGTTCATTCTCCTGATAGATTGAACCAATAAAGGCCATGGGAGAGATACCATATGACTCCAGCCAGTACCATATTTCAACAAACCAAACAAAAATATACTATGAACACAAGCCTTCTACATGTTGTAGTTATCCATGGACACAAATCAAACTGGCATGAACGACTGTGGGTTCACAGATTAGTTCAAATTTGAACTCAGAACCACACCAAACCAATTCAGTGAAAAAAACATCTATTTTTAAAAGGATTTTTTTTTTTTGAGAAGCAGATGCATTCTGGAATGCAGAATGTCTGAAGATTATTTTGAGAGCATGAAACTATGAGGTAGTTTACAGCAGAAAATGAAATGGAAAGGTTGGTAACAGAGAGGGAAAACAAGACTATAGGAGCTGGTGACATAAGTTAATTCTTTTTCCTCTAAGTGCAAAAATTACTTATGTTGATCAACCCAAGAAATTCAGCTACTTATGTAGACACTCAGTGCTACTTTGTGAGCATGCTCAGAAGACACTAATAAACAGAATAAAAAATAATCACACTGCAGCATGTGGTAATCAGGAAAAGCAGAACGTGGACTCCATGCTGTCAAGGAGGTAGATCACACAACTTTTAATAAATTATCTGGCTGCCAAAGCAGGCCTAGTTTTTAAACTTTATCTCCTAAATTATAGACATGCAGTTATGGAGACAATTTTTGCATAATAAGGACCTTAAAGATAGGAACCAGAGCAGAACATACAATTGCTATTTTTAAAAAGTAACTCATTTCCCTCTCTTGATGTAACACACATTTTAAAAACAAACAAAAAACCCAGTAACTTGAAACCTTTGTAAGCTGATTTTCACAGCAAGTTTCATCAGTTTAAAATAGCTTGTATGAGCCAAAGCTGGCTGTCAAGGGGACTTTATCCGTGCAAGAAAGCAATACTCACCACGAGCAAGGATTTTAAAATAGACTAATGTTATGCTGATGCCCCTATCTTTCATTAGTCACTTGCATAGGGATATATAGGTAATAAGTAATTGGCTTGATTTGCAACAAGGGAGATTTAGTTTAGATACTAGAAAAACTGTCTTAAGCACTAGAATAGGTTACCTAGAGAGGTTGTGGAATTCCCCTTACTGGAGGGTTTAAGAGCAGTTTAGACAAAAACCTGTCCTGGATGATCCAGGTTGTTCCTGCCTCAGCATAGGAGGATGGTCACTAGATAACCTCTTGAGGTCCCTTCCAGCTCTATGATTTCTATGAGTCTATGATTTCTTGGGCTTTACAATATATCCAGAGTCCTGTTAGACAAATACCTGACAATACTAAAGCCATGTCTACACTACAGATCAGATTGAAGCAGCCACAGTCAATCTTCTAGGGCACTGAGAGGAGTGCTCCTGCTAATGCTGGTAGTCCTGCTTCTCTGAGGAATAAGAGAAGTCAAAGGGAGAGTGTGCTCCCATTGACTTCCCACAGTGTGGATGGTGCCAAAATTAGAGTTAAGATACTTTGACTTAAGCTTCGCAATTAATGTAGCTGAAGTTGCATATCTTAATTTGAACTTATCCCCTAGTGTAGACTGGAGTAAGAGACTTATTTTATGAATGAAAAAGGACCAAACTCTTCCTTCTGTAATCACGAAAGGTGCGTGACTAGGTAGTGCATTAGCAGGAAGTATTGCGATTTCTGCTTCTCAAGACCCCATAGTAGTGAACACTAGCATTTAAAACATAGTAAACACTAGCACATAACTGATTAACTGTTTTAACTTAGGGAATGTCACTTGGCCCGCCACCTGGCCCTGCCGTGGCCATAGCTGTGGTGTCCTGCTGCGGCTATGAGGTCTGCTGCAGGCTCCTCTATGGCCATGGGATCCCATCCCCTGGTGTGCTAGCCTTTCTATGGCCATTGGGTCCCACGGCCTGCCCCACCAGCTCCTCCACAACCAGGGCTGCTCTGGCCTGGTGTGACTATTGCTGCTGAAGTTCAGCAGTAAGAGCTAGTTAAGTGTTTAACATCCCTATTAATGAGTGGGATCATATAACAGGGTTGCCTGCGATAGCAAGGTACTGGACTCAAAGGCTCCTCAGGTCCATCTGAGTCCAACTTACTAAGGCCTCGGAAGTCCTGTTGAACACCCAGCTCATGTCCCAATCCCAAGGGAACAAATTTGATAGAAACATCATGACTGGAACCTGACAGAATTCCCTGCTTCTTATCCTATTTTCCACAGGGAAGAGATGACCTGGGCCATACATTTTAAATAATATGCTTCTGCTCCTCCCCCATTCATTTTATAAGTTCCAATTTTCTGCTGAAATGAAAACTAAGAGAAGGATTAGATTAGGAAAGGAGGAATAGATAATATCTGAAGAGTGGGTGTGTGTTGTAGCTGAGTTACCTAGCTATTTGTATAATTATAGGTGATACTGAAGATTTACAATACTCACTGGGAAGTTTAAATGGGCTACAGGTAATAAATCAATGACAAAATGTCAAAGTCCTTTCCAGTAGGTGCTGTTATAATTTATTTAGTGTCTCGCCAATTAGATCAGCTCAGATCACACAGATGAAATGTTTGAGTTATTTCATTAATCTCAGTATTTTATATTTTTAACCAGGTTTTTTTTCCCCTTGTTTAAATGGATTTAGTTTTCATAGTACAGAGCATAGCCTCTTGTGTCACCAAAGCAAAAGTAATGGGAGGGGAGAATCACTCTTAAGCATTAAAAAAAGTGTACAGGAAAACTGACTCACAGAATAAAAAGCTACTTCAAGATTTGGTTGGTTTCACTCAGGAGGACAGAGCTATGGGGATCACTGAAGACAAACTGAGATAAAGAGCAGCAGTGCTGTAGAATGTAATTCCTATTAAAAGTTTTAAGTTTGTTGAGTAATAGAGGAGATAAAGCGCTCTGAATCTGAAAAAAAAAAGTTAAAAAAACCAAAATGGTTGTTCCCACAAAAGAAAAACATGGGGGGACAAGGGAAAGGAAGGAACAGTTCAAGCAAACTCTACAAAAATAAAAATTCATTAAAAATGCAGCAGGATTGTTTATTTCTGACTCTACTGAAACGGAAGAACTGTGTACTTCTTATTGCAACATGATTAGACTTGCACAGAGGTGACGCAGATCTTGAAAACTAAACCAGATTTATCGGAAATAGGAGTAATTGATGAGGCCAGAAGCTTCAAGTACAAAAATGGCAGACGTAGCAAGATTTCATAGATTTTAGGACCAAAGGAGACCACTCTGATCATCTTGTTCACCTCAAGAAATATTTCCCCCAGGACGGTAGGATTCTGCCTTGTTTCAGGATTTTGCTTGATAATGTATAAGATGTTGGGGCCAGTCCTGGGGTTTTGGAAGCTGAAGGGTAAGCTTTATGGAACATGGTGCAAGACTGTTATTATTAGCTTGTAACTTGTCAAATGATGAGGCATGAGCATGTGGAGGCAAATCTAACAATGCTGTAGCTAACATAATAATAGAATTTACTTAGTGACATTGATATATGATACTGAGATGGACTCTGATACTATCTGTCAACAGTAGCAAACAAAGACAATGACTTATCTCTATAGGGAACACATGCAAATGATTTAACATGTCTCTGCAGGGGGGCATAAATAATGGGAATTGCCAATAGCCCTTCAGTTTTCTCAACTATTGTTTCTGTGACTGAAGTTACAGAGTGACTTTAAAATGCTGCTGTTAAAAACATAAATAAAATAGGGTATAGCTTGTGAATACAGCATAAGTGATATCTGAATATCAAACTATATTAAAGTTAGATACAAAAGTCTGATAAGGACCCATATTTCCCACCCTCGGTGCCTTTTAATTTTGGCTTCAGTGGCCTAATTTGTCTTTCTGATCACCATCACTACATGAGGGGATACAGGAATGTAGCTCTCACTCAGAAGGGCCATGTTTTAAAAAGTTCCATCAGTTGTTATGTACTTTTATGCCCTTCCCACATCAATTTATATTTTCCATTTCATAGAAATAATGGTCCTAATCTAGTACCTTTCAGATCAATGGGAATCTTTCCATTGTCTTCAACAGGTTCTAGATCAGATCAATAAAATTCTATACAGCAATATTAGATCAACCCTGTTTGCCTTCCTAGAAATTATGGCTAATCTCCATAATAATGGCAATTCTCATTATAGAAATTTAAGGTTAGAAGAGACCTCAAGATGTCGTCTAGTCCAACCGCCATATAGGACCAACCCCAACTAATCATTCCAGCCAGGACTTTTTCAAGCCAGGCCCTAAAAACCTCCATGGATGGAGATTCCACCACCTCCCTAGATAACCCATTTCACCACCCTCCTCATGAAATAGTTTTTTACTAATATCCAATCTAGATCTTCCTCAGTGCTACTTGATACCATTACTGCTTCTGTCATCTGCCACCACAGAGAATATAGCACAGGGTTGGTTTAGCTTGCCTTCCTATTGCTAATGCTTTTCAGAACACTCATAAGTATTATTTTATTGACCTAGTCATGCTGTAAGTAAAATACTTCTGGCATAATTGTCTGGGCTTCGCAAGGGTTCCCCTCCTCTCTCTGGGCTTATCTAGACTATGCGGAACAGTCGAAAGGGGATGTGCAAATTCCACGGGAATTTGCATATCTTCTTCCAATTGCACTTTTGAAAGCTTTCGGAAGTGAAAGTAGTTTAGACGCGGCTTTTTTCGGTGAACCCTTCCCCTTTGTCGAAAAGCCGCGTAAACCTCATTTTTTGAGAAAGAGCGGCTTTTCGACAAAGGGGGGGTTCGCCGAAAAAGCCACGTCTAAACTACTTTCACTTTCGAAAACTCCGCTTTCAAAAGTGCAATCGGAGGAAGATATGCAAATTCCCCGCGGAATTTGCATATCCTGTTTCAACTGTTCCACGTAGTCTGTATAAGCCCTCTAGGTGTTACTAATGTAAAGTTCAATTCCTTGGACTTCAGTAGGAATTTAGAGTGAGTCTACACTGCAGGGCATAACTCGAAATATGTTTTGCAAATTGAGCTACGTCAACTTCATATCTTATTTTGAAATAGCTTATTTCAGAGTTTGGCACTATCTACACAGCAGGAAGTCGAAGGAAGAACACTCTTCCTTCGACTTCCCTTATTCCTCATACAATGAGGCTTACAGGAGTCTGTGTAAGAAGTCCTCCAGCTTGACAGTATTTTGACATTCTTTTGAAATAACTGCCTCCTGTGTAGATGTGGACTAAGTTATTTTGGAATAGCACTAGTTATTTTGAAATTGTGTTGCAGTGTAGATGGACTCAGTAAGTACTTTTGGATTTGGTCCTAAAGGAGGAGTGAAAAGATGTTTTAAGTATGCTTAGGCTATGTCTACACAGCAACGTTATTTTAGAATAGTGAATGTTATTCCAAAATCACATTGCATCTGCATCTACACAGCAAGCAGTTATTTCAACATAATGTCAAAATAAAATAATATCAAACTGGAGAACTTCTTACTCAGACTCCTACAACCCCCATTTTCCAAGGAGTAAGGAAAGTCAGAGGAAGAGTGTTCTTCTTCAACTCCCTGCTGTGTGGACAGTGTCAAAAAATTGACGTAGCTTAAGTTGCATAGCTTATTTTGGCTTAAGCCCTGCTTAAGGACTTACAGTCCTGTGAGAATTTGAGGGATTTCTCATGGTGGCTTCCTTTCTTTTGAGAGACTCTGGCTTAGCTTCCAGCCAGATTTTTGACCACTCCAAAACAATATTTTGTTTTTGTATTTCTTCTCTGAAGTAGATACCAGGAATCCCAATATCTAGATTACTTGGAGCTCAATGGTTAAAAAGCAGGAAAATGTCATGACCAATCAGTAGAACTCATAGGGAAGAGCATAGACTTGGAATCTTTTACCTTTTCCACAAAGAATGCACTTGCAAAAACAAAGAGATGACCATAGAACAGTTTTATTTTGCCCTTTTATGTCTATTTGACTATGGATTTTTATTTATTAATTGATTTTTCTAGTAATTTTCTTCTTGCAAGCTTGCAAAACAGTTTTTCTTTTACAGAACATGAAAAATTATCCAAAACAGCACATTCTGCACAAGAAAATTAAAATTAATGCATGAAACAAAAACAAGAAAAACAAAAAGTCCTCATTCTGCCCTGCCCTGCCCACTTTCCCCTGCCAATTTTTCAATGGTCAAAGAAAAACTTCTCAGATAATATTTTCCTCCATTTTATTCCACTAACATCTCTCTCTCTCTCTCTCTCACACACACAAAACATAGGTGTCCTTACATGAGTTGTTAACTATTCAGATATGTTGGAGTTTTAAAGCCATCGTTATCACCTTAATTTTACAAGAAACAAAATATATCATTGAAAAATACATAAACTTACTAGACCTGATTTCACACCAGTATAAATCTCAATTAACCTATTTTGACCTCATTGGATTTACTCCAGATTTATACTGTGGTGGTGGAGCTTTAAGAGCTCTGGTGACTGTGATATCTTTACTAGATCTAGAACATCTGATACAGAGTTCAGCTTGATTCAGCTGCAGAAATAGTGTTCTTTGGAGTTGGCTAGAAATTGAACCCAACAATAAAATGGGGCTGCATGTAATTTGCTAGCAATTATATTGTTGCTTTATTTCCTTGTTGTTCACATCTAATGAAAGCCACTTGAGCTAAATAAAAAGGTTTGAACGGCTGGCTGGAATCTGAGCTCAGCACTGCCCAGAGCGCACTTCCTTGCTACCTCTAGTCTGTCCTCAGAACCACCTGGAGCTCACTGCATGGTGCTCTGGAGGGGATTTAAAGGGCCTGGAGCTCCTGCTGCCACCACTCCTATGATAGCAGCTGGGAGCCCCAGGCCCTTTTTCAATCGCTGGGCCTAGAGCAACTGCCCAATTTGCCCCCCTTCATTGGTGAACTTATTTTCAAGGGGAGGTGAAGAATGCTCCTTCATCCTGAGCATCTCACACAAGGACCTGTCCAAATCAGAATCAGTACAACTAGGTGCAAGCAGGGACATAGAATTGGAAGAAACCTCGAGTTCAGTTCCTCTGCTAGCACAAGCACACCATTGTATAATCCTGTTACTATCAAGCTCCATCTTAAAACTGGTTAGGTTGTTTGCTTCCAGCATTCCTACTGGAAGTCTTTTCCAAACTTTTTTTTTCCTGGCAGGTTACTACCTGATTGCTCTTAAGCCAACGTTGTCCTTTAGTTTAAAAAGCTCTTTTCCCTTTGGTGCTTCTCCTTTCTCTCCCACAATATAGTTATAGACTTTAATAGAGCTCCTCTCTGCCTTCATTTTGCCTGGCTGTATAACCCAAGCTCATTTAGGGTATGTCTGTGTGGGAGCTGGGAGGGTGTTCCCAGTGTGAGTAGACATAATTGAACTAACTCTGTGTATGGAGTGTGCTCGAAAGAGCAGTGAGCCCAGGCAGGTGTTCTTGGGAGGTTTCCTCAAGCTGCCACCACAGCACAGCTATTTTTAGCACTCTAGCTAAAGCAGAGTTAGCCTGTTGCCCATTCTGGGAAGCGCCCTGCCTGCTGCTGTGTAAACATCCCATGGAAATCTCCAGGATGCTGATTATCCCAAGAGCCTTTCTCTCTACTATTCCAGTTTGAATTCATCTCTCCTGATGAAGGATGGTTCCTCCATTTATTCCTGGGGTTACACATAGACCCAACCTGAGAGCGAGGTGCCAGTTCCTACACAAATTGCTCCTAGGGATGGTACAGCTCTGTACTGCACATAGCATGGACCTTTGCTTTTAATGGCAATTAGAACTCTAAAAAAGGGCTAAATTAAACATCATTTAATTTAACAAGAAATCATTGAGTTGACATTGGAGGGTTTATAGTATTAGAGCTAACTTGGGGAGGTAAAGGGAAGGTTCCAACGCTGCTATGATCCTACATCACTTGAACTGGAAAAAAATCACTGCAAGTACAAGAAAGATTACTTCGTAGTGGTATTTTTAAAATGTGTTCATTTGAGAAAGAAGACTTCTGGTTTTATTTTCAGCATTAGAATAGAAATGATCTGTAATGAGGATGACCTAGCCTCTGTGTAGGCAGAGCATCCTAACCAAACATATTTCAAAGTGTTTCTTTAAAAAGAAAGAAAAAAAAAAGCTTTCACATTTTAATCACAGTTTAAGAGGATCTAAGGATTGGATTGCAGCCACTCAGCTCCAGCTGACCTCCTTGGAACAGTTTATGTGAATAAGGTGAGCAGGATTTGGCCACAAAATAAAAGGGCCTTAGGCTTTGTTTTTATTGCCAGCCAACTATATTTAAATAAATGTTGCATGTGAACTCTGTCCTGCTTTTAATACAAAGTATAATAGATGCTGTCCAAACGCATATAACATTTTCTTTTAATCATATTTTTATTTGGACTGCAGTCAGTTTATTGCATACCTATGTCCCACAAGGAATGAAAATAGACTTTATGACACAACACTTGTAACCTCACAACTACTCTCCTAAGATTGCTAGATGGCATGTCCAGTTTGCTGCACTCGGTTTTCCCCAAGACCAGATGTCCACCTGGCAAGTGCCAACTAGTTTTAAAGACTGGCTACTTTATTGGATGTTCACTAATTGGGCAGTAGCCCTCTAAAAATACCCAAGTGCCAAAGCCAGAATGCACTGGAGAGGATGTGCATTAGGGCTGAGGAACCCAGGACAAGGTGAAGAGAACATTGACCAGCCTTGGACAAGCCAGCTAGTACTGGAAAATCAATGAAAAAGGGGGAAACATAACCTATTTTAAGATTACAGAGTGCTTTGTGCACCCACTTTGTTAAATGAGGTTGCTCTGCAGGGTATTATAGGCTCATGAGAGTGAGGCTATGTCTAGGCTGCAGGCTTCTTTTGGAAGAAGCTTTTGTGGAAGAGATCTTCTGAAAAAACTTCTTCCGAAAGAGAGCGTCCACACTGCCAAAGTGCATCCAAAAAGCAATCTGCTTTTTCGAAAGATAGTGTCCACACTGAATGGACGCTATCTCGCATAAGCTGTGATTACTATGGATGGAGTAGCCACCAGGGCACCTGTGTTTTTTCCTCTTTCCTCTTCTTTCAAAAGAACACCCCTTCGCCATCCACACACGCCTTTTTCAGAAAGAGCTCTTTCGGAAAAAGGCTTCTTCGTCATAGAAAGAGGTTTACCAATGTCGGCAAAACCCCTCTGTTCTTTCAATTTTTTTTTTCAAAAGAACACGATTGCAGTGTGGATGTAAGTGAAGTTTTTGGAAAAATGGCCGTTTTCCCAAAAAAACTCTGTAGTGTAGATATAGCCTGACATGCTTCAGTTTTATTACATAATGGAACTAAAGAACCTTTAGGGTTTTTCATTATCTAAAGTCTATGACATTAAACTGTTCTGAGATCAGACTCTGCTGCTCATGCCAGTACAATTAAAGTAGGCTGTTTTTTTTTCTGACAGTATTCTTATACATTACTAGCTTGTGTTATATAAATACAAGTGGATGGGCAACCTAATATTTCACTGTGATCCCAGAGGCTGCCCATATCACATCTCAACTGTGTGATTAGAAAAGGCGCTCTATTATAATTGCCTGTATGTTTATTCTTTAAGGTTTCTAGAGCATAGCAACATTACTGCAGAGATTTATGGTTGGAGATGTAGACAACCTACTACTTGCAAAAGAAGTTCAACTTTAAGATTTTCTTCACTTGCATCTCTCTGGGTATGTCTACACTGCAAAGTTAATTCAAAATAACAGCCGTTATTCTGAATTAACTTTAATAGCGTCTATACAGGCAAACCGCTATTTCGAAATAAAATCGAAATAGCGGGGCACTTAATTCGAATTTGGTAATCCTCATTCTACAGGGAGTAACGCCAAATTCGAAATAACTAATTCAAAATAAGCACTGTGTAGACGCTTCTTTCGAATTAGCTGGCCTCCAGCCCTTCCCAGTTTCCCCTGGTGGCCACTCTGGGCCAAACCAGGAAAAGTCCTCTCCTCTCCTCTCCCCCAGCCCCGGAGCCCTTATAGGGATAGACTATGGCCAGACTGCACGTGCCAGATCCAGGCCTGCCAGCAGTCTCTGCACCTGACCTAGTGGCCCCACGATGAGCCAGGCAGCCAGTGCCAGCCAGCCATCCTCTGCCCCGTCCCCCAGCACCCAGGAGCCAGACAGGGGTCATAGACGCTGCGCTCCCTCCTGGACTAGTGAGGAGATCATGGACCTCATTGAGGTTTGGGTGCAGGCCCCCAATGTCCATGATCTCCACACTAAATGGAGGAACGCAGCCATCTACTGCCGCATAGCTGCCACCACAGCCCAGAAAGGCCACAGGCGCACCCAGGAGCAGGTGCGCCTGAAAATTAAAGAGCTGCGGCAAGGGTACCCCAGGGCCACTCGGGGCAGCCCCTCAGCAGGGGCAGACATCTGCCCCTACTTTGATGCACTGGACCACATTCTGGGGGGCGAGATGGTCCGTGCCACAATGGGGGGGCAGCAAGCCGGGAACAGAGGGCCGTGACCAGGGCACGGAACAGGAGCCGCCACGACCCCTGAGCAGTCCCGCCTGCAGAGTCAGCAGAGTTGTCCGGGGAGGCCACACCATGTAAGTGCCATCACTGTCCCCTTCCCAGGAAGGTGGGGAGGGAGACCAGGGACCGCATGCATGGGCCTTGCTTACCACGGATCACGCAGCAACCTGTGCACGTGCGAGCACATGCCGTGCCACACCTGGGCAGGTGGCTTCAGCTGCGTGCCACACAGGGGCCGTGGCCTGATAGCCACACGCGTGTGTGAAGAGACCTGACATGCTCCTGACCCCGGGGCGGACACAGCAGGACGCCCTCCCTTCACAAGCCCCCTCTAACATCTACCCCCCACCTCACCCACACTATACACAGCACAGGGGCATGGGTGCGGTCTTGGGGCAGTTACCACTCCCGGGGATAGCCGGACATTCCGACTATGGCCTCTGTGCAAGCATAGCAGCTCTGACGGTGCAGGGCACGGTCATCCTCACCTCGCAGAGGGAGGCTGGGTTTCACCCACTGTGTCCCCAGGGAGAACTGACCACTTCTCTTCTTTCGCCACAGCCGCACCAGCTGCATGTGCAGGGTGCACCACCCCGCCTGGGACAAGCTCCCGCACCCGAGGGCTCCACAGGACGACCGCAACACGGCAGGGGTACCGAGAGCAGCACCTGGGGGCCCTGTGAGCCCTGAACCGCATCATGGAGCAGCGGGCGCAGGAAGAACAGGAGTTCTGGAGGGAGCTGCTTGCCCAGGGTCATACCATCTGTACCCATCTGCAGACCCTGGTGCACAGCGTGCTGCCTTGTGCCGCTCCAGCACCTGCTGCCTCCCCAGCTACCGTTCCTCCTCCCACTTCTTCTCCCCCTCATACCTCTCCCTCCTCAACCTCCTCACCCTCCATCTCAACCTCCACACCCTCCTCCCCATCCCCCCGGGGATGCCGAGGCCCCCACTCCCGCCGTGCTGGGAGACATGTGGCCTGACGAGACCTCCACCCCTGAGCTCTGAGCTTCCCCTCCCCCTTCCTCCCCTTGTTTCCCCCTGCCAGCTCCCTCCTCCCAGTTTCCCCCTCCCCTCTCTCCTCCTGTCTCCCGCCTCCTTTCCCCAGTCTCCCCAGAGGTTCCTTCCCCCTCCCCCGCTGTTTTGTTAATAAACAGAGTTTCTATTTTTTAAAGTGTATTTTATTTGACATCAGGAAGGGTGGGCTAGGAAGGGGTAAGTGGAAGGACGTGAGGGAGGAATGGGGCACACGCCCCCAGTGGGGCAGACCAGGGAGACTGTTAGTGCTCCTCGGGGCGGAAGCTCTCCCACAGGGCCCCCTGGATACTGACAGCCTCCCGATGGACCTCCCAGATGGCAGCCTGCAGCAAGTGCAGCCAGGCTGGTGGCAACTCGTCCACAAGACGCACCGGAGTGCCGAGGGGCAGCTCTGACTCCCTGTGGCAGAGTGCTGTGGTGTCCCGAGTGAGGGCAAGCAGAGCACGCAGAGACACAAATGCTTTGCAGTCCCTCATCGAAGTAGACAAGCAAGCAGGGAAACCTGAGAACTGTCTGTCCAGGGTGGGGGTAGGGTCCCTTTAAGCACAGACCTCAGATAGCCTCAGGCAGCAGCCGCACACATTACTTCCTGACCTGGTGCCCTGCCGGAACTGGTTCCGGCCAGCCTTAACTCTGATTCAGAGTCCACTCAGTGTGGACGCGCTATTTCAAAATAGCAAAACGCTAATTCAAACTGCATTTTGTGTGCAGATGCGTTAATTCGAATTAGCTTAATTCGAAATAGTTAATTTGAATTAAACTAATTTGAATTAACGCTGTAGTGTAGACATACCCTCTGCGACTGTCCAATCACAAATGTTAATTATTTTTAGTACATTTGTACTTTTCATGTAGCTCAAACTGTTGTAGTTGAGATTCTTAAGAATAAAACTAGGAGAATCCCTCCAAGCTCTGATATTATACCCTTTAAGTCTTTAATGATGCTTTCTCCCTTCAATTGTCACTGCATGAATGCACACATAATTGCATTTCTAAGTATAGTGATTAATGAAGTACATTTCAATTTCTCCTGTCTAATGTTTTCCCTATTGCCAGGCATTTTTGGGGCATGTGTTACACAGCAAATTCTGTGCAGAGGATGTGTATGCACCTTGAAAATAGGAAATTAAAAAGTTAGAACTCTGTTTTTACCTTGCAATGAACAAAAAGCAGAATAATGAAATTCTCTTGACTTCTTTTCATTTTTTCTGTAAGCAAGTAAATGATAGATATCCTGGAGGCCAAATTTATGCTGCTAGGAAAGAGACTGAAATCTAGGACCTCTATGGTGGCATTCTCAGAAATGCTTCCAGTGCCACATGCAGGGCCAGGTAGGCAGGCAGAGCTTCAGAGTCTCAATGTATGGATGAGACAGTGGTGTAGGGAGGAGGGGTTTAGATTTATAAGGAAGTGGGGAAACTTTTAGGATAGGGGGAGCCTATACAGGAAGGATGGGCTCCACCTAAACCAAAGTGGATTCAAACTGCTGGCACTTAGTTTAAAAACTGCTCTGCAACCTTTTTAATGTTAAGAGATGGGGGAAAGCCGATTGGTGCAGAGGAGCACATGGATCGGACAGAGAGTCTATTGATAGAGATTCTCTAGGTTTTAGTCAGGAGGAGAGGATGGAAGAGGATAAAGTATGGGCCAGATCAGACGAAAAACATTCACATAAAAAAGAATCTGACACATCAGAAAAGGGCAGACAAATAAACAGTGACAAGTTTTTAAAGTGCTTGTACACAAATGCTAGAAGTCTAAAAAATAAGATGGGTGAACTAGAGTGCCTGGTGTTAAAGGAGGATACTGATATAATAGGCATCACAGAAACCTGGTGGAGTGAGGACAATCAATGGGACACAATCATTCCGGGGTACAAAATATATCAGAAGGACAGAACAGGTCCTGCGGGTGGGGGGAGTGGCACTATATGTGAAAGAAAATTTAGAATCAAATGAAGTAAAAATCTTAAATGAATCAACATGTTCCATAGAATCTCTATGGATAGTAATTCCCTGCTCTAATAAGAATATAACAGTAGGGATCTATTATCAACCACCTGACCAGAACAGTAACAGTGACTATGAAATGCTAAGGGAGATTAGAGAGACTATCAAACTAAAAAACTCAATAAAAGTGGGGGATTTCAACTATCCCCATACTGACTGGGTACATGTCACCTCAGGACGAGATGCAGACACAAAATTTCTTGATACCTAAAGCGACTGTTTCTTGGAGCAGTTGGTACAGGCAACCCATAAAGGGAGAGGCAATTCTCGATTTAGTCCTGAGTGGCGCGCAGGATTGGGTCCAAGAGGTTACTATAATAGGACTGCTTGGAAACAGTAACCGTAATATAACAACATTTAACATTCCTGTGGTGGGAAGAACACCTGGGCAGCCCAACACTGTGGGTATGTCTAGACTACATGCCTCTGCCGACAGAGGCATGTAAAATAGGCTACCCGACATAGGCAATGAAGCGGGGCTTTAAATATCCCCGGCTTCATTAAAATAAAAATGGCCACCGCGCTGTGCTGGCTCAGATGATCGTCAGCACAGCACGCAAGTCAAGACATGGATTGGTCGACAGGGGAAGCCTTTGTCAACCGCTCCTGTAAACCTCGTTCCATGAGGCATAACAGAGCAGTCAACAAAGGCTTCCCCTGTTGACCAATCCGCATCTTGACTTGCGCGCTGTGCCAACGATCAGCTGAGCCGGCACAGCAAGGCTGCCATTTTTATTTTAATGAAGCCAGGGATATTTAAACCCCTGCTTCACTGACTATGTCGGGTAGCCTATTTTACATGCCTCTGTCAGCAGAGGCATGTAGTCTAGACGTGCCCTGTGGCATTTAATTTCAAAAAGGGGAACTACGCAAAAATGAGGAGGTTAGTTAAAACAGAAATTAAAAGGTACAGTGACTAAAGTAAAATCCCTGCAAGCTGCATGGAAACTTTTCAAAGACACCATAATAGAGGCCCAACTTAAATGTATACCCCAAATTAAAAAACATAGTAGAAGAACTAAAAAAGAGCCACCGTGGCTTAACAACCATGTAAGAGAAGCAGTGAGATAAAAAGGCATCTTTTAAAAATTGGAAGTCAAATCCTAGTGAGGTAAATAGAAAGAAGCATAAACACTGCCAAATTAAGTGTAAAAATGTAATAAGAAAAGCCAAAAAGGAGTTTGAAGAACAGCTACCCAAAAACGCAAAAGGTAATAATAAAATGTTTAAGTACATCAGAAGCAGGAAGCCTGCTAAACAACCAGTGGGGCCCCTGGACGATTGACATACAAAAGGAGCACTTAAAGACAATAAAGTCATTGTGGAGAAACTAAATAAATTCTTTGTTTCACAGCTGAGGATGTTAGGGAGATTCCCAAACATGACCCATCCTTTGTAGGTGACAAATCTGAGGAATTGTCACAGATTGAAATGTTAAAGGAGTTTTTGGAATTAATTGATAAACTTAACAGTAACAAGTCACTGGGACCAGATGGCATTCTCCCAAGAGTTCTAAAAGAACTCAAATGGGAAATTGCGGAACTATTAACTATGGTTTGTAACCTATCCTTTAAATCAGCTTCTGTACCCAATGACTGGAAGATAGCTAATGTAAAGCCAATATTTAAAAAGGGCTCTAGAGGCGATCTCAGCAATTACAGACTGGTAAGTCTAACATCTGTACTGGGCAAATTAGTTGAAACAATAGTAAAGAATAAAATTGTCAGACACATAGAAGAACATAATTTGTTGGGCAAAAGTCAACATGGTTTCTGTAAAGGGAAATCATGTCTTACTAATCTATTAGAGTTCTTTGAAGGGGTCAACAAACATGTGGACAAGGGGGATCCAGTGGATATAATGTACTTAGATTTCCAGAAAGCCTTTGACAAGGTCCCTCTCCAAAGGCTCTTATATAAATTAAGTTGACATGGGATAAGAGGGAAGATCCTTTCATGGACTGAGAACTGGTTAAAAGACAGGAAACAAAGGGTAGGAATAAATGGTAAATTTTCAGAATGGAGAGGGGTAACTAGTGGTGTCCCCCAAGGGTCAGTCCTAGGACCAATCCTATTCTACTTATTCATAAATGATCTGGAGAAAGGGGTAAACAGTGAAGTGGCAAAATTTGCAGATGATACTAAACTGCTCAAGGTAGTTAAGTCCAAAGCAGACTGTGAAGAACTTCAAAAATCTCACAAAACTAAGTGATTGGGCAACAAAATGGCAAATGAAATTTAATGTGGATAAATGTAAAGTAATGCACATTGGAAAAAAATAACCCCAACTATACATATAATATGATGGGGGCTAATCTAGCTACAAGTAATCAGGAAAGAGATCCTGGAGTCATTGTGGATAGTTCTCTGAAGACGTCCACGCAGTGTGCAGCAGCAGTCAAAATAGCAAACAGGATATTAGGAATAATTAAAAAAAGGGATAGAGAATAAGAGAGAGAATATCTTATTGCCCTTATATAAATCCATGGTACGCCCACATCTTGAATACTGCATACAGATGTGGTCTCCTCATCTCAAAAAAGATATACTGGCATTAGAAAAGGTTCAGAGAAGGGCAACTAAAATGATTAGGGGTTTGGAACGGGTCCCATATGAGGAGAGATTAAAGAGACTGGGATTTTTCAGCTTAGAAAAGAGGAGACTAAGGGAGGATATGATAGAGGTATATAAAATCATGAGTGGAGTGGAGAAAGTGAATAAGGAAAAGTTATTTACTTGTTCCCATAATATAAGAAGTAGGGGCCACAAAATTAAACTAATGGGCATCAGGTTTAAAACAAATAAAAGGAAGTTCTTCACACAGCGCATAGTCAGTCTGTGGAACTCCTTGACTGAGGAGGTTGTGAAGGCTAGGACTATAACAGGGTTTAAAAGAGAACTAGATACATTCATGAAGGTTAAGTCCATTAATGGCTATTAGCCAGTATGGGTAAGGAATGGGGTCCCTAGCCTCTGTTTGTCAGAGGGTGGAGATGGATGGCAGGAGAGAGATCGCTTGATGAGTACCTGTTCAGTTCACTCCCTCTGGGACACCTGGCATTGGCCACTGTTAGCAGACAGGGTACTGGGCTGGATGGACCTTTGGTCTGACCCAGTATGGCCATTCTTATGTTATTTTTTTTCAAAATCTTAAATTGTTGCAGTATGAGAAAAATGTTTCCCCTCCAGGTCCAGCTCCCAATTTCAAATTACAAGGCTTTTTATTTTTAATACAGAATCCATGCAAACTAGCTACCAAATTCCTGCTGTGATATGACTACAGGAAGTAGGTGGTATTTAGAAGGATATCAAATAATTTGCTTCCTGTTGCAAAACAAAGCAAAAATAGTTATCAGAAGGAACAAGGATAACAAAAGAGGAAATGTTGCTCTACTAGTCAGTCCTTTTTTGTTTCATTAAAAGTTTATTATAATTAATATTAATGTATTATTGTTAATTATTATTATTAATCCTGGCTTTGATTTACAATGTTGTAAATTAAGAGTAGCTCTACTAACTTGGTGGAATTTTTGCCTTAAACACTATATTGGGGTCAGAGTCTGCTACCCTGACTTATGTTCAGTAGTACTTTACTCCACTAGTATGTTTAGTGGAAAAAATGGCATTAACTCTGGTGCAAGATAATGTGCAACTTGAATTAAAGATGGCAAAACTTGGCCAATATTTTCAGAATATTGATTTGGCCAGTATTTTCAGAACTAGTGATTTTGGGTGCCCAACATGAGGCATCTTTAGAAAGGCCTGCTTTTCCAAAAATATTGCACACTGAGCCTCTGGAAATCATGCTCCAATAAAGGAGTCTTACATTTAAGATCTAAAAATAGAGACATCTCAAATTGCTGGTGTCATGATTATGAGGGTTAGCCAGCAGCCTGGGGACTAAGGGGTTAACTACACCTAGCCAGGTGGAGTGGCCAATAGGAATGTAGGTAGGAATTTCAAACTGGGACAAAGGAATTTGGGTTTTTCCCTCCTTTGTCTCTGGGTGAGTTCCTCTGCAGCTACAGAGAGAGGCAGACAGACATGCCTCTCTCCCCAAGAAACAATTCTTCACTTTCTGTAAGTAGGGTAAAGTTTAGATAAATCCGTTAGGTTTTATTGTTTTAAGGTCTGGGTATGGGATCTGCTGTCTGTGCACTATTTAGGAATTGTTTTGGCTTTTCTTTGTAACTAAGTTCTAGGCCCCTGGAATTCCTCCATGAGTATATTTTATTACCTTTCCATCTAATCATGCTTGCAACAGGAATATTGTTGTGCTAATAAAAGTTCTCTTTTCATTTTATTAACCTGGGACTGGTTAATTGTGGGTCCTGGTTCTTATTTTAGGGGTGAGATTTCCCAAATGATCTTCCCCTGATTTCTTTATTAATGTTTGGGTGGTGGCAGTGGAAGTTCTATTCCCAAAATCTAGGGTTTTAAGATTTTGGGGGAAGTTTTATAGCAAAGCCTGGTAGATAAGGCTTTGGGGTACACTTGCTGGCCCCCACTTCTGCATTTATTATGCCAGAGTGGGGAAGGAGCCATGACAGCTGGTCACATTTAAAAATCATGGCCATAAGCAGTATGCCCATGATTGGACAGTGAGATTTGCCATGCCAAGTCTATCCACATACTAATATTGTACATGATTACAGGCTCAAGATTCAGCAAGATTGTAAGGATTAAGAGCTAGTTTGTCTAGTCTACCCTGGTTTCCTTGTGTCCCTGACAGTGTAGAACTAGGACAGATGAACATAGGAAGGGCCATACTTGGTCAGACCAAAGGTCCATCTCGCCCAGTATCTTGTCTTCTGACAGTGGTCAATACCAGGTGTTTCAGAGAGAGTGAACAGAACAGGTAATCATGAAATGATACATCCCCTGTCATCATTCCCAGCTTCTGGCAAACAGAGGCTAGGGAATCATCTGAGAACTTATCTAGCTCTTTTTTTTAACCCTGTTATAGTTTTCGCCTTCACAACATCCTCTGGAAAATATGGCTTTATGTCACTAAAGGTACATCTACACTGCACAGCTATTTTGAGATACCAGAGGTATCCTGAAATAGCTACCCTGCGTCTACACATGCCACCCATTATTCCCATTATTTTGAAATATTTTTCAAAATAACGGATGCGCTATTTCGCCGTCCCGGTAAACCTCATTGCACAAGGGATAAGGGATGGCTCGAACTAGCGTGTTATTTTAAAATTTGGCGCTGTGTAGATGTGCCAAATTTCAAAATAGTTTTGAAATAAGATACATAATTTGTGTAGTGCAAATTGCCTATCTTATTTTGAGTTTAGAGTGCTGTGTAGACACACCCTGCGTCTTGCAGTCCTTCCAAAAAGTTGGGGAAGTGGACACAGCACATTAAGGCTATTCTGAACTCTAGCAGGGCCTGAATCAACCCCTGAATTGTGGCAATGCAAAAGGAATGTAAAGCTACATTTGCCTGCCACTTAAGTCCTATGCTGAGTGCAGCATTTTACTGCTTTCAAACTTTTTATTAGCATTTCAGCCAAGAACAAAAAGCTATATTTTAGTTTCATTTTCTTAACAAAATATGCACCTAAGGAACTGACTGTGAAGGAAGAAAGACTCTAAGGGTGTGTCTAGACTACAGGGTTTTTTCCAAAAAAGTGGCCTTTTTTTGAAAAAACATCCCCTGTGTCTAGACTGCTGCCGCGTTCTTTCGAAAGTAAATTGAAAGAACACAGCAGTTTTTTCGACCATGGAAAACCTCATTTTACAAGGAATAATGCCTTTTTTCAAAAGTGCTCTTTCGAAAAAAGGCGCTATGTAAGGCAAACTGTGCTTTTTCGAAAGAGCATCCAGACTGCCTGGGTGCTCTCTTTTGAAAAAGTGGCTTGCTTTTTCAAAAGTACTGGTTGTAGTCTAGACGCTCTCTTTCGAAAGAGGCTTGCAGTCTAGACGTAGCCTAAGGTAAAAAGCTTCTTCCTTCTAGTAGGCTCACAACTCTGATTTATCTGTACCCAAACTAACCAACATTAGTTTTCTCTAAAAATCTGGTGCCATGCTCTCAGATGGCCAAATATCCCATTAGAAATAGATAATTCAATATCATAATATTTTGTATGGATGACTGGACTCCAGTCTCTCTCAGCAACAGCAACCAAATTCAAATACTCCTTTTTTCCTGTATAGCATTAACCCAATTCTCCCTTTAAGGCACCGTATTATAATGTAGCAAAGTGAGGCCACGTCTCCGCTTACTGGAGGATCGACTTTCTGCTACATTATAATAGGGTACCTTAAAGGGAGAATTGGGTTAATGCTGTACAGGAAAAAAAGAGTATTTGAGTTTGGTTGCTGTTGCTGAGATGAGAATCATAGAATCAAGAAATCATCAAGTCCACTCCCCTGCCCTCATAGCAGGACCGAGCACCCTCTAGATTATCCCTGACAGGTGTCTTTCTAACTTGCTCTTAAATATCTCCAGTGATGAAGATTCCACAACCCCCCTAGGCAATTTATTCCAGTGTTTAACCATCCTGGCAGTTAGGAAGTTTTTCCTAATGTCCAACCTAAACCTCCCTTGAGATTGGAGTCTAGCCATCCATACATCCTAGGAAACACTTCGCCTGGTAATGTCAGTGGACATTTAATGGTGTTTTCCATCTCTATGTGGTTCTCATTATAACGGGTTAAGGTAAATTAAACAATGACCTATAAGTTGGTGGTTGACTAAGGATCAATGATCATTATGGGCAAATAGTACCACTTAGGTCTGCCTTCTATCTATGCCTTTGTGCTTCAAAGAGGCCCATTTCCCAAAGCTGAAGAAAATTATGAATTAGACTAAATATTATGAATATTAGACTAATATTAGACTAAAAAATGTGAAGGATAAATTGTGGGATCTTTAAGCAGGTTTTATTAGACGACCAAAAAGCCACAATTCCACAATCAGGAAAAGGACAGCTTTGGCTAATATCCCATCCTGGTGCAGCAGCAAGGAGGACATTTTATATATATATATATATTTGAGAGAATTTGTGCATCTGTTTTGTGTGTCCATCCTTGTGTGAGTTTGTTCAAGAACTCCTCCTAGAAGGTAAGAGCTTCATCTTCTCATAACTTGATGTCATCTCATGAAGACTGAATACTGTTTTGAAAGGTATACTTTAGTCAAAGGCAATTTATGCTTTAGTCAGGTTCTCAACACCCCTGCACTCCAGGCCCCACCCCATCCCTTTCCTAAAGCCCTTGAACCCCTCTTTCCACCCCGATCCACCCCTTGTATTTCTTTTCTACCTTTTTCTCTAAGCATGCTCCTTTCCCACTCCTCCACCTCCAGCCCCAGAGCACCTACAGAGTCAGCATCTATGTCGTTCAAAACAGTTGTGAGGATTCAGGACACTTGAAAATTCTGTTTCATGGCCACTCATGGACATGAAATAGAAGTTCCTGCTGTGATAAATAAAAGATCTCCTTGCATTTTTCTGGAGAAGTATCATCTTTTATAAAACTGATATCCATTCTAAAATTGTTCTGAACATGAAATAAGTCACTTGATATGACAAGAAATGCCTTAAGTCACAATGATACACCATTTTATTATGTTGGGACACTGCAGAATAAGGAAATATCATTAAAAGTCATTAAAATGAGAGGGCAAGATGATTATATTTTATTTGAAACTTGAATGCAAAAGTAATTGTTCTGAGAATTCAATTATTCTTAACCTTACAAGACATTGCATAGTCTAATGTTCAGAGATTTAATAAAATGGATGTACAGAAATGTTTTGGACTCTACGTAATAGATAGCTACATGAAATATTCAGATAAAATATGCTTTGTTCTTTAGCTGAATGTCTGCTAATAAAGAAAAAGTTTCAATAGGCTAAGTCCTTTATTAGACTATAATGCATGTTTTTGCAAATTTTTAAAACATTTATTAAGAGGTGTAATATAGGGGCAAATCCTTTCTGCAAGTAAAAAGAGGGGGTTATTTTAATCCTCCAGTATCCATAATCCTATCATATTTTCTAATGTAATTCTACATAGGATATTCGAAACATTTAAGAATGCAAAAAGCTATTGTGGTAAGCGGAGGTGAAAGTTGTTTGAGACTTGCATCAATGGTAGGTCAGGAGAGAAACTGAAAGACAGGAGGAGGAGATGGTATGGTTAAAGCAAGAAGAAGAAAACTGAATTGGATGTGAGAATTTAGTGACATGGGCTAAATGAGAGAAAAGAGATTATTTGGCAGCAGCCTTTTCATTGGACTGGAATAGGGGCACGGCTAGTGTCAAAAAGCTATGAAGTGTAATGTTAGATTTTAAGCACATATTGCTGTGTGATTTGCAAGGCGACCTGAAGTACAGTAAAACTCCAATTATCCAGCATCCAGTGGTCTGGCACTCCCGATAGTCCGGCACCAACTGGAACCCGGAAGTGCTCCGGCCAGCCGGACAATTGGAGCTGCTGTGAGCCCCATGCTCATCAGTTTCAGCAGCGGCAGTGGCGGACTTGGGGAAGCGGCGGAGCAGAGCAGCTGGGGTGCTGCCAGGTTGGTCCCGCAGCGCCGCCCCCCTCAGCCCCCTGCTCGGCGATAACTACTGCAGTCTGGGGGGTGGGGAGCCCGCTCCCTTCCCAGAAACTCTCAGCGGCGGCGCGGGGCTGAGCGCAGCCGAAACGGGGCAAGTTCGGGGACTTAGCTCTCACCTCTCTCCTCCACTGCCGGCGGCTGCACGGGGCTTCCCCCGCCTTCCTGCAAAACGGCGGAGGGTTTGCCCCTCGCCGCGCTGTTCCCCGCCCACCCCCCGATGCAGTGCGGGTCCCGACAGACCCGTCACAGCTCCCCCGACGGAGTACCTCCCGATACTCCGGCATATCCGATAATCCAGCACCACCTAGGTCCCAATGGTGCTGGATTATCAGAAATCTACTGTATATAGAAGCAATGGATTATCTAAGGAACCAGAGTCACAAACTCTGTTTTAAGTATAACACATTACCCTACCAGAGGGCTCAGTGTTTGATTAAGTATAAAAAGTATTCACATGTTAGATCAGTTTATTACCTATTCAGAGTATTTGATATTGCTTTGATTCTGTCCATTATTCAGAATAGGCCAGATTCTGAGCTTATATAAACAGATGCAGTTCCACTAAAATCATTGAAACTCATTGAAATCAAATTACACCAGTGAAGTTCTGTCCCACTATATAAATTAACAGAAGGCTTCATGTCTCTGACACCTTTTCTTAGATATCTAGCCATCAGCTCGTATTCAACATGGCTAAAACAGAGCTCGTAGTCTTCTCCCACCCCTAAACTCTTCCCACTACTTCTGTTCTTGATCACTGTGGGCAACACCATCATCCTGCCTGCCACTCAGTCCTACACCCTGAGTATAATTTTCCACTAGGTCCTTTCTCTAGGTCCTCAGATCCAGACTATGACTAAATTTCGCCAATTATTCCTTCATAACATCTCTCAGAAAAGATCTCTAGCCCTGCATAGCCAAAACATTCATCCTCTTGTAGCTCAGTTATCTCTGGTCTTGGCGAACACAATCTCACTTTGTTCATGTCCATTCAGAATGCTGCTGCAAAGATCATGTTCCTAGCCCATCACTTTGGTCATGTCCCCCTCTCTTTGCATTCATCCAATGGCTTCCTCTTTTCTATCACATCATTAATAAGCAGTTTGGCTTCACTTTCATGGCCCTTTACAATCTATCACCACCCTACCTATCATCTTTCATTCACTATCAAGATTTCAGCTTACACTTCTGATTGACGCATGATGCTAGTCTCCGTTGCTTGTGTCAATTTTTCAAGCAAGCATCTTTATGCTTTTCCTCAACCTGCCCTCCTTTCCCCAACTTTGAGGAGCTTCCCATAAACATCTGCAAAGTTCTCTCGTTATTCAACATCAAAACTCTCCTGTGCCATGATGCTGACAAAAAAAAACTGAAAATGGTTAGGTTGCTGGTTTGCAGAGACCACTGCCTATCGGTGCTGTCTTCATTGTTGCTTGTATTCCCTACCTGTCTTCACCAGTTGTCTCTTATCTTACAATGGACAGTAAATGCTTTTGGGCCAGGGACTGTCTTTTTCATTGTTTGTACAGCTTCTAATGCAATGGGATTCTGTCCCACAGCTGAGGTTCCTAGGTGCTAAAATAATACAAATGAAGGAATAAGAATAGGTGGAGTTCTGTGGCTCGACACTGGGTACACAGCAGAATGTAGTCTAGAGACGTTATCAGAAGGAACAATTCTCTGACAAGTATACTGTTTCTTCTTTGCTCCATGAGAAGAATACTGTACTACAGCCATTTTTAAGGCACAGCATACTTCCAGCAATGTGCCAGACAGCTACAGTTATTAGAACACGTAGGGGAGAGCCATATTTTTTTTCATGGCGCTGACAGCCTTTTCTGTCCTTCCTATCCTGAATCCACATTCAGAGAAGAGCTAACATGATGGTGGTGGACTGGGGGAGCAGAGTTCATTCCACCTTACTTATATCATGGAAGCATTAGACATAGCCACAATTGAAACCAAACTGTTTTTTCCAGAAAATGTTTAGTTCTTGTTACAATATAATTCAGTAAAGACAGTTGCCTTGAAGCCTGGTTTTCTCCTGGAGCAGAAAATTCAATCTCTGGTTCTTTCATGCCTCCACAAGTGATTTAAATAGGAAGACACCACTGTGTCACCTTCCATAGAAATTCCAGACCATCTTTCTTGTGAAGAAGTGAGTTTATAAAATCAGAAGAGAAGTTGAGACAGACATTCCTGCCATATTTCCAAATGAACAGTCAGTGTCACTTCAGGTCCTGCTAATTAAATTAATGATACAAAGGAACTTACAATTAAAGCTGAGACAATAATTGATTTTGTTCAATTCAGTTCTACTTGCAATAAACCCAAAAATAAAATATTAATGAGGATCATTAAGCACATTTCTAGATATCATTGACTCTGTTTAAAAGTGTATCCAGTCTTTCATGAAATAGAAACTACTCTCAGCTACTCTTCCAGAATAACAAAGCTGTTTACTTGAGAGAAAATAATCCAAACCATCTGTTTCTCAGGTCACACAGCCACGACTATTTCACAGTTTACTTAGGAGTGAGTATTCTGAAACAGATGAGTCTTGTGTCATGTACTAAATGTTACAAAACAGGTTCAGCATGAACTTCAGACCCACACTAAGGGTGCGTCTAGACAGCACCCTTCTGTTGGAATAAGCTACTCAATTTGCTCTACACGAATTGAATAGCTTATTCCGAGTCTAAATCAAAAGAGCTTATTTTTAAATTTGGCACTGTCTGCACACAGCGCCAAATTTCAAAATAAGGCACTATTCTGACAAATCCCGTAAGCCTCATGGAATGAGGGTTACAGGGTTGCTGGAATAGCGCGCCTGCTATTTCAGGAAATAGTGGGCACTTTTAAAGACATTTAAAGAACAGGTACAAAGAAGGGCCACTAGTATGATCCGAAGAATGGAAAAATGGTCTTATGAAAGGAGACTCAAGGAGCTTGTCTTGTTTACCTTAACCAAAAGAAGGCTGAGGGGAGACATGATTGCTCTCTTTAAATATATCAGAGGGATAAATACCAGGGAGGGAGAGGAATTATTTAAGCTCAATATTAATGTGGACACTAGAACAAATGGATATAAGCTGGCTACCAGGAAGTTTAGACTCAAAATTAGATGAAGGTTTCTAACCATTAGAGGAGTGAAGTTCTGCAACAGCCTTCCAAGGGAAGTAGTGGGGGCAAGACCCGCAATACCTGTGCCAGCACTGCTTCTGTCTCCTCCACCGGCGCCTGTAGCCAGACAGAGCACCTGAGCATGGATGCCTCTACCCAGATCCTGGTGTGGTTTTGCAGGGACTGTGGATTGCAATTCCCACTTATTGATATCCAGGCTGGGTAGATCATCCAGTGTGAAAGGTGCCTGCTGGTGGAATCTCTCAGGCAGCAGGTGGCAGAGCTACAGGAGGAGGTGGCTAGGTTGAGGAGCACCCGCATCCATGAGGAATTCCTGGACAGTATTCATGTGGAGACAGCTGAGGTAGCTGTCCACTACACAAGACTGGGGACATACCACTGGTGGAGGAGGAGACGACTCAGGTGGACAGTGGCAGCTGGTTACTTCTGGCAGCAGGCACTGCTCCACCCCTGCTCTGAACCCTCCCGCCGTGGTACTAGGAAACCGTTATGCTCTTCTTTATACAGGAGATAAGCAATCACCCCCTACATTGGAGGAGGAGAAGCCCCATACCCCCAAGGCTGTGAGTTCTGCTGCCACCACTGCGAATAGGAAATGTAGGGTAGTGGTGGTCGGAGACTCTCTTCTGAGGGGGACGGAGACGCCCATCTGTCGCCCTGACATTTCATCTCGGGAGGTATGCTGTCTGCCGGGGGCCCGTATCCGAGATGTTACGGAGGCATTGTCGAGGATTATCCGGCCCTCTGACTACTACCCCATGCTACTCATCCATGTGGGCACTAATGATACTGTGAGGTGTGACACTGAGCAGATCAAGAGTGACTACAGGGCTCTGGGGGTACAGGTGAAGGAGTTTGGAGGGCAGGTGGTATTCTCTTCGATCCTTCCTGTCGAAGGTAGGGGCCCGGGCAGAGACAGGTGCATCCTGGAGGTGAATGCCTGGCTGCGAGGATGGTGTCGCCAGGAGGGCTTTGGCTTCCTCGACCATGGGATGCTATTCCAGAAAGGACTGCTAAGCAGGGATGGCGTCCACCTTACGAGGAGGGGGAAGACCCTGTTTGCATACAGAATGGCTAACCTAGTGAGGAGGGCTTTAAACTAGGTTCGATGGGGACAGGTGAGCAAAGCCCACAGGTAAGTGGAGAACATGGAGACCTGGGAGATGGGTCAGAAATGGGAGGGAGCGTGGGCTACAATGGCAGAGAGAAAGGAGGGTCAGGGCAAAACTGGGAGGCAAGGTCAAATCAGGATCTTAGATGCCTATATACAAATGCGAGAAGTATGGGAAATAAGCAGGAAGAACTGGAAGTGCTAATAAATAAGTACAATTATGACATTGTTGGCATCACAGAAACTTGGTGGGATAATACACATGATTGGAATGTTTGTATGGAAGGGTACAGCTTGCTCAGGAAGGATAGACAGGGCAAAAAGGGAGGAGGTGTTGCCTTATACATTAAAAATGAACACACTTGGAGTGAGGTGGAGATGGACATAGGAGACGGAAGTGTTGAGAGTCTCTGGGTTAGGCTAAAAGGGATTAAAAACAAAGGTGATGTCATGCTAGGAGTCTACTACAGGCCACCTACCCAGGTGGAAGAAGTGGATGAGGCTTTTTCAAACAACTAACAAAATCATCCAAAGCCCAAGATTTGGTGGTGATGGGGACTTCAACTATCCAGATATATGTTGGGAAAATAACACTGCAGGGCACAGACTATCCAATAAGTTCTTGGACTGCATTGGAGACAACTTTTTATTTCAGAAGGTTGAAAAAGCTACCGGGGGAAAGCTGTTCTAGATTTGATCCTAACAAATAGGGAGGAACTGGTTGAGAATTTGAAAGTGGAAGGCAGCTTGGGTGAAAGTGATCATGAAATCATAGAGTTCACAATTCTAAGGAAGGGTAGAAGGGAGAACAGCAAAATAGAGACAATGGATTTCAGGAAGGCGGATTTTGGTAAGCTCAGAGAGCTGATAGGTAAGGTCCCATGGGAATCGAGACTGAGGGGAAAAACAACTGAGGAGAGTTGGCAGTTTTTCAAAGGGACATTGTTAAGGGCCCAAAAGCAAGCTATTCCGATGTGTCGGAAAGATAGAAAATACGGCAAAAGACCGCTTTGGCTTAACCACGAGATCTTGCATGATCTAAAAATAAAAAAGGAGTCATATAAAAATGGAAAGTAGGACAAATTACAAAGGATGAATATAGGCAAACAGCACAGGAATGCAGGGGCAAGATTAGAAAGGCAAAGGCACAGAATGAGCTCAAACTAGCTACAGGAATAAAGGGAAACAAGAAGACTTTTATAAATACATTAGAAGCAAGAGGAAGACCAAGGAGAGGGTAGGCCCACTGGTCAGTGAGGAGGAGAAACAGTAACAGGAAACTTGGAAATGGCAGAGATGCTCAATGACTTCTTTGTTTCGGTCTTCATCGAGAAGTCTGTAGGAATGCCTAACATAGTGAATGCTAGTGGGAAGGGGGTAGTTTTAGAAGGTAAAATAAAAAGAACAAGTCAAAAATCACCTAGAAAAGTTAGATGCCTGCAAGTCACCAGGGCCTGATGAAATGCATCCTAGAATACTCAAGGAGCTGATAGAGGAGGTATCTGAGCCTCTAGCTATCATCTTTGGAAAATCATGGGAGACAGGAGAGATTCCAGAAGACTGGAAAAGGGCAAATATAGTGCCCATTTATAAAAAGGGAAATAAGAACAACCCAGGAAACTACAGACCAGTTAGTTTAACTTCTGTGCCAGGGAAGATAATGGAGCAAGTAATTAAGGAAATCATCTGTAAACACTTGGAATGTGGCAAGGTGATAGGGAACAGCCAGCATGGATTTGTAAAGAACAAATCATGTCAAACCAATCTGATAGCTTTCTTTAATAGGATAACGAGTCTTGTGGATAAGGGAGAAGCGGTGGATGTGGTATACCTAGACTTTAGTAAGGCATTTGATACGGTCTCGCATGATATTCTTATCAATAAACTAGGTAAATACAACTTAGATGGGGCTACTATAAGGTGGGTGCATAACTGGCTGGATAACCGTACTCAGAGGGTCATTATTAATGGTTCACAATCCTGCTGGAAAGGCATAACAAGTGGGGTTCCGCAGGGGTCTGTTTTGGGACCGGCTCTGTTCAATATCTTCATCAACGATTTAGATATTGGTATAGAAAGTACGCTTATTAAGTTTGCAGATGATACCAAGCTGGGAGGGGTTGCGACTAATCTGGAGGATAGGGTAATAATTCAAAATGACCTGGACAAATTGGAGAAATGGTCTGAGGTAAATAGGATGAAGTTTAATAAAGACAAATGCAAAGTGCTCCACTTAGGAAGGAACAATCAGTTTCATACATACAGAATGGGAAGCGACTGTCTGGGAAGGAGTATGGCAGAAAGGGATCTAGGGGTTATAGTGGACCACAAGCTGAATATGAGTCAGCAGTGTGATGCTGTTGCAAAGAAAGCAAACATGGTTCTGGGATGCATTAACAGGTGTGTTGTGAGCAAGACACAAGAAGTCATTCTTCCGCTCTACTCTGCACTGGTTAGGCCTCAGTTGGAGTATTGTGTCCAGTTCTGGGCACCGCATTTCAAGAAAGATGTGGAGAAATTGGAGAGGGTCCAGAGAAGAGCAACGAGAATTATTAAAGGTCTAGAGAACATTACCTATGAGGGAAGACTGAAGGAATTGGGTTTGTTTAGTTTAGAAAAGAGAAGATTGAGGGGGGAAATGATAGCAGTTTTTAGATATCTAAAAGGGTGTCATAAGGAAGAGGGAGAAAACTTGTTCATCTTGGCCTCTGAGGATAGAACAAGAAGCAATGGGCTTAAACTACAGCAAGGGAGGTTTAGGTTGGACATTAGGAAAAAGTTCCTAACTGTCAGGGTAGTCAGATACTGGAATAAATTGCCCAGGGAGGTTGTGGAATCTCCATCTCTGGAGCTATTTAAGAGTAGGTTAGATAAATGTCTATCAGGGATGGTCTAGACAGTATTTGGTCCTGCCATGAGGGCAGGGGACTGGACTCGATGACCTCTCAAGGTCCCTTCCAGTCCTAGTATTCTATGATTCTATGAAAAGACCTATCTGACTTCAAGATTAAGCTAGATGGGTTTATGAAGGGGATGGTTTGATGAGATAACATGATCTTGGTAACTAATTGACCTTTCACTATCAGTGGTAAATAGGCCAACAGAGGGATGATAGGAGTTACTATAGAGAACTTTTCCTGGGTGTCTGGCTGGTGAGTCTTGCCCACATTCTTAGGGTTCAGCTGATCACCATATTTGGGGTCGGGAAGGAATTTTCCTCCAGGGTAGGTTGGCAGCGGCCCTGGAGGTTTTTCGCCTTCCTCCGTAGCATGGGGCACGGGTCACTTGAGGGAGGATTCTCTGCATCTTGGGGTCTTTAAACCATTTGAGGACTTCAATATCTGAGATATAGGTAAGAGGATTATTCCAGGAGTGGGTGGGTGAGATTCTGTGGCCTGCATTGTGCAGGGGGTGAGACTAGATGATCATAATGGTCCCTTCTGACCTTAAAGTCTATGAGTCTATGAGACATGTGTTACTATTTCAGGATACTTCAGTATCTCGAAATAGCAACACAGTCTACAAGTACCCCAATGGGTTGGCATTAAAAAAAATACATTATGTTTCCCACATTTCACCTGCACCTTCAAGGCATGAGAAATATAAAAAAAATAGTTAATGGTTCACACTGCATCTGCTTAGCACAGGCAAACAGCAGCTCTTTCCCATTATTAAGGTCAAATAGAACCTTCAGTGATTTAGATACAAAGATTTAATTACCCTCTGTGCAAAATAAGGCAAGTGCAAAAGTAATGAGCAATTGAATCAGGACCATACATTGTGCATTTGTTCATCTATTTAATAGTAAAACTAGATAACAAATGCAAAATAGTCAATAAAATTCTTCAACCACATTCTATGTAAATGTCTGCCTATCATAGAATCATAGAACGCTAGAACTGGAAGGGACCTCGAGAGGTCATTGAGTCTAGTCCCCTGCCCTCACGGCAGGACCCAGTACCATATAGACCATCCCTGATAGATGTCTATCTAACCTGCTCTTAAATATCTCCAGAGTTGGAGATTCCACAACCTCCCTAGATAATTTATTCCAGTGTTTAACCACCCTGCCAGTGGTTAGGAAGCTTTTCCTAATGTCCAACCTAAACCTCCCTTGCTGCAGTTTAAGTCCATTGCTTCTTGTTCTATCCTCAGGGGCCAAGGAGAACAATTTTTCTCCCTCCTCCTTGTGACACCCTTTTAGATACCTGAAAACTGCTATCATGTTCCCTCTCAGTCTTCTCCTTTCCAAACTAAACAAGGCCAATTCTTTCAGTCTTCCTACATAGGACACTTTCTCTAGACATTTAGTTATTCTTGCTGCTCTTCTCTGGACCTTCTCCAATTTCTCCACATCTTTCTTAAAACGTGGTGCCCAGAACTGAAAACAATATTCCAACTGAGACCTAATCAGCACAGAGTAGAGCGGAAGAATGACTTCTCATGTCTTGCTCACAGTATTCCTGTTAATGCATCCCAGAATCATGTTTGCTTATTTTGCAACAGTGTCACACTGTTGACTCATATTTAGCTTGTGGTCCACTATGACAAGTAGATCCCTTTCTGCAGTACTCCTTCCTAGACAGTCGCTTCCCATTCTGTATGTGTGAAACGGATTGTTACTTCCTAAGCAGAGTACTTTGCATTTGTCCTTATTAAATTTCATCCTGTTTACCTCAGACCATTTCTCCAGTTTGTCCAGATCATTTTGAATTTTGACCCTATCCTCCAAAGCAGTTGCAACCCCTCACAGCTTTGTATCATCTGCAAACTTAATAAGCATGCTCTCTATGCTGATATCTAAATTGCTGATGAAGATATTGAACAGACCCAGTCCCAAAACAGACCCCTGTGGAAACCCACTTCTTGTGCCCTTCCAGCAGGATTGTGAACCATTAATAACTACTCTCTAAGAACGGTTATCCAGCCAGTTATGCACCCACTTTATAGTAGCCCCATATAAGTTGTATTTGTCTAGTTTATTGATAAGAAGATCATGTGAGACCATATCAATGCCTTACTAAAGCCTAGGTATACCACATCCACTGCTTCTCCCTTATCCCTTATGTAAAATTAGTGTTTAGTTAACACTTTAAAGTCCAGGATAAAGTGGTGTGGGGGTGATGAAGTGAAAGATAGTGCCTCTGGATTCTGAACTTTGGAAAAATATGGAAGAAAAATAGCCTGATTTTGACTGGCTGGAGGTTGATTATTTACTCAAAAAAGTGGAAGGAATACCATATCTACTTCAGTGCAACAAATATAGTTTTTTTTTAAAATCAGAAAACTTCTTGTTCACAATAACAAAGTAGCTGCAATTAAATTTAATAATAATTCATCTCTTTCAAAATATATTTACAAAGATGTCCTTGAAAGGGATTCAAACTATTAACAAAGATCTTACTTGCACTTTATTTAAATTACCATCATTTACCTTCTTGAAAGCATGACGATGACATACAAATCAGTGCATAGGGTATTGTTACAGTCTCATCCTGCAGTCCTTGCTCAGACAAAATGCCCATTGAATCCAATAAGGAGCATTGATCAAACTGTGACAGGACATCCCACGTTCTTTATGAAAATATGCTTATGAGTATGACATAACTGGAATATGCTTTATGTGAAATATGTCATATAAGATATCATTGGAAAAGTGATAATCTACTGAATATGTTTTTCCCGTTTGTATGCATGTATCATCTTTGTAGATCAAGTTGGGAATATGGTGTATAAACCGGTGTTTTTAATTTAATCATGCTAAGTGAGGATCCTTAATAGAATTTCAGGGCTATAATGTCCCGTTAGCAAAAGAAACAATGAAGCTTAGCCTTCCTGCAGATACGTGGGTCACTCTTTGATTTATGAAGACAGTGGTCTTACAGAGACTTATGACTATGTCACCTGATACTGGAATCCATTTTAAACCATGTACTTTTCCTTGAGTAGCTGAGAGATGGTCAAAATGAAACAATGGATTCATGCAAGGGTGAGGAGTGAGGTAATCTAGGATAGTCAGTTCTCCCTGGCTACTCCATGCAAGAGGATTGCTGGAAACATCTAAGACTGAACTATGGAGAAGGATTGGGCCCAGTCTAGAAGGCTTTCCAGTATGTGAAAGAAGCTGATTAGAATAACTTAGAGAGTGAAATATTATATGTAACTAGTCTCTTTAGTGTATTAAGTTTAGCTGACATGTTATGTTTTATTTTGTTTAGTAACCTGCTTTATTCTGTCTGCTATCTCCTATAACCACTTAAATCCTTGAATTTATACTTAATAAAAATCATTTTTGTTTATCAATAAACCCAGTGTATACAATTGTTACCCCGGGGGAGGGAGGCAAGCAGCCACGCATATTTTTCTTTATCTGAGGAAGTAGGTTTTTCCCACGAAAGTTCATGATACTATATATATTTTTTGTTAGTCTCTAAAGTGCCACAGGCCTGCTCATTGTTTTTAAAGTTAAAGGCTAACACAGCAACCCCTCTGAGACCTGAGAAAGAAAGTGAACAGCATGAGCTTGCTGTGTATAAAACTTTATACATAGTAAGATGGATTTATCTGGTGTTCAGGTTCCATTGGGGCTGTGCATTTGGGAGCTGAGGCAAGTCCCTTTAGCTGAGCTTTTCTAGAGCTGATCTGATCTCATTGTCTGTATAATACAGATGGGCTGTATTATATGGCAGTGGGCTGTGACCCCAACTCTGTGTCACTACTGGAGCAGGCCTGAGAGCCTGGCTAAGCAGGACAGAGTTAAGGGTCACACAAGAGGGCAGGAAGGTGGTCTCAGTGGTTTTTCAGCACATCAGGTGATTGGTGCAATGGAGCCTCAGTGACCTAAGCCATCACACAAGCCACTTACCTTATATAAAGAAATACTAACCCTAAACCCAATATTAAACCAAAATATCATCAACAAATGGGAAATCAATGCAAAAAAGAGAGTCAGTGTGATATTATGGTTGAGAATGTTAATGATCAAATGTAAGGAAATTAAAGTGCAAATGTAAAACTCAGTCCTCTTATTTACAGTAAAACCTCAGGAGTTATGAATGCCAGAGTTACGAACTGACTGGCTAACTACCCACCACATTTGGAACAGGAATTACCCAATGAGGCAGCAAGAGACAAAAAAGACATCCAAAAAGCAAATACAGTACTATACGGTATTAGACATAAACTACTAAAAATAAAGGGAAAGCTTTTTAAAAAATTATGTTACAAGATAAGGAAAGAGTGCTTGTTTCATTTAAATTAAGATGGTTACAAGCAGCATTTTTCTGCTGCACAGTGAAGTTTCAAAGTTGCATTAAGCCAATATTCATCTTTAAACTTTAAAAAAAACCCACCATAATATTTTGTTTACAGTTATGAACATTTCAGAGTTACAAACTACCTCCATTCCTGAGGTGTTTGCAACGATGAGGTTCTTCTCTACATAAAAGCTAGGTACTATGATTATATAGTCCTTCTTCTCCATTGTCAAGAACCTTGTATACTCATTTAAACTTGTGGAAAGTGAGTTTCAGATGCTACCATCATGCTTTGGTAGCATATTACATTCTACTTTCTATTGATATGACTACATAAATTGCAAAGCTGCAGAAAATCAAGCTTATATTTAAGTATGCAAGGTAACAGCATAATATACATATATATGAAAATACTATAGCTACACTAGGAGATGACTCAAGATTGAAAATGTACCTTAGAATTACCTAATTTTGTTCTTTTGAAAATTTCTGCAATAGTGTTGTATAGACATGTGGGATGCCTGATATTTATAGAAAACTATATTTTATATTTATTTTTGATTCCTCCATCAGATATTGTGGGCTGCAACATTTGAACAAATATTATTTTGAAATACATAATGTACTGATACCTACCACATGGAGTGTTGTGGCAATAAGTTTTACATGACATGCCTGGAATATTGAACACTGGCAAAATAGTTAACAGATAGTGTGTGTCTGTAGTTAATTCACTATCAAAATCACTGGGTGGCTATCTGAGGTAGGAGCAGATGCAGACTGCAACAGAGCTGGCTAATGTGGAAACAGATATGAGTTAGGGCCACAGAAGACTGGTGCCTCCCTATACTTGGGGGCACAATTTAAAAGGGAGTACACATGACCGTTGTTCACCACCCCATGTGTTTACACTGTCCAGTGACCCTGCCTACACCATGCACCCAGACCAAGACTGCCACACTCTCCGTAGCCCATGTCACCTGTTAGATGGGAGGATCTATCCCCTTGTGCCTTCCTCTTCCTCCTGCACCTTCGGCCACTCTCCCTGGCAGCCAGATGGGGAGTGGGATGGAGCTGCTTCTGCCTGAGAGAGCCTGATTGAGAGGCAGCAGTGGCCCATTCCTCCCAACCCCCACCTACCCACGTGTTTCTGGCTTGCTTGGCCCCTGTCACTGGCACCTGAGCCCATAGGTGCTGGAACTAGGGCTGTGCCACACTCCCTGAATTGAAGTGGTTTCCATTAAATACAGAATTTACAGTTTGGTTCATGGCTTTCAGCACCTGCACTACACAAATTGTTCCAGCACCCCTGAACACAGGCAGGCTGCTCCTGCCTCCCAGCCAGATTCTCTCAGGCAGAAGTGGCTTTGTCCCAGTCCCACCCACCTGCCAGGGAGAGTGACCCAGTGTGCTGGGGGAGAGGCGGAAGGAGAGAAAGAAAGAGCTCCTCCACTTTCCCATCCCCAGAAGACCAATTGGGGAGTACTTGGCCCTGCATGCCACCCCATGCATTGCCTTGCTAGAGCAGGAGCAGAGGCAGTCTGCTAGAATACTAGGCAATAGAAACATTCCCAGTCAGGTAATAATACTACAAAAACTGCTTCCCTTAGAAGTCTATATGCCTGCCTTGGAGTAAGCTGAGTGGGTCTTTACTATAGGTGGCTGAACCCTAGTTGAATAGCATGGGAGCTGTCACAAGAATTGCAGGTAATTGCCTCTGATGATTGATCATACTCTTTGGCACAGTGTGACTCATCAGACTTAAGTAGGCTCACGCTCAGAGGCAACACAGCCTGAGAGGCAGCTCAGGGATGACTCATGACATACACATTTATGTGATGAGATTGTAGAACAGAAAGAAATGGGAAAAAAAGTCAAGAGGAAAAGAGCTTATTGTTTCTGTTGCATTGTAATTTCCTTAGTTAAATACTTAATTATTTAGTGTCACCCAACATCGCAATGGAGAGATTTTATTTGAAAATACATTGGAAAATAGTCAGCAGTCAATGTTGCCTTAGTTGCAAGACATTTTCACCTTTGTGGGAGGCAGTATGCAACTGGTCTGGGATTTCACATTCATCTTTCCTCGATTCTTAAAGTGAGGATAAGACCATAAGAATGGCCATACTGGGTCAGACCAAAGGTCCATCCAGCCCAGTATCCTGTCTGCCAACAGTGGCCAATAGCAGGTGCCTCAGAGGGAGCGAACCGAACAGGTAATGATCAAGAGATCTCTGGCGTCCATCTCCACCCTCTGACAAACAGAGGCTAGGGACACCATTCCTTACCCTTCCTGGCTAATAGCCATTAATGGACTTAGCCTCCATGAACTTATCTAGCTCTTTTAAAAACCCTGTTATAGTCCTAGCCTTCACAACCTCCTCAGGCAAGGAGTTCCACAGGTTGACTGTGCACTGTGTGAAGAAGAACTTCCTTTTATTTGTTTTACACCTGCTGCCCATTAATTTTATTTGGTAGCCCCTAGTTCTTATATTATAGGAACAAGTAAATAACTTTTCCTTATTCACTTTCTCCACACCACTCAATTTTATATACCTCTATCATATTCCCACCCCCCTTAGTCTCCTCTTTTCTAAACTGAAAAGTCCTAATCTCTTTAATCTCTCTTCATATGGGACCAGTTCCAAACCCCTAATCATTTTAGTTGCCCTTTTCTGAACTTTTTCTAATGCCAGTATATCTTTTTTGAGATGAGGAGACCACATCTGTACACAGTATTCAAGATGTGGGCGTACCATGGATTTATGTAAGGGCAATAAGATATTCTCTATCCCTTTTTTAATGATTTCTAACATCCTGTTTGCTTTTTGACTGCTGCTGCACACTGCGTGGACGTCTTCAGATAACTATCCATGATGACTCCAAGATCTTTCCTGATTAGTTGTGGCTAAATTACCCCCCTTAATATTGTATGTATAGTTGGGGTTATTTTTTTCCAATGTGCATTACTTTACATTTATCCACATTAAATTTCATTTGCCATTTTGGTGCCCAATCACTTAGGTTTGTGAGATCTTTTTGAAGTAGGATTAAAGAATATTAACTGCAATTGATATTGTTTCCTTTCCCACACACTAACATTTGTGTTATTTAAATAAATGTGTTTTAATCGCATGTCAATAACCAACACCACTTATTTAGGTTAAACCAGGTAGTTATACATATAAATAGGATCAATTGCACCCATCAATAATTGTAAATGAGGCCAAGCTGGAATGAAAATCAGGCCCTTTTAAATTACAGTTCACATCCAAAGTGTTATGCTGAGGCCCAGTGTTTGATTGTACTCTAATATTACAGTGATGAGCACAGTATAAGAACAAATACAATAGACAACAAGGAAAAAGTGTCTTTCAGAAAGAGGAATCAATTCATATGCAAGGCATTAAAACAACTAACATTTTATGGACAGTAGTAAGAGTTTATTTAAGCTATTGCATAGATTTCACCACAGGACTCTTCATTGTTCTGTTTTGTTTGGCACCAGTCCTCTGTCTCCCCTCTTAGAGGTCTCATCACACATGTATCTAACATCAAATGGTTGAGCAATAACTTCTGCATAAATCTGTGTAAGATTAGAACTTCATAGAAATTCATGCCTCACATCTTGGAAATGCTTCCAGAGTAACCTAAACATTAAGAAGTTTGACTTCACACATTCCTTTATATTGGTAGAAGAGAGATGAGTGGGCAGAACTGGAGGAGGACATGGAGCGACAAGGGAGTGCAGCAGGTGTCCTTCTTTCTCATCCAGTTCTTCCCCTCATCCTCCCACTCTTCTCTTTTTTTCCTTTATAGTAATATGTCCCATCTCACCTTTCTGTTCTCTCCCTGACCCTTCCTTCCCCTTTCATTGTTTACTCTCATTGTGATGTGTATAGGCAGTTCATGGGTAGGTGGATCCATTTCTTGAAACGAATGGATGATTCTTGTTACTGAAATCTCAAGCAGGAGATTGAAGAGGAACACTGCATGTCAGGCTTTACATCATTGTCAGTGACTCATATCTGTCATTTAGCATAAAACTTTTTCTTACTTGGGACTGACTCTGTTTTTTCCATTCCAAAATTGCATACAGCTGGAGACTACCACCTCTGCCTCCACTAGTGCCAACAACTGTTTCCTACCATGCAGTTAAAGACAGGAAGGCAGGTGAGAGTTCACATTGTTCGAGGTTTCATTGTTGTTATGGTCTGGTGTTATTTCAATTTGATATCTGCTGGGACACATGACAACTTTTCAGTTTAAGTGAACTAACATGGGCTGAATATGTCATTACAATATCCCAAAGCTGTCAGCTTC
The DNA here is from genome assembly GCA_019425775.1 of Rafetus swinhoei. NCBI lineage: Eukaryota > Metazoa > Chordata > Testudines > Trionychidae > Rafetus > Rafetus swinhoei. The sequence continues at coordinate 37,007,269 of CM033440.1, forward strand.
ACTTGCATTTATTTTGAGTTGCAGTAATTGGTGTCTGAAAATTTGGGAATCTGTGATCTGCCATGGTTTATTGAATGCTGTGGGCCCAATCCAGTGAGGTGTCACCTACCTTCAACTCCTGTCGTAGCCAATTGAGTTGAAGCTGCTCAGCCCTCCACAGAATTGGGGCCCAGATGGTGTCAATAGAGACGTTTTCTAATGTCACTACTGTAGTTAATTTTGAGCTTCATTAATAAGCCAAATAAATGACATTTTGCTCTTGGAAATATGGAGTCTTTTTTTTTTTCATAAACAAAACATGACAAGTGAGTCAAGCTGATGAAAATCAAAGTATCATGTCATAAGGGAGAGAGATGGAGGGAAAAAAAATCACAAACCCTAAAAGTAAATATTCTTAAAACGCTTAAGTCTCAGGGTCCCACTGGAATATATTCTTGAATATCAGGTGAGAAATAAAAAAACAGGACTATGTAACACTTTAAAGACTAACAAGATGGTTTATTAGGTGATGAGCTTTCGTGGGCCAGACCCACTTCCTCAGATCAAATTGTGGAAGAAAATAGGCATGACCATATATACCAAAGGGATACAATCAAAAAAAAGTGAACACATATAGAAAGGACAAATCAAATTTCAGAACAGAGCGGGGAGAAGGGGGGGGGGGAGGTAAATGTCTGTGAGCTAATGATATTAGAGGTGATAATTGGGGAAGCTATCTTTGTAATGGGTAAGATAATTAGGGTCTTTGTTAAGACCTCGGCGTAAAGTGTCAAATTTAAGCATGAATGACAGTTCAGAGGTTTCTCTCTCAAGCCTGGTGTGAAAATGTCTTTGAAGCAGTATGCAGGTAATCAAGTCATTGAGACAATGCCCTTTCTGGCTGAAATTGCAAGAAACTGTTTTTTCTTTGTGATACTGTCTGATATCCGTTTTGTGTATCAGAGGGGTAGCTGTGTTAGTCTGAATCTGCATAAACAATGAAAAGTTCTGTGGCACCATTGGGAAGTTCATCCAACCTGCAAGCCACATCAGTCTCTGGGCTGCAACCATGTTTTTCTCAGTTATACTCTCCGGCCTTGTCAACTCTGAACAGGGCTAGGTCTCCACTTTTAACTCCCCTCTCCAATCCTGACTTCTGCTCCAAGTGTAGCAGGGAGGGTTAATTGGGGCCACAGACTCTCATTAACCTATCTACCCCATTACAATTCCTTTGTATATGAACCGGTGGGTTTTGGATCACTTGGGATGGTTTGTTTGTGCTTTCTGGTTTTCTAAATTCAGTGGCTACAAGGCATCAAATTCTGATTGAGGAGCAGAATCAATGCAGCCAGGAAGATTTGGTATGTGTGACAGAAGAAATCTCACCCCACACTACCTAATAATGATAATGTGGAAGAATCCATACAGAAGAGGCGATATTCATGTGAGCTTGAGGTTATTTAGCAGTCAAAATTCAGGGCTATTTATGCAGATTTTTCAGAGAACACCTTGTTCCTCTAGAAGTATCTTTACAGCACACTTCCTCCAGCTGTCCACCTGATTGTCTTGGAACCTTGCTCTACTGCCTTATTCCTGAAGTCTGAACCCACCCCAGGCCTCAGTTACAGTTCACAATTGTGCTATATGACTAAGCTGGTAAAATTGCAAACATATTATATCAAAACATATATATTGAAGTCCTTTTCACAGTAGGTCTGCAAGGTGTAATGTTACCAATTTACAACTGTGGCTGGATTAGACTATTAAGTCATTGTATTAATGGTCTAGGTCAGTGGTGATTAAACCATCGTCTCTTTTGTAGTTAAAGTGCAGCTTGTAGAACCGCGCACACCCCCCCATATCCTCCATTCTTTACCTACCAGACCTGGGGGGAAAGCTTCTACCCTTTGGAGGAGTGGCAGGACTATAGGCTTCTTCTGCCTAGTGAGGACTTCATCCCCATGGGGCACAGCTGTTGGGGTTTGGGGCTTCAGTGGGAGTGAAGCTGAAACCCTGAGTCCCAGCAAGCACCACCCACAGGTCTGAAGTCCCAACCTCCAGCAAGTTCCTCCTGTGGGACTGAAGTCCAGAGACCCCACCCCCCACAGGACAGAAGCCCCTAGCCTCAGCACCTTGCTTTGGAGTTGAAGTCTTGAGCCCTGGCAGGAGCACTCCGGCTCTTGAACTTCTGAAGGTATGTGGCTCAGAGCTATTGGTAAGTTCGGCCACCCTTGGTCTAGCACAAAGGAATAAAGGTGAGAAACTGAAATTTGATTGCTTCAACCCAGTCACATGATCTTGGTCAGGATTGTGGATGTAAATAAATGTTAGTATCTGTTTTATACAGATATCATTTTACAGTAATTCAAACTTGCAAAAATATGGAATATGTATGCATATTACTTTCATTTCATTTTAAAAGTTTTGTTTTTCTTCTTTTGAAATATTTTACTGAGATAAAATATGCATTTGTTTTCTATTCTAAATAATGATCTTTTAGTTCTGGTTTTCCCCTCTTCCCTTTTGCCAGGATACCTCCTTCTCAATAGTGGGGACTAATACAATACAAAATGAAGATATGCTCCATAGGGGATTTATACTGAGAGTGAAAATAATCAAGAAAAGCTCAGATACCATTATATCCCACAGTGTTATCAGGAAAACAATGCAAAGTACTGATTTTTATAGCTTTTATAAACATTTTCTCCATAACCCCATGTACTAAGTACATCCTTTCATAAACATTATCAATATAAAAACCAGATCCATTCTATTTTATATAAAATAACAATTGCAATTTTCACAAGTAAACAAGAAAAACCACCTGGGAATTAAAGTCTGAGTGCTTGTCTATAAAAACAATTAGTTTCTAACAAGATGGGATGTAGATATACTCTGCATAAACCTGCCATTCACTAGCTGTTCACATGGACCCTGCTGATATCCATTCATCAGAGCACTTTGATCTAAACCTAATTCAAAGAGGACTAAATCAAAGAGCATTAATGAATTATTAACTCATATCAGTGGGTCCATGTGCATGTTCTGCAGCAGAGTAGTGTGGGATAGACTGACACCCCAGCATGATAAATGTTTCTGTAGAAAAGTTCTTCTCCTAGGAAAAATTATCATCTGCTTTAGCGATGGGCTAGTTATTCATGGATATTTACATGTATAAAAGGACCAGATAAAAATGGACCTTAGGCACCTAACTTGCTTAGGCCCTTTGAAATTCCCACTAGGCACCTCTCCACAACTAAAAACTTTTGAAAATCAACCCTTAGCACTTGCGAAAATGTTATCGTCAAGGCTTATCTACCAGGGATGATAGCGTGCAGTAAGCTAAGGTATGTCTAGACTGCAGAGGTTTTTCCAGGATACCAGAAGTATCCTGGAAAAGCTCTGCTGTGTCCAAGGAACACATCTGCTTTTCCGAAAAAAAAAAAAAAAAAGTAGACTCATTTTTTTGGCATCCCTGTAAGCCTCATTCTATGAGGAAGAAGGGATGTTCCGGAAGAGGCTTTTTTCCCAACATTTGGCCCAGTATAGACAAATTGTGTATCTTTTTCCGATAGAACTTTGTAGCCTAGACACAGCCCTAGAGTGTGGATTTAAAGGGCACTAGCAACTCTGCACTAATTCCCTATGTGACCACTGTTGCTGAGGATGAAGTGTATATCTACAATGTGGGCTAAAGTCGAGGTAAGATATGCAACTTCAGCTACATTAATTGCATAGCTGAAGTTCAAGTACCTTAGGACTTTTAGGAAGAACACCCTTCCTTCAACTTCCCTTACTCCTCGTGAAATGAAGTTTACAGAAGTCAGAGTAAGAAATAAGCATGCACTGTAGCCATAGCCCAAGATGGTCTTCAGCCAATTTATTTTAGTGCACTTCTAAAGTGCATTAAGGTAGTGCTCACAAAGGCACTGTTACAGCTTCTTTACATGGTGCATTAGTCTGCACCAGAGAGGTATAAAATCTGGAGCATACTAGCAATCCAGGCACGAATCAGCCCATGTGACATGGGAAACCTGCTGGTGTGCATTAAACATTCCTTAGTATGTATTAATATAGTCCTGTTTCAAATTGCTACATTAACATGCACTAGGAAACTTTTAGTGTGCACCAGACACGTGCACATGAGTCAATTTGTGCACAACATGCTAGTGATACCAGAGGGTTTTTTTTTTTAATTGCTCTAGTCCTATGTAACAACTGGCAACACTTAGAACAGAGGCATATGACTGCTTCTGAATGCAAGGAAAAACCTCGGGATTAGTTTAAATTCCTATAAAAATCCACCTCTCTGAAGTCACATAATAAGGGGGGTAACAATATCATAATGCTTTGGCTTGTATAAAGTTGTAGTTAGTTTTAGAGAAGTAATAATAATAGTTTGATGCTAAACATCCGAAATGATGGACACTCTTTTAGCACACAGAGTGCACAGACTAAATTAATCAATAGCAAGTGTGGCAGGGTAACCCCACTTCTGGGTCCCAGTACCCTGCTCAGTCCTTCCTTGAGCAGTCTCAGTCCTGCACTATTTGCCCTTGGCAGGGTTCAAGCTTGGGTCCCTCAGCCACAAAGGCATTGGACCCAGAGCCCCGGGGTCAGCCTGGGCTGCAAAAACAGTCCTTTCCAGCTCCCAGCTGGGCTCTCAGGAGGAGGGCCTAAAACCCCTCTCCGGGGCTCCTCACCCCTACTTTGCTATCTCTGGTAATGTTGCTGTTACCTCTGGTTCTGGTTCTGGTTCTGGGTTCTCTCTTTTTTTTTTTTTCCTTTTTTTTTTTTCTCCTCCTCCCTGCATGGAGGGCTTCCTTTTAAAAGGCTCCACAGCAGACTCAGGTGAGATCAGCTGACTCTGATTGACTTACAGCAGCCCTGTCTCCTTTGCTTCTGATTGACCAGGGCTGTTGCTGCCTTTCTTTCTGTCTGTTGTAGTCGTCCAGTCTGACCCTGTCACACAAGTAAGAAACCAAGATCAGACAGAGTTCAGGAAGTGTAACTCAACTCACTCTAAGGCTATGTCTACACTGGCGGGTTCTTGCTCAAGAACATCTTGCGCAAGGGTTCTTGCACAAGAACACGTCCACACTGCCATGTGCTTTTGCGCGTGTGGATGCTCTCTTGTGCAAGAAAGCTCTGATGGCCATTTTAGCCATAGGGCTTTCTTGTGCAAGAAATCCCTGCCACTCATCCATATTGCCTTCTTGCACAAGAGCTCCTGTGCAAGAGGGCTTACACCTGTTAGAAAACAGCGTAGCTCTTGCGCAAGAAGCCCTGTCTTCTGATGCTCTACTGTAACTCTTCTTATGCAAGAGCAGGTGGGCAGTGTGGACGCTCCGAGGGTTGTTGCGCAAGAACGACTGTTCTTGCACAAGAACCCGCCAGTGTAGACATAGCCTTTAAGACCTGAAGAGAGGGGTCAGGAAATGATGTCAGGGCAGAGCTGATTGACTGAATAGTTGCGTCCCATGCAGAAGGCACATAGCTTGAAAGGTAACCAATCAGAAGAAGCCAGAAACTGAATATAAGGCTGGCCAGATGGAGGCTAGGTGTGGCTGTAGAACAGTGATTCTCAAAGTAAGGTCTGTGGACCACCCATGGTCTGCAGCTGCCTTCCAGGTAGTCCATGGCTTGAGCTCAGCTCCTTCCCTCCCTCCCTCCCTTCCTCTCCCACACAGGAGGGAGCTCGTGCTGCTGCTTCAGCCTGGCGGTCACCGTGCAGCCGCGAGGTTGCAGCACCAGTTCTGGCTCCTGTGCGCCAGGCCCTTTCAAACATCCTGAGCAGCTGTATGTTGTATGTGTCTGGCCTGTCACAGGAGCTGGAGGTACAGATACCGAGAAGGCTCATGCTGCACTCTTCACCTCCTCTCCTGCCAATGAGAGTCAGTCACCAGCACTTGTTTACGGTGGCTCAGTGAGTAACTTGCACATGCTACAGGCTGCTTCCCTTGCATCAGCACTCACTGTGCACTGAGGGGAGGGAGGAGGTGTGAGGCAGCCTGTTTGGAACTTCAGCACAGAAGAGGAGGGAGGGTGCTTGCCTCCCTGGAGCTGACTAGGCAGTGGGGCCAAGAGCTGCACTCATCCCAGGGCGTGGGGAGCCACCTCCATGCCATCACTGGTTCAACCCCCCCTCCCAGCACTCAGCCCACGGTGCAGGGGTGGGGTGGGGTGGGGTGGGGGCGAATGACACCAAGGACACAGGTGGCTCCCTCCCTCCACACCCAGCTTGCAGCGAGGCAAAGCAAGTGGCTCCATGCACTGTTCCTCCCCCGTTCCCCATGGAGCCGCTTGCTCTGCCTCTCTCCGTGTACTGGTCTGACAGGGAAGGTCAATGCTTTCTTCACCAATTTCCTCCCCCCGCCCTGCCCTCTGAGTGGGAAGCCGGAGCTAGTGCTCCAGCCTTGTGGCTGCGTGAGCTCACTGTTGCATGGGGGGAGGCTGAGCTCCTCACCCCAGTCTGCTGGGGAAACAGCAGTGCAGTGATGTGCTGACCGTAGGCTTTCCCTGCTGCTGCCATTGGCCAGCCAATGGGAGCAGTGGGGGCATGAAGCCAGGTAAGTATCCCCCCTCATGCCCAGACCCCTGCACCCCAATTCCCCTCACTCACCTCCCCTCCCCCTGCCAAAACCCACACCCCCAGCTTACTCCTACATCCTCCCTTGCTCCTGTACCCTCCCTCCCTCACCAGACACTTTCTCCACAGCCTGCTCCTGCATCTTCCTTCCTAGATGGACACCCTCTCTCCTGGCCAGACACCCTGCCCCAAACCCCCTCCTGCACTCTCCCTTGCCCCTGTACCACTCCCTTGCCAGACACCTACCCTCACCCTGCTCCTGTATCTACCATTGCTCCTGCACCCACACACCTGGCCACATACTGCACCCTCCCTTGCTCTTGCTCTCTCCCCGCTGGCCATATACTCTATTCCCTGCCTGTTTCTGCACCCTACCTCCCACCCAGACCTTGCACCCTTACCGCCTCCCGTGCTCCACCTCCCACCCAGATCCTGCAACCCCAGCCCTTTCCCACATATCATTTTTGTTCCCACCCCAGAGCCTAAGGGAGTCCACAAAATCCACTAACTCTGGAACCCCAGTAAAGTAAATCTGGCTTATGGGAAGCACTGAGCCTCAGTTCTCCCTGTCCCTTCTCTCCCCCCTTTTCCCTCCCCCGTGGGGCTGGAATGCTAGAGAAGTGAGGTGTGTCAGTTGGGGATCATATCAATGATGGTTGGGGGTTTTTGGAGGAGGTTTTTTTGCTTCTCACTTGTGTGGTCTCCAACAGATTTTTCTGTGGGTCAGTGGCCCCCGACCTAAAAAGGTTCACCATACCTGCCATAAATAAAGAAAACATTGTAACCTTTTGTGTTGGACACAAACTAATATTTTACTTTATTTAAAATGAAGTTTGATAAACTAACATGAGAAAGTTAATATGCTTAATCTGTTTAATAATTTAAATTAAACCATTCTCCCTAGCTGCAGCACTAGCAAAATGGCTCAGGCATAATTATGTAATTAACTGTTTCCATTAGCAACTGGTGGTCTGCAGAAAGATTTGCATTGAGCATGGGCCAAAATGTTTGAGAACCACTGCTGTAGAAGAAAGAGAGGAGAAAATCAGCAGGAGACTGAGCACAGGGTAGAAGGCAGCTAAGTAACAGGGATAGAAGGACAATAACATGTCTACAGTACAGGCTTCTTGCGCAAGAAGCTTTTTGCAGAAGAGATCTTCCACAAAAACGTCTTGCACAAGAACATGTCCACACTGCAAAAGTGCATCGAAAAAGTGATGCGCTTTTGCACAAGAGAGCGTCTAGATTGCATGGATGCTCTCTCAAAAGGAAACTCTGATTGCTATTTTCAGAATGGCCACCAGGGTGCCTGGGCTTTTCTCGATTGCCTCTTTTTGCACAAAAAAAACCCTCTTGCCTGTCCACACACACCTTTTTGCTGCTCAGAGAATGGTAATTGTTAATTATTCAAAGTTTCTTTAATGTCATGCTGTTCTATACACATGCATAGGGTGTATTGTACTGTGCATGTTTATGAAGAAGGTCAATGTGTACTAAAACTGCAACACTGTATTTGTCTTAAAGTTGGTGGTGTCTTTTGTATCGCTTAAAGGTGTAATCTTTAGGTGTAATGATCCTTACAATCTATTTTATAATCTGTCCTACTTAATATTGTAACCACTTAATTTTCTTTTAATAAATAAGACTTTCTTTTTGAACAACTACTGCTTGTATCATTCTCCTTTGTGTAAAGGGCTGCAACCATGTCTTTCTGAGTTAGCAGAATTAGCTGCTCTGGGGAGTTCTCTCTAGGTTGGAGACAAAACCCTGGCAATTCCTTTAGGGTGGGTCACCAACTTTCTCTCCATTTGGAGAGAATGACTTAACAATCAACTTATAATTATAGGCAGGCCAGTACTGGAGAGCCTTGGGTTCAAATATTGGGGTAACACTAGTGGGTTTTAGTCTAACCCAGAAAGGTATAAATTCTTAGCACCATGTAGACAAGTCCTTACTGACCAACCATTAGGGGGACTGACAGAGTTGCTGGGCCACTGGGGAAAACAGGTGGGTGAAGGCATTCTGTTTCCAGAAGGGGTGGGGCTGGAGTAGCCAATCCTCAGCACCACCCAGAGCATGCCATGCTAGCCCTTCCAACCCCCAGCGATCCCAGAGAGCCTCTCAGAGCTCAGTGCTCTCGAAGTGATTTAAGGGCCCAGGGCTCCAGTTGCTACTGCTCTGGCAGTAGTGGTGGTTGGGAGCCCCAAGCCTTTCTGAATTGCCGGACATTGAGGCAACTGCTCCCCTCTCCTATTGGTGGGCCTTGCCAACCACACAACACAAATAACTGATACTGAACAGTCAATGCAAAACAGGACAATTGTGTGTTTGAAAGTATTCAGCAAAGACGTCTGAAAAAGGGATAGAGCTCTAGAAAAGAACATGGTTCACCAAGAAGATTATATCAATCAGAAGGTACATTCTAACTCTGCTTTAAGTCTAGGGGTTCACTTCATTCAGGTAAATATTTCAAAGTGAAGATGATTATTTGTCACTTATTTCACTGTCCAACTGCAAACATTGATTGGAAATATTTTAAAGATATGTTTTCATTTTCTAGTACTTTCTGCTTCTACCAGATATGGTTCAGGGAACATACATGTATTGGTTCTTTTTTTTTTTAAATGAGTTTTTTCATTCATTCCTGATTTGCACTTCTCTCTAAGCCTCCCAGAGCTACCGCTACACCATGCAACACTGAAATGTGGCTCCTATTTCCCCCTTTTTAAAAAATAATTCTCCTTGCCCCTTCGTCTTGCGCTCTGATTCTTTTCTCTTGGCTCTTCCTTACCTGCTGACACCTGTGCTCTCCCCCATGCTTTGCCTGTACAAATATTCTTTCCTTCACTTTCTTGCCTATGACATAGTCTTCTATCCCTTTCACCCTCTTTGATTTCTGTTTCCCTTCCCATTTCCTCTGCTGATCTCCCATGCTGCCAGGTTTCTTTTAATCTTTTAAACTGGGTTTCTGATCCTTCTATGCTTTGCTCCTACTCCACTGAAGTCAATGAGTGGAAGTGGGTTCTTTGCCATTGTATTCTATAGGTGTTGGAATGGACCCTGTGTGGGGTGGGTAGTGCAGGTAGTATGTCCTCTTTCCTTGATAGGACTTTTTTTTTTCTTTTGCAAACTATTAAGAAACTATGTGGTGTGAGGGAACTAAAATCAGGGGATCATTTGTACAAAGCACAGAAAATACTTTTCATTATACCCTTGCTTTGCTTATCAGAGGGAACACACCTGCCCATTGGAGCTGTGCTGAGTAGCATTCTCACACCATAGGATTTTTTTTATTGATGTGGATATAGGAATGGGGGGGGACAATAAAGCAGGATGTCCTGCTGAATGTATGGTAGAGGAAGTCTCCAGCCAGCTCTCCCATGAGCAGTTTGGTGACAGCAGAAATAGGGTAGTGGCTGGGACTAGTTGCCAAATGGCTCCCAGTTATGCAATTAAATAGGTGATTTGCTGGAATTTCCTTATGTGATTCAGACAGTTCTCATTCACAGTATGAGCTTTTCAATGTGCTGGCAGACATTGCTTTCATTTCCTGCTCAATTTTGCATCTACATTCAATTTGATTTGAATTTCTGAAGCTAAACTGAAGAGTCAAAATGCGAGTGTAGTTTTTAATTTTCTGTAACATGGGATGGGTTATTAAAAGTTGCATTTTCTATCATATTTTGCCACTGAGAGTAGGGCACTTTACGACTACAATAAACCGGTCAGTAACGTCTGCAAAGTACAGAATCTTCCATATAAATAACACCTATAAAAGAAAAGCTTGATGTACAAATTTTAATTTGATAGAGAAAAAGTTCTACTTTACCTTACAAGTCTCAAGTATTTAGTTCATATTCAACATAATCTTCAACCAATTACATTTAAATAGCCACAACAGGAAACAATCAAGCATCACTGAAAACCAGAGTCCTTGATGAGCTCTGAGAAAGTCTATCTTTTGGTTCCAAATTAGGGAAAGTTAATATATTTATTTCTTTTGCCTTCCTTTCTCCCAGACTGTTGAGAACAAATTGGGAAGGAAGAGGTCAAAAAGTTAAATGAAAGCAGTGAAAATACCATTGAATAAGTTGTTTCCATCATGAAACTCATCCACAAGGTCAAATACAGAAGATCAAATGCCAGAATGTTTCCTTGATCTAGCTGTCCAGGCAGAAACAACTCTGTTTCCATCTTGCTGAAGAAAATAAATAGAAATATTTCAAACCCGACCTGAAAGTCTGATTGGCTAGTCGTTTTGTTGATTAGCATGGAAGCCAGACTCGGGAAAGTGGAAAATAGATTTCCAAAGATAGCAAAAATTCCAAAATCATGTGAAAAGAGCATAAGTGTCTGACCAGCAATGTCTGGGGGAAAAAATCATGCTGGGCCATGACAGAATCACTACAAAATAATTTAATGGTTCTGATGTAATTACAGAATTAGATGCACCTCTGTCCCTTCCTAGTATTTCTGAATTCACACTCCTCAGATGCCAGGCCCTGAGTGGAATTCAGCAATTCTTATCTCTCCAGGAGTGAAATTCTGCAATTGCAGGAGCGGAATTCTGAAATTCTTCTACTCAGACAACATCCTTGGCTACAGCACCATGTAAAACAACAACACTCATCCCACAGGTCTAACTGAGTTCAGGAAACTACAGTTTGTCCCTTTGGGAGCTGGACCCCAATTGTGTATGGCAATAAAACAGGCATCTTAAAACTGAGTGTGGTTTATTTAGCAATAGGAGAAAAAGGGACTAAAACAATAGTGTACATGGCTTCTATTTTACACATGTCCCACCATCCAATGGCCCTGTTTCTCCAGGTAACCCCAGTGATCTCCTGTGTCCAAGTCTTGTTTCCTTTAATTGCCCTTCCTGCACTCCATAGATTCATAGATTCTAGGACAGAAAGGAGGACTATGACCATCTAGTCTGAATCCAACCAGCCACTTAGTTTGAGGATGGCAGGGGGGTGACTGGAAGTGTTTGACTCTATTTATCCACAAACCTTCTTACATGACAGACACAGACTTTGTTCCCTGACCAGTTAAAACTTTGTGGGGAAAATCCAGATGCTGATGATTTCCACTAAGGTATCTGCCATCCTGTCTGCCTTTAAAGAGGACAGGATGATGACTTCTGGAAAGCAGGTGGCATTGGGTACTATCAAAAATGCCTCTTCACTGCCATGTGATTTTACTGAGGGCTTGTCTACAAATGCAGTTGTTTCTGATTAACTGTTTGTGATTAACACCATGTATGGGTACTCATACTGGAGCAAAGTGTCGAAACATGGAGTTAATCAGGAACAACTAATCAAGAACAACTCCATGTTTAAACAAAGTTTAAGGGTCTATACAATATCCGTGAAGAGAGGAGAAAGTCTAAAAACACAGGGGTGAGAGCCTAACACCATACAGGTCTCTGATTTGCAGTATCCATAAAAATAATATCTGACTGTGTCATCACTGAGTCACCAAGAAGTCATTTATTGGCTAAAAAGTTTTTAGCATAACAAATTTTAAAGATGGAAACTATTTAATAACTGGATTCCTTGAGAAAATGCTCCCAGAAATGTGGAAGTACCTAATATGGAATATCCAAGAAGAAACCCTAGGGGAATACCAGTGCAGACCCTCTTATTTGGACTGAAAGAAAACTCACATTAAAAAGACACCAAACAAAAGGTCAGGGCATTCTTGACTCTATCCTTACAAAAAAAAAAAAAAAAAAAAAATCAAAATTGACACTAAGCAAAAGTTGTCCAAAGCAACTGCACTCCCCTTACCTCCACTAAATGTGACCACACTTCATCCAATCACACAGCCCAAAATTATAACCCAACATTTTCCCAACCTCTATTGTCTTAGGTCTCTATACAAAACCTTGCATTACTAAACTAAGAACAATACAGTCCTTCTTTAAAGACTAAAAATGTGCTTGCTTGTTAAGCAAAAAAACCTGGAAGAATATATGTACCAGCACCATCTGGTGACACCTGCCATAAAAATACTATTAGGTTGTATGGTTATGTCCATCCCGGGATTTTAGAGAGTCAAGGTGGGTGAGGTAGTTCTTTTATTGAACTAGTTTCTGTTTTTGAAAGAAACAAACTTTTGAGCTACACAGCTCTTCCTCTGGTCTGGGAATGGTAATTAGAGTATCACAGCTAAATATAAGGTCGAATAAATAGTTTAGCATAAAGTAGCAAGAACATATTTAACCATTCAAGGAAAATAACCAATTTTAAAATCATTATAATTTAAATCAACAAACAGAAATATTTTATTTAAATGATCAATTTTAATCTTATGTGTGTTTGCACTTTGTTTCTTACCTAAAGAAAAGTTTATTTGCATTAGTTGAGACCCATAAAACATACTGATTTTTAACTAAATAGAGCTATTACATAACATTAATGCAGTTTTTATAATATTTTTCTAACCAAGAGGATATATTTATACAAATTTATTTAAGTAATTATATACCTTAACATGCATTATTCAGATTCTTAATTTTTACATGTTTAGTTATGTTAGAAAATGGTGTCATTTTGGATTGAAATTCAAACTAAATCAATAATGCACAAAGCATAATTTAATTTTGGTTAGTTAAATAAAACTCTTAAATGTGCTAGATACATAAAAATTATCAGAAAGTTAATGAAAACATGTTTTGCATTTAAAATTTAACTGATTCATTAAACTAAGGAAATATTATCTGTAGTGAATTGAACTGATTGTTTCCGTCTTCCACATTCTTCAAGATTTTAGAACAAGTAGATCTCATCTTCTCAGACTTAGTTTTTATTATAGAGTGGAACAGGAAAACAAGCTTTCCTGATTTTGAAACTGCTAACTAGTTTCTTAACTTTGAATCAACTACAGGTTGAATCTATGTAATCCAGCACTCTCTGGTCTGGCAACATCTGTGGTCCAACATGATTTTAATTAGTCGGATGTCCCTTATCTTGAGTATGGCCAAATTTTCCGCAGTCCCATAAAGTTTGCTTACAGCCACCAGTCCTGGCTCTCAGTGTTCTGTATTGTTATTTAGCTCTAATTTTCCCCCTGAATGTCTTTTAAGAGCCCAGTAAGCAGTAGAAGTGTTGGTAATGCTGCTAGACAATAGTGACCTCCCATGGTCCGGCAAATTCTCTGGTCCAGCCCAAGATTGCGGAACTAGAGAGGTTCAACCTGTTCTCATGGGACAAACTGAATAACCTGAAATGAAGAAGATATTCTCTTTGCACCTGTGGAAGAGGTTGCTGTTGTCAAACACTTTTTCAGCAATTCTATAAATTCTGCATGATTTCCACCAGTTCAGCGGTATGACTTTCTTTAAAACTTGGCAACATTTATAGTTTAGTTATTTTTAAAATTTAATTTTAATAATTTAAAAAATTATAATAAGTTTAGGCCATAACTTCAATTTTAATTTTAAATAGGGTTGTTTTTAAAAATAAACCCATATTTAACTTTTAAAAATCTGATTTAAATAAAAACCTGATATTTAACATTTATTTATTTTAATTAATACATTTTTATCCTCTCTGGCTCATGCCATCATCTCCTCACCTCCATGAAAAGAGCACATAATCACATGTTTTTTCTACACACTAGTTATCAGCAACAACATTAATTCAGCCAACTTTCAAGATTTGCTGGTGGATTGACTGGCAGATGGGACACAGTTCACTTCACCCATTTTTGTAACCTGCTTTCAGCTTCAGAAATTCTGGCCACAGATATAGAAAAGTCAGGGGGAAGGGAGGAAAGCTTTGCATGATATAAAAAAAAAAACAAAAAAAACCACATTTTCTATATTGTGGTAAACATCTTTATAATTTATTCTAGGAAATACCCATATGAATATTGAGAGACATAAATAATCAATTAGCTTTCAAAAATAATAAAGAATGGCACTTTGGCAAAGTATTAATGTGAGGTGATAGGAAATACACCATGTTAGGCTCACAAAATAAAACCCTACTGTCAAGATATGGCTAAACAAAATACAAGACATAGGAGATACAGGACAAATCACAGACCAGATGAGACAATCCTTGGATTGGTTCAGTTGCTACCTACAACACATACAAAATTAACGAAAGAATAGATACCGTTGATCCTAAATTGAAACACCTACACACAAAATATTCAGGGCCTGATTTTCATTTACCATAAGGGCACTTTACCCTTTTCTGGTAGTGTAAAGGGCCTTAAAGTAGGTACAAGATACATTTATTCTCACTTTAAGGTCCCTTTATACTGCCAGAGTGATATAAAGAGCCTCTATATCACTTTTGAACATACTCATAGAATAACCTTTGATCCCGAACTAAAATACCCACACAAATATTTTCAACATATACCAAGTGTACTCTGTTCTCTGAGCCACTTAGATACTCATGGCACCCTTATTTGGGTATGGCCTGACTGTCTACAGTCTGTGTACCAAGTGAATTAAAGCAATAATGTTTTGTTACTTCCTATTTAATTTCTTTTAAAATTATTTAATCCATAGTTTCAAATCTGGTTTAATGTTTGTTTTGTTATACTGTTCTGTCTCTTAGCTACTTGTTTACAAAATATATTGCTGCCTTGTGTTTGCTGAGACTTCAGAAGATTTTGATATTCATTGTTATTCAGGAATTGATTGTACTATGATAATAGTTAATTAAACTAGATACTGGGATTTGCACTCAAAATGCAGTTGAGTTATTATTGTTACCCTCCACCAAGCAATGGATGGATTAAAGAGACTTGCTAGATTTAGCAACAGTGAAATCAAATCAAACATTTGATCAAACCAAACTGCTGATAGATTGCTCTGTGTTTGATAGACTGATTTACAAAGTAACTGTAATGATATGGAAATAATATAGTAAACTTCTCTTTTCTCTGTTCTATAATGCTGAATATAGGTCTTAGTGTTATATTTTTTATTTCACTGCAGGAAATCAGCCAATCAGGTTTTGGTGCATTGCATTGGCCTTATTATTGTGAAACTCCTATTGACCTTGAAGGAGTAAGGAGTTGGTCCACTGTGAACTCATATTCATTAACTAGCTTTCTGCTAATTAGATTCTTCCAATCATCAAATTCCATAGTGTCAGATTTCCATGCATTGATGAACAAGATAGATGTCCAAAGAATAATGATTCTCCATCAGATATTTTCACATTTTTAAATAACAGTTGGCTAGAGTATAAGCACAATGAATGGCTCCCATGATGCAAATGAAATGGCTTGTCCTTAAACCCTCATTATTTAACTGGCAGGATGTGAACTATTTATTTTTAAAAAACAAGGAGTCCTGTGGTATCTTAGAGACTAACAGATTTATTAGGGTATAAGCTTTCATGGGTAAAACCTACTTCATCAGATGTATTAGAGTGGAATTTACTGAGACAGCAGTATAAGAATAACAAAAGAAAAGATGAAGGCTTTACCACAAAAGCTTATGCCCTAATAAATCTGTTAGTCTCTAAGGTGCTATAGAACTCTTTGTTGTTTTTGCAGATACAGACTAACACAGCTACATCTCTGAGACTATTTTTTGTATGGAATGGAATGTTGCTGCTTATGAAAGTCTTCCTTTATTTAGTTTAGTTCCCTGCTTACCTGGGCACTTAAATATATATATATATATTTTGTGGTGAGGGGTCTTCATTCCCTTGATAGCTTCCACACTTCTCCCCCTGTTGAGATGGGATTCAGATAAAGCACCCTCTATCTGTTGCTTCTGGGCAGTCAGCCTTCCCCTTAGCAGAGGTTTAGGCTCCTTGTCTTTCCCTATGGTAGAGAACCCAACCTCTCCTCATAAAGTAGTGGGAGGCAGAGAAAGAGAGAGGGAGAGTCTCAGACAGCCCTGAAATGGAATCAGCTGATCCAAATTGGTAGGACCTTCCTAAGACAATCCCTTTTGAGCTGATCCTGATTGATTTGCAGTAACCCACCTCTAGTTAATGGGGTGGGGGGGCATTTACCTTTCTAGGGCTTCCTTTTCCCACTTGATTGCATCCACCTGGCCTGATTTTGTCACAATATATAATTCTCAAACATATACAAAGGCTGAGACTAGTCAATATTTAATACCAGCTTTAAAACTAGTTAAACAAGAGGCTCTTTTCATTATAGAAAAATAGGTAGCGAGAGAAAGAAAAGGGGGAAAATACCTCTTTTCCTCCCTATTTATTTAATGTATCTCAACGGAAAGATTAATGGAAATGGTGTATTAAGTCTGGAAGGTAAAAATTCCTTTTTCTGAAGTAGGAGCATATTTTACAAAGCAAGGCAGTGTAAATTCACAATAGCTGTGAGATCAGCAAGTGAATGTCAAAACTACAAAAGTTATGAAAAAAATGAGGAAAACAAAACAAAAATAGAATAAATTTGAAACAGTTTTTCAAGCCAAAATAAAATCTTGTGTAAAAACATAGTCTGTCTCCAGACTCCACTGTGTAATGCAATGCAATAAAATAAATGCCTCACAAGCTATTCTTACTAAATCCGGAAGCGGCTGCTCAGCATCTGTACCAATGACGTCCTTTTGAGTACATACTTTCCTCAGGGAGAGCAAAGCAAAGAATCATGCAACACAAAGAGAATTACATCTTCTTCAGTTTAAGTGTAAGGTTTGTTTTTTAAAATAAAACTGAAGTCATTGTCTTTGTTTCTTAGGTGATCTCACCTAGCAGCAGATCTAATTAACCCATGAGCAATAAATTTGTCTAAATTGGAGTAAGAACATAGTTGAGCTACATACATGAAAGAGATATTCTGAAGAGTGAGCTATTTAGATATAGATGGACAAATTCATCAGTGAAAATACCCCAGGGAGGAATTTGTCACGAAGTTTATTCTATTGATGTCTGAATAACTTTTCACTTATTTATGTAAAGTTCATCCAGTGGGGGATTTGAAATGGTTGTTGCTTCATGAATTAAACAAATACTTCCAATACTCACTTGAAAATATCTGAGGTATTAGAATAATAGACTCATAGAACCATAGGGCTGGAAGAGACCTCAGGAGGTCATCGAGTCCAGCCCCCTGCCCAAAGCAGGACTAATCCCAACTAAATCAACCCAGCCATGGCTTTGTCAAGCTAAGACTTAAAAACCTCTAGGGATGGAGATTCCACCACCTCCCTAGGTAACCCATTCCAGTACTTCAGCATCCTCCTAGTGAAATAGTTTTTCTTAATAGCTAACCTAGACCACCCCCACTGTAATTTGAGACCATTGCTCTTGTTCTGCCATCGGTCACTACTGTGAACAACCTTTCTCCATCCTCTTTGGAACCTCCCTTCAGGAAGTTGAAGGCTGCTATCAAATCCCCCCTCACTCTTCTCTTCTG
Source organism: Rafetus swinhoei (assembly GCA_019425775.1). Classification (NCBI taxonomy): domain Eukaryota; kingdom Metazoa; phylum Chordata; order Testudines; family Trionychidae; genus Rafetus; species Rafetus swinhoei. The sequence goes on from CM033440.1 coordinate 37,025,204, forward strand.
CAGACTAAATAAGCCCAAATCCCTCAGTCTCTCCTCATAGGTCATGCTCTCCAGCCCCCAGTCATTTTGGTTGCCCTCTGCTGGACCCTCTCCAGTGCGTCCACATTCTTTCTATAGCGGGGGGGCCCAGAACTAGATGCAATACTCCAGATGTGGCCTCACCAGAGCTGAATAAATAATCACTTCTCTAGACCTGCTGGCAATGCTCCTCCTAATGCAACCTAATATGCCATTAGCCTTCTTGACTACAAGGGCACACTGTTGATTCATATCCAGCTTCTCATCCACTGTAATCCCCAGATCCCTTTCTGCCGAACTGCTACTTAGCCATTCAGTGCCCAGCTTATAACAATACTTGGGACTCTACACTTGTCCTTGCTGAACCTCATCAGATTTCTTTTGGCCCAATCCTCTAATCTGTCTAGGTCACTCTGGATCCTATCCCTGCCCTCCAACGTATCTACCTCTCCCCCTAGCTTAGTGTCATCTGCGAACTTGCTGAGGGTGCAATCCATCCCTCATTCAGGTCATTAATAAAGATGTTGAACAAAACCGGTCCTAGAACAGATCCTTGGGGCACACCGCTAGAAACCAACCACCAACCTGACATCGAGCCATTGATCACTACCCGTTTGGCCCGACAGTTTAGCCAACTTTCTATCCATCTTACAGTCCATTTATCCAATCCATACTCCCTTAACTTGCTGGCAAGAATATTGTGGGAGACCGTATCAAAAGCTTTGCTAAAGTCAAGGTATATCACATCCACCAACTTTCCCATATTCACAGAGCCAGTTACCTCATCATAGAAGCTAATCAGATTGGTCAGGCATGACTTGCCCTTGGTGAATCAATGTTGACTATTCCTGATCACTTTCCCCTCTTACAAGTGCATCAAAATGGATTCCTTGAGGATCTCCTCCATGATTTTTCCAGGGACTTAGGTGAGTCTGACTGGTCTGTAGTTCCCTGGATTGTCCTTCTTCCTTCTGATTATTCCTTCTTCCTTATTATTCAATGTTCTTTCTAAAGCTGTCATCCACAGTCTACTGAACAGAAGTTTCACCGTTTACTTCTATTTTTCCCCAGAACCCATTGAAGAGGAAGACTCTTCTTAGAGGCTATGTCTAGACTGCAGGTTTCTTTTGGAAGAAGCTTTTCTGGAAGAGATCTTCTGAAAAAACTTCTTCCGAAAGAGAGCATCTACACAGCAAAAGCGCATCAAAAAAGCTATCTACTTTTTCGAAAGATAGCATCCAGTCAGTGTGGATACTATCTTGCATTTAAGCTGTGATTACTATGGATGGAGTGGCCACCAGGGCACTTGTGCTTTTTCCTCTTACTTCTTCATTCGAAAGAACTCCCTCTGCCCCATCCACACATACCTTTTTCCGAAAGAGCTCTTTCAGAAAAAGGATTCTTTGTCATAGAAAGAGATTTACCAATGTTGGGAAAAAAACCCTCTTCTTTTGATTTTTTTTTTCCAAAAGAATGCAATTGCAGTGTGGACAAAAATGAAGTTTTCGGAAAAGCAGCCGTTTTTCTGAAAAAACTTGCAGTGTAGACATACCCAGGGATTTCAGCTTGTTCCATTATTCAGAAAACTGGTTAATCAACAATCTTAGCCTCTTTTATAATCCAGAATGGGAACGCATATGTATTTTTAATTGGAAACTGTGATATTTGTATTAAAGTTACAGTAGCTGATTTTTCTAAGATCTGCAAAAAAAGTCTGAAGAATAGCAGAAATCCCTAATAGTGGAGATTGATTTTGTATATTCCTATAATCCTTGAGTACACTAGCAAAATTAGTCATTGCTGATAGCAAATATCAGCAAAAAGATGCAGCTGAATCAGCGCTGAATGACTTCTTCACCAAATTGTCCACATCTGCAGTAAAATGTGTTCTGCACAGTTTCCGCTACCAGGAGTTTCAGCAAAGGTTAATTTTGCTAGTATATGCAAGACTTTGGAAACACTTCTGGCAATTTGTGCTCTCAGTTAAACACTCTGGCCTTCTATACTTGCACAGCCTAAGGAATAATTTTGCTTTTTATCTTCACTTTCTTTCTGAGAATGTTTTCCATTTAAAAAAAATGTGAAATATTTTTAAATACATATATTTAGTGTTTTTGAAAGGTGCTTAGCTGATATCCTTGAAGAATGATGTCCTCAGTTCACTCACTCCACCAGTGTAACATAGGTAATTATAGTGGAAATCTATCCAATCTATACCACCTTCGTGCCTTAACCTGACATGGAGGGATCATCAGTAAAGCAGAAAGAAGGATTTACTTCCATAGTTCATGCAGTCTTTGGGATCTAATTTAAGATGCCCAGTGAAATTGCCAAGTGTCAACTCTGGATAAATAACACTGGTCTACAATTTTTTAGAAGTCGTCTGCTTCAGAGATAAAATGTGCTATTTATTATGTATTTTGATGTGCTGAATTCAAATATGACAATTAAAACAACTGATTGGCTACTGTTTCCAAGATATTTAAGTTTTTACATTTTACGTCTATGTATATTGTGTAGATAGTAGAGTTTTAATCATAAATTGTAAACCTAGGTCTTTTCATGTGTTTATGGTTGCTTTACATGATAATATTTCACCTGTCCTGTTTATGTAACACTTTAAAAATCAGCAAAGGGTTATATAAATAAAATTTCTTATGAAACAAAAGGCAAAAAACTATTATGTACATAGTTTAGTCCTATTCAGTGTCTACTCGGCGCTTCTTGGCTTGTCTCTTGTATTCATTAAATGGAGCATCTCTTGTCACTGTCAGCAATAGTCTGCAAGCATTGATGGGCTCCATTTGCCCTGATAGCGTTTCTCCATTGTTGCAATGTCCTGGTGAAATCGCTCGCCGTGCTCGTCGCTCACTGCTCCGCCAGTTCGGTGGAAAAAATCTAGATGAGAGTGCAAAAATGTATCTTTAGTGACATGTTGCAACCAAGGCTTTGTATGCCTTGAGGAGGTTTTCCACCAACAACCTGTAGTTGTCTGCCTTGTTGTTTCCGAGAAAATGTATTGCCACTAACTGGAAGGCTTTCCATGCCGTCTTTTCCTTGCCACTCAGTGCATGGTCAAATGCATCATCTCGAAGAAGTTCACGAATCTGAGGACCAACAAAGACACCTTCCTTTATCTTAGCTTCACTTAACCTTGGAAATTTTCCACGGAGGTACTTGAAAGCTGCTTGTGTTTTGTCCATGGCCTTGACAAAGTTCTTCATCAGACCCAGCTTGATGTGTAAGGGTGGTAACAAAATCTTCCTTGATTCAACAAGTGGTGGATGCTGAACACTTTTCCTCCCAGGCTCCAATGACTGTCGGAGTGGCCAATCTATCTTGATGTAGTGGGAATCTCTTGCGACTATCCCATTCGCAGAGAAAACAGCAGTACTTTGTGTATCCAGTCTGCAGACCAAGCAAGAGAGCAACAACCTTCAAATCGCCACAAAGCTGCCACTGATGTTGGTCATAGTTTATGCACCTCAAAAGTTGTTTCATGTTGTCATAGGTTTCCTTCATATGGACTGCATGACCAACTGGAATTGATGGCAAAACATTGCCATTATGCAGCAAAACAGCTTTAAGACTCGTCTTGATGAATCAATGAACAGTCTCCACTCATCTGGATCGTGAGCGATGTTGAGGGCTGCCATCACACCATCGATGTTGTTGCAGGCTACAAGATCACCTTCCATGAAGAAGAATGGGACAAGATCCTTTTGGTCACGGAACATGGAAACCCTAACATCACCTGCCAGGAGATTCCTGCTGTAGTCTGGAGCCCAACAGCTCTGCCTTACTCTTGGGTAGTTCCAAATCCCTGACAAGGTCATTCAGTTCACCTTGTGTTATGAGGTGTGGTTCAGAGGAGGAGGATGGGAGAAAATGTGGGTCCTGTGACATTGATGGTTCAGGACCAGAAGTTTCATCCTCTTCCTCTTCCTCGTCTGACTCAAGTGAGAATGATTCTGGTGCATCAGGAACCGGCAGTCCTTCTCCGTGGGGTACTGGGCGTATAGCTGATGGAATGTTTCGATAATGCACAGTCCACTTTTTCTTCTTTGACACACCTTTCCCAACTGGAGGCACCATGCAGAAGTAACAATTGCTGGTATGATCTGTTGGCTCTCTCCAAATCATTGGCACTGCAAAAGGCATAGATTTCTTTTCCTGTTCAACCACTGGCGAAGATTTGTTGCACAAGTGTTGCAGCATATGTGTGGGGCCCACCTCTTGTCCTGATCTCCAATTTTGCAGCCAAAATAAAGGTGATAGGCTTTCTTAACCATAGTGGTTATACTGCACTTTGTGATGCAAAAGTCACTTCACCACAAACATAGCAGAAGTTATCTGCACTGTTCACACAAGTACGAGGCATCTCTGCTCACTTTGGCTAAACAGAAATGTGTCCCTTTGCAAAATCAAACACTGACAAATAAGAGAGCACGACACTGTATGATTTCTAGAGCTGATATAGGGCAATTTGTTCAGCAGAGTGATGTTAGCTTCGTTATGATTGCATCATCCATGACTTCTAGGAATAACATGATGCAATTCATATAATGTATGATGCAATACCAGCTTCAGATTGCATCATTCATTGTTTTGCCTAAAAGCAAGTACTGTCCAAACCCAGTCATAGATTTATTCATAGATCCAGTCAAAGATGTATTTTAGTCATTTCTGGTTTAAATTGAGATCCCTTCCCTTTATAACTCACTTATCCTCCGCCATTCCCAAGTCAAGGGTCGTATATACTGACCCAATAGCATATCTTGAAAACTAGAGCCAATCAACAATTTTAAGCATCATTTTTGTTCTCAGTGACCCAGAATTAGTAAAGTTTGACTACATTTATTTCAGAAGCATTTTGGCTGTAGAGCAGTGTAATGCAGAAACCTACCCACTAAGAATTAGAATAAGGCCACCAGGTCATTTCTCCAAGGCCAACAGACAGTATTCAGAAGCCATTAAGATTCTTCCAGTACCAACTTGTCCTAATTTCAGTGACCCAAATGCTAAGGCCAGGTCTACACTAGACCTGGAAGGTCAGCTAAAGGAACGACTCCAGCTACATTGAATACATAGCTGGAATTGGCTTACCTTAAGCTGAGCTTGGCAGTGTCCACATAGCGGGAGGTTGATGGTATCAAACACTCCCATTGGCTTCCCATACTCCTTGCAACTATGAAGAGAACAGGTGCTGGCTGGAGCTGCCCTTGGTGTTTGATTTACAGTTCTAAAATTAGACCCACTAAATCAAACGCTAGAATGTCGATCTTTGGCATGGTAAGTGAATGTCTTTGTATTCATTACCAATCCACGGAGCCATCTTGTGAACCCAATTTGGTTATTTTAAAACACTGTGGTGTATATTGTGACCATAAATAGAAACAATCTGAACATAAATAAATACAAAATAAATACACAATTAATGTATCATATTGACTTTTTTTCAAAGAGCTAGAAGTAATTTTCCTTCCAATATGAAAGTCAGGTCAGCTTTTGGCATTTTCTGCTGGCTGCCTGTCGGTCTCCTTTGAAGAAAGAAACAGTTCTGCTTAAGAAAAACTTTGTGTGTTTTATAAATTAGATTCTCCTTTGTATTTCTCCAGTTTGTTAATAAATGTTTTCTTCCTCTTTATTGATCTTCATCTTTTTCTTCCAAGCTGAAAATTTTATTCAGGCAATTGTTTTCAATGCTTCTGTCTGTGGAAAAAGATAATTCGCTTCATTGCTCTGATGGCAGGATGTTTGTGAGAAAATGGTAATGCACATTGTCAATGAAAGCTATCACCTGTATCTAGTTGTTGGGGGTTCAATTTCTGTCTGCTCCTTGGGTGATCTAATCTATTGAAAACCTGCAAAGAGATATGGCCTTGTGTCAGGGGGCAACCCCCCCTTGGGGGGTGCCGCCCATGTCCGGGGCATAGTTTAGACCTCTCAGGCCTAGTCTCACAATACGCGGCCCCTGTATTAGGGGGAATACGGCCCACTGGCCTAGTCTCCCAGAACACTGCCCCTGGATTAGGGGAAATATGGCCCACTGGCCTAGTCTCCCAGTACAGGGCCCCTGGATTAGGGGAAATACGGCCTCCCGGCCTAGTCCTTTGTACGCAGGCTCGGCGGCCTAGTCCTTCAGCCGCGCCCCCACTCGCCGGGGTCCAGGGCAGGAGGGGTGGGGGGGGCCGGGCCCTCTCTCCACCAGGCCCCGACCCAGGGCCCTATCGTCAGCGGCGGGCGGCTCCCACCACTGGCTCGGCGGGGGTTCCTCCCCGCAACGCGCCGAGCCCGCCGGGGCCTTTCCAGCTCCCTGCCCTGGGTCGCTTCCTGCCCCCTTCCCCTGGTCTGCAGCGGCCCCACCTGTTGGCGCGAGTCGGGTGGCTGTAGCAGCAGCTCCCCAGTCGGCGTCGGGGTTTGCGGTGGCTGGTCCGGTGCCTGGGTCGCGGGGGGTTGGCCGGCGGCTCCGTCGTTGGGGTCGAGCCTGGCTTGGGCCTGGCAGCGGCGTGTCCAGCAGGCCTGACGACTCCCTCTCTGGCGGTCGGTTCTGCAGCTCGGGAGGTTGGGCGCTAGCTCCAGCTCCGACGGCGGTCTGCCCCTCTCAGCAGGCCTGCAGCCTTTTATACCTTGGCTCCCCTGGGAGCGCCATGGTGGGAGGTGAAGGGGGGCGGGGCAGTGACGTTCACGGCCAGGGGGCAGGGCCTGGAGCCACTGTCATGCCACACGTAACTGCCCTGCCCCCCTTCGCCTCCCGCCGTGGCACTTGGCTGACTTCTGCACTGCTCAGCCGGGCCGCCATGGGGGAGCAAGCGGCGCAAGCGGCCGTTTGGGCCCCACACTCCCCATGCAGCATGGGCCGCCCAGAGGGAACAGCCAGCATTTCAGGCAACAGCGCCGCCCAGAGGGAACAGCCAGCATGTCAGTGTTACAGACTCACAGACACTGGGCTACTATATATATGATATTGTACACATCCCAGAAATGCACCAGAATTGAGAATATCATCCTTATGATACTCCTCCTCCACTCTGAGCAATGGAAAATAGTGTTGAAACCATCCCTACAAATGTCTGACCATTTACATCTATACCTATGAGATCGGCTTCATTTTACAAATCACCCCATCAAAGGGGGGCATGTAGCCTATAGGGCCTACTTGCTTGCTGGCCTATAGATTTATTTTCTTATCAAATTTTTATTTCCTTATGGTTTGAGTATATGTTTATTATAATATAATAGGTTTATATTAAAGTAATTTGGCTGTAATGCAAGGGAGCTACTGGCCACATTGTGTATGTCGCTGTAAGACAAAAGTGGCTTACATATTCAAAAACTTACACATAGATAGCAAAGTCAATGTGAATATATTCTGGACCTTTCAACTAGATAGATAGTGGTAAGTTCAAACAACCTTTAATGGCATAGGGGGGTTTCAAGATTACCCTCAAACTTAATAGGAGAACCATAGGTCAGAAAAAAATCTGAAATAACCGGTTAAGACCAGTCCGAATAACCAGGTAGGACAGAAATAGCAAATGTGAATCATAACTACAAAAGGGGACCATGGTAATGAATTGACATATATGATAATAAGTTGAGATCAATGATATAATATCCTATAAGAAAAAAGACACTTCACCATTAGTAAGGGGAGGAAATACAAATGAGAAGAAATGGAAACATCCCCTACTGAATATGTATCAAACATAACAACAGCAATATAACATATTATAAAAGTGGCATTCCAGCCAAAGAACAGCAGAAGAAGGTGGCATAATCCTTGGAAGGTGCCAGAATGATGGCCACTGGTTATGGTGGGGAAGGTGATGGTGATGAGGAAGATGAAGTATAAGATTTCAGGTTGTTCTAGAAGGAATGCTATATGTATTAATAAACTATATTTGTAAATATATGAGTTCTTATAATGTGAGTGTTGCAACTGTTCACCTCAGGGTTCCCAACCACAGAATAATTTAAATACCAGGCCTGATCCTGGGACAAGGACCTGTCAACCCTCAAAGTGGTAACTGGAAATTCATAAGTGATCTATATGATTATACACAATCTAAAGATCAGGAAACATTCAGTACCCATAGCTAGCCTCAACTTCTCAGATTAATTATATAAAGTTTTACTAGATTGAGGAAAGGGCTACAATACAGGCACCAAAATGAAAACAATTGAAGGTAGCATAAAATGTCTTAGATGCAAAGTCAGACAGAAATTATGAGAGCAGAGAGAAACTGAAGAGAAAAGACATAAAAACAAGTTCAAAGAAGCAGGAAGGGTACATAAGAATCCATAGATATTCTGGAATATCCGGTAGCAAACAATGCAGAGACAAATTAATTGGCAAAAGATACAGAGTTCAAAGAGGTGCAGCAGCTACCTTAGATAAGATCAAATAATTTATAAGGCGAATAAATGTCATTATTCAGGGAATAATCTACCCATAGACCAATTGGGGCTGAAAGAAAATTCCTGTTATCCACAGATCCTTTGGTGCCATCTGGCAGAAGACATGAGGAATAAATAAAGGTTTATAGAGATCTACATAATAGTTTTCCAAAGAGTTACATGTATGGTCTTTACTGAAAGCTAGTACCTTACTGATCATCATAAGCATTGTGAAATATCTGTAGAGACTATTTAAGCAGTTATGTATCTATACTGAAAACTATGGGTATGTTTACACAGCAAAGACAATACTGCAGCTGTCCTATGCCCACCTATTTGGGTTCACAGGGCTCAGACTAAGGGTCTTTTTTATTGCTGTGTAGCCTCCAGCATTGGGCAGGAGCCCAAGCTATGAAGCCTGTCCACCATGCAGGGTCATAAATTTCATCAGACAAAACAATATATTGTTAATTCAATCTAGTCTCTAGAAGGCCTATTATGATTTTATTTTACATGTAACCATTTGTTTCCAAAACTTTTATTTGCTACTTCTAGAATTTCTATACTTGGTGAAATAAACTTTTACTTGTAAACCTCTCTAAGTGCTGAATAACTGATGTTATTCCAAAATAATATAGTCCATGTCTACACAGCAAGCAGTTATTTGGACACAATGTCAAAATACTGTTGAGCTGGAGGACTTCTTACTCTGACTCCTGTAACCCTCATTTTATGAGGAGTAAGGGAAATCAGAGGAAGAGTGCTCTAACTCGGATTTCCTGCTGTGTAGATAGCGCAAAAAGCCAAAATAAGCTATTTTGACTTAAGCTATGCAATTGACATAGCTAAAGTTGTGTAGCTTAATTCAACTTTAGACCTGCGGTGTAGATATGCTCTGAGTGTCCAGTGGATAAGGGACTGGTCACTCCAGGAGTATGCTTGCAGTGCTCAAGGGTTGGCGTGTGCCCATCATTAACTTGTGCAGTCTGGAGAAAAGGGTTTGTTTTGCCCATGGCTGGTGGAGTTGGGGGCCTGACAGGCACACAAAAGACTTCCTCATGCTAAGGGCAGAGGTAGTGAGGTGCCTCACAACTCTGGGTCTCCTGAGGAAATATCACAAGTGAAATTTAATTCAGAAGCTTTCATTATAAGATTAATTGTACCTGTCTTCAGTAGCTAGCCCTGGCCATTCACTATTGGAGCCTAGATACCCATCTAGAACAATGGTGATCTGAAATGGCAATTCCTTTGTTCCTGCTTTACGAGGAATTGTGACACCTATTCTTTCACAACCAAGGATGTGAAGTGTCCAACACAGTCAGCAGAATCTAGTATGTACAAATGTACAGTGTATCCCAAAAGAAAATGAAATCTGACATTAAATATACAGGTTTTTTTGTGATGGATGCACTCTTCATTTTCCTATATACTTTCTGTTTGTAAAAATATTGTACAATATGTAATAAGGAATGTCTGTTCTATACTATTTATTCAAAATTTAGGTCCAATCCAGCAAAAGTATGCTTTTGTACTTAATTTGAAGCTCATGAGTAGACACATTGACTTCACTAAAACTTTTCATGTATTATACTTAACCACACAATTAAGTGTTTTGATGAATAAGGGTTTTACATCACCCATCCCAAACTCTGGGCCTGTACAGCAATTAAAATACATAATATTTCAGACATAGTTATACAATTTATTACAAAATTAAAAGACTACAAGTACTGGAAATGCATTCAGCACAAGACCCATGAAATTTTGAAAAATAGATTCTTCACTTGTTATTTGTTCTAATGTTTCCTATAAACTATAAATTAACACTGTGATTATTATTGCAAACACAGCAAATTCTAAATAAATGTTTTATTAAATTCTCAAACTATTGTGTGAAATTTTCAAAATCATATAGATGACTTAGGAACCTAAATGCCATTTTCAGAATTTAGTTAGTCACATATAAGTCTCATATCTGACTGGAAAACAATGGGACTGAGGTTCATAAATCTACATAGTGGCATTTGAAAATGCTGTCCAATAGCCATAACTTGCCTCAACTTCTTAGTTTAATGTAAAAGATTTAATAGAAATTAGAATGCGAAAAGTGTGTGACTTATGCAAGTTACAAGCAAAGCTCTCTGGCCTGCCAGTTTTCATGGATGATCAATCTGCATGGAACATTTAGCAAGTCTCTCCAAGATAATGTCTACTTAGATTGGTTCACTGTCACTCACAGCCTTCATTCACTTATTTGTTTTTCTAATGGCCTATAACTCTTTTCATCTGTTAATGCTTTTAGGGAACAGTGTCTTATATGGCTATCAATCTGAAGTTATGCTTGGACCATGTAACTAATCTCATATTATATTATGCATGTATTGTGTTGTAGTGTTGTTGCAGAGAATACCTTTAATAAATTAACAGTGACATTTTGGTCTTACTCAAGTAAAATCTCATTGACTGCAATGAGGTTAGGATTTCACTCAAAACATTTTCTTGTTCTGGTGAAAGTGGAAGAGAGGAATTTTGAAGCATGCAGTTGAGTAAAGAAGAGCAACACAAAGACGTACATTCATTATGTGAATTACAGTGTGCTTATTATCTGACAAAACTGTCTTCAAACCATATGCATGTCCTTCACAACAGAGGGAAATTAATATGTTTACTGTCAAATTACTGACAGATCGGACTAGTGGAAAGCTGAATTATCACTTATGAAGACATTCCAACTTTTTGAATTGTACTTCATGGCTGAATCATTTGAACTGTGTTGTTGATGCTGCAAAAGACCAACTGTGGGCACACAAACATACTATTACCATTGGCAGGGCACCCCAGTCACAGAGGTTGCCAGTGGCTGAGAGCTCAGACAGCAGGCAGCCTGGAGAGCCAGTGGCCTGGGGGCAGGGAGTCCAGTCAACAGCCAGAGCAGGGCCAGGCATGGAATCCCTGCCTGCTGGGGGCAGGGGAGACACTGCCTGCTGGGGAGCAGTGGAGATGCTACTGTCTGAAGGTGCAGAGCCACCGCTGCCCAGGGGCAGGAAACCTCCTGCAGCCAGGGACACAGAGCTCCTGCTGGCCTGGGGCAGGGAAGCCCCTGCTTCCAGAGGCATGGAGCCACCACCCACCGGGGGCAGGGAGCCCTGCCAGCCAGAGTGGCAGGGGCAGTGCACTGGCAGGGCCAGTAGCCAGGAGGGTAGCCCCATGAAATCCCAAAGCCTCACTTCCTCTGGTCCAGCAAATTCACTCCTTCAGGATCACCCAGATCCCGATGGTGTTGTATCAGGGAGGTCTAACCCCTGGTGTGACCTCCTGTATAACATCATATCGCTTCCCTGAATTAATTCCTGTTTGAACCAGAGCATATTTTATAGGAAAACATCCAATCTTGATTTAAAAATTGCTAGTGATTTCCCAATGGTTAATTTTCCTCGTTGTTAAAAATCTAAACAATCTGTCCAGTGTTACTTCTCTTTACAGCAGTATACAGACATTAACAATAATAGGCTGATCCTGAGGTCCACTATTCAGCTGTCACACTGAGCGTTTGACTAAGTAAGGACTAAGTTAAAAAATCAAAACAAAAATAAATACAGTTTTGACCACAAATAGGTCCAACTCAGCAAAGAAGTCTTTACTAACAACAAACCCTAAACACTAAAACAAACATTCCGATTTGCTTCTATAATATACTCTCCCCCAACCCCCAAACTGGTGGCTGAAGTAAACATCTTAACAGCTGTTTTTAACTTCTGTTGTCTCAGTGATTTCCTGTTTTCCTGCCAGCAATATGGCAAAGTGCTCACATTGATAGGCATGGGAGCATGATCAGATTGGTTAATCTGAATTCCTTACCGAATTCTCTAATACATTTAAGATGCATTTGGATGTTTCCAAGAGTGGTGGCCACAAGGAGTTTGCTGTTGCTTTCTGATGCAGGGCTGCTCAGCCTTGGGATAAATTAAAGCAGGAGAGGGTCTGGTCTAATCTATGCTACTACCATAGAGTATGTCTACACAGCAACAGTATTTCAAAATAACTTGTCTACACTACAAGCAGTTATTTTTAAATAATATTAAACTGGAGGACTTCTTACTCCGACTCCTGTAACCCTCGTTGCATGAGGCATAAGGGAAGTCGGAGGAAGAGTGCTCTAATTCAAAATAGTGCTGTGTAGACACTCCCAATTTTGAAATAAACTACACAATTGATGTAGCTCAATTTGTGTAGCTTATTTCGAGTTAAGCCCTGCTGTGTAGACACACCCATTCAGTTAATTTGGAAGGGTTAGAGTTTTATTGATACATGTCCGTAAAAGTTAACTTTACCATACACACACAAATTGACACAAATATATTAGCAATAATAATCTAAATTTATGGATAGGCAGAATAAAATAAATAAATCAATAAATCCACTTCACAACTTTGTTTGATTTAAGGATATTGACTTTATATTTTTGACATGTGATTCTGGATGTTTGTGTTTTAAGGGTTGTAAGACTAACTTTTTGAATCTCAGAATCTAATAACATCAAATAATTAGTGTCTGATCCTCGCTATGATATGATGCCCCCATAACTTTCCACGACTGTATTAATTTAAATTGATAGATTTTTTTAAAAGAATGCTTAAAATAAGTATAAATATTATCTGTTATTTTTTTTTAAACCTAATTCTGCCATTTCTGCTCATAGAAGATTGGACATAGCAGAGTTCAGCTCTGCCAAACATCTTCCTTCCTTCAACATGCCCTCAGCTTTCCCTCAAAGATCCCTTTCTCTCCCTTATGTAGAGGATGATGAGGGTCAACTGTCATAGGAGGTGGGTCTACCTAGCCGAGCAAAATGGCCTTTGCAAAATGGTGAACCTGACCCTCTATTTTCAATCTGAGACTGAACCACAGGTGGAGGGGCAGGTTTTCAAATGTTCCCAGCACATCTAACAGCTCCCAGGTGAGCATCTAAAAGAAATGACAAGATTATCCCTGTGTTCAGCACTTTGCATCTTCTACAAGTATAATAATAGATGTTAGGTGCTCAACACTTTTGAGGAAAAATGAGCCTCAGTTATGGATACTAAGCACATTTCAAAATTTGACTGTATACCTTTCACTGTAAAGCATGTGGAAATTCAGATATTTACTTAAACCTGACCCATACTTAAGCAATAAATTGTCTTGCTTCACCTAATTGTTCAGTCAGCTGTTGATATAGTGAGGATATATGGCAGCAGTTATACAAGCTATGAGGGTGTTTCTAGACTACAGGGTTTTTTTGGAAAAAGTGACCTTTTTTCGAAAAAACTTCCCCTGCGTTTAGACTGCTGCATCTAGAAAGTAAATCGAAAGAATGCAGCAGTTTTTTCAACCGCAGAAAACCTCGTTTTATGAAGAATAATGCCTTTTTTCGAAAGTGCTCTTTCAAAAAAAGGCACTATGTAATGCAAACTGTGCTTTTTCGAAAGAGAGCATCCAGACTGCCTGGGTGCTCTCTTTTGCAAAAGTGGCTTGCTTTTTCGAAAGTACTGGTTGTAGTCTAGATGCTCTTTTTTGAAAGAGACTTTTTCTAAAGTAACTTTCGAAAAAGCCTCTTTCGAAAGAGGCTTGCAGTCTAGACGTAGCCTTCATGATATAGTCATGCTGCTGCATTTATACATAACTTATGTCACCACTGTAAGTAAAAGATAGATTAAAATATTCATTCACATGTGCAGTAGCTCTGTTAGAATAATTTGGAACAATACAGTAACTCTAAAATGTATGGAGAAGACTTGCTTCTTTAACAGCTCATTTACTGTAAGAAGCCAAATCTGAGCTGTTATTCCACTTACTATAAAAGGGCAATCTGCCTTTTTGGAACATCTTCCAGGAAACTGATTCAGTACAATGATAATGAATGGGAAAAGCTGCTGTTTAATTGGGACTTTATTACCAAAGTAGTTTTACATGGGAGACAGCATAGTCCAACAGACTGAGTACTGAAAGTGAATTCAGGAGACCGGAGTTGTCTATTCAGAGTTCTGCCACTGACTATCTCTATAGACTTAGGCAAGTCAATTTACCTCTCTGCAGCAATATTCCATGATGTCTAAAATAATAATGATGATTAACTTCCTTTGTAGTATGACTTGAGAATCTGGTATCTTTTCAGATACTTAATTGAATTACCATTCTGATGCTCTCATGCACACTGCTGCTGTGAGATGAGAGAAACATGTTCCTCTCCACCTTTCTTAACTTTTTCTGTTCTACTAATGTCCCCTGCATTGTGATTGTAGGCCTATTCTAGGTACATATCTGGCCCCAGTTACCACAACATGTGAGCACCTTCAAATGTTCAGTGCATTTATCCACACAATGCCTGTTTAGGTAGGTTAGTCCTATTCCTAATTTATTTACGGAGAATAGCAACATAGAGATCCCAAGGTCCTACAGAAAAAAATGTGGTGATGAAAGGAATTGAAGCTTGATCTTTTACTTCACAGGTGCAGTCACTAACCACTGAATCAGCCTGATTGCTGTCCTAGTTTCTCTCTGACTGTATTCCTGCTTCCTTCTGCTGTATCTGCTCCCCACCCCCACCTGTCATTTCCCTGTCTACTGATCTATGTATTTTAGTGCATCTGTAACCCACACACCTATGCTACGGCTACACTGTAGCCTTCTTGCGGAAAAGCTTATGCAAATGAAGCTCGGGGTGGAATATTGCCATGCTTCATTTGCATAATTAATTAGAAGCCGCTTTTGCGCAAAAAGGAGCTGTGTAGACGGCTTCTTTTTTTGCAAAAACCCCCTCTTGCGCAAGAGCCATTCTTCCTCATTTTTTGAGGAAGAATGGCTCAAGAGGAGGGTTTTGCGCAAAAAGGAGCCATCTGCACAGCTCCCTTTTGTGCAAAAGCCTCTTGCACAAAAGCGGCTGCTCAATAATTATGCAAATGAAGCGCGGCAATATTCCACCCCGAGCTTCATTTGCATAAGCTTTTCTGCAAGAAGGCTACAGTGTAGCCATAGCCCTACTGTGGTTCACTGTCCCATGCAGTGGCACCAAGACCAAAGCAACAACTAAGAACAAGAGACCTCTATAGCATGGGCTCACAGCCCACTCAAAGGGTAGCAGCTCCTATACTAAGCTCTAGAGGTCCCAGGTTCATATCCTTCTCGTGTTGGTTACACATCCAGCATTATATAGAGGCACAAGATCAAATAATGTTAAGTTTCAGGACAGTATTCACAGTTGCACCATTTATGAGGTTAACTGCCATTGACAGTCCCCTGTTGCATAGGATGTTAATGAAAACAATTTAATTTAGCAATCAGCTTGTTGCTACCTTCATGTTGTAATTATGTAGTGGAGCTCTACTGCTAATCTGAGGGGGGAATTCTACATAGCCACCAATGTGGGATTAAAACATTTTTATTTCCCTTCATACTGTGCGGATGAATAAATAAGAAGTCAAAGCAAAGGTCAATAGTGAGCCCATTGCAGTTTTCCCCAAAGAAGGAGTGTTGAATGAAATTCCTTAGGATTTTATCCATTGTGTTCTGACCAATGGCTGCTCAGTTGCTTACATTTTCCTTACTTTAATTTCCCTTTCAGTTTCAAATGGGTGTAGTACGTATGTATATATGTATTATTCTACTGTGCATTGTTGCTGTGAGTTGTTATCATCGGTTATTTTCTATCCTGGACATAAATGGCTGCATTCCAGTAGCAAGTGACATGATCTCTGTAAATCATTTACCTACCACACAGAGTGAGAATGGAACTCAAATTGTTGATGTTCATAAAGTGCTTAGAGATCCTTGGATGATAGGTGCTATATAAAGGCTAAGCATTATTATAGCACACTTTTCTCAGCCAACCGAAAATAAAGGTGTTACTTTATTTTTAGAAATGTTAGACAAAAAGGAAAGTTTATTTTCTAGTACCCCCATGGCAATGTTTTCCAATAAATAATCGTAACAAGCAATATTTATTTGTTACCAGAATATTAACTTTTCTAAGAGTATCCTCCATATTGCTTTTTAATATATATTTTAAATACAAGGGAGCCTGTGGCAAAAGAAGATATTAAAAATGACCAGCACTCCATTAATAACTGTAAAGGAATTATTGAATGTCTTTGTAACCTGGTGAGCACAGAGCTAGTGCATACTACCTCCTCATACACACCAAGAATATAAAAGATATCTACAGGAAGTCCACACCAGGGCTGTGTCTATACTGGCGCGATCTTGTGCCAGAGCTATGCAAATGAGGCTCAGCGTTGAATATCGCCGAGCCTCATTTGCATAACTAATGAGCCGCCATTTTTGCGGAAGAGGCTCTTGCGCCAAGGCAGACTGTCTACACTGCCCCTTCTTGCGCAAGAAAAACCTCTTGCGCCGTTATGCTGATTATTTTCAGGCATAAGCGGCTTTGCGCAAGAGGGGTTTTCTTGCGCAAGAAGGGGCAGTGTAGACAGCTCCGCTTCTTGCAAAGCCTCTTCTGCAAAACTGGCGGCTCATTAGTTATGCAAATGAGGCTCGGCGATATTCGACGCTGAGCCTCATTTACATAGCTCTGGTGCAAGATTGCGCCAGTATAGACACAGCCCAGGAGTTATACATGAAGTATGACACCAGGATGATGTGTGCCTCAACACAGAGGACTGCAATCATGCTGCCAAAGATTCACAATCTATATTGTCTATGATTCATTTAAAATAGACCCTGTATGAATATAAAGATATCATTTAAATCAATAAGTTGAATTATTGCTCTCCATATGGTGTGATGGAGGCTCCATATCATCTTGTATACTGAAGTGAGCAGTGTGGAGAAGAGAGCAAGATAGAAATCAGCAAGACTGGAGATTGAACAGACCTTAGCTGTGTGATGTAGGGTCCCAGGTCTGGAAACTAGAGTAGAGGGTGGACGGTTGGTGGACTGGGGTTCTCCTACACACCAATGGGGAAGTGGCACCACCAAAGGCCCTGGGAGAATCTCCCCAGGGCGAGAATGAGCCTGCAGAGGTGCACAGCCGACAGAGACCTCCTGTACCATATAATTCTTGGTTGACAGAGCATCAGGGAAGGAAGTGGGTTATCAGAAAGGTGTGTGACCAGTGTTACATTGATCTTTGGCTGGTTAATGCACAGAGCAGCACTGGCAGTTGGCCTTGGCAAATGGAAGCTTTGGGTCAGCTTCTCATAGCTTTTCTGCCAGCTTTTCACCTGCTGCTCTCCACCTTTTCGGTCTGAATCTCCACTCCATTATACCAGTATTGTGCCAGTGTATCTCCACCGAAATCAATGGAGATATTGCAGGGTGTAACAGAATGGCAAACCAGGACCGGTGCATTTTCTAACTACTCAGAGATCTAGCACGATGAGGATGAGGCCTCCTTGTAGCTTACATCATCAGCAGTGCCAATCACCTCACACACACAGAAGCCTGACAGGGATTCTTGACAGCCTCCGCAAAGCCCTAGTCAAGGTGAGGGGTGCTCGGCTCCACACTCCCAGAAGGGGCAGGGCCTCAGGCAGAAAGGGGTGAGGCTGGGGGCAGCATTCCCTCATTGCCTCCTGGAGCGCCCTCTTCCTCCCCGTCCTCCAAGGTGCCTGGAGCACACAGCAATCGGGTGACAATTTAAAGGGCCTGGGGGCTCCAGCATCTGCCATAGTAGCAGCAGTGGCATCACTGGGCCTTAAGGCAACTGCCCCATTTGCACCCCCAATCAGTGGGCTTGGTCCCTGGAACCCTTTCAAATACTATAAAAGGATTTTATGGTGCTCCTTGGAGACAGTGGTTCTGATTCGCCTTTGCCTTTTACCTTATGTAGTCATTTGTAACATTTACGCTCACTTTGCACAGATGTAGGTGAAAGGCAAGGCAGTGCAGAATCTGCACCCTTGTGACTGAACCAGTCACAGTGTCTCTGGAAGGTTGCCCTGGGGCAGATATTTAACACGTGCCCCTTACATAGCACGTGCCCCTTACAACAACAACTGTGGCTAAAAAAACCCCACCCACAATCTAGTAGTCCTTGAGTTATGGACATATAGTTCACAGAGACATGAGGCCTGGCTCTCAGCTATGGCTGAGAACACAGCTAAGGGAAAAGGGAGAAATGCTGCTTGCAATCTCAAATTGTCTGTGTGCCTGTCGGGTCCCATGATCTCATTAATGCTGGCTCTCAGTGGAGCTAAGGTTCTGAAATGATAGCAGGGGATCCTCCAGCCATCTCATTATGTTGGCTGTAGAAAGAAGGGGAAGTGTGGGAGCCTTTATGGTTCCTATGCCACCCACAGGTCCCCATAGACTAGGGTCATCCTCCTATGGCCGGCTCTGCTGCTTTTAGTGGAACCAAGCAGTCCAAACACAGAGGAAGACCTGGACTATGTATTTTATAATGTGAGAGTTAGGTAAAGGCCTCTCTCATTATTTTGTCAGTTTATTATAATTGCTGTTTGTTCCATATAATTGCTATCATGATTCACTTCGGGGCCTAGTAATAGACACTTACTGCTGGAACAGCAGCATTGAAAAGTATGGTCATTTGAAACATGGCCAATATCGGGCTGTCAGCCCTGCCTCTTGGCAAAAATACAACAGACTGGATGTCCAGTGAGAGTTTTTGGTTTTCCGTACTACCATCATGTGTCAATAACTAGCATTTGACCTGACATATTTTCTGTGGTATCAGAATAAGCCAGTAACAATGCAAGGACACATCAATAAGTTTAAAGATTTGGCATGAGGCATAGAGGATCATAAAGCATTCCAAACCTGTGTCCTCCTCACCAGTCTTAATTAACATAAAAAATGTTTTGTGGTTGTTTGGCCTTTACACTGGGAAATATCAAGGAGCACAGTTTGGGCTATACTGGGCTGTCACCATGTGTGTGTATAATACACACAGATCTATTTCCCCAATACACTACCAATTGTCCACTTATGGACTGGTCCATCCTGCACTGCTAGGCTATGTCTAGACTACATCCCTCTTTTAAAAGAGGGATGTAAATTAGACATATCTCAATTGCAAATGAAGCCAGGATTTGAATTTCCCACGCTTCATTTGCATAATCGTGTCATAGCGTTTTTTCAAAAAATGCTATTTCGAAAGTGAAACCATGGTCTAGACGCCGTTCTTTCGAAAAGAAAAGCCTTTTTCGAAAGATCCTGTAAATCTTTCTTTTTAAGGAGTACAGGATCTTTCAAAAAAGGCTTTTCTTTTCAAAAGAACTGCGTCTAGACTGTGGTTTCACTTTCGAAATAGTGTTTTTCGAAAAAACACCGTGACGTGATTATGCAAAAGAAGCATGGGAAATTCAAATCCCGGCTTCATTTGAAATTTCAATATGTCTAATTTACATCCCTCTTTCAAAAGAGAGAGAATTGGTACCCCTAGAGAGAGAATTGGTTTAGGTCCTTTGTGTACCATTGTGATTGTGATTGCATTTTCAAAAGGACTGCACTGGGGAATTTTTAAAAGAATACGCAGCCCACACCTTCCATGTTAGGATTCCAAAGTCTTTCACAAACATTAAATTAAGCCTCAAACAGTGTAATTACACATAAGTACAATGGAATTTTCCAAAGTGCCTAAGGGAGCTGGTAGTGTAACTCCCTCTGTTTTTTTGTTTGCTTGTTTGTTTTTTGTTTTTTAATGGGGCTTACAGTCATAACTTCCATAAGTGCTTTTGAAATTCCCAACATTAAAGCACAGGAAACTGTGGTCCATAGATTTCTTTCAAAGAATTTTACATTTCCCCAAATGTTGCTTTAACTCCTAATTCTTATTTTCACCCGTCATCCTCTACCTCATCTTCGTCATATCTCTCCACAGCATTTTCACTTTTCTTTCCCTGCCCATTGCTATCACCATGGTTCCACATCTCACTGATAGAAAGGGAAGAGGAAAAAGAAAAGTACTAAAACCAACTGGACCAGAAGCCGCTATGCAGCGGTCTCCAGCCTTTTTAAGCACAAGATCACTTTTTGAAGTTAAGTGCAATCGAGGATCTACCTAAAACCCAAAGACCCTTGCCCCGCCTCCTTCCTACCCCTTCTCTGAGGCCTCATCCCTGCTCACTCCATTCTTTTTCCTCATTTTTTCAGGAAGAACAGCTCTTGCACAAGAGGGGTTTTTTGCGCAGCTGCATAGCTCCTTTTTGCGCAAAAGCCTCTTGTGCAAAACGGCCCCTAATTAATTATTCAAATGAAGTGCGACAATATGCTAATCCACGCTTCATTTGCATAGGCTTTTGCGCAAGAAGAAAGCAGTATAGACCTAGCCCAACTCATCTTATGAAGTGCATCTTACCTATGAAAGCTCATGATCCTATATATTTTTGTTAGTCTCTAAGGTGCCACAGGATTACTCATTGTTTTTAAAATTACCGACTAACACGTCCCCCCCACCCGAGACTTTTCTACTACTTTTGTTACTCTCACTTTCTTTGTGTTTTCCAAAATGAAGGTTAGAATGTGCCTTCTGTGTGTAAGCTGTACCACCAGAAGAGCTGTTTTGCCTTACAACAGCACAATTCCTTTCCATTGCTCTGCAGAGATAATAATTTCACAGCAGCAAATAACAGGTTCATGTTATCTTCACCTGTTCCCCACTAGATACTCCCAGGTGTGCACAATGCCCACTAAGTGAAGCATGTCTGTCCAAGTGACAGTCTAGACTTGAAGATATTCTAGGCCTCATCCTCCTTTCATCTGATGTATTCATTTACTGTTGTGCATAGGGAATCAGGCCCAGAGTCCAGAATGACGGTACTAAGACAATCATATGCTTAAATTCTTTCAGTATTACAAAAGCACACACACCTTATACTCTAGTACTGTAAAATGCATGTTCCTAGACAAAGCCTTTTTATAATATACTACTAACGAGAAATAATGAAATGTTGGAGTTCCTTCCTTCCGCAGTTTCTTATTGGAGGCACCAAACCCCCACATTAACATATTCCCTTCAGAGTCATAGGACAGAGTCTGGCTTACCAACTTCCTGCCTAATGGATCTTTGCACACAAATTAGGCTTATAGGGTTTTATCTTTCCCTAAGGAGAATATTGCTGGATTATATGTGGTTCTCTGCCCCCCCTCCACCCCCTTTATCTATTATTTATATAACAAAACATTCCTGCTTCTTCCTTCTGAAAACATAGTTATTCCTGGCATCAGTAAAAGGCTTTTGTCAGTGTAATAAATGACCAATTACTGTATGTTTTCCAAGCCAATGTGTTACAGAAATACATGTTGGATGTACGGCAATTGTGTTTTAAGATCTAATTTTGTTTGGAACAAATAATTCAGGATATTAGATATTATATTTCATGAAGCATACTATTTCTACTGGTGCACCCATGAAATGTTTGGAGATAGGATCAAAACTCAATATATTTTGTTCCTGATCCATGAAGACTGTTTTATCCATCACCCTGTTCTCTATTCTTTGTCATCATTGGGAACTGCTTTGCAAATCAAAATAAAATGTTATTTTAATAAAATATTACTAGTAATAATAACAATTTGGATTAGCATCTTTACCAGAGGAACTCAAAATTTAAGTAAGCTTCATATCCCTCATGTGAGATAAGTAAGAATGTAGCAATGAGTTTACAAATGGGTAAACTGAGGCACAGAGTTTTGGTGATATACTAAAGATTAAACAAGGAGTGAGAGACAGGGTTGTCACTACAGGCCATGGGATGAAAAATGACAAAAGTCCCACTGACTTCACTCAGGCCAGGATTACAAACCATGAGACCCCTTCCAGAAAAACCTCTTCCGAAAGAGAGGGTCTACACCGCAAAAGCGCATTGAAAAAGCAATCTGTTTTTTCATAAGATAGCGTCCACATTGATTGGACTCTATCTCACATATAAGGCCACCCGGAATCAGTTCAGGCAGGACATTAGGTCAGTAGTTGCTTCCGAGTGCTGTTTCCTAAGCCTAGCTGAGACATGCTTAAAGGGACCCCTCCCTTGGACAGCCGTTTCTCTGCTTCTGCTGCATGCTTGCCTACTTCTCTGAGGGACAGCAAAGCTTTAGCAGTGCGTGCTCTGGTTGCCCAGCTTTTGAACGCCACAGCATTATTCCTTGTGACATGGAGCCAGAGCTCCTGGGCATGCAATGGCCCCACATGGCCATGCTGCAGTTTCTGCAGCAGTTTCTGCAGGCTGCCCTCATGGCCCTCCACGAGCTCAACACCGAGCTCATCCTTGAGACCCTCTCCCTGTGTGCGGGAGAAAGACCATTGCAACCGCACCCCACAGTGGAGAGACCATTTTGGAGGCTGGACACCAGTTCTGACTAGTGGGACCAGCTGGTCATGGAGTGGTGGAATGACCAGCAGTGGCTCCAAAACTTCCACATGTGGAAGGCCACCTTTTTGGAGCTGTGTGCCTGGCTTGCCCCTGCCCCCCAAAAACACAACACCCACCTGCAGCCCGCCATCCCCCTGGAGAAGTGGGTTGCAATCGCCCTCTGGAAGCTCGTCAACCCAGACAGTTATCAGTCAGTGGGCAACCAGTTCGGTGTGGGGAAGTCCACTGGCGGGGCCCTCCTCATGGAGGTAAGGCACTCTCGGGCTTTAGTCCCTGCGGGGGGAGGGAGGGAGAGGGATTCAGTACTGGAAAGGGGGGACCATAGGGAAAGGTGGTGAGAGGGTGCGGGTGGGCTGGGGGTGGACTGGCGGTGGGGGGTAAGCTCTGTCCCCGAGAGGTTGTGACGTCCTGCCCTCACACAGTCCTGCTGCTGGGGGAGTGACCTCATAGGGGGTGGCTCCTAGGGTATTTGAGGAGGTGGGAGGGCACGGG
This sequence comes from Rafetus swinhoei, assembly GCA_019425775.1. Lineage (NCBI taxonomy): Eukaryota > Metazoa > Chordata > Testudines > Trionychidae > Rafetus > Rafetus swinhoei. The sequence goes on from CM033440.1 coordinate 37,048,441, forward strand.
GGAGGACACCTCCCAAGGGCTCAGGCACTCCCCTCTCATTCTCTGTCTTGTGTGTTTGTTTGTCTCCTTCTGCAGGTTGTGAGGGGCCATCAACTTGATCTTGCTGCACAGGGTCATCTACCTGGCAGACCTGAGCCCAATCATCTCAGAATTTGCCACCCTGGGGTTCCCGAACTGTGGTGGAGCCATCGATGGAACTCACATCCAGATCTGCATACCAAGTCATCAAGTGGCCCAGTATATCAACCTCAAGGGCTACTTCTCGATGGTGCTGCAGGCCCTGGTCGACCATTGTGGACAGTTCACGGACATTTTTGTCGGATGGTCGGGCAAGACGCACTATGCCCATGTATTTCGCCACTCCAGCCTCTACGGGAAGTGGTCACATTCTTCTCCCCAAAGTGACTTTGCAGTTGGGGATGTGCAGATGCCACTGTGCATCCTGGGGGACACGGCCTACCCCCTGATGCTGAGGCTGATGAAGCTGTACACTGGCCACCTGGACCCCAACAGGGACCAATTTAATTCCTATCGCATGCAGGTGGAGTGCGCCGTCAGCCGCCTCAAAGCACAGTTCCGGTGCCTCCTGAACCACCTTGACATGGGGGAACACAACATCCCCAAGGTCGTCTAGGTGTGTTGTGTCCTCCACAACATTGTGGAGAGGAAGGGGGTGCCTTCCTGCTGGGGTGGGGGCAGAGACCGGCCGTGAAGGGAGGGACTTTGAGCAGCCATGGACAGCTGCTGTCCACTAGGCCCATCAGTTGGGGGTGCGAATCTGGGAGGCCCTGAGGGAGAGTTTCTCTCAAGGACCCCAGTAACTCTTGCCAGGGCCTCTTCCCTAGGGCCTGTGCCTTGCTCCACTATTCCTTTCCCACCACAACCCCTCCATTCCCTGTACAGTCAATAAACACACCTGTTTTGATTTCAACAAAACAAACTTTGTATTTTTATTTCAATAAAAAAAAAGTAGGGAGGAGGGGGGCTGAGAACCTGGAGGGAGAGGTAAGAGGGGGGCTCAGGGCTGGGAGTGGCATGGGGGACGGCTGAAAGTGCCACCTTGGGAGAGGGGACCTTGGCGAACTTGGGGTTGGGTGGGTCCTGGGACCACAGGGGGATGGGCAGGAGGGGGGCCTGGAGTGGGGTCAGGGAGGGCAGGCAGGGCAGGGGGAGGGGACATAGGCATCACTTGGGGATGGGGCATAGGCATAGCAGGGGGAGGGAGCAGAGCGATCACTTGAGGGGGCAGGAATCATAGAACACTAGAACTGGAAGGAACCTCAAGAGGTCATCGAGTCCAGTCCCCTGCCCTCACGGCAGGACCCAGTACCATATAGACCATCCCTCATAGAAGTCTATCTAACTTGCACTTAAATATCTCCAGAGATGGAGATTCTACAACCTCCCTAGGCAATTTATTCCAGTGTTTAACCGCCCTGAAAGTTAGGAAGTTTTTCTTAATATCCAACCTAAACCTCCCTTGCTGCAGTTTAAGCCCATTGCTTCTTATTCTATCCTCAGGGGCCAAGGAGAACAATTTTTCTCCCTCCACCTTGTGACACCCTTTTAGATACCTGAAAACTGCTATCATGTCCCCTCTCTCTTCTCCTTTCCAATCTAAACAAGCCCAATTCTTTCAGTCTTCCTTCACAGGTCATGTTCTCTAGACCTTTAATCATTCTTGTTGCTCTTCTCTGTACCTTCTCCAATTTCTCCACATCTTTCTTGAAATGTGGTACCCAGAACTGGACACAATATTTCAATTGAGGCCTGATCAGCGCAGAGTAGAGTGGAAGAATGACTTCTCGTGTCTTGCTCACAACACTCCTGTTAATGCATCTTAGAATCGTATTTGCTTTTTTTGCAGCAGTGTCACATTGTTGACTCATATTTAGCTTGTGGTCCACTATGACATGTAGATCCCTTTCTGCAGTACTCCTTCCTAGACAGTCACTTCCCATTCTGTATGTGTGAAACAGAATGTTCCTTCCTAAGTGGAGTACTTTCCATTTGTCCTTAAATTTCATCCTTAATAATGTCCCTTTGAAAAATTGCAATTCTCTTCAGTTGTTTTTCCCCTCAGTCTTGCTTCCCATGGGACCTTACCTACCAGCTCTCTGAGCTTACCAAAATCTGCCTCCTGAAATCTATTGTCTCTGTTTTGCTGTTCTCCCTTCTACCATTCCTTAGAATCATGCACTCTATGATTTCATGATCACTTTCATCCAAGCTGCCTTCTACTTTCAAGTTCTCAACTAGCTCCTCCCTATTTGTTAAGATCAAATCTAGAACCGCTTCCCCCCTAGTAGTTTTTTCAACCTTCTGAAATAAAAAGTCGTCTCCAATGCAGTCCAAGAAACTTATTTGATAGTCTGTGCCCCGCTGTGTTAGTTTCCCAACAGATGTCTGAATAGTTGAAGTCCCCCATCACCACCAAATCCTGCGCTTTGAATGATTTTATTAGTTGTTTAAAAAAAGCCTCATCCATCTCTTCTACCTGGGTAGTTGGTCTGTAGTAGACCCCTAGCATGACTTCACTCTTGTTTTTTAACCCTTTTAACCTAACCCAGAGACTCTCAACACATCTGGTTCCTACGTCTATCTCCACCTCATTCCAAGTATGTACATTTTTAATATATAAGGCAACGCCTCTTCCCTTTTGGCCCCGCCTATCCTTTCTGAGTAAGTTGTACCCTTCTATACCAATATTCCAATCAGGTGTATTATCCCACCAAATCTCTGTGATACCAACAATGTCACAGTTGTGTTTATTTATTAGCACTTCCAGTTCTTCCTGCTTATTACCTGTGCTTCTTGCATTTGTATATAGGCATCTAAGATACCAATTTGACCTTGCCTCCCAGTTCTCCTTTTTCTCTGCTATTATAGCCCAGGCTCCCTCCCATTTCCAACCCATCTCCCAGGTCTCCATGTTCTTCACTTACCTGCTTTGGTCACCTGCTCCATCGAACGTAGTTTAAAGCCCTCCTCACTAGATTAGCCAGTCTGCCTCCAAATATGGTCTTCCCCTTCCTCGAAAGGTGATCCCCATCCCTGCTTAGCAGTCCTCCTTGGAATAGCATCCCATGGTTGAAGAAGCCAAAGCCCTCCTGGTGACATCATCTTCTCAGCCAGGCATTCACCTCTAGGATGCACCTGTCTCTGCCTGGGCCCCGACCAGAGGCGTAGCGAGGGTGTTATGTGCCTGGGGGCAAAGGAAAAATTTGCGCGCCCCCCGCCGCCATGTGGCACAGCCCCGAACCTGGTACACAGCTGAGGGGAGCTTGTACCGCATCTTCCCCCAACCCCTACAGTTTGGAGCCGGGCTCCTGCATGCACTAACCCGCCAGTGGAGATGGAGGAGGGTCGGGCTTGGAGCAGAGAGGCAGGGAGGAAGCTCCAGCTGCCAGTGGCAGGCAGAGTAGGAGCACGTGAGCTGAGGGATGATGGGGGGAGCAGAATGGGATTAAATTGGCCTCCCTAGCATGGTGCCCAGGGGCAACTGACCCTCTCCGGCCCCCTTGCTACGCCATTACCCCCCCTCCTGCAGATCTATCATCTTATGCATGTGCAAGATCTGTGAGAGCCGTCCCATGAATCTGCAGTTAGTGTCTGTGTGGTGTCTCAATGCTGCCACATTCACCTCCAAAGAGGGGGCTTTCCAAAGCAGGCCCTTGCTGCTGACCCCCAAGGCATCCACAGGTCCAGTCTCCTTTCAATGGGCCCACTTCCCAGGGCTCATTGATCTTGGATCTGGCTTCCATCCCCTCTCCAACCTTTGCAACTGCCCAGAGGTGCTCGCCTTCCGCCTTATCCATTCCCACCTCATTCACCCCACAGGAACAGTCTCTGCCTCACTTGTCCTAGAGACTATTCTACCAAGACGTAATACAAAGTTTCCATGTAAAAGGACTCACTACAAAGCTAAAAACTTCAATGAGAGAATGATTAATACAGAGACGTGTCTACATCTGCTGCAGGGAGACACCTCTGCCTGCCTCCACCCCTCTCCCCCCAGAGTCTACAGCCCCATTGCAAAGCGGGGGAGGGGAAGAAAAGAGGCTGAGGCCCATCCAACGGGACTGAAGCAGTCATGAGCAAGCCATGCCCAGGAGCCATTCTCCTGTCCATCGCTGGTGCTGTGTTGCTTCAGGCATGCTGAAATGCAGTCACCTCTAGGATGGGCTGGACAGCTGTTTAACACCTGCACAAGGTTTCAGGCAGGGGGGAGTGCGGGTAGTGCAGAGCCCCCATCAGAACTACTGTGCCCTCCTGGCTTAGGAAAAGAATAAACAGGAGGATTGGAAATTAACGCGCCCAGTCTCATGTCCTCTGGGGCAGGGAATGAGCCATCTACATTAGGCCCCAGCTGGAGTATCATGTCCAGTTCTGGGCGCCACATTTCAGGAAACGTGGAGAAACTGGAGAAAGTCCAGAGAAGATCAACACAAATGATGAAAGGTCTAGAGAACATGAGATATGAGGCAAGGCTGAAGGAATTGGCCTTGTTTACCTTGGAAAAGAGAAGACTGAAAAGGGACATGAGAGCAGCTTTCAAGTATCTAAAAGAGTATCATAAGGAGGAGGAAGAAAAATTGTTCTCCTGGCCTCTGAGGTTAGGATGAGAAGCAATGGGCTTAAATTGCAGCAAGGGAGGTTTAGGTTGGACATTAGGAAAAACTTCCTGCCTGTCAGGGTGGTTAAACACTGGAATAAATTGCCTAGGGAGATTGCAGAATCTCCATCACTGGAGATATTTAAGACCAGGTTAGACAGACACCTGTCAGGGATGAGCTAGGGCAACTCAACTTTGGAAGTCCCAGGGGCTTCCAAATACTTACAGGACATGCTGAGGGCCTCAACTTAAGTGTGGTTGCATATGCAAGCAAATATATACAAATAGCTTCTCTCACACTGACAGGCATGAATACAAAGATTAAGGCAAGACTACATAATACACAGGCCCCATTTAAGTCAGTTCTGCGGATATTAATAAAATGCAATTTTTACCCGATTTCTACCCATGTAACAGCACTTTTCATGAGCAAGGACAATCCAAGAATTTAACTACTAAAATGCATATCAACAGAAGATCATTACACTGACTACTTTTTTGTTTTGGCTCCCACTCACCGGCCATGTGTTGATCCCCACGTAAACCCAAACTGCACCGCGGGGCGCAAACAAACTGGCCGTGGGCAGCATACCAAGTTATTAATAAATATTTTATAAACCTTTACCTTTTCTCTCTGCTGCCATGTCTCCTCTCCTTGCTCCATCAGCTCCCTGGTGCCTGCTGCTCCCAACTCCTCACCCTCCTCTGCTGTCCTGACTCCTGCCTTTCTCACTGCCTTCAGCCCTCCTGCGACCTGCCCCCCTCCACCAGCTCTTCTCTCTCCCCTGTGCCCACTCCTCCAGTAGCCCCACTCTGATCATGTGAGCTACCCCTCCTCATCCCCTCTTCTAACACCTCCCTCTACACACCTGCCCTGCCTCTCTCCTCTGGTGCTGGTCCCTTCCCTGCAGGTGTCTGCCCTCCTGCTTCACCCCAGAATCCTGGCACCTGCACCTTCCCTTAGCCCTGCACCCTCCTGGTGCCTTCCCCTTCCCTCACTGCCCCTGTGCCCTTTGCCCTCTTTTTCCCTGATGCCCACCCCTCACCACTCTCTGCCCCCATTCCTCTCATGCCCCTGTGCCCTCACACATGACTTGCTCCATCCCCATGTTTCTCATGCCCACCCCTTCTTTCAAGCCTTCTCCCAGCACCTCCCCTCCCCTCTTGACCCCAATGCCCTTCCCCTCTCCTCTCCTCTCCCAGCATCACCCTGTCCCCCCTCCCACTGACACCTCCCCTCCTGCCCTTTTCCTCATTGTCTGCACTTGGCCCCCTGGCATTTGTCTCTCCTTCACCCTGTCTTTTGGTGCCTCCCCTCCCCTCCGCACAAGCCCCCCCCTTCTTCTCCCTCTCCCCCTAGTTTTCCCCCTGCCCTGCCCTGCCCTGCCATACTGTACCGTACCGTACCTTCTGCCTTCCACATTGCAGGGCCGGAGTCTGTGCTCGGGCCCCAGAAGTCCCCGGACTCCGAACCCAGACCTAGGCCGCGTGGCGCAACGGCACGCCACGCCGAGCAGTTTTAAAGTCCCTGGCCGTGACATCACATCACGCTCGGGCGTCTCCCCAGTCACCTGGAAACGCCGCGCATGGCAGCAGCAGCCGGCAGCGTGCACCAGCAAGGGGGAGCCGACTGAATGCTGCGCTCGGCAGGGACGGTCCGGGGCCGGGGGGGACACCCATATAACTCACCGCCCATGCCAGGTGAGCCTGCGCAGCGTGCGCTCGCTCTCACCCCGGCCTGGTGCCCCCCTAGCATGGCGCCCGGGGGCAATTGGCCCCCCCCGTCCCCCTTTCGCTATGCCTCTGGCCCCGACCTTTGACAGAAAGGAATGAGGAGAATATCACCTGCACTCCAAACTCCTTCACCCGTACTCCCAGAGCCGTGTAGTCACTCTTGATCTGCTCAGTGTCACACCTTGCAGTATCATTAATGCCCACATGGATGAGTAGCATGGGGTAGTAGTCAGAGGGCTGGATAATCCTCTACAATGCCTCCATAACATCTCGGATATGGGCCCCTGGCCGGCAGCACACCTCCTGAGATGACATGTCAGGGCGACAGATGGGTGCCTCTGCCCCCCTCAGAAGAGAGTCTCCAACCACCACTACCCTACGTTTCCGCCTTGCAGTGGTGGCAGCAGACTTCCCAGCCTTGGGGGTATGAGGCTTCTCCTCCTCTGATGTAGGGGGTGACTCCTTATCTCCTGTATCAAGAAGAGCATAACGGTTTCCCAGGACCATGGTGGAAGGGTTGGGAGCAGTGGCGGAGCACTGCCTGCTACCAGAAATGACTAGCTGTCAGCCTCCCTCCTGAGCCATCTCCTCCTCCACCAGTGGTATGTTAGCAGTCTTGTGTAGTGGTACAGCTACCTCAGCTGTCTCCACATGAATACTGTCCAGGAATTGCTCATAGATTTGGATGCTCCTCAGCCTAGCCACTTCCTCCTGTAGCTCTCCCACCTGCTTCCTGAGAGATTCCACCAGCAGGCACCTTTCACATTTATGGTCCTCCCAGCCTGGATTTCAGTAAGTGGGAATTGCAAGCCACAGCCTCTGCAAAACCACACCAGGATCTAGGTAGACACATCCATGGTCAGGTGCTCTGTCTGGCTACAGGTGCAGGTGGAGGAGACAGAAGCAGTGCTGGCACAGGTGTTGCAGGTCTTCCTGAGCATAGCAGGCCTCCATCTTTCAAACTTCCTCTTAAACTCTTCTGTCTGCAGCCCCCTGTCCACTTTGCTCCCCTAGTCACTCTGCCTCTGGCTTTTAAAGCCTGCTCCCTAGGTCAGACCTACCCCCACAGGGAAAGGCTGATCCTGAGGCTGATCAAAGGTAATCAAGGGAACAAAGGATCAAACACTCCCCGATACACAATCTCAACTGCCACAGTAACTGAAACTGAAATCACCTGGCAGCCTCTTCAATGTCAGGATTTCTTGCTCTCCCTCTTAAGCTTCCCTGTCTGCTTCGCAGGAGGGGGAATGGGCATAGCAGGGACAGCAGGCAGGAGCAGGGACAGCAGCTGGGTCTGCCATCATGTAGCGCATGATGGCACACATGTTGTCACCCTGCCCCCACATGCAGGTCCGCCACTCAGCATCCTCCTGGACCTTCTGCACCAGGGTCTGTTGCATGTCATGCAGGATGCCCACAGGTGCCTCATGAGGTCTTTGTGGACCCTGGAGTGCTTTTGGGTCCCCTAGAGTCAGGCAGCTGGCTCGGGTCGCCCCTCAGCAACAGCTGGTCTGGCTGTGGAGAATAAAGAGGGAGAGACAGTCAGTCATCCATCCATGCAGATACTGTCCCTGAGGCCATGCCCTCCTCTGTGAGCAGTAGTCCTCAGGCCAGAGGATGGGGATGTCCCGGGAGCAAAGCCATGTGTGGGCTGCACAGCAGGCCCTGCCTCACAGGGGCTCCAAGGTGCCCAGGGGACCATGCTGCCCCCCGGGACAAGCAGGCAAGGGAAAGGTCTGGCCACAGTGGGGTCCCATGGGCAGGAGAGAGGCCTGGAGCAGCCTGGCCCGCCCTGTGGCCCGCACCTGGTAACGCTGTCTAGGGGAGCGGGTGATGCCTCAGGCGGGCAGGCATGCCTGCCTGTGTGCAGCACTTCTCGGTGTGTATGGGGTCATGCATGCACCCTTGTGCCCAGCCTGCTTCCAGCAGTTGCAGGCAGGACTCAAACCTACCACCCTGTACTCTCCAGGCAAATGCCCTATCCCTAGGCCACTCCAGAACCCACCCTGACTTCAGAGAGTCCCTTATCCTGCCTCCCTAATACAGGAGCCAGGTCCATCCCTGGGGCAGCCTGTGTTTTGTCCAGCTGCTCCCAAGGTGGGCAGGACTTGAGCTGGTACCTTATCCACTGTGCGCCACTGGAGGAGCCCTCCAACCAGCCTACATTCTGGGCATGCCTTTATCCTTTCTTTGTTCTAAGAATACCAGGGTCCATACATCACCAAGCTGGTGGTGGCTGTCCCTGGGGAGGCAGGGCTCGAACCCTGTACCTGTAGTCCCCCCACCCAGGGCCAGATGTTTGTGTGGCTTCCCCTGAGCCTGTGAACAGGATCCTGGGGGTGCTCAGGGGCTGCCCCCTGAGGCCACATGGTGCACACTGATGCTGCACATGGTTCCACATGCACGAACTGCAGCATTATGTCCAGGGCAAGTACCCCATCCCCTCTGCACCTGCCTCCCCTGTCCTGTGTGTGTGGAAAACTGAGAGCACTCACCTGATGATCCCCTCCCCACCGTCAGAGGGTGCCCAGCGACATGTCCTGGCCCAGAGGTACCGGCTCCAGGCTCAGGGTCACCATGCTGGTTGTGTCCTCCTCCTGCTGCTCCTGCTGTCCCTCCTCCTCCGTGATCTCCAGGCAGGTGTCAATGGGCGTGTTGAGGCCAGAGTCGACCACCATGGGTGCGGAAAGGGTTTCCCCACTCCCCCAGGATCTGGTGCAGCTCCTGATAATAGGGGCAGGAGTGGGGTCCTGCCCCAGAGCATGAGCTGCATGCCCTGGCCTTTGCATAGCCCTGGAGGAGCTCCTTTACTTTACTCTGGATCTGTTCTTAGGTCCGGGAGGGAAGGGTGTCCACACTCCGCCAGGGCCTCGGCCATGCACCCATAGATTTTGGCATTTCGGCATTAGGAGCAGAGTTCCTCTAGGGTCTCCTCCTCCCCTCACAGCTCGAGGAGGGACAGGATCTCTGCTCCGGACCAGGAGGGTGAACGCCACTTGGTACCCCTGGCTGGGTCCTGGGAGCCCTGGTGCTGCTCCCTGCGAGGGACAGGGGAGTCTCGGGGGGCTTGTGGCTCGGCCATAGCTCTGAGTATGGGTGGCAGGGAGAGCCGCGTGGTCAGGTGCTGCTGCAGGGATGGCTTCCTGCCACAAGGCTTGTCCAGGATTACTTTGGACAGAGTGGCCACCAGGGCACCTGTGTTATTTCCTGGAGGCCTCTTCTTTCAAAAAAACAAAACAAAACAAAACGCTGTTCCCCATTCACACATGCCTTTTCTTTTGGAAAAAGGCTTCTTCCTCATAGAAAGAGGTTTACTGCTGTTGGAAAAAGCCCTCCATTCTTTTGACCTTTTGTCGAAAGAACGTGATTGCAGTGTGGACGTAAGTGTAGGGTTTTTTTATATTTTAGTATACAGGTCATCAGTGGAAGTACATGGCAAACTTTCACTGAAGTTCTGAGCTTAATCAGTGAGTCTAGTCTCAAGTTAAATAAAGAAAAGTGTGTTTTCTGCCTACACCAAATTGAATTTTTGGAACAGATAATAAACAAAGATAGAATTAGTCCTACTCCTAAGAAAATAAAAGCAATTAGAGAATTGAATGCTCCAACAAATGTACCAGAACTGAAATGGCCAATGCCTACAAGATCTCTCTACAGTGACAAAATCAATGAATTAACTATTAAGGTCCAATACATCCTGACTACAGGGAGCCAAATCAGGAGACCACCTTCTCAAGGGTAAAATATATGATCTCATCTTCTCCAGTTTTAAAGTTCTGTGATGTAAACAAACTCACAATGGTTAGTGCTGATGCCAGCATTTATGGCAGCAGTCGGCACCATGTGCCAAAAGTTGCTGCTGCCTGAGCTATCGTCTTGATGGTATATTCTTACAGTTACAAGGATCTGAGTGGAAGCTGGATTCACTCTGTGGGTGTACACTTAAAGAAGCATAAACTGTATGCATTGAGTGAAAAGGAGTGCCTCACAAGTATGGTATGCAAAAACTTCTTCAGATATCTGTGTGGGTTGAGTTCTTTTAAACCGATAACTGCCCATAAGCCTATTGTATCAACAGAAAATAAAAGGATCAAGCACCACTGAAATGTCCAAGTCTTTTGATTAGGTTAATGCAATTTAACCCAATTCCTGACTATATTTCTGGTAAAAAAATCTGTTAATAGCAGACACCTTATCATAGAGCCCAATACCACATTCAAACACCTATGGGCTAAAGGAAGATGAAAAGGCTCATATGAGTACTGTGGAAATTACAGAACAGTGTCAGGTAGGAGACTATAACTACTAGAAAAAGCAAATTTGGCAGATAACTAAAAACTTCTTGAAGTTGCTTATATTTGGGTAGAAGGATCATGTCCCTGTGGCCATGACAGGAAACTATTTTCCTGTACACAAGCAAATAAACAAGTCCAGTGGATAAATGATTAAAGGTAACTAACTGTTATCATCCCATGCACTTTAAAAAGAGAAATTTAGACCTAATTGATGAAGGACATCAAAGACTAGCTAAATGGCATGAACAAGCCAGCCAGTCAGTGTTGTGGTCTGGAATCAGCAATAACATAAAGAACGAATTATCTTCATGCAAATATTGCAAAATTAACAGACCAACTCCATGCAAAAATCTCTAATAACAGCACCTGTATCAAATAGACCTTGGAATAAGCCAGTAGCAGATTTATTCAAATTCAGAAGATATCATTACCTAGTTGTAGTGTGTTACATTTCTAGATATATTAAAATAATGTATTTGAAAGATACAATATACCAAGAAAGTAATGAGCACTTTTGACCATTTTGGTATTCCAGAACAAACAATGACAGACAATAGACTATAATTTACCATAGCTGAGTTTAAGTAATTCCAACAAACCAAGATATGAAGAGATCACTAGCAGCCTGCATTACCTAGGAGCAAATGGAAAGGCTGTGAAGGCTATACAAAGAGTCAAACTATACTGAAGCATGAAGATCCATTCTTTTTGTAACCCACTTGCTTAATAGTGATGTATCTCTTCAAGAGATCGAGAGTGGAGAAATGTATTGAGCTGTCAGGGTCATGCACAATTAGCATTCTGCGTGCAGAAGTTTCTGGAACTGGGTGCAGTAATTCTAATTATGCTAAATAGGCTCCATGTAACTCCACTAGTAGACTCCATTGAGGGTGAGTAGTCAGAGCATTTCCTTTACAGAAGGATATGTGACCTGTTCAGGTTAGGAAAAGTTCAAGCCACAGGTGCACAAAGCAGGCCAGTTTCCCCTAACTGAAGCATTTTGTTGCAGATTCGTCATATTGACAACTCTTAACACAGGGAGATACTGGTAGTATTAGTTATAGGAAAAGGAAATTGGGATTAAAACTAATTTATTTCATTACATCTTAAATGGTGTTTGATTTAGTTGAATTGATGTGGTCAAATTGTCTTAGCAGGCTCACCAGCTCTTTTCTCATTTAAATGTGATGATACGGAAAGAGTCATCTATATCTGCCATTTTCAGTTTTTTAGTTTTCTTGTAACTGGGTTATTAATTTATATACTTCATACCGATTGGGTTAGTTAGTTAATATACTGACTAGCTAACTCAAGCTATGTCCAGACTGCTGGGATTTGCCAGGATACCAGAGGTATCCTGGAAAAGCTCTGCCACATCCAAGGAACGTGTCCGCTTTTTGGAAGAGTTTCCAAAAAAAACAGACGTGTTCTTTCAGCATCCCTGCATTCTTCTTGGTGAGAGCAATAAGGGCTGTTCCAAAAGAAGAGTTTTTTCCAAAATTTGGCCCCATGTAGATGGGCCAAATTTCATAAAAGCCTCTTTTGGAAAAAAAGCGGAAAAAGAAATGTAAAATTGTGAACTGCGTATCTTTTCCCACCTTTTCTCATCAGTGTAGACATAGCCTGAGTGATTTCAGGGGAGAAGAAATAAGAGTATGCCTGGGTTCCAACTGGGGAATTCTATAAGCAAGAGAAGGGAAGATGATATTGCAATGCTTTTGACTCAGCAGACTGTATAGAGTTGATGATCAAACACTCTGAGACTCAGATGAAGTCAGCCTAAGCTTTTTGAATTCTGAGTTCTCATTGATTTGTTGTGGAGACTGACTTGTTCGTATTTAATTTTTTAAATGTATCTTCACAGTTACACATAAATAAATGTATATGCCTCATGAATTAGCCTTGTTTTGTAGAAGATAAGCTATTATTTATTATGTTTCTTTATCATTTTAAGGCTGTATTCCTCTGTTCCTTTTTGGCCTGTGTTATAGGAAAGCTGACCCATTGCAATCTTTGCTGAAAATCCTCAGTGATTGAATTCTGGATCTCCATATGCTTTTCTATAGGAGATGAGTTGAAGTACTAGGAGAAGGCAGAGAAGTAAACCCCAACCCACCCAAAGGTTACACTTGCTCTATATCATTAATAGCTACTGGCTATAGTTCAGCCCAGTTCCTGATGGGAAGGCAAATCAGGACTACAGTTCTAACCCTGGAAAAGAATCTAGGCCCAAAATGGCCAGATTGGAGAAGAGTAGCCAAACTGGATCAAAAGGCAAACAGAGCTTATGAACACTTCTAAAATTGGTGTCACTCAGAGAATTGCCTGATCTGGAACCTAGTGACCATGTTATGTCTGACTGGATGGAGGAAAAAGACAGAGAACTCCTGCTCTTGAAATTAAATAGAACACATTGCCTAAATCATATGGCATAGAGATAGATGGTGGGGGTTCAATAGAAACCATCAGCATCTTTAGTTAATTCCAGGAACTGAACAATCAAATGCACAAACTCCATGTAAAGTGCAGATGAACAATCAGGAAAAAAAGATTCACCTATTTTAAACCTGCCAGAGATAGCCATTAGAAATGAAAGACTAGTTACCAAGTTGCTACCTGTCCTGGCCTTATACCTAAAAAAAAAATCAATATGATCTAGAGATTGAGTAACAGATGGACGCTGATTAAATTTAAAGTTAGTTTTAAAACTATAAAATATGTTAAGTTAAAAGGCAAATTAAAAGGAGGAGATGTGATGGAAAGCTTAAATTGCATTGTAATGTTAAGTCATTAGATGGCACTGTGGGAAGAATACAGCTTCATATCTTTAGCAAGTACGAGAGAGTCTATATAATTGGAAGAACTTAAAAAGGAAAGTTGAAGTTGCTGGTGTCTATTTTGCCTCTGACTTCGAGTTACTAACAAGCCATTCAGTAATACTGATGTTTTTGTTCTGTTTTACACAGAACAATGGAATACTCCTGCTCCAAGATTCCAGGTGGTGTTAAGGTAATGCAGATAATATATAACAAATAATATATAATTACAACTCTTTTGTATTTTATGATCTCTATTGTCTACCAGGTGAGATTTTAATGATTGTGTACTACACATTTTCTACACGATGTGTGCTGTACATACATTGTCAGTTGTATGTGGACAAGTAATGTAAGTTATCAAGAAATTGTTTTCATATCAGTGATTCAAATGCCAACTCTCACATACTCATCATATGCATTAAAGACTGAATACAAAGCACATAATTTAAAACAAACCTTTTCATTTACCCCATGCTAGTTAAATTAGTTGTGGTAGCAATGAGGAGCTAAGCCAGCACTACTGTTAGCAGTAGGAGCTTCAAGGTGGGAGAACCATGATTATCCAGAAGTACATCTGAGGAAGTGGGTCTGGCCCACGAAAGCTCATCACCTAATAAACCATCTTGTTAGTCTTTAACGTGCTTCATAGTCCTTTCTTTTCTTATTGGTTAGCTTAGCCTTTGGGCCAAACTAATACCTCACCTCATTCAATGTATTCATATTTCAAATCAAACACCTTCCCCTCCCCGAGGGGGATTCTAGCCTGTCCATGTGTGCCAAGGAGACCTTCCACCACTTTGGAAGTACTAGGACCAAAATGATGACTCCCCTCTTCCCTGCACGGTCTTAGGAAAAAACTACACACAGGAGACAGTTGGGGTTGGTACCTTTGATCCTATGGACATTCAAAGGGCTTCCTTCAGTTTTGACTAGGCTTTCTCTGACTGTGCTGATTGTCTCTTTTATCCAGTCCACTTGCTTCCACTCCCCCTCTCAGTCTTTTTTCCTTGGCTTCACATTATATTTGCCACTCTTATTCTTTCCACCCCTGCTCTGCACTCTCATCCACCTTCCCTTCCCATTAGAGGATCCCACTCTAACTAAATCCAGCCATTTAAAAATGTTGAATTGCCATGATGTTTGCTCCCCTTGTGTTGTTTATTCTTCATGTCTGTTCTATCTCTTCTCCAAGCCCATGTCTGTCTTGTCTTGTATGTTGAAATCATAAAGCTTATTGGGGGCAGGGATGTCTGCTACTTTTTGTACAGTACCTCACACAGTGGGGTCCTAATCTTGGTTGACTCTTAGGCACTACTAAACATTTCTAATAACAAAACACCTACCCCACTCCAGGTTCTCTGCCCATTTGTGTGACTTTGATTCTGCTTCTAGCAGTCACTTAGATCCTCAGGAGCTCCTGCCCTTTCTGAGTATATCCAAAGAGCTACAATGCCATGTTTTTCAGCCCTCAGGCTAGGAATAGGGTATCAGTAAATCACTCCATTGAAATGAGAGATGTAATGTGAAATTCTATTCAGTTAAGAAACTAATAGTGGGGACCTAACCTCTTCGGCCAAGGTGAAAAGCAAAATTTGACTTAAAAAAAAAGATTGGTTAACTACCTACTATTTGCATGTAAAAATACCTGATGTGTACCCACATTAGGCATTTGTGTGCATTAGTTAGATGTGTGCAAAAAATACACATCATTATGTATGCTACCTTAAAAATGTAGTACTGAAAATTCATACTATACTTGCAGTAATGTGGGTCTTTTGCTTCAGCAAATGATTTTGTTTAAATTATATTGAATAACTTGTCAGATTTCTTGTTTAACTATTATCTGATGTGATCAACATTTTGTTAAATTTGATCTTTAACATTTTTCATTCTTCAACTACCTTTTAGGTAATAAAGTAAGACACCTTTTTTAATATTCTAATCTTCCAGCTCTTGGAAAGTCCACTGCTATTAAGGTTTCATATGAAATTTCCAAGAAAATATTTTGGGAATAAATATCGTTAGCATGATGGCTCAGGTTAATTTTTTAAAATAGGTAAGTTCTGAATTTAACAAGGCAACAAGACATGATTTCATGTCTATGCAAATGTAACAGAAACACAAGGTTCTGAGAACATTTTATCAAGCTGAAGATTCACAGATGACTCCATTTTTAGATAAGTAATGTATTTTACTGAGTGTATTATTTAATGGCTCTCTTGTTTTGATTAACAATATAAAACATTGATAAACATGTAGTAGCCCTTAACCTTTTCTATATTCTCTCCACACTTATCAATTGATCTGTTGAAAGAACTATATCAATTTCACTTAAAAAGACTAAAGAAAGGAGCAATTGAGCAATTATATTTTGTATTGAATGCACAATTCTCACATGGAAATATAAATTTCTGTAATGAGTTGACTCTGATCATTATCATTTATATAGTCATTGCCTTTTGATACTGTCAATCCTACATACAGTTCACTAAGAAACCAGAAACAATATGGCTGTTTGCCTTCCAATAATAGTTGAGTTATTTAGGTATCGTATTTCCCTTCTGAATTTTCTGTCCAAATTTTAAAAATATTGATCAGCTGTCACTGAAGACTAACTTTCAAACCTTCATTGTGTGGTATATCTTTTATCTCAAACAGACTGTGGCCTCTCATTATTGATTTAACTCCCCAGCAGCACACAGAACACTCATAAATGGGTATTGTTCATTTTAAAACTGCAAAACTACCTTAACAGTGTACCTATTTGTTTATCAGTAAGGAAGATAGTAAATGTACTGTCACTACCAATAGCTGGGTGTGGATCAGACACCTATCCTCACCGGCCAATTAAAGTAATTTTCATTACAACTCACAGAAAGAAACTCACTAATAAAGACAAAAATGGTACATTAAATCCTTTTATAATGAGTTAGTACATTGTATTCTTATGCATCACTGCTATGCTATGCTTTTTTGTGCAACTTGGGAGTTCTAAATAATGCAATTAGATCCAGCTTTAATCTTATCTAAACTATTGTAATTTTGATGTAACTCCCCACTGAAATGGTAGAATTATACTTGAAATAAAGGGGGGTGTAAATAAGATCAGAATTCTCTTCTTAGCACATAGGAATCCCATTTGTAACATTTTGGTTCACTGTTACTGAGTTTTTAACTTACAGTTAATATTTCAACAAAAGTTCAGATTTAGATTTTTTTATTTTTAAACAGTCTTGATGGATAAAATCTTTTTATTTTAAGCATTTTTTATTTGTATCTATTTAAATTTTCATCATTGCACAAAATTACGGTGGATGGAGCCAAACAATGGAGAGATCAAACAATAATTGTTTAATGACCATAGATGCTGTGATTCATGATAGAGCTTTTTACCTTTCAGAACATAAATTATCAACATCACATGTCAAAATACACAAAATAAATATCTTTAAATCAAACTCTAGTTCTCAGGCAGCATTTTTCTTAGCTATTTTCAGTGCCTATCTATAAGTTTTGCCTACTTTTGATGAAAATACTGATGAAAAAATATGTTTTTGTCTGGTGAAATCAACAATTACTGATATTTACTGATAAAAATCTAATCCTTCCAAGTCTAGTTATTTGTAATAAAAAGAGGAGAAAATGCAAGATACTTACAAAGACGGAAAACTATTAAAATATGAAAAAAATCTTATTCAACCATGATACGTGATTTTATTATGCCATCATTTACACAGCTGGGAAGAGCTGGATTTATGTGTAACCCATATTAGTCAGAAATTAAATGTGGTTTTCTAGCTTCATTCTGAATCATTTACAGTGAATTGCCATGAACTTTTTTTTCCCACCATAGATTAGTTTTCTGTTTACAGAACACCTACAAGGACCCAAAGAATGAGTTTTGCTGGAGTCAATTCAAAGATTCCACTTAGGTCTTCAGATCCGTGGCTATCTAGGATCTTTCTCCTTTCTAATTTAGTACTAGTTTGGGAACATTTTTTCCCCTTGTGCATTGGTTGTTAAACGGAACATTATTCCTTTGACCTGTGGTACAGACCCTTTGAGACACAAAAAAGTGTCCTTGTGTCACGGTTCATCAATTTCTGGTTTCCATAACAAAATGAGGTAACATCTGTCTGAGAATTGGTAGGCTAGGCCCAGAAGAGTTCCCTCAGAAGCACAAGGATAGAAGGCAGGACAGCTGCACCCAATATTTAAAAGTATATATAGTGAGAGCAATCTCATAAGAAGGCAACTGTTGGTATGATGTGGGAAAAAAACCCAGAAAAAGTATGCAATAACACATAACTTTGTTTCCTATGTGTTAAAAACATGAGTTGTGAACCCTGTGTTTACTAACTGGCCTGAAGAAGTGCAGGCCTTTATAGAGAGACTGTATTTATTTTAAAGAGGCATCACAAAATAAATAGGCCCTTTTTCCCAAAAGAGGTTTCTCTTCCTTGCCAGAAAATGGCCTCCCATTGTTCACAGGAAGGACTGTGGAAATAGGTTTTGCTACACTCTGGATTCATATTAAAGAAACAATGAACCTGTTGCCATTTCAAAGAAAACTGATTTTTCTCATTTTCTCTTTGTCCCACAAGGAAAATATCTTTATGAACACCTGGTAATCTCTCATTAGTGAGACTTTGTTCCTGCCAAGAGTTTTTCTACCATTCCCAACATTGTAGCATATAGGTTCTCTGAAACATAAGCTAAGTTGGTGTTGAATCCCAAGAGCCAACACTTGTAATGGTTTGGTGGCAAATATTTGAGATTGGGGAAGAAAAAAAGGAGGGTATTGTATTTTTAGGAATAAAATATGCCACAAGTAATTTATCTACTGGAGTTTTAAAATATTTTCAAAAATATGATATTGAAAGAGGCATTCTTACATAAGCCATCTCTCTCTCCTGCCATCCATCTCCACCCTCTGACAAACAGAGGCTAGGGACACAATTCCTTACCCATCCTGGCTAATAGCCATTAATGGACTTAACCTCCATGAATTTATGTAGTTCTCTTTTAAACCCTGTTATAGTCCTAGCCTTCACAACCTCCTCAGGCAAGGAGTTCCACAGGTTGACTGTGCGCTGTGTGAAGAAGAACTTCCTTTTATTTGTTTTAAACCTGCTGTCCATTAATTTCATTTGGTGGCCCCTAGTTCTTATATTATGGGAACAAGTAAATAACTTTTCCTTATTCACTTTCTCCATACCACTCATGATTTTAAATACCTCTATCATATCCCCTCTTAGTCTCCTCTTTTCCAAGCTGAAAAGTCCTAGTCTCTTTAATCTCTCCTCATATGGGACCCGTTCCAAACCCCTAATCATTTTAGTTGCCTTTCTCTGAACTTTTTCTAATGCCAGTATATCTTTTTTGAGATGAGGAGACCACATCTGTATGCAGTATTCAAGATATGGGCATACCATGGATTTATATAAGGGCAATAAGATATTTCTCGTCTTATTCTTCATCCATTTTTTAATGATTCCTAACATCCAGTTTGCTTTTTTGACTGCCGCTGCACACTGCGTGGACGTCTTCAGAGAACTATCCATGATGACTCCAAGATCTCTTTCCCGATTAGTTGTTGCTAAATTAGCCCCCATCATATTGTATGTATAGTTGGGGTTATTTTTTCCAATGTGCATTACTTTACATTTATCCACATTAAATTTCATTTGCCATTTTGTTGCCCAATCACTTAGTTTTGTAAGATCTTTTTGAAGTTCTTCACAGTCTGCTTTGGTCTTAACTACCTTGAGCAGTTTAGTATCATCTGCAAACTTTGCCCCCTCATTGTTTACCCCTTCCTCCAGATCATTTATGAATAAGTTGAATAGGATTGGTCCTAGGACTGACCTTTGGGGAACACCACTAGTTACCCCTCTCCATTCTGAAAATTTACCATTTATTCCTACCCTTTGTTTTCTGTCTTTTCACCAGTTCTCAATTCATGAAAGAAATCGTCCCTCTTATCCCATGACAACTTAATTTACATAAGAGCCTTTGGTGAGGGACCTTGTCAAAGGCTTTCTGGAAATCTAAGTATACTATATCTACTGGATCCCCCTTGTTCACATGTTTGTTGACCCCTTCAAAGAACTCTAATAGATTAGTAAAACATGATTTCCCTTTACAGAAACCATGTTGACTTTTGCCCAACAAATTATGTTCTTGTATATGTCTGACAATTTTATTCTTTACTGTTGTTTTAACTAATTTGCCCGGTACTGATGTTAGATTTACTCATCTGTAATTGCCTGGATTGCCTGTAGAGCCCTTTTTAAATATTGGCGTTACATTAGCTATCTTCCAGTCATTGGGTACAGAAGCTGTTTTAAAGCATAGGTTACAAATCGTAGTTAATAATTCCACAATTTCACATTTGAGTTCTTTCAGAACTCTTGGGTGAATGCCATCTGGTCCCGGTGACTTGTTACTGTTAAGTTTATCAATTAATTCCAAAACCTCCTCTAATGACACTTCAATCCGTGACAATTCCTCAGATTTGTCACCTATAAATGATGGGTCAGGTTTGGGAATCTCCCTAACATCCTCAGCCATGAAGAGTGAAGCAAATAATTCATTTAGTTTCTCCATAATTACTTCTCCATGCACAGTCCCCAACTCAAGCTCCAGCTCCACAGCTCCCATTAGCTGTGGTTCCTGGGAGCTGTGGGGACAGAGCTCCTGGCTGAGGCAGCATGTGGAGCAGTCCCCACCCCCCGCCTTCCCTCCTCCTAGGAGCTGCAGGGACATGCCAGCCACTTCTGGGGAGCCCCCTATGATAAGCTCTGCCCCACATCCCAATCCCTGCCCCAGCCCTGAGGTACCTCCCCACCCAAACTGTCCCAGGAGTGGCTGGTGCAGCTGGCCCAGGAGCTACTTTATCTGTTCAAGAAGCCCCAGAGCCAGCCACATTGGTCATGGCGGAAGTCAAGGAGGTCATGGAAAGTCACTGAATCCATGACTTTTGTGACCTCTGACAAACCCACAACCTTATCTATAGTGAACCATCTCTTTGTTAATCTAGATTGAGCTCCTTTTGTCTATCACTATTTCATGTTTTCCATTCCTTTAATTTTTCTCATGGTTCTTCTCTGAACCCTCTTCACTTTATAAACCTCTTTCTTGAATTGTGGTCACCAGAACAAGACTTGATAGTCCATCAACAGTTGCACCAGTGTCAAATGCAGACATAAAATAACTTATCTTCTACTACTCAATGTCTCCCTTTCATCCAAGGATTGTATTAGCCCTTTTGCCCAGCTCATGTTCAGCTGATTCACCATAACCTCCCAAATCTTCTTGCTTCCCAGGATAGAGCCCCCATTCTATCAGTATGATCTACATTCTTTGTCCCTAGATTACTGATTTCCCTTTATCCAGATTAAAATGAATGTTGTTTGCTGAACCAGGCTATCCAGATCACTTTGTATTAGGCTATGTCTACACTACACTGCTTTTTCAGAAAAAGGTACACAATTTGCTTTTTCTGAAGAGGCTTTCCCAACTACACTGGGCCAAATTTTGGAAAAACCTGCTCTTTCGGAAGAGCCCTTCTTCCTCATAAAAAATGTTGGAAGAGCAGACACTTTCCCTGGACGCGGCAGAGGTTTTTTTGGGATACATCCAGTATCCTGGAAAGACCCCACAGCATAGACATAGCCTCAGTGAGGACGCTGCTTCAATATTTATCACTTCCCCAAGTTTCGTGTCATCTGCAAACTTTGTCAGTATGATTTTATGTTCTCTTTCAAGTCACCAATAAAAAATATTAAATAGCATAGAGCCGAGTACCAATCCCTATGTGACCTTACTAGAAAAACATCCATTTGGTGGTGATTTCTCACTTATAACACTGAGACCTATCAGTTAGCCAGCTTTTAATTCAATTAATATGTGCCATGTTGATTTTATAAAACCAGGTTTTTTATCGAAATACAATGTCATACCAAATCAAAGATTTTACAGAACTCTAAGCATATTATATCCCGTAATTATTGTTATCAATCAAACTTGTGAGTCCATTAAAAAGACATCAAGTTAATATGACCAAATCTATCAACACATGTTGATTGGTATTGATTATATTATCCTCCTTGCTTATTATATTAGTACTTCTTGCTTGCTTCTGACAAACTACATCACTGCTAATGAAAATTGCTTCTTCTGTTGTCTAGCCCATTTTGAAATCTTTATATTGAAACAATGACTCAGATATCAGCACCTTGTTATTTTTTTGTATTCACTTGGGACTGTCAACTATTCAATGGCACCAAAGTACTGCTTCTCAAATATTGACAATGATAACTTTTCTGAAGAAAAGGGGATTTTTTCAATGTAGAGAGTTGAAGGACAAATGATGTGTTACATCTAACTTGATTTCCAAGATTCTCTGCCTGTTTTTGCCAGACCATGGATGAGATGTTTGTATGTACCTAAGGAAGTTTTGTCTCCAACTCCCTTTGAAAGTCATTGGGCATTGGGTGTGTAAACCTATAAAGCACTTTTGAAAATCTGACATTGCATAAGTAGTTTCTTGGCTATTAATCCACTAGTCATAGCTGAAAACTTTCCCAGTACTTTCCTGGTACTGAGAAACATGGATTTCCTTTTGGAAGGTTGGTAAAATGGATTTTCCAGTGGCCAAGAATTTAAACCATATTAAAGGGCAGCAAAAATGCACACAACTCTAATACCAGCCTGTCCACAGACAGCAGCAACTTGTTAATGCAAGCATTTTTCTCTGGTTTCAACTCTGTCTCTCAGGGGTTACTTGTGTACACAGTGGAGGGAGGCTAACTTCAATGTGCCTGGAAACAGAAAAGATTTTATATAGCTAGTACCCAGCCAAACTAATTATTTAGTTCCTGGTTTCTCTGTAGAGACTGCCAATATGAACTAGACGGAGGCCATCAAGTAATTTCATAATCAAATGCAAGCACTTTGGATGGTAACTGAATTTGAACCTTCATCCAAATGGTTACATAGTTCCTTACCAAGCCCATGTGCTACACAGTCACATAAAAATGAAAAAGGAAATTTACATGCTTAGAAAATGAGAGTGAATTTAAAGTAGAAAAACATGGGCTTTCATAGTTGATCTGCAAGAAGTGTTTACTACTCCTAGTAAAAACACTCCAATAAATGTGTGGCAAAAATGCTAAATCCCATATGTGAAGAGGTAGGCAGTTATTTATTACTTACACTTGGGGAGCTCTGTGTTTGCATTGTTTGTTTGCTGACAAACAAAAGTGGCAAGACATTGCCTCAAACAGCTAACAATCCAGATTGACTAAATCATCATTTATCAAACGAAATTAAACAAATTCTGAAAATGTTGTTCCTGCACAACAGTGAACAGCTGAACATTGTATTCATACTGGGCCTGTTCCAAATCCCATTGAAGTCATTAGCAATCTTCTTCCTGCTGCAGAATGAGAAACATGGATTTGCAAGAACATTGTATACAGTTAATTCCAACAAAACACACAAGGAAAAAAGATTTTATTGCATTATTTAAATACTTTGTAAGAGAAAAGCCTGCTACCCACCAAATTCAAGTAGAATTACTCTAGTGACTAATAACTTCCCAATAATGTCGAACCAATTTTACAAGCACCAACAAAAATGAATTGATAAATTTGTGTAGTGGGATGATACAATTTGCCACTGTGCTGGAGATCAAAGTACAAAAAAAAAAATCATTTTGTCCCTTCACCTGTCTTGGTTGATGAAGACCATTGGGTGAAGAAAGGGCAGGGCACACTTGGGGAGGGCTGGAGCAGGGGTGGGAAGAGGTGAAATAAAAGTGGGGCTTTGGGGAAGGGGAATATTGGGGATAGGAAGAGGCAGAGCAAGGGGTTGGGCCCTGTAGGAGGGATTAGAGTGGGGGACAGGCCTCAGGGTGAAGCAGGATTGTAGGACCCATCCAAAAAAATGGAAGTCAGATCCTGTGCATAAGAGGCCCTATGCCTGGGATTAATCCAACCCCTTATGAATAGTTTGGGGAATTTTGCCTAAGTATTAACTGCAGTTTTAGACTTCTGTGTTTTAGGAATATGGGTAGGCTGGTAAGTTTGCTAAGACAGTCCACCTGAGCTAGATGTTCAAACAGGGATAATTATAGACACTAATCCTTTTCCTTTCAACAGTGGTTTCTTAAAGGGGGATTTGAACCAGTGCGTTAAGTGTTAATGCAATGTCATTATGTCTAGCATAAGTTGACTCATACAAATGGGTCTTGCTTGTTTGGATTTCAAATGTCTCAGGGGGGGACTGGGTCTAGGCCACTGTTTTAATCTTTGATTGTATCTGAAAAGCATGAATGGCCCAGACATTTATTTGATATGTCTAAATCTGTTTATAGTTACTTGGGTCACATCCAGGAGTCAGTAAAGATATGGCAAGCTTAATTAATTTCAGATTTTCTCCTTGGTAAATTATATATATATATATATATGTAGATACAGATTCACTTGAGTATAGTGAAAGTGAATTATATTATTCTTGGAACCCAGGAGTAGCCAGATATCTAATATCTATTTGGCCATTTCTTTTGTCCTTTCTCTATCCCCACAAAAAGCTGGCTAAGTCATCCAGAGGGCTAGGTTTGGCCCACATTGTCCTTTGGAATACTATGCTGAGATGGATAAAATGGAATAGAGCTCTGTTTAGAGCTAAAATGATTTATATAGTTATAATATGTTACACCCAAATATTCTGTCATGCTCAGCTGTCCAGAAAACAAACACAAAACTATTGCCATCTCACACAACTAGTTTTTTTCTCCCTCAATTATCAAACAATGTTTTCACAAATAATTTGTGCCCGCTTCTTCAACAACTCTATAGGTAGATGAACAACATTCATCAAATTAATTATTTCTACACTCCCATAATTTATTCAGGATTCCAGATCCTCAGCTGTTTTTTATTATTCTAGCTCTACTGAAGTCCATAAAGCTATGCCAGTTAGAACCAGTTGACGATCTGGCCCAGTTGATGATAGTGTTGTTCTAGTGTTTAATACAAGTTTTGATTTGGCCATTGTAGTGTGCACAAAGTAGGATCACTCTAGTTTAACTTTTGTTAACTTTTGTTAACATTTTTAATAATGATGCTTACACAATCTTAACACAATCTTAACAAAGTCTTCATGCTGTATTGTCTATTTTAGTTAAAATAACTAGCTAAAGTCTTATCAGGTAAGATATTAGTTGTTAAAAAAAGCCATTGTTTCTAGTTATCCAAGCACCAAGCACAGCATGATGGATAATGATGTACTAAATATACCTCTAAAACAAATGCTTTTAAACTGATGACAGATACAGAGCCAGTAGTAATTATTTAACTCAGTCTGTTAATTTCTGCCACACTCCTCTGCAGCCTCCAGGGCAATTGCCAGGTCCACATGCAAAAAGAAGTATTTATAATCATCTGGCCAAACTAAAATGGGAAAAGGCTATTTTGGAAAATATGTATTTTTCTAGCAGTCTAATTTCTAGCGTCAGCTGAGAACCTAACCAATTGAGACTCTGAAATCTAGTGATAAATGGTTGTGTTCTTCAGTTTGCTGACATCATGTCTGAATAGAACTAAAGACTGCAAACTCTCAATATCTACCATACACGCTCTTGACTCTTCTCAGATGGATAGAAAGAAAGAAGCAGAGCTGTGAAGTCATCAGCACATGGAAATCACCCAAGCTCTTATCTCTTTATTGACCTTTTTACTGGTCCCACTTACATATCGAATAGGAAAGGTGATAAGGTGGATTACGATAGAACCCTCCACTTGAGAAAGAAGAGCTATTGTCCAAAATCACTCTGAGTATCCTACAGGAAAGGAAGAGAACTACCAAAAGCAGCCACTTGCTTGTCTGCTAGAGGAACCAGGTGAATAGAGAATAGCTCATAATCTAATAATATAGTATAGGCACCTGATCTTTGTTCATCAAGAGGAAGAAATCTTTTACAAATGTGAACCATGAAGTTTCTGTGCCAAGCTTTTGTCTATACCCATCCTGATAATGTGCATGGAGGTCTGAGAATTTTAGTCTCTGAGGCCTGGTTGCCTTTCCCAAAATCTTAATCTTAAGGAAAATTAGATACAGGCTGATAGTGGCCAGATGATTTGCATCCAGTGATGGCTTTTTGAGCAAAGGTCATGTGAGAGCTCTGCCCCCACTCCACCTCTTCCCTGTGATCTATCCATCTTCCCCCTTCTGCCCTGTGCTTCCCACCTGCCACTGAACTGCTGATAATCAGGTGGCTGGTGGGTGATGAGTGCCCAGTATTTTTTTCTTTGGGTGCTCTCATGGAGTTGGTGCCTATGCTCTTCCAGGAGGAAAGTCTAGAAGAATTAAGGCTGTTTGCACAACTTCCCCTCTGAGAGGGTGCACCCAGAAGGTCAGAAGGGCCTGAAAACTGGGAAGAGGGCATAGCCTGAATGGCAGGCAGTTACCTGATTCACAACATTCATTAGCTGCCATCACTGGTGCAACTGCTATGGAACTCCTGGCAGAAGCAAGAGCTCATTTTTCTCCCCATGTAAACTCTAACTAAGGTGGTAATGGACAGTTGACCTGCCTTCCTCAGGCTGAATTCTCTCCACAGTGTCTTCACTAACTATGGGATGTGCTAATATCACCCTGGCCTCAAGTCTTTAAGAAGAGTTTTGAACAGAGTTGGATTTTTTTTAAATTATTTGAAGTTTTTCATGAGTTTTTTTTTTTTTTAGATTTTTATTAAAAATTTTGCAATGACTTTCTTTCATTTATTTTGCTGTGGGGAAAACACTTTGTTTCATTTTTGACCCCTCACCCAACCATTTCTTCTCCCTGTGGGAAAAAGAGAAAGCAGGAAAAAAAACCCAAAGATACGTAGTGGCGTCTGCCATGGCATTTATTCTTTTTCTTGGCATACTGAGAAATGCTATCAAATCACAGTAACAATAGAAGACTGTTTTTCCCATAAGCTTAGGGATGATGCCTTGAAAAAAATCCTTAAAACCACTGTCTTATCACAGGCGTACTTTGACTTCTATATAGGGGGCAGGCAGCTCCAGCTAGGAAAATGGGGCTACACATGCGGCCAAATTCCACACCTGCCCAAGTGTTGTAATTTGAGGGTCAATGCCAACCATGCTCCCCCCAAACTATGTCCATGTACCTTGTCTTTCCTCAGATCTTTCTGATTCATCTTTGTGGTATTGCCTACAGAATTGTGGCAGTTGATCCTAAGCAGGCAGATGGTGAGCTGCAACTATGCCTTACTGTGAAAAATGTGCTTATTTCTCTGCTATTTTGTTCTCCCCCATCGTTTTTGTTTCATCAGTCTGTGGCATCTTGCCATGCACCAAACCATAAGTTATTTGGAACAGGAACTGTCTTTATACTTGATATCAGTACAACATCTTGCAGCAGCAGTCCCTGTTCAAGACCTGTATGAGTACTTACATCAACTCCAGAGGAACTACATCATATTTAAAATAATGTAGTAAGATTAGAAACCTGTATTCAGGATTAAAAAGGTGTAAATAGTCTGAATGGTTTCCCCAATCACTTACATGTATATGTATATACAATTTCCTAAATCTCACTCAGAATGAATCAAAATTGTTTTCAATGAGAGAAAAAAAAATCTCATAATCGAAGACAGCTACTCTATCCAATAAAGCTGGTTTTCCCCACCAAGTATACATTGTCACTCTTATTCAAGTTGCATAACTATCCACACAGTAATGAAAATTAGCGTATCTTTCCAAATGTGCCATTTTGAAAAAGTCTACAATTGCTAATGGAACTTCCCAAAATGGGGGAAATAAACCACCTTACTAAACTGTAAAACTTGTACCTGTGTTTACTCTATTGTTCAAAATAAAGGTGGCAGAAGTGTGGATTGAATAAGGAAATCCATTCATATGCTTTGCATTATATCTAGCCAGCAGTAGCTGCTAAGCCATAGTTCTTTTCTTCCACGGACACAAACATCATTTTACCAAGGGATGAGTCTGTCTTGTTTTCTCAGCTGTTTAGATTTTAGAACATTTTTTTCAGTCTGTTCTGCCCAATTGAGAGAACAGGAAGTATGGTTTTCAGTGTTGCTTCTTGTGTTCCTGCAAATCAAATTGCTATGGCTACAGCCAAAATAAAAGGATTTAGATGGTCAAGAGACTGTGATGACAGGGAACTATACGTAAGATTCATGACTTTTAGGTTAGAAATGGAAGTGGCATTAGTGTGCTGTTTCCAGGATATGTGAAGAAAGCTATTGAAACTCTGTGTGTGTTGAGATGTATTTGAAATCTTTTAAACAGGTAAGTTTTTACACCAGAGTTGTTTAGATACAAACCAGAATAGTATTCTGTTAACTTGTGTGAAACTGCTATTTAATGCTCAATTTTTACACAGAGTCAACATTTTCTAAGGACACATGTCAAGAGAAAATATTGTTTAGTCAAAAGTTTCAATGGAAAAATTTTTGATCAGCCTGTCTTGGGTATGTAAATATTTAGGCATGTAAATAAGCCTGACTTTCAAAATACTGAGCACCCATTTTGGAAAAATCAATCCCTAAGTAAGTATACAGAAGTCTATGCAATGCAAAGGAGCTCCACAGATCAGGTAATTAATAGGGCTGTCAATTAATCACAATTAACTTAAGCACAAACCAAATTAACTAGATTTTAAAAAGTCATGATTAATGACAATTTGAATTGGTCCTTTAAACAATAACAGAATACCAATTAAAATGTATTACAAATATTTTGATTTTTTTTTTTACATTTTGTATGCTGCTCACTTTGCATTATTATTTTGATTACAAATATTTGCACTGTGAAAAGGTAAAAGAAATACTATTTTTCAATTTACCTCATACAAATACAGTAGTGCAGTGTTTCTGAAAGTCGATTGGGACCCCAAAATGGGTCATGATCCCATTTTAATGTGGTGGCTGCCAAGGCTGGCATTGGACTTGCTGGGGCCTCTGATACCATGATATGCCCCTTTATCTTTTGTTCTGAACCCATACATTCCAGGTCATGATTCATCCTTATCTTTTTTCTGAGCACATGCATTCCAGATACTAAGGGACATGAAGACACCTCCTAGGCCTGTATCAGGATAAAAGGGGTTATAAGGATAACTCCCTTTCTGTTGCTACAAGGAAACAGTTCTATATCCTGATACTGAAGTTTTCCTATCTACTTAAGCCAAAGCTTACTTCAACTAATGCCAGGTGTTATGAGATGCTTAACATAAGTGAACAGGATTATAACAAAGGTACAGGCTAATTTGGGTTAAATAGCTACAGTATTAATACTTAATATTTATACTTCATTTGTAATATACATGGGTGCTAGGCTAGACAGCCTATATTAGTTCATATCACCCACAGAAGATAGAGTCCTTTTTGTCTTTTCATTTTTCTGTGAGGGCTCATTCAAGAATGCAGTGATCATTCACATACTTGTTACTGGGGCATTTAGTTCTCTGGATGAAGAATACCACAGGTTGGGTATGTCTAGACTGCATCCCTCTGTCGGCAGAGGGATGCAGATTAGGCAGGTCGACATTGCAAATGAGGCAGGGATTTAAATATCTCGTGCCTAATTTGCATATAAATGGCTGTCGCGTTTTTGCCAACTCAGCACTTTGTCAGCAAAAAGTGGCAGTCTAGAGAGGGATCTGTTGAGAAAGAAAGCCTGTTTCAACAGATCTCTTATGCCTCCTGCAAGGAGGTTTACAGGATAAGTTATTTTGAAATAACAAGGTGAGTGTCTATACAGCAAGCCCGTTATTTCAAAATTATTTCAAAATAACAGACTTCTTATTCCAAAATAGTAAACTCTCATTTCACAAGGAATGATGCCTATTTTGAAATTGCTATTTTAAAATAGGGTGAGAGTGGATGGCATAGCTGTGCTTATTTCAAAATAATTGGCCTCTAGGCCTTCTCACAGCTACCCTGGTGGCCACTCTGTCCACACCCCTCAAAACTCTATAGTTTCGCTTCCCCTGCAGCCTTTAAAGGTGCAGGCAGAAGGAAAAGTGCTTGTGGAATGACACAGGCCCCACTCACACCGTGCCACACAACAGCACACTGCCCAGCCTTCTCTGCTGAAATGAGTGACTCCAGAACTCCATCCAAGCCTCCCACAGCTGCAACCATGCTGGCAGCCAATTCTGAAGCCCCTGGCCAGGGCAGAAGAGGAGGGCACCCTCATGGACTGATGCAGAGATCCTGGATCTGATCAAGGTCTGGGGCAATCAATCAAACCTCCAGGATCTCTGCACCAGATGATGAAATGCTGATGTCTACATCTGGATGGCCACCAGAGGGGGCACAGACGCACTCTAGATGAGATTAGAATAAAGATCCAGGAACTCCGGCAGGCCTACTCTAAGGCCAGGGAAAGAAGTTCCTGATCAGAAGCAGCATCCCACACCTGCTGCTTTTATGCCCAGCAGGATGGCACCCTGGGAGGGGGACAGGTCACTTCCCCTCCCCTCATCGTCAACTCTGGCCTGGACACACCAGTCATCAGCCTCCAGGAGGAGGAGGCCAACACTGACACCATGCCCACCAGCCAGGAGGTGGTCATCATCACTTGGAGCTGGTACCCCCCTGCCAGGGTGTCTCCCAGGTCCCGGACAATGCCGAAAAAGCCCCATCAGGTGAATTCCATTATGTTTCCTAGACACGCACTGAGACAAGTGGTGGGCTGCAAAAGGCTGCATACTCCTCGCTCGGCCTTCCCGGCTTGGGCCTCACACAACAGCCTGTGCACGTGGGTGCACATGGAGTGCCAGTCCGAAGCAGACATTCCCATGAGGCTGTACACAGGAGCCAGTCGCTTCTTCTCACAAGGTTCCTGGACAGGTCTGCCTTATTCCAGACTCCATGGTGGGACACCTTCCCACCACAAGCCACCACTGAAGAGGATGGGGGTCAGAGAAACACCCAACAGTGCTGCACATAGCACACAGTCATGCCCACACTCTCAGGGCAGCATCCGCTCCCCATCAAGTGTGGCAATGCAGAGGACACTGATCCCCTGCAGGAGAACCTGCCGGAGAGAAGAAATGGAGGGGTCCCCAGTACCATCCTCCCCAGCAAGTTGCGCCTGCCACTCACACTCACCTCTCCCAACACCCACCCCTTTCTCATCCAGTGGTGACCCCAGGATGATCTGATGAGGGAACACCTGGAGTGCCTCCATACTCTCAACCAAAACTTTGAGGCGGCCTGTCAGGAGTGCCATGCTGACTGGGAGCTGCGCCACTCCAACTGGGAGCAGCTTTCCCAGAAGCCTGAAAGCATGTGTGTGGCTTACACCAACCCTGTCGAGTGCACAGTTAACACCATGGAGCAGTCCAGAACCCCCCCCACACCTGCCCCTGCCCCCCTGGCTTCTCCTCCTAGCCCCTCCTGGGGCCACTGAAGGCCCCGCACACAAGGTGGTGGGATCATCCAAGGTAGTCACCACTCCCAGCCCCATGCCTGAGCCCCTCCTCCTCCCTCCTTCTCTTTTTTTCTCCCCTCCTTTCCTGTCTCCGATTCTTTTCCCAGTCCCTCCCCAGTTCTAGATTTCTTGAATATAAATCAGAGGATTTATTGTTTTGAACAAAATGTCTGGTTTATTCGGTCTGTGGGGGAGGGAGAGTGGGGAAGTGAGGGCAGGGAAAGGCCCCTTATTTTAATAAGAGGAGGCCCCTTATTTTCACAAAGGTTGTGGAGGACACAGCACGCCACCACCACCTGGGGGATGTTCTGGTCACCAAGATCCAGGCAGGTGAGGAGACACCAGAACCTCCTTTTGAGTTAGCCAAAGGCACCCTCCACCACAATGCGGCACCTGCTGAGTCTGGCATTGAGCCATTCTGTGTTGTGGTCCAGGTGTCCTGTGGAGGGCTTCATGAGCCAGGGGAG
Organism: Rafetus swinhoei; assembly: GCA_019425775.1. Classification (NCBI taxonomy): domain Eukaryota; kingdom Metazoa; phylum Chordata; order Testudines; family Trionychidae; genus Rafetus; species Rafetus swinhoei. Next base: position 37,079,851 of record CM033440.1, read on the forward strand.
CAAGGAGTAGGCTGCATAACCCACAATGCACATAGGCATGGCCATGTCCCTGACCCTGATGGTGCTGTCAGGGAAAAACTGCTGGCATGCATCTTCTGGAAAAGGCTGGAGTTCCTAAAGACATGGACATCATGCGCCATCCCCGACCACCTGACATTAATGTCCATGAAGTCATCCCGGTGGTCCACAAGGGCCTGCAGGACCATGGAAAAGTACCCCTTCCTATTGATGTAATCAGAGGTGGGGGTGGTCAGGGTCCTAGATGGGGATGTGGGTGCTGTCAATGGCCTCCCACAGTTGGTGAAGCCTATGATGGCAAAGCCAGTGATGATGGGGTCCACGTCGCCCAGGGTGATGGCCTGCACAGCAGGATGACGTTGATGGCCCTCACCACCTGTAGATTGATAGAATCATAGAATCACCAGATTGCCAGAGCCCTCAGGAGTTCCCCGAGCCCAAGGCCCCTCCCACAACAGGAGCAACCCCAAATACCCCATGCCAGGCAGGGCTTTGTGAAGACAGGACTGCAAAACCTCCAGGGAAGGAGATTCCATCACCCCCCTTCCCTAAGGAAACCCATTCCAGTGCTTGTTCAGCCTCCTGGGACAATAGTAAGAGCATCAAACCTGCATGAGAACGGCCATGGTGGTTGATCTCCCCATGACAAACTGGTTCCCAACAGAGCGGTAGCTATCTGGTGTGGCTAGCTTCCAAATTGCAATGGCAACCTGCTTCTGGAAGGGGATGGCAGGTCACATGCAGGTGCCCTGTCACCTGAAGGCAGGGGCAAGCCACTTGCACAGCTTCAGGAAGGTGTCCTTTTGCATATAGAAGTTCTGGAGCCACTGCTGGTCATCCCACTGCTCCATGACGATCCAGTTCCACCAGCCGGTACTAGTCTCCCGTTGTCAGAAACAGCGGTGTACGGTATGCAGAATGGTGGTGGGAAGGACTGTGGTGCACGAGGAGCACCCAGGCCTGGGTGAGGAGGTCCCCCATTCCTGGCTGGTCATCGTTCTCAAGCAGTGCCATGAGGACAACCTGCATAAACTGCACCAGGAATTGCAGTGGCAGGCTTAAGAGTCAGTGACTACTAGCAGTAGGTCTGGCTCCATGGTAAGAGTGCTGTAGAGTTTGCAAGGGCAACCAGAGCATGTGGTGTGGTGTTTGCTGTCCCTCAAGGAGGTAGGCAATGGAAAAGGGTCTAAGACATGGCTGTAGACCGGAGCTCCTTTAAGCACAAGCCTCGGATAGCCTCAGACAGCAGCTGCAGGAAGTGACTGCTCTCCTGATACCCTGTCCAGAGTGCTTCTGGGGGGCCTTAAATGCTATTCAGGCTCCAGTCAGTGTGGATGTGCTATTTCAATATAGTTCTGCACTATTTTGATGGGGATTTGTATTGTGGACGTGTTGTTTTGAAATAATTATTTCCGGAGTTATTATTCCGAAAAAACTTATTTTGAAATAATGCTGTACTGTAGATGTGCCCAGAGAGATTACTTCACTCTCCTGATTTCTCTAATAGCTTGTAACCAGCATACCTACAACAGTGCTAACATTAGACAAAAACATTTCATTCCCATCAAGAATCCTCAAATTATACATTAATATAAACTCTTCAGTTAGTAACAACTCAGTTTCTGCTGCTACATGAGCCCCATCCCAGACAACCAGAAGACTCATACTTTTTCAAGTCTATGGTCAGAATGCTGCAATGAACTTCCAGATGGTATTTGTGTGGATCATTTTATCAGAATTGCTGGGGTATGTGCTTTAAGTAATAGTGTATATTCAGCTTGATATGTTTGCCATAGAAGTCTTCCAAGAAAAGGTTCCATGTAGATGTACAATTATGTTAAAGAATTCTCATTTATTATGGGGATGAGTACTATGGAAATGCCTAAACATGCAATTATAATCAATGCATTTCGTCTGGGCTAATAGTCTAACAGCAGTACAGAACAATATCCAAGTAAATATGCATATGGCTGTGGACTTCTCTACATGGTTACTTGGATTTACAAGTTAAAGATCTGTGGAAATTAAAATTTCCAAAGCTCTTTGTCACACTCCTCTAAAGATTTCCACATTCCTTACTTGTTCCTTAATTTCCTAGTTTGTCATTTTTGTTAGCTTACCTGTGTGTTGATTTTGTTCTGCTAGCTATTGCTACAATGTCAGAATCTAAGAAGTGAGCTAAATAATTTAATAAATTTGACCCTAAGCTAACAGAGATATTAAGAGGTCTAAGGCAGCCAGAAATTTCTACAACTATTTAATCCACCCACCTGCAAATGCACTGTAAGTAAAAGAGCAACTATTCAAACACTCCTCTAGATTATATTTGTTTTAATTTAAAATGTTTTGCCAACATGCAGCATTAAATGTGGCTTATTAAACACAGCTACTTATATCCTGGCAATCTGCTTCCTTTGCTAAACCTTTTTAAATATTTATCTGAAAGTCTTCCCCAACAAATGCAAAAGAAATGGCATAAAGTTTCCTACATAAAAGCTGTTTGTTCTCCCTCTAACGTTAGCATCCATACAAAATAACGTGCTCATCGGGAGGCTCTTACAAACTCCGTAAATGCATGCTAAGAAGAGAACAGTCTTTTTCTATATGAAGACATCTTTGCACCACTCCATCCATAAAAGCATCCCAGATGCCCGCAAAACATGCCACAAGTGAATCACCCTAATGTGGAGGTCCTTGGTTTGTGCAGGGTCATCATAATGACACTTATGCCATGCCTCCTAATGGGAGCTGGTATAGGGAACATGACCTGGGAAAATGAGATATACTTGCAGTATCAACTCAATTAGCCCTCAGGGGAGAATGAAGACTATGAGAAGTCTTAAGATGGCTTAAAGCTATCTTTTTTATCCCCCACTCTGGTGCTTGCTGCACACTTCTTTAGCATGTTTGGGACATTTTTTATGTATTTTCAAAAAAATTGCTATAGAAATTTTTCTCTTTACCATAAAGTTAAAAAAAATTCAATAAAAAATCAGGCCACATCAGATTACATGCATCCTTGGAACTGTAGGCTTTTCTGGCCAGGGCTCAGGCACACACACATGCATACACACACATAAAATAGCAGTTTTCAGATGACAAAGAAAGAAAGAAAGAAAGAAAAAGATTTAACATAATAAATTAATAATAGTATTTTACCTGTGTACTACCCAGGCATACTCCACTTATCTGGCTATCAATATGTATCTTAGCACATAATGAAACAGTGATGTTTTGAACAGAAGCAAGAAAGAAGCTACCGACCAAGACATGCACATACAAAAATCGGTAACTTTATATAAAACCATTATATACTAAGTACACATGAAGACTTTCATTGATGAATATCATATTGAAAAACTGGAAGGCTGAACATCTAAAAAGAGAGAATTATTTCTGCTTCCCTACCATAAGACCTTTGTATCAAAATGCTGCTTTTCACATCACGTCTTAGAAACAGCTAGTAAGCTATTACATGTGAACTATGTATCAAATCAAAGAATAATAGAGTTAATAGTAACATAAAAGCTACTCCCTGGATCATTTTTAAAAGGACAAGAATCTTAATGAAAAAAGAAAAACATTAATTATTTGCTGGTGTTCGGAATAGTAAGACTGTAACCTTCAGTAGTTTGAGTTCCTGAACACTGATTTATTAGAATTGATTCAGTTCCTTCTGGTGGTTTTTTTGGAAAGTTATGCAATGATGCTTAGATTCCTTGCTACAGTTTATGTTGTTTTGCCACTTCCCAACATGTCCCCTTTCCTATGGTTTTACTTACCAGTAGCAGAGATTTCAGGCACTGATATTGTCTGAAAGCTTACAGTAATTCTAATGGGTAATGTATTGTAGAGATGTTTTACAGTCAATGATACCACTTTAAAAAGAAATGACAACGCTGTTGTGAGGCATTTCTTTAGTGGAAACAAAATCCTCATAGGATGACTTTCACTCAAGAGGATTGGTTTATTAGACTGCTAAAATTATTCTTTTATAATTTGCCTAGTGCTATTTTTGAAAATGAGTATCTGTATTTTGCATAAAAATTAGTTCCAGCAGATGTTTCAGTGGTTTTTTTAAAGTTTTTGTTTTATCCTTTATGGCTCTAGCATATATGTCCTATTCTTATCAGGGATCTGTAAATTAATTTAGGACCAGTGAAGTTTTCCAAATCAAGAAATATGAAAAACAATAAAGTTTTCAAAAAGAACTCTTGACATGTTAGTTTCTTCAAGTCCTTTTGTGAGTGTATTTGTCAAATATATACAACTTGTCAGTTACAAGTATATTTTTATCCTGACATGGTTGAAATATAATTCTGCTTTATGCTACAGCTGTGACTTAGACGTGTTTTAACTATGTCCCTAAACTGTTCTTGGCTATTTTTTCTGGCAACACAGTGAAACACAGCTATGTCCTGATATACGGCAAGAAAGAACTACAACTGTGATAAATAGTGGGATAACATTTTGCATTTCTTGATTTACAGGACAACATTTAATGTAAAACACACACACACATATATATGACCATGATAATTCTAAATTTTGGTGTTTAACAATTCTGATATTACATATGCAAAACCATGAATGAGTATAAAAACCACCTCTCTCTCTTCCTCCCTCTCTCTCTCTCTCTCTCTCTCTCATGCCTCTCTAATCCATGAAGAATGTATCTTCCATCACTGTCTTCTATCTTTGCTGGTCCTCTGCTGCAGTCCCAGTTTCTTCCTAGGTCATTTTGATAATCTTCAGTTCTACTTCTGTTGTGAATATCCATGTTACCATTGGTTGATCTTGTCAGCTCTTGCCCTTGGGGTTCCTGTTCAATACTTGTTTTGTTATGTTATTTGTATCTTTATGTGTGTCTTATACTGCTCCATTTTTGTTCTGTAATTTCCTGTCCTATTAGTTTGGTTCTCCTCCGGAGTTCTATATTTGTGATTTTTTTATGGCCATCTGATACTGAGGTTTTGACTAAGGCTATTGTTTATGAAAATATGGAATTTAGATAGTGAGCTCTTAATAAGTGTCAAAATTTCAGCACCATATAGTAAGTAAATTGGCTGAAGCTGCATTCCAGGTCATTAAAATAACCCCATTTAAATAGACTGGTTGCATAATTGCCCTGTACTGTGTGAAACTTGTTCTGAGATAACCACAGGTGCCTTGAAGAGCAGCTTTAAAGTTTCAGAGGCATGTCTGACTTTTGTATTCTGCCTTTAATATCTTAGTTGACTCCACCTCTTGTACTTACAATGCTGCCAAGATATGTGAAATATCAGACCTCCTCTATGTCAGTCTGAGAAAATGTTATTGGTATTTTATGAAGTGTGTTCATTATCATGATTTTAGGGTTTTTTAGTGTTGATTTTCAACTCTGCTAATGGTACAAAGACCTGGAGATAATTTGTTTTGGCTTGCATGCCTCTCTGGTTATGTGATAGCAATTTGATGTCACCTGCAAAGTCAAGAACCTGCAATTTCTCTACAAAAGTCCATTAAATGTCCCTTGATTGTTCCGTGGTCTCCCTTTCCCAGTCCACTACCAATACAAAGATCCTGAGTGACATGCAACATCCTTCTCTCCTGCCCAAAGAATCTCAAATGAAAGTATCAGTTCACTGTTATGTATTACTTGGCATGTCATATTTTCATAAAAGTTCTGAATGATGTTCATACATTTCAGAGGGATTTCATAGAGGTGTAATAACATCCATACCATTGTCCTATCCACTGTATCAAAGGCTTTTTGGAAATCTACAAAATTCATACAATTTTATTGCCATTCCGTAGGCAATTCTATGATGCTATGTGTTGGTACTATTTGATTGATTTGTGATTTCTCCCAGCTCAATCCTGCCTGTTCTTTTCATAACTTTGAATTTACCACTTTTTTATTCTGCCTAGAATAATATATGTAAATACCTTATTTGGAATAGACAGTAATTGAATGCCCCTCCAGGTTTACATGGTCCCTACCTTAGCAATTATATCTCCAATTACTAGGACATCTCTGTTCAGATCTTGTCTAATATGTTCTGTAGTTGCACATAGAACTTCTCTTTTTCCTCTTGGCTAGCTTAATTTGTTGGAGAATAACATTTAATAATGGATATTTTCTGAACTTGGGAGTGTTTGTACTGTTATACTTTCCAAAACTGATGCCCATTCTACAAAACTTTTGGCTGTCCTCCTGGATAATACCTGATCCATGTCATCTTTGTGTACATCATTGGGCATTTGATGGTCCAGAATGTAGAAGAATGAGACCTGCCTAAAAGTTATTTGTCCTGAAATTACCCATCTCATTTTACTTAGGCCTAGTAATATATAGTTTACAACAGTATGTTTAATACTTAAGTCATCTTACCAGGCTCACATGGTGCTCACTTATTCCCTGGACCAGTTATGGTTATGGATTTAGGTGAAAGCAAATTCATCAGCAGAGTAGCTTCCTTGAGAGTTTGGCCATTTATCCTCCTCCTTCTTCTTGCTATATTTGAACTGAGCTGTTTTACACTGAGTTTGTTGAACTGGGCAGTAGTGTAGACTTCTGTAATTACTTTTTTTGTTTTGCTTTTTTTTAAAGGAGCAGCTTGTTAGCCCACACCGAACACAGTACCGTGATGATTGGTGGACTTTCTGTAGTCTGGCAGTCCTTCTATCCAACTGGGATGAGTGAGCCTTCCACGACTTATGATCCTAATGGCACATAGCCTTTAGAGTAATGGGGGCATGCAAGCATACTTAGCACACGAAGTCACGGTACATGAGAAAAAATAAAGGACACATACTATTGTCAGAAAAAAAAGTTTTAAAAATGTTTTTACCAAAAAGACAATTACAATGAAGTCCTATTGTTCTGTGGTTATTTGGGGTCTGTTCCACCTTCATCATCACCAGTGTATGTGCCCAGTCATTTAATGACATCATCAGCCAGGGGGAGAGCCAGTAGCTTACTGTTAAAATAAGTCAACAAACACTCAATAATGATATGTGACATAGTCTTAAATTGGCTGAAGCTGCATTTCAGGACATTAAAATAACCCCATTTAAATAGACTGGTTGCATAATTGCCCTGTACTGTGTGAAACTTGTTCTGAGATAACCACAGGTGCCTTGGAAGATAAAAACTCAATAGCCAGGCAGTTGGGTTAGTGACAAGAAAATGATTAGCTGCTGTTATCATCAGTCACTCATTGTGCCAAGCAGATTCCGCCATCATAACCTGTGGTGCCATAAATGATCATAAAGAGTGGGTAGGAAACAAGCAAGCTGGTGGTTTTGTCAAAGAGGTCTGTGCACAATGGCAAGTTACTGTTCTCATGAATCTTTGGCGGTGGCCTGACAAAGACCTCTTCATGGTGAAATTGGGGAAGTGCTATGTTACTAGGTATCAGTAGCCATGGCAAAAGAGTTGCCCATAAACTGCTGGGAACAATACACATAGTTTGGAAATGGACCAAAAATGGAAATAGACACTGGTCATTGTGCTTCCTGTCAGTACCCAGCCTTGGCCAGGGAAGCTACTGATCCAACCAGTGTACCAAATTCTGTGATGAACTTGGTCATGTGTCATCTGACTATGACCCCAATGTGTTGCCGTCCTTCATCTTTCAAGCCATTGAACTGGCACTTGAAATTCTTCAGCTCAATACTGAGGGCCTGTTAGCAGCTAAATGCAATATCATTAGCATTCCACTCTAATTACATGTTAATAAATGTATGGGGATCTTCCCTTTTGCTTCCTCTTTAATGCTGCTATCTCCCAGGAATATTTATTAATTTAAAAATAAAGATTCCATGCTAATTTAGGGTATTTGCATAATTTTATCCTAATAGCTGTCATATTTCTTAAAATATATATTTTATTAATCTCTGCTCATATAACTAGCTAAAGCTATACCTTGTGCGACCGTTTGTTATATATTTCTAATATTTATTAGATGGTTGTCTGGACCACTAAAAGCAAGGGTGGCTATAATATATAGTGCTACGAGTGAACATGTTAAAACAATTAAATGTATATGGTTTATTGGAGTATAACCAAATGATAGGGAAACATAATCATTTCCCTCATGTGACCTAGTACTTTGAGTGATCTAGGCACTATGCATTTTGAAGATGATTAGGCATAATTATAGGATGATATGATTGGAAAACTAAAATTGTTGACATAAATATTTCCTTCTTCCTGGGACATACTAAAGTATAAGCTGTTGCGCTTACTTTAGATAAAGTGCTGAAAAGTTTAGGCCCCATCCAGAAGCATGCACACACAAAATTTTAAGCATATGAATAGTCCATTGAAGTCAGTAGGACTACATACTTTCATAAAGTTGTGCGTATGCTTAAGTTGTTACAAGCCTGGTGCTTTACTTTCTTTCATAATACTGAAATATACTACTGAATACCAGACTGAAGAGTCAGAAGCATTACAAGGGATTCCATTTTAATTTAGTAGCTCTATAACCTCATCCACTGCAACAAAATTCTCGGTCAGGCTTCATATTAAAATCACCACGTAAAGCCTGACTACTGGGTGCAGTGTCTGGTGGCTATATATGGCACTGCAGTTTATCTGTGGTCCTGATAACAAGCCATCCAAGCTCTGCATTTCACTGGCAGTTCGCAAGCTCTTACACTCCACTGTGGAGAAACCCTCTCATTCTGGCAGCAAGCAAGCTGTGAGGAGAAGTGGATCAGAGCCCAGGTCATGGACTGGATGATCTGGAGGGGTTGGGTGAGCTGGTGGCTGAGGAGGAGCCAGATGGGAGTTTGGCAAGCTGAGAGGCAATCAAGAGTGGGGACTGGGTGAACTATAGGTAGGAGGGCAAAAAGCACTTGGAAGAGGGGAAGGTGATCAGGAATAGTCAGCATGGATTCATGAAGGCCAAGTTGTGCCTGACCAATCTGATTAGCTTCTATGATGAGGTAACTGGTTCTGTGGATATGGGAAAGTCAGTGGATGTGATATACCTTGACTTTAGCAGGGCTTTTGATACTGTCTTCCACAATATTCTTGCCAGAAAATTAAGGGAATGTGGATTGGATAAATGGACGGTAAGATGGATAGAAAGCTGGCTGGAAGGTCGGGCCCAGCATGGGGCCCTAACATCAACGGCTCGATGTTAGGATGGCGGTCGGTTTCTAGCGGAGTACCCCAAGGTTTGGTTCTGGGACCAGTTTTGTTCAACATCTTTATTAATGACCTGGATGAGGGGATGAATTGCACCCTCAGCAAGTTTGCAGATGACACTAAGCTAGGGGGAGAGGTAGATACGCTGGAGGGCAGGGATAGAGTTCAGAGTGACTTAGACAAATTGGAGGATTGGGCCACAAGAAATCTGATGAGGTTCAACAAGGACAAGTGCAGAGTCCTGCACTTGGGACGGAAGAATCCCAAGCATTGTTATAGGCTGGGCACCAAATGGTTAAGTAGCAGTTCTGCAGAAAAGGACCTGGGGATTACAGTGGATGAGAAGCTGGATATGAGTCAACAGTATGCCCTTGTAGCCAAGAAGGCTAATGGCATATTAGGTTGCATTAAGAGGAGCATTGCCAGTAGATCCAGAGATGTGATTATTCCCCTTTATTCAGCTCTTGTGAGGCCACATCTGGAGTATTGTGTCCAGTTCTGGGCCCCCAATTACAGGAAGGATGTGGATGCATTGAAGAGGGCCCAGCAGAGGGCGACCAAAATGATTAGGGGGCTGGAGCATATGACCTATGAGGAGAGGCTGAGGGAGTTGGGTCTGTTTAGTCTGCAGAAGAGAAGAGTGAGGGGGGATTTGATAACAGCCTTCAACTTCCTTAAGGGAAGTTCCAAACAGGCTGGAGAAAGGCTGTTCACAGTAGTGACGGATGGCAGAACAAGGAACAGTGGTCTCAAGTTGCGATGGGAGAGGTCCAGGTTGGATATTAGGATAAACTATTTCACTAGGAGGATGCTGAAGCACTGGAATGGGTTACCTAGGGAGGTGGTGGAATCTCCATCCCTAGAGGAGTTTAAGTCTCGGCTTGACAAAGCCCTGGCTGGGTTAATAAATTGGGATTGGTCCTGCCTTGGGCAGGGGGCTGGACTTGATGGTCTTCTAAGGGAACTGTGGAATTCTAAGGGAACTGTGGTTGATGTTAAGCAAACTGAAGCGTAGCGGTCTGGTGAGCCAGGCTTGAAGCGGATGTTTAAAGGTAGGGGACCAGAGATCAGGGGAGTCAAGGCAAGATAGTGTCTTTACCCCTATATTCTCCCTTTTTACAAGACTATGATACATTTTACAAAATGTATGCCTTTTGTATATTATTTGAAAACCCATAATTTGCTGATCATTATTGTTCTGGTAAACAATACATATACAGTTATAAAATTCTACTGTATAACATAGTTGAGAGAGGCTCCAAGTTTCAAAAAATCTTCACAAGCCAGTTCCTCAGAGACAAAAGGCAAACTCATGCTTCAGTTGTGTGTCAACAAAATAAAATGGACTATCACCTGCTTAAGTGGCAGCAAAAAAAGTGTGAACAAGAAATCTACATTTCGGCAAAGAAATAGCTGTAAGTTCCCATCCATACAAACATGCTGACTACTGTATCTCAGTGAAAGATAATTTTCAAGGAAAAGGAAAAGTATAAAAATGGAGATCAGACACCCCAAATCATCTCCCCCTTTCACTCTACTTACAGCATCAACATACCTTAAAGACAAGGAAATAAACTTTGAACTAATGGGTCTTAGCTAAAAGGATTCCAGTACATAAGACTACTATAGCAGATGGTGAGGAAATGTTTCTTCTTTAAATTCACTTAACTTTTTAAGTTTGGTGTCAGCTGTGTTTTATATTTTATTTCTTTGTAACCAATTCTGACTTTTATTGCTCATTATTTGCAGTCACTTAAAATCTATCTTTTAGTAGTTAATAAACTTATTTTATTGTTTTAACTAAACCTGTGCATTTGAATTGAAGTGTTTGGGAAACTCCATTTAAGAAAACAGGATTGTGAATATCATTTTCTATTCACAAAAGGATGGGCTTTATCTGAGCTTCTGTTGCCCAGGAGAAGGCTAGGCAGTACAAGATGCATACTTTTGAGGGGAAATTTGGAACTGGGAACTTTCTAATGTTGCTCTGTGGAGTAATTCAAGGGTGGCTGGCCATAGCACTCATGCAGGATAGCTGGAAGTGATTTACCTGCTAGAGACTGGGTGTGAGCTGACCAAGAGTGGTTTCTCTCACACACAGCCTCCAGTATGTAAATGTCTCCTAGATATAGTCTCACATCGAAGCAGTGTAAAAACCACCCCAGACTGGAGAACTGCAGGGACCCAGTGATTCAATAGTTCAGATTGTACCCTGGGTAATGTCTCAGAAGTGCAGTAAGCAGGGTATATGCACAGCTCATTATGTTGAGTGAAGTTTATTCCTTAAGCAGTGGTATCACAATTTTCAATAGTCTTAAGTGAAGTGGCTGGAAAGGTTACAGTTTGATGTTTTCTGTTTCCTTTAAGGGCAAGGGTAATAGAAAGTTAAAAGTGAGCAGCTTCACACCCCTGCTCTGCCCCCTCCAGCCACCATAATACCCTTTCCTCAGTCCCCTCCCCTGAGAGACACAAGCCAGGGGAATTACCAGGGGACCCCTCCAGCACTCACCACAGCAGCAGAAGCTATGGGAAATGGAGTTGCCCAGCAGCCTGCTCTGCTCCACCACCATCTCCCAGTCAGGTCACTCCACTTCACTGCACCAGTGGGAAGCAGAGTGCCTAGACCCCAGTGTGAGCTAGTTCCACTCCACTCTGCTCTCCCAAGCCCACACTGCTTGGGGGAGTAAAGCAGAGCAGAGCGGAGTGGGCTGGAGTCAGGGACAGGGCTGGGGCACTCTGCTTCCCACCACTGGGAAGAAGAGCAACCTGACTAGGAGATGGTGGTCGAATGGAGCAGGATTCTGCATTGCACCACTTCTCAAAGCACCTGACCGCACACTGAGGGCTTCCTGCTGCCAGACTCAGGCTGCCTTGGGCTTACAGACTTACACGGCTACCCCTCTAGGGCTAAGGTCAGTCAGGGACCATTCCATGCATAGGACAGTTGAGGCAGTTGCCATCACCCCCCCCCACACACACACAAAAGTGTGGGGTCTGGGACGTTTGCCCCAATTCATCCTATACAGTGAAAAAACTACGAAGTTAGAAGAGGCCAAACTTGAAGCAGCAGAAAATGAGAAAATTGACAATACAGTATTTGAGGTGGCAGGCAGAGCTGAGACTGAAAGCAACAGCTACTGCACTGGAAGCTGATCACTAAAAAGAAGAAAAAGAAGAAGCTACCCACAGAAGAGCTGGGAAGGCTGAAGAAGCTGGACATAAAAGATCCACAGTGTCGAAGAAACAGGAGGCTGAAGAAACAGGAGGTTGAAGTCCATAAGTGAGCCATGGATCTGAGACTGAGACAATGAGGAGCAGAGGCGAAGGAGAGGAAATACAATCTGAACTATTAGAAAAATAGGGAAGGACTTGAGTAACCCACAGCTGAGACCAGCTGTGTCCTGCATACAGAGAGACTACATTAAGGAGTACTTCACCACTTTTGAAAAGCTATGCAAAGTCTATATGATTCCTGAATGCACACCCTAGGTGCAAAATTGTCTAGTAAAGCTTTGGATTTATTTCACAGGTAGCTGTGATATATTCTAAATATAAGGAAACAAAGGAAACAAAGGAAAAACAAATGAGGAGTCATGGAGCACCTTAAAGACCAGCAAATTTATTTGGACATAAACTGTCATGGGCTGGAACCCACTTCATCAGATGCATAAACAGACTTCACGATGACACTACAGAGCTGTAATTCATGTGCAAACTTGACACTATCTGACTGGGTCTGGATAGAGCGTGGGAGTGGCTAGCTCTCTTAAAAAAAGTAATTTCCCCTCTTTTCATATTCACAGCTTTTCATTAACTGTTGGGAATAGGCCACAGCCACCCTGATTTAATTGCCAAACTGAAGTTTCCATTTCATGCATCTGATGAAGTCAGCCCATGAAAGCTTATGCCCAAATAAAACGGTTAGTCTTTAAGGTGCCACCGGATTCATCACTGGTTTTGCTGGAACAGACTAACACAGCTACCATTCTGAAACAGTTTTAAAGAGTTCCAAATCAGCTCTGAAGTGTATAGGGTAAAAATTAGAGTTCTTAAATGGAGTGCTGGCATGAGTCAGTGTATATGTTATAAGATGTGTGACTGAATAAGAAAATGAGTAAAAGGAAAAAGAGCCAAGTGTTACAACAAATTGTTTTATTAGCCCAAAACAGATGTAACTATGCCTTAACAGACCAAAGTTGTGCTTGTCTGCAGAGTCTTACTCTCCACCCCAGAATCTATCATTTGGTTAGTTATTAAAAGGGAGGAAAAACAGGGTATCATGCAACTAACAAACACATTAAGAAAGGACCTCTTCACATGATAACAAAAGATAAGCACACACACTTGGCTGTTAACACAGATGCCAGAACATGAAGCTCAGAGCCCTTAAACCCCTTAAATAATGAGTGTAAAACCAAGGAAACCCACAAATAGGTATTACAATACTATATCTGATGACATGCACACAAAGACAAGGACTTAAGGATACCGACAAGGACAATGGTGAAGTCCAAGGTGCTGGACACTAGATAGGAACTCAGGAACTAGGTATTCCTCTTCTGGATAAGTCTTTGGGGCAGTTCTTCTTCTCTTCTGGGTATGTCTTCTCTCTCTCCAAGGTAAGTCTTCTGTGCTTGTCCTCGCAGTCTGCTTGACCTCGCAGTCCAGTGTGTATATGTGCACAACTAATGAGGTGTAATGGTTGCGTACAACTGAGTATTAATAGAGACCAAGAGTCCAAAGTCCTATGAGTCCTGGTCCCTCGAGGGCTCTTTGCAGCTAGCTATCTTGTCTGGGACACATGCTGCCCCTCAGATGGCCAGACCTGAGTGGTGGATACACCACAATTAAATAACCTACAGTTACAAGGCAGATTACGACTGTCACATGACTTAACTGCCTTGATATTTTCTTACCTTAGAAGGCTAGAAAGGTTGCCAAACTTCCCTAAGAAGAAGGGTACCAATATTGAGGCTTAACTGTTCTTTTACAAATCCATTATGGAGACTAGATAAAACAGGATTGAAGCAGATTTCACCTAGCAGCTTGATCTCTTTACTCAAGAACATTTCTCAAATATATGCCTTGATGATGTAAAAACTTGCCTGTGGGATAAATCTGTAAAAATCTGTACCAAGGATGGCTGCACTGACTGATCCTTTGAGGAAACCCAGATGTTCCTGGGACACAAGCCACAGAAGGATGGGCACAAACACAATGTAAAGGGGAAATAAAAAAGGTATGAACTCTTTCTAGGTGCTGAATTTTTAGATTGTGCATTAATGCCGGTAGAAACAATAGTCTCTCTGTCGGCAGTTGCAGAAGCCACTTTGTGTCAGGCTGTAATCAGCACTTTACAGCAATTTTGGTTGCAATGTCAGACTGAAAGTGATGTATGTGGCAACCATTCTGAATGGGGAATAACCTCTGAACTGCATCAGAAAGCCTAAACATGTCCATTTGAAATTGACACAAACAGGGCCATCCTTACACTTTATGGGGCTTTATGCAACTGAGGCTGTGTGTGTCCCCCCATGTGGCTTCTGCCAGGGAACTGGGGCCAGGGCTTTCTTCCTCCCCACCTGTATGGTTTCTTCTGGGGATCTAGGGCTTCCCTCCACCACATGCAGCTCCTGATGGGGGTTTGGGGCTTGAGGATTCTCTCCCTCCTTCCCCCCTCCCCATGCTCTCCATGTGGCCTCTTCCTGGTCTTGAGACATACCTGGTGCTGGAGTGGAGCCACAGAGGCTGAGGGCTCCAGTCCACCCCAAACTTGGCAGGAGGGAGCCCTCACTAGTAGCCAGCTGCTGAATAAGAGAATCAAGTGTGGTGGGGCAGGGGGAGGGACGGTGGAGAAGAGGCCAGGGAACAGGTGGCCCTGCTGCTACCAGCAATAGAGAACAGTGAGGGCAGACAGAGAGAAACATGGCAGGTTTACTTCATTTTCCACAGCCACATAGCACACATCCATATTCACGGAGATGTGTTCAAAGGAATAGGAAAGTTTAAAGGAGAGCAAATGAAGTTGCATACGGATGACATTGTTCAGCCCATAGCTCTATCGCACAGACCCTTTCCTTTCCATGTCAGAAAGCAGGTGGAAGATGAATCAGCACACCTATGAGTTAGATAGCATCGAGCAAGTGGAGGACCTGCCAAAAACAAAGTGATTAGGCACAATCCGAATTTGTGTATATATTCGTTTACACAACTGGGCTATCAAGCATGAGTGACATCTCACTCCAACAATGATAAAATTATTGAGCTTGACCTCACAGGAGGATACCATCAACGTAAGTGCTAGAGCATAAGCCAGAGTCAAGGTATAAAACATTCTTCATAATACATAGTACAAGACTATGAATTTCTGATAATGCCATAGCACACCTGATGGCTGAGCTATGTGACTTTGTCCTCACGCACAACTATTTCCCATTTAGGGACAATTTATACTTTCAAGTCAACTTTGTTCACACACATCTATACAAGCAACACCATCACAGGACCTAACCACAGAAGCCACAACATCAGGGGCTCATACAACTGCACGTATTCTAATGTGATATATGCCATCAAAGTGCCCCTTTGCCATGTATATTGGCCAAACTGGACAGTCGCTACGACAATAGATAAATGGACACAAATCAGACATCAGAAATGATAACACACATAAACCTTTAGGGAAACATTTTAACCTACCTGAGCACTCACTAATGGATTTAAAAGTAGCCATCCTTCTACAAAGGAATTTCATCAGCCAATTAGAGAGAGAGAGTGTGGAATTGACATTCATTTGCAAGTAGACACCGTTTCCCTGGGATTGAACAAAGACATTAACTGGATGGCCCATTATAAAGCCAGTCTTCTTTGCATTTAAAACCTCATTTTAACATCAAACGCTAAGTATGGGACACTTCCAGCCCACTTAACTAGCCTCATTAGCTACAGTTTTATACCTGACAGGTACTTTTCCCCCCTTCTTTTTCAGTTATAAATTCTGGGTTTCTGTTATTCCTCTGCAGGTCATCTGATGAGGTGGGTTTTGCCCACAAAAGCTCATGTTACTATATATATTTTTGTTAAGATGCCACAGGACTACTCATTGTTTTTAACACTGTGAATGGCAATTTTGGCAATCAGCTGCAGAAATATTTCAAATCATAATATGTGAGGTATTATTTGGAATCCCTAGAGCTCTTAATGTGAGTGATGACATTTTAGTATTTGGTGCTACACCTGAAGAACATGATACTTGAATAGTTGCTGTTTTTGAATGACTGCAGGAGAAGAATTTCATGTTAAATACGGACAGATATGAATACAATAAACCCACATTATAATTTTTTGGATACACATTCTCCAAAGAAGGTGTCTCAGTGTATCCTAAGAAAGTGAAGGACATTGACAATGCCACCATGGCCACAAACCCCACTCTTATAGCCTGCTGAGGCTTGCAGATTGCTGTGGAAGATTCATTCTGATGTTAGCCACTATCACACAAACTCTAAAAGATCTTACCAGGAAACATAAGATAAGGGTATGGTCAGATGGGCAGCAAAATGTGTTTGAGGAACTTAAAAAAATCTCTTATCATCAATGTCATCATGTCATATTTTGATTCCAATAGGAAGTCTGAACTTTTAGTAAATGCCAGTCCTGTTGGATAAGGAACAGTCTTCACACAGATTGATCAGTGTGGTCAAATTGCTTACGCCAGCTAGGTCCTTTCATCTCCTGAACAATGATATGCTCAGATAGAAAGAGAAGCTCTTGCTGTAGCATGGAACTGTTCCAATTTTCATAAATACATTTATGGATGCTCTCTCATGATTCTGGCCAATCAAATCTCAAATCTCTTGAGCCAGTTTTCAACAATCCTTCTTTACACCCACCAGCTTTCATTGAATGGTGGACGATAGACTTACAAGGTTATACAGTAAAACCTGTGTTATCCAGCACGCTCGGGGATTAGGGCATTCTGGTTATCTAAAAATTCCAGTTATCTGAGGGTCCCATCAACCTAGGAAAAACCAATGGACAATAATAGTAAAACTCAAGTTTTTAATATTGGTAGTTTTGTAGTGTGAGGCAGTTGGTCTCACATTTCTATTTTGAGTTAAAGATGATTAGTACTTCTTAAATAAAAAATTGTTAAGCCAATCATGGTAAACCAAGCCAGCCTGTGCACCTGAAGATGTGACAGTACTGTGGCTGGGGGCAATGCCGGTTAACAAAGTTTTCTGGTTAACAGAGTGCCGGATAACAAAGGTTTCACTGTAACTACAAAGCTAGGTCCTGGTCTGGAAAGGATAACCCTACTTTTCCAGGCAGCCTCCTCCTGAAACAGCTAATATTGACAGTTCTATGGAAAAAGTAGGAGTGCATGTTACATTTCACCTCTCACACACCAATCCTAAACCTCTCTCCTTGCAAGAAATAAAAACATCTGCAAAGTCTCATCCATTTTTCCAAATGGAATCATCAAAACCATCTGAGGTGTTCAATGGAAAGAACTTCTGTGTAGCCTACATTTGACTCCTGAACCACAAGCCATTCTATTATGGTTTGCCCACACTAAGGTGAACTTACTTAAGGAGATAGATGATGACCTCCTTAGTCCTTGTTTGTGGTGGGATTGATTTGGCTCACAAATGTCATCAGGGTCTGGTAAAAAACAAAATCCCTGCTCACAGAAAAAGTCTGATTCCCTGTGACTGACTGACATACTCATAATAAGTTCTACCAATTATGCAAGGCTGTAGTACTGGAAAATCACACTTATCTGTGATGATAATCAGTACATTTTTCTCATTGGGGAGAGCACAAAAATGGGGAAGTGGGCAGAGGGGGTACACATAGTGGAAAAGTGTGATTCTCATTGTACAGACATTGAAATGGTCAGGCAAATGTAGTTTTACCCACACTAGACAAGATTTTGTCAGCCTATGGCATACCTGCTGTTAGCAAAACTGCTAAGGGTCATCCTTTTCACGGCTTGCAATTTGCTCAATTTGCATCTTCATTTCTAACATTATAAACTTACTCCGTGCTGGCCAGAAGCCAAAGGAGCAGTTGAGAGGTTTATGCAAACACTCAAGAAATCACTATAAATTGCCACAATTGATGGTTTGGACATGAAACTGGAGTTGTTTCCTTTCCTCAATAGTTATTGAACCACTCCCCGCTGTTCAACTGGCATAGCAAGTGTTGTGTTCGACAGACAACCAAGGGTAAAATTGCCACAAATTGAGATAGGAGCAAATGATGAATCTCTTTGTCACATTACAAGGAAGCAGGCTCATCATGAAAATAAGTTAGCCAGTACAAACAGGTGAAAACCAGCTCTTTCCATGTGGGAGACATAGTTCTTTTGAGAAACTTTGAGCCCTGAAACAACTATCTATTCACTTTTATCCTGAGCCTTACAAGATCACAAAGCCCACATGAGGTTGGCTTGGCTGGGTTCACTACAGGGCACCATGGAGAGAGACAGGGATTACTGGTACAAAGGCCCCATTTTAGAGTCCATTGCCTGTCCTGTGGAAGTGTATCAGTCCTTGGGACCTGGCAAAGTAAAGAGTATCATTCCTGGAAACTGATAATAGACCAGACCCTGTGCATCTGTGACACTTGATACCTTGTTTCACTCTGCCTCCAGGACTGTCCACATTCATTAAGGGCTCCCTAATCTTTACTCACAATTTGAACATTGGCAGCATTAGTTTCTCCATCTTGCCAGGATCCTTCAGCTGTCTGTCCTACCACTGTGAGCTCAAAGGACACTGAAGGAAGTTTGGCTCTTTTCTAAGCTCCTCTCTCACAACTGAGGAGCAGGTTTCTGCTTCCCCAGGCAAGGCCTTGCTGACTGGGCTTCTTCTCCAAGACTGGTATGCCTCACAAGTGTGGCAGGGTGGTTTTTAATCCCTTCCCTGGTCTTTAATCCCTTCTTGCCTGGTGCACAATTTCCAAATCCCATCACAGTTACATTAATAAATAGGTTGTCATGAATTAATAAATGATTATGTTGTTTTAATAAGTGTTTCGTCCAGGGGTATTGGCCCGTGGTCCAGACCTGTTCTGCCAGGGTTAGTCCCTGGCAGGTCCCCACACTGCTGTATTTACCTATGCTTCTGCAGGTTCAGGGATCGCAGCTCCTGTTGGCCGCGGATCACTGTTCCTGGCCAATGTGAGCTGTGATCATCTGTACCTGTGGTTTAATTTCCTATCTCTGCTTTAGTCAGCAGGTATAGAATGTATATATCACCACTTACTAGTATGTTTACATGTTTCTATAAACAGGTGGCCATTATTTTCAGCAGCTCGTCACTCAATTTTGTATTCTAAAACATTCAAGGCTAACTTTGTGCTTCAGGTATATATGCATAACTCATACAAAAGCTGGGGAGTGTGACGTGCAGATATGAGGGCAGAAAGGGAGTTAGGGGTCATAGCAAACAACAAGCTAAATATGAGTCAACGGTGTGACACTGTTGCAAAAAAAAAAGCAAACATGATTGTGGGATGCATTAACAGGAGTGTTGTAAGCAAGACATGAGAAGTCATTCTTCTGCTCTATTCTGCACTGATTAAGCCTCAGTTGGAGTACTGTCCCCTTCCAGTTCTAATATTCTATGATTCTATGAGGTTGTACCAAATTATATATATTGTTAATGACACCACATTTCAAGAAAGATGTGGAGAAATTGGAGAAGGTCCAGAGAAGAGCAACAAAAATTATTAAAGATTTATGAGGGAAGGCTGAAAGAATTGGGTTTGTTTAGTTTAGAAAATAGAAGACCGAGAGGGGACAGGATAGCTGTTTTCAAGTATCTAAGGGTATGTCTACACTACAGCACTAATTCGAATTAGTGCATCTAGACTTAAAAACTAATTCGAATTAGCGTTTTGCTAATTTGAACTAGCGCGTCCACGCTGATTGGACGCTGGGTCGCATTTAAGGGCAGCTGAAACCGGTTCCGGCAGGGCATCAGGTCAGTAGTTGCTTTGTGTGGCTGCTGTCTGAGGCTATCTGAGGCTTGTGCTTAAAGGGACCCCCCTGGACAGCCGGTTCTCAGCTTCTCCGCTTGCTTGCCTACCTCGCCGAGGGACAGCAAAGCATTTTCCTCTGCACCTGCCTGTGTCAGTGGTTCCAACTGGGGACGCTGCCGCAGTCGGCAACATGGAGCCAGAGCTTGCCCTGGGCATTCTGGTGCAGTTCTTGGACTTGCTGCTGCAAGCCTGCCAGCAATGGCTGGAGGCTGCCTGGCACCATCTGGTGCACATCAGCCCCCTGCCTCTCCCCCCTGGCCTCCCTGGGGGCCGTGGAGGAGCCGCAGCATGGCTCGGACGCCAGCGTGCCCCGCCACATCTGGCATCTGGACACCAGCAGCGACTGGAGGGACCGCATCGTCCTGGAGCGCTGGGGAGACCAACAGTGGACCCAGAACTTCAGGATGAAGAAGGACACCTTCCTGGAGCTCTGCGAGTGGCTCGCCCCTGCTCTGCAGTGACGGGACACTCGCATGAGGCCCGCCATCCCCCTCCAGAAGCGTGTGGCCATCGCCCTGTGGAAGCTCTCCATGCTGGACAGCTACCGATCCGTCGGGAACCAGTTCGGCATGGGAAGATCCACCGTCGGAGCAGTGCTCATGCAGGTACGGCACTCGCCAGCCACTGGGCCGGGGGGGAGGAGGGCTGCAAGGAGGGAATGAGCCGCCCCAGGGAAAACGGGGGCGGGGGAGGAGGCGACAGTGCCCCACACAGGAGGGTTCGGTTTGTCCCGGCCGTACTACACGCCACCCGCGGCGGCCAGGATCACAGCAGGGGTTGCTTCTGGGAGTGGGGCGCGGGACAGTGCCAGGGAACGAACACTCCCAGCCACCCAGGCGCCCCAGTGATTCGTGGTTTGCTATGTCTCTCTGCAGGTGGTCAAGGCCATCAACCGGGTGCTGCTCCGCAGGGTGGTCCGCCTCGCCGACCCGGACGCAGTCATCTGGGGGTTCGGCGCCCTCGGCTTCCCCAACTGCGGGGGGGCCATCAACAGGACGCACATCCCCATCCGTGCCCCGGAACACCAGGCCTCCCAGTACATTAACCGCAAGGGGTACTTCTCCGTGCTCCTGCAGGCCGTGTCTGACCACCGGGGCCAGTTCACGGACATTAATGTGGGCTGGTCTGGCAAGGCACACGACGCCAGGGTGTTCCTCAACTCCTCCGTGTGCCAGAGGCTGCATGCCGGGACCTTCTTCCCTGACTGCCACATCAGAGTCGGGGACGTGGACATGCCCATCTGCCTGCTGGGGGATGCGGCCTACCCCCTACAGCCCTGGCTGATGAAGCCGTACACGGGGCACCTCAACCCCTCCCGCCAGGCCTTCAATGCCAGGCTCACCAGGGCCCGCATTGTGGTGGAGGGGGCCTTCGGACGATTGAAAGCACACTTTAGGTGCCTCCTCACCCGCCTCGACCTCGCTGAGCACAATATCCCTCCCGTGGTGGCAGCATGTTGTGTGCTGCACAATTTGTGCAAGTGGAAGGGGGAGGCTTTCCTGCCAGCCTGGATGGCTGAGGCCGAGCGCATGGCTGGCCAGTACATGCAGCCCCGCACCGCTGCCATCCAGGAGGCCCAGCGGGGGGCCGTCCAGATCCAGGAAGCCATGCGGGAGAGCTTCCAGGTGGAGGAGGAGGACTGAACTCTCCCTGCATGCCCCATTGGGGCCTTCTTCCACCCTCCCCTCCTTCTCCTTTCCCCTCCCTAACCTCCCTTCCTAATATTAAATAAAGACACCTGTTTTGAAAATAACAATCTCTTTTTATTTTACATAACTGGGGTGGGGGGAGTGAGGAATGAGGGTGGGAGGGGGAGGGGGAAACCTGGGAGGAGGGAGCTAGAAGGGGGAGGAAGGGGAGGAAGGGAAGGAAAGCTCAGGGTTGGGGGTCCTGTTTCACAGCACTGCGGGTGCAGGGGTGTCGGGGGGGAGTGGGTGTGGAGGGTGGGGCAGGAGGGACGGGGGTGTGGAGGAAGCGGGAGGGGGAGCAAGGGTGGGAGGAGGAGCGAGAGCTGGGGCGGCCGCAGGGGCCGGAGCAGGAGGAGGCAGGAACCTGTCCACCAGAGTCTGGAGGTGGCCTCTGAGGGCATGGCCCTGCTCCTCCAGCACCTCCAAGCTCTGCTGCCACAGCCACAGGTCCTCCCGGACCCAGTGGTCCTGGGTGCGGAGCTGGTGCTCCAGTAGCTGCAGGTGCCGCCGGTGGTAGTCCTCCAGGTTCCTGGTGCGCCTGCTGGCCCGGGTGTGGGTGGCTGTTGCAGGCAGGGTGGTGCGCCCTGCAGTCCCAGGTGCTGCGGCTGTGGTGAAACAAGAGCAGTGGTCAGTTCTCCCTGGGGACACAGTGGGTAAAACCCAGCCCCCCCTCTGCAAGGCGAGGTCGGCGTGTGGGGAACGGGCCAGGGCCCCTGCATGACACCCAGCTGCTGCTCCATGGTGGGCAAGGCCCAGGCTCACAGTGCCTGGGCTCCCTCTCCCCCCACACACATAAGGGGAGCATGATGGCACTCACATGTGGAGCCCTCCTTGGCCTCGGACGACACAGCTGATGTGCTCTGTGGGATGCCTTGGGAGTCCTGGGTCCTGGGCAGGCTCCCTGCAGGCTCCTGGCTCTCGGCGTCCTCCTCCTCCTCCTCGGTGTCAGGGACGGGTCCCTCTGCCCCGTTGTCGATCACCACCCTGGGGGCATGGACGGTGTGAGCCCCCAGGATGCGGTCCAGGGCCTCAAAGTGGGGGCTGGCCTCCGGGTCGGCCTCTGGCTGGGAGGCCCTGGAGTAGGACTGCCGCAGGTCCTTGACCTTGCAGCGGATCTGCTCCCGGGTCCGCATGTGGCCTCTGGTGGCCAGGCTGGCAGCCATGCAGCTGTAGACGGCCGCGTTCCTGTGGCTAGTGTGGAGATCGTGGATGTTGGAGGCTTCCCCCCAAACCTCGATGAGGTCCACGATCTCCACACTAGACCAGGCAGGCGCCTGCCTCTTGCGGCCCCGGGCAGGCTCCTGTGAGCCGCCAGCCTGGTCCTAGGAAGAGGCGGAGGGCTGGGTGGCAGCGGGTGGCTGGCTCATCCTGTGCCAGGTGCAGGGTCTGCTGGCTGGGTGCTGGCAGGCTTGCAACTGGCACAAGCAGTGTAGCCAGACCGTGGCCCTTTAAGGGCTCCAGGGCCGGGAGGGGGGCAGAAAAGTTTTCCTGGTTTGGCCCAGAGAGGCCACCAGGGGAAGCTGGGAAGGACTAGCCTCCAACTAGTTCGAATTAAGTGGCTACACAGCCCTTAATTCGAACTACTTAATTCAAACTAGGCGTTAGTCCTCGTAGAATGAGGTTTACCTAGTTCGAATTAAGCACTCCGTTAGTTCGAATTAAGTTCGAACTAGCGGTTTGCATGTATAGACGCTATGAAAGTCAATTCAAACTAACGGCTGTTAGTTCGAATTAACTCTGTAGTGTAGATATACCCTAAAAGAGTGGTACAAGGAGGAGGGAGAAAGTTGTTCTCCTTGACCTCTGATGATAAGACAAGAAGCAATGGGCTTAAATTGCAGCAAGGGAGGTTTAGGTTGGACATTAGGAAAACTTCCTAATTGGCAGGGTGATTAAACAATGGAATAAATTGCCCAGGGAGGTTTGGGAATCTTCATTCTGGAGATATTTAAGAGCATATTTAGATAGACATCGATCAGGGATAATCTAGATAGTGCCTAGTCCTGCCATGAGGGCATGGGGCTGGACCTGATGACCTCTTGAGGTCCCTTCCAGTTCTAATATTCTATGATTCTATAAGGTTGTCCCAAATTATATATATTGTTAATGATGGTGTATAACCGTTTTCATGTTTCATTTTCTTTTTACCATTTAAGCATGGATGCTAGTACCAAATATAAATACAAATGTTTACAGTTGCACATTGTGACAGGCACTTTTTTAGGGGTTCAATAAGAAGTTATGCACTGTTCCATTCTATCCCAGTGATATGCAGTGTTGCAGATGAATTCTCTACTAAGATATGCATTTCCCTTCAGCTAACAAGAATTTGCTAATTATGGCACAAAAGATTAAGTGTTTTGAAAAGAATATTGGAAGGAAATTGTGAAGCAAGAAATCATATTATGAAGAAGAAACAGTTGCAGCATCACTTATTCCCATTAAAAGTGAATAATTTATTAAGAAGAGTGACTGTAAAGCTATAGGTACACATTCACAGATAACTCAGCATTAGACTTATGAAATTAATGGGAATTAATGTGCAATCCTTGAAATGTTTTGCTTTGTGGCTGACAACTTCTAACGTAATATGCAGCACTCAGAAGGATCATGGAACCATATTCTCAGTTAACTTCAGGCTTGTGGACATTGGACTTGGTAACAGGACAACTAGAAGGGTATGTCTACACTACAGCATTATTTCGAAATATCTTAATTCGAAATAGTTAATTTGAAATAAGATATTTCAAAATAATGCATCTACACACAAAATGCAGTTCGAAATAGTGTTTTGCTATTTCGAAATACCGTGTCCACGCTGAGTGGACACTGATTCGCATTTAAGGCCATCCAGAACCAGGTCAGGCAGGGCATCAGGTCAGGACTTACTGTGTGGGGCTGCTGCCTGAGGCTATCTGAGGCCTGTGCTTAAAGGACAGGTGTCCCTGCTTGCTTGCCTACCTCGATGAGGGACAGCAAAGCATTTGTGTCTCTGAGTGCTCTGGTTGCCCTCACTCGGGACTCTGCAACATGGAGCCAGAGCTGCCCCTGGGCACTCTGGTGCTTCTCGTGGACGTGTTGCTACCAGCCTGGTTGCACTTTCTGCAGGCTGCCATCCGGGAGGTCGATCGGGGGGCTGTCAGTATCCAGGAGGCCCTGTGGGAGAGCTTCCACCCTGAGGAGCACTAAGAGCCTCCCTGGGGCTTGTACCTCATTCCTCCCTCACGTCCTTCCACTTACCCACCTTCCCTCAACCCCCCATCCTGATGTCAAATAAAAAACATGTTTTTTCATAAATACAAACTCTCTTTATTTAACAAAACTGGGGGGGGGGATGAAACTCTGGGGAGACTGGGGAAAGGAGGCGGGATAGAGGAGGAGAGAAGGTGGGAGAGGGGAGGGGGAAACCCAGGAAGATGGAGCTGGAAGGGGGAAGCAAGAGGAAGAAGGGGGAGGGGAAGCTCAGGGCTCAGGGGTGGGGGTCTCACCAGGCCAACTGTCTCCCAGCACAGCGGGTGCGGGGGCCTCGGCATCCCCGGGGGGATGGGGAGGAGGGTGTGGAGGTTGAGGAGGTTGAGGAGGGTGTGGAGGGAGAAGCGGGAGGGGGAGAAGGAGTGGGAGGAGGAGTGGTAGCTGGGGAGGCAGCAGGCACTGGAGCGGCATAAGCTCTGCACCAGGGTCTGCAGGTGTTGGCAGATGGCATGACCCTGGGCAAGCAGCTCCCGCCGGAACTCCCGATCTTCTTGCACCCATTGCTCCATGGTGCGGTGCAGGGCCCCCAGGTGCTGCTGTCGGTACCCCTGTAGTGTTCAGGTGGTCCTGCAGAGCCCTCAGGTGTGGGAGCATGTCAGAGCCGATGTGCTTGCACAGAGGTCATGTTCGGAATATCCAGCTATCCCCGGGAGTGGGAGCTGCCTCGAGACCGCACCCTTGCCCCTGTGCTGTGTATAGTGTGGCTGAGGTGGGGGGGGAGATGTCCCCTGCCTCTGTGTAGAGGGGGCTTGTGAAGGGACAGCGTCCTGCTGTGTCCCACCCCGGGGTCAGGAGCATGTCATGTCTCTTCACACACGCATGTGGCTATCAGGCCAAGGCCCCTGTGTGGCAGCCAGCTGGATCCACCTGACCAGGGGTGGCACGGCATGTGCTCGCACTCGCACAAGTTGCTGCATGATCTGTGGTAAGCAAGGCCCACACGCGTGGTCCCTGGTCTCCCTCCCTGTGCCCCCCCAGTAAGGGGACAGTGATGGCACTCACATATTGTGGCCTCCCCGGATGACCCTGGTGACTCTGATGCTGGGACAGCTCGGGGGTCCTGGCGGCATGGCACCCTCCATCTCAGCTCCTGCGGCTCCTCCTCCACGCCCTGGTCAAGGTCATGCCCTCTGCTCCCGGATCGGTGCCCCCTGGGCTGGCATTGACTATCCCACCCCCCAGGATGCGGTCCAGGTCACCAAAATAGGGGCAGGTGTCTGCCCCTGTTGGGGAGCTGCCCCATGTGGCCCTGGCATATGCCTGCCGTAAATCTTTTGTTTTCATGCACACCTGCTCCTGGGTGCGCATGTGCCCTTCTGTGGCCATGGTGGCAGCTATCCAGCCATAGACGGCTGCGTTCCTCCGTCTAGTGTGGAGATCATGGACGTTGGAGGCCTGCCCCCAAACCTCAATGAGATCCATGATCTCCGCACTAGTCCAGGAAGGCACCCACTGTCTCCGGCCCCTGGCTGGCTCCTGGGAGCTGGGGGACTGGGCAGTGGACAGCTGGCTGGCACTGGCTGCCCGGCTAATTGTGGAGCCACTGGGTCAGGGACAGCGACTGCTGGCAGGCCTGGATCTGGCATGTACAGTGTGGCCAGGGTCTACCCCTTTAAGGGCTCCAGGGCTGGGGGAGAGGAGAGGAGTTTTCCTGGTTTGGCCTAGCGTGGCCACCAGGGGAAACTAGGAAGGGCTGGCGGCCCCCTATTTCGAAATAAGCGGCTACACAGCACTTATTTCGAATTAGCTATTTCGAATTTGGCATTATTCCTCATAGAATGAGGTTTACCAAATTCGAAATAAGTGCTCTGCTATTTTGAATTAATTTCGAAACAGCAGTTTGGCTGTGTAGATGCTAGGAAAGTTAATTCGAAATAACAGCTGTTATATCGAATTAACTTTGATGTGTAGACATACCCGAAGAGATAAACCTAGGGGCAGGTGCTTTGGCCGGGGTTTCAGTAGCACAAAAGGTCAGATGGAAAATAAATTCAATAGCACAAAAGGTCAGATGGAAAATAATAAAAAAGGAGCCAAGGAAAAGTAATCAATAAATACTACACATAAATTAATTATAAAAGCTTCTAAGTCAGGAGAGGGAATGTAATTCTGTAAAAATTCCAGTAGGTTTATATTAATAAAAGCAGTACACAAACTTTCAAGACAGTGAAATCCTAGAGGTTTTAAACTGTTGTAATAGAGCAAGATGATTTTTTTTTTACTTTACAGTTCCACTAAAGGGGTGACTGCTCTTGTGTGATAATCAAGTTATAAGCTTTACAGGGGACTTCAAGAACAATTAGAGATGTGAGATATTATGCACCAGCTCTGAACCAGGGCACTCTAGATTTCTGGTTCTTTATTTAAAAATTGATAGAAAGGTTATTTTTTGCAGTGTAGGTCTGGGAGCTTTTGCAATAAAAGGACATTGTCATAAGTAAGTTACTACTTGAGTGTTGCAAAACTGAAATTACAGTTGCTGAACCCATGTATGTTAGTGAGTGGTGGCATGGGAATGCTGTTGTCTGGACATATGTATTGCCCCACTCCTACAAAAATGTACACCATCTAAGCTTAACTTCACATAGGCTGTGTCTACATTGGCACCCTTTTTCGGAAAAGGGATGCTAATGAGACCAGTCGCAATTGCAAATCCGCGAGGATTTAAATATCCCCACGGTATTTGCATTACATAACTGCGCTTTTTCGGCTCGGGGCTTTGCCGGCAAAAAGCGCCAGTCTAAACGAGATCTTGCGGAAAATAAACCCTTTTCCGCAAGATCTCTTATCTCTACTTTCAAGGGTTTATTTTCCGCAAGAGCCCGTCTGAACTGGCGCTTTTTGCCGGCAAAGCCCGAGCTGGAAAAAGCGGCAGCCATGTAAATGCAAATACGCGGGGATATTTAAATCCCGGATTTGCAATTGCGACTGGTCTCATTAGCATCCCTTTTCCGAAAAAGGGTGCCAATGTAGACACAGCCATACTGTATAGTCTATTAAACTTCAGTCAGATGTAGGGAGACCACATTTCCCTATGCCAAATATGGGACACCTAGTAAATTACTCGGATTGAAGTAAGCAATCAGTCAGAATTATACAATACAAACTTTCCAAATAACATTAAGTTGACTGAGCACCCATTAAAAAGACGTATGCATTATTATAACTAATAATAGGTAAAAAATTAAATCATATACTTACAATTAATGGTTATTGCTCTTTAGAAGTGCCTGCCTTGTCCTCATCTTGCTGTCCATCACAGGTCACCCAAGAAGGGTGCTGAGCCTCGTGGCGAGAGGAGGTGTCATCCGGGAATGGGGCTGAGCCCCACAGTGGTGAAAGGGCTTCAGCCCCATATTGGGGGGGCTGCCCAAGGACAGGGCTTCAGCCCCATGGCATGGGCTGCCTAGGAACTGGGCTAAGCCCTGCAGCGGCAAAAGACTTCAGCCCTGCTGCGAGGACCGCCTGGGAATGGACTGCAGCCAGCAGTGGGGGCACCAGAGAAAGAGGTTTCAGCCCTTGAGGGGGGGCAGCAATCAGGGCTTCAGCCCCAAGTTCTGGAAAGGCTGGCAGACCTCCCCCTTTCTTTAGTGTGCACAGAGAGGGAAGACACACACTAATACCTGGTTTCTACTAAGGCACCCGGCCTGATTACAGACACTACGTGCTGGCTCCTGCTTTACCGCCAACAACAAATAGGAGGCTGCTGTGGCTGTGCTGACCAGGGAATTCAAGGACTAGCAAGGAGCATGCAAATATGAGACATTTTGCCCGTTTTTTAAAAAAAAAAGGCAGGACGCTTGGAAGTCAGCTTAAATATGGGGCAATCCTGACGAAAATGGGATGGATGGTCACCTTAGTCAGATGGCTTGCAGAGAGTAAATGTAGCACATGTGCAAGTCTTTGTGTAATAATAAGGAGCAGCAGTCTACATTTTTTCTTTTTGTAATAGAAAATACAGAACCTTTACCATATATAGATTCTTTGGTAGCAAACTTTCCTCCCTTGAATTTCCTATTTCAGGAGTAATTTCTGAGTAGGCTGTTTGGATTATTTACCTCCAGCTATTCAGATAAGAGGAGTTTCTCATTAAATCTTTGTAATGGGTATTTATGAATTACAACATGTCAAAGGCATTTGGGGCTTTTTCTATAGGGGTGTGTCTAGACTACACCTCTCTGTTGACAGAGAGATGTAGATTAGGCACATCAAAATTGCTAATGAAGCAGGGATTTAAATATCCCGCACTTCATTAGCATAAACATGGCCACCGCTTTTTTTTGAAACAGAGTTTAAAAAAAAAAAACCCTGCAGTCTAGACATGGATCTGTTGAAAATAAACCCTTTTATGACAGATCCTCTATTCCTCAAAAAATGAGGTTTACAGAATCTGTCGAGAAAGGGTTTATTTTCGACAGATCTACGTCTAGACTGCCATTTTTTTCAAAAATACTTTGTTTAGAAAAAAAGTGGTGGCCATGTTTATGCTAATGAGGCATGGGATATTTAAATCCCGGCTTCATTAGCAATTTCGACGTGCTTGATTTGCATCCCGCTGTCGACAGAGGGATGCAGTCTAGACATAGCCTAGGCTGCTAAAGAATTTGCAGACAAAAGGCTTTAATAACTTGGTAAACAGGTACTTTTGTGGTAAGACTTTGTGAGCCTTTATAAACCTTAAGATTCAGTTAACTCTGTTTTTTAAAAGTGAACAGAAATCCAACTGAAAATTTGTCCATCAGGGTATCCCTAGAAAGCATTAGATTTGGCAATTTTCTCCTCTTACTGAGAAGGGAAACATTCCATGTTCAATTGGGTGGCCTCTTCATAATTCCAGACTTCTCTTTAGATTGCACCAGACTTCTCCATAACATATAATTTAAATAAAGAAAGAAGGTAATCATATAAATTAAAATGTCAGCTTCAGGAATGTGGTATTTAGTTTTGGACTGACAAACACTCAGACTGGAATGATTTTGAGGTAATAATGTCTAGAAGAATCATATAAATTGATTAATGTAGCAAGATTGGAAAACCATGCAAGATGGAAGGACAGTAAAATCATTCCAAAATAAAATAAGAATATCCAAAAAATTAAAAATAAGTACAAAATTAAGACTAAATATTACACATAACTTTAGATAATCCATAATATTTTGGTTAACTCAATGACAAGCTATTTGGCCAGATGATGAAAGAATTTCTTCCTTCACAGAGATTAAATTAATGTATAAAACAATCTGAAATGCCTGGAAATGTTTCTATGAACATTTTTTCAAATAATCTTCTCAAGTGTCTAACCATAATGTTTTATTGAATCAAATGTCTCTATATAACCAGACTTAAATTAATCTACATATATATTTTAGAGATTTGTGCCTCTGTCTATCTGTCAGTCCATTTATTTAATAACTCCTAAATGGTAAGAGCTAGGACCACTAAATTCAGTATGCAGTTTCCTCTCACCCAAACTTATAGCAAGGTCAGGGTTGGTTGTGCCAGAAAAATGGGAAGGGACAGGAATGGGACTGTTTTCCAGAACATGGAAAGGGAAGGCACAGAGAGAGGTAGGACACAATACTCACAGTCATTACTGAGGCCAGCAAGCACATAGAACAGCTCTACTGCACTGGGGGCAGCTGCACCCATAAGAGACTGGTCAGCTGGGGATGGGGCTCTGCAACATAGTGGATACGTGGCCCCTCTGCCCCAAAACAGTGCACGGGGGAGTCCCCCACTCCCCAATCCACTCCCACCTCTGGCACCCCACCCCATCTGTCCCCACTCAGGAAATCTCCCTGAAAAAAGAGTCTAGGCCTGGGAACCAGGCCCCATCACCAGATAGCTGCAAACTACAGGGGTGGGGGGGGGGCCTTGGAGCCCTATGGCCCAGAGCCCTATCCCCCCATGAACAGCTTGCAGGCCATGAGGGGAGGGTATGGCTCTGGAGACCAGGGTCAGCCCTTGGAGTCTGGCCTCCCTTGGACAGGCTGCAGGCCATGGGGAGGGGGCTACTGGAGGCCATGGCTGGCCCCCAGAGCCTGTCTCCCCTGGGCAGGCTGTAGGCCATTGAGGAGGGGCACAGGATGCTGAGGCCAGCCCTCAGAGCCTTCCCCCACAATCCCTACAGACGGCATGCAGGTCATTGTCTTCAAAAAACAAAAATTAAATAAGTTAAAGACCTGAGCAACACCAGGTAACTCTTCTAGTGCACTATAAAGAAATGCATACTACAAGCAATTTCTAACGTGATATGTAAAAAACTCTATTAATACGGTTGCTATTTATAAATGGAAATAGGTTCAATTGAAAACAATGGAACTTAAGTTCTTAAATGTTAAGCACACTTTTAAATGCTTTGCCAGACTGGAGCCTAAATTTGTTGTAACTCAAATGTCAACAATATAGCTTGATCCAGCTGAAAAAAAATTGCAACACTGTGTCCAAACCTCTAGAAGGATATAAATTCTGAATTTATGGTGGATTGCTATCCAGAAGAAAGGTTAGGCTGCTGCACAAGGCCAAGAAGATAGTGAAAATTCCACAGGCTGTAAGAATATTAAGAGTTGCAAGCAACCTAGGTAAGATACTTTTGATTATGAGCCAGTAAATTTTCTCTCTTCCCTACTTCTCCAGTGGATAGCTCAGTATTTGGCAGTTACTTCAGTCATAGAATAAGGAGAGCCATAACATCCTAAATTTACCCCATTCTCTTCCTCTTCAAGTTTTATATTACAAGGCATAAGAAAGCAGAACATGAGATAGGGTAGATTCAGATGTAACAGTTTCAGTCCCTGTCTGTAAAATATGGGCATCATTATTCACATTTACAACTGAGAACTTTCAGAATGAAGATTTTTAGATGCCAGTGAGAGTATGGGAAAGACTGTGCATTCCTATAATGGGTGTACAATCATTTAATGGGTACTGTAGTGTACCTGTTTGTGGTATGGTGGATGGTTGGTTATGTCCAGCTTTTAAAGATTCCCTAGGAGTTGGACTGTCATACCATAACAGTGTAGTAGTCCATATAGTCCAGGATCCTGTCTTCAACACTAGTCTGTAATGAATTCTTCAGAGGGAGGTGAATAAATCATAGTGCACCTTATCTACAGTGTAACAATATATCATCCAGCTGAGATGTTTTCCTGATCATCATCAGATTATGTCCTGTACAAGGACTGACCATTCTTGTCACTTTTATTCTAGGTAATGTAACTGCAAATTCTATTCTCAGAGTCAGTTCAAACAAATTTGTGGACCACTTTGAAGCCATTCATCAGAGGGCATCCCCAAGTATAAGTCTCAGTATTTCAGTTCCATCTTCATGTCCTACTCCAGGTGTGCTGAACTTAAGTGTCATATCAGCTGCAGGGTGTTCAGTCTGGCCAGAAGAAGGCATAGATGAAGTATCTAGAACTGGTGTGTGCAACTGTGGAGAGAGAAAAAGTATTAAGAATGTAGGGATTCTATCAAACATCAAAGAAGAAAAAGATGAAGATTGTGCCTTCCTGCAAAAGATGAGAATGGGAAAAGGAAACAAAGGGACCAGTGAGGCTGGCATCATTGACTGAGCACAGGGACAACATTGGATGTGATAGAGATTGAGAGTGGAGGTTGTTAAGGATGTAGTTGTGCAGTAATTCTGGTCTCATCTTGCATACCGATGACCTTCATGGAGTCTGGTATAAACAGAGAATTACACTTATAGGCTGATACACGTGTATGACTGTACAAAAATGGTATGATGTCATATTGGATATTTGAAAAACAGTATGTGATTGTGTATGCACAAAGGGACGGAGATAAAATTACACAGGAAGCTTTACCTGTAGTACTCCTGACTTTTGAGTGTTCAAATTTATCTCCATGGGTGGGTTTTATTTTTTTTTATTTTTTTTTTTTGCTTTTGCATAGGCTAATTTAATGGAATGTAAATACCACAACTGTTTTAATATGCAAAGTTATATTTTCAGAAGCAACATTCTATATGATCTTCTTCTTAGGCTTGATTCTCATTTACACTACTCTGGCAGTATAAAGGAGCCTAAAATGGATGTAAGCAACCTTTTGTGTAAGTAAGAATCATGTCCATTGTTTTAGGGCTTATTCAACAGCACTTTCAAAGTTTCCAGTCTGAAACTTTCTCCGTGTCCGAATGAAAATATATTGAAGTCATTCTACTGAAAGTTACTATCATTTGAGTAGAATTATAATATTGGGCTTCTAAAATGTTGAGAGAGAGAAAAGGATTCTGTTTATTATTATATCCTCTCCTCTTCTCCATCTCACTAGTTTTATATGTGTTTCCAGGACTTCGCTATTATCTTTGTTTTCCTAGTATAACAGATTTATTTCCATTTGCTCCCTCTTACCCCTAGATAACTTTTTCTTTTGCTTTCTCAACTTCTGATATTGTTCTCCATTTTTTCCATCCTTCACTCTACACTGTATATGACAGGGCAAGTACTTCTGTTAAAAACTAAAATAGTCATGATTTCTGTCACAAATGAAGTATAGCAACTGAAGTTGCCTGTTATTATTAAAGCAAAACCAGTAGTTTGATTGCACTACTCTTCTTGGTTGCAAGAAAATGACTGTACTCTCTGTGCAATTACTTGCTTCTACTTTCTTTCAGATAAAAGAGGCACTGTGTCTCTTTAAGTTTGTGATACTCCACTATTATGAGTCACTCTGTGTCAGGTCACATCAGATGCATCACATCACATGCAGTCATAGCTTGATGTTACATTTCTATGTTATATCACAATGCAAAAATGTTTTACATCAAGTACAGAACAGTAGAAAAGTCTGCTTTTTCATTTACTTCTGTGCTATCTAAAACTATTTTTTGCAGGGGAAGGGAGCTGTTGCCTCTAGTTTATTGCATAATGTTGGGGGAGAATGCCTCAGTGTAAAATCTTCTGTACAGGAATAAATAAAGCCAAATCTTCAGCCAGTATATATTGGCATAAAGCCATTTAAGTCAATGGAACTATTCCAGTTTGCATCTGTCGAGGATCTGGCTCATAAATGTCTCTACGAGACCAAAGTGGTAATAGCAGGTTGGGGGAATGAACCAGAAGAGGTCATTTCTAATATTTATCCCTATTATTACAGGTGTATGCTCACCATTTCTTACAAGAATTTTCATTCTAGAGATCATGCTGGACCCCCACACGATCATGAAGCAGTCATGACCTGGAATGCATTGTCTGCAAGGTGGAACAAATCCATTATTTAGAATAAAAATCAGATGTTTTAAAAAATATGAATCTGTTTTATTAAACATTTCTCTTATTAAAAATAGTTTACTTTGAAAGCATAACACCCAATTTTAAGGCCTAAACTTGCCATAATCGATTAAAATCATTTAAATGAACTAAAATATAATATACTGCATCATCAGCAAGCAGTCATGCCTACAGACACTCAAGTAAACAAACTGTATTGCAGCCCGACAGTGGCTAACCCTGATGCACCATATGTGGCCTGGGGGCTGGAGGTTCTCCATCTCTGCTTAGAAACTGATTGGGAGCTGAGAACACAGGAAAGCTTTTTCCCCTCTTTCCACAGTCTATTAATAAAATCCAGGTGAGAGTGGATGAGATATACTAATTTTAAAAATCTGAAGGTCACAGGGACAAATTTTCACACGTATCTAGATGTCTTAGGGTGCGTCTACACAGCACCCTAAACTCTAAATAAGATATGCAATTTGCACTATACAAATTGCGTATCTTATTTAAAATCTATTTTGAAATAGCTTATTTTGAAATTTGACGCATCTACACAGCATCACATTTTGAAATAACGTGCTATTTCAAGACATCCCTTAACTCTCATGAAACGAGGGTTACTAGGATGCCAAAATAGCACGCCCATTATTTTGAAAAATATTTCAGAATAATGGGTGGCTTGTGTAGACACAGGGTAGCTATTTTGGGATACCTCTGGTATCCTGAAATAGCTGTGCCGTATAGACATACTCTAAGATGCAGAAAGGTGCCTCATGAGATTTTCAAAGTCCCTATGCAGGTTAGGTGCTTATCTCATATTGAATTCAATACCAGTTGAAATCAATGAAGGACTGGCACCAAGGCTGCTAATGCTCTTCTGAAAATCCCCTAGAGTACCTATCTGAGTCTTTATATGCCTATATACATTTGCACATTAGGACCAAAGGGACCAGAAACACTTAATCAGCTACAATTAATACTTCCTTTCACAAATCAGTTACTTGCTTTTTCCTTTCTGTATTTAGAATGTTTGTGGTTTGTTTTATTTAACTATACATATTTAAAAAACACTTTTTGTGCATTTTTAATTTAATACTAATTTCCATTGGACTGCACTACAACACAAATTCCAAGTAAACAAAAAAAATCACCAAGGGGTGTCTCCACACTTGATATACAACCAGATGGTGTACACACCTACAGCTCACTTGCCTGCCACACTACTAAATTGCTGTTCAAACAGCAGTACCTCAAAGCACCCCAAGTTACTTTTAGTGTGTGGTGGCAGGGACCACACAACCAGTTACTAAATGGCAGGTTAGGGAGATTTACCCTGCTTACCACACATGTGAACAAGTCCTTAGTAATATGTCATTCTCATTTTCTAACAATCAAATAAATACTCGGAATAAATCCATGATAAGGTATATAACTGCTTAAATAAATATATGTGTGGAGATATAGTGTGTCCTTATGGTTAGCAAAAGCAATTCCAAATGTAGTGCAGAGGCTATTTTTAGCTACAAATTAACGTGTTTCAGTGGCTATACCAGTTAATGAGGGTGACTTCGTCTTTAGGAAAATAAGTAAGAAGTACAAAGGTAAAAAGAAAATTGTTATTTAAGTCAAAGTTTTCTGCTTCCTGATTTAAATCCCTACAATTTAGAACACTCCACCCCTGATTTCCATGATTATCTACCTAGGACACCGCATGCGACTGGGTCAGTCTCAGGATATTAGAGATTTAAGGTGGGTGAGGTAATCAGAAGTTGGTCCAATAAAAGATATTACCTCACCCACCTTATCTCTCTAGGAAACTGTAAATATTCCAGCAGAATGAAGACATTGCCAATGTTATCCATGCTCTGTCACCACAGGCTTAGACTTTGCAATATGTTCTGCGTGGGGCTATACCTTACCGTGAAACTGGCACAGACTACAGTAACTCACGTAGTAAGTAATTTAGCTCAGTGGGAGTGTGTCTCTCAGATCAGAACTGACTGCCTGCTGGAATATAAGGTATTGGTCTTGACACATGTATGGCTTGGGATCTGCTTATTTGACAAAGCACCTTCCTTGTACTCCCACAGTGCATTCAGCAAAGAGACTTTTTGATAAAAAGGGCTTTTAGAGGGCATCCTCTGTGAGGGGCCTCCACACATTTGAAACTACTTTCTACATGGTCCAAAACAGCTTGAATATGTGGACATTCAGGGTGCACTCTGTTTATCTACGCCCTGGGGTTGGAGGAGGATAGGATAAGAGGTTGGTGTTTGTATGAAAATGGGGGGGAGTATTGTCAAGCTTGAGCTTTACTTATATGCTGATTTACCAGCACGTGTGTGTGAATTAGGCTATCTCTAGACTGCAGGCTGCTTTTGGAAGAAGCTTTTCTGGAAGATCATCTTCCAGAAAAACTTTTTTCGAAAGAGAACGTCTACACAGCAAAAGCACAACAAAAAAGCAATTTGCTTTTTCAAAAGATAGCGTCCACACTGATTGAATGCTATCTCGCATTTAAGGCCACCTGGAACAAGTTCAGGCAGGGCATTAGGACAGCAGTTGCTTCCGGGTATTGTTGTCTAAGGCTAGCTGAGACCCATGCTTAAAAGGACCCCCCTCCCGGACAGCCATTTCTCTGCTTCTGCTGCTTGCTTGCTTATCTCTCTGAGTGACAGCAAAGCTTTAGCAGTGCATACTCTAGTTGCTTTGCTTCAGGACATCACAGCATACTCCTTTCCATGGAGCCAGAGCTGCATCTGGGCATGCAATGGCCCCACATTAACATGCTGCATCTTCTGCAGGACTTTGTGTAGACTGTTTTCATGGTTCTGCATGAGCTTGAGTCCGAGCTCATCAGTGAGACCCTCTGCCTGGATGTGGGAGCAAGGCCCTTGCAAACACACTCCACGGTAGAGAGAAACTTCTGGAGGCTGGACACCAGTTCCAACTGGGGGGACCAGCTGGTCATGGAGTCATGGGATGACCAGCAGTCTCATCATCTCCCTGAGGAAGAGGGTCACCATCGCTACCCTAGACAGCTACTAGTTGGTGAGCAACCAGTTCGGCATGGGAAAGTTCATCATCAGGGCCCTTCTCATAGAGGTAAGGCACTCTCTGGCTGCAGTTCCTGCAGGGGGTTAGGAGTCCTGGAAAGGGGGACCCTAGGGAAGGGGCGGGAGGGAATGTGGGGCTGGGGGGAAGCCCCATCCCCGAAGGGTTGTGCCATCCCGCCCTCACATAGCACTGCAGCGGGGCTGCCCTCATAGGGGGTGGCTCCTGGGATGTTTGAAGGGGGAGGGGAGGCGGGCACCTCCCAAGGGCTGAGGCACTCCCTCTCATTCGCTGTTTTGTGTGTTTCTTTGTCTCTTTCTGCAGGTGGTGAGGGCCATCAACTCCATCCTGCTGCACATGGTCATCTGTCTAGGAGACCTGGACTCTATCGTCGCAGGATTTGCCACCCTGGGGGTTCCCAACTGCGGGGGAGCCATTGATGGAATCCACATTCCAATCCATGCACTATATCATCGAGCCACCCAATACATCAACTGAAAGGACTATTTCTCAATGGTGCTGCGAGCCCTTGTTGACCACGGTGGGCAGTTTACAGACATTTTCGTTAGGTAATTGGGCAGGGCGCACGATGCCCGCATTTTCTGAAACTCCAGCCTGTACCACAAGTTGGAGGCTGGCACATTCTTCCCCCAGTGTGACTATCACATTGGGGACATGCAGATGTCACTGTGCATCATGGGGGACACAGCCTATCCCCTAATTCCATGGCTCATGAAGCCCTACACTGGGCACCTGGACCCCAGCAGGGACCAATTCAATGCACACCTTAGCCAGGCCCAAATGCGGGTTGAAAGGGCCTTTGGGTGCCTGAAGGCGCAGTTCAGGTGCTTTCTGACTCGCCTTGACGTGGGGAAGCATAACATCCCCGAGGTGGTCTTGGCTTGTTGTGTTCTCCAGAACATCGTGGAGAAGAAGGGGGAGGCCTTCCTACTTGGGTGGGGGGCAGAGGCTGGCCAGGAAGGAAGGGCCTTTGAGCGCCATGCACAGTTGCAATCCGCCAGGCCCATCAGGTGGGAGTGTGCATTTGGGAGGCCCTGAGGGAGAGTTTCTCTCAAGGACTCCAGTAACTCTCCCCAGGGCCTGTGCCTTGCCCCCCGTGGGTTTCCCCCAATAACTCCTTCCTTCCCCCCTTCCCTGTACTCTCAATAAACACACCAGTTTTGAGTTGAAAAACAAAATCTTTGTATTTTTTTATCAGAAAAGTAATTGGGGAGGGAGCTGAGAACCTGGATGGGGGAAAAGGAGGGGGGCTCAGGGCTGGGAGTGGTGTGTGGTGCACCTGGAAGTGCCACCTCAGGTCCGGGGACCTCGGCAACCTTGGGAATGGGTCGGGCCTGGGACAATAGGAGGGTGGGCAGGAGGGGGGGCTAGAGTGGGGTCAGATATAGCAGGGGTGCAGGGGAGGGGGCAGAGGCATAGCTTGGGGCTGGGATGAGGGCAGAGGCATAGTTTGGAGGGTTGGGGGTGGGGCAGAAGCATAGTTTGGGGCCTGGGGTGGGAGCAGAGGCATAGTTTGGGGAGCTGGGGGTTGGGGCAGAGGCACAGTTTGGGAGGCTGGGGGGGCAGGAGCAGGGACAGGACCCAGCTGTGCCATCATTTATTGGATGGTGGCACAAATGTTGTTACCCTGTTGCACAAGCTGGTCCCGCATGTGGGTCCGCCACTGAGCATCATCCCGGACCTTCTGGGCCAGGGTTTGCTGCATGTCGTGGATGACAGCCATGTGCTGCCTCATCAGATCCGTCTGGATCCTCCTGCACTTGTGGCTCCCCTGGAGTCGGGTGGCTGCTTCGGCTGGTGTGGATGGCCCCTCAGCGACCGCTGATCTGGCTGTAGAGAATAAAGAGGGAGAGGTGGTCAGTCATCCATGCAGACACTGTCTTTGAGGCCATGCCCTCCTCTGTGAGCAGTGAGCAACAGTCCTCAGTGCAGAGGAGGGGGATGTCCCAGGAGCAAGGCCATGTGTGGCCTGCACAACAGGCCCTGCCTCACAGGGCTCAGAGGTGTCCAGGGGACCATGCTTCCTGTTTCCCTACCCCCACCCCATCCCATGGACAAGCAGGCAAAGGAAGTGTCCAGCCACACTGGAATCCCAAGGACAGAAAGGTGCCTGGAGGAGCCTGGCCTTCCATGGGGCCTGCACACATACCTGCCCCTGGAAGCACTGTCTGCGGGAGCGGGTGGGACCTCACACATGCAAACATGTCCGTGTGCTGTGTG
Source organism: Rafetus swinhoei (assembly GCA_019425775.1). Classification (NCBI taxonomy): domain Eukaryota; kingdom Metazoa; phylum Chordata; order Testudines; family Trionychidae; genus Rafetus; species Rafetus swinhoei. Next base: position 37,119,534 of record CM033440.1, read on the forward strand.
TGGCACTCCTCAATCTGTGTGGGGTCGTGTGTGTACCCTTATGCCCATCCAGGTTCCAGTGATGGCTGGTGATGGGAGGGCATCCCTCCCCCACCCCCAGGGGTCAGACATGTGTGTGGCCTCCCCTGAGCCTATAAGCAGGATCCCGGGGGTGCTCTAGGGCTGCCTCCTGAGGCCGTGTGGAAGCACGTGCTTCCATGTGCATTGAGTGCATCACAATGTCCAGGCTGAGCAGGCCGAGCGACGCTTGCACCCCATCCCCTCTGCACCAGCCTCCCCCACCCTGTGTGGGTGACAAACTGAGAGCACACACCTGAAGATCCCTCCCTGCCCTCAGAGGATGCCTGGGAGATCTCTAGGCCCTGGAGTACCGGCTCGAGTGTGAGGGTCACCGTGCTGGCCGTCTCTTCCTCCTCCTGCAGCTTGTCCTTCTCCTCCTCTTCGGCAGGGAGCTCCAGGCTGGTGACAACGGGAGTCTCTAGCCCCGAATCCACCACCATGGGTGGGGAAGGGGCTTCACCCCTCCCCAGGATTTGGTGGAGCTCCTGGTTGTAGGGGCAGGAGTGGGGTCCTGCCCCAGAGCGAGAGCTGCACTCCCTGTCCCTGGCGTAGCCCTGGCGGAGCTCTTTTACTTTGCTCTGTACCAGTTCCAATGTCCGGGGGAGGGGTGGGTGTTCCCTCTCGGCCAGAGCCTCAGCCATCGGGCCGTATATGTCTGTGTTTTGGCACTGGGAGCAGCTATCCTGCAAGGTGTCCTCCTCACCCCACAGCTTCAGGAGGGACAGGATCTCTGCCCCGAACTAGGAGGGCACATGCCGTTTGGGAGCCCTGATGGTGCTCCCTGTGAAGGCCAGAGGGTCTCGGGGGCCTTGTGGCTGGGCTATAACTCCAAATGTGGCAGTCAGAGCCGCGCAGTGAGGTGCAGCTCTGTGGGCCAGCTTCCTGCCACAAGGCTTGTCCAGGGTGCTGGCAGCTTTAAGAGCTGGCAGTAAAGAGGAACTATAGAGTTGTGATTAGTTTGGATAGAGTGGCCACCAGAGCACCTGTGTTTTTTCCTGGAGGACTCTTTTTTCAACAGAATTCCCTCTTCCACGTCCACACATGCCTTTTTCCAAAGAAGCTTTTTTCGGAAAAAGGCTTCTTCCTCGTAGAAAGAAGTTTACCGCCGTTGGAAAAACCCCTCAATTCTTTCAACTTTTTGTCAAAAGAATGCAATAGCACTGTGGATGCAAGTATTGTTTTTCCGAAAAAACGGCCGTTTTTCCAGGAAAAACACTGCATTGTAGATGCACCCTTAGCTACTATCTTTACTTTCATCTGATTGTATTTTTCTAATTCAGGGAAAAGTGCCCAGAGCTAGGTGTAGGGACTTTTCTGTACATTGTTGTAAATCTAAATAAGAAAGTAAATCAACTCTCCAATGAGTCCCACCCTATAAAATCATCCATGGTGACACCCTTGGAAAAGAATACTTGTTATTAATATTTATTATTGAAGGGAATATAGAGGCATTACGTCATTACAAGCTGCTAAATAATTTTCATTTTTAAGAAAGCTGATGACTTTAATTAAATCTTCTAGCTGCAGTGCTTTTTCATAATTGGCGACAACAGTAAGCTTTAATATAAGAGGCATATATAATATGAAATAACAATAGCTCTGTGGTTATAAAGTTGGTTAACTAGTAATCCTTGCTATTAACAAAATTATCAAATGTAAAAAATGTAACTGCATCATTTGTAGCTTTTTTTAAACACATCTATGGCTAATTTGACTTTGGCTGTCATTTCCAGGTATTTTTTTTTTGTCAAACTCAATATTTGGTACAGCTTCTTGTATTAACTCTAGGGTAATAAGATGAAAAGGAAGAAGCAGACATTTTATTTAGAACTTCAAAACACAAATGTGATCAACCTATCTTGACATTACCAAGTAAGAATACCCACTCACCATCCTGAGGCTGTCTCTTTTCTCCTGATTTCCATTTTGGGAATTCCAAAAACCTATTTTAATCTATATCTTTCCACACAACACTTCTGAGATGTTTTCTGAACATAGTCACACAAGTGATGCACATGATGTTATCCTAAAAGCAATAATAATGACTATACTAAATGTACACAGTTATGGAATCAGCATTAAATAGAGCTGCCGGCACAGTTAGTGTCAGTACCACCATAAAACTGCCATTGTGCAGCAATTACAATTGTGATATTGAAGGGCATAGTTGTCAAGGGGTGGGCTCCATAAGTCATATGAGATAAATGTTTTAGCTAACACGCCTGTAACAAGCCCCTTTGGGTATCTCATTGTTATCCTTTCCTTAACTTATTTCTGTGCCATGGTATCAAGGATGCTTATTTAATGTTGTAAGTGGCACATTAGAGCCAGATTCACAAAGTTATTTAAGGCACTTAAAATGCAGATATAGATTTACAAATATGTCTAAGTAAGTTGCTTTCATATTCAAGAGGATTTAGGAGCCTAAATTACTTATATGCCTACTATGATTTACAAAAGCATCCATGTGTGTTTTAGATGTCTAAGCACCTTTGTAAAGCTGGCCTTTGATGGTTAATCTATTGGTCTTCCAACTAACCCCACACCTTCTTAATTTTTCGCTGTCCTTACAGGTACCACTTTTTAAATTATTGGGACCAAGTCTGGGAACTATGGACTAACATTTTCAAAATGACTAGTGATTTTGGCTGCTTCAGCTATTAGGTGACCAACCTGAGACATCTAAAAAAGCTTATTTTTCAGAAACCTTTGAGTACTTAACTTTATCTTCTGAAAATCAGCTTGTTTAAAGGCTCTCAAGTTCCAAACACAAAACCTGAATCATTCAAAATCATTGGTCATTGTAGAAAGTCATCAATCACTTTTAAAGTTGTTTTTGCGCACAAAATGAGTCACGATGGCAGCACTGAATATCTTTCCGTTTCTGCAGAACTGCAATAGTGCAGACAAAATTTATTTCCACCTGCCCAACAACATGTTGCCTTGCAGAAATTTTGTCTTGAAAGAACCAAAGCTTTGAGTGACATGGTAGTTTAGTTCCCATGCCCAATCATTCCTCAGTTTCTCTGATGAGATTCATATGTTCTGGGGGTGAAAAGTAATGTGAGGATAGATGTACTGCTTCTTTAAAACTGCAGCAGGAAGACAAATAGGAAGGATGTTGGCAAGATCTAATTTTTCAACAAAACTCTTTTAATCAGAAAATGCTGATTCATGAAAAGGAAAGCAGCTTATGGGAAAAGATTAGATTCAACTAATTTCTTAGTATTTGTCAAAATGTCCCATTTTGAAAAAAAAAATCTGCTTTTCAGTTTGAAATGAGTTTTCAACTCTAAATTTATGCTAATTAGTGAAAAAAAATTACTAAAAGAGTCCAAATCTAAAATAACAGTTTTCCTCTGTTTTTCCTCCCTGCTCCGATGCTGCTGAAAGTTGTGGGAATTAGCCTCTGGAACACACTGCAGGCACTGTAGAGCCAACCCACAGAGGACTTGGGGAAAGGACTGTGCCTTTGGCCCATAGCAGAACATATGTTCTAATAGTTCTTCATATATTTCATCTACTCCTATCTCTGCAGTTGATTAGTTCTGCAGGCCAAAGGAAGGAAAAGCAGGCTCCCATCCCCTGTCCCCTTTGGGAAGATCTGCACCACCAAAGGTGCACATATGGTACAGTCTCTGCAGTCCATTAATCTCAAGAACTGCAACCATCCTTCCCATAGAATCATATGACTGAAATTGACCTCAAGAGGTCAAGTCCAATCCCTTGCACTCATGGCAAGACCAAGTATCATCTATGCCATCCCTGTGTTTGTATAGCCTGCTCTTAAAAATCTCCAGTGATGGAGATTCCACATTCTGCCCAGACAATTTGTTCCAGCACTTAACCATCCTATCAGGAAGTTCTTCCTAATGTCCAACCTATACCTCCATGGCTGCAATTTAAGCCCATTGCTTCTTGTCCTGTCATCAAAGGTTAAGGAGAATATTTTTTCTCCCTCCTCCTTGTGACAATCTTTTAGGTACTTGAAAAGTTTTATCATGTCCCCTCTCAGTCTTCTCTTTTCTACACTAAACAAACCCAGTTCTTTCAATCTTCCTGTACAGGATATGTTTTCTAAGGATGTAAAATCCCATTTAATTGGTTAACTGTTTAAACATTATGTTTAACCAGTTAACCAATTAAAGGGGAGGTGGGCAGGTTGAAATGTCCCCTACCACCTCACCCGCTGCAAACTAGGGTTGCTCCGGCTGGCCAGTCAGAGCAGCCCTGCCTACAGTGAACCCTACAAGGCTAGAGCAGCTTCCTGCCTGAGGTGGGTGGAGAGCTGTACCAGATCCTACCGGTTAACCGGTTAACCATTCAATGTTTTCTAGATCTTTAATCATTTTGGTTACTCTTCTTTGGACTTTTTCCAATGTAATGTGGTGCTCAGAAATGGACATAAAATTTCAGCTGAAGCCTAATCATCGCAGAGTAGAGTGAAAAAATTACTTCTCATTTCTTGCTTGCAACAGTTCTGTTAATGAATCCAAGAATCATGTTTTCCTTTTTTGCAACAGTGTTACACTGTTGACTCATATTTAGCTTGTGATCCACTATGACCCTGAGATCCCTTTCTGCAGTACTCCTTCCTAGGCTGCACTTGTGGGGTAGGAGAAAATAATTTAGTTCCAGTGAGTATGTACAGTTTCTCTTTGGGTTAATATTGCACTTAAAGCTATACTTTAAAAAGCTATATTTTTTTCCTCCCTGAAATAGTGTTGATGGAAAGAAGTGTATATTCCACTGCTCATATGTTTAAACATATAGCTGTTATTTCAATATTTGTTTAATTTTTCATGATGAAAGCTATAAATAGCATACAATTTTCTTCATGATCACATATTTCAAACACTCTTGTTTTATAGCAGATTTTACCAGTATATATTAGCATGAAATCCAAAATCGTGACTGAAATAATGGTAGCATTTATGAAAGTCCACTGAAAATAGAATTTTTCTCATATTTGATAATGTACTAAGTAAAAACATCCCATTTCCATAATCAGTATATGAATATGAAGATCAAAGCGAGCTTTGTTTTCATCCTAGCTGTATCTAAATTGTTTATGTGAAGCTGTCATTAGTTGTATCACTGTTTTTCCCCTAGTTGAATGCTGTTAAGATGAAGCAACTGACAGACACAAAAATTAATGTATGACTCAAAATCTAAAACACATTTTAACTTCAAAACCTTATCCAAAAAGTTATCCAGATACTTAATGAGGAACAAATAGTGCTGGTTTAAACCGAGTGAAATGCAAGCAATGGTTCTGTAAGGGTATGTCTACACTACACAGGTTTTTTTTGAAAAACGGCCATTTTTCCAAAAACTTCACTTACGTCCACACAGCAATCATGTTCTTCTGAAAGAAAATCGAAAGAACAGTGGGGTTTTTCCAGCACTGGTAATCCTCATTCTACGAGGTAGAAGTCTTTTTCCGAATGAACTCTTTTAGAAAAAGGCGTGTGTGGACAGGGAAGAGGGAGTTCTTTTGCAACAAGAGGAAAGAGGAAAAAGCACAGGTGCCCTAGTGACCACTCCGTCCATAGTAATCACAGCTTAAATGTGAGATAGAGTCCATTCAGTGTAGATGCTCTCTTTTGAAAAAGCAGATTGCTTTTTTGATGCACTTTGGCAGTGTGGACGCTCTCTTTCAGAAGAAGTTTTTTCGGAAGATCTCTTCCGAAAAAAGGTTCTTCTGAAAGAAGCCTGCAGCCTAGACGTAGCCTAAGAGTCTCCACAGAGCTCTAGTACACATCTCTGTTTTGATCTGCAATACCACACTTTTCCTAGTCCTAGGAGCTTTTTGAGTAGAGACTGATAATGATGCAAGTTATGAGCCTGATCTTTTGAGAGGCCCGTGTGGCCTCAACTTGCAATATCTTGTGGGACTTGAGGTCTCAGTTCCTCACCAGATTAGGCTACCTTTTTCACTTTTGAACTAGTATCAGGAATTGCAACTGTACCACCAAGTCATTCAATTACTAAAGAATGGATTATGCACTGTCTTGTTCTGTGCCCTATTCCAATTATAATCACTTAAATAAGATCCATCTATAGTTTTCAAAACATATCATACAAATTTTACTTTTACAGTCCTTTTCAGATGATATGGACAACAAAGAAAAGAGGAACTACTAGAAAACACCACCTATTAATTTAGCAAGTATAGGAAAACCTCAGAGTTACACAAACCAATTACAAACTAGCCAGACAAGCACGCACCTCATTTGGAACCAGATGTATGCAATAAAATACTGTGTTAAACATAAACTGCTAAAAAAAATAGAGGGAAGGCAGCATTTTTTTCTCCACAGTACAGTTTCAAAGCTATATTAAATCAATGCTCAGTTATAAATTTTCAAAAGAACAACCATAATGTTTTGTTCAGAGTTACAAACAACCTCTATTGCTGAGGCGGTCATAACTCTGGGCTTCTACTGTAAAACTTTTGCACTATCTAGCCCACAGCCTGTTGTGCTTTTAAAAATTGCCCTATATTTTATGTAAATAATTTGTTGCCTCTTTTCATACTACAATCATCCAGAGGTGGGGTTTTTTTACGCCATTTAGAGCTATTAAACAAGCTGTTTAATCGCTATCCTACGTTATAAGCTCCTCTATTATCACATACTATTCTGCTGCCCAAATACAAAGTATGAACAAGTTAATTTTGTTTATCCATTTATTTTGAACATTCCATCAGCTAAGCCTTTTATGGCAATTACAAAAATCACTCTCTTATAACCATGTGTAAATAATACAATTTTTTCTTCTATTTTTATTTTTTGTATCCTGATTTATATTAAATCCAGTTGGTTGTTTACACATCCATCAGGGAATGTTGGGATTATTCTGAATATACAAAACATGCCTATTTTTCTTAGCAAAAATGTTCACTAAAATCCCTGAAATTACTTACATCCTAAAAATCAATTAATTCATGTCAGGACTGAAAGTACTCAAGGACTTCCTTTAAAAAAACAGCTAACCACAATATATTTTATGGAGTGAAGTTATTGAAATCCTTGTGTATAATAACATCCAAAAAGCTATGCTAAAATAGAGTTGCCAAGTTAAGCAGTCAAAAGTTAGGAATTGCTCAAATTAAGGCTGCTCATGAAACTTCTCCCCTTAAGAAGGGGAAAAATTGACTGGATGAGGAACCAAAAGGGGACTGTGATAAAGCGAGGTGGAAGGAATAGGGACAGGCAGCAAGAATTTGAGCCAACTGGGAAGACACCAGAACTGGGAACAGAGATGGAGCCACTGGTATTGCGTGGAGGTGGATACTTGGGCTTGGACAGGGAACCTGGATGAGAAAATCGGGAAAGTAATGAAAAAAGTCTTAGGAGTGGAGACTAGGACTGGTTAAGTGAGAATACTGGGACTGGGATAAGGAGCCAGAGTGGGGAAAAGACAGAACTGGGATAGGGACAGACTGAGGAAGAAGGGACTCTTTGTGGACAACGGACAGAAGGGTCATTTCTTGAAGCATCCTCTGTGGCAGATCCTACAGCAAAACCCTCCAATTCATTATGTTCAGAGGAAGTCTTTACCCGAGCAACAAGCCTTTGGAACTAGTATGTGTTGATGTCCTGTTTTTAGATGAGGCCTGCAAGAAAGTGGGATATTTTTTATTAAGGACTGACCATTTCAAATCCATATGCCCAGGCATACCTAGACACAGAACAGAAGACTACTACAATTGCTTGACTGTTGCAGGAGAAACACTTCAGACTATATGGATTTCCAGCTTTGATACAAGCAGACCATGGAAGACACTTTGAGAGTTGTAGTGATTATTGAACCTAAAAAGTTACTCTAAGCTCAACTCTGAAAAGTATGTGAAAGTTCATAAGATGTCAAAAATACCAATGATTTTTTGCCTGAGAAAATTAACCATGGAAAGTAAATCAAGTTCTTTTCCATAAATGAATGTTGTAAATAGATGCAAGAAAACCAGACAGAAAAAATTGAATTAAAAAAAATCCTACAGCTATAACTCAAGGACTATGGTGGACATACTTAGTCAACAAGAAAAAGTGGGACCAAAGTTACCTAAGCCATTTTGGTCTTATTGAAATGGATTCAACTGTTGGACAAAAGTGACGCCAAAGTTAAAGAGAAATGAAACAAATTGAAGTTCTTTAAGGTTCATTTGACTAAATGAGGCACTTCAATGTTTGACATTTAGCTGAACAAAGCCACGACATTACATGGCCAAATTCAGACTATAGGGTGGCCAAGAGGTATAATTAAAAGGAATCAGAAGATAAGCATATCAACATAAGATCTTAATGGTAGAGATAGGTGACCTTAAGGAAGACGATGGAGACAAAAACATGGAGAGGTGAGATATGAACTTTGTGCGGGTGCTGTGAGAACTGGGCTGGGAGCACTATGAAGATATCTGCATATCTATGGAGAAGATACTGGTGCTTAATTGTAGGTTGTAATTCCATATCACAAAACTGGCAACTGCACAAACCACTCTAGCTTTGTCCTCATGGCTCGACAAGACCAGAGTTACTCAATGAATTGTAGAGCTGCAGTCCACAGCTTTTTGTTGCTAGAAGAAGCATGAAACACAGAAATTGTAAGTTCTCAAATTTGAGATCTTATTGTCCAACTAGCAAAGTTACCTTTTCTGGACTTTAGAAGCTTATGTTAATGGAAAAGTTCACAGATCATATTTAAAATTTCCAAGTGATACTATGAGGTATAATGAATAGAGAACAGAATATGGTCACTGTTTTAGGCATTAGAGGGGGAAAAAAACCTTGTTCTTGCAGATAAAGTCACGTGCACCACAAAACATGACCCTCTGAAACACATCCAAGGATATTATATTTTCCACTGAAAGCCGAGCATCCACAAACAATTTATTTTTCTAGAAGTGGTGATTTCCCTTCCTGACCCTTTGCTTTGACAGGGACTTTCAGTAATGCTAACAGCTGCAACCAAAAAGTGTTTGGCTGAGCCTGCAATGCCTTACAGTCATCTTGATGGCATTTCCCTTTTTGGAGTTCCCCAGAAACAGTGGTCAAACTAATTCATGATCCTCGTTCAAATCTTTCCTTAAAATTCTTTTCTGCTGTGATCTCTACAAAATCTGGACAACATTTATTCTGTGATCTCAGCAAACCAGAAACCTATCATGTTGGTCATTATTATATAATTATTTCCATGTGTTGGAATCCATCTGTTGTCTCTTGTCTGGCACTTAGCTTTTCAATTATTTGGGACAGGAACTGTGTTTTAGCTGTGTTTGTACCTAGCGTAATGGAGTCCTTACCCACGTCTAATAACTAATAACTCGCTTATCAATAATATTGTGGTGACATGTAAGTAGCAACATAATAAGTAAAGGGCCACAGCTATACCCAGACATTCAGGGCATACCTAATACACTGTTCGGCTGTTTGGGAAGCTACAACAGCAAAGCATTATGAGACACCCATGGTTTGGGGGCAGGTGGTGACACAGCTCCTTACTGGTCAGGTTTGTATCCCAAAATATGACACCCTTCCTCACACTCTCAGAGCACAAAACATTCAATAGTGTCCTACTTTCCAGCCAAGTTCCCTCTAGTGTTGAATTCCATTTTGGATTATACAATCTTTTACATTTCCCCTAGAACCATGGCCCTCCAGCCAGGTTTTCTCAATGACGAAGCCCTTTTGGGGTTACAGTTCCTTTAAAATCATGCACCTCACTAACTCACTCTAAACTTGCTCAAGCTCCTTCAATGGCCAAGCATCTGGAGTCTCTAAATCACCTTTTCTTTCCACAATCTTCCTCTTAGCCCTGACTCTTTTTTCAGGACCCAACTTCTTTTAGTCCAGGCCTTCTACCAGCACCCAACTTTATTATAGTTCTGCCCTTCTTTCAAATCCCACTGCTGAGAAGTGTTTATTTCCTCTATAGCCCAGCTTTTTCTTGACAGCCTGGACCCTGTCTCATTGCCATTTCTCCATTTCAGTTCTAGTACTTCCTCTTCCTAATTCTTCTTTCCTCCTGAACTACACCTTCTTCAGGTGACATTCAATTACATGACCCCTTTCAGATAATCCTCGTGTTTCAATTACCATTCAGTAATGCTTTATTAGTCCCCGCTTAGCTAAATGCTCCACCTTTAGGTATGCTAAGGCTGCTTTAAAAGGCCACATCATCTTGTGATGGGGAGACACAGAACTCCTGGCATGAGGGAGCAAGAGGGGATAATAGCAGTAAGTTCATGGATGGACGGGAGGCACACCAAGAGGCAGGAGACAAGACCAGAACAAATCAGAAATAAAACATTTAATCTCCAAAGAGGGTGAAAATGGACAATCAAGTGAGGAAAATGCCTTTTCAAAAAGTCTATAAAATGAATGAGGGAACAGTGTTTTATTAAAGTGTGAAATTTCACAGTCATTTAACTAAATAATATCCTGTAGCTTTAGGCTCTAATCCTACAAATTACTATCTGTTTGCCTACACAGATCCACTTTAACTTCAGTGTTCAGAATCCAGCTCCATTTATTATGATCAGGGCCATCCCCAGGTCTGCGCAGGGCTTGGAGCAACCTCCTCCCTCCCCTCCCCCTGTCCATTGCAGGCCCCGACCAATCCTTGCTCCATCCCTTGCCCAAGTCCCACCCCTGCTTTGGTCCCATTCCTTTCCCTGAGCAATGCAGCCCAAGATATTACGAGGGGTCTGGTGCAGGGTGCCAGCAGGAGTCACCCCCAGTCCTTCCCACTTACCATGGCAGCACGAGCCAGAGCAGTCTGGCAGCCTTCTCCATTCCATTGTGCTACCCTCCTGGCCCACTGAGTTCTGCTTTTCCACAACGACAGGAAGTGGAGGGAACTGGGGCACGAGCATTCTACTTCCCACTACTGCTGAGAACTGAGCACAGCCGGCTAGGAATGGGTAGCAGGGCAGAGTGGAGCAGGATGCCAGGTCACTTTGGTTCCTGCCTCTGTGGTATTCCCTGCTGCTGCGGCACCTGGCCCATGGCCCCAGGTAATCCCCAGGTCCCATCCATAGGATGGTTGGGGTGGCCACCATAAGCCCCCCAAAAGCACAAGCCTGGGGCAGCCACCCCAAACTGTCCTATGGACAGGACAGCTCTGCTTATGATTTTTATTACTGTAGCATTTAGAACCCTTAGTCACGTATCAAGACCCCATTATGCTAAGTGCTTAAGAAGCAATCAAATAGAATATACCATCCCTTTTCATGTAAGATCAAGGTTTTGTTTGGTTTTGTTTTAATGACACTATTTTAATTCATTTCAAATGGAGGAAGCATGGGAAAATAAAACTAATCTGCTGTTCTCAGTGATTTGAGAGATTTGGGAATGGTATAATAAATCGGATATTGTCAATCACGGATATCACATTCAACGCTCCTATGTTTTCCCTTTTATAAGCTAATAAATTATCTGCATGAGCCACTTAAAAAAGCTGAGATACAGAAAGGATAAATGTCTTTCAATCTTGTCTATCATTAGAAAGTTTATGTAAAATTAATATATCAAATGTCTTGTTCCCAAAGTATTTTTGTTTGGGCTTAGATCAATTATGTGAAGGCTGGAGAAGCCGCAGTAAAATGCATTCCTTGAGGTTTCTGTGAGTTTGCATAGCTTTTCAGAGTAGAGAAGAGAGACAGTTATCCTGCATCCTTAGATCTTAATATTGTCATTAAAAAAAAGATTTAATGAAGGGAGTTTTGGAAAAGCATACAGTCTGTGATGGTGGGCACTTGTTGGAAGCATGGCCTAGTGATTGGGGAGTCAGTCCCCTTTTAATGTAGAAGGGAGTCCCTAGGGGAGCCCAGGCTCTCCCACACCACTGGGCTTCTGCCCTGCCAGGGTAACAAAAGTTTGGGCACCCAGGAGCTCCTTAAGGCTTCCCTCCTTGGGCTACTTCCAACTATCCACTCTAATGTCCAAGTTTTGCTGTCTGTAGGAAAAAGGTAACTGAAAACAGTAGTAACTGCACCTTCAGTCTGTCTGCCCCCAGCAGGTAGGCTCCTCTTCTTCAGGAGAGGCTTCTTCAGCTTCTCCCTTTCCCCCCCTGCTTATCAGGAGATCCCAGGATCAGCGCCACCTCCCTCCTTTTTCAATCCCCACCCAAGCTTGCTTTTAAATTCTGCAGGTGGGGCTGGGTGGGGTCATCTTGGCCCAGAGTTGCTCTTTCATCCCTTTCAGTTTTAGTGCTGGTTATGAACCCCCCACGGCTTCATTGTCTCCCCAGAAATTCTGCTAGAGAAAGGAAATTCCTCAGGAAGTGAAGGGTAGGACATGGCATGGAGACAGAATCATTCTGCAACTGGAACTGGAACCTAAGGACCAGAGAAACCTCTTTGGCCATATTGTCCATCACCCATCTTGAATGAAAGGGTCAGAGAAGCTGCATAGGGATAGCACCTCTATGTCCACGTCTACCCCCAAAGAACTAATGCATATGGTCTCACCTAAAGTTTTCAGAGAGGTGGGATGTGTGGAGGACAGGAGCTGGATTCCCTGCAGAAGGGACCATGAAAAAGGTTATAGAGTAGTTTTTAAACTAAAGGCTGGGGGAAAGCCAAAGGGTATGGAGGAGCACATGGATCGGACAGAGACATCTATTAGAGAAAGTCTATTAATAGACATTCCGTATGTTCTAGTCAGGAGAAGAGGATGGAAGGTGATAAAATATGGGTTAGATCAGATGAGACACAATCAATTGAGAAAGAGTCTAATACATCAGGAAATGGCAGACAGATAAATAGGAACAAATTTTTAAAGTGCTTATACACAAAAGCTAGAAGCCTAAATAATAAGATGGGTGAACTAGAGTGCCTCGTATTAAAGAAGGATACTGATATAATAGGCATCATTGAAATTTGGTGGAATGAGGACAATCAATGGGACAGTCATATCAGGGTACAAAATATATCAAAAGGAAAGAACAGGTTATGCTGGTGGGGGAGTGGCACCATTCGTGAAAGAAAATGTAGAATCAAATGAAGTAAAAATCTTAAATGAGCCAAAATGTTCCAGGGAATCTCTATGGGGAGTATTTCCATGCTCTAATAATAAGACTATAGCAGTAGGGATATATTATCGACCACCTGATCAGGACGGTGATAGTGACTATGAAATGTTAAGGGAGATAAGAGAGGCTATCAAAATAAAAAACTCAATAATAGAGGGGTATTTCAACTATCCCCATACTGACTGGGTACATGTTACCTCAGGACAAGATGCAGAGATAAAATTTCTTGATACCTTAAATGACTACTTCTTGGAGCAGCTGGTTCTGGAACCCACAAGGGGAGAGTAAATTCTTGATTTAGTCCTAAGTAGAGTGCAGGATCTGGTCGATGAGGTAAATACAACCGGACCACTTGGAAACAGTGACCTTAATGTAAGAAAATTTAACATCCCTGTAGTGGGAAAAACACCTCAGCAGCCCAACACCATGGCATTTAATTTCAGAAAGGGGAACTACACAAAAATTAGATTAGTTAAACAGAAATTAAAAGGCACAGTGACAAAAGTAAAATCCCTAAAAGCTGCATGGAAACTTTTCAAAGACACCATAACTGAGGCCCAACTTAAATGTATACCCCAAATGAAAAACATAGTAAGAGAACCAAAAAAGTGCCACCATGGCTTAACAGCCAAGTCAAAGAAGCAGTGAGAGATAAAAAAAAAATCTATTAAAAAGTGGAAGTCAAATCCTAGTGAGGAAAATAGAAAGGAGCATAAACTCTGTCAAATTAAGTGTAAAAATACAATTACAAAAGCCAAAAAGGAGTTTGAAGAACAGCTAGCCAAAAACTCAAAAAGTAATAGTGGAATGTTTTTTAAGTACATCTGAAGCTGGAAGCCTGCTAAACAACCAGTGGGGCCCTTGGATGATCAAGATGCTAAAGGAGCACTCAAAAAAGATAAAGTCATTGCGGAGAGCTAAATTAATTCTTTGCTTCAGTCTTCACGGCTGAGGCTATTGGGGAGATTCCCAAACCTGAGCCATTCTTTTTAAATGAGAAATCTGAGGAATTCTCCAAGACTGAGGTGTCATTAGAGGTGGTTTTGGAACAAATTAATAAACTTAACAGTAATAAGTCACCGAGATCAGATGGCATTCACCCAAGAGTTTTGAAAGAACTCAAATGTGAAATTGTGGAACTATTAACTGTGGTTTGTAACCTATCCTTTAAATCAGCTTCTGTACCTAATGACTGGAAGATAGCTAAAGTGATGCCAATATTAAAAAGGGCTCTAGAGGTGATCCTGGCAATTTCAAATCAGTAAGCTTAACGTCAGTACCGGGCAAATTAGTTGAAACTATAGTAAAGAATAAAATTGTCAGACACATAGATGAATGTAATTTGCTGGAGAAAAGTCAACATGGTTTCTATAAAGAGAAATCATGCCTTACTAATCTACTAGAGTTCTTTGAGGTGGCTCAACCAACATGTGGACAAGGGGAATCCAGTGGATATAGTATACTTAGATTTTCAGAAAGCCTTTGACAAGGTCCCTCACCAAAGGCTCTTAAGTAAGTTGTCATGGGATAAGAGGGAAGGTCCTCTCATGGACTGATAACTGGTTAAAAGACTGGAAACAAAGGGTAGGAATAAATGGCAAGTTTTCAGAATGGAGAGAGGTAACTACTGGGGTCCCCCAAGGGTCTGTCTTGGGACCAATTCTATTCAACTTATTTATAAATCATCTGGAGAAAAGGGTAAACAGTGAGGTGGCAAAATTTGCAGATGATACTAAACTGTTCAAGATAGGCAAGGCCAAAACAGAGCTTTAAAAAGATCTCACCAAACGAAGTGATTGGGGAACAAAATGACAAGTGAAATTTCATGTTGATAAATGTAAAGTAATGTACATTGGAAAAAATAATCCCAACTATATATACAATATGATGAAGACTAATTTAGCTACAACTACTCAAGAGAGAGATCTTGGAGTCACTGTGGATAGTTCTCTGCAAATATCCTGTCAGTGTGCAGTGGCAATCAAAAAAGCAAACAGAATGTTAGGAATCATTAAAAAAGGGATAGAGAATATCTTATTGTCCCTATATAAAGCTATGGTATGCCGACATCTTGAATACTATGTACATACGGGGTCGCCTCATCATCTCAAAAAGATATATTGGCATTGGAAAAGGTTCAGATAAGGGCAACAAAAATGATTAGAGGTTTGCAATGAGTCCCATACGAAGAGAGATTAAAAAAACTGGGACTTTTCATTTTAGAAAAGAGGAGACTAAGGGGGGATATGATAGAGGTCTATAAAGTGATGACTGGTGTGGGAAAAGTGAATAAGGAAAAATTATTTACTTGTTCCTATAATATAAGAACAAGGGGTCACCAAATGAAATTAATAGGTAGCAGGTTTAAAACAAATGAAAGGACGTTTTTCTTCATGCAGCTCATAGTCAACCTTTGGAACTCCTTGGCAGAGGATGCTATTTGAATGTGCCATTAACTATTTATCCTGGCATGCATGTTATTTTTGCTAAACACTGGATCTGGTAGAAAAGTTTTAGATGGAAATTTCTATCAGAAATTATGTCTCGTCAAATTTAAAACTTCTTCCAGGAACATACTGATTTTGACAAAAATTTTAGCTGAAGAAATTTGAAGCCATTCAGATAAAAATGGAATAATTTGTTTTGATTTCCTCATTTCATTTCAATCTAGCTCTTTTTTTTTTTTGTTTCAACTTTTAGGCTTTTTGAATTAACATTTAATATAATTAATATATATATATATATATATATATATATTATAGTTTAATTGCACATTTTCCGACACTAGCAAAACAAAATATTGACATTGACCAAACAAACCAATTCAATAAAGTCATTCTGAAATTTCTGAAAAGAAATACTTTACAAATTTGTTTCATGGTAAATTTTGAAACTGCAACTTTTTCTTTCAGTTCAGTTTCTGACAAGCTCTACCACATACTTTTCTTCTTCAGTATGGGCCTGATCTAAAGTCTATTGAAGTCAGTGGAAATACTCCTATTGAGTTCGATTGGCTTTGGTCTTATTCTATTCTTCACTATTTATTTTACAATTTTTTTGCCCCTTTGTATACCTTTCTTCCTAATGTACCTTTATTCATGCACTTACTGGTGCACATTTCTCTAGAAGGTTTCCATTTGTGTGTTTTTGAAGGGTTTGTCAACCCTGTAAGTACAGCAATTCAGTAGAGATGACAGCATTCCTAATGCAGCAAAAGAACAAGTAAATGAAAGTTGCCTTAAATATGTTGAAGGTGGTCGGATTATAAAAGCCCTCATGTACACTGCGCATTTTCAATACAAAATACTTTTGGTGGCCACTGAGAAGTAAGCAATGCACCAAATAAATGATTTCTCCAAGCTTTACACAACTAATACAAATATCACACACTGAATTACATCTGAGACACTCTAATACTATAATTTCCTTGTATTTCTAAGGAATGGGTATTGTACACATTCTTAAGGGATGTAGAAATTGCAGAATCGGTCTTTATTGTAGACAAAATAAAAAGCGTATCTTATTAGAGCAGCAGCAGGGCAACTGTGCATAGCTACTCAGGCTCAGATTTGAATCCACATATGATAAAATAAGAGATATGGCAGCATATTTTTCTGATCTTAAAACACTTATGTTATGAATCTGCATGTGGCTTCAAGATAAAAGAAGGTGATAGGTGCTTAAGACATACATTAGATAATGATAGGTAACAAATGTAAACCAACATTAATTTATAAGAAGCCAAAGAGAAATTATCAGCAGCAGCTTGAAGAAGTTGTGAGGCCTGCACTGATAAAGGTATGAGTCAATAAAACGTATGGAGTCTTATGTGGCTTTTCTACAGCATTGCCTGGGTTTCCAGGGCCTGGAAGCAGAATGTTTATTTCATTGAGTCCTAACTTTGAATTTATGAACATGAAATCTTAAGCACAATTATTTGTATCAATACACTTCCTGCATTTAATCGCATATTTCATTTAAATAATATCCTACCATTTCAGGTTGAATATTTTTTGTTTAATGATACACTATTATTACTCCAGAGCTCAGTTGTTCTTTGTAGGCATTGGCCTACACTGGGGAAAGTGTCAAGTCACACTAACCCAGCAAGTGCTCCAAGAAGCACTATGCAGCTGTACGGGGGAACCACACCCACTGGAGGCACAGCTGGAGGCAAAGCAAGTTACTCCCTAACTGGGCAGGTTTTGGGAGTGGTTACTGCCACTAGGCAAGCACAGTCCTTGTACTCAAGAAAGCAAGGACTTGGCATGTGGTTATCATCTGCACAGGGAGACTCCTTACAGTCACCTGTAATTTGGATATAGGGTCATTTGTTGGCAGTACTTCTCCACAAGAATACTTTTGTAGGCCAGTGGTCTCCAGCCTTTTTGACCACAAGATCACTTTTTCAATTTAAGTGCAATGTAAGATCTACCTCAAACACAAATACACTTGTCCCACTTTCTTCCCGCCCCTTCTTTGAGGCCCTGCCCCTGCTCCATGCCTTTTCCAAGGCCTCACCCTGCTCACTCCATCCCCCTTCCTTCCTCATCCTCATTCACTTTCACCAGGCTGGGGTAAGGGGTTGAGGTGTAGGATCTAGTCTTGGGCCAAGGGGTTTGGAGTGTGGGAGGGGCTCCGGGCTTAGCCCAGGATGGGTGATCATGGTCCAGGAGGGGCTTCAGGGTGCAAGCTCTGGGAAGAAGTTTGGGTGCAGGGGGACTCATGTCTGGGGCAGGAGTTTGGGTGCAGGAGGAGTTTCAGGACTGGGACAGGGGTTCAGGAAGCAGGCTCTGGCTGGGCACCATTTAACTGAGACAGCTTCTGGATGGTGGATCAGTGGCGTTAAGGCAGTCTCACTCCTGCCCTGGCCCCGCACCACTCCCGAAAGCAGCTGGAATGTATAGCAATGACGCCATGGAGCCACGTGCTGCCCCTCATCTATTGGCACTGAGCCCACAGTTTCTACTGGCTACAGTTCCCCCTGCTCTGCCTTTCTCAGGGGCTGCAGGGACATGCCAGCCACTTCCAGGAGGAGCAATTACCATAGGGATAATTGCTCCAGTTAGGCATTTTAGAACTCACTACTCAAAGAATTAAATTTTAACCATGAGAGAAATGAAAATTATGAAATGCAGACTAGTCAAAAACCCAAAATATCCCACTTTGCAAGCAGTCAAAGAAGCAACAACAACCCCCCACATATGTGTTGGATCAGAAGATGAGAGTGCAGGACAGTGTGTGTGTGAGAGAGAGAATGACAGAGACACACACAGTGTGTGAGTAACAGAGATTTGCATTGCCAAGTTCCCTCCACCTTCTTCTCTCTGTGTGGAGATAGGCTACAGAAATGGAGGGAGGAGGAACATCCTGACATCAGCACACCCTCTCTTCTCCCTCCCACACCCTGCACAGCAAGCACGAGGCTCCAGGGAGGCAGCTCCAAGGCAGAGAGCAGAAGCATCATGACAGTGGACGGAGGGTCAACTGAAGTGCCAGCACTTGACAGCTTCCTGGCCAAACCAGTCAGGATCACCTGTCAGAGGTGCTAAGATTTATCAGTAGATCCCAATCTACTGGTTGGTGACCACTGTTGTGGGGGGTAGTAGTTAACAATTACTTCACCTAGAATATATCTCCTTCAGATACCCTTTGGTTTATTTAAAAAATAAGTTTATAAATCTATATGAGAGTGAGGAGAGTGGGGAGAAGGAGTCTCTTCATATGGCCAGTTTCTGATCTTACAGGTGTTTTAAGGATTAATGTCATATTTGTGACAGTCCTAAAAATATGCCATTTCCCTTCCCTTTACCCCTCACTCTGTTTTTATTGTGAGCTTTTAGCTATGTACTCTCTCTAGTTTCACTGTACCTTTTTCAACTTTCACTAACAGTTAAGAATTTGGTTGTTATTTTTAAGCAACAGTTTCCTTTAAAAAAAGGAAGGGTCACATCATACTTTCCTTGCTTTTGTGAGAAGCCTTTTGAAGCTGCTCCTCTAAGGGGTAAGGCAAGCAGAAATTGGACTTGCATAGTAAAATGATCTGATTGAAGACTATTCTCCTAAGGGCCATGCTTTTGGTGCTTCAGGTTGAGAAGAGGCAGGAAAAAGTGTCTCCCAAAACAAAGTGACCTTTTGAAAGATGAATCATAGCTGAGGAGGGGGAGGCACCAGATCACCTTCTTGATTGTATGGATTATAGTATGCAGAGAGCTCAATCTCTGATGTAATGGGAAAAACACAGTACATGGCACTCCTCCAAGGATTAGGAGGCTTTGTTTTATTATTTGAGTCTTTTCTAAATGAGGATGAACATTCATTTTCAAAACTCTTTGAAACATAAGCTAAGATGAAGCTGATTTCTCCCGCCTACTTAGATATTTTACCTAATAACTCTAGCACTACCCCCTTCCAAATCCCAGAAAATTGGCTGCTGGCTTTTCTGAGCCCCAGGAGGAATTCTTGATTTCTTTTGTAATATTATTAAAATTAAAATTTAATTTATCATGCCCATTACAAACCATCTAAATGCTCTGTTAAAATATATCCAAACAAATTCCAATTTGGATAAAACAGTCAGACTATCTCGGCCCTCTATCAAAAGCCAGACCTGAAGATAATTGATATTTGCAGTTGACTTGAAAGGGCACTGGACTGGGTCTTTAATTTTAGAAAACAGTTTATTGATGCAAAATAAATACAATACAAAATGAACAACAAGGTGCATGCAGGCATAATGCATTCATCTCTTTTCCACAGTGTTTGTCCGAGTATTTTTATAAAAGAACAGTATACTCATGAAGTTACATACATATAAGGGGTATATTTCAGAAAGAAAGATGCTCGCTTTATTCACAGTTCTCATTTTTAATATGTATGTAGTTCAAGGAGCTCAACTTCATTCAAGCTGTAAACTACAAGTAGAAGGCAATTCCTCATTTTAATGAACATCTTTCTGCTCATGTTATTGGCCTCATCCCACTCTTTATTGACATAGTATTACTAAATCCAGCCACAGAGGTATAAATTTGAAGGCAGGCTGCTAAAATGTATGAGAGATTATCTTGTTTCAGAATCACAAATGCATTTTATAAAATTTAATTGAGAAAGGTATTTGATCCAGACAACTCTTTCCCTGTTTTTGCAGTTTGCATAGTAGTCTTAGAGTTCTTCAAAGGGCAGATCAATAATATATTATGGAGTCCTGGCTGGAATTCTCTCTGTGGGAGTGAATTGGGCTCATTCTTGTACATCCATTGTAACTTTTGAAATAGAATGATCCTATCTCTCATGCAAAGTCAGAAGGTACTTTTATTTGTTGCCATATACATTGTGGCTGGATTTGGCATAAAATGAGTGCAATTAGAGGTCCCATTTTTCACACTCATGTTTAACTAAGGAATCATGTCAGATTAAGACAATGTACATGCAGAAGGCACCACATTTACTTCATTGTGGAAAAAAACAAAGCTGAGCAAGGGAGGTAGACTATATCAGCTTGTCATCATGAAGCTACTGCCACAACTCACTATAATGTGATTTTTTTTCATACTGCAAAAAATCTTCTAGTCTTGCTTTATATTTGAATGTTTTCTTATAAATACATGTTGAGGAATATGAAATTAGTTGATCCCACTACCCTAATACATGTTAGCAATAGCAACAAAATTGGGATCAGATCACTTGGTTACTAAAAGTTCCAAGGTACTTTTCATAAGAATGGCAATGTTGGCTGCAGGCTGAACCTCTCTAATCTGGCACCCTCAGGACTTGACCTATGCTGAACCAGAGAATGTGCCGGACCACAGGAAGTCAATATTGTCTAGCAGGATTACTAACACTTCCACTGCTTACTGGGCTCTTAGAAGACATTTAGGGCAAAATTAGAGCTAAATAACAGCACAGAACACTGAGCGCCAGGACTGGTGGCTATAAATAAACTTTATGGGACCACAGAAAATTTGGCCACACCAAATAGACATCCAGCTAACTAAACTTGTGCCAGACCACAGATGTTGCCGGACCAGAGAGTCCCAGCATTGAGAAATTCAACCTATAGTGACAAAAGGTTGAGATTTGGCCTGGGAAAGCACCTGAACATTTGGCTATTTCACTATTAAGCTTCTCCCAAATATTCAGATTTTGAGTCCTTTTTTTAAAAAAATAGCTGGAGATTTCCTCATAAATGGTTTCCATGTAAGATTTACAACACTACATGCTTTGAGTTATTCCAGCCATTGCACATGATTTGTGATAAATGAGCATTTCTGCTTTCAATCCCAATCAGAAGCAGGAAGTGCAGAGATACGAAAATGGATATTGATATATAGATATTTAATCTGAAAACTCCTTTTGAACCAAAAATAAAATAGATTTGGATTTTGTTCTTGTGAAAGGTAGCATGTAATTTTAAAATATGGTTAATATTAGCTTTTTGTTACAAAAGTAAAGCTTGAAAGGGATTTGGAGCAAAGCTTTTTTTGCAAAACTTCCTGCTGAAGTTAATGAATGCAGTGACATTGTTTCATCAAACTAAACATCCACAATAAAGCTAAGACGCATTGGCAAAGAGATTGAGGACACCTATAGAAATGTACTGGTGAATAAACATGAAAATAGAACTACATAGGTAATTTTGCAGGAAGAATTTGTGGTTAGCTCAGTGGCCATGCAAAAATATCAGAATGGGGCTATAAGGATCTGTGAATAAGAGAAAATATGGTTACATGTGTTATAACCCTTTGGCAAGGTGTATAACACTGCAGTACTTTGCATTCTATATCAGCCTCCATCCTAAGATCACAGAGTATGCTAGCACCAATAGTATTAGCATGATCAAATGGACTGAGAATGGGAAATGGAGCCAGACTCTCCCATGTTCTAAGCCTGCTTCTGAGAATGATTTGCTATATGGACTGGGGAAAATCACTTACAATAGCTATACCATCTCTTGGTTTCCCCATCTGCAAAACAACATTCCTTAGAGTGTTATGTTGTTTGGTTAACACCTGGTATGCATAAAAAATGTTATCTAATGCTAAGCATTACTAATTTACTAAGCAGCATAACATTGCTGTGATGTTTTCTTCTGGGTAAACTGAGGCACAGATCTTAAGGCAAAATCCAGCTCAGAATTGCATCTAACAATCACTGAATAAGGCAATAAAGTAACTCACTGGTGAGTCAGAGGTGTGCTTACATGAGGAAAATCTAATATTCATCCATCTCTGGTACACAACTGGAATCATCTTTATTGATTACTCATCGAGTTACAACAGGGCAAGTATCGCTGAAAAAAGGAGGAAGAGCTAGTATAGAGTCAGGCTTTATGTCATATCCTGTTCTCTAGATCATCCCTAGTAAAAGCCACTATGGAGAGAGGGGGAAAAGATGTGATACTCCCTCCTCAATGAAGAAGTAAAGGGAGTATATCAGGTGTCTGTTTTGTGTTTTCCTCAGGCATTAGCTCCCTTCATTATGTGTGAAAGGGTGCTTGGCTGTATGATTTGGTTGAAGCTGTGATTACAATTGCTCTCAATCATGTAGTGCAATTCTTCCACCCATGTGCTGATATGGCCTGGCCAGTGCTTATATTTTCACCATTGGAGATAAGTTCAAACATATTTACATTTTTTCACTGAGCTAAAGTGCAATCAATGGTTGACTTAACAATGTGACTGAGTTTGCTGCATATGCTTCGCTACTGCCTGCTCCACACTAAACAGTGTTTGGTCCTATGTAAATTGCAGACGGCAGTGGTTTTCAAACATATTTGATCACTTACTCCCCCAATTTTTGTAGCTGTAATACTTTACTCCCGCCACACAAATACATACACTGATATATGCAATGGTGATGCTTCACTTGAATCAGTTTAGGCTTCTTTGTTTTTTACCTGAGGTTTTTTTTTCTATTGCATGAATGAGCCAACAATTTATTGTAATAAGAGCAAAAGCAAAACTCCGATTGTAGTCCATGCTTACAATTTAATGTGCACATCGCATCGTAGCAAATGGATTAACATACAGATGGCAACGACTTTGTATAATGTTATGCAAGCTTAGCTGAAATCCGTCAAAATGCACAATGCCATCTGGAGTCAAATGCACAGCGCCATCTGAGGATCTGATATGTCTGGAGGAATAAGCTTTGCTAATTATTCATTGCTGTGAGTAAAATGTGAGCATTGTTATGTTTTCATAAAGCTTCTCATGTCAACCCCTCCTCCATTCAGTGCTCTCCTGGTGGTGGGGGGACGGGCTTCCCTACCAGTTTCACAACCTCTGTGTTATGGTAATACAACAAATCTGTGGTAAATCTAGAAGCAGAATATATAGCATTCTCTACCAGCATGTCCACACACACATTTTATATTAGGGATTGCTGAAATATTCCAAGCAATTTTAAAGGGGCTTCTCAGCATGTGTGCCCTCAGGTTTTGTATAAGAACAAAAGAATCTATTTTGATCATGACTGTTTTCCTGGGGTACCAAAAATAACTGAGACACCTTTGAGAAAATATGAAACTCGTTCAGGGCACGTCTATACTTACCGGAAGATTGACACTCTGGAGGTTGATCTTCTGGCTTTTGATTTTGTGGGTCTAATATAGGCCCCCTAAATTGAATGCTGAGGACAGCTCTGCCGGCATCTGGTACTCCTCCTTTTGCAAGGAGGCAATGGGAGTGTTTGCTCCCATCAGCCTCCTACTGTGGGGATACTGCCAAGGCTCGGCTTAAGGTAAGCCAGCTTCAGCTATGCAGTTGCGTACCGTAAGCCGACCTTCCAGGTCTAATGTAGATCAGGGCTCAGGGATAAAGATACCTACCTCAGAAAACCAAATCAGCTAACATTGTTCTTAACAAATAGAGCCAAAATCTTTCATAAGCACTAGAAAAGGCATTACCAACAATGAGAAGCTTAAGCATGGAAATGCCAGAGGATGTTAACAAACTTGCAAAAATTTGTGTGGAAGACAATCATGCCAAAGGATTAAGAGGTTCCATGATCCAAGGCTGACTTGCCTTGTTTCACAGAAACAGACAAGAAGGACTGGCTGACTCAAGGGGGGAAAGGGAGTTCAGTACTTTGAAAAATCTTCATGAAAAAGTTAATAAATGTCTATTTGCAACACTGTTTAATGTCTGGTGAGTACAATGCATTGGCTTGCAGCTATGCTGCTGCCTTCTACTGCATCAGTTATTGCATGGGAGGCCGGTGATCCACAGAGCAGTAACTGATTGTGGAGTGCCAGAAAGTCACATGATATGGGCCTTCTTCCTTTTTGTGAAATGGAAACCAGGAGGATGATCCAGTGTTGTAGCTCTACTAGGTATGTAAGAAACAACAAGGAGAAACTATGCTAGTTGCCAGAGCTATCATGATGGCTCTAGGTGATCAGCCAACAGTTGTCAGAGGAAGTGGAATATTCTGGAGACAAGAGAACCAGGCAGCATTTCGGGGGAAAGAAGAGTGAAGCACCAGATGAACATGTGAGAAGTATCAGTAGAAGGAAAGAAGACAATAGAAAGCAAGGGCTGAGGAAATAAAAGGCAAAAAGAACCCTGTGACGGACCCGGCGGGGTCTGCACTGGCCCCGGGGGGAGGGTTACCCCCCCAGGTGACGGAAAGGCCGCCGTGGCCGGAAGCGGCGGGGCCGATCCTGGCCGGCCGGCGCGAGAACATGGGAGGACCCGCGCTGGCCCACGGCTTGACCCAGCTCGCGGGGAAGCGCCCCGGCGGGGGGGATGACCTGCACAAAGGGGCAGAGCCCCAGACACGCGCCTGAGCGAGCCGGGCAGGGAAGACGGGGGGGGCGGAGCTAACCCCCCTGACGTCACCCCCCGGGTGCCGTGAAGAGCGGCCGGGGGACGCCGGCGAGGGGGGAACGGAGAGGCGGCCACACTGGCTTCCCGGAGCACCAAGCCTCTCGCCCCCCGGGCGAAGAAGAAGGATGGCGCCAGTGGACTCCGGATCCTGGTGGGATGGACCCGGTGGCTCCGGCGGGGTGAGTGACACAGCGGGCGTCCCGCTGGGGGGGCCTGAAGGAGCCCGGGGCAGGGCATTTCTGGCGCCCGTGGGCAGGCGACTTTAGGGCCACTGCCCCGTCTGCCGTGGAGGGTGGCTCATTGACGCCCCACTCCACTTAGGGCCCCGGGCTGGGACCCGGAGGAGAGGGAGGGCCCGGGTCCCCCACATCCCCACCCCCCCCACGCCTGGAAGCACCCCAGGCGATCCGACCTCCCGCGCCAATGGCAGTGTGAGGACGGTGGTCACACCCACCCCTACGATGCACAGCCGCCTGTGAAAGAGGCAGGAGAGGGACAAGGACCCCAAAGCCCGCAGTCGGGCTAAACTTCCAGCCCTGTTAGGGGCAATGTGGTGGAGGGTCTGCTGAACCCCCCTTTGCCGGCTAGGGCAGAACGGCGGTCACACCCAGTGATCCCACCGCAGGCAGACCCTGCTTAGGGAGGCATCGCACAAACGGAAGGCGGTGGGTTCGCGGAGCCCCCGCCCCCCGTCCCCTGGCTGGGGGAGGAAGGGGAGCGGTGCTCGCACCCCGAATCCCGCTACACACCCCACATGTACTGCATTAAAGACAATTAGATGTATATCTTACTTTCTTCTGTAAGAAATTACTGGTGTTGCCTAGGGATATAGCACAACTGCTGGTGAAATTATGACTGGGATGGAAGGTAATCTTGTGACCATGCAGTGGAAGGATAGTTTCACTATGGTATGATATGATGATAGGAACAATTCTGAAAACTCCTCTGGTTGAATATAGGAAAGTTACATATAGAAAATGGTCCCTATAACCTCTGACGGAGTTACTGAAATTCTCAAATCATGATTTGAAGGCCTCAAGTCACAGAGAATCCACTATTTAGACTAGTTTAAACCTGTAGGGGTATGTCTAGACGGCAAAGTTATTTCGAAATAACAGCCATTATTTCGAAATAACTTTACCAGCTTCTACACAGCCAAACCGCTATTTCGAAATTAAATCCAAATAGCGGAGGGCTTATTTTGAAATTGGTAAACCTCATTCCACGAGGAATAGCACCAATTTCGAAACTGCTATTTCGAAATAAGTGTTGTGTAGACACTTATTTCGAAATAGGGGGCCTCCAGCCCTTCCCAGGGTGCCCTGGTAGCCACTCTGGGCACAACCAAGAAAACTCCTCTCCCTCCCCCCATCCCCAGAGACCTTAAAGGGGTAGATTCTGGCCACAGTGACTGTGCCAGCTCCAAGCCTGCCAGCCCAGAGCCAGCAGTCACTGCACCTGACCCAGTGGTCCCAGCATGAGCCAGGCAGCCAGTGCCAGCCAGCCAGCCCCAAAGGCCATGTGCGAACCCTGGAGCAGGTTCGCATGAAAATAAAGGAGCTGTGGCAGGCGTATGCCAGGGCCACAGGGGGCAGCTCCCAACCAGGGGCAGACCCAGACCCCTTCCCCTATTTTGATGCTGTGGACCGCATCCTGGGGGGCAGGACGGTCCGTGCCCCCCAGGTGGTCATTGACCCTGGTGCAGAGCTTGCTGCCTCCTGCTGCTCCAGTCCCTGCTGCCTCCCCAGCTACTGTTCCTCCTCCCACTCCTTCTCCCCCTCCCGCTTCTTCCTCCCCACCCTCCCCACACCCCCAGGGAAGCTGAGGCCCCTGCACCCACGGTTCTGGGAGACAGTTGGGCCGGCGAGACCCACAACCCTGAGTCCTGAGCTTCTTCTCCCGCTTCCTCCCCTTGCCTCCCCCTGCCAGCTCCCTCCTCCCAGGTTTCCCCCTCCCCTCTCCCACCCTCCCTCCTCCCCTCTCCCACCTTCTTTCCCCAGTCTCACCTCAGTTTCATCCCTCCCCCCATCCCAGTTTTGTTCAATAAAGAGGCTTTGTTGTAATGAACACATGTGTCTTTTATTGTACAGCAGGAAGGGGGGGTTAGGGAGGGGTAAGTGGAAGGACGTGAGGGAGGAATGAGGCACAAGCCCCCAGTGGGGCACACCAGGGAGACTGTTCCTGTCTGCAGAACGTGGTGCCAGGCTCGCAGCAACACATCCAGAAGAACCAGAGTGCCCAGGGGCGGCTCCGGCTCCATGCTGCAGAGTGCTCTGGTGTCCTGAGTGAGGGCAACCAGAACACGCAGAGAAAAAAATGCTTTGCTGTCCCTCAGAGAGGTAGGCAAGCAAGCAGGGAAACCTTAGAACTGGCTGTCCGGGGGGGGGGGAGGTTCCCTTTAAGCACAGGTCTCAGATAGCCTCAGGCAGCAGCCACACAAGGTAACTCCTGACCTGATGCCCTGCCAGAACCTGACAGCCTTAACTGCAATTCAGCATCCTATCAGTGTGGACGTGCTATTTTGAAATAGCAAAACACTATTTCGAAATGCATTTTGTGTCTAGACGCGTTATTTTGAAATAAGCTATTTCGAAATAACGCTGTAGTGTAGACATATCCTAGGTGGCCTGTGCCCCACGCTGCAGAGGAAAGCTAAAAATCCCCAGGGTCTTTGCCAAGCTGAGCTGGGGAAAAATTCTTTCCTCACCCCAAATATGGTGATTGGTTAGACTCTGAGCATATCGGCAAGACTCACCAGTCAGACACCTGGGAAGAATTCTCTATAGTAACTCAGAGCCCTTCCCATCTAGTGCCTCATGTCCAACTGTTGAGGATGTTTACTACTATCAGCTGCAGATGAGCCACATGCCATTGCAGGCAACCTCATCAGACCATTCCTTTCATATACTTATCAAGCTCAATCTTGAAACAAGTAAAGATTTTTGCCCTCACTGCTCCCTTGGAAGTCTGTTCCTAAGATACACTACTCTGACGGTTAGAAACCTTTGTCTAATTTCAAGCATAAATTTGTTGATGGCCAATTTATATCCATTTCCTCTTGTGTCAACATTGGCCCTTAATTTAAATAGCTCTTCTCTGTCCCTTGTATTTATCCCTCTGGTGTATTTATAGAGAGCAATCCTATCTCCCCTCAGCCTTCACTTGGTTAAGCTAAACAAGTCAAACTCCTTAAGTCTCTTCTTGAAAGGCAGGTTTTCCATTCCTCAGGACATCCAAGTAGCCCTTCTCTATACCTGTAGCAGTTTGAATTCATCTTTGTTAAACACGAAATACCAGAGTTGTGCACAGTTTTCCAGATGAGTTGTCTGTGGTATACAGGCAACATTACTTACCTACATCTTTTGGAAATATCTTGCCACATGCTTCCTAGGAGTATGTTAGCTTTTTTTCACAACTGCATCACATTGGCAACTCTCTCCCTGAGATCAACAGTTGACCAATATGCCCAGGTCTTTCTCCTCTTCTGTTGCTTCCAGCTGATACATCTCCAATTTATAGCAGAATTCTTGTTAGTCCCTAGGTGAATACCCTTTGCACTTAACCACTTTGCACTATAAGTGTCATCCCATTGCTATTACTTCGACTCTCAAGGTCCTCCAAATTTTATATGGTAATCCAGTCCTCATCTATTTTGTCTAGGGCAGAAGCAAGCAGAGTGCCTATGTAGTTCTGGTGAAAGTACACTCAGAAATAGTACTCAATATCATTTGACTGCTTTATTTTCAGCCTCATTGTCAGGGATGGGCCAATTCCCACAAACTGTGACCACTGGCAGCTGCGAGCAGCTGTAGAGTGGACGCTCAGGTAAGCAAACCATCTGGCAGCCCTCCAGTGGCTAACCCCAACAAGCCGTGTACTGCCTATGGGCCGAAGGTTCTCCACCCCTGGTATAAGTAGTAAATGAGGGCTTGGTCCTAAGGACTGCCAACACTAGTAGCTAGTTCACTAGAACTGAGAGATGACAAGTAATAGGGTTGTGGAGGTAATGAGCTAATTTGCAGCTTCCTTGTACCTTCTACAATCTCTCTTCCCCATCTTTTGTGGCATTGTTTTAATTGAATATGTATAGAGTTCATAATTAATTTTTTTCTTCCATTTAAGTGTCATGATAACTCTACATTGTCAACATCTAATATCATTTGGATATACATGCTACAATGCTAGTGTTTTCACTATATGGTCCTTCCGTTCTGAAGTTCATAGTACAGTAGACTTCCGATAATCCGGAACCTTTGGGACCTAGGTGGTGCTAGATTATCGGATATGCCAGACTATCAGGAGGTACTATAAGACGGTTTTATATATATATACAGTATATAAAGTGTTTTTAACCCTTTTTATTGTAGCACAAGCACTGTCCAGCGTCACACAATGCCAGTGGCAGACTGACTTGTTCCCATCCGGTTTCGCTCGGTTCAGCTGCTGCCGCTGTTGCCTCATTTTTTGCCAAAGCTTACTCACTAGGCTCTTGCCATTTTGATGCCAGACTATCAGGAAAGTCTTTAATGTCTTACATCTGCCCAGGAGGTGATCTGAAGGATGCTGTGAAAGTCTTGCACTTCTGTGGCCTTAGCCAAAGTCCAATTCACTCAATGGGAGTCTTTCCTTTGACTTCAGTGAGCTTTGATCAGGACGGACTGGCATTCTTCATCAAAGGTGCTCAAAGCACCTGCCAAATATTATTTAAATGAGCTGTGCAGTGTCTCTGAGGTAGGAAAATAGACAGAGATTGCTTCATCCTGCATTGAAACCATCTTAGGGCAAAGGGAAAAAACGCCGTGAATGAGGAGCAGATGACACTACATGACAGCCTACATTTGTGAATGAGGACCACTGAACATTCAGGAGTGCTTACATAGGTAGAATGTTATTCCTTGAGTTTCCTTTGGCACCTCCATTGTGATTCTTCGCTAAATCTTCCTGCCCTCCCTCTCCTCCTAACTGGTGAATAAAGTGAACTTTGACAAGTCAATAACTCCAATTGTAGTCATAAATTCATCGATTTTAAGGCCACAAGGACCATCATGATCACCAAGTCTGACCTCCTGCACATTGCAGGCCACAGAATCTCACTAATCCATCCCTGTAATAGACCCATAAGCTCTACTTTCTCCCAGGGGAAGTTTTGCAGCTGCATAACCATGACCTACTAATTCTAATGCTGCCCATCAGCCTTTAATGACAACATAAGGAGACATTGTGAATGCACAGATCCTCCTGAATCCTATAAGTGGAAACTATCATGGCAGATTTAAACTGGAGGGTAGTAATAGCAGATGCCTTTGAAACAGAACGGGCAGCCAACAAGAGGATAGACTACTGGGGCAAAGGCTAACCTTAACTGTAAATGGGGAGAGAAAGCAGGCAGGACAAAGGGAAACTAGGGCACATAAGAAAATCAGTTGCATGTTGTATAGAGGTGATTCAAGGAAACATAAGGCTCATACTAATTTTTTTTAAAATGAATATTGGAGTAAGCTATCAGATGCAATAAATATCCTGGAAGTAGATACAAACATCATCTAGAACTAACATTAGCTTTGATGCAAATCATCCTGGAGAACTAGTCTACATTACATTGCAGGCTTCTGGATCTTCCATTGGCATGTGCCAAGATGTATTTTTCAAAAGGAACTGGAAATCCCTATGCCCACCCATAGTAAAGGATCATCTTAAGGAAATCTCCCACTGTCAAATTAAAACATTCTGCATAAAAATAGAAAAGTTGCATGACACTTTAATTGACTTTTGTAAACCCTGGATATCATTTTCTAACATAAAAGAAAAGAACTCTAGAGAAAATACAAAAATCTTCAGGAGGCTACAACAACATGAAGTACTGTTGATACAGAACACAGCCATGTTATTTGATTATGTTTAAATTCTCAAACAAAAATACTGTGGTAGTATTTGCACAATCTCTGCTTAACATTTTGAAAAGCTCAAAAATAAACTTTTATTACAAAAGTGCAAGAAGTCTTATTTCAGTACAGAAGGAACTGGATAAAGTTCTCTGGGTTGTAACACAGGAGGTCAGACTACATGATCCCTGCTGGCCTTAACCATGATCACTCTATTCATTTCCAGACATTGGGATTAGATGAAATACAATAGCTTTTCATATTTGGAATTGTTTTTTTTGTAAATGAAAATGAGTTTACAGATTTCAACATAGACTTTAATTAGTATCTGTGTGCATCAAAAAATTTGGCACTATAAATGTGTGCAGCCTGATGTTACATTAATACATTGATAGACCTGCATGTGGAATCCTAAAAGTATTATCTGGTTCCAACACAATGTTGTTAGTCATTTGCTTTCTTGAAAACAACAAGAAACAAAAATTATCCCTATGAGTGAAATTCTGGCCCCACCAAAGTCAAAAGCAAAAATCTCATAAGCTTCAGTGGGACCAGGATTTCACCCTAGTTGTTAAAACACACCACCCCACCCCACCACACTCCACCCCACACATACATACACACACACACTTAAGACAATGGAATTTTGATTTGTACCAGTGAGAATCTGGAATATCCAGATTTAAAATTCTTATAAATTACCATATAGATCAAAATTAAAGCTTGCATATGGCATCTCCAAGCATTGTTATAGATAATGAAGTGCAACGCTAATGTAGTCACTTCATTATACTCTAACTTTTCCATCAGCTCAGTCTACCTTCAACTGTTTTGGATGATATCCTGTGTATATTTAGGTCTAATTCCTTAGTGATGTTCATTTCAAAGGAAACAGAGTGCATCCGCTTACAATCTGACATCACGTGCATGGAAGTTAGGAACCATGGATTTTGAGATTTTACAAGCCCCTCGAATTCTGTTTGAAAAACTGGTTTGAGCTTGTGAACTTTTCTTCCTGTAATTTTAAACTCATGTTCACTGCTCCCCAGTAATGATTAAATTAAAAGGGGAAATGATCTGCTATATAAAGTCATAGAAGATGCCTCCCACAAAAACTGGACTGGCAAAAGTACGTGCTTTGTAAATATGGGATGTATATTTAGTGCATTTATTTTTCATCTCTTTTCCTTTCTCTGCTCAGTTTTCCACAGTCTCTCCATGTGTTTCCCACCCTGCTCACATGCTGTTCCAATTTTGTATAGTATTTCTCTCTGCCACCCAGTTCTCTTTCCCTCTCAGTCTTTCCTAAGCAGAATGTAAGCCCTTTAAGGCTAAGTCTACATGGCACAGTTATTTCAGAAAAGCTATTCCGGAATAGTTGTTCCAAAATAGCTTATTTCGAAATAGCACATCTACACTGCAGGGAAGCTCAAAATTAGTCTGAGGCAGGCTTCCCTAATGTAGAATGCTATCTTGATTTAGAGCCCCAGGAGCAATAACTTAGAATGGCCCTGGCAAGGGGCTATTTTGAAATAGCAGAAGTGGAGCGTCTCCACACACCTTATTTCAAAATAGCTATTTTGGAACAGGCATTATTCCTCGTAGAATGAAGTTTACCAAAGTCAGAATGAGCTGTCGGTTATTTTGAAATTATTTTGAAATAACAGAATTGCTGTGTAAATGCTAGCATAGTTATTTTGGAATAATGGCCGTTATTCCAAAATAACTTTGCTGTGTAGACACAACCTAACTGTCCAGTTCAACTTGAATTTTCAAACTCATACTATCTAAGTGTTTTCAGAAGTCTCCATCCCTAGTGGTAATAGGTACCATGTCATTAAATATCCCACATCTTCTGTCAGCCAATCATTGAATATAACTGCAACTGATTTCTTCTATTTGTCTTTTGTGTTTATGGAAACGTTATGTCTTGCTGAATACCAAATAAGAGAGATAAATCCCTGTTGCTAGCCTTGATATGTACATGTATTTTATGCATATGCGAACCGCACAGGTGACATGTCAG
This sequence comes from Rafetus swinhoei, assembly GCA_019425775.1. Taxonomy (NCBI): domain Eukaryota; kingdom Metazoa; phylum Chordata; order Testudines; family Trionychidae; genus Rafetus; species Rafetus swinhoei. Next base: position 37,152,365 of record CM033440.1, read on the forward strand.
GAGAAGCATGAATGGAAATTGCACCCTGGATCTATGACTTCACTGAAAATTTGTTCAGTTTTGACCTTTTTGTTTTGTTTTGTTTTTGGTTTTTGGTTGATCCAAATCCTCCAACACATCCCCGAAAACCAATTACACACAAGACCAGAATGACTTTTAAGGTCCAGATATTATGTTTGTGTAGTGAAGTGTCTGCTCAGTTGGTTTATCTAAAAAAGAATCCACGTGTCAAGCTTCTTCAAGCCCTCTGAATCCTGCAAATGGCTGATTGATCTGGGCTCTTCTGGAGGGTTCAGAATGAAAATGTTTGAAATGTAATTAATACCTGACCTAAAGCTATGTGCGCAACCTGCATTCAAAGTGTGGTAAGTGAATTATTTGGGATGTATACCTCTCATGGAAACTGGGACAGAGAGGATGCTTCTGCAGTATGCCTATGGCCATTCACCTTGTCCTTACCTCCTATAAAAAGGGCTGCAAGAGAGGTAATGCCGAGCCATTTTACTGGCTTCGAACCACTAACAGAATCATCTTGTATTTTCCCAGTCTTTTCTGCATTAGTCAGCTTAGCTCTCCAGATGCAGACAGAGATGGGTTCTGCAGTGTTTCCATCACCTCCCTGAGATTCCTTCCATTAGGGGGTATGATCCTGCATTGTCCCTACTGGGCAGCTGTGGTTTAATGACAATTTCATTTTTAAATATTTGAAGAGAGCTTTAAAGAGGGTTTTTCATCTTCGGGATGACACAAAATAAACAAAGTTTGTGAGAGAAGAAAAGAATTTGGAAACAGGCTTCTCATACAACTAGTACATGCTCATCATGCACACCACCACCCTCCACCTCCCACCATATAGGATTAAAGAGTCTTTAATACATCCTGTTGCCTTTTCTACCACTCTCACTAATTCAGAACAGCAGAAGTGATCCTGTTTTGGGAGCGCAGGCAACCTGATTACAAAAAAACTTAAGGTGTTAACTGAAGCAGCTGTATTGTGTTTCCTTTATTAAAGCAATCAAAGGCCAGTTAAAACTGATTTTTAAAAGTTAAGGGTGACTGAAAAAAGGCTACTTTCTAAAGAAACTAAGATCATCTACTATGGTGCAAATGGAAAAAGACAGAATTAATTTTGGTGTTTTGGTTGCTAAGAAAGGAATATTTCCTGTTAGCCTTATGGAGTCCTGATCCCTATAACACATTTAACAGTTTTCTTATATTAGAAAATGAATGCCCTTATCAGGCTGCCTGGAGTGGCTTATGACCATGAGTCTCTACCTCAGAACAGACTGTCAAAAACAGGGCAGACATCCAAAACTGGTGATATGTTCTATAATTAGATTTCACCAAGCCAGTGACAAATGTGAACTCCTGGGTCACTGTAACTGTCTTATTGTGGAGTAACAGACTGTCCCCTTGGACTTTCCAATCAATCTTGCTACCCAGGCAAGCTGGATTTAGTGATAAATGGTCAATTAGACCAAAATTACAAAATATTCAGGTTACTTCCAGCCCCAAGAGACCAGTCACTGACCTCAGATCTATTTGTATCTTAGATCTTACATCAAAGACAACGCCTATAGCCAGTCCAGTAATACACTCAAGGCCATGTCTTCATTAAATGGCAGATCAACGCTGCCATGATCGATCCTCTGGAGTTTGATTTAGTGAGTCCTTCTGCAAGGAGTAAGGGAAGCCAATGAGACAGTTTAAGAATACAATAGTAAAGCAGCTAGTATATGCTCACATAGACACACATACACAGACACACACACTGTCCCACCAGGCGATGTTATAGTTACCAATCCAGGGTCTTCATCCTGTCAAGATTTGGAGCATTGGTCTGTGCTGACAGAAGTGCAACTACTCCCTCACAGTCAGTGTAGCTGGCCATTAGGTTGATATGCACAATAGACTGGTAACTATAACATCAATGGGATGGGGTGTGTGTGTGTGTGTGTGTGTGTGTGTGTGTGTGTGAATAAATGAATATGCATTTTACTTTGTACTCTCAATAAAGATGACATATTGTCTCTTCCCCTAAAAAGATCATGTGTGCTTCTTATAAGCATAACACCGTTGTGTATGTAGCTCACCTCCACCATCTCACATGAGACAGAATGGAATGAGGCATCCCCATTATATCAATATTGATGAGGCTGTGGGATGAGATTAAGGATAAACTTGCCCAAAGTGAGATCCCAATGACTCTGGATGGCTTCAGAGAACTCATCATCCACATCAACAATTATCTACACAAGTGACAGGAAGAAAGAAGAGGAGCACCGCAACTGTGCTCCCTGCTATTGGGTTCCATGCACCCAGCTGATCTGATGCAGTGGCAACTCATCACTGAAGGAGAAGAACATAGGTGATGCCTGAACATGTGCTACCACTGTGGCAATCCATGCCATTCTATCTCCAATTGATCCATGAGGAGTCCAGTCCAGAAAAAATCTGGGAAATGAGACAGCCCAGGCTTGGTGAAGGAGACTAGCTTGGACGTCCTTACAGAGTATTCCCCTGAAATCCATCTGAGATCCTGACTGGGATGCACATTGGCTCCCATCAACCAGCATTGCACCTAGGAGTCCCAGTCAAATTGTGACTGAGGTGTGGGCAGTTAGATGTAGTGGTCGGAGTTAAGGGTCCAAATCAAAGACTGTATCAGGTACCAAGCCAAAGTTCAGAGCAGGAGATGGTATCAGGTGCCAAGGCAAGCATCAGAGGCAGAGGCAGCATTATAACCAAGAACAAATTCAGGTGGCAGGCCAGGAGTCACAGCTGGAGACAATATTGGAGGTAAGGCAGAAGAGCAGGGACCTGGAGTAGGGTGTGATAGCAGGAACTGGTAGGAGACAGGAGACAGGAACCCACAACAGGCAGAAATGCAGGGTTTAGGAGTCAGGTAAGCAGGAGAGGATTTGTAGTAGCAGTGAGCAAGGGATTCCTCTAGTTCAGGACTACTCAACTTTGGAAGCCCTGGGGCCACACTGATACTCGTAGCACATGCCGAGGGCCGCAACTTAAGTGTGGTTGCCTATACATCCATATATATGCAAATATATGCAAATAGCTTCTTTCACACTGATGGACATGAATGCAAAGATTAAGGCAAGACTACACAACCCTCAGGCCCCATTTAAGTCAGTTCTGCTGATATTAATAAAATGCAATATTTACCCAATTTCCACCCATATGACAGCACTTTTAATGAGCAATGACAGTCCAGGAATTTAACTACTAAAACACATATCAAGAGAAGACCATTATAGTGACTACTTTTTTGTTTTGGCTTCCACCAATGGGCCGTGTGTTGAGCCCCGCGTAAACCCAAACTGCACTGCAGGCCACAAACAAACGGGCCGCAGGCCTATGGGCTGCGTGTTGAGTAGCCCTGCTCTAGTTGCTCAGACTACTTCCTTAAATAGAGTCCCTCTGCCAATAGGAGGGTTGGATATTCCCCCAACTGAGAGCCTTGAAGGCAGGGCTCTGTGTGAGCTAACCTTTCACTGGAACTTTCCCTGGATACTCAGATGAGCTGCTGGATGGTGGTTGTGCTTCCTCTCCCGACTGTCAGTTACATGGGCCCCAACTGCACCTGAGGGCCCCATTGGTACCCCTACCAATTATTGACGTTCCTTTTGAGAGGATTGCATGGACATGATTGGCCTGCTAGAGAAGTCCGCGTGGGGCCATCAGAGCATTCTAGTCGTGTTGAACTATGCCACCCAATACCCAGAGGTTGTGCCCCTATGCAATACCTTAGCCAAAACAATTGCTAGAAAGCTAATTCAAATTTTTTCTAGGGTAGAGATACCCAAATAAATCCTAACAAATTAAGGGACACCCTTTGTGTCCAAGTTAGTGAGGGGCCTGTATACAATGCTCCACATACAGGCCCTTAGGTCATCGGCCTATTATCCCCAAACTGATAGCTTTGTTGAACAGTTTAACAGGAGTCTGAAAAATATTACAGAGAAAGTGGTAAGCCAAGATGAAAAGACTGGGATACCCTGTTGCCATACCTCATGTTTGCTGTAAGGGAAGTCTCTCAGGCTTCTACTGGGTTCTCCTTGTTTGAGCTGTTATATGGCCATAACCCATGTGGCAGACTGGACCTCACCAAAGAGGCTTGTGAGAAACAGCCAAACGAAGGGAGGAATATCATTGATCATGTACTCCAGATGAGGGATGGGATAGCCAGAGTCACCCCCGTAGTGTGGGAACATATAGGGAAGGCACAGGAGGCCCAACAAGCCTATTACACCACCGAGCAACAACCTGGAAGTTACAATGGGAGACCTGGTAATGGTGTTGGTGTTGGTGGAGAGTAAGCTCCTGGCCAGGTGGTAGGGGCCGTATGAGGTGATAGAAGCATTGGGGAAGTAGACTATAAGCCTGACCACTGGAAGTTGGAGCACATATATCATGTCAACCTGTTGAAACCCTGGTGAGACGGAGAAATACAGTTGGTTTCCCTGGGAGCACCACTCCAAGAGGAAAACCCTCACATGCAAGTGGGAATATCCCTTCAGTTGACCCCAGATCAATGAGCAGAGGTGGCTCACATAATTGAGAGAAATTACAATGTGTTTTCAGCAAAGCCTGGTAGAACTACTGACGTTTATCTCAACATCCTCACAGCTCCTGGAGTGAAGGTGAATGTTAAGCTCTACTGAATCCCAGAGGCAAAAGAGAGGAGAGGTCCAGGCTGAAGTTAAGAAAATGCTGGAACTAGGAGTTACTGAAGAATCCCATAGCCAGTGGTCCAGCCCGATTGTCTTGATACCCAAGCCCAGCGGAAGTCTACAATTCTGCAATGATTTCCAAAAATTGAATGAGGTGTCCAAGTTTGACATCTACTCCATGCTGTGGGTAGACGAGCCGACTGGGAAAGGCCCAGTTTCTGTACATCCTTCACTTGACCAAGGGCTGATGGCAGATCCCTCTGGCCCCAGGAGCCAAAAAAAAGACGACCTTTTCAACTCCAGAGGGTCTCTTCTAATATACTGTCCTCCCTTTCGGCTTACATGGGGCCACTGCAACATTCCAAAGGCTCATGGATAAGCTACTATGCCCATATGCCAAGTATATGGCCGCATATCTTGAAGATGTTGTTATCCACAGCCCAGCTTGGGACATGCACTTAGAGAAAGTGGAAGCTGTGTTAGATACCCTGAGGAGAGCAGGACTTATGGCGAACCCCAGTAAATGTGTGATCGGGTTATATTGGATATATTGTGGGAAGGGGCATGGTGAGATCCCCAACCCAACAAGGTAGAAGCAATACAAAACTGGCCCCTGCTAGCCTGGAAGAAGCAGATCAGAGCATTCCTAGGACTGGTCAGATATTACTGTGGGTTCATTCCCCATTTCGCTTCTAGGGCATACCCCCTGACGGACCTGACAAGAATTCGCAGCCCAGACATCGTAAAATGGATCACTGCAGCAGAAGAAGCTTTTACTGATCTGAAGACTGCCCTCTACAGTGATCCACTGCTCGTAGCCCCTGACTTTGAGAAGGAGTTTATCTTGCAGACTGATGCCTCTAAGGTTGGGTTAGGAGTGGTATAGTTGCAAATGGTCAGGGAAGAAGAACATCTGGTCCTGTATCTCAGCAGGAATCTCCTGCCGAGAGAACAGGTATCAAACTACACTGTAATAGAGAGGGAATGCCTCACAGTAAAATGGGCCAAGGAAAGCCTGCGCTACAATTTACTAAGGCGAAAGTTTACCTTTGTCACCGATCATGCACCCCTGCAGTGGATACCCTGGAACAAGAACAGGAATGCAAGGATAACCAGGTGGTTCCTGTCCCTGCAATCCTTCCACTTCCATGTGCAACATAGGTCAGGATTCCAGCATGGGAATGCAGATGGCTTATTGAGAGTACACCGGTTTATGACCCAAGTAGCTCAACCTCACAGTGTTGAGCAGAGGAGGGAGATGTGTGATAAGGTCAGGCCAGAGGGTTTCTACAGAAGGGGAAAAGGCAGCCCAAAAAGAGTAAGGGCCTGTTAATTAGAGGTGGAAGACTGCAGGGCAATTAGAAGCAGCTGGTAGGGAGCTGGCCCAGGAAGATTGGGGCCAGCTGACTCCACTTCAGTCCTGCTGGAGGCCTTTAAAAGCCTCCCCAGTTAGAAGATGAGGGAGAGAGTGAGAGCATGGAAGGAGAGGTAGAGAGCATGGGTTTGAGACAAAGAACTAGCAGTTACAGAGCTAGAAACAGCAGGGGGAAGAGACACAGAAGTAGTGGCTGGGCTCCCTACCCCAGAAAACAGCTGCAAGACCTGACCCCTGACAAAGGGAGAAGGCTGCTGGCGCAAACACAGGCGAGGGAAAGAGGGACCTTTGCCACACTTCTTACCCTACGGGTTAGACTAATAAATAGTACCTTGTTTTGAAAAGGCTTCCCTGCCTCACTATAAATATTTTGTAAATATAAAGTCTCTCTGAGGATTCTGATCTCATTTGGACTTCCTTTTGAGATCCACAGTGGGAACCAGTGGGCACTGGAGCCTGAAAGCTCAATCTAGGAATTGCTGAGATTGTGTGGCCTTTTCTTTTGGGAAAGTATGCACTCTAGAGGGCTAGTACACTAAAGGGGCTGCTCCCAGGAGAGTGTTTAAAAGCTGGGGCATAACACAAAACCCTTAAATCTCTTTGGTGAATGGGAGGTGGAGCCCATACTAAAGAAGAGGATTAGACCCGCTGAAATAAATTAACCAGAGTGAGATTTGCATTAAACGTGTAAGCTTGAAGTAAATGGCAGTTTGCAGGTACAGTTCTGTGCCTGTGCATAGCCCCCACTGAATGCCACACAACAATCTGCCTTTGTGCTATCAATTGCAAGACTGGAGCCATAGGTGTCATAAAAACAAGTAAGTACAAATCTGAATCCAAGAGAAATATCCTTTAGAAATGTTTTTAAAATGAGAGTTTATTGCAACGACAAACATTCCTCGGCAATATTTTTTGCTAATATATTATGCTAGTTCATGAGAACCTGAAACTGAATATGACAGCTGGAAAAGGTGAAACAGATCAGCCTATTTTTTATTATCCAATCTTTGATAACTGTAAAATCTAAATAAACAACACACATAGTAAATGATACATTCAAGTTTTTAAAAGCTTTCATTTTTAGTAATATAAATTGCCATTAGTACAGTAATATAAGGAATTAAAAAACATGTTTTTCAACCCAATCAGCCTTTCAAAATAAAAATTAGTTAGTACAAGCCAATGCTAGAGCTAAAGCTTATATATATTGCCACATTTTATAGGTATTATATCATTTTAATAAAAAACTGAAGACAAATATCAAAGAGTGCGGTTCTGTTCTGTAATGCATGTCAAATCCAAGTCAATGTTCAGTTCTGGTGTAATTGTGCACTAAGCTTCCATGAGAAAGGCCTAGACAAATTTGACCTTTTAGCCCAGAATGAGACAGAAACATGTAAAGTAATCATAATACTTAATAAAGAATAATTGAGTGCAGCTAAAATATATCTGAAAGGTTCTAATTGGCACCAAAACATGACCCATTCTGTACACTATAGTGTGTGAAAGTCCCTTGGTTGAAGAATGGTAAAAATGTTAAATTGGGATATCATGTCATAGCAGAGTCTGTAGAAACAGATCATGATAATTAAAATGTACAACAAATATATTATCCCATGTAATAGTAACTAGTGGGTGGTGCCAACCCCCCTGCCCCTGGCCGCTTTTGCTTTCATGGCCAGAGAGCGTGGGAGCATGATGACATCATTCTGTCACCTGGAAGGAAGAACTTTTTTATAGAGAGAGAGAGAGAGAACACAATGTAGTATCATCAGCCTTGGGAGACAAAAGATCAGATTATTAAGTTATACCAAATGATGGATTAACCCTTTCTGGTTCCCTTGGCTGAAATATTGACAATTTAAAATATTGACAACTGGCTAAATCTGTGTCATGTTGCTCATTAGCGGTGAACCACAGAAACAAACAGCAGTTACTGCTTTAGTAGTGCTTTTTTTGTTTAAAAAAAAAAAAAAAAAGGTGCCAGTACTCCAGGGAAAAAGTTGTTGAGCTCTGACTGGAGGTGCTGGTACTGCGTGCTGGGCAGTACCATCACAAAAAAAAGCACTGTGCTTTAGCTCATGAGGTAGATAGCTGTGCTAGAGGTTCTGCTGATAACCTATGTTGGAGATCTTTATGTCTGCAAAGTATCAAATTTGTTTTTTAATTTTTTTTTTGTTTAAAAAGCTGGTTCATTTAATTCACACAATGAGAAAACATCGTTGTAAATAGGTTGTATAATTAAAACTTACTATAATATGTCAGTTTCAGCACTGTGTTCCACAAAAACACAGATGTGTCACATTTTGTTCATGTGTCACATATTTTAATTGCTAGTATCAACAATGGCAAGTCTGCAAGCTGAGAGCTAGGTGTAGTTGAAGCCCCCTGCACTGTCTCTAAGACCATTAAGGAGTCTCCTACACTAAGGGAATCTACAGCTGGGGAGCTGCAGTGACATTCTTTTTTATGTCATGAGAGCAGTGCAGAGAGATCAGGGGAGGCCATAGATTGTATCCCATGGTGTCCAGATGATGAGAGAGCATTCACTAGGGACTTTACTCAAGCTGTTGATTTCACATGAATGGGGCTCAGATACTATGGTTGTGATAGAATGCAGTCACAGAAGACCCCTTGGGATTGTTTCCTGGTGTTCTGACAAAGCCACTGACACTCACCTTCTTGCTCTCTGGGGCTCCTCACCATCCTGTTTTGCTGGGCCAGATCTTCTGGTCTCCCCCAGATAAGGCACACAACTGAGATAACCTCCTTCCTGCCCCACAAAGAGCAATGCAGATATTAAATCACTTCAGCCATGGGAGGATGCAGAGCATCCAGGAAACCAATCCTCAAGTGGGCTCAAAACCCCAAATAAATCCATCTTTGACTGTGTGAGAGTTTCACACGTTGAAAGCTCATTCAGGTAAGCCCCCTTTAACAATGAAAAGAGGATGTGCACACTAATTGTTCCCTCCCAGGTAACAATTATTTACACTGGGTTTGATAATAAATGAAAGTATTGTATTAAGTACGGTAGGATTTAAGTGGTTTAAAGTGAAAAAGTCACAGAATAAAATAAAAGAAAGCATATAGCTAGTACTAATACACTAAAGCTTATTGCAAACTTACCCTAAAACTATTCTTATTTCAGGTAAACCTTCAAGTCAGAGAAGAACTTTTACTCTGACTTGGGTCCCCAGTTATCATTTTGGGTGTGTCACGCCAGCCAAACACCAATAAATTGATAGCTTTCCATTTTAAATAGACTTCCTTTTGGGTGGGAATCCTTTGTTCTCCGTGCCCCACTTTTCTAGAAAATTACCAGTAGTAACTGGCATGGTCACATGTCTTTCCAGGACCAACCACTGCTCAAACTTAAGAGACAAAACAAGGCTGTTTACAGGCCATTAAGTTGATCATCCAGTGATTGTCCTATCATCAAGGTTTCCAGAGCATCGGAAACACCCTTGATGACTTTCATTTGTACATTTAAAACCATAAACCATTCCATACCCCATTTTTCTAACTTTACAAACAAGAATGATCCATACACCAAAATAAGATATCCAGATCCAGCAGATTGTGACATCAAAATTTATACATTACCTAAGGCATTTTATTCAAAGAATCTTCGAGTTATGCATATTTGTATACTTAAGATTTAATGCAGCATGGGGGGGATCATCGTAATGGTGATGGACAGACATATAAAAGTCTTAGATAAGCAGCTATAACAAAACACACAAGTAAATCAAATCAATCCAAAATGGAAACACTTTATGAATAATCATATGTCTATCCTTTCCCTCTCTTTACTTTATCATTTATATTATGTATTGGGTTTTGTTTGTTTTGCTCCAGTGCTGTACAATACACAAAAATAAAGACTGTCCCTGACCTAAAGTGCTTACAGCTTAAAAGATAGGCACACACTAGAACAGCAGTTCTCAAACTGGATTGGGATCCCATTTTAATGGGGTCACCAGGGCTGGCTTAGACTTGTTGGGGCCCCAGGCTAGAACTGAAGCCCAAGTCCCACAGTCCAGGGCCAAAGCTGAAGACTTAGGGCTTCAACCCTGTGCAGCAGAGCTCAAGTCAGAGGCCCCATGCCTAGTACTGAAGCACTTTGGCTTTGCCCCTCCTCCCCCCTCCACACACACATCCTGGGGCTCAGGCTTTGCCTCAGGCTTCAGTCCCCCTTCCTGAGGTCATGTAGTAATTTGTGTTGTCAGAAGAGGGTCACGGTGCAATGAAGTTTGAGAACCCTGCTGTAAAAGACAGGAAGCACTTAATAACCCAGAGAATTAAATCATTTGGAGCTTTTTCTCCCTTATACATAAGAGAAACTCCCTTATACTTCACATTGGACATAGTGAAAGAACTGCATTTTTCAGGGGGAGCTGAGTGAAATGAAGGCAGTAGTTTAGTGAATTAGGATTGGGGAGAAATCATTTGATGCATGAGAGCAGTGTAGCAAAATGCATGGAGGTTTGTATGGGAGAAGGAATGGCTAGATTCACCAATAAGCATTGGCGGGGAAAGCTGGGTTTTCATTTACTTTGCAATGATGCAGCAATAAAAAAACAGCATAATCGTGAATCTGCCCAAAGGCTGAAATATAGGCTGGTGTCGAGTTGCGTATGGCCTTAAATTCACACAGTGAGAGAGACGAAAGAGACAGAAAGAAAATTGTTTCATAAACTCACAATGGAACATTAGACTAAGCCTGTGATACTGTGTGATGCTTAGGAAGTAGATTGAAGGTCTCTCATTTTGGTCCCATGGCTGATTGATGGGATTTTAATCTTCTTGGCATTTACACCAGGTAGGAAATGGGGAGAGCTCTTAATGTGTTCCGTTGACTTAAAAATCACTAACATCTGTGGAAGTTATGTATGTTCTCTGGCTAATTTCAGCTCTGGAGAAATAAATGTTTAGTTCATTTTTTCTGCCCACCCTAGCAGCTGTCACTGCAGTGGGCATTACTTTTGAGAGTTGGAGACTCATAGAGACAACTGAGCCAGATACATAATATTATTTTACATGTATGCACAATGTCTTATATTTTAAAAAAAAGTATTTTGCAGTTTGGTAAGTTTGTATGGAGGCCCTAGAATACTGTTTTGTTGGATGTAACACATTTTTCTATTATTTATTTGGAATTTAATATAAATTATCATAATTGCTTATATAATTTGAATGCTTGCTAGAATAGAATATTAACAGAACCTGGCACATACACAAATATATATAATTAAACTTATACTGACCAGAAAAGAAAAAGTAATTTTCACCTACGTATGTTTTTTTAAAATTATTATTCATCAGTTAGGATGGTTCTGTTTAAAGAACTATTAACTTGTATATCTAACAAGAGGCTGAGCCATAAACAATGTTTCTGGTTGTAAATTTTGAATTTTGAATTATGGATGTGGCCAGTGCTTTGGAAGTCCAGTTGTTAACTCAGCCAATTGATATCTAGTCAATAAACGTGAGTTACCAGTACCTTCTTGTTCAATCAGATTCACTTGTAACTGCTGTAAGACAAATGTTGCTTCTCATTTGCTAGTGCTGCAAAGACTGTTTGTTTGATTTTAAAACAGTAATTTTTACTATTTGATTTTAAAACAATCTCAAGCAAATATGAGGTATCTGTAAAATAGATTTTTAAAATATTTTGAGGATCTGAGATCAGGAGAGAGCAGCTGACACCAAAATATATTTTAATAGTTTAGTTATAAGGAGACATACGGGAATTTTCTTCTAAGCACACACACAGTTCATATGTTGGATGTAACTTTGATTCAGACAACCAGCACTGTTCTGCAATTATTTCAGAAGATGCAGCACTTGCTTTTATTAAATATAGATAGAAATCTTTATAGCTTCAGAGGGGTAGCCGAGTTAGTCTGTAACAGGAAAAACTTAAAAAACAACAAATAGTCTAGTAGCAATTTAAAGACCAACAAAACATGTAGATGGTATCATGAGCTTTCATGGGCACAATCCACTTCTTCAGATGTTTGATATATTCAGAACAATGGCCTGGTTAAATTGCTAAGCTTCTTGGCATCAAAATTTCACCAGTCTTATAAAGAAGAGCACCATAAGGAACATATTTTCTTGTTGTGTACCTGCAAGCCAAATAAGTCAAAATTCAATTACATTCTGGCATGGTATGATATTATTAGAATCAGTGCTTGTTAGTGATGCTGATACCCAGAAAAGTGTTACTAATGTGTTATTTCACAAGACAATAAATCCTGCCTATTGTTTTTTGGAAAAAAGCAAAATTCTAAATGTCAGATTTAGTTTCTGCTTTAAGTAGTGCTTTGTTAGGTTTCCATATCCAGCCCAGGGAGTGGAGAACAATTTACCATGAATTACTGTACCAGAGTGTCAATAGTTGTTTTATATGTTTGCTTTACGGTCCAGGTGTTCATTCAGAGGATTTGGAACATTTATTTTAAAGACAAGGTGATGTGTTTTAATATTATAGATCTGTATATTTGTAGCTTCTAAGTCCATGCAGGATCACTGTGATCATCTGGTTCAATCTCCTGTATAACACAGGCCACAGAGCATCAACTAGTAATTTTCCCTTTCTATTCAAATCCTATATGGCTGGATTGTGCCACTCTTACTCACATTTAATAGTACCTAACTACGTGAATAATTCAAATGAAATCAATTGAATTATCTGCAGCATAAGATATTACTTAACATGAAAAAGGGTAACCCATTCTGGCCCTTAAATGTTTATCACATTTATATAGGTATAAATCTTGAATAACTACACTGAATTCAGTGGAACAATTCTAGTTTTGTTTTGTTTTTATTTTAAATATGCTAGTGTTAACTAAATCAGAAGCTGGCCTTTAATCTCAAATTACCTCCATTTTTATTTCTGTAAAACATATCATTGTATTTATTTACCCAACTCACTCTTGTGCAATTAATATGTGTAAAGTACTTGGAGAGTCTGTTTAAATGTGCTATATGGGTGAATATTATTCCTTGTTTGCATGATATTCACTTAAATATGACTAGTAAAATCAGAAAGAACAAATGCTCATAAAGTAAAATAATGTCCATCCCAGTACTAAATTATTTTTTTTAATTGTCTGCTTTGTAATTACATATGTCCGTTTCCCAAAGTATGAATTTGTAAGAGGGCTTGCTTTGAATGCTAAAATAGAAGTTCCACGCAATTAAGCAACCCTGCTACTACATCCTATTGGAAGTGCAAATGAAACTTCCGGAATGAGAACTCATAGGAAAGTGTCAAATCCTGTGTACCTAAGTAATGTGTACTTCCCTAGATGAGTTGAGCTCAGTGTTTGATATGGAAGCATGTCTACACAGCAGCGTTATTTTGGATTAAGGGTACATCTAGACAGTGATGCTATTTTGGGATATGTCCAGTATCCCGAAATAGCGTTTTCCACGTCTTAGCAACAAGCCCATTATTTTGAAATATACGAGGATTAAGGGACTTGTTGGAATAGCAGTCTATTTCAAAATGTGGTGCTGTGTAGACAGCACCCAATTTCAAAATAGACTTTCTAAATAAGCTACACAATTTGTGTAGCTCGAATTGGGTATCTTATTTTGAGCTACGCGGCGCTATATAGATGTACCCTAACTGACGTTATTACAAAATAACATAGTCCACGTATACACACAAGCAGTTATTTCAACATAATGTTGAAATAATGTCGAGCTGGAGGACTTCTTACTTAGGATTAGTTGAAATAACTGCTATGTAGCTCAAGTTGTGTAGCTTATTTCAAGTTTAGCCCTGCTGTGTAGACATACCCATACTGAATAATAATCATATTATTTCTATATTATACAAATGCCATACTCTTGTAAAGCTGGGCTAATCTCTCAAAAATTCTCTGGATTTCAAACTGATTGAAAATAAATAACATAGAAAAAAAAGATATATTCTGGATTTCTAAGTAAACTGAGCTTACTTTGGGTACTTTCTAAATTATGCAATGTTATATATTTCCCATTGGTTTCCAGTAGCAAGCTTGATGTGACAGCATAGACTGAGGGTACGTCTACACTTGCATCCCTATCTCGAGATAGGGATGCAAATGTAGTGTACTGAAACCTCATCGTATGAGGAGTAACAGTTATTTCGAGAGAAGGGTTTTCTCTCGAAATAACGCTGCTACACGGGGCATTTTCTTTCACAATAATGCGATTTCAAAATGGCGACCAGACGTGATTATGCTAATTAAGCGCGGGATATTTAAATCCCGTGCTTCATTAGCAATTTCAGTACACTACATTTGTATCCCTATCTCGAGATAGGGAGCAAGTGTGGACATACCCTGAGAGTGTATGGTAGGGGGAGACTATTATGTCTTTTATGCAGAGGCACTATTTGTGGGGAAAGGAGGATTCCAGCCTTTCCCCCTCACACCTGAGTTTTGTACAGGAGATATGCTCCAAGTAGATCTCTTAACTGCGCAGCATTAGTATGAAATGTGAGTTCTGCAGAGAGGTGCTTCTCCCCCCTTATGCTCCTAGGACAGAGAGTCAATATTTTGTTTACAAACAGAAGCAGGGTGATTAAAATAAGAAAGGGCTAGTAATTTAATTAAGGATCTGGATGTAGTTAGATGAACCTGTAAAACAGGAATCTGGGTGAGGTGGGGGGGAGTGTTGAAGAGACAGAAGGCAAAAGAAATACAGCCATGGGCAGTGGGTGGGGAAGGCCAGAGTTGGCTGTGCCTTCCCAAACTGCCAGGCGTGGTCCTGCCCACACTTTGCCCCAAGCCACCACTTTGGCTGTGCCTCTGGGCTCCCAGGGTTGGGGCCACACCACCCACCTTCCCAGGGTTGGAGGGGGAAGGGGGATTCAGCAGTGCTGTATGCGCTCTCTCCTGGTGCTCTGAAAAGGGCTAGGGCTGAGAGCATTAGCCAACCTGGGAAGGGGCCAATAGACACAGTGAGAAACTCTAGGTTTTAGGGGGTATGGAAGAAGTGGGGCCTTGGGTGGAAGGGGTGGAGCTGTGGGCTATCACCCCTCCAGTGAATAGTTCACATACCTCTCATGAATACAGCCAAGACCTCTGAGCCAACTTCGCATTCAAAAAAGATAGAGGTGTGAGGGGTAAAAGTGAAAAGAAGGGGCCAAAACCCAGAGAAGGGATAACAGTGGTATAGAGAAGTTCCCATTTACCTATGTTATTAATGTGGTCCCCACCCCCATAGTGTCTGAGTGTGTCATAGTACAGACCTTCAGCGAGGTAGAGCAGTGCTTTTATCCCCATTATACAGATGGAGTGCTGAGGCAGACACACAGATGAAAGGCCAGATTGTCAAAGATATTTAGGCTCCAAGTGAGATTTTCAAGAGTGCCTAGAAATCTAGGTGCTTTGTAAATCCCACTAAAAGCATCTTTTGGTGCCTAAATGCTGAACTTTTGAAACTCTGTCCCTAAGACATCGGCCTGAGGTTATATAGGAAGGCTATGGCTATACTACGCACTTTGCCGGAAGAGTCAATGCAAATGAAGCACAAGAAAATGCTAATCCATGCTTCATTTGCATTGCCTCTTCCGGCAAAGCACGTAGTGTAGCTGTGGCCAAAGAGGGCTAGAGAGGGAGTAGAACCTATGTCCCTTGGGGTTAGCTCACTATCGACTTGACCACCCTTTTTGCTGCATGCTTCAAAAAAAGAAGCCTTTGATGTATGGGAGGAAAATGAAGAAGGCCAATTCTCTGAGACTCCAGCAATTGGTCCCAGATAATCAGGAAGTACATCATGATGGACACTGTGAAAGGCAGCACAGCAGTCAGAATGGATGAAGAGAGAAAATGAGTGTGAGAGGAGAGGAGTATACTTAGCTGCCAACATTTACGTGGGGTTCTGATGCCATTTGGAGAGTGGTTTCCCTGAAAGCTGGGTCCAAAACTGCATTTTCCTTGGACCTGAAGTGTTTCAGTGCCTGTATTGCTCATCTCAGCTCTGTGCCTTGGCTGGGGGAGACCAGATGAGCTGACTCAGCAGGACAGAGCGGTGAGAAGCCCCAGAAAGCAAGAAGGTGAGTGTCAGTGGCTTTGTCAGCATTCCAGGAAGCACCCCCAAAGAGTCTTCTGTGACCACACTCTGTCACAGCAGGCTCTGTGTTGTAGAGCAATGCCTGCTGTGAAGTTTTAGATGTTAACTGAGGCTATGTCTAGACTACAGAGGTATCCCGGAAAAACTATGCTGCGTCCAAGGAACACATCTGCTCTTCTGACATTTTTTGCAGAAAAGCAGACATGTTGTTTTGGAAGCCCTGTCTTCTTTGTGCCACGAGGAAGAAGGGCTCTTCCGAAAGAGGAGGTTTTTTCCAAAATTTGGTCCAGTGTAGTTGGGCCAAATTTCAGAATAGCCTCTTCTGACAAAACTATCAGAAAAAGGTACACAAATTGCGGAGCGCAATTTGCGTACCTTTTTCCGATGAAAAGTGGCAGTCTAGACATAGTCTAAAAGCCATTTTGTTTTGTCTTGTTTTGTTCTGAGTTCAAGAAAAGGAAGGAATGAGAAAGTTTTGTATGAGTATCAGATGTGTTTATGCTTCAAATTCTTAGAGTTTCAGCGTTATCCACGCCAATTACAGAACAAAAACCAGAAACTGTATTCACAGTGCATAAAGTCGGCAATTATTGTCATGATTTGTGTTATTCACTGGGCACCATCTGTGTGCTCAGCAATATTCAGAATATGCCAGAAAATATACTTCCTGACCCCTGGTCTACACTAGGATATACATTTGAATTAAGATATGTAACTTCAGCTACGTTAATTGTGTAGCTTAAGTCGAAGTGTCTTAACTCAAATTTTGGCACTGTCCACACTGCAGGAAGTCCAAAGGAGCACACTCTCCCTCTGGGACTATCTGCATCGACGGGAGTGCCCTCTTAGTTTGAATTAGCACATCTTCACTAGATCCACTAAATCAAACCCCAGAAGATCGACTATGGCTGCTTCAATCTTATTTGTAATATAGACATGGCCTGAGTGAATGTGTATTGGAATTGTAACTCTGAATAAGATGGCTCAGATATTTAAGTATTAAGTGTACAGTTATTGACCATATATCATTACAAGTTCACTGAGATGTTACTATCTGTAAGTGGAGGCACTGATGGCAATAGTTTTACTTGATTAAGAACTAGAAGATTGAACCCTCCAACTTTCTTTTAAGAGGAAGAGCTGCCCAGTGTTCCTGTGCCTGTTTATTTTCCTTTTCTGCCTACAGTGATCCTGATATATCTCCTAAGTTTACTTTTTTTCTCAACTTTAAAATGTGGAATTTTCTTGGTGTTTAGATTTATAGATTCTCCTTTAGCAAACTGCAACTCAGTCACTGTAGTGTTATGGTGTGCCCTTCTGGAAAGTAATTGTGGGATGTCACCTGATGTACTGAGATACTGCTGAGCCCGCCTTTTCTGCCAGCTTGGGCACCTTTAATCCTGTCTTGCTGAGCCAGGCTCTTAAACCTCCTCCAGCACACGCACAGGTAGGGCCGCACCCAACTGCAGAACAATACAGACACTGAAATCAGGTCTGGGAAGGCTCAGTTTAAGGGACTTGCCACAAGGGTGCCCATCTCCCTTGGAAGGCAAACCCAAAACTATAAGAAATTTGCTCCCTCACTCAAAGTTGAGAAAGAATTGCTCAACTTCTAGCCCCGCCTCTCCCCGCTAGAAATGACATAAACTGGGTTATATTATAAACAAGAAATAAGTTTATTAACTTCCAAAGTTGAATTTCAATTGGTTAACAAGGTGGCAAAAGGAACAAGACATTACTAAAATAAAACTAAGTATACAAACCAAGCTTGATTCACTAAAGGAATTGGTTACAAATAATATTTCCTCATCCTAGATTTTATTTTAGATAGATTCCTTCACAGGCCAGGTATCTTTTCAGCCTGGGTCAAGCAGTTCTTCTCTTCTTCCCCACCCCCACTCCTTTTGTTTCCAGGTGTTTTCAAGTATCTCTTTAGGGGGGGAGGCACAGAAGCAAACTCAGCACCTTGATTGTTTTCCTACCCCACCTTATTTAGGATTTTAATAAGGCAAGAATCCTTTGTTTGATTACCCCGCTTCCCAGTTGGAACAATTCAGCAGTCCAAGATGGAGTTTAGTATCAAGTGACCGAGTCATCTAATTCTGAAGTATTGCAACATCCATGAGTCAGTGCCACTATGCATCTGCAGTAAGACCAAACCTTTTCATAGTCCATTGTCCTTACTCATAGGCTATTAGCCCTGTCTGTGGCTTTTCCGTTTTTGTACCTGAAGTGTTGGCACCAGACATCACCCAAAGTAGCATAGCTGAAATAAAGATACATAGTCAATATTCCTAACTTCAGAGACCACAATGATACAGGAATACAAATAGGATAATCACATTCAGTAAATCAGAACCATTCCAATGATAGCATAGTTGAACTCTCTTGCATAAAATATAACTCAGTTATGTCATATCGTTATCATAAACATATTTTCATAAAGAAAATGGACTGTAACATCACAGTAACTTGCCTTTAAACATATGTAAAAATGGTGTTGCCAGCTTTCATGATTTTATGAGTCTCATGATAATTGCTTTCCTCAAAGACCCAGCTCCTGGAGTGAAGTGGAATGTATAATTATTACAGCCTTCATTCTTAAAGAAAAATGAAGTTTCCAGCCCTTGTGGCCATGGAGAAACCTTTAAAATGTGAGTGCTAAAAACTCAAAAAAGCAGAATGCAAATAAAAAGAACACCAAATCAATTATTTTATATAATCTCTATTTAAAGCCAATTTTAGGATTTTTGAACATTGGGAGTTGGCAATACTATGAAAGGGAGTTGAAAATGTCAGTTTCACTCCTGTTTAAGGTCAGTTTCTAGTCCATTATTTATTGTAGGATACACCCCTAGCATGTAAACTCACAGACCTTTGCCCTAGCAGAATGTTTCCAAAAGTTATATGATCTAATCCAAATTTGGTGAACTGTGAAAAAGTGATGGAAAGTAATCTAGATTTTGTTACCATTGTTTCAATTGTTGTATTCAAGAGTTACTAACAAAGAATATACATTAAAATGTTAAACCTTACTAATATTCGTTAAGTGAATTGAAACAAGATGTCAGAACATGAGCTCAGTGTGTCTAATATTTATTTAATTTTCTTTCTTTTATAGGAATTAGAAACTCTTCCTGTCAGATAATTTCTAAGTTATTATCTGAAAAAAGAGATTTTTCCAGGTGCCCAAGTAGCCTCTGGAATCAAGGTTAAAGTTGCTCCCCTATCAAACTCTAAAATGGTGCCCCTATATTCAAGTTCAACTAGGACTTAGACTAAAATATATGTCTATATAAACAATTTGCAGGAGTTAGTGAAAAGAAAATCCCCTCTCCTCCCACCAGTGTGTGTGTGTGTGTGTGTGTGTGTGTAAAGGACTTTAATCTACTAATGAAAAGTGCTATATAAAAGTTAGATATTGTTTACACAGGATGTGTTCATATTTCATGCTCCTTGATTAGGAACTAGCATAAATTTCCCATTTGTTCTTTGAAATGAAGCAAGTATCTTATCCCATACAGATAGTTGTATGTAAGAGAGCGCACCTAACAAAGACAAAATTCTTGTGTACAGTGAGTCTTGTTTTGCCAACTAAAAGTCTGACAGGCATCTATACAAGTATGGAGCGCTCTCTCTCACGCACACAGGACAGGGCAGGGCAGTATTCTAGTCATTGTAAGAATTTTATTCTAAAGTTTTGGGCGCCCTGCAGAAGTTTACAAACACGATGTGGAATGTACTCCTAGAAGACATGATGAAGTGATGAAGACTGGGGAATGGCTTCTGGAGGAACGGAACGCCCCCCATATTGATCCCCTTCCGTTTCTTTCACCTCATCGCCCTCCAAATCACTTTCACTTTGCAGCAGGACATCCCACCCGGGAAAGCTCCCTAGAGCTTAACTAGATTCGCTGCCACTACGTGTCGCTGTTGTCAGCGCCGGGCAGGGGAC
Organism: Rafetus swinhoei; assembly: GCA_019425775.1. Lineage (NCBI taxonomy): Eukaryota > Metazoa > Chordata > Testudines > Trionychidae > Rafetus > Rafetus swinhoei. The sequence continues at coordinate 37,172,463 of CM033440.1, forward strand.
AGCACCCGGCTCGCGGCTTGCCTAAGGGGACCGCTCTGGTTTACAGCTGCAGGCTTCACGCCCCTACTGAGGCAAACAGGCGCTGGGGGGCGTCCCCTGCATGGCTCTCCCTTAAACGAATGGTACGGCCGGGAGACTGTTCCCACCGCTCGATCCAACTTTGTATTTGCCTTTTAGCTGCGAGGGTGAGGTTTAGCCACACAGTGAACGCAAACAGAAAAGTTCAGCGGGATCATGTTTCAGCATCACCCCTTTCCCCCTTTGAGTGTTTTCCAGGCGGGGGGTGGGTCGGTGGGTGGTGAATGAGGCAGGCTCCAGGCCGCCCCTCGCGCTTAGGAGAAGGGGCTTTGCTGCGTGGCCCCAGGAGGCCTCGGGAAAACTCTATGCCCCGCGCCCTCAGCGCCAGCCCCTGCGCTGGGGTCCCGGCCCCGCTTGGGGCAGAGCCGCGTCGGCTGCCGGGCTGGCTGAGGGAGGGTTTCCAGGCACAGCTCCCAGCGCTGGAGAACTGCCCTTTACAAGAATAACCGAGGGACACCCCGGCTCCTTCCCAACGCGCCCCGCTGCCACATAACCGCAGGCTTCCCGACTGAGGTGCAGCGCAGCCCTGCCCCCCTCCCGGACAGACAGACGGACGGAAAGTTCCTGGCAACCACGCCAGTGACGGTCCGGGCGCGCGGAGCCCGAGGGGGCCGGCTGACGGCGGGCGATGCCCCGCTCCGAGGCCACCCCGTTAAAGGCAGGGGCTCTGCCTCCCACTCGGGGACCGGCTCCTTACGTCGGCGCGAGCCTGGGGAAGGGGGGGCTGCAGCGCCGCTCGGGGGTTGCCAAGCGGACTTTTGTTGCTTTCCTCCCACTTGCGGGTCGATTCCATCTGCCGGAGCCGCCGCCTCGGCTTGTCCCGTAGCCTATATAAGCCGCGGCGCCCGGGCTGCCGCCATGGAGTAGCTTGTGTGGCTGCAGCTAGCGCGCCGGGGCGGGAAGGGGGCAGCGGGCACCGCGGGCTACTCCTGCGCGGGGCAGGACCTGGCCGGCGCTGGGCAAGGAGAGACAGGTAACGGCGCGGCCGCGCTGGCCGGGCGAGCTCCGGCTGCCGGCTCGCCCCGCGAAGTGCAGCTCGGGCCCCAGGGGAGAGCCGAGAGGGGCTGCTGCCGGCGCGGGAGGGTCAGGGCGAGGGGCGAGAGGCGCGGCAGGTGCCAGGCAAGGCTCTGTCCCTCTCCAGGCGCTGCGGGAGCCAGGGAAGGGCAGTGCGCCGCTGGCTCCCACGTGGCTTCGCCTCCAGCGGCTCGGGGCAGGCACTTGCGCGGGTCCTTGCGGTCACACCGCTTCGGTGCAGCGGGGCTTCCCTGGGGCGGGAGCTGGGCCAAGGCCCCGGCAGAGTAGTAGGCGCAGCCCCTCGATGGGGCTCGTTTGCAAGCCACTAGGGAACAGGCTGCCTCTCGGGGGGCGATGCCTCGCTGCTGGGCGCAGGCCCCGCGCTGCGTTACTGCAGCAGGGAGTGCGCATGCCACGGGGGTTAAACCTCCGTCACCTCATCGCTTGCCCTGGCTGGGCACCAGGAGCTGCCTTTGCTCCAGCAAGCGGCGCAAGTTTTCGAAAAGTTTCTGCAGCGGGCTGCCCCCTGCGTGGCGCGCACACGCCTGGCTACAAGGCTGGCCCGCGGTCGGTGCCTCCTGCGCTGGGAGTGACTCTGCTGTGTTTCAGCGCGCAGGGATTGCCCTTTGCTGCCACGCTGGAGATAGGGGATAGATAGGGTAAGAAGTGTCAGTGGAGCCCTAGGAGCGCGCTTCTCCATGCAGCAGCCACGCTCTCTCCATCGGTGTGGGCAACAGGGACTTTTAGGGACACCCTGCCTCTGGATCTGCGGGGAACGAGAGTCCCCCTCGGCTGCGCACTTCGGAGTCAGCCCCGGACTGTGTAAACCGCGAAGGCAGCATGGGAGTACTTTGGCCATGTAGCTCTCGTGCTGCGGAGCGGCTCTCTAGTCGGCACTGCAGGCGAGAATAAAGTTGCTGCTGGCAGGGCAAGAAAAAGGTAGATTGTGCCATCTCCTGACCTCAACTGGCGCAAATCTTTTGACTTCACTTGAACCCTGCCAGTTTACACCAGTTAGGAATCTGGTTCATTTTAAAACCTAAGGAGGTGGTGGGAGGGAGGAAACAAGGCACCCTGATTGCATAATGTGCAAAGTAGACTCTTCGCTCTTCCCCTATATTTCTGATTTCACCCCGTGACGGCCCCTTCCCCCACCCCATTTTTTCTTGCAGTGAAATAGGAGTTCCCCGAAGTGGATCATTGCTTTCCCTCTGCTCGTTCACCCTCCAGTTCAGACTTGCAATGAGTGGACTGAGGTCTCCTGTGCTGCTCGGGCTAGTGCTCTTAATGCTGTCAGCAAGCTATTGCAAAGAGAGAACTGACTCCATAGATCTAAAGGACAAGCAAAGCCTCTTCAATCTCATCATGGAGATTATTCAGGAACTGAAAAAATACCACACGGAAGAGGACAACGGGGTTCTATACTTCTCCAAGCACGATTATACTTTAGACAGAAGAGAAGTAGCTGATTATGGAGAGTACCAGGACGAACAGAGAGCAGGTAAGTCATAGACTGACTGTAATCCAGTCTGCTCTTTTCCTTTCCTGGCAAATAATCTGTTCTTTTTGAAGGGGAAATCAGGCATCACTGTACTACTTCTTATAAGAGGTCTGCAAACTTGCTTCAGAAATACAGAAGTTTCTACAAGAAACTGGCTTTGAAAGTCCAGGGTAGAACTCCACTCTTACTTCCCTCTAATGTACTTCAGAAATGCATTTCACTCAAAGCCAAACCTGCATGAGCTTTGGCTTTATACAGGCTATATTTTTAAGGAAGAACAGTGGGATAGACTGGGGCACAAAAATGACAAAAATGCCTACTTACTGTAAGTCATGTAGTCCAAGGGCCTAGAGTTTTGTGGATTATACAGTTTCAAACCTCTCTGGACTTGACCTTCTTGCCATCTCCCTGGGGAGAGACTATTCAGCATCCTAATAGATCCCACACCTGGAGGTTTTTCTTGATAGGCAGCCTTATTCCCTCCACCCCCCACCATTCATTCCTTTAGGGGTTTTGTTTGTTTTTTGTTTTGGTGTTTGCACCTTTTCAAATACTTGTTGATTTTCATAATTTGTCCTTCATCCCCTTAGTTAACCCATGCGGATTTTAATTCTTTCCTCCTAAATCAGTCTCTACATCATCAATCTAATAATTTGAGTTGTTTTTTTCTAAGCTCTCTCCAGTTAATACTGTTGCTGGTAATATAAAGTTTTCCAGACTTGTATGTAATATCCCAGATGCAGTCACATCAGGCTAATGTAGAGAAGGGTGGTTTATATGTCTGTTTCATGAGGTCCTACTTCTGTGCATGCAGCTCAAAATTGAATGGTCTTTTCTTGCTTCCTGATTGCTCTGTAAATTCATGTCTAATTTGCTGTTCACCATCTTTTCTAAACAGAATTACTACTGCCCATTTTTCATCCTCCCTTGATTTTCTGGGTTTGGGATTGTTTTCACTAGATCTGTCAGTTTACACTTTTCCAAACTGGATCTCATGTTATTTTCATGTTGTTATTTTCTAATAATCTCTTGTGCTTTCTCTAAGCCTCTTTGTATCTTTTCTTTGTACTCAATAGTGTTTAAAACTGCTCCTAATTTGGTGTTGTGACTGTCACTAAAATGTGATTTTAGTCCCATCTCTAGATCATTAGCAAGGATATTAAATAAAACAACTTAATAGTCCCCCATAAACACTGAAAAATAAGAACTTGTTTGCTTAATGTAAGGTACATGCTTAATGGGCTAGTGTAACCAATGCACTCTAACTACTCTGTGCAATTGTAGCAAAGCAGCTGTAAACCCATTTAACAAGAAGGTTAAGCAGATTTTATGGCTCTCCCCCATAAGCAAAACAGTGCAAAGCATCTGGTGTGTACTGGTGAATATGACTCAATGAGAAAACTACTTCAGAAGCAGACTAGTCGGTACTAGTGTCATTGACTCCTAAAAGGGATGTTTTATTATTGTTGTTGTTATTATAAAGAAATTTATTCCCAGAAAAGCTGCTGCCACTGAAAAGAAATTGTTGCTTGGAGCCCTCCTTTATTTCAGTCTTAGCATCACTTTCCCAGCATGTTTGTCCCACGGGAAACTTCTGAGAGAAGCATGTAAGCTTTTAATGCTCTGCATAACACAATTAGGTCAGATATGATATGGTCAGTTTTAATCAGGCAAACTAAAGGTAGAAGTAAATGAAGACTGACTTTTGAGAAATGTCTAAGCTTACCAGTGAATTAGATCTGGATGAACATTTTCTCTGCTTTAAATGTGATAAGAGGTGCCAGGGGAATTAAAAGACTATTCAGGCATTTCTGGTCAAATAAATAAAAGTACAGCATCTTATACAATCAACACTAAGCTATCAGCATAGAGTTAGTAATGGCAAGCAAATCAACAGGACACAAACATGGATTGATGCAATGTGGATTTCAATAAACCAGTTTCATTTTTGCATATGCTGAACACAAAATACAGAGACGCAAACTATAAGAGTCGGGGGAAAGTAATTTGTTTTGTACATTCCTTTCCTGTGGATTTTATTTAATACTGGTGATATAACAAGGTCTGTTTCTAGATTTCCTGTAAATATATTGATTCAATCTCATGTTCACAATAGCTATTTCAGATAGTGCTTGTTGACACTTGCCTGTGACAAAACAGTGCAGGTGCCAGTAGGAGAATGTTGCATAGACAGCTGTGGAGTAGCCAGAGATCATTCCCTAGTCTCTGAACCTTTATCATAGGTGGAGTCTGTACAGTTTCTAAACATAATGATATTAAAGTGATATACACTTAGATAGAGGTAGCCACAAGATGGCCCACAGAGCCCTACAATATAAATCATGATTGCTCTCATTTTTAATGTGATTGTGGAGCTGATGGAGACTGTCCCAGCACTGCAAAGCTCTACATTCTTTTTAGTGTCTCTATGAAAGATTGAGGGTATATCTACATTACAGAGTTTTTTGGAAAAATGTCTGTTTTTCCGAAAAAACCTCTTACGTCCACACTGCAATTGCGTTCTTTCAAAAAAAAAATCGAAAGAACAGAGGGGTGTTTCCATAGAAAGCGTAAACCTCTTTCTATGAGGAAGAATGCCTTTTCCGAAAGAACTCTTTCGGAAAAAGGTGTGCGTGGATGGGGAAGAGGGAGTTCTTTCGATAGAAGAGGAAAGCAGAAAAAGCACTGGTGCCCTGGTGGCCACTCCGCCTTAGTAATCACAGCTTACATGTGAGATAGCATCCATTCAGTGTGGACACTATCTGTCAAAAAAGCAAATCGCTTTTTCAATGTGCTTTGGCAGTAGGGACTCTCTCTTTCAGAAGAAGTTTTTTCAGACGATCTCTTCCGGAAAAGCTTCTTCCGAAAGAAGCCTGCAGTCTAGAAATAGCCAAAGGCAGCTGCAGCTTGTTCCGCTTTACAGCTCTCAATCTCCTAGTAAAAGGCTATTTTGAGTTTCAAGTTAAGCAAAATTTTGGCACTTCCTGTGGTAGTCCTACCATCCTTAACAAACATATTTGCAATGAAGTATAATGAAAACTTTTTTTTTCACCCCAACAGAAATAGTTCCTAGAGATCTGAGGTTGAAAGACAAGTTTTTAAAGCATTTAACAGGTAGGTAAATTTAGATTTTGCATTGTATCCATCATTTCATACACATTCCACCTAAGCCCCAACACCCCTTCTACTAAGCCTTTTGGGCACTGTTGAGTCCTGACTTGTTCTTTTTCTGTATTTCAGGTCCTCTCTATTTTAGTCCAAAATGTAGTAAACACTTTCATCGGCTTTATCACAATACAAGAGACTGTACCATCCCAGCTTGTAAGTGCTATAATCCAAAGCTAACTTTTTTCAAACATAAAGCTATGGAATGGGGTGGTGGTTATAGCAGATAATAGTGGTAATACTGTAGAAGTGTAAAGTGCCTTTTTAATGAAAGGGTTCATAGTGCTTTCGAGATATTAATTGATCTTTACCCCCTGCAGGTGAGGTAAGTTATCATTCTCATTTTACAGGAAAGTGAGGCACAATTTCCACTGGATATACTGTGTAAAATGATCGTTAAAACTGCTTTCTAGGATTCCAAGTTTATTATCTCTTGTATCCAAATGAAGTGCACTCAATTTACAAGAACAAATTTAATTGGTGGTTTGGTGGCTTCAGATTTAACCTGTGATCTGAAAACCAACTGGTGTTACTTCCTTTTCATGCATCATCACTTATAACACACACTCTACAAATTAGGGCATGTTGCATTTCAGCAACCTTGTGGTCTTCCAATTATGCCCTCAATGACATCTTGAAACCTTGTTGCCTTCGATGAGTTTCCAAAGGTACTGTAAACTTGCTGGAGATTAATAAACAAATCAGTGTTGGAAATTAATAAACAAATAGATGAACAAAAACCCAACTTAATGTATTAGCTGTGTAGACAGTGCAAAAAGGGCTACAGCACTGCAGGATTTTTTTTTTTTTTTTTTACAGCAGATTCTGAGTACAAACTCAGAGCAAACCTGTTTTTCCAAAGTCTTTTTTAGAAGAGAGGCTCACTTTAATGTACATGTTAAAGGTCACCTAGTGGGTGAGTTGCAGAGCTGGAAATAGAAGCAAGACTTCCTGACTGAAAGTCTCATACTTTAAGAAGGTTTCTTCTCCATTTGTGACAATCTGTACATTTTAATATTAAATTTAGGAAGAAGTGTGAGCCTTCTTCCAATTTGTCATTTAATAGTCTATTTGAAAACAAGATGATGGTCTCCACCTAATTTGTTGTGGACCACATCACAAAAATAATCGGATTTAATGCCAGTTCGAATGTTCATCAGTGAAACCAAGGATCAAGTGCATTTAAAGATGAATTAGCTTTTCCCTCAGGCTATGTCTAGACTGTAGGAATTTGTCAGCAGAGGCAATGCAAATGAAGCGCTCTTAGCATTTCTCGTGCTGTCATTTGCATAGTCTCTTCTGATCCTTTTTGGGGAAGAGGTTTTTTGCTCAAAAAAAAAAAAAAAAAGCAGTGGAGACAGGGCCATTTTGCGCAAAAGGGTTTTTTTTTTTTGCGCAAAATGGCCCTGTCTACTCGACTTTTTTCTGCGCAGCAAAAACCTCTTCCGCAAAAAGGATCGGAAGAGACTATGCAAATGACAGCATGAGAAATGCTAAGAGCGCTTCATTTGCATTGCCTCTGCTGACAAATTCCTGCAGTTTAGATGTAGCCTCACAGATGACATGGCCCTGTTGCATTATTTTGGTGGGAGATAGAGGAGAGTTGGCGAAGTGGTCCCTGTACTCAATCTGTCTTATGAGTAGAGGGGCTCTAGGACTGATTATCTGGAATCTTTCACAAGCACAAGACTTACTTAAACATTAGTGAAATGATAACCAATGGTATAAGGAATGGCATTTTATCAATATGTCTCTTAGGGAACTTCTCATAGCATCTTGAAATATGTATGCTGTTTTTATTATCAATGTATAATAGTCTTAGTTTGGTTTAGGTCAGGATGGGGTACCTTTTTTAGGTCGGGGGCCGCTGACTCACAGAATAATCAGTTGGAGGCCACACACAAATGAGAAGCACAAAAAACAAACAAAAAAAATCCTCACTGATGTGGCCCCTGACTGAGGAGAAAGACACTCCCCATTTTCACTTGCATACCAGAGCCTAGGGAGGACCAGACTAGTAGATTGTGTGCTCCAGCCCCACCATGGGTGGTGGTTGGAGCGCTGGCACAGGATTCCCAATTCTGGAGGGGGAGCCCTGAGCCTTGGGGGCCAGATCCAGGCAAGCTGAGGGCCACATCTGGCCCTCGGTTCCCCACTACTGGTTTATGTTGTAGTGTGAATACTGTAATACTTATATAATTCTGATTTTTGGTTACAGCTATTTATTTATTTTGTGCAACTATTAAGATTAAATGAAACAAGAAAATAAAGCACCTGCATTTTGCTGTCTCAGAGAGGGAAAAGATCTCTCTCGCTGCCAGTACAAGTTTTTCTTTCAGTACATTTTCAAGCATTTTGTGTGGTTTGGTGGTATCATGAGATCAGATGAGGTAGCTCAAGAACTATTGACACTTCAATTGTAGTTCAGTCTATTAGTTATAGAATTGCAGGTGGTCTTCAACTGAGCATGTGAGCAATCTTTGAATAATTCCTTTTCAATCTGCACTGTACACACAATAGATCATCTGACTGAACTTTATGAAACACTTTCAAACATGGCCGCTTCAGTTTTACTCATCTGTTTAACAAGACTGTACAAAGATCTAAGGAATATAGTGCAAAGAACCATCTTGTCCTTAGTTGGAATACCACTCCAGGGTGCAAGCCTCGGCAAATGATATAGAGGCCCCGAGTTGCCAATGCATTAGGACCTCCCTCTTGGTGACGGAGGAGAGGAAGAACAAACACATCTGATACCTGATCTGCTGCAGGAGTTGCAGTAAAGATACTAAAATGTTCATACCTGACTGCCTCCACTCCAGATTTTCTACCGGAGTTTATTCTCAGAGTCTTGCATTCTTCTGAATTCACCCACAAGGCAGTGGGGGCTTCTCTATCAGTCTTAGCCTTATACCCTCCCATGCTGCCTACAAGGCAGTGGGTTTGATGAGCAGCAGATAATACTGGCTACTCATTTATGATAGTAGGCATCACCTGACCATGGGCTATACTGGGGTGGGCAAGAGGCAGCTAGCAGGCTGGATCTGGCCCGCCAAGCCACCAGATCTGGCCCAAGGCCACCTCGCCAGGAGCTTTACAACACAACAGCTCATGTCTCTTTAAACAGCTGACTGCTAATTGCGCTGGATGCTGGGGAAGGCGGGGGAGGCTTTGCTTGCTGTCCCCACTCCCTAGCAAAATCCCTTAGCTCCCATTGGCTAGTTTCTTACCAATAGGAGCAGAGAAATTTTGCTGGAGGCAAGGGTAGAGAGCAAAGTCTCCTCCCTTCCTCACTCCCCCCCTCCTTGTGTTGGAGCAGACCCAGGTAGAACAGCCAGTCCAGCAGACAGGCATGGATTCTGTCTCAGGTTCCTGCAGGGCTGCTGGCTGGGAGCCACCTAGGTAAGCACCTCCCAGCCAGAGCCTGCCTCTGACACCCTACCCCCTATTTCCAGCCCCAGGCCACCACCCAAACCCTCTGTATCTCCTCTCCCCACCCGCTCCAGGTCACAACTCCCTCCCAGATCCTGTACCCCTCCTACACCCCTCTCCCAAGCCAGAATCCTCTTCTGCACCCATAACCCCTCCTGGAACCTGCTTCCATTCCTCTGCCCCAGGTCACTACCCAAACTCTCTGCACTCCCTTACCCCAGGTCACAACTCCATACCAGACCCTGCATCTCCTCCTGCACCCCTTCCCCAGGCCAGAATCCTCTCCTGTACCCATATCCCCTCCCAGATCTTGCACCCCAAGCCCTTGCCCCAGATCATAACCTTCTCCTTCATCCAAATTCCCTCAGACCCCACACTCCTTCCTGCACCCTAGTTCTCTGTCCCAACCTCCCTTCTGCACCCCACCTGCCATCCCAGACCCCTCCCCCGCTCCACAGAAGTGCGGCCCTTAACCACTTACCGAAATCTTGGAGTAGCCCCCCATTAATGATTATTGCCCACTCATGGACTATACCATCCTGTACTGCCATAGGAAACAGATATTTAAATAACTAGTCTTTTCTTCTGACTCTATGAACTTAAAAGATATTTAGACATGTAACAACTATTCATTTCAATCAGAGTTAGATACCTTTGGAGATCTGAGCCTCTAAGACTCTATTACTCTCCTCTTCAATTGTTCTAGAAGGAGAATTTGTTGGATGACTGTACTGATCTTTATCTATTAATTCATTAAGATCTGCAGTTCAGTGATGGGCCAGTGCCACTGGAAACACCTAATTTGCATAATCAGATGCCATCCTTGCAGGTTCAGATCCAACACTTGTGCACACCATAGCTAGTTAGATGTACAACTGAACATATATTCACTCACAAGCTGTCTTCATCTACAGCTGTGCTGTTTGTGTTCAGAACCAAAGAATTTTCAAAGAAAATGCATAGAAATTGGGCACCTAATATTTAAACAGTAAATTCCTAAGCATATAGAGCCAATGTCTATCCTGTTATAATAACCTAAGTCTTTAAATATAGGTACAGATTAAAATTAATTATGATAATTTACATAGTACCTCTAGAAATGTTTATTTTTTGAAACCAAAATCAGTGACTTTAGTTGTGTCATTAAGTTATTGTATTTATGATCTTTTTCATGACAGATTATAAAAGATGTGCCAGGCTTCTTACTCGACTGGCAGTAAGTCCAATGTGCATGGAAGGATAAGGTAAGCTTTTTGATAGAAGTAATAACATTCTACTTCATAGCAGGGTTGTGGATTTTGCATTGTGGACATGAAAAATTCATGAGTGTAAAAACGACCATCCTTTGGCTAAGGTATTCCCTTTCAGAGCACTTGACATAACTATCTTAATCTGGCAAAATACTGGCCATAAATAAAGGGTACTCCCTACTAGAAGGCATTATAAAGACTTATAGACATCAGTTGTGAATTATTCATAGCTGTATGCAGTTAGCAGATAGTGAATTTGCTCTTACAGAACAAAACACAGCATCCATAGCTGATTTTTTTCAAAGTTGACTCAGCGTAGTGGTGTGTATTGGCGCTGGCTGCCCTTTCACATTCACAGCTTTAAATTTTATGGGGACATTTTAATATTGATATGTACATATCTAAATACATGCAAGCTTTTTAAACAGATGTCATTGGTACTTCTAGAATAATTCAGTTGTGATGTATTTTATAGCACTAAAATATGTATGTTACTCAGATTTCTTTGGATTTTCATTACATTCAATTTGTACTCATGGGTTTATTTTTCTCTTAATGCACCTGCCTCCCTTTTTAGCAATAAAGGGAATTTCAGTGCAAACAAAAGGAAGGATGTCCTCACAAAATATCTATACTTCTGGGAGTTGACATCTTACCCACGAAGACTAGTCCATGTCCTGGTCCCAATAAGCTGAGATAAAAATACAGTTGTATGTGATTTTATTTGAGAATTTTTAAATGAGGTTTTATACATTATATATTTTAGTTTTCCCTGCATATTTAAGTACTATAATATAGTTACTAAATGAAGTTTGCAATTCAGAATTATTACTTTAAATAAAGTACATCTCTTCCCTCATGTTTTTTGCTTCTCTTACTTTCTTCCCTTTTTTCTGTTCATACTAGGGATGTTAACAGTGATTAGTAAGCTAATCGAGTAGTCGATGGAATTTCCATCAACTGCTTGATTAGTTGATAAGGGGGTTCACTACGGATCTGCATTTTAAATGTAGTAAGAGGCTCTTGCTACATTTAAAAGGCAGAGCCGCTGTGGTCTGGGACTGGGCGTGAGCCGGGACAACTGAATCCCTGCTTGCACCCGGTCCCAGAGGCTGCGCCTCTGCTTTTACCAAGAACCAGGTGGCTCTTACTACGTTTAAAAAGCAAAGGCGCAGTGTCTGGGAATGGCGCGAGCCCGGAGTGCTCAGTCCTAGCTCGTGCCAGGTCCCCCGCTGCGCCTTTGCCTCTCCTTCCCCCTTCGCCCCCCGTGGAGATGGTGCCTGGGGGGAACCGGCTTTTAAGCCAGCTCCCTCCAGCACCGGCTTCTGCTCCCACCCCTTACTACCTCTGATACAGAGGCAGCAAGGGGTTGGCGGAAGCAACTAGTCAAGTAGTGACTTGACTACCCGGTTGTCTACTCGACTAGTCGCGTCCATCCCTAGTTCATACAAGAGATAGCTTTACAAGTAAATCAAACTGGTCATAATTCAGCTTTTTAGGTTTCTGAGGTCCTATATCTGGGGAAGTGCTCCCTGTTTTAAATGCTTCATTTACCTTTAGTAATACAGTCAAGGAGGCAACACCATGATCCAGATAGTGCCTCAGGGTGAAATCACAAAACCTATTGCATATGGCAGTTAGACTCATGCAACTGATGTTGGGTATGTGAGGTAAATTGCTTGTTCTAGGTCAGGAAACTGTGCAGTTCCAAGGTAGTGAATTGCATAATTCAAGAAGTTCGTTGTCACCTATCATCCATACATTCTTTTGTAAGACAAACTTAATGGTACTGTTGCAAATATCTGCCAGAAATGGCCAGTAAGCATAGATGGGGGAGCACATCCTCCAATATATTGTTCCTTTTCCCTGAAAGTCTCTGTACATCAACACTTCCCATTGGGATTTTTAGTTTTCAGGGTGAGAAGGGACAAAAGGCAGCTGCTTTCAGAGGCACCTGTTTAACTCTGAAACTTGGAAAGTTTTTGTTAGAAAATCCATGCCAGAAGCTTATACTCTCTTGAGAATGGGACATAGAATCATGGAATACTAGGACTGGACGGGACCTTGAGAGGTCATCGAGTCCAGTCCCTGCCCTCATGGCAGGACCCGCGTTGGGGACCACTGGTCTAGACCATCCCTGATAAACATTTATCTAATCTACTCTTAAATATCTCCAGAGATGGAGATTGCACAACCTCCCTAGGCAATTTATTCCAGTGTTTAACCATCCTGACAGTTAGGAAGTTTTTCCTAATGTCCAACCTAAACCTCCCTTGCTGCAGTTTAAGCCCATTGCTTCTTGTTCTATCCTCAGAGGCCAGGAAGAACAAGTTTTCTCCCTCCTCCTTGTGACACCCTTTTAGATACCTGAAAACCGCTATCATGTTCCCTCTCAATCTTCTTTTCCAAACTAAACAAGCCCAATTCTTTCAGTCTTCCATCATAGGTCATGTTCTCTAGTCTTTTAATCATTCTTGTTGCTCTTCTTTGGACCTTCTCCAATTTCTCCACACTTTTCTTGAAATGTGGTTCCCAGAAATGGACACAATACTCTAATGACTTCCTGTGTCTTGCTCACAACACACCTGCTAATGCATCCTAGAATCATGTTTGCTTTTTTTGCAACAGCGTCACACTGTTGACTCATATTTAGCTTGTGGTCCACTATAACCCCTAGATCCGTTTCTGCCGTACTTCTTCCTAGACAGTCGCTTCCCATTCTGTACGTGTGAAACTGATTGTTCCTTCCTAAGTGGAGCACTTTACATTTGTCCTTATTAAACTTCATCCTGTTTACCTCAGACCATTTCTCCAATTTGTCCAGATCATTTTGAATTATGACCCTGTCCTCCAAAGCAGTTGCAACCCCTCCCAGCTTGGTATCATCTGCAAACCTAATAAGCGTACTCTCTATGCCGATATTTAAATAGTTGATGAAGAAATTGAACAGAACTAGTCCCAAAACTGACCCCTGCGGAACCCCACTTGTTATACCTTTCCAGCAGGATTGTGAACCGTTAATAACTACTCTCTGAGAACGGTTATCCAGCCAGTTATGCACCCACCTTATAGTAGCCCCATCTAAGTTGTATTTGCCTAGTTTATTGATAAGAATATCATGTGAGACCATATCAAATGCCTTACTAAAGTCTAGGTATTCCGTAAAGCACATAAAGCATAAAACTTTTTTGTGACATAAAGCAGAACCTCTGTTGGATTGTCACTGACTGAAGCATAATTCTTAAGTGCTCTGCTTTAGTGGGAAGGAGGACTGGTTGTCATCACAGGTACTTCAGGAGTTATAGATTTCACTAGCAACCTTGGAAAATCTATAAAGGACCATTCTTCCTGTCACTCCACAAACTTTTCACCATAGAGACAATGCACTGAAACTGCTATTCATTTCAACTCTTCCATGCAAGATATCTTCTCCTGTGGAAAAGCAGGGTGGCGCTGTCATGTCCTATCTCCTCCACAGAAGGAGCTCTTGAAGAAGGTAGTCCTTTTGCTCTTTCACACAAATTAGTCAAACTCATCCCTGTGCAGGATGTGGTTATTTTCTGCTGGACCTGGCTTCTTGGATCTTTTTAAGACATTCAAAAATTTGCAGCATAAATTCCAGTTAAATACATATATACAGATACCAAACTGTAAAGCCCACATTATATATTTAAGGTAATTTATCTAATAATGAAGCTCTATGGAATGAACAGGTGATTTTTACACAATCGAATGAAAACACTTCTTGCTCGTGTCATTTTGGAGCTATTAGTAAATTAAGAGTTAAGATAAACATTGAATGTCATGAACTAAGTTTTGCTTTGTTTTACTACTCTAATGCTGTTACTAATGGGAATTAGTCCAGATTTACGTGGTTCTAAGAGTGTGGAATTTGGCTCGTTATTATACCTGCTATGAATTTAGATAGCTCTTTGGAATATTTTGCCAGATTGAGATGTTTCATGTATGCTCCTTTCACTTTCCTGTCTATTATATTCTACCCCCCATGTATTCTATACTGCACCCTAAATTGAAAACATTCATGGATGCATTCATAATAAAAGTGTACAGTGATACATAGCACGCCAATAAGGTAAGAGGAAAGGCAGCCAAGTTAAGTGTGATAGATAGGCAGTGATCACACGAATCATACGCTTTTAGGATCCAGTCTAGCAAAGCACTTAAGCATATGCTTAACTTTGAACGCATACTCAATGTATTCTGAAACAGGGCCTGTTGATAAAAAGATAGATTGTGAAAATTGAGGATAACTTTGAGATCTGTAATATTTCTTCAGTTTTAAAGAGGCTCTGTTCTCACTGGTGGGAAGCGGTTGTCTTTCCTCACATGCCTCTGTAGATAATGAATACCTTTTTATTCCACACATTTAATATGATCACATTGTTCTGTTCTTATCTTTAAATTATCCTTTTGGTCATCTCTACCTAGTAAAATTAGAAAGAAACTCTCCAAATGCAGGGCTTCTTACATATTCCTCTGAAGCACCCGGTACTCGCACGTGTCGGACACAGGGCACTCTGCTAGAAGTACCACTGGTCTGAGGCAGAATGGAAATATCTGTGGTCCAACTAGTTAAATGACAATTTTCAATTTCCATGTCTGAAGAATTTTATTTATATCAGTCAAAAGTAGGGATGTATGCGACTAGTTTATAAGCGACTAGTTTATGATTAGCATAAACTTATCGGATAGTCGAATAGTCCCTCGACTAGTCGCTTTTCCCCCCAACCCCTTGTGCCTTTGTCAGAGGCAGCAAGTGGGTGGGGGAGAGCAGGAGCCAGCTTAGAAGCCGGTTCCCCCAAACACCATCTCCACAGGGAGCAGAGGAGACAGAAGGGTGGCATGGACCGGGCGCGAGCCGGGAATCAGCTGATTCTCAGCTTGTGCCCAGTCTCAGACGCTACGCCTCTGCTTTTTAAATGTATTAAGAGCCTGTTGGCTCTTAATACATTTAAAAAGCAGAAGTGCAGCAGGGAGACTGGGTTTGAGGCAGGAATCAGCTCTCTGGTTCTTAATACATTTAAAAGGCTGGTGCGCAGTGCGGCATACCTGGCATGAGCTCTTAATACATTTAAAAGGCAGAGCTGCAGCAGGCTTAGCTCCCCTGCTGATCAGCTAATCAAGTAGTCAATGAAAATTCCATCAACTAGTCGATTAGTTGATTAAACTAAATTTAACATCCCTAGTCAAAAGAGTAAGATTTCAGGATTATTATATTGTGTTTTTCCATCAGTAGAGCTAAAAGTGCTTTTCAAAGGAAAGTCAGGTTTTATTATCCTTATTTTTGGCATTTTCTGTTTTGCTCAGTAGTTCCAACTTATTTCACTCACCCCTTCCCGACAGCAGGCTGTGGGTGTATTAATGCTTGTTACTGTTTGGAAAGCTGGCAGTTAGCTTTTCTTATTTTCTTTGGAGATGCAAGGACATGCATCCATGTTTTGAGATTTGTTTTGGATTTCTACTCACAGTATCTCTGATATTATCCCAACTTCAAGGTAGGTAAAATGTTTCAGATTCCAGATAAAATGAGTAGACACAGCCAGCCTTTAAACAATTGTCTTGGTGACAAATATATAATGTACAATTTCTGCATAATAGTCTTGAACAAAGGTGGATATTCACTAGCAAACCCAGCACAAGTTAGGCTGTATGCTCTCTAGTTTCAACAAAAGATTATTAACATCTCTCTCTGCCATCAGATACACAAAACTACAAACATCAATCCTGTACAATAGGAGCTCATTTACTGTTGCCAAAAAGGTTTAACCACATCCTCAAAGAGAACATATTCTCCTTTGTTCTTAGTTCAGCCGTTTGTCTTAGATGCTTGCACCTCTGGCTATGTATCCTTCTCTGTGAATCTTGGGAGTCTGTTGCCAAGATTTTCAGAAGTGGCTAGTGACTTTGGGTGCACAGAGTCACCTTAAAAGGGCTCAATTATCAGAGTGTACATCCCTCCATCCTCTGAAAATTTGGCCTCTGTAAGGTGTCAGTTGAATTTTAAAATTAACACCCCAAACGCTTTTGAAAATCTTGGCTAGTGTGATAGCTATTCCTTATGAATTAGAATATCCTGACATTGTGTTCTCAAGAGACTTAATTTTTGGCTGGATTTCTAGCTCCTCAGTAGGCACAACTCCTTTGTGCCTGGGAGTTTCCCGTCTCACTCCACAGACTGCACATAGTTTCATAGGTGCCCTTGCAATCAGAGATTTCCACACACAAATATGAACCTACTTCGGGAGTGAAAAATAAGTTTCCTTGGGCAGAGCTACACATGTCAGATAGGGACTTGTTAAATATTTTGCATACAACTTGCCTTTTCTATTATAGTAGAATATGCATGTTGTGGTTTTACTGTAAGCCATCTCCCTTTTACAGCATAATTTATTTTCTCAACACCTACTGAGCTTCACTATGCAATAAGCCTTGAATATTACTTTTCTGTTACTTTTTAAAAATTTTAATCACTTACCTATTAACTGTTATCTTCCAAAGATAAGTATTTATTACAAATGAACAATAAGGTTATTCTTTATCTACAATTTTTATTGTTTTGGTCCAGCCACATGATAGAAAAAGATTTTTTAAATGGCAGTTGTAAAGAAGTAAAAATGCTTAAAATGTATAACATAGGAAGAGTAATAATGAAATTGATTCACATCTGTAAATTAGAAAAATCAAAAGTCCCAACTATAAGTGAATCTAGAAATATTAAACTAAGGTGAAAAATAACTAATATTAATAAATTATCATAACTAGGCAGTGAAATAGTACCTCATTAGAAAACTCAGTTTTCAAAGAAAGATAAAATTATTTTACAGAAGAACAGTCAGACCAAAGGTCCATCTAAGCCAGCATCCTGTCTTTTGAGAGTAGCTAATGCCAGATGCCCCAGAGGGAGTGAACAGAACAGGTAATCATCAAGTGATCTCTCTCCTGTCATCCATTTCCAGCCTCTGACAAACAGAGACTAAGGATGCCATTCCTACCCATCCTAGGTAGTAAGTATTGATGGACCTAGCTTCCATGAATTTATCTAGTTCTTTTTTGAACCCTTTTTAAAGTCCTGGTCTTCACAACATTCTCTGGCAAGGAGTTCCACAGGTTGAGTATGCGCTGTGAGAAGAAAAACTTTATTTTGATTGTTTTAAACCTGCTACCTATTATTTTGTAGCAGGAAAAACTTTGCTTCCTTCTTAAAGATGCAGATTCAGTACATTCTAGGACAAGAATAAACTTTACATCACATTATATATAAACATCATAGGATACCTTTATAATATTCTTCTTAGCAGCATCTTAAAACTGGGTGATAATAGACATATACTTTTGATGCACAGCTCAATGAGTAAGAACCAAATTATTAATCTTCATAGAAGCTGCAAGAAGTGCAACATAATACTTGCAATTTTTAAAGGTCCAAATTGGAATACTGAAATACTATATCAACTAACCCTATTCCATGCTTTTATAGTGTGTTTTTAGTCATTTCACAAAATTTCCAAATGAGTAGTACTGGCAATTTTACAAAAAATTATTGGAAAACACTTCCAGCTCATGAGAGCACAGCCTTCCTCCCTATATAGTCTCTTATTCAAAGAGTCAGACTGAGTGGAGTTAAATGGCAGCCACCTCTACCTACACAAGGCCTGAGCTGCAGATATGGGTTTTGCTTAAACTTCAGTATAAGACTGTTTCACAGTCATGTAGGCTCAACCAAGATATGTCTGACACAGAATCATGGACATTTTCAGTCACCAAATTGAACTGTTTGCAATTGATAATATATCCCCAGATAATTTAGACATACTAGATGAGGACCAGAGCTTTAAATTGGACACTCAACTAGCTAGGCAACACATGGTTAATTCAGTTCTGTTACCTCCAAGGTGTTAACCACTGTGGTCAAATCCTTGTCCTATACAAATTAGTTTCTTAAGCACTCATAGATGGAAAGAGGATTTTTGATCATTGTTGCAATCTGGAACCCTATAGAGGAATAGGATTCTACAGACTGTGTATGCATCTGTCAGGCTGATTAGACTGGGACCTTCTAATGCCCTACAATCCTATTTTACCTGTCACATCTCATCATTGAGCAGATTGTGTGTAGTCAGTCACGCTGGATGGATAACAGGATGACAGCATAACTTTACATTTCTTGATTTTTTGTGCTTTAATCTTAACCATCATGGTGAATATAGTTTCTTGTATTATAAAAGGAAATAAAATAGGTTGAAGTGAAAGTGGTAGTGCCAGCATTCCTATTTGAATTTGCAGTAAAATGACATTCAAGGTCACCAACAGAATGACAGACTGAGTCCTGGTCTGTATTAAAAAACGTATGGCTGTAGAACAATGTCAATCAGGGGTGTCGAAAATCCATGCACCTGAGACCATGTCTTCACTACGCAAAAGATCGACACTGTCGCGATCGACCTTTAGGAGTTTGATTTAGTGGATCTAGTTTAGAGGGGTGTCCATGTCGGTGCTGGTACTCCTGATCCTCGTGAAGAGTAAGAGAAGCAGATGGGAGCGTTTGCTCCTGTTGACCTCCAGCTGTGGAGATGATGCAGAAACTTAAATACATCGACTCCAGCAATGTAATAAACATAGCTGGACTTATGTGTCTGAATGTGACCATCCCCTATAATGTAGACCTGGGCTGAATGACACAGATGATACCAACTGAACTCCCAGTGCAGATAGTGTATGTTAACGTGTGGGCTTCTGTAATTGACATAGCTACTGCCTCAAAGAGATGGACTATCTATGCTAGGGTGGGCAAGAATTTTTGATGGTAGGCCACTCCAAGATTTTGGTAAGTGGTCAGAGACTGCACGTTTCTGTGGAGTCTGGGATGGAGGTTGGGTGCAGAAGGGAGCTTCGGGTAGGTGATTGGGGTGCAGGAGAGGGTGTAGGATCTGAGAGGGAGTTTGGGTGAAGGAAGGGGTTGTGACTTGGGGCAGGGGATTAGAGTACAGTGTCCAGGAGGGAATAGGGGTGCAGGAGAGGATTCTGGCCTGGGGGAGGAGTGTAAAACGGAGTGCAGAGTCTTGGAGGGATTTGTGACCTGGGGTGGGAGGGTGGTCCAGAGTTTGGATGTTGACATGTGGCAGGAAGTTGGGATGTGGGAGGGGGTGAGGTGCAGAAGCAGGCTCTGGGAAGGAGGTTCTTTATCTTAGGTAGCTTCCCTCCGGCAGCTCAACGGGAACCCTGAGGCAGGTTCTCTGCCTGCCACAGCCTCAGGAAAAGCTGCTGGAGGCTCCCTCCATGCTTTCTCTGCATGCCCCTGGTTGGGGGGAGACTTTGTGTGCTGGCTCTAGTCCCAGGCCAGTCATCAGAGCTCTCATTGGCACCAGGGGCATGCAGTGCCCAGAAAGCACCACCAGCCATTTTGAGCCGCCTCGGACTGCAGGAGGCAGAGAGCCTGCCTTGGGGTCTCAGCAGGGTGAGTCAGATTCAGCCCATGGGCTATATCTTGCCCATCCCTACCCTAAGCCAATGGGAAAAACTCATCCATGTAAAAAGTGACTTCATTAAGTGCTATAAGTGTACAGAAGTCCTAAGTGTTCTCTCAGCTGAGCCCTTGTCGATAGCAAAGTTGAGGTATTTAGTTGCTTGGGAATTTTGCAGCATGATGTAAGACAAAGGTAACTACCAGTCAATCTTTGGCCTGTAGATTTCTGAAAAGGTAAGGGAAAACAGGAATGAAGTGAGATCTGCTTCAGACGTAGAGAATTTCAGATGCTTTATGCTGATTAGCTGTCCAGACAAACACACATGTAGTCTCAAAACCCCACTCTAGACCTACCATATCAAGGAAGATGCACTTAATTTCCCCCTCTGTGGTCCATTGAGGGCACCCATTTAAAGGTGTGTAGCTCCTAGCAGTCATGTCTCACTTTTTCTTGACCAATGTTTCTTTAAAGCTGCAGTTCCCTTCCTACACTAGAATATCCCCAGAAAGCCAGACTGCTTAAAAGGCTAGCATCTGTGCTTCACTTACAGCAGGGGTGTGCAAGAGGTGGCTAGCGGGCCAGAGGATCCAGGACCCAGCTGCCTCGCCAGCACCTTTATTATACAACAGCAGTCAGCGCAAGGAGGAGAAAGCTTCATGTGCTGTCCCTGCCAAGAAAAATTCCCCAGCTCCCATTGGTCACTTTCTGGCCAATAGGAGCTGAGTAACTTTGCTGAAGGCAGGGGCAGTGAATGAAGCCTCTTCATTCACTCATCCCCCCCTCAGTCCTTGTGCTGGAGCAGAGCCACTAGGAGCAGCTGCCCAGCACACAGGCAGGGAGTGTGCAGAGCTGCTGGCTGGGAGCCACCTAAGTAAGTGCCTCCTAGCCAGAGCCTGCCTCTGGCACCCCACCCTGTCTCTGCCCCGGGCTACCACCCAAACTCTCTGTATCTCCTCTCCCACCTCCTCCAGGTCACAATTCCCTCCCAGACCCTGTACCCCCTTCTGTACCCTTCCCCCAGGCCAGAATCCTTTCCTGCACACATACTCCTCCCTGACCCTGCACCCACTTCCCCTACCCCACCTCACCACCCAAACCCTCTGCACTCCTTCTCCCAGGTCACCACTCCCTTCCTGACCCAGCACCCCCTCCTACCACTCCTTCTCCAGGCCAGAATCCTCTTCTGCACCCATAACCCCTCCTGGACCCTTTATCTCAAGCCCCTTCCCCAGATCATAACCCCCGCCTTCACCCAACCTCCCTCAGACCCTACACTCCCTCCTACACCCCAGTCCTCTATCCCAAGCTCCTTTTTATACCCCACCTGCTGTCCCAAACCCCGTGCCTCCCTCTGCAGAAGTGCGGCCCTTGACCACTTACCAAAATCTTGGTAAGATTAAAAATTATTGCCCGCCCCTGTTTTAAGATTATGCCTAGTGTATTGCTCACAATTATGAGTTATCGCAGAGCTCTTTCTAAGCAAGCACAATTAAGGTGCAAGCAGTACACAGAGAGAATGTTAAAAAAAAAAAACCCTGCATGCTAAAAAGTTTAACAGAGGCCACCCCCACTCCAACATCAGGCTGTTGTAGATGCCAGTTTTTCAAATCCCACAACTGGGTTCCCCTTGCTGCTACAGGTTTGTAACTGTGTAAGATTCAGAATGTGAACCAGAGTGGGCAGTTTAGCCATTTTTTAAATACTGTTAAGGCCTTTGATCGCCCATGTCCAGAAACAGATAATCAGACAATTACTGACTCCTCTGTGTGTAGCTTCAAAAAGATGAGTTTTTGCATAACCAGAGGTAAGAAATTTGTATTAACCTTGCTTTAGATATTAGGCAATCTTCTTTACACTTATCCCTTAGTTCATTCTTGTCTGGTACCCTTTCAATATAGTTCTTTGAAATCCCAGGATTCACATCATACTTTCCCTCACCTCCAAAAAGTTACATGCAATCCAAGAGCACAACACCACATTTGCATTTAATACAATGGAGCCCCATCCATAAATTTAATTCCATAAGATCGCCTAAGAATATGGCATACTGTTACAATGCACACTTAAATTCGAAAGTATGCTATACACAGTTTCCTATTTTTCAAACTCAGCAAAGCACAAATTTCTGATTAGCAACTTGTATGTCAAATTAAACATATTAAATTCCACTGAGTTTCAATATAAAATCCCTCAATTGTATTAGTTTTTCATGTTTAGAAAATGTAACTTAAAAATTATTTTTTGAGGTTTAGAAGCAGCATGAGTTTCCAGCTAAAATATGTATTGAATGTGAAAAAGTTTACAATTCTGCTATTCTGATGCAAAGTTAATTTACTGAACTTGAGTTTAACTAGAACACTCAATTGGAAATAAAAGTGTCAACACAGACTTACATCCAGTGCTTTTTTTATGACGGTACTGCCTGGTATGCAGTACCGGCACCTCCAGATGAAGTACCAGTCAGAGCTCAACAACTTTTCCCCTGGAGTATCAGCACCTTTTTTTTTTAAACAAAAAATCCAACACTGCTTACACCAATATAATGAAAAGATGTGAAAATAAAACGAATTTAGTTATTTTAGTCCTGGTTTGTCTGTAGACTAGGCTAAAAATATTAGACCCTAAAAGTGACTTACAGGAACATGGGCAAATGTAAAAGAATACACCATTTAACATCTTCTCATTTTGTAATAAATATCCATTTAAAATGCATACTGTTGCCCTGCCTACAAAGTTGCAGCATGTAGATAATACTAAATGTTACAGTGACAGTATTTTTAATATTTACAATATTATGTATGATTACAATTTCAAGACTGATGGTGAAAGAATACAGCCAAAGATAAATATTTTTTGATGAGCTTCAATATCTCAATCACTTCTGATTTAACATTTCTAGGCCATTAGGTAACAGATACATTCTTCAGCTAACAGGATTCAATACCAGTTATTACATTCCAGGAGTTGTTCAAGGAAGAGTTGTCCCACTGTAGTCAGACTATACTGGTAAGATAGTCTCAAAACATGATATTCAATTTTTTGCTGTCATCTCTCCAGATCTTTCTGTTGAACAGAGTAAAAAACTCCTAATCACAAGAACATAAGAGCTGCCGCACAAGCCCATTTCTTGACTGGAAATGGTCCATCTTACTATCCTATCTCCAGCTGTCACCCATACTAGAGCTTAAGGGGGGAAAATGTACAGAACATGGCAGTTATGGAGTGATCCACCTCTATCTTCTGGTAGAGGCTTCAGGTCGCTCTGAACTTGGGGCTGCCTTCTTGTATGGAAGCTGCTCCATACCCATGATCATCTCTGTTGCTGTTCTTTATCTTTTCCAATTATGATACATCTTTTATTTTGAAACAGAGTGACCCAAAAATGCACTCAGTAGTCAAGGTATGGGTATACAGTGAATTCATATAGTGGCATTAGGATAATTTCTGTCTTTTCTATACCTTTCCTAATATTTCCTAACACATTGCTGCTGAGCATTAAACAGACTATTTCAGAGAATTATCCACCCTGACCCCAAAATCTTTCTTAGCTGGAAATAGCTAATTTAGAACCCATCACGGTGCATGTAGAGTTGGGATTATTTTTTCCCCAAAGTGCACTACCCATTGCATTTATCAATATTGAATTTCATCTGCCATTTTGCTGCCCACTCTCCCAGTTTTGTGAGACCCTCTAACTTCTCCCAGTCTGCTTTGGATTTAACTATCTTGAATAATTTTGCATTGTTTGTAAACTTTGCTGCTTCACTGTTTGTCCCCTTTCCATATCATTAATTATATGATGAACGCCACAGGTCACACTACATATTCCTGGGGTATCCTGCTGTTCACCTCTTCTCTGTTATATCTTTCAATCAGTTACTGATCCATGTGAGAAGCATTCCTCTTATTCCATGGCTACATTAGTTTATTTAAAAGCCTGAAAGATCTTGTCCAAAGTTTTCTGAAAATCTAAGCACATTACGTCTACAAGATCATGCTTAAGCTTTGAAGACTCTTCTGCAACAAATCATGTTCCTCTATAGGTCTAATAATTCTGTTCTGTAGTATAGTTTCTTCCACTTTGCCGGATATAGACATTAGGCTCACTGGCCTGTGATTTCCAGAATGTCTCTGGCACCTGGCACAGGGGCTGAGTTACATACTTGCTACTGCACATTGAACCTCTGTGGTTCGGGATACTCTGGCCCAGCAACATCCGAGGTTTGGAAAGACCACAGATGTTGTGGGACCAGAGAGCCCCAGCAGCATAGGTTGCTGGCACGCAGAGCAGAGCCTGTCAACGGGGCCAGTGGATTGCATGGGGTACCAGAGCTCTCAGTCAGTGGGGTAGAGAAGCCGGGGGGAAGGGGAGGAGTGAGCTTCCAGGGCAGCAGAGCCTACAGCCTGCGGAGTTGCTGGGAGCACCAGTGGGGCGGCCGTGAACTCTAGTGGGGCGGCAAGGCTACAGTTCACAGGGTGGGGAGGCTGGGAGAGGAGCCCAGCGGCCGGCTGGCACCCAACCCTCTCCCAGGCCTCCCTTGGTCCGGCAAACTCCCTTGTCTGAGACTGGTCAGGTCCTGAGGGTTCTGGACTAGGGAGGACCAACCTGTAGTTCTGAAGAAACTCAAATAGTAAATTTCAGAATTCTTGGGTAAATACCATCTGGTCCTGGTGACTTACAGTTTAATTAGCTTATTCTAAAACATTTACGACTGACAGAATTTGGGACATTACTTCACATTTGTTGCTCCCTCCTCCCCCAATAGCCCTGATGTGGGTATCATCTGCATTTGCTGCAGTGAAGACTGTTGCGAAGAGTTAAGTTAGCTTCTCTGCAATGGCCTTGTCTTCCTTGAGTGCTCCTTTAACACCTCTGCCAACCATTGGTCCCCCTGCCTGCTTCACAGATTTCCTGCTTCTGCTGCTGTTAAATAATTTTACTGTAAATTTTTGCCTCAATGGAAGAATGCCTAGGCTCCTCTTGGAAGAATGCCTAATCCTGCCACTGAATCAATGTGGGCAGCAAAAACCGTATTGGTAGTGAGATTTTAAGACTTCACAAATGACAGTACATTAACAGCATTGTTGATGTATACTCAGATTTTGGCTTTATTACTGCATTTAGAGAGATTTAGTCTAAAAAAAACTAAGCTTAATGTATTAAATATTTAAAATAGTAGAATTTTGTAGTTTTCAAAATCTGTTTTCGGGGCACAGAGCAGAGATAGGAATAGCAGAAAGTAGGATGCTTTTTCAAAACACTAATCTACAAGGTTTCTTTATTGAGTCGTGCAATATGACCATAACAGGAGATCAGAAATGTACTACCAGATTTTCCATAGACAATTGTTACGAAATCTATTAACTCTATTCAGTTTGCCAAATGCACTTTAAAGAACGGAATTAAAATATTAAAATGATGAAAGGCAACTAATTGTTTTTATTTTTTCAAAACAGATACTACCATACAGACAAGAAACATTAAGAACCAGGAGAAGTGCCTTGGAAACCAACAGGGAAATAGAACTTAAACACTTAAATACCTTTATAACATATTTCATTGTGAACAAGAGGATTTATTTTTGCAGATTGACAGACTATTTCCCATAATTCTTTTAACATGTGTTTTGTATGTTTTGAACAGTTTGCAGATCTACGTTATTTACAATAGTATAACTGCCAATAGTACTTATTGTTCCATACTTAAAAGTACACTCCACATCAGATGTGTAGTGCTGCCAAAAATTACATGGACATACACCCTTCAAGAAATAAATGTACTGTTGCTGAATTCTGAGACTTGGAGGGATGTTTTTTATATATCCAGAACTCTTAAATCTACTCCACTGCAGCGGTTTTCACTTGATATTCTTCATGCTTATGCAATTAAGAGTTTGGTTAAAACAAACTTATTTAAAAATTTCAATGTTAGAAGGGTCACATTGTACCCTTGGAGTACAAGTTACAAATTGCATGACAAATACATAAGATAATACCAAGTGAACATGTTTTCTTGAGACAGAGGAGTGTGGATTTTGTATACACACAATTTGCCATTGGTTTTCTTTTCAATAAATGTGTAAACATTCCAGCCAACGTGCAATATGTAAATACTGTAAATAACAAACATGAGTAATAAAGTGTTTGATATAGTACATGATCTTCAATGTGTATTCATTAAATGTCTCTTTAGAATACTGGCTTTCACAAACTGGAATTGATTTCACATGGTTGCTCAACGTTTCAAAGCAAATTAATCTGTAAATTATATTAAAATCTAATGCAAAATTATAGCAGGAGCAAAACTTTTGAAAAGGCTAATCAAAGACTGCATGAGGAGGGAGGTCTCACTATGCATCTTAATTTTCTCTCACCTATGCAATCCAGCTGATGTACGTATCATTACATTTATGACCAAAAAAATCCAAACCAAACCCCAGGCACTATGGAGCATTTCTAACAAACGCACTCCAGTCCCATAAGTTTTGACACTTTCTTTCAAAGCAGCATCTATTTTATTCAAGTGCTTTAAATCATATTAGACTGTATAAGTGTAGAACCTTTGAGTATGAAACAAGAAAATGGGGCTAGGATTTTCAGTTTCATAGAATTTAAGGCCAGAAGGACCCTTAAAACATCGTTTGACCTGCATACCTCACACTATTATATACCATCCAAATACCCTATGTTGAGCCCAATGAATTCAGTTAAACTAAAGAATTTTAGACCTCACTAGACTTAACTAATATGTGGCACAAGTAATTAATAGGAGAGACCACAGTGCCACCAATGCCATGTCAGAAAACTGATTAGGTGAGATATTCAGATGACCCTAGCAGGTAAACCATACCTCAAGCTGCAAAGGACAATGTGAAGCCCCGAAGGTTCCTGCCACTCTGATTTGGGGCAAATTTTTATGATCCAAGTTTTGTGATCAGTTACACCCTAGGCACCTGAAGATAAAATCCTCTTAGATGACTGGATTGTGTATGTACCCATTCCAAGTGCCTCTCCATTTTAACTAGTGATCTGTCTCTAGCTGTAACAGAACTCTGATGCTTCATTACCCGTGATAATCTGAAGCATGAGATCAGATTATAATCATTATCAAACACAGAGTAAAAGTGTTACGAGCAAGTTCTCCTTAAGGTCATAGCTTCCAGGGCCAGATGGCATAACCATAACTACCAGATGGCATAACCATAACTACCTCATGGCATTGGTGGCACTGTGGTCTCCTATTAATTGCTTGTGCCACATATTAGTTAAGTCTAGTGAGGTCTAAAATTCTTTAGTTTAACTGAATTCGTTGGGCTCAACACAGGGTATTTGGATGGTATATAATAGTGTGAGGTATGCAGGTCAAATGATGATTTAAGGGTCCTTCTGGCCTTAAATTCTATGAAACTGAAAATCCTAGCCCCATTTTCTTGTTTCATACTCAAAGGTTCAACTGACACCCCAAGCCTGCAGAACTCCCAGAAACTGACTTCAAACATACCTTTCTGGGAAAAAAAAAAATTCTTCAAGGCTCTAAACAGTGAATCCATCACCTCTACTAACATTTCCCCCTTAAATGTATATTCCCAATCAGTTATACTTTCAGCTGTTTTAAACTTTGGAAAACCGGCCCTTCAAAACTCCAAATATACACATTATTGGTTGACTATGCAATTTACCAAACTGGTAATTAAGTCTTTGTCTAATAGTCATCCTTTGTTGGGAACAGGACTTTGCGTTTACACATCTTCATCTTTTTTTTTGTTTTGGACTCCAAGGTAAAGTTTTGTTGTTGGCCACATAAGATACAAGCAAATATCCCATAGTATCCTCTAGTAAAAGTATTCAGGGACCTCTCTCTCATCAAACTCCAAAAGGATTTGAGCACTAACTACCTCAGTCTTCTTTTTGTAAGAGAAATCCATATTATGTGATTTATGCCAGTGGCTCAATCTTTCCAGACTACTGTACCTCTTTCAGGAGTCTGATTTGTCTTGCATACCCCCAAATTTCACCCCACACTAAAACTATTTGCTACAAAATCTAATACAAAAAAGTGTGTCTCAGCACATTGTTACTGAACAATTGCTCACTTTCTTATTTTTACAATTACAAATAAATTAAAATATAAATTGCTCAGATTTCTGTCTAGAGGATTAACTATAGGATAATAAACAAGTCATTGTATGACATTTTAGTTTGTACAGGAGTGGCTCAAGGAGAGCTGCCGGCAACTGGCGCCCTTGGCGGAAACCCCCGCCTCCATAGCTCTCAATGGCATGTCATCATTGGGCACCGTGTTAAACGCAGCGCCCTAGGCAACTGCCAAGGTTGCCTACATCCACGGGCTGCCCCTGAGTTTGTACTAACTTCACTAATGCTTTTTATGTAGTCTGTTATAACACTAGGCAAATATATAGGTGAGTTGATGTTCACCCTGGAAGTCATCTACATACCGGCAGAATACACATACTTCTGGTTGAGAGCCACTGAGGTATGTGACCTCATGATACATTAACATGTCAGCTGACCAACATTTCTTAATAGATTTATAACAAAAAATTTCAGCTGGGAGAATAATGGGCTCCTACACAATTCATTTAGGGCCAGATCTACAAAGCAACCCAAGTCTCAGTTTTAGGAGCTACTGCAATCCACAAAAACTCTGAGTGGCTGCTGCCTAACCCTGCAGATGTGAAAACTTTTTTTGATTCCTAAAGCTGTTCTGTACAAGTTTCTGTTGTGTAGAAGTCCATTATTCTAGATGCCTATGTTTCTGGGCACGTTGCTTCAATGTAGTTGAAGGGTATGGTTGTGTTCATTTTAAACAAAATGTGATTTAGAAGGTATGTATGCATAAAGAAGCATGCTGTGGCTCACCACCCTAGGAACATTCTAGAAAAGGACAAGGGGAAGGAGGTGAGCTCAACATGTGGAGTGGAGAAGTATAAGCATGTGATGAACAAATCCATATATGGAAAGGTTAAATATGATTGGCCAGAGGTTTGTGTTATGTAACTGCCATGTGTTATAAAATAGCAAGGGGAAGGGCTCCTTGCTCGAGGCGCTCTGGCTGATTTTTGTATCAGGGGCTCTCCCTTTATGCACACTGAATAAAGTCTTGTTGAATTGAACTGAATGAAGTATCGAAGACCCTTGATTCTGCCCGGCCTCTGACTCATTTGGTTATTATTGGGTACCGCAAAATCCCAACATAGTCTAGGCCTTCAGACACAAGTCTCATGGCTAAGCCTCAAACTAATCCACAAATCTGGGGAGCATCTATCTTGCTAGGTGACCTTAGAGACCACTTAATGCCATACAAAAACGGGGGAGGGAGGAAACCTCCCCTTATAACCTTTAGCCTAGGGGTAACACTCAGAATTTAATCCTTCAATTGCTTTCCTTGGTGAGAAGTGATGTCAGCAGGAGCTCCCTACTTGTCTGATAAGTGCCCTAGCCACTGAAGTGACACTCGTGTGCATCTCAAGCTCTTGTTTAAATTGAATTAAATACTTGAATAATTAAAATATGAATGGGCCAGAGAATCACTGTGCAGTGTAGTGCTTAGAGCATTGTAACCAGATTGACTCACCACTGTTGCCCTTCCTGCTGGTCACACTAGGAATTAGCTCTGCCTGGAGTGCACTGCCTTCTGGTTGCTGACTCGCCCGTTGTTACTCTTCTCTCCCGCTGTCTCCACCCTCTGGTGCTTGACCTGCATTTCTCCCTGGACCGTGGTGTCCTCTTCAGTGCCCACTACTCAATTCTCCCTCATTTCCAGAGGTATCAGCAGTCCTCAGTTCTTATACCTGCCACCATGGCCAAATGCAGCCCCAAAGTCTAGCCCCTGGCCTCATGTGCAAGCCACAGTCTGTATAGTCCATGCTCCAGTGTGACCAGGTGGCATGCAAGAGGGAGACCCAGGTCCATCCACTACTCTGGATCCCAATCCAGGAATCATCTGGCAGCAGCTTTGTCCTGCCTTCCTTCATTTCCCTTGACTGCTTTCATTCCCTGGGCCACTTCCCCGAGATCCTTGAACCATCTTGGCCCTTGTCTCAAGGAACACAACCTGGGAGGTATCAGGCTGGAGCTTCTCTCTGACTCCCCTAAGCCTGCCCAGCACTGTTCTGTACAAGGTGCTTCCTTTCTGCAGGGAGCTAGTCCATCATCCCTGCTGGTCAAGGCAAGAGTGAGCTCCCCATAGCTCTGCAGCCTTTTATAGGATCCAGCCTGGCCCTAAGTGGCAATCCTTAGCTGCACCCTGATTGGCTAGAGTTGTACAGGCCCCTCCGGCCTGCTTTTAACCCTCTCTCGTGGAGTGGCAGGCACTCAGAGAGGATATTGGCTAAATCTAAATATATCTTTCCATCTACTTAAGGTGTGCCACTGTGGATTAAAAAAAGTTAGAGGAAATTGTGCATTTGTCCATGTGGCATAATGTTTTTCCTAAGACCTATAACCAGTCTTCTTTATGGATTGTTATTAGTACAACTTCTTAGGTCAGATGCTCATCTTACACATATATGTTTGTATAAATGCCATTGTGCAACTGCCCCCTCTCCCCCAAGGCTAGCTGTTCTTTATTTTAATAACTTCTTCAAAAAAGTCTTTTTTAAATGCAATGTTACTCTTGTGTCTAGTTTAAGTAAGCTTTTAGGCATATTGAACACGCTTCCTGAAAAAGGATGAACTCCTGAATTAGGGTCATGAAATTTTATCATGCCAGTTCCAATTTTATACACGGTTAAAAGTACAGTCCCAATTACAAAAATATAAAGCTGACCAGACCGGAAAGGAAAATATGCTTGAAAATGCAATACAAAATGAAAACTTCTGAGAGACTATGATATGGGGGGAGCAGCTGCTGGCAGGGACTGGTAAACAAGGGAGATGCTCTTGGCTGGCAGACTGGCACTCAGAAGACAAGGGCCCCAGGGAAGTGGCCAAGAGAAATACAGTTAGAAGGACATGGTTGCCACTTAGAGCCCCTGGGCTTGGGGTTGGATCCAAGTCTTCCCCCCAAACAGCCACTGGAGAAGTGGTTATGCCTTGAGAAAAGGGAGGTTAGATAGTCCCAGAGAATCCCTGTGTATGGAACTGTTACTTTTGCCCTCCCCACAAAGAGGGCTAAACTGAGCCTGACCTAGCTGGAGTCAGAGGACTAACAGACAGGTTAAAAGTCTCCAGGGAGGAAGCCTGGGGACATGACTCCATCCCAGAATAGGAACCTTCACATATAAGCGCATCAACTATGGTACAGAAATAGGCCTCGTTGGTCAGGCGGAACACTGAATCCAGGGAGAGCTACAAGAAGATATCCGAATTGAGAAGGTACTGCGATAGACCCCTTGGACTAATTAAGAGCCCATGCCCAAGGGCCATTGCAAGTTGATGCCAGTGAAGAGGGTCCTGTTGGACTGTTAAAAGATTGAACCCAGGGACAGCTGCGAGACATTCTGGACTGTGTACCCAGGAAGGGAAGGGTTTGTTTTGCATACTGACTGTGACTCAGCTAGAGTGGTGAGTCACTGCAGACCTGCCTGAAAAGCACAGCAGCTGACAGGAGGCACTGTGAGCAGAGAAGCTGAGAAAAACTGAAAGCTCGCATGCGCACGCACACAACTACAGACACAAATGCATTTTAGCTGCAGTTTCACAGCATTACTTTAGCTCAGTGGTGGGGAACTTTTTTTCCCCAAGATAGTGGCCACTGACCGGGAAATCAATCCAGGGCCATACACAAGTGATAAGCAAAAAACAACCCCCGCCCCACTGACCTGGCTCTCAACAAGCTTGGGACTTCCCTAGCAGCAGAGCAAACTAGGGTTCATGCTCCCGCTCTGTGGGGATAGGGAACCGGGAGGGAAGAGGAAGAGAAGAGAGACACTGAGGCTCAGGGCTTCCCCTGGTTACAAATTCATGCCCATAAATTTTACAATCGATTGAACTTTCTCTGGACCGAGCAGAATGACCTCCCCATGGAATAACCCCACTCTACTATGGTGAGGCTTGTTGTCTTTTGTTTAAAACTGAGCTTTCATGCATAATTTTGATGTGCCACCTACTCTCCTCTGAACAGAGTTCAGTGACACTGACTTAACAGTCACGGATTATGAAATATTTCATTTTCACCTAGTTTTATCTTTAATAGGTTAATATTGCTAGATAAGCTGTTGGCAACCTTTGGCATGGCAGCCCATCAGGGTAATCCACTGGTGGGATGTGAAACATTTTGTTTGCCTGCAGATGGTCAATGTAAACAAAATGTCTTGTGATTACCATGATGGGTTGCAGGTTGAAGGTTACCAACCCTGCTGCTAAACCAAGATATGAATCATTTTTTCATATCGTGCCACTTTAACTTGGAAAGCTCTGTCTCGCTGAGTTTCAAAACAATTTCAAGATAGAGTGATGTGTCTGAAAGTTTATAGTTTAAATAAAAATGGGAGGGGGAGCTTACCTTCACAGTCAGGGGAGTAACTCATTTCCTGAGGACACCAAAGCATGCTTTACTTCTCAAATTAAGATGTGAGCCCTGTCCCAAAGAATGCGAAGCCCAATTTTAACTGAGACATCACAATAGGAGGGAAGTGGGAAGGGCAGAGGAAGAATGGTGAAAATAAAAAACTTGTAACTCAGAAATGGATGTTCGTGAGGGATTTTAAAAATTTTAGTATTTATTTTAACACTTTCCCTCCCCCGCAAGTTTCCATAGGCCAGTCAGAAGAAGAGAGTTTTTAGTAGTATTTGAACAAATAAAGGAACAAATGAATCTGGGTGAAAGCATACCAGGGCATTCCAAGCACCAAAGAAGATTCAGAGCCCTTTGAAAATGAAACATGAAAGGCGAAGCAAGCCTGGTGTTGTGTGGATCCAAAAAAAACACTAGACAGGAAGAGACTGCAGCAATTGGAGCAGTAGCAGATTAGAACATAGACTGGTGATCTGTTTTTTAATTAAGAAACAGAGGGGAGATATTTGAAAATCTGCAGAAAAATAAAATCCCCTCAATTCTTACTAGAGAGCAAGAAAATATTTATCTAAGGGAAAAGGGAGAGACAGATATCAGGGATGTACAATGAAAGGGTCAATGTTCCCATTAGTTCATGTACTGGTGAGTTAACCCAGCTTTAGAACGGCAAAATTTCCCATATGCTATCCAGCTTTTGCACACACCCTACTCTGGGGACTTGTGCTGAATAAGATGACAGCTGGAGTCTGATGATGAGAGATTAAGTATCTACAGCCGTGGTCACCAACTGGTTGATCGCGATCAGAAGCCTCGACTAGTCGATTGCGAGGCATTCGCTCCCCCCCCTCCCCCGAGAAGCCCCACTACCTACCTCCAGTGACAATGGAGGTAGTGCCGGCTTCCCGCGGGGTGGATGGAAATCTTGCAGCTTCACGCCACTTCTGGGGGTTCCGGAAGCGCGCTGGCTACTCCCTTCCCACAGGTCTGTGGCGTGCCGGGTGCGCTGTGGGTGGAGGCGTCAGCCCCGGAGAAGGAGCGCGGCGGCTTCCCTGCACCACAGGAGGGGTGAGTCGGCCCCGGGGGATGCGCACGCAGGGGTTTCCCCACGCCGCGGGAGGGGAGGTCGGCCCCAGGGCAGGCGTGTGTGGGGGAAGGGGAGGGGAGATCAGCCCTGGGGAAGGCACGCGCGGGGGTGGCCCCACACCGCAGGAGGGGGGAGTCAGGCCCGGAGGAGGTGCGCGCCGGCTTCCCTGGGTGGGGGGAGGGAGGGCCGGGGATAATCCTGGGAGGAGGCAGGTGCAGGAGACCTCCTGCCCCCACTGGCACCTGGTCCCGTGTTCCCTGCTCTCCTGCCCCTGTTCCTCTTCCTCCTGCCCCTCTTCCTGCCCGTTCCTCTTCCTCCTCAGCCACAGAACTCTGTCCCCAGCGGCACCCTGTCCCCAGCTGCAGAAACCTGTCATAGAATCATAGAACTGGAAGAGACCTCAGAAGGTCATCAAGTCCAACCCCCTGCTCTAGGCAGGACCAATCCCAACTAAATCAACCCAGCCAGGGCTTGGTCAAGCTGAGACTTAAACACCTCCAGGGATGGAGATTCCACTACTTCCCTAGGTAACCCATTCCAGTGCTTCACTACCCTCCTAGTGAAATAGTTTTTCCTAATATCCAACCTGGACCTCTCCCACCACAACTTGAGACCATTGCTCCTTGTTCTGCCATCTGTCACTAATGAGAACAGCCTCTCTCCATCCTCTTTGGAACCTCCCTTCAGGAAGTTGAAGGCTGCTATCAAATCCCCCCTCACTCTTCGCTTCTGCAGACTAAACAGACCCAACTCCTCAGCCTCTCCTCATAAGTCATATGCTCCAGCCCCTAATCATTTTGGTTGCCCTCCGCTGGACCCTCTCCAATGCGTCCACATCCTTTTTGTAGTGGGGGCCCAGAACTGGACACAATACTCCAGATGTGGCCTCACCAGAGCCGAATAAAGGGAATAATGACATCTCTGGATCTGCTGGCAATGCTCCTCTTAATGCAACCTAATATGCCATTAGCCTTCTTGGCTACAAGGGCACACTGTTGACTCATATCCAGCTTCTCATCCTGTAACCCCCAGGTCCTTTTCTGCAGAACTACTTAACTGGTTGGTCCCAGCTTGTAACTGCTTGGGATTCTTCCATCCCAAGTGCAGGACTCTGCACTTGTCCTTGTTGAACATCATCAGATTTCTTTTGGCCCAATCCTCCAATTTGTCTAAGTCACTCTGGACCCTATCTCTGCCCTCAAGCGTATCTACCTCTCCCCCTAGCTTAATGTCATCCGCCAAACTTGCTGAGGTGCAATCCATCCCCTCATCCAGGTCATTAATAAAGATATTGAACAAAACCGGTCCTAGAACCGAACTTTGGGGCACTCCGCTAGAAACCGACCGCCAACCTGAAATCGAGCCGTTGATCACTACCCGCTGGGCCCGGCCTTCTAGCCATTTTTCTATCCATCTTACTGTCCATTTATCCAATCCGCATTCCCTTAACTTGCTGGCAAGAATATTGTGGGAGGCCATATCAAAAGCCTTTCTAAAGTCAAGGTATATCACATCCACTGACTTTCCCATGTCCACAGAGCCAGTTACCTCATCATAGAAGCTGATCAGATTGGTCAGGCACGACTTGCCCTTTGTGAATCCATGTTGACTATTCCTAATCACTTTCCTCTCTTCCAAGTGCCTCAAAATGGATTCCTTAAGGATCCCTTCCATGATTTTTCCAGGAACCGAGGTAAGACTGACCGGCCTATAGTTCCCTGGATCGTCCTTCTTCCCTTTTTTGAAGATGGGCACTACATTTGCCTTTTTCCAATCATCCGGGATTTCTCCCGATCTCCACGACTGTCCCCACTGGCACTCTGTCCTCTGCTGCAGAACCCTGTCCTCTCCCCTCCCAGCACCCTGTTCCCTCTCCCCTTCCCCCAGCCGCAGAACTGTCCCCACTGGCACCCTGTCAAAGCACCCACTAGCACCCTTCCCCAGTACTATGTCCCCTGCTCCCACCAACACAGTTGGGGCCACATTAGTGAAGCTTGGGGGGCCGGGAGGGTTGGAGGAGGGTTTTTTTTGCATCTCACTTGTGTGGCCCCAACTGACTTTTCTGTGGGTCAGTGACCCTGACTCAAAACAGGTTCCCTGCCCTTCTCAGAAATAAAGACAATGCAGAAACTTTTTCTGTTTGACATAGTATTTTATTTAAAAATGAAGCCTGGCCAATAAACCCCCAATTGGGGCCAAGCATCATAACACTCCTGCACTCCCCTCTCCCCCAGACCCTACATCTGAGCCTGTTATACACTGGAACCCCCTGCCCCGAATCCCTCACATACCCCAACCCAAATTCCTGAACCCTCACATCCAGAAGTCTATGGCTTGCTTAGTACCCTAACCCTACATCTGACCCCAACACTGCCTGGCCTGGAGTCCCCTCCCCGAGCCAACGTCCCCCCTTATCCACCTCCTCCTGCATCCAGATTTCCTCCCAGAGCTTGCACCTCTCACCTCTTCCCACACCCAAATCCCTCATTCCCACCCCAGAGCCTACACATCCTGTCTCAATCCAGCGAGGGTACGGCTAGACTGCAGGAATTTTTCAGGATTCCGGAGATATCCCAGAAAAACTCTTCTGCATCCAGGGATGTGTTTGTTCTTCACTTCTTTTAGTGGAAGAGCAAACATGATCTTTGGTCACCCCTATATTCCTCTTTCCACGAGGAATAAGGGGCTTCAAAAGAAGGGGGTTTTTCTGACATTTGGTCCAGTCTAGACAGGCCAAATGTTGGAAAAACCTCTTCCTACAGAAGAATTGGGGAAAAAAGCAGCAGTATAAGGGTTGGGGATAGCAAGTGATGGAGAGGAGGAGAATAGACAGGGCAGGGTTTCGAGGAAGGGGCGGGGCTTCAGATCTTGGCTTGTTCTATCATTTAAAAAGTGATCTTGGGTGTAAAAAGGTTGGAGACAACTGATCTACAGACCTGTCTGTAGCAAAGTCAGTGCCATAGCCTTGTCCAAAATAAACATTCTTGTTGAAAAATACAGCATTAATCAGTTAATGCTCAATACATGTACATCTGTGTCAAAACCTTAAAAGCTTCTGTTTCTCAAATCCATTTTTCTGAATACTTAAATGGGATATGTGTACAAGAATATAAGTTTGCATTATACACAAAAAAGAAAAACAGGCTAATTTTATAGAACTTAGACACTGAAAGAGTTCATAGATATATTTATTCTGTTTGTCTCTGAAATAATTTGTTACACCAGTGCCTGACAAAATGGCTGATCCTCAAATACTTAGTAAAATGTTTCTTGTTCTTCTAAGTCAGGCCACAGAGTAGCTACAATACAAAACTAAAATTAAGAAGCTGCAATTAGGATTTACTGCAGAGATACAATATTACATTTTAATTACATCAATCAAGTGAAATTTATATAACTTCAAAGAAGGAGCTAAATATTATTTCTTTACAGAAATAAAATGGCGTGGCACTAATGAAACTTCTCCAAAAATGCCTTACAGCATCTAAGACACTGCTCATAGACAGTTTCAAAGTCTTTCTCATTTCCCTGGAAAAAGATAAGAAAAAAAAGTGTAAAACTATCTAGCCACCCAAATATAAGTCTTCAACAGCTACTTTTAACATTGAGTTTGTTATGTTTTACAATCATACATACATACAAATGGTTAGAAGTTCTTGGGTCAATCTGTGATACTTACATAGTATGGATCTTCAATAATAAGCTGTTTCTGTGGATCATAGGCCCCAAGGAGTTCAATTTTAGCTGTACAGTTTTTAACTTGATTACTTTTTCTTTTCAGATCTCTAAAGTATAAAAAACAAACAAACAAACAAACCCATAATTCTGAATAATTATTTTCATGGCAATGGTGGTGTCTGCTCTATTTGGAACCAATTAAAAATTCAATAATTACTAGAAAGTTTACAGGATATGAATGAAGATGAAAGAGAGCTGGCTATACTTTCATTGTGCGGCTTACTCTATGTTGTTGCTTACTTTTATTAAAAATCAAAGACTTCTACATAAAGTGAAGACTAAATGGAAAACAAATCAAGCGATCGGGTGCTGAACTATGACCTTAATTTCATCAAAGCATAGAATACTAGAACTGGAAAGCACCTCAAGAGATCATCAAGTCCAGTCCCCTGCCCTCACGGCAGGACCAAGTTTTTGGCTTTAGACACTTAAAAAAAGGAGTTTACAATTTTTTTTCCACCAGTAATTTTACTTAGTATTTTCGATATCTCCCTTTAGTTTTCATTATACAAACATTTCTGGAACACAGTCAATATACTTCTTAAAAGTATGAATAACACTGTTTTAATTGTTCTGTTTTTGTAAGTTCTCTTATCTCTGCCTTCAATTAATTAATTTAGCAAGTTCTGCTGTATTCATATGACTGTTGAAGTGCTAGACAAAGTCTTTCCTCTCATTAGTGCTTGTAAACAAGTTGACAGCACTTCTGATCGTTCTGTTGATCGTTCTGCTTGCTTCTGTTGGTGAGATATGTTGAGAGCCCTATGCTGTAAAACCAAAATTCTTATATAAAGCCTGACCCAAAGACAACCACAATGATTAGCCAAACACACTCTATCAACAGAAGCAAGCAGAATGCTCTGATTCTGGGGCACGTGTGCAATGAAAGGTTCCCAAACCTGTAAAGATGTCCTTTTTCCTCCCTCTGCTGATACTATGCCAATAGCTAGAATGACTCTGGCCTCCCAAACATTTTGATAGAGCACCACAAAGCAATTCCACTGGGGCCTAAAACTGAGGTCCAGAATGGTGGTGTAGCAGAGGTGGCTGGGGGCAGATGTCTTCTTCCCACTGTTTTTGTGGTGCTTTCCTGACAGGAACCAGAATGAATTTGTTTTCCCAAATAAGAAGCTTTTTTGAAACCACTCCAATTCTACACTTCCGACATTTTCCAATTGCTTTAATATAGCTCTTTTCACTGTAACACTGACATCTTGGTAAGTGTCAAGAACACCAATAAAAATGGAGAGTTTAAATGAAACTGGAAGTCACTTAAGTATATCCTTTAGTTACTAACAGTCAATTCAAGTGCCATAAACAGAGTGCTTGTGTAATTGGGTTGTAAAAGAGAAAACCATCAAAACAATCTGAAAAGACTTATGGCTGATACATTTAATTTCATCTTTATTTTTTAGTCTTTAAAACCTGACAAGTTTCAATGGGTTATTGTTTAGAATTTGATACTAATTTAACCATTTGGCTGGGGACAAATGCATCCACCAATTAAGGAGTAATTTTGCTACTGCTATCCAAATTAGCAAATTAGGCAGCTATTCCCATTCCCATTTATTAAGCGCAACATGGCCCCAGAGAGACATGTTACCATGATCATAGGGAATAGTAACAAACAAGCTTTATTTTTTCCTAGGATAATAAACTGGCTTTTTCAGCCCTACCTCTATCTGTAAAATAAATTCCTAATTCCTGCCCCCCTCTGAAAATGACCCTTTTTATGAAAAAAAAAATCCAATTTAATATTGTGTCTGAGCGCTCCAAGCACAGCTATCAGAGATTTTTCCTTTAGTGGTAACTGTTGGCTCAGCTTTGACAAAATCATAATGCCTCACCAAGCCTCCACTCCTCAGTTTCTTCTTACCAACCACTCTGGGTGGGTCCAGCGAGTGGGTTTTGGAATGGACATCTTAAAGAACCGTTAAAAGAGATAGGTAACCATTTTTTTTTTGAGCACTTGCACATGTCCATTCAACTTAGCTGACTCGCACAGAGTAACATTGGAAGTGGGCTGTAATACCATTATAGAATTGCTTGGCCTAATTGGGAAAGCCCGCAATGTGATAGCACAGTGTTTTGAAAACGTGCAGATGACCAGGTCACTGCTCTACGTACGTCCCAGATTCAAACTTCAACTAAGATTACAAGAGCCCAAGCCTCTTTGGCAGTTGAGTGGGCAGTTAGTTTTGGTGGAGGGGGGAAAAGGACACCTGTCAAGTTATAGCATGCTCACATACAAGAAGTGATCCAGGGCGAGAGCCTCTGGGCAGAGATGGAAACCTTTTCATTCTGTCTCCTAGTACTATGAAGAACTGGCATGACCTATGGAAGTCTGGTCTTTTCAATATAAAAAGCCAGAACCCACCTGATATCCAAGGAATACAAGTGCTGCTCCTTCCTAGTTGCATGAAGTTTAGGGTAAAAAACTTCTTTAGGAGTGAGGCTTTAGTCCAAACCTGCACCTTGTTCTTAAAGAAAATCATACAGGGTTGCTCTGCCAAAAGGACTTGAGAGTTCTGAAACCCTTCTGACTGAAGTAATCACCACCAGAAAAGCTATCTTCCATGAGAGATGTAGGAATGAGCACGTTGCCACTAGTTCCAATAGTGGCCCCATCAGTTTTGAGAAAACAAGGTTCAAATCCCACAAAGGGAGCACTTTTCTCACTTGAAAGGAATGCCCACTCCAGACCTCTGAGGAAGCAAACTGCCATTTCATGTGAGAACACTGACCTATTGTCAACCTTCAGGTGGAATGCTGAAATGGAAAGGTTAGACCCTGTTATTTCAAAGACAGGAGATAGTCCTGGATGAGCTAGACTGAAGAATGCATCAGGAGAACCCCATGACAACAGGGAAAATGTTTCCAATTTGCACAGTAAGCTGTTCTCATAGAAGCCTTGCTGCCCAGGAGAATTTTCCAGGCCTACTCTGAACAAGCTTGCTCATCAGGATTCAGCAATGAAGATGGAAATCGTCAGGTGGAGAAACCTGAAGGTTTGGCGGAGAAACTGACTGTGGTTCTGAGCTGTCTGGGTGAACCACCAGTATCAGTTTCTTCTCTACTGTGAAGCCCACAGAGGCAGCTCTGAAGTGGAGGGGAAAGATGGTGGGCAAGTGGAACATCCACAAGGGGACACACCTTGAAGAACTCCAGTTACTTCACAAGGTAGTAACTTGTGTCCCTGTGGATGCACGATTTTCAGTAACTCCCTAGCTGTAAGAACACAGGAATTTTGGAACAGAGTCCCTCAATGCATTCTATCACATCTGATTTTGTAGCATGAATTAAGGCATAGTTCTTGGAAAATGTGCACACTGAGGATCAGTCACAGGACTGGAAAGGACCTAAAAACATCATCAAGTCCGGTCCCCTACCCTCACAGCAGGACCAAGCACTGTCTAGATCAGTGTTTCCCAACCAGTGGTACATGTAACCCATAGGGATACACGAGAGAAGTCTGGGGGTACGTCAACACAAGTGAAATTTGGCACAAAATGTCCAGGATTTTGCCCTGCAAATGGGATCAGGAAGGGGGTGACAGCATGTGCCTGTCAAATCGAACGTTCGGAGCTGCGCACCCGGACATTAACAGCTGCTCTGCACACGCGCCCCAGTGCTGGCGGGAAAAGCGCGTGGCTGCGGCGGTGGCTCGGGTGAGACCTACGGCAGTTTCAAGTTGGGGGGCGGGTTTAGGTGGGGAGGGGAGAAATCACTTCCACGGCCGCCTCTCCTAGTTTGTTTCCTCTCTGACAGCCTCCCCAGAGTGCTCCAGCGGAGAGGGCGGCTGAACCTGGAGACACGCATTACCCCCACCCCTGACAGCAGATCAGTACAACACATCCCCATCACCCCTTCCCTGTGGCACTGCGGAAAGGAGCTAAAAGGCGGTGAAGCGGCACAATAAGCTTGGCTCCAAGGACTCCCCACCCCGCGTCAGCGGCGAGGGTGTGTGTGTGGGGCGGGAAAGCTGCCCCAGGGCACCACAGTAGTGGGGTGCCGGGCTGGGGTGGGAGCGCACTGCCCCATGCGGCGAGCCCGGCGCTGGCAGGCCACTTGCTTCCTGCAAACAAGCCGCCGTGGCAGGGCCAGGTGGTGGGAGCAGGCACTTCAAAGGTAGGGCTACCATACGTCCAGTGCCTGGCTCTGGGGGAGGGCAGGGCACTGGCTTAGAGGGGGAGGGCTAGGGGTGCCTGGCTCTGTGGGTACTTTTTTTTTTTTTAAAGGGGTAATTTTTTTTTTTTTTTTTTTTTATAAAAGGTTGAGAAACTGTGGTCTAGATCATCCCTGACAGGTGTCTGTCTAACCTGCACTTAAATATCTCCAATGATGGAGATTCCACAACCTCGCTAGGCAATTTATTCCAGTGTTTAACCATCCTGACAGTTAGGAAGTTTTTCCTAATGTCCAACCTAAACTTCCCTTCCTGCAATTTAAGCCCATTGCTTCTTGTCCTATCATCAGAGGCCAAGAAGAACAATTTTTCTACCTCCTCCTTGTAACACCCTTTTAGATACTTGAAAACCACTATCCTGTGCCCTCTGTCTTCTTTTCTAAACTAAACAAGGCCAGTTCCTTCAGCCTTCCTTCATAGCTCATGTTTTCTAGGCTTTTAATCATTTTTGTTGCTATTCTCCAACTGAGACCTAATCAGTGCAAAGTAGAGCGGAAGAATGACTTCTCGTGTCTTGCTCTCAACACTACTGTTAACGCATCCCAGAATCATGTTTGCTTTTTTTTTGCAAAGCGTCACACTGTTTACTTATGTTTAACTTGTCGTCCACTGTGACCTCTAATTCCCTTTTAGCAGTACTCTTTCCTAGACAATCACTTCCCATTCTGTATGTGTGAAACTGATTGTTTCTTCCTAAGTGGAGTACTTTGCATTTGTCCTTATTTTTAAACTTCATCCTGTTTACCTCAGACAATTTCTCTAGTTTGCCCAGATCATTTTGACCCTATCCTCCAAAGCAGTTACCACCACACTGGGAGGGATTGTATCTGAAAACTTAATAACCATACTCTCTATGCCATCAGTTAAATCATTAATGAAGATATCGAACAGAACCGGTCCCAAAACAGACTCCTGCCAAATCCCACTTGTTATGCCCTTCCAGCACAACTGGGAACCATTAATAACTACTCTCTGAGAATGGTTATCCAGCCAGTTATGCACCCACCTTATAGTAGCCCCATCTAAGTTGTACTTGCCTAGTTTACTGATAAGGTGGTCATGCGAGACCGTGTCCAATGCCATACTAAAGTCTAGGTATACCATGTCCACCACTTCTCCCTTATCCACAAGGCTTGATACCCTATCAAAGAAAGCTATCAGATTGGTTTGATATGATTTGTTCTTTACAAATCAATGTTGTCTGTTACTTATCACCTCATCTTCCAGATGTTTGCAGATGGTGATTCTTTAATTACTTCCTACATTATCTTTCCTGGCACAGAAGTTAAACTGACTGGTTTGTAGTTTCCTGGGTTGTTCTTATTTCCCTTTTTATAGATGGGCACTATATTTGTCCTTTTCCACTCTTCTGGAATCTCTCCCGACTTCCATAATTTTCCAAAGATGATAGATAAGGCTCACAAACCTCCTCTATCATGCTATAATTCTGCAGATTTCAGCAGCTAGAACATCTTTGAGCAGGGAAACAGATGCAGATGTGCTCTAGTAAAATACAGTCCCTCTAGGGCAGTGGTGGGCAATAAGCAGCCCACGGGCCAGATACAGCTTGTCAGGGTTAGCCCCGATGGGCTGCTAGACACTATTTATCTGTACAGCTGCTCACAGCTCCCATTGGCTGTTGTTCACCGTTCTCTGCCAATGGGAGCTACAGGAAGTGGTGGCCTAGCCAACACCACTTCCCACAGTTCCCAGTGGCCGGGAATGGCAAATCATGGCCAAGGGGAGCTTCAAGAGGATGTACCTGCAAATGCACACACAAAGTGTCTGGAAGCACACCAAGGGCTAACTGTGGCAAACCGAGTCCAGCCTATGAGCTGCATATTGTTCCCTCTCCCCCACTCTAGCACAAGGTAAACTAATCTCCAAACGGGCAATTATACCCAGATATGCATCTAGAAAAATCTTGAGTTTATTCCCTCAGATCTATTTGTTAGGAACCAAAGTCAAGAAGTCTTCCTGAATGGGTTAGTCTTCTCCACATAAAAGGCTAACTTCTTAAATGTTCAATGTATAAATAGCAGACTGATTTGGCTTAGGGAAAAAAATCCTCAAATGAATAGGTCAGTCAATATGAGGTCATAAAGACACTTGTTCCCTGGAAAAAATACAGTGAAAGGAGGATCTGCCAATAGAGCCTCCACCTCTCCAACCTTTTGAGCAGGGGTGATGGCCATTAAGAAGGCAGTCTTCATAGAAAGAGGTAATAGTGAGCATGCAGCTAATGGTTTCAAGCGTTATTTCACAAGACAGTTATTTCATGAGATTCCAAAGCCACACAGGGGCTCCAATCTGAGAGAAAAGTCATTTTAGCTTGTCAAATGAGTGCATACTGAGCAACCTTATGCTGGCATATGGAAAGCTATTATTACTGCTAAATGAACCTGGATGAAACTCATAGCATGGTCTGAATTAAAATGCTTGCTGGAATTAAATATTGAGGAAAAAAAAGAGATGAGTTGGTCAGAGAAAAGTAGCATTGGATGATATATTCTCCACTTCTGAAAGCAAGTAGGTTCCTTTCTAGAATTTAATACAGGTTGAACCTCCCTGGTCTGGCATCTTTGGGACCTAAGTGGTCCCAGATGAGGAATTTTG
This sequence comes from Rafetus swinhoei, assembly GCA_019425775.1. NCBI lineage: Eukaryota > Metazoa > Chordata > Testudines > Trionychidae > Rafetus > Rafetus swinhoei. The sequence continues at coordinate 37,216,490 of CM033440.1, forward strand.
CTGGACAAGGGGAGGTCATTTCTCCCCCACTCCATCACCACTAGCTGGCCCCACTAGGCTCCCAGCCTTGCCAGGCAGCCCCACTGCTCACCCCACCAGGCAGCACACTGCCCTGCCAGCCCGCAGGGCTCCCAGCCACCAGCCCTCCACTGAAACTCTCTGGTCATGGAACATCTGTGGTCTGGTGCCAGACCATAGAGTTTCTGTTGAGAAAGGTTCACCCTATAGTTATCTTTTCTCATTCTGATGAACATATGGTCTCTAGTCCCAAGAACTATTTAGGAACCATGCTTGCAGCTATAGAACATTCAAATGTGGTGAGGTGTCCAACCCAAATAATTAGAGCCCTAAGCAGATCAAAACGTGTATCTGCATTCACTTTCATGTATGCAAGTACCAATGGATAACAAGCAGATATCCACAGTGCTCTACATATAATGTGCTGGTATGATGGGCAGTAACTATGAAAGTTGAGATGAATTTGATGAAATAAGGAAATCAAATTATCTGAGCTAAGTGGTTCAATCAGAATGACTTTGGCCCTGTCTGATCTTGATATGGAATGGAGTTGAAGAATATGCATAAAAAGACCTTTTGCCCATGTAATGAGGAAAGCATCTGCTCAGGTGGGGTGGACAAAAGGGCCTCTGTGGGCCATATCCAGCCCGCAGAGGCCCTGCCACTCCTCTGCCCCCAGGCCAATTAGGGCTAGGGGACGGGGGAGCACACAAAACTTCCTCCAGTCCTGGCAGGACCACACAGCGCTTTGAAGTGCCATGCGCTCCTCGCAGGGCGGGAAAAGAAGTTATGCACTCCCCTGCCCCTAAGCCCTGATTGGCCTGGAGGCGGGAGGAGTGTGCAAAGTTTCCTCCCCCCACCCTGCAAGGAGCACGCGACACTTCAAAGTGCCATATGCTCATGCAGGGCGGGGGCAGGGCGAAGGAAGCTTCGTGTAGCTCCCCTACCCACAGGCCCTGATTCAAGTGATGCGTGCTCCTCGCAGGACAGAGATAGGGCGGGAGGAGGCTTCGCATGCTCTCCCTGCCCCCAGGCCAATCAGGGCTTGGGGGCAGGGGAGCTGTGCAAAGCTTCCTTTGCCCTGCCCTAGCCCTGCGAGGAGTGCACGGCACTTCGAAGTGCCACGTGCTCCTTGCAGGGAGGAAGGAGGCTTCGCGTGCTCTCCTGCCCCCAGGCCCTGATTGGCCTGGGGGTGGAGGAGCGTGCTCTCCTGCCCTGCCAGGGCTCAGGTGCCTAGTTGGAAGGGGGAGGGGGCAAAAGGGCTCCTCCACCCCTAGACCAATCATGGTCTGTGGGCAGGGCAGCCCAGAAGCATCCTGGCCCCGGCCAAAAATTATTGCCCACACCTGTGCTAGGGACTGGGGATCAAGGCCCTTACTGGAGTAGAATTTTGTGCACCTTGTGCTGGTTGCTGTGAAAAAACAGTCCACTTCTGAAAATCCCCAAGCTACAGATATTTTGCTGGGAGTTGAAGAGTCCAACTTCCCTTTGTAATTTCGAGAGAAATGTCTGCTCAGGTCATCTCTTGTTCTGTATCCCTGGGAGGCAATAAGCTGATTGACTATACACCTATTCCAAACCTTTATTACTTAGCGCAGAGTGAGGGGGAACACGCTGTCTTAACAATTGATATAGTACATATATACTGTGTTGTCTGTCAAGTTTTTCATGGAACAATAGGTAAGCATTATTGACTGCCCTTAAGTAAAATAGGTCGATCTGCTAGTATTATTCCTGCTGTAATCATTTGCCTTGAACTGTGTAAGAATCAAAATGTGCCTCCCATCCCCAGAGGGAAATTTAATATGACTGTAGAGGGATTTTGGCAGAACAGGATTCCTGTACAAATTCTGTGGGGATTCATCCACCACATAAGGGACTGTAGGATCTGATATGGTACAGACACAATATGAACAAGCACGATTTAGGTACGTAAACAACACTGAGTCACCAATAGAGACATTCAAGATATAACCTGGCATTGTCTCACAAAGAACACAAGACACCACATGTCCCAACAGCAGCGGACATGTTCTCATCAGAGCTTCACTCTTTGTATTGGCTCCTTAGAGGAAAGAATATGTTGAAAGAAAGATAAGCTCTGTCTGTTACTGAATCCAAAAGTGTTCCTAGAAAGATAGTTAATTGAGCGGGGGGTCAAAAATCAATTTCTTAAGATTCATCTGCACAGTACTACACTTCTGAATAGTTAAGTCATTGTTTGAACTGTCTATCCAATCTCCTGATAGGATTGACCCTTGAAGAACTAATTGTTGAGATGAGGAAAGTTATTCCTAGGCAATGGAGGTAGACATCTATGCCAACTATGATTTTTGAAAAAGCGGCGAGGAGTCCTGTGGCACCTTATAGACTAACCGAAGTGTTGGAGCATAAGCTTTCATGGGCAAAGACCCACTTCGTGTCACTGAGAACACCTTTAGGGTGGATAACTAGCTGAAAGGACCTAGTGCTGGTAAAGACTGAATTGAATGAATCTTTTGAGGGAAGGATGAACGGAAGTAAGCATCTTTGCTTAAGTGGAAGTAAGCATCTTTGAAGTGGAGGATCGCAAACCAGCCTCCCAATTCCAGGGAGCGAATTATAGCGGTTAGGGACACTACGCTGAATTTCAGATGTCTGAAATCTACTATTGGTTTCCAACCCCCATTTTTCTTTGGCATCGAAGTATTCTGAATAGCACTTTTTCACTGTGTTGAAGTGGGATGGTTCTATGACTCCTAGACCTAGGAGTAATGAAATTTCCTGTGTAAATGATCACGAAAAAGGCCTTTGAAGAGGAATGGGGAAACGGGTTGGAAGGGAGGGATGGAGGTAAACTAGACATTATAATTTGAAGAAATAGGCTCCAAAGCCCACTTGTCTGATGTAATAGCCTCTCATGCTATTAATAGAGAGGCAGTACCCAAACTCAGGAAGAGGGATCCTATCATAGAGCTGACAAACTGGTCATTAGGTGGTCTGGAGTCTCAATCAAAATTGACATCTGGATTATGCTGAAGGCTGGGATGATGCAGTCGAGATAGTTGCAGGCCTATTCTTTGAAAAGTAAGCCTTAAGACCAATGGAACTACCAGTTCTGGAAGGTGAAAAACTAAGTAGGCTAGGATCTCTGTGTAATTAGCACTCTTGCATTTATGGAAGTTGCAGGAATCGATGGAGTTTGCCAGATGAACTTGGCTGGCTCAAGGAGAGCTTCATTAAACCAACAGTGCCACCCGTCCTGAGGTAGAGGTGTGCAATACATTCAGGAATTTGCAGGATGTCAGCAACCCATTTAATCAAATCCTGGAATTGTCTAAAGTCAGCCAGAAACAGCAGCGATGGTCTTGCTGCCTCATAAGGTGAAAATGAGATTTTTGTAAGTGAGGTAATCTCCTTCTCTGCTCTCAAGAACATAAGGGTCATACTTGGTCATAAGAACATAAGAACGGCCGTACTGGGTCAGACCAAAGGTCCATCTAGCCCAGTATCCTGTCTGCCGACAGTGGCCAGCACCAGGTGCCCCAGAGAGGGTGGACCGAAGACAATGATCAAGCGATTTGTCTCCTGCCATCCCTCTCCAGCCTCTGACAAACAGAGGCCAAGGACACCATTTTATCCCCTGGCTAATAGCCTTTATGGACCTAACCTCCATGAAATTATCTAGCTTCTCTTTAAACTCTATTATAGTCCTAGCCTTCACAGCCTCCTCTGGCAAGGAGTTCCACAGGCTGACTACACGCTGTGTGAAGAAGAACTTTCTTTTATTAGTTTTAAACCTGCTACCCATTAATTTCATTTGGTGTCCTCTAGTTCTTCTCTTTAGGAACTAATAAATAACTTTTCTTTATCAGCCCTCTCCACACCACTCATGATTTTATATACCTCTATCATATCCCCCCTCAGTCTCCTCTTTTCTAAACGGAAAAGTCCCAGTCGCTTTCACCTCTCCTCATATGGGACCCATTCCAAACCCCTAATCATTTTAGTTGCCCTTTACTGAACCCTTTCCAAGGCCAAAATATCTTTTTTGAGGTGAGGAGACCACATCTGTACACAGTATTCAAGATGTGGGCATACCATAGTTTTATACAGGGGCAGTAAGATATTCTGGGTCTTATTTTCTATCCCTTTCTTAATAATTCCTAGCATCCTATTTGCCTTTTGACCGCCACTGCACACGTGTGGAAGTTTTCAGAGAACTGTCCACGATAACTCCAAGATCTCTTTCCTGATTTGTCGTAGCCAAATTAGCCCCCATCATACTGTACGTATAGTTGGGGTTATTTTTCCCGACGTGCATTACTTTACACTTATCCACATTAAATTTCATTTGCCATTTTGTTGCCCAATCACTCAGTTTGGTGAGATCTTCTTGGAGTCCCTCACAGTCTGCTTCTGTCTTGACTATCCTAAACAGTTTGGTATCATCCGCAAACTTTACCACCTCACTGCTTACCCCTTTCTCCAGATCATTTATGAATAAGTTGAAAAGGATTGGTCCTAGGACTGACCCTTGGTGGACACCACTAGTTACCCCTCTCCATTCTGAAAATTTACCATTTATTCCTACCCTTTGTTTCCTGTCTTTTAACCAGTTCTCAATCCAAGAAAGGACCTTCCCTCTTATCCCATGGCCATGTAATTTACACAAGAGCCTTTGGTGAGGGACCTTGTCAAAGGCTTTCTGAAAATCTAAGGATACTATATCTACTGGATCCCCTTGTCCGCATGTTTGTTAACCCCTTCAAAGAACTCTAATAGATTAGTAAGACAGGATTTCCTTTACAGAAACCATGTTGACTTTTGTCCAACAAATTATGTTCTTCTACTTGCTTCACAATTTTATTCTTTACTATTGTTTCGACTAATTTGCCCGGTACTGAAGTTAGACTTACCGGTCTATAATTGCCCGGATCGCCTCTAGAGCCCTTGTTAAATATTGGTGTCACGTTGGCTACCTTCCAGTCATTAGGTACGGAAGCCGATTTAAGGGATAGGTTACAAACCACAGATAATAGTTCAGCAATTTCCCATTTGAGTTCTTTTAGAACCCTTGGATGAATGCCATCCGGGCCCGGAGATTTGTTAACATTAAGTTTTTCTATTTGTTCCAAAACCTCCTCTAATGACACTTCAATCCGGGACAGTTCCTCAGATTCATCACCCACAAAGGACGGTGCAGATTTGGGAATCTCCCCAACGTCCTCAGCTGTGAAGACTGAAGCAAAGAAATCATTTAGTTTCTCCGCAATGGCTTTATCATCCTTGATCACTCCTTTTATATCTCGATCATCTAGGGGACCCACAGGTTTTTTAGCAGGCTTCCTGCTTCTAATGTACTTAAAAAACATTTTGTTATTTCTTTTTGAGTTCTTGGCTAGCTGTTCCTCAAAATCTTTTTTTGCTTTTCTTATTACATTTTTACACTTGATTTGACAGTGTTTATGTTCCTTTCTATTTATCTCACTAGGATTGGATTTCCACTTCTTAAAAGATGCCTTTTTGTCCCTCACTGCTTCTTTTACATGGTGGTTAAGCCACGGTGATGCTTTTTTAAGTCTCTTGCTATGTTTTTTAATTTGGGGTATACATTTAAGTTGGGCCTCTATTATGGTGTCTTTAAAAAGCTTCCATGCAGCGTGCAGGGATTTGGCTCTAGTCACTGTGCCTTTTAATTTCTGTTTAACTAACCTCCTCATTTTTGTGTAATTCCCCTTTTTGCAATTAAATGCCAGGGTGCTGGACTGCTGAGGTGTTCTTCCCACCACAGGAATGTTGAATGTTATTATATTATGGTCACTATTCCCAAGCGGTCCTGTAACGGTTATTTCCTGGACCTGATCCTGCGCTCCACTCAGGACTAAATCGAGACCAAAAGTCCATCTAGCCCAGTATCTTGTCTACCAACAATAGCCAGTTGCAGGTGCCCAAGAAGGAATGAACAGAACAGGTAATGATTAAGTGATCCATTCCCTATCACTCATTCTGAGCTTCTGACAAACAAAGGTGAAGGACACAAACTAGCTTTTGCTCCTTACAAATCTCCTTGGGCTCAGGAGTGGGGAGGAGAGAGGAATGGTGTCAGGCACAAAGACTTCCATCTTTCCTGTGGACTGAGCTGAGGTATCTCACATCTGTTACAGGTGCACTGGTCATGGATCTCAGTTGGGCTAATGAGAGAGATCACAAGGAAGTGGAGAGGGATCCAGTGTTGGTTTCTCCATGTGTTGGAAAGCAAGGTTCTGGTATCTTGCCTTTGTTGCATTCACAATGGAGAACAACATCTAGGAACAAAAAAACAGAGAACCTTGAACCAAAAGGTTTGAATTGGAAAGCTTTTCTAGATTGTGTACAGATGTCAACCCCTCCTTGTGCATAGCTGAAGAAGTAGGTATCCCATGAATATGAGCAGTCAGTGATTCAGAGGGTTGCAAGAAGCAGAGACTCCAGCTCATTCACTACCACAATCTCTGCCAGATATAGGAATTCTTATGTTACTGGAAGCATACCAGAACTTGGTTCTGTGCCAATGATGCAGCAAGACCTCAGGATACAGAAACTGTATGGTTCTGGAAGCGCTACTGAATTTTGTACTGGTGCCTATGATGTAGATGTCATGTGAGGAACTGACACTAATATCGAGGATTTTATTGAAGCCAGTTTTTTGTGATAAAGAGCTCTTTATCACTGAGGCATGAGACTCAGATGAAGTCTTAATGTGCTTCATGGTAGCTGAAGTACTTGGAACCTCAACTAGCACTCTACTCAGGGCCTGAGGTCTCCAATGATTGGATCTTCTTTGAAGATGAACTCTGATGTTTTGCTTCTTTTATCCCCTTCCTTATACTTGGAATGTGAAACTCTTGATACTGGGGTACAGTACCGCAGTACAGAAGAGTATTGTAGACAGAGGTTTTGATGTTCTCGCCTACATGAAAGCACTTGGTAACAGTGATCTTATGATGACAGGGTACTGACAGATGAAGAAGGTCCCTGGCATGGGGAGGGCTGTTCTCTGAACCGAGGCCCAAATTCAGCCTTAGGATCTGTCCCATTATTCAAGTCTATGATTAATTCCCCTCCCCCCCTTCTTTAAAGCAGTGGTTCTCAACTCGTTTCAGTCCATGGACCACCAGACCAATCAAAAAATTTGAGGACCACCTCCAGCACAGGACGCACGACACAGCAACCGCTCAGCACGACGGCAGCAGCTACACTGACACTCAGAGCCTCAGACAGAAGTTACTGGCAACACAACGTGGTTGCGTCCTAGGTGACGCTATGGATGACACCGCGTGCTTGTGAACACAGCGTAAAACAGCCTAACGGCAGCGCCTGCTCATGCCATCCGACTTTGGACAATGTTCCTGTGGACCATCGAAAAAGTCACCATGGACCACCAGTGGTCCATGGACCACCAGTTGAGAACCACAGCTTTAAAGAAAAGAATAAAAAAAGGGAAGAAGTATTCCCTCTCGCTCTCACTTTAAAGTACAAAACAACTACACAGCTGAATATGAATAAAACAGGCAAACAGGAACACCCTATACTCTGTCTCAAGCTGTAGGCAGTTGAAAAAGAATTGAGAGCAGTTTGCCTATAAAGCCTTATGCAGCATCAGTACAGGACATGAGGAACGGTAAATACCATGTGCAGGCTGAAAAGGCACCACTACCAAAAACCTCTAATCAAAGGTTTTGGGATCCTAAAGTGGAGCATCCACAGAGATGCCACTCAAAGAACTTTGAATCTGACTGAAGCATATTTACATTGCTTATTTTGATATATGTTCACAATTTGTATTTTGATGGATATGCAATTTTAATTTTTTGAATCTCAGTGTCTATGGTAACTAAATACAGTAGTCTGACGCACATTAATTTTCTGCAACTGTGAAGCTTTAAACAAATTTTAAAAAATGCTTAAAAATAAAACACCTCATCTATTGAAATATATTACACATATATATATTTTACATACACATATATAAAAAATTCTGCCAAGTGTAATTAGACACATTAGGCACTAAAGCAATCAGGCCCATCAAAAGCAGATAGTCAAATCAGAGTTCTACTAGCATTCTACCATACATTACCTTAGGTTGCTTTCATCCATGCAAAGTATATAATCAAATGTAACGAAATCATCTTTCGTAATCTGGAATTAAAAAGATTTGCTTAAACTTTTCTAGCAAATATGTATTTGCTTACACTACAAAAAAATGTAACTTTTGCAAGTGATAATGATAAATATGTATGCAAAAAAGGAATTGTAAGCCATCAAACTGTTTAATACATTCTGAGTGCAAGAGCTACCCTGCAAATTGATGGTAATTGTTTTAACAAAACGATGAACAAATTATGATGAAGATTAAAATATGCACTTGCACTTTCACAATATAGTTTGTTTTCAAAAGCTATCATCTAATCTTTTTATACCTAAATGAACATACTAGGTCAGTTATACTTCCAGAGTTGCATACGTTTTCATTCCATTCACTAATATGTAAAAAGTAAACCAAGTCAGTAATAATTTTTATATGTTCCCCTGAAAATTAGAGAACACAGTGGGGGAAGTAATAGCGTTTAATGAACCAGCTTCTGTTTGTGAGAAAGACAAGCTTTCAAACTTACACAACTCTTATTCAGATTATCATTACTACTGAAAAACTGGATTAACACATAGAAACACCATAATTAAACCACTTTCTATTTTTGCTTTTATTTTTAAATCATGTTTTGCTCTTAAAAATTATTTTTTTTAATTTAGATCTTTAAATAGTTACCTGATGAGGAAGAAATTATTTTTCCTGAATAGAATCATAGAGCTGGAAAAGACCTCAGAAGGTCATCAAGTCCAGCTCCCTGCTCTATGCAGGACCAATCCCAACTAAATCAACCCGGCCAGGGCTTTGTCAAGCCGAGACTTAAACACCTCTAGGGATGGAGACTCCACTACTTCCCTAGGTAACCCATTCCAGTGTTTCACCACTCTCCTAGTGAAATAGTTTTTCCTAATATCCAACCTGGACCTCTCCCACAGCAACTTGAGACCATTGCTCCTTGTTCTGCCATCTGTCACTAATGAGAACAGCCTCTCTCCATCCTCTTTGGAACCTCCCTTCAGGAAGTTGAAGGCTGCTATCAAATCCCCCCTCACTCTTCGCTTCTGCAGACTACACAGACCCAAATCCTTCAGCCTCTCCTCATAGGTCATGTGCTCCAGCCCCCTAATCATTTTGGTTGCCCTCCGCTGGACCCTCTCCAATGCGTCCACATCCTTTTTGTAGTGGGGGGCCCAGAACTGGACACAATACTCCAGATGTGGCCTCACCAGAGCCGAATAAAGGCGAATAATGACATCTCTGGATCTGCTGGCAATGCTCCTCTTAATGCAACCTAATATGCCATTAGCCTTCTTGGCTACAAGGGCACACTGTTGACTCATATCCAGCTTCTCATCCACTGTAATCCCCAGGTCCTTTTCTGCAGAACTACTACTTAGCTGGTTGGTCCCCATCCTGTAACAATGCTTGGGATTCTTCCGTCCCAAGTGCAGGACTCTGCACTTGTCCTTGTTGAACCTCAGATTTCTTGTGGCCCAATCCTCCAATTTGTCTAAGTTACTCTGGACCCTATCTCTGCCCTCAAGCGTATCTACCTCTCCCCTTAGCTTAGTGTCATCTGCAAACTTGCTGAGGGTGCAATCCATCCCCTCATCCAGGTCATTAATAAAGATATTGAACAAAACCGGTCCTAGAACCGAATCTTGCGGCACTCTGCTAGAAACCGACCGCCATCCTGACATCGAGCTGTTGATCACTACCTGCTGGGCCCGGCCTTCTAGCCAGCTTTCTATCCATCTTACCGTCCATTTATCCAATCCATTATCCCTTAACTTGCTGGCAAGAATATTGTGGGAGACTGTATCAAAAGCCTTGCTAAAGTCAAGGTATATCACATCCACTGACTTTCCCACGTCCACAGAGCCAGTTACCTCATCATAGATGCTAATCAGATTGGTCAGGCATGACTTGCCCTTTGTGAATCCATGCTGACTATTCCTAATCACTTTCCTGTCTTCCAAGTGCCTCAAAATGGATTCCTTAAGGATTCCTTCCATGATTTTTCCAGGAACCGAGGTAAGACTGACGGGCCTATAGTTCCCTGGATCGTCCTTCTTCCCCTTTTTGAAGATGGGCACTACATTTGCCTTTTTCCAATCATCCGGGATCCCTCCGGATCTCCATGACTTTTCAAAGATAATGGCCAAAGGCTCCTCAATGACATTTGCCAACTCCCTTAGTACCCTCGGATGCATTAAGTCCGGACCCATGGATTTGTGTACATTTAGCTTTTCTAAATAGTTCCTAACCTGTTCTTTACCCACCAAGGGCTTTTCATCTTCATCCCATCTTGTGTCACTTAGCGCATTAGTCCAGGAGCCGACCTTGTCCGTGAATACAGAGGCAAAGAAAGCATTGAGTACTTCAGCTTTCCCCACATCATCTGTCACTAGGTTACCTCCTTCATTCAGTAGGGGCCCCACACCCTCTCTCATCACGTTCTTCTTGTTAACATGCCTGCAGAAACCTTTCTTGTTATCCTTCACATCCTTAGCCAGTCGCAATTCCACTTGCGCTTTCGCCTTCCTGATAACCCCCCGGCATTTTCGAGCTATACATTTAAACCCCTTCCTGGTCATTTGTCCAAGTTTCCACTTTTTGTAAGCTTCCTTTTTGTGCTTAAGTTCACCAAGGATTTCCCCGTAAGCCAATCTGGTCTCATACCATGTTTGCCTCTCTTGCTCTGTGTCGGGATGGTTTCTTTCTGTGCCTTCAATAAGGCTTCTTTAAAATACTGCCAGCTGTCCTGGACTCCTTTCCCCTTCATGTTAGCATCCCAGGGGATTCTACCCATCAGGTCTCTGAGGGAGTCAAAAAAATCTGCTTTTCTGAAGTCCAAGGTGTGTATTTTACTACTCTCTTTTCTTCCTTTGGTCAGGATCCTGAAATCTACCATCTCATGATCACTGTTTCCCAGGCTGTGACCCACCTCTACTTCCCCTATTAGTTCCTCCCTGTTTGTGAATAAGACGTAATGAGTTTGTCTAGCCACTGTCTTAATATTTGTGTATAGAGACAGGATTTTGTGTGAACAGAATCAGGTTTGTGTGTAAAGAATCAGATAGGAGACAGAATTCAGAAGCAATATTTATAGGTTAAACTCCTACCCAAGTAATTGGTTAAAGAGCATAAACTGGTAACATTTTCCTGATTTTTTCGCTTGTCAAAGATATAAGTTAAAACCTTAACCTACAATCTCCCCGCAGCTCCCATTGGCCAGGAATGACAGTCCATGGCCAACGGAAGCTGTGAGCAGCTGTACTTAAAAAACAAACAAACAATCTCGGCAGCCCACTGGGGCTAATCCTGGTGAACTGCATCCATCCCATGGGCCACTTATTGCCCACCCTTGGTCTAATGCAATTCAAGCAAGGGCTCATCTGCATAACAAATAGAAGTTCACCGACATAACCTTGTATATACTCTTATTCCAGAAGAATGCCCATTTTTAATTAAATGTATTTCCAACTGACATACACGAAACTAAAAAAGCAGCTCTTGTATTTGCACAAGTAAGCAGTGATACTAGTACAACCACACTAGCTTACATTTATATTCTAAGTTATACTGAAAAAGATTTTCCAGTTCAGGCAAGGCCTACACCAATTAAAAAAAACACAACAGAATCCCAACAGATTGGTGAGGCATGATTTCCCTTTACAAAAACCATACTATATCCAATGTATCATGTTTACCTGTGTGTATACTAGTTCTATACTGTAGTTTCAACCTGCGCTAAAAGATATCCACATGCTCTACTCCTTCCTTGGATTTTTAGCCAAAGAAACAAAATTCAGCTCAAGACTTTTCTCTAAGCTTGTCTATCTCGATACTTCTTTGCCTGCACCTTTGACTTCCCCATTCCTACAGGAGCTTTGCTAGTCATGGTCTCACACCATCTGCATCAGCAGAGAATCAGAAGAACCCATTAGGAGAGATTTTCAAAAGGTATAAATAACAGTTGGGTATCTAAAGTCAGTAGTTAAACACCTAAGGCCCGTGCCTTTGAAAAACTCAATCATTTTCCAGCTGGATCAATAATTACTAACAGTGAGCTGTTTCAGACATACACTGCCAACTTCTCATCATCCCCTCAAAATAGTATATTTGTGATTAATTATATAGTCAGGGACAGGAAATATATTTTAATCAAACTCATTATTGCCTTACTTTCGCTTTGCTTTGCTGTAATCTCTCCAGGTCAAGATACAATTTTGTTCTGGGAATTTCTACAAACTTGTTCATGGTTGCATTTATATTAAAAAAAAACTTGACAAAGTATAATTTGAAGCAGCCATTAAAAATGCACATGTGCATGTATGTTTGAGACATGGTTTCTTTTTGATTCAAGTGGTAATAAATGATCTAGAAATGTGAAAGGAGGGTCTTTACAAGAGCCCTGAAGACCTCTGCAGGTTTTACCATTGAGGCTTCACAGGTGAGTTTGAGAACCACTGACCTAATATAAAAATAAATGTAAGTGTGCTGCTTGCAAGCGATAAAAAGTAAAATAAAAAATTGTTACCTGTAAATGGAAAATCCAGTTCTAACATTAAAACAGGCAAATTTGTAATAGTGTACTGTGTTCAATTCAGTTTGGGTTATTACATAAAAATTAGAGGCTGGAAAGGTCAATGGAGGGCAATTAGTATGACTGAGGAAATGTAATCAGAAGCTTAGAGGAACTATGCATGTATTCTTTAGAAATGGAGAAAATAAAGGAGAAACTTAATAAGGTCTACCAAAAATTCTAAAGGGAACAGAAAAGAAAGATGCTAACAGCACTACTTGATCTTGTGTCAAATGCAAGAATTAGTGACATGAACTCAAACTAAGGAAAGATCAGGTCCTAAAGGAATATTCCATACACACAGAATAGTTAATGGAAATAAGTTATGTGCATTCATTTGAATGTGCAAGTCATTTAAATACATGAAGTTCTGTTTATTTCAAGGCATTTCTCTCTGGAGTGTAATACTTGAAATATACTCAGAAAATTTCAGACAGTATTTCCGTTTGGTGAAATATGCACCTCTGATTCTTGACAAGAATGCCCCAAGGTACGTTTAAGAAGATTATCTATTTGTAAGTTTCCTTTGAAGATGATTTTCATTCTTGGGTCTGAGCTCCTTAGTGAAGGGTTGGGAAACAAGCAGCTCGCAGGCCAGGCAAGGTTTGCCAAGAACAGCCCTTGGTGGGCTGCCAAGGAACAAACCTGGTGAACTGTATCTGGCCTGTAGGCCACTTATTGCCCATCCCTGCCTTAGTGAGAGGCAGAAGCTCCCTCAACTCAAATAATGTTGATCCTAAGAGCAGCAGTACCAGGGCAGAGTGCAAACCAGGTCCTCTACTGGACCTGTACAATATAAATGCTGCCCTTCCAAAATGCATGGGACTCACAAGACAAGACATTGTAAAACTATTCAAAACAGAATAAATATGCCGCATAGAAATAATGTTAAACATTTAAAATAGGGGTAGGGAACCTTTTTTGGGTTGGAGGCCACTGACCCACAGAAAAATCAGTCGGGGGGCAGTACACAAGTGAGAAGCAGGGGGAGTGGCAGCTGGAGTGCCAGGGTGGGCTAATGCTGAGGGGGGCCTGAGGTTCCCCACCCCTGATTTAAAAAAGTTGCAAGCCACTCAACTGTTGGCCTAACTTTCCTCCCATTTACTTCAACTAGAAAAGTGAAGCTAATGCTGATGACTTTTGAAAAATATCACACAATAGTTAAAAGCCAATCTCTCCTAATATTTAATATTCAATTTGACACATGCCATATACTCAACAAATGGCTGTTGTGATTGTTATGAGTAATTATGCTGAACAAAATTACTAATTTCCTCAAGAAATAAAATATACTCTTTTCTACCTGCCGTGCTTTATGAGCTGTTTCAATGCCATGATTTCTTAGACAGCTTAAAGCCCTTGCATCTGGGGAGCGCCCCACGTTCCAGTCAGAAACAGCACCACTGTCTGTCATCCACTGTAACAGAAGAACCACATACAGAGACACGTTTAAAGGAAATAAGAGTACACTACCTGTCTGGCAATATGATTCATGGTAATGCCATGCTTCCTCATGCAAGTCTGTCCCCGATAATCAGGAGGGTTTCCTATTTCATAAGTAGATGTTGCTGCACTGTCTATTCTCCACTACAGAAAAACAAATTCAAATGTTTATGTTTTTCTTCACACAGCTTATATAAATACTGACCAGCTAGAAGAAAGTATATTTTGGCAACTGTAAAAATAAAAGACTGACCTTATTATCAATGTTTTCATCAGTTACAAGTTTTCTAAAAACTGCTTCTGCTATGGGTGATCGGCAAATGTTCCCTGCAAAAACAAGAGATGGAACTAACGTTTATCTATAGTAAAAGAAGCAAGACATTAGTTGTAAAGTATTGGCCAGCGTAAGTCTGCATGGACAGGATTGTAGTTCACATAGTTCTTTAACAGTTGATTTTATCTAATCCCATAGGTGAATCCATGGCCAGTAAAGACAATGCTGCTAGAGCAATCTGTTTATTTCCATCTCAGTACATGAGGGGAGTGAAGAAACTGCACCATGGAGCCTACCACATACGGGACACTCATCACTTGCATTTAATCCCGAATTTTGTTCCCCTTTTGTAAGTTGTAATTACATTGCTTCTCCCCTTCCCCACAAGAAAGACTTTCTGTAACCGTAACTTGAAGTAAGTAGAATTTTGAACTCTGTCTCAAATGAATGTTAACATCAAGTTTCTGTCTTTGTCTTTCATAGTTTTACTCAGAATAGTCTGGAACTTTTAAGAAACACTGCCTTAGCTTTTTTTTTTTTTAGTACCCCCTCCTTTTTTTTTTTTTTTTTTTTTTTTTTAAGAAAAAGGTACCCCCAGTAGCTACAGTTTTCAGACATACAATTTTTTGTCTACCATTGCAACACATGTTTAAACAACTTAATTGTAGCCGAGCAGGCGATGAAAATTGTGTGTAAAAAGTACAAAAATAAAGCAGTTCTGTAAAACTTGAAACAAAAATTCAGTTTTCTCCAAATTTCAGTTGTGTTGACATACCCCCCACCCTCCAGACTTCTCTCGAGTACCCCTAAGGGTACTCATACCACTGGTTGAGAAACACTGTTCTAGGGGACTTCATATGACTCTCATCCCCATGAATCTCCTATGCACTGGCAACATATAGAATATATTTCTGACTACGATTAACTGGATGATTTGCAAAAGTTTGTTTAAAGTATTCATCTTAATCCCCAGCATGGCCCACCTGAGCTGCATTTTTAACTCTTAAAACAATCTTAAACAATGTAGAATGCTAAAAATATTTGGGAATATCACATCCTTGCCCAAATAAAATAAAATTCAATACAAATTTTGCAGACATCATGAATAGAGCATATATGAAGAATGAACTATATTCCTAGAAGTGGTCTCTTCACTAAGAAAAAAGTAATGTTACTGTAGGGGGAAATACAAGCATGCATAAGCCATCCACCAACTCTTAAAAAGTGTATGGATTCTTTTTAAGGATTACAACTGGTCAGAATCTCACAGATGAAGCATAATGTCCCTCATACGCTGTCTACATTACATAAATATGTTCCTGTTAATACTCATGCACAGCATCATTATAAAAATTAGTTTACATTAGGGATGTAAAAGATCATCTAGTGATCATCATCCTTACCCGGCAGCATTTTGAGCAGATCCCTTCCTGCCATGGACAGGGGGTTGCTCCAGCCCCGCAAGACTTACCACAGACTGCCAACTGGCCACGAACGTCTCTCTGTCTGGCCGTGGCACATTGCCAGACCATGCCCCAAGCTTTTATTTAGCCCCCCACACTGGAGTTCACCAGGGAATTCCCTTCACACCCACTTATCCACGCAGCAGCAGGGTAAGTGGGGCGAAGGGCAGCTGGGACTGTGGTGAGGCTGTTCCTACTGAGGCAATAGGACCAGTTCTTTAAATCTGGTTCTGGAATCCACAAGAGGAGAGGGCAATTCTTGTTTTAGTCCTAAGTGAAGTGCAGGATCTGGTCCAAGAGGTAAATACACCTGGACTTGGAAATAGTGACCATATTGTAATAAAATGTAACATCCCTGTGGTGGGAAAACAAGAGGACTAAAACAAGAATTGCCCTCTCCTCTTGTGGATTCCAGAACCAAATTTTATCTCTTCATCCCGTCCTGAGGTGATGTGTACCCAGTCAATATAGGGATAGTTGAAATCCCCCACTTTTATTGAGTTTTTCATTTTGATAGTCTCTCTAATCTCCCTTAGCATTTCATAATCACTATCACTGTCCTGATCAGGTGGTCGATAATATATCCCTACTGCTATATTCTTATTATTGGAACATGGAATTACTATCCAGAGATCCTATGGAATATTTTGGCTCATTTAAGATTTTTACTTCATTTGATTCTACATTTTCTTTCACATATAGTGCCACTCCCCCACCAGCACAACCATTCAATATATTTAGTATCATAGTAGGACTGTGCCTCATTGATTGTCCTCATTCCACCAAGTTTCCGTGACGACAATTATATCAATATCCTCCTTTAAAACGAGGCACTCTAGTTCACCTATCTTATTATTTAGACTTCTAGCACTTGTGTATAAGCACTTTAAAACTTTATCTGTCTGCCATTTCCTGATGTGTTAGACTCTTTTTCATTTGATTGTCTCATCTGATCTGACCCATATTTTATCATCTTCCATCCACTCCTAACTAGAACACAGAAAATCTCTATTAATAGACCTTCCCCTAAGAGATGTCTCTGTCCAATCCATGTGCATCTCCGCACTCATCGGCTTTCCCCCAGCCCTTAGTTTAAAAACTGCTCTACAACCTTTTCCATATTACGTATAACCAGTTAACCAATTCAACAGGATTTTACAGTGGTAGTTTACATCAATGCAACTTAATTGGAAATTACCAGAGTTAACTGCACCTGTGCAAACCCCATTTTAGATTTAGATGCAGTTACCCTAGAGCAAATTTCTCTAATGTAAAGAGGCATTAAGACAAGTCATTGCTCCAGTATTTATCAGAGGAGAGTATCATTTACTGCATCACCCAATACACTTTTGGCAGTAAATCGGGACCTCCTGTTCAAATACATATCTGGGCTGACATCCTTGCTATGTGAGCTTCTGTGATCATAACTTAATACAGCTGCAAAAGCTTTCATAAAAAGGTTAAAAAATATTTTCATGTGTGAGGAAACCAAACGGCTGCATAACAGTTTTCCCCAAAGTTATGTTTTTTCTTCACTACTTTTTAATAGTAAGGACATGTCCCCTTAATCCCTTCTACTTGAAGCAGAAAACAAAAGTGATTATTTCTACAGCTTTCATCAAGCAAAGAACAAAGTTTATATTAGTAAGCTATTGTCCATATGGCTGAGGCTTTTCAATCACTATGTAAAATATAATGTTTATTACTCCTAAACATAGAGTAAGGCAGGGATAGGCAACAAGTGACCCAGGGGCTGGATGTAGTTTGCCAGGGTTAACCCTGACATGGTAAACCACATCCAGCCTGTGGGCTGCTTATTGCCTACCCTGGGATTAGGGGATAGAGCAGACAACTGAAAGTTAGGGAAAGAACACAGGAGCTCTAAATTGTTGCATGCCCTTGGATAAAATCAACTACAAGACACACAGAATTTAACAATCTGCATGTAGGGTATGATCTGCCAGTTACTGGCACCAGGAAAATTAATGGATGAGCACCTACAACAAAAGGTACTATACAAGCGTAAAAAGAATATATATATATATATATATTTTAAAAGTCTACCCTTAAATTAAATAAAAAACTTCAACTTGTTCTCCTTTTCTCAGTCCCAATTTCTCTGTATGTATTTGGGTTATTTGCATTGTTGGATGTTTAATTTATTGTTCACTGAGAAGAAAGAAATCAGCAGTGATCTAATTAGGCATGTATTAATTAGATATTTTGCTGCATAATGAATATCGGTTTCTCTTGTTATAAACAGAAAGCAGATAAGTGAATATTTGACTATTATTTTTTTCCAAAACAAATGCATAAGAAAACAACCTAACTTTGTATGAATCCTTTTACACTCTGGAATTAACTCTCAAGAGCATAGGGGTATCTTCAGAAATGATCAGTTGTTTGAGGGGTAAAACAGCCTAACACCTGAAATATTGAAAGTTTCAGATATTTAAAGTGTGTATTAAAAATAACATTTATAATTTTGAATTGACTGGACTCTCAGTTTTACTCTTTGAATAAAATATTACATATACTTAATGTTAATAGTCTATCAAGATCATTTTTAGAGCACAGGGGAAATTTTAGACCACTACAGGTTGAATGAGGGGATTTTCCGTACCAGGGGAGGTCTCTCCCAACATGGCCTGTGCTGTTCTGTTGCTTGCCTCCGCCCCAGCTAGGGCTACTGCCTGGCACTGCTACTGCCTACCTGGCCATGGCTCACCAGGTTGGAACTCCCTAGCTGCTGCAACCGGACCTAAGCTCCACAGTCAGAGCTCTGCAGCCACAGCTGGATTCCAAGCTCTGCGGCCAGAACTCCGCAGCCATTTCCAGATCCCAAGCTCCAATGGCTGAAGCTCCACAGCCACTGTGGGACCCCAAGCTCTGTAGCCGGGGGCTGGAGCTCCCTGGCTGCAGCTGGGGCCAGAGCTCCGTGGCCACTGCTGAACCCTACCTCCTGGCCACAGGGAGAAGTCTTTGCTACACCCCCCACCCCTCTGCACATCCCCCCTCCCCAATGGGGCTCCTTGGTGAGTCGCCACCCCATGGCCAGACCTCCCTATACCTGGGCTCTCTGGTCCAGGAACATCCCTGGTCCTGCCGGACCATGGATGTTGCCAGACCAGACAGTCCCGGTTAAGGGGAGGTACAACCTGTAGAGAAACACCACAAAACTCAACAATGGCAGAAAGAAAGCACAATTCAGTCTTAAAATTATATTTTAAATGAATGAAGCTGACAGGTCAGCATTCATTACAAAAAATAAGCTCTCCCACACATCATTCAGCCCTTGTTGTCATATGACTCCAACTCTTTGGGTAGCTAATACAGTAAAACTCCAATAGTCCGGCATCCAATAGTCTGGCACTCCTGATAGTCCGGCATCAAAATGGCAAGAGCCTAGTGAGTGAGCTTCGTCCAAAAATGAGTCACAAGGTAACAGTGGCAGCAGCTGAACTGAGCAAAAAGGGTAAAAAAGGCTTAAAAAAACTAACACATTACAGTATACTGCATACAGTATGTACAATAAAAAGGGTTAAGAACACTTTATATACAGTATATAATGTATACAGTATATATATATATAACCTGCTTATAGTACCTCCTGATAGTCCGGCATATCTGATAATCCGGCACCACCTAAATCCCATAGGTTCCGGATTATCGGAAGTCTACTGTATAAGGAAAAAATTCAGGGGAGTTAACAACATACATTACAATCATTTCAGATTAATCACTTGTTCTTTCAGACTTTATTCATTCTTCCCTGAAAATAGTTAATATGATTTATTCTCTCCATTCCCAAGTTTCTCTAGTATTATTTAACACTGAGCTAAACACACAGAGCAAGCCATGTCCCTGCCCCAGAGAGCTTACAATCTAGAGGTGCTCTATTAGTGGTTATTAGCTGTTTAATTAATTGTAGACAGAAGACATTAAACTGTAATTTGCTGTGTAATTAATATCAATTTTTCATTACAAATACAAGGCAGATATGGTTTCATAACAGGTCTAATTTAACAAATGAAGACTGGTCTTCTCAAGGATAACTTAGCTTGCCACACTCTTATATTATGATGTCAATGTGTAGACAACTACACGATTAAGCGATAACCATAGGCTTATCAGCTAAACCTGCCGACTACATGTATCCCTCCCTCCCTACACAATTCTGCCTCTGAATAAGAGGCAGCAAGGGGGGTGACGGCTTTTAAGCAGACTCTCCACGAGCACCGGATCTGCTTGCCATCCCCACTCCTGTGCTGCTGCCTCTGGTAGAGAGGCAGCAGAGAGGAGAGTGAGGGGGGCAGGCCGGAGTCGATACATGCAAGGAGCCAACTCCCCTGAGCACCAGCAACACAGACCCACCTGCCCACCCTGCCCTCCCCCGCGCTGCTGCCACTGCAAAGGCTGCTCTGCAGCAGCAGCCTCTGTTTCTGGGGGATTCAAGCTCCTCGCGGACAGAGGATGCTCTGTGCCAGTCTGTGCAAGGAGATGTTATTTATAGATGTAGGAGAGGGGCCTGGCAGGAGGCTCTCCAGGAGTGGGGCTAGGAGCTTACTAGGGCCGGCCCCACTCCCAGGGACTATCGAATAGTCATGTAACCACTAAAATTCAGTAGTTATGTAACTGCATCAAATTACATGCTATCTAATATCCCTATTTCTAAGTGAAATACTTCTCATTTCTCTTCACTGATGTTTATCTTATTTATTTCAGGAAATTCAGAAGTTTGTTTACAGCCTTTCTTCCAAACCTGGTGTCACACACACACATTTGATAAGCATATTCTCTGTCCCATTAAATAGCTCAACCATAAAAACACGATAGTATCATAACCACAACCTTCGCTGCAAACTCTATCCGAGAGATACTAAACATGAACATGTAGCCTGGTGGCTACACTTACTATGACACTGTATCAAGGCCTCTGGGCACAGATCACAGCTTGTTGGGAGTGGAATGAGCAAGCAGATTACGAAGAGGAACGTTGATAGGAAAGACTCGAAGCGTGTATTAAACGAGCAGGGGCTCCTCAGCTATGCAGGGTGCACATCTATCCACCCCATAAAAGTCCTCCCCCCACTGATTCACTCACCTTCATCTGCTTCCCGGTGCGGTGGGGGGGGAACCTATTCGGTGGGCACGGGCTCTACTCTTACCGCCTCCCCAGCCCGCCCTTCCTGCGGCTGCTGCCCCGGAACGGCCCCTCTCCCCCCTGCGCGGCCGCCCCGCACTCACCCAGGCACACGAAAATCACAGACTTCACCTCCCCAGCCGCCATCTTCCTCCCCCGGCCGGACCAAAAAGAAGAAGGGTCCTTCCTTCGGGCTTCTTCCCTTTGCCAGACTGTCGTGAAAACTTGCCCGCGCTTTGCGGCGCCGCACGTTAACGGCGTCCATTGTGTGTGCCTGATAGGAAGTGGAGGTGGGGAATAAAAGGCACTAAAATATTCTCGCACAGTCTGGCAAAGACAGTGGGGCCCGAATAATAAACCCATCATGGCGTTGGCGTGTGTAAAAAAAATATCAGGCACTTGTGTGGACACCCCCTCTATCCCTCCCACCTGCACCTGTCCCAGGTGAGCAGCTCCCCGGGGCCCTTCCTTCACCTTGCAGCAGGCAGTCAGTGCTGCGAGGTAGAGTTTGGGCCTGGCAGCGTCCTCTCGCCTCTTCCCGGTACTGTGCAGCTGCAGCCAGGAGCCTCTGGAAGGTGTTCCAAGAAGTGAGTATGGAGACTGCTGTGCTCTCAGGCCGGGGAAGGGGGCCACCCCTATGCTGGGAATGGACCGTGGTTCTTGGGGGTCCTACCTTCCCAACTTCTACTGGGGAGGGGGAGATTGGGTGTAAGTCTACACCTCAAAATTAAGTTGACTTAGGTCAACCTGTGGCCATTGCAGTACTTAAAACGTTTTTGCAGGTTAGCACTTGCACCTTCTGTCAGTATTGCGCATTCTCACCAAGAGTGCTTGTGTAAGCCTTCTGCCAGGCAGCACTAGCAGCAGCCAGGACTGGGTTCAATATCTAAGGGTTCCTCTGCATCCATCCAACACAAAACTGGCTGGAGCCCCCACCCAGTAACCTGGTAAATTCACACAATACCCCATGGGTGCCTCTGAGAGGCAATGCTTTTCCACTCCAAGCAGAGAGTCTGAGTGGAGAAAAGAAACCTTTAATAAAAGGGGAGGGAACTAGTGTGTCATTAATTTGGGAAAAACACATGGTTTGTAACCAAAACCATGAGAAACAGTCCTACCCCAAGTAGGTTGGGCAATGGCCTTTTCCTCTTGACTTCTTAAATCCAGCAATGTAAATGTCCCCTTCATGTGCCCAATCCTTCTCTGCACACCACTCTCAATTGCTGTCCTTGGTCGGGGCAAACCCAGAGTTCAGAGGTGCATCTGCAGAGTTCACCTCTCATCCTGAGTGGGGGAAGATAAGGAGGCATCTTACTCCATTAGTCACTCACCATCCAGCTGCTCTCTGCCTTGCTGGCCATTTGTCTCACCTCGCTGCTGCTGCTCGGCTGGCCACTCATTACACCTCACCATCGCTGTCCTGCTGGCTGCTTGTTTTGCTTCTCCATTGTCACTCTGCTGGCTGTTCATCGTGCTGCTGACACTCTGCTAGCCACTTGTCAGCATCTTTCACTGGCTTGTGGTGAATTTGACTCTGGGCCAAATTTAGTGATTTCAACTCTTGGCCCAAAGCACAGTCCAGCCACAAGAAATTCCAGCATCCATTAGAGTAATTTTAAACTAATAAAGAGACTCCTTATGGCATTTGCTCTAGTTCTATCATTAGAATAGGGTGCAGGGGGGAACAGGTTGAACCCGACTTATAGCTCACACCTGGAGGGCATGCAGCTTGCCAATTCAGAACCCTCTACTCTTCCCCCAGATAAGGTCACAAAGCTTTGGCAGGCGAGACCTCGTGCATCTGAGGTTCTTTACACTGACATTCTCTCTCCTTTTGAACTGAGCTAAACACAGACTGACTTTTCTGCATTCCTACAATAACTGCAAGCACTGATGATCATATCTCAAAATTCCTGCATTTAGTGTCAACACAGTTTGTGACTCCATAACAACCAAATTGGTTACAATGAGCAAAACACTATTGAAACAGCTGGATATCTAACACATCTAAGCAAATCAGGGGCAAACTGTATTTATATAAACACATCCAGGGATTTCTTTCCCATTCCAACCTGCTGGAATGGAAGCATTGATTCGGACCCTGCTTACACTTGCAAGAATTTAACTGTCAGTGTGAGGCATGGTAGTGCACTGGCAGCTGGAGTGCTCCACCAGGATAGGCAGCCAGCTAGAGTTATTATTTTTCAGTTTGTGAAAGAAGGAAACTTTCCCTCCCCCTTCCCTGGGCAAGCCTGCTGCAATCCCAACCAAACTCTGCAACCCATACTCCTCAATAGTTACTTACAGCATCTACATAGAATGCATTTAGATAATGTTAACACAATTTTCTTAAGCTGTGGAAGCAGGAGTACGGCAGCACCTTTAGCAGGACAGAGAAGCATTTAACTTAGCTATCCCAGTGTATTGTGACTATTACTAAATTTTGCTTTAGACCTATGTGAAAAAAAAAAAAACCCCTCACAGATTAAAGAACTTTTTGGGCAACTGGCAAATCCATAAAAAAGCCCAACCATGCTGATGAAATTCCAATCAGGTGGTGACCCTGGCAGCTGGAACCCTACTACTCTGAGTATCAGCTCAGCACAGCGGGCTTCTGGTCTTTTAACTGCCAGTCTGATGTAAGCAACGCAGTGTCAATGCTAATGCAGCATTGACAAAACCATATTGACCAAAAGTGTCACACCTCTCATGGAGATGGAGTTGTTCAGTCAGTACACTAGGTGATTTGCATAAGCAGGAGCAATATTGTAGTGTAGCAATTTTTAGAAATAGGTCAATATAAGACAGCTTCCATTAACCTAATTCTGTAGTGTAGACCAGGCCTAAGTTAGGTATTCCTCTTACATCAATAGCCCCCTAAACCCATAAATCCTGACGTGAGTGTCCCATAAAAGCTAATCTTTGGGACCTGCTGGAAGGTGGAATTGGCTATTTTTTTGTTCCCTACCTTGCAAATTATACAGCTTAAATATACAAAATTTATTTTCTAATGCTTCATCAAAAACATACAAACAAAAAAGATGTTATTGCAACTCAGTGCAACACTACTACAAAAAACACAGTCTATACTGGGATTCTAGGGGAGCCTGTTGATTTTCAAGTCTTCAGTTTTCATTGGAATACAGAACATAGTTACTACAACTGCACCTTTAAAATCTGGCTCCAAATTTCTGATCTGACATTTTGATCCTTTGAGATTTTGGCCAGAAATTAGGTAACCGTATTAGTGAAATGGGGAATAAGTGTTGCCTCTCCCTTTTAATCAAAATAATCGGGCCCTCAGCACTTCCTGATAAAAGCAACTTTCATGCACTCTAATTTGATAACTGTATTGGGCTGATTGAAATAATCTTGATCTGCACTACCACCTTCTAGTTCTGTTGCCTAAATTTAGTCATGGTTGATAAAAATGGATTTTTTTCTTTTTCAAAATAAACCTCTTTAAAATGTGAAAACATGGCAACCTATATTAAGGACTACATTCACTATAATCTGTAAAAAGTAATTTGAACTTCATTTTTTAAAAATCATGCTTCCTGCTAAAGTTTTAAAGGGTACAGAACTAGTGGAAACCACTGGCTAAGGACCTGGAACCGGGTTTGGGTGAACACCTGCTTTTGACTGCAGTAGTCTCTTCTGCAGGTGAATAGAGTATATTTTCTTCTTTATTCAGCTAATTCATTTAAATTAAATGATTAATTCATTCAAAATTGAAAAATGGATTGGGAGTTAAAAAAGAAAAGCTTGTTTTTCTTCTTGCAATATGTGAATAAAAATGAGGTGTGAGAAGATGAGATTAGCTGGAGTTCAAATCTTGAAGGACATGCTGACTGGAAACAACCTTCATTGGCTTTTGTTTGAGCTTATGACTTGTTTACATGTTAGACTCCTTGGCCTATTCAATAGGCAATGTACAGGAAGTCTGTTTATCCCTACTGACTTTAAAGTCTATGAAGAACCCCCAGTTAAATTAATTAACTACAGATAGTTACTTTATTTAATGCATTAATTAGTTTTGATAAATTTAGGATTTCCCCCCCTTATTTATCATGCGTATTTTAGGTAGTTTTTAATTCAGAAAATAAAACTGAACAATGCTGGTTTTGTGCATTTTTAATTGAATTTCAAATGCATATTTCATTTCAAAATGAAATAATCATAAAAATATTCACAATTTTCAAACATAATAAATGTTAAGATTAGGGCTCTCAATTAATTACAGTTAACTTGCACAACTAACTACAATTAATTACACTGTTAAACAATAGAATGCCGATTGGTATTGATTAACTATCTAGGATATTCATCATATTTATAAATAAATGATCTGGAGAAAGAGGTTAATAGTGAGGTGGCCAAATTTGCAGATGATCCTAAACTGCTCAAGAAAGTTAACAAAGCAGATTGTGAAGAGCTTCAAAATGATGTTACTGAACTAGGTGATTGAGCAACAAAATGAAAAATGAGTTTTAATGTTGATAAATGCAAAGTAATGCACATTGGAAAAAACAATCCCAACTATACATACAAAAGGATGGGGACTAATTTAGCTGTAACCACTCAAGAGAGATCGTGGAGCCATTGTGGATAATTCTCTGAAAACATCCACTCAGTGTGCAGCAGCAATCACAAAAGCAAACAGAATGTTAGGAATCATTTAAAAAAGGGGATAGAGAATAAGACAAAGGATATCTTATTGCCGCTATAAATCCATGGTACACCCACATCTTGAATACTGCATATAGATGTAGTCGCCTCATCTAAAAAAAGATATATAGGCGTTGAAAAAGGATCATAAAAGGGCAACAAAAATTATTAGGATTTGGAATGGGTGCCTTTGAATAGAGATTAAAAAGACTAGGCCTTTTTTAGTTTAGAAAAAGAGGAGATTAAGGGAGGGATATGATAAAGGTCTATAAAATCATGACAGTTATAAAGAAAGCACATAAGGAAAAGTTATTTATTTGTTCCCATAACGTAAGAACTAGGGGTTACCAAGTGAAATTAATAGGTAGCAGGTTTTAAACAAACAAAAGGAAGTTTTTCTTCACACAGTGCACAGTCAGCCTGTGGAACGCCTTGCGAGAGGATGTTGTGAAGACCAGGACTTTATCAGGGTTCAAAAAAGAACTAGATAAATTCAAGGAGGTTAGGTCCATAAATACTTCTTAGATTGGGTAGGAATGGCGTCCCTAAACTTTTTGTCAGAGTCTGGAAATGGATGACAGGAGAGGGATCACTTGATGATTACCTGTTCTGTCCACTCCCTTTGGGGCATCTGGCATAGGTCACTGTTTGAAGACAGGACACTGGGCTAGATGGACCTTTGTTCCAACACAGTATGGCTGTTTTTATGTTTTTCTGCATCTTCAAATATATTAATTTCTATTCCAATGCAGAACAAAAAGTGTACAGTGCTCACTTATTATAAATATTTGCGCTGTAAAAATGATTTAAAAAATATAGGTTGGATCTCCCTGTTCCGGCACCCTCAGGACCTGACCGGTCCCGAATGAGAGATTTTGCCAGACCAGGAGAGGTTCCCTCCCAATGCAGGCTTGCCGTCCTGTTACCCCTCCCTGCTGTCAATGACAGTGGATCCCCAGCTGCCACTGGTCCTGTTGGGGATTCCCAGCGCTGGGGATCCACACCACCCTCCCTTGGCCTGCAGTAAGTGCCCCAGCTATGAGCTCTTTCGTTCAGCAACATTATCAAGGGCCATAATGGATTCTTCATCACTGATTATTTTAAATAAAGAGTAACCATTTTTTTGTGAAATAAATGTTATAGCAGTTATTTTGAAAGTGTTCTGTGGCATGTATTGAAATGGAGGTCAGCCTTGATCAAAATGGTCCCCTCTGCCCTTGGAATCTATGAATTTCTGTAGTGGAAATAATCTCTCATAAACTTTGGCAGCGAACATCTACTTCTCTAATGTTTTTAATATAATTCTAATCATTTCAATATATTGTGGTAAGCTTAGATCTTAATGTAAGCTGTCAAATTTAAAATTAATTTTTAAAAGTTTTTAACATCCTTAATTTATATTTAAAAATCCAGTTTATATAAACATATTTTAGCCTGATTTCAGCTGTGCTTCTGTTCTGAAAATTTCTCTCTAAAAATGTCATGGTCATGATTGGCATATGTGTTAGAATGTTTCATATGAAAATCATTTTATGTTTGCAAGTAAACATGTTTTTGTACCTGCCAGAGCTGCAAAGTCAACATGGGACCTTAGAGAGAAGTTAGACTTTATTCTTCTTTAGCATCATCTGCAGGCCAAATAAGGTTTTTAGTTACACTTGCTCAGCTCAGTTTCCTTCAGTGGAGCTACACAGATGCTTCTGAGTGCTTCTTGTACAAACTGTCTGACTCACTAGTTTCTTGGGAACGTAATGACTGTTTTTCTCATATATTCTAGTTAATTAAAAGTAAGGAAGCATCACATAGCTTATTAGCTTAAACCTGAAACTTCTCTATGTACTGTAAACATATATTATTTTTCTTAAAAAAACCCAAACAAACCCAAAAGTGCCCCGTACAGCTGCAGTGGTATCATTTTACTCTGTTCTGTTATCAGCCATCATTTAGAGAAATTATCCTAGGAGGACGAGAGAAAATTCAGTCAGTATATTAAGGGGTTTGTTTCAAGCTATCTTGAATACAGAAGCTGCTAGGAGCTGAGATTACCAAACCATATTCATAATACCTTTTTCCTCTGTATTATAATTGTCAAAAGTCAGATTTGCCTGAGAGTTGTCTCAAAGCTAATAGTATATTGGCTGGAACATTAATATGAAAACAAGTTACCAAGTGATGAATTGTTTGGATGAGCTAACTGCCTGCCTTAAGTGAGCAAAGTACAGGTTATACCACCCTTAACTGGGACTTTCTGCTCCAGCAGCATCTGTAGTCTGGAAGGATCAAGGATGTTCCTGGATGAGAAAGCCCTGGGACAGGAGGGCCAGCAGCTGAGAGCCCGGAGGGCTGCTGGTAGTGGGGCTAGAGCTGCAGCAGTCCAACTGAGGCCCCAGCAGCCCAATCAGCAGTGGAACCAGTGCAGCCTGGCAGAGGTAGCCTGGCCACAGCCACTACAGCGCACCAGGAGCTGCGTGCCACCCAGCAGCAGGGCAGGGTCACTTAGGCAGCATTGGGCTGGGGCCATGGGAGCCTGGCAGGGAAAGCCTGGCCGAGGCCACAGCAGCCTGGTGTCAGAGCTGGTGCCATGTAGGGTTGCCAGATGGTTGAAACAAAAATACCGACCCCCAAAAAAAAAAAAAAACACCGGGAAAAAATTCTGTTGAAGGGGGAAAAAAAGGGGGGGAGACCAAAGTTGTTGAGGGGGGGGAAAAAAAGGACTCCAAGGACTTAAGCCAAAAAAAAATTAAATTTTAAATAAAACAGCATTAAAACAGCATGTCCCCTTTAAGAGTGAGTGCAGGGATAGGAACAGGGGAGCGGTTGAGCACTAAGACCCAGGGGAAACATTGCTTCCCCTAGGTCTTTTGGCCGGCCGCCATTTTGTGCCAGCAGCCTTGGGGAACTAGGTAAGCATGGGGGCCGGGCGCTGAGTGTTTGTAGGGTTGCCAGGTGCCCAGCATTTTCGCCTCCTGGCCGGGAAAAAATTCAGAGAATACCAGACATCTCAGGTGTCCGGTATTCTCTGAATTTTTTTAACGGACATGAGGTGAAAATACCGGACTGTCCGGGTGAATACCGGACACCTGGCAACCCTAGTGCCATGGCTGCTGCAGCCTGGCAGTAGCGGGGAGAGTGCTACCTCAGCTCACCAGGCATGCCCCTTCCGCGTAAGATCCCGCCCCTTCCAGGGCTGGCCTGTGACCACTGCCAAAATTGGTGAAGTGTCCCCCTGTGACAGGGTGTATCAACCCCGCACTGTAGCTGATGGAGTTACTTTGGCTCAGCTGGCTGAGAGGGTCCTGCCTCCACAGCCCTGCTGGGTGTGTTCCAATAGGAGGATGGCTATAAAAGCCTCTGGAGCAGCTCAGTCAGGGCTGACCGCCAAAGGGGAGAAGGTACTGGAAGAACTCCAGGGGAGGAAGTGCATCCAGACCAAATGATGGCAGCTGGACAGAGAAGGGATACAGTAGAAGCCGCTGGACCTGAGCGTAAGGACAGAGAGGACTTCTGACAAGATTTGGTGGGAAGTAGTTCCCCAATCACTCAGTGTGTTGTGGCAGGATTCCCTGCTGAGGGAGCAATGGACTGTGCCACTGCCAACAGAGCCCTGGGCTAGGACCCAGTGGAGAGGAAAGGCCTGGGTCCCCATACTCCCTCCTTAGATACTCCTGCATGGAGGGAGCTTTTCCTATGACATATTGACTGAGTCCACTGGATCGTAATACCCTAAATATAGGGGGTGGACATTGACTGAGGCCGCTGGGCTGTAATACCTTGAATATAGAGGGCGGACCTATTGACTGAGGCTGCTGGGCCATAATGCTCTGAATATGGGGGGGGGGAATATTGACCGAGGCTGTTGAGCTGTAATACCCTGAATATAGGGATGGACATATTGACTGAGGTCATTGGGCTGTTCTGTGAACAGACTCAGTGGTTGCTAGGTCAATCAAGAGAGTAAGTTTTAGGGGCCTCCAAAGGCCTGTCACCCCTCAAGAATGTGGGCATTAGCCCAATCCCTCCCTCAAGATAAAGGGACGAGTGGCTAGGTCAAGCAGGCGCTATAAAGAACCTAGGAAAGGGAAAGGGAGCTAGTCTGATTGAAGCCATGGATCTTGGTAAGTTGTTCGAGTGGCTGCTGGAAAACCAGCTGCAGCAGGCTACTCAACTGCAGCAGCAACAAAACCAGTTACTTCAGCAGTTGGTCACCTAACAGCAGCTGCAAGCAACCCAGCAGCAGGAGCAGCAACAACAACTGTGAAAGCGTGCCACTCAGCAACAAACTGAACAAAACCAGTGGCTCCAGCAACTAGCAACGCAGTGGAGGTCTGCTCCGGCCCTGGTCCCTAGCCCACCAGGAGATGGTGGGGCCTGCAGCAGTTGCCCATCTGTCTCAGCAACATGGGACCCAGTGATGACCATGAGGCCTTCCTGGTTACCTTTGAAAGGGTTGCGACAGTGGCAATAGGAGCTGAGAGATTGGTTGAGGTCAGTTCTGATTGGCCAGTTGTCTGGCCAATAGGAACTGAGGAATGGGCTGGGGGTGGGGAGATTGCACAAAGGCTTCCCCTTCCTGCAGAGCAGAGAGCCACAGGGACTGTGTGTTAAACACGGCAGCTGTGTGCCTGAGGGTCCCAGCAGAGGGGTTTACGGGACGGATCCGGTGGCTTGGCGGGATGGATCCGGCCCCCGGGCCGTATTTTACCCAGCCCTGTTCTAAGAGCTACTGTGGCAGCCAGAGCCCCAGACCCCTTTGAATTTCCATGGGAGAGCTGTAATGCTGCTCCACATGGCTCTGGGGCCTAGAAGGGGATAGGTTTGGGTAGTGCTGAGGCTGACTGCCTTTGGCCCTGCCTCTTCTATCGTCAATCCCACCCATCACCCCACCACCTCCCTGCTTCCAGGGGCATGGGGCCAGCACACTTTGCACCTTGCCCCGGGGCCCAAGGTGGCTGTAGGCCCTGCTGGTTAATACATACATTTTACAATGATATTGATCACCAGGGTGGTGTTAGCTTTCAGTAAGGACTAAAATAATATTGTATATACAGTATACAATATTTACTAAAATAATATTGAATATACAGTATTTTGATTCAATTCTTTATTACTTGAGATTCAGCCCCATGTCATTGCAATGTATTCTTCTGAAAAGTAAACCTCAGGTGAAGCTTCTGTGTCCTGCTGGGTGTAGATGTCTTCTCTCCAACTTGTTACTGTGATATTTGCCTCTACCACTTGGTACCTTAATTGTTTTGTTTGCTGCCTATATGTAAACTGAGGTAAGAACACATTCCTTTTTTTAGGATAGACCCCATGACATACCTGGCCAATGCACATTTTAGTTACTCCAGTATACATCTGTAACTTTTAATACCCATTACATATATACGTAATGCAAGAATATTAATGATCAGTGAGTGATCAATTTTAAGTTGAGATCTCAAGAGCATATTTTGTAGAAAGATTATTACAATAGGGAGTGTATACAGCAGAGGTGGGCAAAAGGGCCTCCATCGCCAATCAGGTTGATCCAGCCTGTGGAGGCCCTGCCGCTCCCCCACCCCAAGGCCAATTAGGGCCTGGGGGTTGGGGAGCGCGTGAAGCTTCCTCCTGCCCTGCCAGGAGCATGCAGTGCTTTGAAGCGCCATGTGCTGCTCATGGGGCTGGAGGAGACATCATGCGCTCCCCCGGCCCCAAGCTCTGATTGGCCTGGGGGCAGGGGAGCTGTGAGGAGTTTTCCCCGCCCTGCGAGGAGCGTGCGGCACCTCAAAGTGTAGTATGCTTGCGCAGGGCGGGCACAGGGAGAAGGACGCTTCCTGCAGCTCCCCCCCCCCCAGGCCCTGATTGGCCTGGGGGCAGGGGGAGCGCGCAAAGCCTCTTCCTGCCCTTCCAGAAACATGGGTGCCTAGTGGGAAGAGGAGGGCAAAGGGGCTTCTCCACCCCTAGACCAATTATGGTCTGGGGATGGGGAAGCCCAGAAGCATCTTGGCCATGCCCCTTCCGGGGTGGCCCGGGACCACTTCAACATTTTTTTGAAGTGGCCCCTGGCCAAAAATTATTGCCCACCCCAGTATACCGAGATGTTTAATGGCATAGGGGCCAATACAAAACTGTAGGAACATAAAGAAAGGTCAAGTTTATAGTAAGCAAGGTGTCATGTAAGAGAAGGCCAGGTTCACGGAAGCAACAGTTATCTGATAAAGGAAAGAATAAAGGAAGAAACCATCCTGCTGCCACTTATTTCACATATCAGTTACTATAAAGCTCCTGTTTTATATTAAAATGTCTGCTTTCTGTCAGTATTTCTCAAATTTCAAAATTTCAAATTTCAAAATTTCGAAAGTCAGTATTTCTCAAATTTCAGTTATTTGCTATGTATAAATATAAAGCTCAAATGTAATACAGTGATTTTCCTCTTCAGTGTATATTTTTTGAAAATTTGTTGATTGTTCTTCTGTTTCCCTCCATACTACAAGTTTAGCAAAACGGCACTCTTTTAATATGTACTCCTATCAGTCTCTTCACTGGGTGTGATCACAGTAGATCTGTATAAGATGTGTGTTTGTCTTGTTCCAAAGTATTGTTTGTATTTTTGTGTGTTTTAAACCAAAAATGCATCAACCTTTTTTATTGATGCGTTGAATTGCAATGTGTTGAGTTTTCACCCCATCACTCTGTCTTGCTTTTCAGGTTTCTCCTTCCCATTAAATACCTCTGAATAATTTTTTTTGTTGACAATCAGCTTTTGGACAAGCTGAAGCTGTCATTTTGTATTGTCTTCTGCTCATGTTTCTAATTTGTCTTGAATTTTTGTATTATTGCTGTACCGACTGGTATTTGTAGCTTCTCTGAATTAATATCAACTACTCGTTCCACTAAATGCTTTTAACTCTTTTTCTAGGTTCTTAATACAATTTAAATAATTCCTTGATTTACAATAGCTGATACTTACTGCCATTTCTCTTTTCTCTTGTCTTGAATCCAAACACACAGATTTTTTTCCATCTATATTTTTCAAAGTTGACTTATTGTGCATACAAGATTGTTACACATGACTTTATTGGCATCTCTTCTTCCATCTCCTGTGTAAACTATACTTATCTCTGTTGACAGTCAAGTTTTGAGAATTCTACTATATTAGTTTACCCATTGGTTCATCATTTGATGAAATTGGGATTAGATTGGAATTAATTTTTAAAGACTGCAATAACTTTTCTACATATTACACTTCACTCAGACAATTATGCAAAATATTTTTGCTCTTTATTCAAATATTCAGTCAATACAATGTTACTGCTAGAGTATAAATTTGAAGCTGATGTACTTACTTTGAAAGCTTGCAAATTAAGTAGTTAATTTTCCAGTGAGATTTTCCTTTGCCATTCGTGTTGCTGACTCATATAGGTTTATCCTCTTCCTTCATCAACAAGCGACCGTGTAAATGAAACTTGGTCCCACTGGGCATTCACTGATAACAGCATTTGGTAAATCCTCTAGATGGAAATTATAGCAAAAAGTGGTACGGCAATATCTCTTTACTGAATATTGGTGGAATACAAAACAAAAAATTATGTAACTATTAACTCAAGGCATGCTTATCAGCTAATAGTAAAGAATGTGCAATGAAAAAATAGACTCCTTGTAATGGGGTGGCACTTGCCTCCTGTGAGCACCCCTGTTTGGCCAAGTGCAGGTTCCTGCACTGCCTCGGTTTCCCTTGCTAGGTCCCACCACCTGCTACTGTTCCTGCTGTTTCTCCATGGCCCTTGTTTGCAGGGCTGGTCCAGAGATCCTGCTCACAGCGCCAGATGTAATGGGGTGGCACTCATCTCCCGCGAGCACCCCCGTTCAGTTAAGTATGGGTTCCTGCACTGTCTCAGTCTTTTAAAAGCCTTGCGGCAACTCAGCCCTCTGGCCAAGACACACACCCTTATGTGAATTCACAAATCCCGCCTGGAGTATACCTTTAACAAGAGCCCATCCCGGTACCCTCTGCAGAGTGTGTGTCTCAGTTCAGTCTCTCAGTCTGTTTCCCCTCAGTCTCTTTCTCCACTCACTAGGAGAGTGGTGCCTCCAGGGCTTCTCCTGAAGACAGTGTCCTGAACAGCTCCCCACTCTAAGCTGTCCCTGGTTCTGCCAGCCAGTCCTCTTGACCTTCTTTCCTAAGGTTTGGGCTGCAACTGAGCTGCCTCTGCTCCTGTAGCTTCTATTATAGTCTTCCCTGGCCCCTGATTGGCCAATTGCTCTAGGGCATCTCTAGCCTCTTGGAGGAGTTGTCTATGGCCTTAAGGCCTAGCCCCATTACACTACTATGCATTTCATGTTATACTTCCAGAGTGGTAGAATATGCTGACTAGAGAAATAAGTAAGTAAAAGTTTTCCTACTATAATGTATTTATATTTAGGAACAAAAATTGCTGTGGTAGCGTAATGTCAACAGACCCAAGTCATCGGTGGCTAGGATCAAACCTGGGACTCCTGAAGCTTAATGTATGAGCCACTATGCATGAGTTTAAAGACACACCTCTCTTAGTTGAGGCTATAGTAGACTCCTGAATCTCTAACTGCCACTAGAGGAAGACAGAGTGCCACAACAAGCAAACATGGCTTACAGTTAGTGTTCCTTCTAAGCTGGCAGCATCACAGCTTCACAGGTGATTAATCAGCCCCTCCCAGTCAGTCAGCTCTTCACCTGTGAAGTTGTGCTGCTGTGCAGCTTAGAGGGAACACTGGTTACAGTAGTATGCTATTATGTTGTGATTTATTAAATAAAATATATTGTAAACATCTTTGAGCAAATTCAATGAAAAATCATTTAGTTTTCAAATTACAATGAAGTCCTATTAAAATTGTGGGAGTTTAACTAATATGGAGTATAAATATAATATTTATTATTTGTATTGTAGTAGCATTTAGGCGTTCCCATTAATATTGGTTCCCCATTGTTCTATGTTCCATATAAATGGGGTAGAAGGATATTCTTTGTCCCAAAGAGCTTCAGTGCAATCCTTAATCAGCTCTCTTATTCCTATATCATACTTGTAGAAACACTATTTTTTCCTAGGACAATTTTCTGTATTTCCTGAGTTTACTGTATTTCCTGAGTTTTGTTGTTGCTGTTGTATCTCTTTCCTGTTGTGCCAGGATAGTCAGATCTATAAGAATTGCTTGCTCTGTCAAATTCTGTGAGCTTTTCCATTATGAAAATGTGCTGTCCTCTCCTGAACCACAAGATACCATCAAGTGGCTGGCTGTAGGGTGTGTCTGTGTTTGGGGGTTTCTTGCTGTGTGCTGAGCTTGTGTGTCTGGTTTTTTTTTTTCCTTCTCTTTCCCTCCTCACCCCATGTGTGTGCTGTGACTGGCAGGTGGAAGCTGTGAGCTTCTAATCAAGTTTTGAAATCTAGAAGCCTCTGCTCACTGGTTGAGTCTTAATCAGGGGGAGAGGCTATCAGGCAGTCCAGGGCTTTATAAAGCAGCGAGTCAGCGACCAGGGAGCTTGCGAACAGGGGCTGCTAACGGAGTTTTGAGAGGGAGTTGGGAAGGGGGTGAGATACACTCACCATTCTTTAAAATCTTTTCACTAACCTATTATCAAAACTTCCTGAGCTCTGGTGGGCCTTCAGGACTTGATGGCATCAGAGGCAAGGCTTTGAGCCGGGCCTAGCCTCAGCCTTATAAAAAAGGCAGCCAGAGTGAATGCAGAGAGCAGCAAACAGGGCAGCAGCCAACATGGGAGTTCACCCTGGGAGACTCCCCATAGTGTGGGTGTTCTTTTCCTTTAAAAAAAATTCTCTCTCTTGCCCTTCAAGGAGGCATTTAATAACATCTGAGGAATCTCTCAGAAGGAAGGCAGGTATGGATAGTGATAGGTCTGCTGCTGTTACCTGCACAGCATGTGCCATGTTTGTCTTCTTCCCAGAAGAAAGAAGGGATTTAATCTGCACTAAGTGGAAGCTGGTTGCCATTTTGGGAGAAAAAATTAGAGGACTTGAGGTCCAAGTATCAACCCTACATTCCATCAGAGAGGATGAAGACCTCCTCAATAAAAGGCAGCATTTAATCCTGCACGCACAGCAGGCTGAACAGCCAGTGAGGGCAGTACAGGACAAGGAAGAGAACTGGCAGCATGTAACCTCAGAAGAAGGAGGCCGACTCAGCTATCCCCATTCCTGTAGAGGTAAGTAACTGCTTTCAGGCTCTCTCCACAGGCACTGTGGTGGAGAATGCTTTGGCAGGGACCTCTCAGGGAAGAAATCAGAAGGGAACAGCATCTACCGGAAGGCATGGGATGCATAGTCCTAGGTATGGGGGTTTCACGACCACCCACTCTCCCCCAAAAGAAGACGATGGGTGGTGGTGGTTGGGGACTCCATCCTAAGAGGGACGGAGTCATCCATCTCTCGTCCAGACCTGGAATCTCGAGAAGTGTGCTGCTTACCAGGAGCTCACATTCAGGATGTTACTGAGAGTCTTCCAAAACTGATCAAACCTTTGGATTGCTACTCCTTCCTGCTTCTCCATGTAGGAACTAATGATACAGCCAAGAATGACCTTGAGCGGGTCACAGCAGATTATGTAGCACCGGGAAGAAAGATCAAGGAATTTGAAGTGCAAGTGGTGTTCTCATCCATCCTCCCTCTTGAAGGAAAAGGTCCAGGTAGGGATCATCGAATTGAGGAATTAAATGCGTGGTTGCGCACATGGTGTCAAAGAGAGGGCTTTGGTTTCTTCAACCATGGTACTCTGTTCGGGCACAAGGATTGTTAGGAAGAGATGGGATCCACCTAACCATGAGAGGAAAGAGCATCTTTGTGGTCAGGCTTGCAAACCTAGTGAGGAGGGCTTTAAACTAGGTTCGTTGGGGGACGGTGACCAAAGCCCTGAGGTAAGTGAGGAAGTTGGATACCGGGAAGAAAAAAAGGAGGAACGAGCAACAAAGGAGAACTGCTGATTTGAATGGAGAAGGTAGGGCGATAAACTGGTTATCTAAGGTGTTTGTACACAAATGCAAGAAGCCTGGGAAACAAATAGGAAGAATTAGAAGTCCTGGTTGAGTCAAAGAACTATGATTTGATTGGAATAACGGAGACTTGGTGGGATGACTCGCATGACTGGAACACTGTCATGGACAGTTGTAAACTGTTCAGGAAGAACAGGCAGGGGAGAAGAGGAGGAGGAGTTGCATTATATGTAAGAGAGCAGTATGATTGCTCAGAGCTCCAGTATATACAGGGAGAAAAGCCTGTTGAGAGTCTATAGGTTAAGTTTAGAGGTGGAAGCAACAGGGGTGATGTTGTGTTTGGTGTCTGCTATAGACCACCGGATCAGGTGGATGAGATAGACGAGGCTTCTTCAGACAACTGAGAGAAGCTTCCAGATCACAGACCCCGGTTCTCATGGGCAACTTTAATCACCCTGACATCTGTTGGGAGACCAATACAGCAGTACACAGACAATCTAGGAAATTTTTGGAGAATGTTGGGGATAACTTCTTGGTACAAGAACTGAAGGAATCGACCAGGGGCCATGCGCAGCTTGACCTCCTGCTCACAAACAGGGAGGAACTAGTAGGGGAAGTAGAGGTGGGTGACAACCTGGGAAGCAGTGATCATGAGATGTAGACTTCAGGATCCTGACCAAAGGAAGAAAGGAGAGTAGCAAAATACACACCCTGGACTTCAGAAAAGCGGACTTTGACTCCCTCAGAGAACTGATGGGCAGGATTCCCTGGGATGCTTACATGAAGGGAAAAGGAGTCCAGGAGAGCTGGCAGTATTTTAAAGAAGCCTTTAAGGATTTCCCCGGTAAGCCAAACACAAAAAGGAAGCTTACAAGAAGTGGAAACTTGGACAGATGACTAGGGAGGAGTATAAATATATTGCTCGAGAATGCAGGGAAGTTATCAGGAAGGCGAAAGCACAGTTGGAATTGCAGTTAGCAAGGGATGTGAAGGGTAACAAGAAAGGTTTCTACAGGCATGTTAGCAAGAAGAGGGTGATCAGAGAGGGTGTGGGGCCCTTACTGCACGAGGGAGGTAACTTAGTGACAGATGATGTGGGAAAAGCTGAAGTACTCAATACTTTCTTTGCCTCTGTATTCACAGACAAGGTCAGCTCCCAGACTACTGCACTGGGCAGCGCAGTATGGGAAGGAGGTTGACAGCCCTTGGTGGAGAAAGAACATGTTAGGAACTATTTAGAAAAGCTAAATATACACAAATCCATGAGTCTGAGGGAGTTGGCAAATGTCATTGCAGTGCCTTTGGCCATTATCTTTGAAAACTCATGAAGATCGGGAGAGATCCCAGATGATTGGGAAAAGTCAAATGTAATGCCCATCTTTAAAAAAGGGTAGGACGACAATCCAGGGGACTTACAGACTGGTCAGCCTTACCTCAGTCCCCGGAAAAATCATGGGGGGGATACTCAAGGAATCCATTTTGAAGCACTTGAAAGAGGGGAAAGTGATCAGGAATAGTCAACATGGATTCACGAAGGGCAAGTCGTACCTGAACAATCTGATTAGCTTCTATGATGAGGTAACTGGCTCTGTGGATATGGGAAAGTCAGTGGATGTAATATACCTTGACTTCAGCAAGGCTTTTGTTATGGTCTCCCACAATATTCTTGCCAGCAAGTTAAGGGAGTATGGATTGGATAAATGGACTGTAAGATGGCTAGAAAGCTGGCTAGACAGTTGGGCCCAACAGGTAGTGATCAATGGCTTCATGTCAGGTTGGTGGTCGGTTTCTAGCAGTGTGCCCCAAGGATCTGTTTTAGGACCGGTTTTGTTCAACATCTTTATTAATGACCTGGAGGAGGGGATGGATTGCACCCTCAGCAAGTTTGCAGATGATACTAAGCTAGGGGGGAGAGGTAGATATCCTGGAGGGCAGGGATAGGGTCCAGAATGACCTAGACAGATTAGAGGATTGGGCCAAAAGAAATCTGATGAGGTTCAACAAGGACAAGTGTAGAGTACTGCGCTTGGGACGGAAGATATTAGGAAGGTTGGATATTAGAAAAAACTATTTCACTAGGAGGATGCTGAAGCACTGGAATGGGTTACCTAGGGAGGTGGTGGAATCTCCATCCCTAGAGGTTTTTAAGTCTCGGCTTGACAAAGCCCTGGCTGGGTTGATTTAGTTGGGATTGGTCCTGCCTTAGGCAGGGGGCTGGACTTGTTGACCTCCTGAGGTCTCTTCCAGCTCTGATTCCTCTTTCAGAATTCTTCTAGGGCACAACTTAATCTTCTTGAGTGTGGTCCAAACCTGTATTACGGAAGTCAAACAGAAACCAAAACAGTTTTTTGAGACTTAATACTATATTTTGATTGCCAAGTCACTCACTATACTTTCCTTTTTGGAACTATTGATAGCATTGCCTTCATTCAGTAGCACAGGAACACAGGAACTGCTCTATATTGTCAGGCCAGCATCCTGGTCTCTAGATAGTGGCCAAGTGGCCAGACATAAGAGGATGATATAAGAACCCTGTAGTGGACATCAGTAGAACAATCTTTATCCTCCAGTAGATCTCATCCTAGTTTGTTATTCAGAGAATGGCTTAAGCCCCAGTACAAGATTTAATAGCCCTTCCAAAATGTTTGTCATTCATTAAGACACTTTGGATACACTTAATACCCGTATAAGTATTCAATTCCCATGTCAAGGAACTCCACTATACAGTCATGTGAAAAAGCATGTTATTTTATTGATTTTGAGTTTCCCAACCTTTAATTTTATGTCCCTGTTGTTTTTTGGTATACAGTTCAGACCAGTGAGGTGTTTTCATCACTTTGCCCTATGACCCTGGGAGCCTTATAATGCTCTTCTGCTATAGCTCTCATGTCTGGATATACCAAGCCAGTACAAATATGTTTTGGGAGCCTGTGAGACAAGCATCTCTGGGCCAGTAGCTCTAAATCCAGCAGCCTTTATTAAAAAAATAAACAAACAAACAAAACACCACAGCTATACCTTGGCCTCCATTAGCCTTGGTTAGACCTGACAAAATTACCCTGTAACCCTCCTCGAGCTTCAAATTTACCTCCAAACTATATGCTTTCCAAAGTCCACCCCCCCCTTTTTGCACCATTCAAGTGAGTAGTAAGGTTTTTCTTCTTTAAAGAGACAATCTGCAGACCTTTTCTCTTTACCTAGAGTTAACTATCACTTCAATTCAATGTTCAGCACTTGGTTGCTTTAGATTAAAAGTAAAACAAGTTTATTAACAAAAGGAGAGTGAGTTCAAGTATGAAGAATAGAGTTAGAAATAGTTACAAGCAGTGTTCCCTCTAAGGTGCGTATCTGCACAGGTGCACACCAAGAATTTGAGGCCTTCCCACCTCATCAGCAGAGGTGTGCAGAGGCTGCTCAACTGCTCTGGGGCAGGACCACATGGTGATTGCATGGGTTGCCGGGGTTGCATGGCAGGGGGCTGGGGCTGCTCCAGTGTCCTGAACTGCACCTAGGGCTAGTTCCAGCCCTTCCCCAGGGCTGCTCCTGGGGTTAGGGCCCTCTGCATCTATTTTCCCCCCTTCCACACCTCTTTTGCTCCTCCGAGACCCCCCCAACATTCTGTTCCCCCCTTCCCACATGTCACTGCCCCACCCCCTCACTCCTTGCCAATCCAGGGAGCTGACAGCAGATTCCACTTGCCCCAGGTGGAGGCTCGCAGCCGGTCCCTCGAGGAGCAGCCTGGGGCAGGACTGCCCTGCACATAGGCTACCCAGGGAGCAGCACTCCTGGTGTGTGTGTGTGTGTGGGGGGGGGGGGGGGGGGACACATTTCAACATCTCCCCACGAGGTGGGGAGGCACTACCTGGGCAGTGCCCCGGTGGGTGCCACAGTGGCACACATCCGAACAAGCGCACGTGACCTCATTGTTGGCACACAAGAGAAAACTCCCTCCACTCATGGATGGAAAATCTTAGAGGGAGCACTGGTTCCAAGCAGATACATTTGAAAAAGGAAAAACTCTCCATAGAGACTAAAACTTAACAAAACTACAACTTTGGTTCAAGTTTAAATTCTTATCACACTCCCTTTCAGCCACAGAGATGACCACCCCTGTAGTCAGGATATCCCACAAAGTCTAGTTCTTTTGTTAGTTTAGGTAAAAGATCACTTGAATTTCTTTGCTCTTCTTTTTTAGCCTGTGAGACTGTGAACTGAATTCTGAATGCCCCTTCCCGCCCCCAGTAAAACTCCTTTAATATGTGAAGGAAGTTTCATGCTGGTTTCTTCTCCTCCTGTTTGCTAAAATCAAATTGAACTGTTTCTTGCAGTCTCTTCTCTCTGAGTGTTTATTGTCTCCCTTTTTCAGTTTGGTGGTGGTATCAACTTCCATTGCCAATTCCCATTGTTTCTTAATGTACCTTCAAGGTGGCAGAAAACATTCCTTTGTCTAGGGAAGGGGTAAGTTCAGCTCTGCCTGGGGGAGACAATTTTAAGAATATAATTACCAATCCATTAATAATTTGAATATGTTCAGAGGACAAACACCTATCATGTATTGGGTTGTGGTAAGAAACCGCAGGTCATTGTTGCACCCACTAGTGTGTGTTTGCCCCACATTCTGAGCAAAGTGGGCCATGTGAGGTGTCAAATGAAAGATTGTTATGCTAATTCTGTCTAGGCTATTCATGTACTTGTACAATCTGTGTGTATAAAGTTATGAATGTGGGCTTTGTGTTCATATTTTAAATGTTTTCTGTTGGGAGGGGCAGTTGCATGATATTGCATGGACAATGGCTATTAAATGTTGCTAAGTGACACCTGAGGAGCACACAATGGCACCTTGCCTGAGAAGGACACTCCTCAGGACTACATGGCTCCTTGCCTAAAAAGGACATAAACTGCTTTGTGGGTCACGTGATCAGCCCATTTTGGGAGGCATCAGCACCCAGAAGATGAATGGGTTTTCCCTCCGCATGGGTGATATTATAAAAGTATCATGAGGGTGCCTCCATCTAATCTTCACTCCTGCCCTCCACTCCAGAAACACCAATGGTAAGGACAGAGGGCCAAGAAGGATTTGCTGACCCATCCTCATATAGGTTGTACACCAGAGACTTTTAAGTTGGCAGTTTGTTACATCTCTGCTATGAGCCTGCATCAAGAACTTGGTGATTGATGTATGTAATGTATTCTCTTTAACAATTTCACTCTCAATCTTTCTTTTTTCTTAATAAATCTTTAGATTCTAAAAGATTGGCACAGTGTGCTCTTTTGGGTAAGATCCAAGATATAAATTGACCTGGGATTGTGGCTGGTCCTTTAGGACTGGGAGAACCTGTTCTGATTTGGTGAGATGCGTTTTTATAACCTCTCTCCTGTATAATGTGTGGATCTGGTTCTGGCACCAGGAATGCTGGAGAGTCTAAGGGAATTTGCTTGTGAGGCGTCTTGCTAGCCAGAGTGGCAGCTGATGTGCTTTGTGTGACTGGTTTGGTGCCTTATAGGGAAGGGCTCCAGTCTTGGGCTGTAAGTAGCTCTGGTTTTGAGCAATTTGCCCT
Organism: Rafetus swinhoei; assembly: GCA_019425775.1. NCBI lineage: Eukaryota > Metazoa > Chordata > Testudines > Trionychidae > Rafetus > Rafetus swinhoei. Next base: position 37,258,715 of record CM033440.1, read on the forward strand.
GATTTGACCCTCTCAGCAGTGCCAAGATCCACCTGTTCCATTACAATACCACATAATATTAATGGGCAATATGTTTTTAGCTCTTCATTGAAATCTTGCCTGGCACTTTTTTATTTATAACAGTTTAGGTTATAACAGTTAATTGGGACAAGCTGAACTGATTAGGCCAGCTCCAACTCACTCTCTGATACCAACAAGCCTCTTGTACTGGGACTCTGTTAGGGTCACAAATCCCCTTTTATTGTGTTTTCTGACAGGGAGAACTGAAGCTCCTGAACTGCCTTCTCTATACCATACATTATTTTATATGTACTTTATCTTGCTTCTTCTTATTTGTTTCCTTTATAGGATAAAAATCTGAATCTTGTCACCCTCTTCATCTGAGAGGTTTTTTTTAGATCACTTTTTGTCACTTATCTCTGAAACTTTTCTAGCTGTGCAATATTGGTTGTTTTTAAGATGGGTGATCACTACTAAACACAGTGCTCAAGGTGATTTATGTTAATGGCATCATAATATCTTTGATATAGTCTTTATCTCATACTTTATGCATATGAATATTTTGTTTGAATTCTTTACAACAGCTGAGCATTCAGCAGAGACTTTAATTGAGCTGCTTATAGTGACACTCAGATCCCTTTCTTGGTGGATGCAGCTGATTTAGAAACTTGGAGGGAAAAGTCTACACCACTCTGCCCACGCCACTTGACTGCCCACCCAGGGGTGTACTCTGGGTCCCATGGAAAGAGAAGGCAGAAGGGTTGGGGCAGAGGATTAGCCTCCTCTAAGGGCATATTCACCACTTGCTCATGCATATTCCAGATACTGTATTTTTAATTTCTGTAATGTCCAGATTGTGAACTAATCCTGAGGGGAGAATTTTAACTTCAGCACTCGTATCCACCATGCACTTCATAGTGAATACTAGCTCCATTGCCTTGCCACATAAGACATCATGTAACATGTGGGATCTCAGTAAATGTTATCTTGTGCAGCTTTACATACATTTCATGTCTCCTGTCTTCGTGAAGCAATGTGTACCTTCCTTTCCAGAAGCCGAATGCATTGCAGTTCTAGGAGGACAGGGAAAGAAACTGGCCAAGTGATCCAGACTACCACACTGGAAGCTGCTGAGTTTGCAACTTTTACTGACCTGGTCATGGAACAGGAATAAGTAGTGTCATATGACTCTGGGCTTCAGAAGGAGGAGCAGCTGATAGTTTAAGTAGAGACACAGAGACAACAACAGTGTGACACAATGAATCCCTTTCAGCTGAGCCCTTTCCAATGCTTCTTTCTTAGAATCAAAAGTTACCGTTCTAGCACCTTGTATCATTAACTGGTCCCTTCAGGTGGTTGTTGGCTGTGCCAGTCACAACAAATATCTCTAAGCATAATCCTCATAAATCTCAGTCCTGAGTCAATTCCACAAATGACATACAAGTTCACATCTGGCTTTGTTGAGTGGATGGCGAGTTTCAAAAAATATTTTCTTCTTTATTGTAACAGAATCTCTAGTGCTGAAATACTCCTTGAGGTACTATGCAGATGCCTCAAAGGAGAAGATGGGTGCTGGGAGTACATCATAAATCGTAGCCCATGTTGATTAATATTTCTACAGAAGGGGTAACGTAGCAGCATCTGATTTTGAAAATTCAAAATGAAATCTGGCTAGTTAACAGCCAAAGGATGTCCAAGCACATTAGAAACATTTGCTGCCATAATTTTATGCTTTGATGCATCCCAGAAAAGCAGTCCAAACACATACACAAACAAGTACAAAACTTAAAAAACAACTAATAGTCTTGCAACACCTTATAGACTAACAAAACATGTATATGGTGGTATGAGCTTTCGTGGGCACAACCCACTTCTTCAGATGAATGGAGTTATTAAAGGTCCAGTTTTGAAATAAATAGGGAATGGTGGTGAGAAAAGTCAGTTAGTCTCCATGCTACATGAAGCTGATAGAGAAGTTGCAAATTGTTCTTAAGTACCCATTTTTTTTTTTTTTTTTTTTTTTTTAAATGAAAAACCAAACAGAAGCAAGACCTGCAAGTAGGTCTAAACCAGTATTTCCCAAACTGTGGTCCGTGGCCCGGTACTGGTCCGTGGAAAAAAAATACCGGTCCTCAGCGAATGATCACTGGTAGGGTAGGAGGGAGCCCAAGTTAGCGCTGCTGGGGTGTTCCGGGTTCCCAGATTGCCCGTGCAGCTCTGGGTCCCCCAAGTCCTGGGTCCGGGCTGGGTGGAGGATGCAGCTGGGGTTGCTGGGTAGCGGCGGTCCCCATGCATCTCCCCGCCGGGGCTCAGAATAACGAGCAGGATTCCAGGCAGTGCTTACTTCCTTGGTGGGTGGTTGAGTGAGCGAGTTTTGCCCAGTCCTAGTGCCCTGCCATCCGCTGGCTCCTCCAGAGCGAAGGGGGCAGGGGCTGAGAGCTTCCAGCCCGTGCATGGGGGCAGGCTCTCTGCACGGGCAGCACAGCGCTTGGGTACTGCCGGGGGAGCGCAGGTCACTTGGCAAGGGCAGCGGTAGGCTCCAGGGAAAGGGCTTCACCTCCCCCGATGCACGCGCATTTTCATGCGGCCGAGCCTGTGTCATTGGTTTTCCTGTCACGTGACACAGCAGTCTTGGTTTGTTTCTATGCGGTGTGACAACTTGTATGTCTTCTTAGGTTAACTGCTTAAGTTTTCTTCGTTTATTTTCAATTAAATACCCTCTCATTTTCATCTTCAATATGGATAAATGGCTGAAGAATGCGACTAGAAATACAACTAACAAATGTTCGAACAACGTGCAGCCTAATAAAAGTGAGAATAAGATAAAAACAGATTATGTATAATCTGTCACACAGAACTATCCAATGAGTACATGAAACCATCAAAACTGAAATGCCATTTGGAACGTAAACATCCAGAATATGAAAGTAAGCCCATAGATTTTTTTTTTCATAAATAAGAGAAATGAAAAAGCATGAAAAGTGCACTTTCTATGTGCTCTTCAAATGAAAAGTTTGTGTTGGCTTCATATGAAGTTTCAAAACTAATAGCCGAGACAGGTTATCCACATGCTGTTAGTGAAAATTTAATACTTCCTGCATTGCATATTATTACATCCCGTATTTATGGAGGAAAAAAAGGAAATCAATTGGGTTCACTGTCTTTATCCAACATACACTGAAACGTAGAATTGAAGATTCAGTTTTTTGCATTACAAGTGGATGAAAGCACTGACGCTTCCAATTTGATGTTTTGTTAGATATGATTACGAAAGCTCCATTCAGGAAGATCTCTTATTTCGTAAACCACTTCCAACAAGAACAACAGCTGCCGAAATTTTTAAGCTAATCAATGATTTTATTATTCAGAGAAATATTGACTGGAAAAAATGTGTTGGACTGAGCAGTGTTGGGGCTCGAGCAATGGCAGGGTCTCACACTAGGCTTGTCCCACGGATTTGAGCTGTAGCACCAGACTGTGCATGGGTTCACTGTAGTATTCACAGAGAGGCACTAGCTGTGAAAACTATGCATCACTTTTGAGTTCCACTCTTCAAGAATGTGTGAAGTTTATAAAGTTTATAAAATCTTGTCCTTTGAATTCCAGAATCTTTACTGCTTTGTGCAACGAATTAGGAAGTGAACATGAGCATCTCTTACTACACTGTGAGGTTCAATGGCTGTCAAACATTTTGAAATGACTTTTTGAAATGAAGGGTGAAGTTTTATTGTTTTTGGAGCGACACCCTCCATCCGCAAAAGATGTTATATTTACATTTAAAGACAGGTTTCATGAATTTGATTGGTTAACAATGGTGGCTTACTTATGAGACACATTTTGTCTTTTAAATGACTTAAGTCTGAATTTACAAGGCACTAAAATTAATATTTTCAAAGTTCACAAAAAAGTTGACGCAACAATTAAAAAACTTCGTTTATGGGCACAGCGAGTTAACAAGAGAAACTTTAAATCTTTTTGTACTTTAACCGAATTACAAAAAAAATATGCTGGAACTAACATATCAAATGAGATTTCTGCAGCAATCCAAGAACATCTCTTGGGACTAACATCAAGCTTAAATGAATATTTTCCTCCAGTTGACGCCAGTAAAATGTGGATTAAGAACCCATTTACTGTTGACACTGAAAATGAAGAAATATTACAATTGATTGCATCAGAAGTGGATTCATTAATTGGACTTTCCTGTGACTCTGCCTTAAAAGAGAACTTTGATAAACTCTCCTTGATTGATTTTTGGTTGAGCTGTAGAAATGAATATTCACATTTATCTGAGAGAGCAGTCAAATTCTTAATGTCTTTCATCACGACATATACATGTGAAACTAGTTTCTCGTCTTTGGTTTTCTTCAAAAATAAATATAGAAATAGATTGAATGTCGAACCAGATTTGAGGATAAAACTTTCTTCTTTTGCTCCTGACATAAAGTTTCTATGTGATGCAAAACATCACCCTTCCCATTAGTTCTCTTTTTAGTTATTTAAAAGCTATAAAGTGTACACATAATAAATGACTTATATTCAACTCATTAAATTTATAAATAAACAAACTTTATGACTCTTAAAATTCTACTGGTTAAATTGTAATTAAGGTAACAAGTTAGGCAGTATTGTATATCAAGATTTATATTGTGTACTATTATTGTGAATAAATAATGAACAGTGAAAATTTATTCCTTTTTTTATATGTGTTTATATTTTTGGGCTGCAAAAAATGGTACTGAAAAAAACTGGGTTCCAACTAAAGTAAAAAGTTTGGGAAATCCTGGTCTAGCCAGCTTTCTATCCATCTTACAGTCCATTTATCCAATCCATATTCCCTTAACTTGCTGGCAAGAATATTGTGTTACACTGTATCAAAAACTTTGCTAAAGTTGGCACTGGGGGCTTTGGGAGGACCAGAAACAATTTATTTGCATATTCATCATTTGCTTAATTAATGTGCAAATATGCAAATAAATGCTACCAGTCCTCCAACAGCTCGTGCATGGATTTACTGGTCACCAGTGTCAAAAAGTTTGGGAACCTCTGGTCTAAACAAAACGTAAGTTTAAATAGCAGATATGTAGCAGTGAGCCCTTAATAGCTGCATATGCATGCACACACATACATACTGTTATGTATACATGCAAACTTAATCAAAAACAGGCACCAGGAAACAAATCAGGAACAAGGAGCAAGAAGTAGGAAGGTAACAACATACTAGGGAGCATATACCTTTATTTGTTTGCTCTTTGAACTCCATTTTGGTCCTTAATTTTCTTTCTTGTTTAATGCCTACTATAATTTAGGCTTCACTTGGGTCAGAATTCCAAATCTTGAAGGATTTCTCTTTTGGCTTAAATGGACTCCTAAACCTTGCAATTAAACCATTATTATTTTCCTCCCTGTCTTCCTAATTCCCATTTTTGTGGTGTATGTATTGATATTTCAAGTGCAGGGTTTTAATTTTTTAGAGATTTAATTTGTTAGTTTACCAGCTTCTTCTACTAACAGTTAAATATAGAGCATATTTCCTTATAGTCCCCACCCGTTTCCTTCCGGCTCAGTAGCAGTAGAAAATTTCAAAATCAAATACATTTTCAAACGCTTATCAGAGAACGTGGAGGAAGCACTGCTAGACATCCAAAATCATGGTAATTGTTTATATGGACAGGATGCTCCAGATGTATTGGCAATGGGATGACCAAAATGCTCATGGAATCTAGCATGTGGAAGATCACTATCCTCAACATGTGTGCAGAACTTACCATGGTGCTGCAATGACGGTACCAATGTGTGAGTCCCACTCAAAGCTGAGAAACATGATTTTCACTTCACCTTGCAGAAGTTTGTATTCTTTGCTACCAATCAGTAGCTAATTAATTTGGTTTTGAAAATCAACTGTTGGAGCTGTTTCAGATGTGTGTTGTTGCCCTGGATAATGGCAATGGCTTGGCAATGCAAATGTGTGAGTATTATCTCCTGTGACTGCTTGGGGTTGCCAAATTGTATAGGGATCGCTGATGGGATGCATATGTCTATTTGCCTGTCCCCCTGCTTGTCTCTCTCCCATATACTCTCCAAGGAGACCTTGGAGATGATCAGCAGAAAAAAGGTGATGTTTTCATGATCATGCAAGATTTGCTTGATCATCTTGGCAAGTTCGCTAATGTGGGTTTGGTCCTAAACAGGAACGTTAGCAACTCATTCCTGTTAGGTGCAATGAAAAATGGAACTCTTGTTCCCATAATCACTATGAATATTGGTGGTGTATTTTCAGCTTTTAGTCTACCTGAAGTCATATCATTAATTTGAAATGGGAGTGCAAACCTTGTAGCGATATAAATAATTCCAAAATAGTTCTCTCTCCTCTTCCAGAGTAGTTATAGTGGAATAAAATGCAAAATAAAGCAAAAAAAATTACTTGCGTGGATACAAGGCAGATTACACTGGACAAACTGAAAGATAAACTCAACAAATTTTCCCATGTAGACAAGGACTGGGACAGATGTTCTGTGGAAGATAGATCGTATCCTCCTTCTCTCAATGAGGTTTTCAGTCCTCTAAGTTGTAGAAATATGATCAGACCTACTAAAAAGGGATTGTGGATTGGCCTCACCTTTTGTAGAACTCTTTATAGAAATTTAAAAAAATGTTTTAATAATTGGTTGCCAGTAAGCAAATTTGTATTTAAAAATACAAGTAAGGGTGCATAACCTTTTCTGAGTAATTTATCTACAATTGAATGCTTGTACCAAATCCATGATGTATGCCATCTATAGAGGGAGGTTAAAATACTGACCAAATATCTAAATGTAATTGTCATTCTTTTTAAAAATTGGCTACCTGGTGTGTTTCCAGGGCGGAGTTAATGCTGATGTTTGACACACAAAATTATAAATGACTTAGAATTTTTCCTTCATGCAAAGGTGTCCCTCTCCCTACGTTACACTTCCACAGTTGAAATTGACAGAAGTTTTTCAACTGGACTCTCTTGGTATGAAATAAAAATTGCTGTTGAGTAGGTGTCCTTTTCCCTTTGGAAATTTGCTCCTCTCCCCACTTCCCTGCGTTTTAGTCCACAATAGACTGAATTTGTTCGCTTTTAGGGCCTTTAAATAAAAAGGGCTTCTGACTTAAGAGAATAGTACTGATGGTATAAAGCACAGAGAAAAGTGTAGACTATTTCTTGTTTTTAGTGTATCATTATTCAGTGATTACTGTATTGTTTAGGATTCCTACCTAAACATTTATTCTGATAGCATTGGTTTGTGTTAGGTTGCTCTTGTCACTTTAAAAATACAAACTGGTGAAAACAGGTGAACTCTTTTACATTGTCATTGCAAGAATATAATTTCAATAGTCACATTATATATTTATCTATTATGTTTTACAGTGAATAATCCTATACCTTCCAACTTGAGGTCAGAAGCAAAAAAGGCATCCAAAATATTACGAGAATTTACAGAAATAACTTCCAGAAATGGACCTGATAAGATCATACCAGGTTAGTAGGGATACAAATTTGTTGCAGTTGAAAGGCCCACTTCTCCAGACCTCTCTTAGGCAAAATTCCTATTGTCTTCTTCACTACCCAGTATGTTCATTGTGCATGTTCTCCAAGTATAATAAAGAGTTGGACCTCAAGCTATAATTTTTGTGAAATGAATTTACTGTTATGTAAAATTCATTCTCAACCAGAGGTCTTGTGCTGAATCCTTCTCATGGCTTGTCTCCCCCCTTCCCTTACTCCAATTAGCAGAAACTGTTGTTTGAATGGCAATGTAGGTGGACCTCTACATGCTGTGGAAGACATCTCCATATTAGCCTGGTATAGACTGGCACGTAAGGAGGACCAAATATAATAATTAAAACCTGTACATCTGTAGTAGTTCGTTAGTACAACCAGAGTCCTCAGGATAGAATTGTAGCCTTTATATATGCATTTTGAAAATATTATATGGATAAAAATAATCTTTATATGTGATTTTCTTATCTAAATCAAAACGGAGGTCAGTGGAGTTATACCAGTTTTACAGTAAACTTCCGATAATCCGGCACCTTTAGGACCCAGGGGGTGCTGGATTATCGGATATGCCGGAGTACCAGAAGGGGGGCTGTGAGGAAGGGGGAGAGGTCGGCGGGGAACTGCACAGCGTGGGAGAGGGCAGCACTGCTGGACCAACCCGGCAGCACCCCAACTGCTCTGCCCCCGGCTTCCCCAAGTCAGCCGCTGCTGAAACTGACCAGTGGCTGACTTGGGGAAGCCAAGGGCAGAGCAGCTGGGGTGCTGCCAGGTTTGTCCCGCAGCGCCGCCCCTCAGCTGAGCAGCGTTGAGGGACAAACCCGGCAGCACCCCAGCTGCTCTGCCCCTGGCTTCCCAAGTCAGCCGCTGGTCAGTTTCAGCAGCGGCTGACTTGGGGATGCCAGGGGCAGAGCAGCTCCAATTGTCCAGCTGGCTGGAGCACTTCCAGGTTCCAGTTGGTGCCGGACTATCAGGAGTGCCGGACCACTGGATGCCGGACAGTTGGAGTTTTACTGTATACTGATGTAAGAGGAGAATCAGGCCATCTAACTCTTTTTCCCATGGCCCTTCTTTTTCCTGTCATGTCTGTCTCTTGCCACCTGCCCCTGCCCCTCCGTGTTCCAATTTCTCCTCTTTATCTCATATTCCATGTTTTCTTTGAATTTTAAACTAGCTGTGTTCCAAAAGAGATAATAAGACTAGATTTTCTTTTATGATCCCAAATATTGAATAACAATTATTACAGATTAACACATACTATGTTCTCTAAAAATTTTCCACTTGAAAAATCCATCTAGGCAGGGATGTTAAGTCTCCATTTCTTTTTTGTATTTCACTAATTTAGCTTACTATAGCATTGTCTTTTTTCTTTCTCAAACTTGTTAAACTTATGGCTTTTTTTTAGTCATGAATGTATTTTAGTATGTTCTTTAAGTTTTTTTTGAAAATGCGAATTTTAACTGATTTTTTTTTTTTTTCAGCCAATGTAATAGCTAAAGCTAAAGGACTTGCAATTTTGTCTGTTATCAAAGCTGGATTTTTGGTAACTGCTCGTGGAGGCAGCGGAGTTGTATTAGCACGTCTTCCTAATGGAAGTAAGTTGCCGTTTCTCAATCAATCAAAGAATTAAAGTGTTTATCTTTTCTACCTCAGGGGGAAACTTCAATATAACTGTAATTCATTTTTCTTTCTTCCTCCCCCCCCCCCCCTTCCCCCCCCCTTTTTTTAAATAAACTGGAACATAGGAAATGTCATACTGGATCAAACCAGTGATCTGTTTAGTCCAGTAAGTAGCCTGTCTCTAAGGCTGATTTTGACATTAGAAAAATTTTTGTGTGTTCTTCAGCAACCTTGGAACTGTTGACTGGATGTAGCATCTTTGCTAGAAAACAGCATGATGTTTTCTAGTGCACATGCAGTGTAATAATAGTTAGTGCTAGAGCCTTTGAAATACAGTGAAAGCTTTGTTATCCGGCACTCTGTTAACCAGAAAACTTTGTTTACCTGCATTGCCCCCAGCCACAAAACTCACATCTTCAGGAGTACAGGCTTGGCTTACCATGATTGGCTTAACAATTTTTTATTTAAGAAGTACTAATCATCTTTAACTCAAAATAGAAATGTGAGACCAACTGCCTCACAGTACAAAACTACTAATATTAAAAATTTGAGTTTTACTATTATTAGCCATTGGTTTTTCCTAGGTTGGTGGGACCTTCAGATAACCAGAATTTTTAGATAACTGGAACGCCCTAATCCCTGAGCGTGCTGGATAATATAGGTTTTATTGTAATGTGGAATATCCCCATAGTGATATTACAGCATGAAAGTTAGTATATCTTGTAATATTTTAACCTAGTAGGATATCCACATATTATCATCATTATAATTTATGTGTGATATTTTGCAAATATAGTTCATAGGTTAGTTTTATGTTATGTTGGGAAAGCACTCCAGTTTAAAAATTAACATTTAAATGGCCTCTTGCAGCACTGCATAGGAAGAAAACCTTATACAGGTCAATCTTTATGAAGTGCACATGCATGATCATTATTCTCTGTGGGCAGGCTTGAGCTTTCCTAGAAGGCAAAGGGGTCAATACTCATGAGGCCAGCTATTTAAAAAGACCCAGGTGGATGGGATAGGGAACATACATTTTTTTTAATAAAAAATGGGATTAAAAAAGTCTAGTTGCCAGGTGCTGTTACTGCTCTGTAGAAAGTGCTGTACCTCATTGTGGTTGTGATAGTAAGGTTTGCCAGAGCATTGCTGCACCCTGCTGGTCTGACAGTCAGCAGCAACAGCCTGGGGTCCGTGGAACTTTTTGCCTTTGGCTGTTGGGAGCCACTATGCCTGCCATGCTGGCTCTGCAGCTGCGGGGCTGAGAGCAGGGAGACTTTAAAGAGAAACAAGCTCCCTCTGTGCTACCAGATTCCACATCGCGCCCCCCCCCCCCCCCCCCGCAAGGCCATAGTTCCTCGCCAAACACAAGGCAGCAAGTTCAGTCACTCAGTTGAGCCGCTCAGCTTTGCTAAGACACAGCCAGAACTAGCTCCCCCATTCGCTACTTCTGGCACTGGCTGAAGAGCTGCCACAAGCGCATTATCGTGGGCCACCTCCACTGCTCAGCCAGGGAACAAGGTGCGGCTTTTCCCTTTGCCTCTTGCGCTTCCTCAGAGATCTCCCAGTAAATGTGGCACACCATGCCTGCCGTTTCCTCATTGCTCTGGTTATTGATGTCCACCAGCGGTATAACACTTGTGTATTGTAAATATGTTGTTCACATTCAATTACAATCTTGTATATCAGTTTTTCCCTTGTTTTTAGCTTACACATGAATCACAAATACTTGATACATTAGGTGTTTTCTTACTTTGTGATTCTTTAAATGTTTTATATATTAATTTCATTCCATAATATATTTATTTATTTTAAATGTAGAATTTATTATGAATTATATATCTTATATTTAAACTCACAATTTATTTAACAGTAAAATTAAATACAACAATTTACACATGGGGGGCTCTACTGCATTATCAAAGAGATAAAAAAGTAGTGTCATAAACCTTGGCCATCCCTTTCTAGGGGGGCCATTAACTGTTCTGCCCTGGGACACTGAATTGCTGTCAGCAGGCATGGGAATGCTGCCCAGAATGCAAGAATTTACTTGCAAATAACCAAATGTACTGGCTCAGACTTATTGAGGGGCAGGTAGGAATCATGTCTAGAAAATAAGTTGTAAAATAGTTATGAGTGTTGAATTGAAGGTCATGCCTACTGGGTGCCAAAACTATAAGCATTGAGATATTCTTAATATTTCTTCACTTGTGTTAGGATGAGAGGTTATAGTTCAGCTCTTAGTTATATAATTTCAAGTATTCTGTCTTGGACAAAGCCCTAAGTCAGAAGCAGAGCTACACTGAAATGCTGGAAGCAGAGCTATAACGAGGCATTTTAGCACTGGGGTTAGCAAGCATATTTTTGGGGCATTTTCTGTCCCACTTTTTTTCCTCCATGACTTTATGCCCTGGGCAGCTGCTGCTTGCCCTGCCCTAGTTATGGCCTTCGTTCACAATGCTTGTTGGAGTTTGACACTCATCATTCCTCTCCTGTTACTCAGCTACCAAGGCTTATTTGTCTCTGTTGATTTATAATTAAAAATAGTGTGGTTTGTGTTTTAAAATCTATATTTACCAGTACAAGTATTACAATAAATGACATTAGCTAATACGCATTAGGAATTTAATATGCAGAAGCTTGCCACAGTATTATGAAATGGTTCATCTTGGCTAATGAAGATATTTAGTGTGCAATAGATGTCTGCTCTAATGATCAGTTTAAATGTGAGAACTGATTCTTTGTTTACAAAAGTGTTGTGAAAGACACGAAGGCTTAGCAATGAGAAATAACAGTTAGCAGAAATACATGACCACTACTAAAGGTAAGCAAAACCAAATGTTAACTACATTGATGCACCCCATAAAACTTCATATTGTCAAACCACCAATGTTCTGTGTGAAGTATTGTGATACCTTTATAAACAAGCCTTGGTATTCAAAAGATTAACTGAACCTAAATATATGATGTTTGAAAGATGCTTTTGAAAACATGCACCTTAATATATTAAAACAAATTGCAGACAGTTGGCCTAAAGTAAGAGTTCTTTAGTGTAAATAGTGCTGTCTCTGAGGTGTCTTTGAAATGGTAATCAGAATTAGTGGCATTTCCAATGTTCAGTATTTTTTCAGTAACAATGTCCTTTTAACTATTGAAATGCAATTAAATAATATTGCAACAGTAAAGAAAAAATATATATCAAATAAACTGCCTGCACGTAGCACTGGTTTCACTTGCTATATACTTGCTTTTGCCAGTTCTCCAGGTGCTTTTCATGAAAAGCAGTTTTTGTTTTGAAAACATGACTGTCAAACTCAGTCATGAAGCACTCAAATTCTCAGGCACTGAAAATTTTAAGGCACATTTCAAAACCAAGAGAAAATGTATTTAGCTTAGTAATTTTGTTTAGGTTTCAGTTTGAAGATTTGGATGTCAAATACAATGACTTATATTATTTTTCATACTGTATTAGTTGACCTTTAGTTTCTATACTGCTTTTAAATGGGTATATTGCTGAAATTTTGTAACATGTATCTTATTTTGGGTGAGTCAGGTTGGTCTCCTCCTTCTGCAATAGGGATTGCTGGCCTTGGTGACGGATTTGAAATTGGAATTGAGGTAAGGGAGAATAATAAAATTGTAATATCTTACAAAAGTAGAGGTTTTTATGCTACATCCATTATGTGTAGAAATATGCATTGTTTCAGTGTACATGAACCATAACTAAATTTTTTTTTTTTTTTTTTTTTTTTTTTTTTTGCAATTCTACATGCACAGTATGAATTTTCTCATGTTTTCATAAAATGATATATTTTGGATGGGATTTAAAAGATCCAGACACTAATAGGTACAGTATTAGCTCTCTGTGTTAACTGAACTTATCTGATGTCTTTGCTAATTAACTGAAGTACAATTAAGCACCAACTAATGCATTTCTAAAGAAACAAGTGGTCTGTTGATAAATAAACACTGTATCTGTGATAAAGAAGCAAAATAAAGGTGATGGAATATTTTGTATTTGGACTTCATGGGATTAGATACAGATTTTGTTTGCAGATAACATGACATGAGATAGCTGTGTGTGCTAAATAGTAAGAGGAACTATAGTACAAAAAAAATTGATGGGCACAAGTGAAGGTAACTTACATAAAAACAAGCAAAGCTGCCCTTTTTTAAAGTTAAAGCTAGCTAAGTGAAAACAATGGATTACATTAATTAACAAAAAAATTAAGTTTTACATGAAAATCACGTTAGCATATATCAACAGTAAATTTGCTCAGAAACAGCACACTATTTAAGAACATTAGAAAATAAAGTAATAAACTTGTCAGTGGCAGAGGTGAAATATTCTCTGCGATAGTGAGAGGCACCCAATGTAAAATGTGTAAGGTTTCTTACAGTGGTCTCTAGAGAAAAACACATATTTTGATTCTTTTCTTACTGGCTTTGCACAGCATGCTGTAATAGTCAAGGATTTAAATTTACATTTATGTCAGGCCCAGACTTGCTGTTCTGTGTCTTGGGGTGGTGCCAAAAATAATATCTCTTGACAGAGAGGTGCAACTTTTTAAATAAGGTGCGCATGAGCCATCAGGACAAGAAAACGTGCCTAATCATTCGAATTCTAATGCATGTATATGTTTTATATGTATTTCTGTAACCGCACAACACTTGATTTTTCTTTTTCTTACTACAGTATAATATGTGTGTGTACTACTTTAGATTAAAGTGCAGGACAGACTTCCTCCTGCTTCCCGTAACACTAATGTAAATTTTTATGCATCAAAGCACCTTGTTATCTAATTTCACTGGAGACCAATCCAGGTTTACACATATACTGATTTAATCAACGCCGCTATTGGATCAAGTGAAAAAGGAATGGAACTCCTCCACACACGCACCCCCACATTCATACACCTAGACAGTCATACACTTACACACGTGACGAGTTGTGCAGAGAGGGCAGAAGATGCCAAGCATGGTGGGTGCTGTGTGTCTGCCTGCCATCACCAATCTGGGCCAGTGAACTGATCATATGGCCCTTGGTCTGCACACTCTCTTCTCTTTTCTGAGCTGGGTGGCCTCTCTCACGTACACTCAGTTCTTTCTCTGTGTCTGTCACCGAGAGGCCCACCTGATCTCATTCGCCTCATGCGTATTCATTTCTTCTTCTCATCTTCACTGTACCTCCATTTCTTTCCTTTTTCATGTGCAAGAGAAGATCAGATCAGACCCCACCTAGCCCTGGCTCCAGGTCTGTAGCCTCATGGCTCCTCTCATCAAAGGCACAGACATTACCCTATTCACACTCTCTCCATTCACACCCACCCACCAACTCCCTTGTCACGGAATAGAATGTTACAGAGCTTAAAGATTATAAATTACAAAGCTTGCAAGAAGTTGCAGAACTTGAAACATTACATGAAAGTCGCAGAAAGTTACATGATTTATAATAGAAAGTTGAGCTGGCTCACAATGACTGAAACTTACATGACTTAACAACTAAAAGTTACATGGCTTACAATAGCAGAGTTACATAGAACAACTGAGAGTCACACAGCAGAGAGTTACATATGAAGTCACATGACTTATACTAGCTGAAAGTTACAGACTTACAGTACAAAAAAGTTACATATTTTACATCCACATTATACTGGACTGGGCACAGAATATACACAACACATCTGAGAACCAGCAAATGCAGAATTATGTTTGAAAATTGTTAAACTACAACATAGCACTTTGAGAATTTCCTTCTTCCTAGCTCCTCTAGTATCTTGGTATACTTTCCTTATATGCAATTGGCTGCTCATATGGCACATTTTGTTCCAATAATTATTCAGCTCATATAACTTAATTCTATTTAAGTGTTATGAATATAAATTTTACTATACACAAATTGACAAAAATTCCATTGATCATAAAAATGTACACCTAGCAAAGTAAGAAAAATGCCTCAAAAGTTTTATTAGAATAAAAAATCCAGTAATTTAGACTTTTAAATTAGGCTTGATACAAATGGATTAGTACAAACATGTCTGATTTGTTGAATTAAGAATATTTACTTTAAATATTTAGATGTGATGTTGACAATTTTTGTTTTAAAGGTTTTAAAACTTTAGTTGCTGAATCTCAGCATTTATGGTTACATAATTGTTGGAACCCCATAATTTCTCACAACTATAAGCATTACAGTCAATAAAAATCTTTAAAATGAATATCAACGTATTATCTGTCAATTATGAAAATAAAATTCTGCCAAGCCTGTCTAAGAGTTTTTCTCTAGTGTGTGTTTATGTAGTTCTGAACCTGATAGAATCCTTACTATTAGTGAAGGAGTAAACAAAGCACTGTTTCTTAAACTTGTTTATTCCCTGAAGGTCGGTCACTCAGGGAGCCATGATTTTTATATTTTCAGTAAAATGTGATCCTTGACAATCCCTCCATAATGTTTTGCGTGTGGGCCCGACAGGCAGCCTATCTACCGGGATGCCATGTCAGGACAACAGATAGGTGTGTCCATCCCCTTCTCAGAAGTGAATCTCCGATCACCTCTACTCTGCATTTCCTTCTGGGAATGATGGCTGCAGGCCTCACAGCCTTGGGGGTAAACAGCTTCTCCTCCACCTTAGGGGGTGATACCTCATCTCTTGTTGGCAGAGCAGCATAATGGTTCTCCATCACCATATGGGATGGGTTGAATGTAAGAAGTAAGCAGCACCTATTGGGCTCTGTCTGACAGAGCCCAACACTTCCTCCTTTAGTGGTGTGACAGCAATCTCCTATAGCTGGACTGCTTCCTTAGCCTTGGATGTCTCCACATGAATATTCCTGAGGACTTTCTCATGGGGACAGATGCACCTCAGCCTAGCTACCTCCTCCTATAGCTCTTCCACATGCTTGCCTGAGAGATTCCACTAACTGGCAGCTTTCACATTGGATGATTCACCTCTCCCAGCCTGGTTTTCTGTGAGTGGGAAATGCAGGCCATGTGATATCTTAAAAAAAAAGCTCAGCCTGCTTACTGGTCAAGGTTTTCTGAGGGGTTCTCTACACTACAAAATTAAGTTTACTTTAATTATAGCCACTGCTATAATTAAAGTGGTTATCCACATCTGTCAGTGCTGCTCATTCTCACCAGGAGTACTTACACCAACTGTTGTTGTGGGACACTGACAGTTGGAGACTGGCATCCCTGGCTGACATCTCAAGCTGTTGGTGCCAGACTGTATTGGTGTGTGGGGCTTCATCCGTTAGCTCTTCTTAGGACTGACAGCCAATAGGCTATGTAAGTAATGCACTGTCTACATGGGCACTGGGTCACCCTCACTACATCAACATAAGCACTACACCTCTTATTATGCAGTTATGTGGGCTTAGTGGTGACTTCAGCAAAATCAACATTGTAGTGTAGACAGTGCCATAATTATGATACAAGCAACGTAGTGTAGACCAAGCCTAATTAGAATTGTCCTTTGTTTGTTCCATTATTTTAGTTAGAATAAAAGTTTTAATATTGCTGTGCTGTTTGCTTCCCCTTGGATGAAATTCACAGCCCAAAAAAGTGGGAGCCTACTGATTAGTCATTCTACCTTTGTGATCCTGGGCCACCCAAGTCACTGGAGATGCCACAAATGTAATTTAGAGCATGTCTACGCCTTTATTTCGGAAATAACAAGGCGAATGAACACACTACGAAGCCTGCTATTTCAAAATAGTGGGCTTGTTATTTTGAAATAATAACTCCTGCTTATGAAGAGGAATAAGCTTCTTTTGAAAGAGTTATTTCAGGAGTTATTATTTTGAAATAAATAACCTGGTAGTGTAGACATAGGCTCTCGTTGCTCTCTAAGGCTATCTAAATTATATCAGACTCCTTGGGCGGCTTTGTGGAATGTAGTGCCATGTGCTATAACCCTGCACTAGCATGCACCTAGCCAGCCAGCCTGTGCTTTTTGCCAAGCATTCTTAATAAGCGTTTCATCGGTATCAGCGGCTCCATTATCTTTCCAGGGATCAGTGTCAGGCTGGTGTCTCATTTAATTGACAAACCACCATAATTCACTTGCTGTGGCTAGAAAATGGTTTCCATTGATAATGGGAAACCATAACTATAGGTATTTTCCTAAATGGCTTTTTTTTTTTTCCTATTGCTTCCTTCTTTCAGAACAGGTGAATGGTAAGCAAAGAGAAGAGAGAACAGCAATGACAAAAATGTCTCTACTGCATCCTTGGTCATGTGGTCACAATATTTAAATAGTCAAGAGTAATACAAATACTCAATTTCTTAATCTAATTTTTCACTGGGTGGATATCTTAAAGTTGGTTAACTCTAGAAAATGGTTAATATACTCCTGTGTTCTTGCTCATCTGCAGATTTGCATGTTTATGTTCGTTCTTTCTTGAGAGAGATGAACTTTCAAATATTTGCTCTAAAAAGCAAATACAGTTGTTTTTACTTGATTTATAGGTGTCGGATTTAGTGATAATATTGAACCATGAAAGAGCAGTTGAAGCTTTTGAGAAAGGTGGCAATCTTACACTTGGAGGAAATTTTACAGTGGCAATTGGGCCTTTGGGGAGGTGAGTACCATTAACATATAAAATGATTTAAATATGTACATTAACAAAAGAGTACTTCCATAATCCTATTTAAAATATACTTGTAAGTTTTACTTAAATTACTAAGTAGTTTGTTAGAATAAAATATTCTTTCCTTTACCTGAATACCAGAAGTACTCTTAATGCTTTTGTTCGCTTGACCAGTGTTGTAATATGCCAGTTTAATTACACACAGATTGTGCAGTCTCAGACTATATCTACACTACAGCAGGAATCATTGCTTTCAGATCGATCCATCAGTGGTCGATTTAGTGGGTTTAGTAAAGACCTTCCAGAGCAACTGCAAGTCACTCTGCAGTCAACCCTGTGCTTTATCCCTAACCAGAAGAGCTAGGTAAATCAACAAGAGAGTTTCTCCCATCGATACCCCATCATAACTTGACCTAAGATACATTGTGCACCCCACAGTAATTTGAACTAAAGTATGTTGACTCCAGGTACATTATTCATATAGCTGGAATTGCATACCTAGGGTCCACTTTCTGCAGTAATGTAGACATAGGCTCTGTCAGGTCTTCCCTTTCTCTCAACCAGGCCTGCAGAAAGCAATGGGAAAGAGCAATGTAATAGAAGTTCAGTCTAGTTTAGATGGAGATTGTTTGTAGGTGGGAAGAGGAATTACTTGCCTCTTTCTGAATATAACTGAGAGAGAGAACATCAGGTAGGTTCACAAAGGCCCTAAATTTGAACATCTGCAAATTAGTATAGGAAGTTCTTAGTGGAGGGCCCTAACTTATAGAACTAGATTAACTTGTGGTCTTTTTCACTCAGTCTTTTGCATGAGAGAAATCACTGTGGAGAACATTCTAACTTTTATTCTGATGTGGTCATTTGTTTGAGTTGACCAATTGTTTAACTGTTAACTTCCTCAAATTTTTGTCAAACCTACTTTTCAATAGAAAATTATGTATTAAATTGTTGTGAAAAGTGCTTGCTTTTCACAGAGCTTTGGTTTAAAGAAACCTCATAAACTGAAGAAAATAATTGCAGTCAAAATTAAATATTTTGATTCAGTTATGCTTTGCCACCTCATGGAAGTTGTATTTCTGTTTCTTCAAGTCCCTATTCTCCTCTTTGGGCCAGGAACATTGATAAATGTTCTGGAAAAGTGGCATATTTTCCAAAATTACCCAAAATAGTTAAGTCCAAAAAGACTGTCAAGAGTTTCAAAGGGACCTCAGAAAACATGGTGACTGGGCAACAAAATGACAGATGAAAGTCAGTGTTGATAAATGCAAAGTAATGCACATTGGAAAACATAATTCCAAATATACATACAAAATGGTGAATTCTAAATTAGCTTTTCCCATTCGAGAGAAATTTTGGAAATACCAAAGACATCTACTCAATATGCAGTGGCAATCAAAAACAAACAAACAAACAAACAAAACCAACCCCTAACAATATTAGCAACCATTAAAAAAGGACTAGACAGAAAATAGAATGCCTCAATATAAGTTCATGGTACACTCACATCTTGAATATTGCATGCAAATCTGATCATCCCATCTAAAAAAAAGATATATTGGATTTGAAAAAGATGCAGAAAAGGGCAAATAAAATGATTAGGAGTATGGAACTGCGTTTCTATGTGAAGAGATTAAAAGACTTGGACTTTTCAGCTTGGAAAAGAGATGACTAAGGGGAGATATGGTAGAGGTCTATACATTCTTGACTGCTGTGGAGAAAGTGAATAAGGAAATATTACTTACTCCTTCACATAACGTAACAACTAGGGGTCACCAAATTAAATTTGTTTGGCTTAAAACAAAGGGAAGTATTTTTCACAAAATACAGTCAATCTGTGGAACTCTTTTTGTGTGGAGATCTTTTGAAAGCCACAATTATAACAGTTAAAAAAAACCTATTAAGTTCTTAGATGATAGGTCCATCAGTGAACGTCTCTAGCCTCTCTTTTCTAGAAGCTGGGATCTATTAGCAAGCTTACTCCATAATTGAGCGTGGCAGGGGTTCTCAACCTTTTTTCCTCATAAGTTCCCTCCATCATACTATAAAAACTGCTTGGCACATCTATAACAAGTGTTTTTCTGCATATAAAAGCCAGGGCCAGAATTAGAGGGAAGCAAACACGACAGTTGCTTGCAATCGTATGCCACTGGAGCCCCCTCAAAATAAAGTTTCAGAATTCTAATTCAGACACAGGTGGTGGGGCCTTGAGGTTTCTGCCCTGGACTCCAGTAAGTCTGATGTTGGCCATGGTTGATAGTCATGGCCTCAAACGGGACCCCAGATTCCTCGTTGAGAACCCCTGCTCTGAAGCATCTGGTACTGGCAACTGGTGGAGACAGGATACTAGGTTAGATAGACCTTGGACCAAAGAAAATGTGGCAATTCCCATGTATCTATAACTTCCTCTGCAAAGCATAATTCCTACTAACTGCTCTGTTCCCCAGCATAGCAATACAAATTCTGGTACCAGTGTTGTAAAAAACTACATTTCAAACATACAGAAAATAGTTATTTTATCTTTAAAATGTAAGTAATATGTCATTGAGTTGTCTGAGAATATTTTTAAAAACACTAATTTAAATTTATATTTCATTTAAAAATCTTCAGTTGAAATAATAGGATTGAATAGAGGGGAAAGGAGCAGATAGACATGAAGCAAAGGGTTAATTACAACCTATAGCTTAAAAAAAATTATAGGTGAACACATGGCTGCAGCTCAAATCTGTATATCTATTTCATTAAAAGAAAGCACAGTTGCTATTTTCCTCCCTCACAAAACCCAGATGTAAAAAATAACTAACAAATATATTTATTCAATTGTAGTGGAGGCAAAAAAGCAGAATAATGGGACAATAAGAAATACAGATGGTCAGAAATCATTTGATCAAGGTCCCATCAAATTGTAAAATTTAGAATGAACAATTGTCAATTGCTGTCCTAGTTAAATATCATATTAAGAGTCATACAAACTGTTCTGTTTTGTAGAAATTTAGAAGGTGATGTTGCCGTACGAAGCTCAGCTGCTGTCTATACATATTGCAAATCACGAGGGTTGTTTGCAGGAGTATCTTTAGAAGGAACATGTTTAATTGAAAGGAAAGAAACTAATCGCAAGTAAGTCCAATTTAAAAAAATAGAATCAAAGGATTAGAAGGGACCATAAGTGTCATCTAGTCTGTCTGGCAAGAGGCAGAATTTGTTGTGTCTAAATCATCCAAGGTGTAGATGTCCATAATCCTCCAGCTCATCCAAGGCTGATGACTATCCAGCCTCCTTGTGAAATGCTCCAGTGAAAAAACTTCCACGACATCCCAAGGCAGTCTGTTTCATTGTCCTGTATTTACAGGTAGGAAGTTTTTCCTGAAATTTGATCTGTGATGTTCCTGTATGTTTCCTCCATATCTTGCATTTCATTATCAAATGGGTATACTGAAATTTTAGTGGAATGGACCTTTAAGAAAATATTTAAAATAAATGTTATAGTGCACTTTGTAGGATGAGATACTCTGTACTAGTTTTGGTTGTGTTGAGTTCACAACCAGTTCCCTAATTTATAAACAAATCGGAGTAAGGTAATTTGTTGTTCAGTTACGTAAAATGTCTACTGTACTCACAGGGTGAATATTTGCGATATTTTGGTATAGTGGAACAAATACTGTCTTTGGAATGATTTCAGTGAGAACTGCAGGTGATTATCCAAAGCAAAATTTGGCCAATGGTATCGCCAAAACGTAGTATTTTGAGTATTGGGATTATATTGCTACAATATATAACATGCGTTCCACTGAAACATGCCAAAAGTTTAATTGTGAGGTGAGTTGTTTATATCTTTTTTCACTAAAACAACAAGTTTTTGAACTTGAGGTAGGTACTGAGGTGTTGGATTTGGCAGGCAATGACAGACATCTGGATCAATGTCTTTTTAAAAAATAAATTAGGGACTATGTTCAGAGCCTTCCTAAAGAACTCAAGAGCTGCTGCTTAGTTTTGTTTTGTTTTATTTTACCTATATCTGACTATCAAAACTGTCAGAATTGATCAGAGGTTTAGCTTGTTCTTCAAAGCTGTCTTTGTGGGTGCTCCACGTTAGGTGTTTGGGTGCCTCAGCATGCCTGGCCGGAAGATTTCTATAGCAGTGCTTGTGAATAGCCTGTTCACGCATGCACACTACCCCTCACGCACCAGGTAGCTAATGCGCATGAGTGAGACCTGATCCCTTCAGTTCCTTCTCTGCCGCCCAGCGCTGGTTGAATCCCGAAGTGAGCTCTGCATTGAGTGCCTCAATTAGTTAGTTAGCCTTTTACCGTAGTGTTTCAGTCAGACTTAGGTTTTAAAATCTTTTTCCTTCACCCTAAAAAAAAAAGTGACATTCTTTGCATCAGACCACAAATAAGTGGAGGCTTACTGTGTGCTGCTTTTCCCTTGCGGGGATCACTCCACAAGGGCTCTCCCCTCTGCATTTTTTTTTACTGGTTTTACTATTTTTATTCTTTTAATCTTTTTATCTGCCTGAGGAGATCGTCTACAGTGACCATCTCAGAACCTCTCTCTCCCCCCCTCTCCCCCCCAAGTATATACCACAGTGGCTGGTGCTCAGACTCCACCTATTTGCCACTTGTATATTTCCCACCCAGATGGGCGTTGGTTTATCTCTGCTTCCTGAGGGAGTAACACGGAGTACTTCAGGGCATTCTTCACAGAGCCCTGATTGCCAGAGTAAATATAGTGAGACAGCTATTTCACTTGGTCAGTGATCTGACGAGACTTAGTCTCTGTTTTTTTCCTGCATCCCCGGTTACACTCTTTCAGCGGCGATGTCAGACAAGGCGGCTGCATCTGCCTCACTTGCGAGCTCTGCGACCTCTAAACGATCTAAGAGGATAAATGCAGATGCAACAGGGAATCCCCTTCACCCAAGAAAGGGTGATACCACAATTCCAAGCCAGTTCCATCCCCTATGGGGGCTCCGGACAAGAGCTTGCCAGGGCTGCAATCACCCACTGCACCCCGAGGCACTGGCTACAATGCTGAAACAGGCTAGCAAGCCCAAGCCACCTACCCCGCTATCTGGCAAGGCAAAAGGCTCACAGCCGCAGTACCCCCTGCCGCCTATGCCTCAAACTTATTGTTTTACATCTATGGACTAGCTAAAGGTTACCTCAGTACCCACTACTCTGCTTCTCGGTACTGACACCTCTCCGACACTTTCCAGGTTCTCTCCAGCAAATATAAGAGCTCCTGCACCTCCTTTATATAGTAAGGAGGAAACTGTGTCTCTGTCAAATGCTGTCTCACCCAGGCACTCTTTCCCTAGGAGGAGGACACCTCAGCCACAACCAATGAAACCTCAGTGGGATCCTGGCCAGTTGCTACCGCCTATCATTCCCGTGCCTCCCACTTGGCCATACTGGGACCTATGGGCACCTCTCAGAACACACCACTAGCAGCAACAATACCAGCACGCTGGTCAGGCTCCACTCAAGACACACTTCGGTGACATCCCTAGATGTGTCCAGGGATCAAACTGACTCCGATCATACTTTTAGTGCTGATGACTCTAGTGATTCATCATACCTGCCAACTCAGCTCTCCTCTCCCCTGGAGGATTCCCTCATGCCACCGCCTCCATCAGCGGGCAATGATTTCAGGGCATTTCAGGACCTTTTTAGAAGGGTGGCTGATGTGTTAGAGATCTCATTAACGATACAGCCCGACAGCCAACATAAGCTCACCAGCATCCTATGCGCTACACCAGTGGTCAAATTAGCACTACCCATGGATCCTGCCCTCATGGATCCTGCTAAACACCTGTGGCAAACACCAGCCACCATATCCCCATTGGCAAAAAGGTGGATAGAAAATATTGTCTCCTCCTTATCACACACCCTCCTGCCAACTCCCTCGTAGTTGATGCTGCCAACCAGAGGGCCAAATGTATCTTATCAAAATCCACTCCCCCAATAAAGAGTGAAAACAGCTTGATCTCATGGGTAGGAAAGCCTACTCATCTGCCTCCCTCCAACTCCACATCTCCAATTATACGACTATGCTGGCAAAATATACATGACACATTTTTTAACAGATAGCCACTTTTATTAAGTATGTTTCAGAACAAAAAAGGGAGCAGTTTAAAGCCAACACAAATGAGGGCTCCCTAATAGCCAGGACAGCCCTACAGGCCTCCCTTGACTCTGCTGACACTGCCACTCATTTCTTGCAGCCACGTTACTGATGAGGATAGCATCTGGATCCATATATCTGACTTCCCAAAAGAGGTTCAGACAAAGGTCGAAGATCTCCCATTCGAGGGCCAACACTTTTCGCAGAGTCCACTGACACTTGGTTGCACTCCCTGAAAGATTCCAGAGCCACCCTTCGCATGCTGGGCATCCAGGTTCCTGTGCAGAAACATAAACAAACAAAATAAGGGTTATACTCAGAGATACAGACCTGCCTTCTTTACTGAACCACAAAGACAGTATGACCAGAGAAAATGATAATGCCAGAGCAGAAGGCGACAATCTGCCGAACAACCCACCACATCCCAGCCCTCTAATAATAGACAAATATTTTGAAGTTCAGGTTGGGAGTAGTCAAACTTGTCCCTCCCCTCCCGCCCTTCATGGCACTCCAATATCCACACAATGCCTAGAACCATTCTATCACCACTGGTGCCTCTTAACATCCGACAAGTGGGTGATGGACATCATAAAGAATGGGTACTACATTGCATACTGTTCCTGTCCTTTCCAAAACCCCAGCCACTCACTCTGTTCCTCTTCAGGGACCCATCTCACGAGACCATCTGATGCCAAGAGATCAACCACCTGCTCTCCATCAAAGCAGAGGAACATGTTCCCTACCAGTCCCGCAATACTCGCTTTTATTCCAGCTATTTCCTCATGGAAAAGAAGTCAGGGGGATGGAGGCCAATCTTAGATCTCAGAGGCCTCAACAGGCATGTCCTTTCCCAACACTTCCGCATGGTTATCCTCCCCACCAGTATTCCCTCCCTCAACAAAGATGACTGTTTGGTGACTCTTGACCTCCAGGATGTATATTGCCATGTGCCTATCCACCCCGCACACAGGAAGTACCTCCTATTTACTGTGGGTGGATAACACTTCCAGTACATGGTACTCCCCTTCAGCCTCTCCACCACACCGAGGTTATTCTCCAAAGTACTGGCAGTAGTTGCTGCTCATCTGTGCGGGCAGAGAGTGTCCATCTTCCCATATCTGGACGACTGCCTGATAAGAGTCGACTCCCTTCAGGAGACACAAGAAGCAGTCAATACCACCATGGAACTCTCTTGATCCCTAGACCTCCAGATAAACCTCTCCAAATGTCAACTCCAATGAACCCAGGTGCTGAAGTTAATAGGAGCTCAATTAGATTGCACCACTGCCACTGCATCTCTGCCCCACCAAAGATTCCTAGCTATACGGGAACTTACCCAACTTCACTGCACAGCTCCCCAACTACCTGCCAGAGCATGTCTCCAGCTCCTAGGCCACATGGCAGCAGCCACCACCATGGTCTCTCGTGCCAGATGGCATATGAGGCCACTACAACATTGGCTCAGCACAGTATACAGACCAAGGAGAAACAGCCTCCTCAAGCTGGTCTTGGTGCCACTCACCATCAGGAAGTCGCTCCAATGGTGGCCAAATCCACAAAACGTGTGCATTGGGGTTCCCTCCCATAAACAAGCCCCATCCTTTACGATCACCATGGACACATCCCAGATAGGCTGGAGAGCCCACCTTGGCACCCTTGCCACACAAGCCCGATGGTTGCCCACAGAGACCACTCTGCACATCAATATCCTCGAGCTCCATGTGGTATTCTACGCCTGCTGGCATTTCCGAGACCACATCTCCAATTCCACTGTCCAGATCTTTACAGACAGCCAAGCTGCAATGATTTATATCAACTGGCAGGGAAGGGTCAGGTCTTACCCCCTCTGCAAGGAAGCAGTCTGTCTCTGGACTTGGTGCAGTGCACACAATATAACCTTAATTGCCTTTCACCTTTCAGGCAAAGACAACACCACAGCGGATTCTCTCAGCAGGAACTTCTCCTCCAACCACGAGTGGGAACTAGATCCCACCATCTTGCACAAAATCTTCCAATGCTGGGGTTTTCCCCAGATTAACAAAAAATGCTTGCAGTACTGCTCACGAGTAGGCATTGGCTCACACTCCCTAGGAGACTCATTCACAATCCACTGGGGCATAGCACTCTGTTTTTCCACCGATACCACCTCTTTGAGTGGTCAACAAGATCCGATTGGACAGGGCCAACATTATCCTCCTAGCCCCAGACTGACCTGGTACACTTACCTGCTCCAAATGTTGTCCAGGCAGCCATGGCGTCTCCCTCGGCTCCTGCATCTCCTCACCCAGCATTACAGTCACCGCCATCACCTGCACCTCTTCACACTCCAGCTCCAGGCATGGTTCCTCAGTGGCTCACTCCACTAGAATCACAATGCACAAACGAAGTCCAAGAAATTCTTCTTAATAGCTGCAGAACATCTACTCGAAAAACTTAGCTGTACAAATGGCAGCGCTTCTCTGCTTGGTCCCAAAGAAACAACCTCAATGCAGCCTCAGCTCCACTACCTGCAATCTTGCAATACATCATGGAGCTTAAGAGCTCAGGTCTTTCCCTGAGCTCCCTTAAAGTCCATCTCACTGCAATCACAGCTCTACAACAACCAATAGACAATACATCAGTGTTCACACACCCCATAACTAAAAGGTTTCTCAAAGGCCTGTGAAACACCCGCTCATCAAACCACCAGTCCCTGCCTGGGACCTCAATCTCGTTCTTAAGGCCCTAACGAGAAAGCTCTTTGAACCAATGGCAACATGCTCACTACTCCACCTCTCGATGAAGGTAGCTATAACATCTGCCAGATGGGTCCGAGAAATTGCGGCCATCATGACGGATCCACCTTTTACGGTCTTCCATAAAGACAAGGTGGTACTTAGGCCTCATCCAAAATTCTTGCCAAACGTGTCCTCCGCGTTCCACTGCAATGGTCTTATCAACTTACCTGTCGTCTTTTCCAAACCTCACGACAATGAGATGCAGGCAACACTTCATACCCTGGATCTCCACACGGCTATCGCGTTCTACATAGATAGAATCCACAGAACCAACAGATCCACATGAATCCGCAGAACCGGATCCACACAAATCTGCAGAACCAACAGATTATTCATTTTGACTACAGAACCATCTTTGGGACTTCCCATCTCTTCTCAGAATCTTTCCAAATGGACAGTAGAGTGCTTAAGACTGGCATACTCAGCCTTTTGGCAGAGATCTGCCTCCACAACTTCATGCGCCTTCAACCAGAGTCATGGCTGCATCAACCGCATATATCCAGGGCACCCCCCCATTAGATATTTGTAGATCAGCTACCTGGTTGTCCACCCATACTTTTGCGACCCACTATGAGCTCGATACATACCCCTCTAGGGGAACCCTTTTCAGCCACTCCATCCTGACGGCTGTCCATAACGACACTATGCTGACCGAAGCACCTGCCTCTAGTGGACACACTGCTTCATAGTCACCTAAGGTGGAGCATCACAGGGACAGCTTTGGAGAAGAAGAGAGGGTTACTCACCCTCTGCAGTAACTGAAGTTCTTCGAGATGGGTATGTCTGTGGGTGCTCCACCATCCGCCCTTCCTGCCCTCTGCTTCCGGGCATCCTCACATATGCCTCCTGTGTCAGAGAAGGAACTGAAGGGATTGGGGCTTATGCATGCACATTAGCTGCCTGGCACAGGAGGGGTGCTGCGCATTCACAAACAAGCTGTCCACAAGCACTGCTATAGAAATCTTCCAGCTGGGTGCCCAAACACCTAAGGTGGAGCACCCAGAGGGACACCCATCTCAAAGAACTTCAATTACTGCAGAGGGGGAGTAACCCTCTCTTTTCTAAATCTTAATTTTTTTTCATTATGGTGCCATTGTTGTATACATACACACTCTAGATTTGTTTAACTTTGTCCTCTGTTTTCTAAGATGGTAGCAGTGCTATAAAATCAAAATTAGTCATACACAATATAAAACAAAAATCTTTCCAAAATATTGCATTTTTCATCTCTTCTCCCCCCAAAATATTCATTTATCTTAATATATGGTTCCAAAGATACACTAACATGCAAAGATATGAGGTTTCTCATGCTATATTGTAATGGGTTTGAACTTGTTTGAGTCAGACCACTTGGTTGAATATTACATTAAAATCAAACCTGTCTGAGTTGGAAACAATTAAAATTGTAAATTGAATGTCTCCTTTTTTCTAAAAATCTCCCATTCTCATATTGCTGTTTATAAGAGTGAAGTTTTTTTTTTAAATACAAAATGTACAGTATCAATTTTAAGCTGTGTAGTAGTTAAAGACATTAATTCATATTTAATAAAAGCATGGTTTTAATAGGCCCTTACATGAGAACATGTGGAAAATATGGAGGAAAGTATGCAAGGAGGTTCTCCCCTTGTACAGCTGAGGCAAGGCCAGCAAGCAAGATGCACACAGGAGGGAGGAGAAGAAGTTATGGACATGTCTTCCTTTGGAACAGGCAGTCCATACTAGAAGTCCTATAGGTTCAAGTAACCTGTAAAGTAGGCCACTCAGTGAGCAGTTATTTGTACAGGTTGGACCTCCCTGGTCTAGCATTCGAGTGGTTCTGAACAAGGGAATTTGCCAGACCAGGGGATGTCAGGCCTCCAGGTTATCCTGGAGCTCCTCTCCTGGCTGCTGCCTGAGGAGAACCCGGAGGCCTGACCCCCTTTGGCCCACCTCCCTGGCTCTGTTTCCCCCAGCCTGCTCACGGGGCTCTGCTCCCTGTCCCCAGCTCTGCATAGGGTGGCAGCTGCTCCCGGGCTTCTCTGCCCTTGGCCACCCAGCCTCATGCAAAGGCAGCTGTTCCCGGGACTCCCTGCCTTCGGCGATCTAGCCCCACGCGGGGTGGCAGCTGCTCCTGAGGCTCCCTGCCCCTGGCTGCCTGGCCCCATGCAAGGCAGCAGCCGCGCATGGGGCAGCTCCCTGCCCCCACTACCCGGTCCCACTCCGGGCAACCGCAGTTCCTGCCTTCATCCGCTTCAGGGCAGCAGCCTTTCTCCGGGCTCTCTGTCCCCAGGTCACTGGCCCTGCAGGCTGCCACCTGCCAGACTGCTTCTGCTCCCAGCTCCTCTCAACCTCTGCAGCTGGGGCTCTCTGGTCTAGCAATATCTGTAGTCCTGTCAGACCATGGATGTTGCTGGACCAGAGAGTCCGAGGCAAGAGAGGTTCAACCTGTACATGGTTAGAAACAAATAATGCATCCACTGAAATGTTTGGCATGTTTATAAAAATGGATACTGTTGAATATTACCGAGAATTCAGTGTCACTTCTTCCTCTAATATGAAAAGACACTTTAAATAAATAAAATCTGTAATCACAATTGAGCAAGAAAATTTTAGCAAGTTTCCTATGGTTTGCCAAAGTTATTGTGATCAGTACTAAGAAGGACACTTTAAATTATGGCAGTTTTCTGTGAAATCACTATTCTTTTCTTGTTTAATGCTGACTATGAATTCAGAGGGTGATTCTGAAACTGACACCACTGTGCTTTTCATTAGAAAATGAGCTGGTGGAAATTTAAGCTAAAGTAAATAATAAAAGGAGAAAAAGTCTGTTCCCCATACTTTATTGTTCTCTATTTTGAGCATAGAACTACTTCTGCCATTCCTTCATGGGTAATCAGTTTAAGAAATCAAATAAATGTTTATATATCATGTTGAAATTACACAATATTTATGAAGTCTTTGAAACTGATTGCTAATCTAGAAATATAGATGAGATGATGATGGGTTAAAGCAACTGATATATTTTTGTGATATATTTTTTTTTGGTAGGTTTTATGGTCAAGAGATTCGCGCTAGTGCCATTTTATTTGGTGATGTACCTCGTCCTGCTCAATCAGAAGATCTGTATGAAATTCTGGATTCCTTTACTGAAAAATATGAAAATGAGGAGCAGAAGAACAATGCAAGGAAAGCAGCATGGGAACAAAGAAAGGTTTGCACACATCTTTTCCATATTAGCTCTCTATTGCTAAATCCTTCCTCAATTAGACCTAATCCTAATATTGCTGTGTGGGCGGTACTCACATTGAAGTAATTGGATATGTAGAGTGCTGATGAATGGAAGGATGAGGTGTCTTTTTTTTTTTATGGGGGTGTTACTGTATTTACTCTAGTCTATTTTTCAGTATTGCATGGTAACCTCTTCTATAGAAGAACCGTACTATTAACTTCCCAATCTAACAATATAATTGTTCATTACATTGTTTCTGAGAGAGCCACCACCTTAGAGGGACATATATGTATTTGACTCACTACACTCAGAAAAGTTAATTCAAAATATGCTTTTCAGCTGCAGCTTGTTTTTTGAGAAAAATGTTAATTCTTAAGAATATTTGGAACAAATTGGGGTTGTTAGTTCAGTTTATCAGCTCCTTCTGTTTCCAGTCTAAAATTACAACTCTTGGATTGGGCCATCATATTTAATCACTGAGAAGATATTGAGAATTATGGGAAAAGACATTATCAATATATGGACAATATTATCTGTCTAGATGTAACAGTTGATGCTACTGAGAGAGAGATTACAATATAATTTATTTTCTGCCTTCAAGTTAAAATATCAAGCAGTTCCATTTGTAGTTTAGGTATATTACTTCAAGGTGAATTATTGTGCAGCTATATCAAAATCAGTCTTTAGTTTTACTGTTTGAAATGTAAGTTTATCAAGAGGGCAATTTCTGGTGGGTGGTTCTTAATTTCTTTTAGACTCTCTCTAGCTCTTCAGTTACACTAACCTTTATTTGCTAATGAAGTGTGATTTCCCCTGGCTTCTTAAATGATTGATTTTAGGCATATGAGCCACCTGTTAAACCATCATCAAGGCCACAGTCACGTAAGCCACCAGTGTGTCCTGCACCAGGAGGTATGAAAATGTTTTGATGATAACATGAAATTGTTGCTATCTGTCAGATAAAAGTATTAGAATTACTATGAGTATTGATGTTTTTATACTAGTCAACACCTTTTTCTTATGTGAGATGGTAATTCTCTGTAACAGCTTGCTTTGTCAAAAAGTGGAAGTATTTTGAGAGAGATTCATGAAAGATAATGGGTGACGCTTTCATGTTTAAGTTTTAATAAATATTCTTTTATCTAGTTTTTAAATATAACATAACATACTTACTAAAAAGACACAACAAAATGGTTGATTTTGTTTTTACTGCTTATTATAGATGACAGCTGAATATAGAAATTAGTGCCAGTTTTACAGTCATGAATGAAATAGCTCAGAAAATATATTAAAATTAGTTGACTAAACAATTGTCCACTGTATGTGATGGATTTTTTTTTTCCTATTAAAAAGGGATTGTATACCTTTAAAAACTACTGAATTTTAGCAGGGAGTTAATCTCTTCTGGTCCGGGTCCATTGAGCTACTACTTCATTGTCCTCTTCAAATAGGTATATGGATCTTTCATAAGTATATCGTCTTAATTCCTACTCTAGTCTAGTCTTCCTTCTGCCACAGAGCAAGTAGGCTATGTGCTACTCTTGCTCATATTTTTTTCCTGCAACTCCTTTCCTATTTTTTTGGGAAAGAGATGAATTAAGATTTCCACCTCTTAGTCCTGGTTCAATAAATAGCTATTTCTGCCATCCACCACCACTTCTTGGCTGGCTACAATAATTTTGTGGATCTTGAACATGTATTACAAGAGTAGAAAACAAAGCAAATTGACCTGTATTGGTATGTTATATAAATTTACATTTTTTTCTGCAGATGTAAAAAATCCACAGAAACTTTATCCTGAGCTTCCCAATTGCTATGCTACTGAAGGTAAGTACTACACTTGGAATTTATTTTAGAAATGCCACCTGGAATTGGTGAGATCTCATGGAGATATTTTGGAAAAATTACACTTTAAAAAATTTGTGCTTGTATCACTTTGTCATCTTTATTATCTAGACTCATCCTGTGAATTAAACAAATTAAGAATCCCTTATGCATTTTTTATGTTTTAGAAATGTTTTATAAACATCTTCCCTTATCTTGTTCCCTGACTATGGTCAGGCAGCAGGTGAATCTCACATTACTTTCTGTCTCCTTGTGGCCTAACTTCTTACATTTGAAAAATCCTTTTTCCTATTTCAAATACATGTCCAGTCCAATAACTACACTGTATTTGATGATACCACCTTAATGAGGCAAAAGAGACTACTATGACATGACAACAATCCTGTGTCCAAGTTTACCTATCTTCTCTGTGCATAAAGTAGTGTAAATCCTGCTTTAAATAAACAGACATCCACAATGGTCAAATCTGATTAGCATCATAAGGATAGTTTGCCATTGCATTTACATCCTTTTACAGGATTATGCAGTGATTTGAGATTATAAATATGTTTTTTGGTGTAACACAGAGATCACTTGTGCTGTGGTTTGCACAGTCAACTGTTCTGAAGTCAAAACAGAGGCCTGTCTCATTTTCATCCCTAATTTATTTATGATTCTGTGGCACCCAGCACCGCTTATAGTTTATGGAGTTAGAACTATGAGAGCTTAGCATCACAGACTATTAGAACTAACTAGCCAATTAGCCCGTCATAAAATGGGATTTTCAGGTCTCTCCTCCACCTTGGTCTTCTCTCCTGAGCCTCCGGTCTCTCGCTCCCTCGCACGCGTTCTCTCTCTCTCTCTCCTACTGCCTCCGTCTTTCTCTCTCTCTCTCAGCTCTCCTCCGCCTCCTGCCTCTCTCTCTCTCTTTCTTTCTCTTCTCCCCCCTCCTGCCTCTCACTCTTCCTTTCTCCTCTCCTCGTCTTCCTCCGTCTCTCCCCATCCCCCTTTCCCTTCCCTTCCTGCTGTGGTGCTCGGCTGAGTGCTGCCTGCTCAGCTGGGCTGCTGCGAGGGAGGGAGGTGGGGTGGTGACATACACGGCCGGGGGCGGGGCCGTGTACGTCACCGCCACGCCTCCCCCTTCCCCTCCCGCCGCGGGGGAGCCCAAACGGCCCCTTGCGCTGCTGGCTCCCCTGCGGCGGCCTGGCTGAGGGGCGCAGCACTCAGCTGAGTGCCACAGTGGGAGGGGAAGGGGGGGCGGTGATGTACACAGCCCTGCCCCCTGGCCATGTATGTCACCGCCCTGCCCCCTTCCCCTCCCTCTATGGCGGCTCAGCTGAGTGGTGCGCGCTCAGTCGGGCTGCCGCAGGGGAGGAGGGGCGGGGCGGTGACGTACACGACCAGGAGGCGGGGCCGTGTACGTCAGCGTTACAGACTCACAGACATTGGGCTACTATATATATGATTCTGAAGCCCAAACAGTTCAGACTGTTCTACACCTGATACAACTCTATGGGCCAAGTGGTAAATTCACTTAGAGAAGGCTAAAGCCAAAAGGGCTTTTGTTTCTCCAGGTATGTCTCACCCTTCCAATGGAAAAAGCAAGTTTGCATTGATCCCCTAGAATCACAAATTATTTTGCAAGTCAAAAAAACGGTAATATTTTCCCCAAATAAATTGGATAGGCTTATTGAGCTATACATTTCTTTCTTGTTCAACACTAAGGGTGCATCTAGACCAGTGTTTCCCAATATTATTTGGCCATGGAACCCTTTTCAAAATTTCAAGGAACCCCTAGGTTCGTCAAGCAAAAAAAAAGGGGGGAACCCACCAATGCATGAAAATCACATTCCTTCCCCAAGATCCCACCCCCTTTGAGGCCCCATCTTCTCTGTTCCCCTCCTCTCCATCGCTTGCTATCCCCAGCCCTTACACACTCTCACTGGGTTGAGACAGGAGGTGCGGGCTCTGGGATGGGAATGAGGGATTTGGGTGTGGGAAGGGGTGAGAAGTGCAAGCTCTGGGAGGGAATTTGGATGCAGGAGAAGGGGATGCTGGCTCGGGAGGGGGCTCCAGGCTGGGGAGTGTTGGGCTCAGGTGGAAGGCTGGGGTGCCGAGCAAGTCACGGGCTTGTGGATGTGAGGGTGCAGGAGTTTGGGTTGGATATGTGAGGGGCTCAGGGCAAGGAGGCTGTGAGTGTGATGGGCTCAGGACACAGATTTGTGATGTGTGGATGGTGCAGGAGTGTTGTGGCAGAAGACTGAGGATGAGGGGATGCAGGAGTTTGGGGATGTAAGAGGCTCAGGACAGGACGTTCCAGTGTATGATAGGCTCAGATTTGGGGTCAGGTGGTACAGGAGTGTTACGATGCTGCAGTGAGATGGGGATTTGGTCCCAATTGTGGGCATATTGGCCAGGCTTCATTTTTAAATAAAGTATTATGTCAAACTCAGAAGGTTTTAGCATTGTCTTTATTTATGAGAAGGGCCGGGAACCTATTTTGAGTCAAGGATCACTGACCCACGGAAAAGTCAGTGGGGGCCACACAAGTGAGATGCAAAAAAAAAACCCCTCCAAAACCTCCAAGCCTCACTAATGTGGTCCCAACTGTGCTGGTGGGGGCAGAGGACAGGGTGCTAGTGGGTGCTGGGGCTGGGGAGAGGGTGCTGCTGGGTGGCAGGATGCTGGCAGAGGTGGTGGGGTGCTGGGGCAGGATTCTGGGGTCAGGGACATGGTCCTGCTGGGCACTGGGGTGGGTGGCAGGGTGCTGGGACAAGGAACAGGATGCTGCTGGGTGCTAGGATGGGTTGCAGGGTGCTGGGGCCAGGGACAAGGTGCTGCTGGGTGCTAGGGTGGATGGCAGGGTGCTGGGGACAGGGTGCTGCTGGGTGCTGGGGTGAGTGGCAGGGTAGTGGGGCCAGGGACAGGGTCCTAGGGTGGGTGGCAGGGTGCTGCTGGGCGCTGGGGACAGTGCTGGTGGGGACAGGGCACAGGGTACTCGTGGGGGGTCTGGGCAGGGGACAGGGGCAGCTGGGACCTAGTACCTGGTAATCCTGCAGCACTTCTGGGTTCCAGGAAGTGTGCGACTGCACTTCCCCTCTCCAAACAGCTGGCATGCGCGCTGCCTGAACAGCAGGGGCTGTTGCACTTCAGCAACTTACTTCCACGATGCCATCCTGTGGGCGGGAGGGAGGGTGCGGGGAGTCCCAGGGCAGAAAGCACTGCCTACACAGTCAGAGCTGTGCAGACCCTGGTCTCCTGACCTCCCTCCCCCTGCCCCCACCACGCAGATAGGCCGCGGAACTAAGTTACTGGGTGCCACAGCCCCAGCTGTTCAGGCAGCACGCGCTGGCTCCTTTGGGGAGGGGGAAGTGCTTCCCTTCCTGCTGTGGGTCACGTGGGGTCACCCCTGTCCGGCACCCCTCTAGTGTGCCGTCTGGGAGCAACTGTTCCCCTCTGTCCCCGCCTCGCTATGCCTCTGCATCGCCAGGGAGGAAGGGGAAACAAGTGTGCTGCCTCTTTAAGAAGCTGGTTAGCTGGCGCTCTCCCTTTCAGAAGGGGTTGGGGAGTGCCAGCTCCTTGTGGAACCCCTACTTCCGCTCCGCGGAGCACTAATTGGGAAACACTGGTCTAGACAGCACCCTTCTGTTGGAATAGCTACGCAAACTGCGTAGCTTATTCCAAGTCTAAATCGAAAGAGCTTATTTTGAAATTTGGCACTGTCTAAATAGCGCCAAATTTCAAAATAAGGCACTATTCCGA
This sequence comes from Rafetus swinhoei, assembly GCA_019425775.1. Taxonomy (NCBI): domain Eukaryota; kingdom Metazoa; phylum Chordata; order Testudines; family Trionychidae; genus Rafetus; species Rafetus swinhoei. The sequence continues at coordinate 37,294,143 of CM033440.1, forward strand.
CAAATCCCTTAACCATTACAGGGACGCTGGAATAGCACACCCACTATTTTGGTAAATAGCAGGTGCTTTTAAAGATGCGGCGTTGCTATTTTGGGGGTACTTCCGGCATCCCGAAAGAGTAACACAGTCTAGACGTGCTCTAAGTTTTCTACAGCTAGTAAGTCTTGGTCAGTGCTACTATCGGACCCTTAACGTTGGCACCACATAAACACATTGTGTCTCAGATACACAGTGCTTAAAATTTAAAACTTTCACCAAAATGTTTTAATGTATTTTCAGTTTAAAAAATACAAATAAAAATAATCACAATGGTCCAGTTACATTAAAAACATTGTGTTCATAATGTCCACTAAGTATGATTTAATTTAACCTAAGGTCCTGACAAAAGTATCAAAGTACCGATGTTTTTTCACATCCACGAATCATTAATAAATGAACAAGAATTACACAAAAAGATAAAAAATGTTAAAATGTATAATACTTTAAAATGAAGATGAATTTTTTAAACATCCTTACTCGTTCATCTCTGTACTCTCTGTTTGTATTTTTCTTAAAAGGAAAGCTATTACTTGACAATTTCTTGTAGTAATACAAATTCTTGTTTGGGAAAAGCATTTAATTTAGGATCGGGGTCAGCAACCTTTCCAAAGTGGCATGCCAAGATTTAACCATCCTGCCGTGGGCCATGCTGTTCTCCCAGGGGGGACGGGCTCTCCACCATGCACCCTGTGTACTACCTTTTGTCAATGCAAACCTTTCCACGGATTACCAGTTGCTAATGGAAACTCACTGTTAATTACATAATTACACCAGAGCCATTTTGCTAGTGCTGCAGCTGGGGAGAACAGTTTTATTTAATTATTGAACAGATTAAGCGTTTTAACTTTCTCATGTTAGTTTATCAAATTTCATTTTAAATAAAGTAAAATATTATGTCCAATACAAAAGGTTCCAATGTTTTCTTTATTTATGGCAGGGGTGAGGAACCTTTTTTGGGTCGGGGGTTACTGGTCCACAGAAAAATAGGTTGGGGACCACACAAGTGAGAAGCAAAAAAAATCTCCTCCCAGAATCCCCAACTCTCACTGATGTGGCTCTCAGCTGAGACACCTCACTCTTCTGGCACTCCAGCCTCGCGGGGTGAGGCGAAGGGACAGGGAGGGTTCAGGGCTTTCCTTAGGCCAGATTTACTTTTCTGGGGTTCCAGAATTAGTGGATTTTTGTGGACCCCCTTAGGCTCTGGAATGGGAACAAAAATGAGGGGTTCAATGTGCGGGACAGGGCTGCCAGCAAGTGGGATAGGGATGCAGGATCTGGGTGAGAGGTGGGATGCAGGAGGGGGTGAGAAGGGCAGGGTCTGGAAGGGAGTTTGGTGGCAGGAGAGGGTGTAGGGTAGGGGTACAAGAGGGAGTTTGAGGGCGGGAGGAGGTTGGGGGAGTAACGCAGGAAGGGTGAGAATGAAGCCAAATAGCTAGTTAGGGAGGGAGGCAAAGAAGTGGGGCGTAAAGGAAAGAGCAACTTCTGCAAAGTAAAATTGTATCCCCCCTTACATCTTCCCTCTGCTCCATCCTCGCTCCCCTCAACCCCATGACCCTCCCCAGCCTGATCCCCCTGTATTGCCCCATGCCCCTCAGTGAAACCCCTGCCCTCTCCCATCCTGCTCCTGCATCCTCCATCACACCCTCTCCTGCTCACACATCCCTGTGCCCCCAGCACCCTCACTGGTAGGTCAGCAATGCTGGGGCGGGGAGAGGCAGCGGAGTGTGGGGGAGCAGAGTCTCTTCCCAGCCCTTTGCCTGCAGGCTGCGGCTCCAGGGCTGGGGCAGGCAGAGCCCGGGGCTGCCCAGGGCTGGCTCCAGCCTGGCCGGGTACAGTGGGACACTGGGGAAGGGGCTCCCTAGTCCTGCACACAGCCTGTGGTGTTAGCACTGCGCGCCACGTGTGACTTCCCAGCTGAGCAGGCCCAGCTCCACCCTCTCCGGAAGCAGAGGCTATTGTACAGGAGTGGGGGTTAACCCCTTAGGTCCCAGCAGCTGCACACTCAGGCTGGGCAGGTGCAGCCCCAGGGACGCATGTGTGCCTCTCCCATCCCAACCGGAAGCCAAAGCTGTTGCTTCGGCCTGCAACTGTGCGGCTGAGGCTGTAGCTGCAGCACGAGCTTCCCCCTGTGTGTGTGGGAGGGGCGGGGCTGAACTCACTCACCACGTGCCAGTGAAGATCAGCTCACATGCTGCTTGTGGCACACATGTCGGGGGTTGACGACCCCTGATGTAGGCAATAGGTCATCAAGTCCAGTCCAGGACCAAGCACGGTTTCATCCCTGATAGATGTCTGTCTAACCTGCTCTTGAATATCTCCAGAAATGGAGATTCCACAACCCCGTTCCCCCCGGGAATTTATTCCAGTGTTTAACCACCCAAACAGTTAGGAATTTTTTCCTAATGTCGGAAGTAAACCTTACTTGCTGCTGTTTAACCCCATTGCTTCTTGTCCTATCCTCAGAGGTCAAGGAGAACAATTTTTCTCCCTCCTCCTTGTAACACCCTTTCAGATACTCAAAAACTACAATCATGTTCCCTCTCAGTCTTCTCTTTTCTAAACTGAACAGGCCCAATTCTTTCAGTCTTCCCTTTTGGTTTCATTTACAAGTTTGACACCTTGAATAGAGGTTTAAACAAAGACCTGACCTGGATGAGCCGCTACATTCCACATCCTAATGACACACAAAACCAAGCACTGGGCACTTAGAATACTTAGAGCCCACTCTATTAGCCTCATTTACCATATATAGTCTAATTGACAATTTTTTCTCCATTTTTTCCTATTATCTTTCCCTTCCCATCCCCTCTCTTTCTCTGTTTATTTGGACCCTGGACCCCTTAACTCCATTTATCTGAAGAAGTGGGTTGTGCTCATGGTACCATCTACATTTTTTTGTTAGTCTCTAAGGTGCTGCAGGACTATTCACTCTTTTTTAAGTTTCCTCGTACATCATGTTTTCTGGACCTTTTATCATTTTTGTTGCTCTTCTTGGGACCTTCTCCAGTTTCTCCACATCTTTCTTGAAATGCGGTGCCCAGAACTGGACACAATACTCCAACTGAGGCCTAATCAGCCTAACCTAATAACATATGGTTTCAACATTTAACATAAATCTCTTCTGTTGCCAGTGCAGAAAGCTACAATAATTTGAAGAAAATGCATAGAAGTAGAAATAGAACAAATCCTCTGGAAGCCATGATTTTGATTTTATGATACTATAATAAACATTGCTGCAGGAATACTGCATCTTGGCTTATAGCTATGGTACTTCCAGTGTCATAAGTAGGAAGGAATTAATCCTCCTCCCCAAAGAGGAGGGGGAGAATGATAAAACTAACAGACGGGTTGAAACATTCTATACTTCTATTATGTTACATTAAAGAAGAATTAAATTTGTGTTTGAGGCATTTTTAATTATCTGCTATGGTGACCTTCTGAGTTATCTTGTTGAATAAAGTAATATAACCTGTTTCAAGTCCAAGACAGACTATTAAATTTAAAACATGCATCTCTAAACTGATATTATGATACTTGATTCATATGAAAGCAGAGCAGACTAAGTTTTTATACAGCTCAATTCTGTAAAGAGCAATTCTTAGATTAATACACTAAAATGTAAATGGTGTAAAGAAAATGTAAAAGATTTTAAAGAAATGAAAAAGTGCCTTTCTTTAAACTCTTGTAAATCTCTAGAAATTATTACAACTCTGGAAAATTTTTAAAAAAATCACAGCAGTATAATTATTAACTCAATAGGTTGAGATTATCAAAGGAATCTCTTGGATTTGACCATCTAACTCCCTTAAGATTCTTTGAAATTCCCTGTTCTAGCAAATACCATTGTGTTTGGCAGAAACCAGTTCTCTCGAAAGAAGTCACTGATTTTAATCTGACTTTTCAAAAAGAAGCTTTGAGTTGCTACTTTTTAGGTTTTTTTAAATAAAATTCTTCTCGGAAAATGTTCAATAGTGTCTTGTCTGTATGTCTTCCTTCTTGTTTGATAGCTTTCAAAAGAACTCTTCTCACATAATGTAACATGTCTTTCCCTACGAGGTAGTTGGTAAACAAAAATGGTCAATTACAACTCATATGATGTGTCCATTAACTTCCCCATTACCCTTTTTGCATTTTGGAAGCATGCTACATGATATGGGAAGCTGGGTGTTTCTGATTCAATTCCTCAAATGTTAACATCCTATTCAGATCAAATGGAACAAGGCAGAACCATAGTGGCCTCGTTTTGGCTCTGACTGTTTTAACCTTCCAAATCATACTATGACAGATCTCCAAGTAGCTGTCTTGTCACAACCCAGCTCTACAAGCCAGATCCACAGGGAAGCCTTTGGAATTACAGTTCATCCACAAATTCAGTTCACATGCTAATGGACTCAATAGTGATGAAGGTTGGTTAGGACATTACCAATTTAACAACCATTGAAGGTGCTAACAGCTCTCTGAGTAGTATCCTTTCTGACATGGGAATCTATCTATTGACTTTGATTTTTATCTGCTTAGGTTTAAGTACCCATTCTCCAGATACTTACTGATGCTCTGTCTCCCACCCTCCTCCCTTATTCTTCTCCCCCACCCCCCTGCTTCCCCTCTCCTATTTATTTCAAGTGTTCACATCCCAAACTCATAACTCCGGTCATCTGAAGAAGTGGGCTGTGCCCACGAAAGCTCATGATACCTTCCACATGTTTTGTTAGTCTATAAAGTGCTACCAGACCATTTTTTTTTTTTTTTTTTGATTCTCAAAGTTAAGGATTTTGACTGTAGGACTGGGTAATGTAAATGACACATCTTGTAGTTTGTATCTTGAAAATATAAAGTAAAAATGAAAGGTGGCTTTCTGATTGATTTCTGCTGTAAGTGCCCAGGGAGACTCTTGCTTCTGGTGAAGTCTGAAAATGTAGTTTTCATATGACAGTATAGAAAGTGTTGTGACCAAGAATAGTATCACTTTCAGCTGTCCTTTGTGCATAAATGATTTATGTAGTTGACCTTTTGTTTTCAGATTCTCATTTCTGAAAACGAATACAATTAATGACTCATTTTGCCTTCTCTCAGTCTTAATTTGCCATTTTTCACATTTATAAGACACTTATGAACATGAAGATCATATAATAATGATACCATAGGGTAAAGCTACTATTTAAAAATTCTATGGTTTTGCGTTTGTCAAAGGTCCCTTAACTTAAAAACTTTAAAACTTTTTTTTAAAGAATTAGCAGAAATTGAAAACAAAGACATTGTGCAGCTCCCCCAAAAAGCCAGAACAAAGGCAAACTTGTGCTAGTGGAAAGATATTTAAGAAATCCAAACACATACCACTGTTTTGGCTAGAAGCCATTTACAACGAAATAGTAAAAACAAGTAATCCTGTGGTACCTTAGGCTATGTCTACACTGCTAGTCCATGTCTTAAGAGAAAGCCTGTTATATAGAAATATAATGGGCTCCCTATTCCAACGGCCCTGTAAATCTCATTGCACAAAGGTTAAGGGGTGTTTCAGAATAGCGTCTTATTTTGGTTACCTCGAAATAAGCTATGCAATTTGCGTATCTTATTTCAAGGTAAGGGTGGTGTGTAGACACACCCTTAGAGACTAACAAATATATAGGATCATAAGGTTTTGTGGGTAAAACTCATTAGATGAGTTGGTGTGGAAATAACAGAATCCAAGGTGTGCAAGAACTACAGAACGATTGCCTTAATGAGTCATCTAGGCAAGATGCTGATGATGACACTGACAGAGAGATTGAGATTGCATATAGAAGAACATCTAGTGGATGAGCAAATGGGATTCAGGAAAGATAGAAGTACCATACAGCAGATATTGGCACTAAAATATGGAGTGGATAGCAGACTAATATGGTTGTTCAAGGATATCAACGATAATGCGGAGGCAGCAGTGAGAATGTGCGGAGAGTTGGAAAGTTGGTTTAGAACGAGTAGAGGTACGAGACAAGGAGATCCGATATCATCGAGTATCTTCTTCACACACCTAGAGAGAGTGATAGACAAGATCAAGGAAGAGGTAGAAGGGATATCGGTGCATGGGATGATAATTAACAACTTGAGGTTCATGGATGATATAGTTATTGAGGAAGATGAAGAGAAGTTAGCGAGAATGGTGCAGGTACTAAATTAGGAAGGGAAGCGGTATGGACTGATTATGAATCTGGATAAAATGAAGACAATGGTATTTGGAGATAAGGAAATAGGAAGGAAGATCAGTGTAGACGGGATCGAACTAGAGAATGTAGAGAAGTTCACGTATTTGGGGAGCAACATGACGTATGATCTAGACTGTAAGAAGGAAATAGCGACTAGAATAGCGAAAGCAAGAGCGAATTTGAAGGCGATGGACAAGATCTGGAAAAGTAAAGCGATTAGCTTAGGAACGAAGCTGAGTGTCTTGAAAACGTGTATTTAGCAGCATGTTGTACGGATGTGAGACATGGGTGATAACAAAAGAATTGAAGAGAAGGATATTGGTGTTAGAGAAAAGTTGTTATAGAAAGATCCTCAGAATAGGATGGATGCAGAAGGTTACCAATGAGGAATTATATAGGAAGATACAGTCGAAAGAGAACCTACTGCAGAAGCTTATACAACAGAAGTTACAGCTATTCGGGCATATCTGCAGAATGAACGACGAGCAAAAAGTTAAGACCCTGGTATTCAGCATAATGGATGGTCCGAACAGAAGAGGCAGACCCCCAGAGAGAATGGGTAGATGATATAGTAGATTGGTGCGGAGCTAGTCTACAGAAACTAAGCCACTCTGCATTGGACAGGGAAAGATGGAAGGAAATAGTGAGGGGAGGCATTGGACATCAACGGGCGCTGAGCCCATGGTGGTTGATGATGATGATTGATGATGAAGGTGTGTATATAGAACAGCAGAAGCAGTTACCTGTCAATTGTAGAACCCATGTTAATTAAGCTAATTAAGTAGGCTGGATGTATTGCATAGCTTTTTATGTGAAAAATATGAACATCAAATTGGGGAAATTGGCATCATAGTACGTTAACCACTTATTCTTCGAGTGGTCCCCGTGGGTGCTCCACTCTTGGTGTCGGGCTCGTCCTGGCGTCACTGGTCGGAGGTTTTCAGTAGCAGTTGTCAGCCGGACCGCGCGTGCGCAGTCAGCGTCTCGCGGCTTTCGCGCCTTTGGTCGTGCAGTCTGGCTCCCGTCAGTTCCTTTCCACTGTCCTTGGTTGCTGGCGGAGCTTCCCTGTTCTCCTCAGTGAAGCTCAGCTTCTGTGTTTAAAAAAAAGTAAGTTATAGTTAGTTTCATGTTAGGATAATAGTTAGTTGTTAGTATTTAGTTGTTAGTTATCTAGTTAAAAACAAGAACTTGAAATTGACATGCCTGACTCCTCAGGCTTTAAAAAGTGTTCCTATTGCCGGGAGGCTATGCCGGCATCGGACGGGCATGCGGCTTGTATCCGCTGCCTGGGGGAAGCTCACATCCCTCACAAATGTGAGCACTGCCTGAAACTGACGTCCAGGGCACAGAGAGAAAGAGAAATGCGCCTGAAGTTGTTTTTGTTTGACAAAGCACTGCAGCCTTCAAGTGGCATTCCGCCACCGGCTGCAATCATTACAGGAGCACAAAAGAGAGGTACTTCATCCTTGGGGCCATCTTCAGCAAAGAGAGTGAGAGCATCTCCCACTCATTCTCTACCTGCTGCACCATTGACAAGGGTTAGCAGAGCGGATGAGCCAGGCACGTCGGGATCCACTCCTGCTGTCCCAGAACAACTACCGGGGCCGTGGCGAAGAAATCAGCCACCCTGGTACCGAGAGCAAGTGCCATGCCAGCACGGAAGGCGGCATCGGCACCGGCACCAAAAGCTGCAGGGAAAGTCGGCTCGGTCCTGCCAGCCAAGCTGGCGGCATCAGAGGCAATACAGGTGCCGGCACTGAGAGCCACACATGGGGACGGCTCGGCACCGCCAGCACAGCTGGTGGCACCGGAGGCTCAGGAAGCATTAGCGCCGGCACTGAGAGCCGCACACAGAGACAGCTTGGCACTGCCAGCACGGCTGGTGGCACCGGAGGCGCAGCAAACACCGGCGCCGGCACTGAGAGCTGAGCATGCAGATGTCTCGGCACCTCCAGCACAGCTGGCGGCACCGGAGATGTGGCCGGCACCGGAGGCGCTCCAGGCACCAGAGGCATCAGCACCGGGGAGAACAGCTACCCTGGAGGCGCTTTATCTGCCGGCAGAGCACAACGGGGAACCATGGCAATCTCCAGCACTGATGTTGCATGACAATGGAGAGCGTGCCAAGCGGGATAGTGGCTCGGCTGCGGCACCGAGAAAAGCCACTTGTAAAACGACCATGCGCCTGTCATCTCTCTCCCCATCTCCAACTTTCTCCCCGGCATCATCTCCTTCACCTCCTAGGCACTATTCCCCCAGGCATGGGGTTGGACGCTACCACAGCACTTGTGGTGTCTCCGAGGTCTAGGGCTGCACCATGGTGAATAAGACACCCATGTCGCCTTATCACAGATAATCTCCATCATCGGCAAGGTGCTCGCCTCGTTTGCCACGTTCACCGAGGCATTCTCCCTGCACAATTTATTGTAGCCATCATGGCAGCATTACATCGTCCAGACGGTCCTCCCCAACCTATTCTGACCGTTACCATGATCGATGCCACAGATCGCACAGCTACTACAGGTCCCACTCCTATACTCGACCTGCTGCTGCTGCCACTCCCCGGACTATCAGCACGTTCCAGCGGGATCACACACACAGCAGAAGGAATACCTTTCTGCACCACCTTCAATCAGTCCTCAGGTACAACCACAACAGTCCGATCCCGAAGAAGGACAGATATCTGAAGCCAAGGATCAGCCTGAGCAGACATCACTGACACACCAGTCTTCAGCATCTCCCGATGAGGCGGTCTGCCCTGAGGATATGTCCCCTCCGGACGACCTGAGACAGTTTCAGGAACTGTTCAAACGAGTTGCTGAGTCTCAGGATGTACAGCTAGCAGAGGTGCAGACCAAGCAGCATTGCCTACTGAAAAATCTCCATCCACAACAATGTTCGAAAATTGCTCTTCCAATCGATGAGGCTATCATGGAGGCTGCAGACGAAATATGGCAGTCACCAGCCTCTACAGCCCCAACAAGCAAATGGGTCGACAAAAGATATTTCGTCCCAGCCAAGGGCTTCGAGTTTCTCTTTAATCATCCACAACCTAATTCCTTGGTTGTGGATTCAGCTCAACAAAGGTCGAAGACGCCAGAATTCAGAACCATTGCTGCAGACAAAGAGGCAAAGAAACTCGATACCTTCGGCAGGAAGGCCTACTCCTCTACCACCCTACTTCTGTGCATAGCGAATTATGCTGCCCTACTTTCCAATCATAATTTTGATAATTATTCGAAATTAACTGAGCTGGCTCAATATCTTCCAGATTCCAAGAAGCCGATCTTAAAGTCAGTGGTACACGAAGGTTATACTACATGTAGGGCAGGACTTCAAATCACTATGGATGTCGCGGACACAGCAGCACTCTCCACGGCCACAGCCATTTCCATGCGCAGAGCGACCTGGCTAGCCACAGCGGGAGCCAAAGAGCTGCAAGGCAAGGTGGAGGACCTTCCATTTGACAAGCAAAAACTGTTCGTGGAGAAAACAGATGAAGTCCTCCACTCTGGGAAAGATTCCCATACAACCTTACACACTTTGGGGATGTACACCACTCCGTTTAGGCACAAGCGGTATTATCCGTACCAGAGGAGATATGACCACCAGTATCAGAGGCAACAACAGCGCCCATGTGAGCAGACGCGTCCAAGACAGCGACCCCAGCACAGACGACCTCAACCTGTGCGAGCAGCTAATCCATCATCCGCGAAGCAGCAGGTTTGACTCTTCGGTCAAGGGCATGCAGACATCTCACATGGTTGCAAACCAAGATCACGTTCTTCCCTTGTTCCACTATTGATTGTGGCACTTTTACCATCAGTGGGCCACAATAACATCCGACGGATGGGTTTTGGAACTGGTGACATCCAGATTCACGATTCCACTCACCTCCGTTCCTTCTACTACCCCACCAACCCCATCCCTTTTCAGGGACCCATCTCATGAGGAACTCCTACGACAGGAAGCCCACTGTCTTCTCTCCATCAGGGCAATAGAGAGAGTTTTCCGGATCAGTTCAGAAGACGGGGGTTTTACTCCCTTTACTTCTTAACTCAAAAGAAGTCGGGAGGATGGAGACCCATTCTAGATCTGCGGGGACTGAATCGTTACATCCGGAAACAGAGGTTCAGGATGGTGATGCTAGCTTCAATTATCCCATCGCTCGACAATGGGGATTGGTTTGCAGCCCTCGACCTGCAAGGTGCTTATTTCCACATCGCCATACACCCAGTACACAGGCGATTCCTTCGTTTCACAATAGGAAGCGATCACCTCCAATATCGTGTTCTACCTTTCAGTCTAGTGGCCTCTCCAAGGGTTTTTTCGAAAACGCTTGCAGTTGTGGCGGCACATCTCCGTCAGATGAACGTCGTGGTATTCCCTTACCTGGACGATTGCCTCGTGAAGAGCAGAACACAGCAGGAGGCAGCACGCATGGTTATATTGACTGTTCAAACTTTCAACTCCCTGGGCCTTATAATCAACGAAAAAAAGTCCTCTTTGGATCCTACTCAAAACATAAAGTTCATAGGTGCCACACTTGACTCCATTACTGCGAGAGCGTACTTACCTGTGGAAAGATTTCACGCAATACAAGACCTCATGACCATGCTCATCAATGCTCCCATGGTGTCAGTACACGCTTGCATGAAGTTGATGGGCCATATGGCTGCTACCACTTTCGTAGTTCTTCATGCCCGGCTACATTTTCGATGCCTCCAACATTGGCTAGCATCCGTATACATACCTTCAAGACACAGCATCCAAAAGATAGTCGCGCCTCCAGCCTACGTCCGCAAGTCCCTCACGTGGTGGAGGAAGCCTCACAACCTCATGGCAGGAGTTCCATTCCATTGGCCGCAACCTTCCTACCAAATAACCACAGACGCTTCCCTCATCGGTTGGAGCGCGCATGTGAATGGCGGGAAAGTACAGGGCAGGTGGTCAGTCTCCAAAAGACTTCTCCACATAAACCTATTATAGCTGAGAGCTATTTTTCAGGCATGCAAACATTTCCGCACCCGTATCATAGGCACGGTGGTCAGGGTGTTGACAGACAACATTGCCACAATGTATTATACCAACTGGCAAGGAGGGGCGAGATCACGTTCCCTGTGTGCAGAAGCAGTCCATCTGTGGAATTTCTGCATCCAAAACAACATCACCATCACAGTGTCATACTTACCTGGCTCTAGCAATACAATCGCAGACTCTCTGTCGCCAATTCCCACTGGATCATGAGTGGGAAATACGAGTGGACATCCTTCGCCAAATTTTCCACAGATGGGGAACTCTTCTCATAGATCTATTTGACACTTCACACAACAGGAAATGCCGACTTTTCTGCTCCAGGGCAGGAATCAGGAAAGGATCACTGCCCTGGGGATGCACTGTTAATCAGCTGGAAGGGATCACTACTTTATGCATTCCCTCCAACAGTACTCGTTCCCAGAACACTGGGAGAAAATCAACGCCAAATCGTCATGGGTAATATTACTGGCCCCGGTGTGGGCGAGACAGCCATGGTATCCGTTCTTCCACAGGATGTTGGTGAAACCACTTTACCCGCTTCCCCCCCTATCAAATCTCCTATCACAGAATCGAGGTTCTCTCCTTCATCCCAAGCCAGGAACTCTCCACCTAACAGCCTGGTTCCTGATTGGCTCAAAACAAATGAGCACCTCTGTTCGGGGAGCAAGTGAAGGCAATCCTTCTGCACAGTAGGAAGTGATCTACCTGAAAGACTTACCTTGCGACGTGGATTAGATACGTACGGTGGTGTTGCGACAATCAGGCTAACCCCGAATGAAGCAGCTCCACTCCATCGAATCCTTGATTACGTTGTCCATCTGCAAGGTTCCGGTCTGTCGATCTCTTCTCTGAAAGTACACATGGCAGTGATTAGTGCTTTTCATCACCCTATAGAAGGATTCTCCATGTTCTCCCACCCAACTACTAAAAGGTTCCTAAAAGGACTGACAAACCTTCACCCACCCCATGGAGACCACCTACCCCTTCGTGGAACCTAGATTTGGTACTCGATACCATGATGTATCCTCCGTTTGAGCCATTAGCAACTATACCCTTTCAAATGTTAACAATGAAGGTAGTCTTCCTATTAGTGATTACATTGGCACACACAGTCAGCGAGTTGGCGGCACTGATGGCAAATCCACCGTTCACAGTGTTCACTAAAGAGTCGGTCACACTACGTTTGCATCCGACATTTATTCTGAAAGTATGTTCTTTGTTCCATCTCAACGAACCCATAGTATTACCATCTTTTTATCCTAAACCTCACTCATCAGAGGGAAGCCTTATTATGCACCCTGGATGTGCACCGAGCACTCTCCTTCTATATTGATAGAACTCGGGACTGGTGCAAGATGGACAGATTACTAGTGTCGATAGCACAACAATCCAAAGGCAGCGCGCTTTCCAGCCAGCGTATTGCAAAACTCATAGGCACATGTATTACCACCTGTCACGCTACCTGAAATAGACCTCTTCTCTCACAACCAAAAGTTCATTCCACGAGGGTGATAGCTATATCCACAGCCTTCGCCCGTGGAGTGTCCCTGGAAGATATCTGCCGAACGGCCACGTGGTCATCAAATACTACCTTCATGTGACACTATGCAATTGTGCAACGTTTAGCCAAAGACTCGGCTGTGGCCTCTGCAGTATTATCAATGGCGGACAAACATTAAGTCCAGAGCACTGTCTGGGTACTGCTCTACAGTCACCAAGAGTGGAGCACCCACGGGGACCACTCGAAGAAGACGATGAAGTTACTCACCTTCGTGCAGTAATGATGTTTCTTCGAGATGTGTCCCTGTGGGTGCTCCACACGTCCTGCCCTTCTCCCTGCTCCGGAATTTGTTTCTTTCTCGTTGCAGACAACCGAGCGGTGAGAGGAACCGACGGGAGCTGGACCATGCAATCAAAGGCGCAAAAGCCCCGAGACGCTGACCGCGCACGTGCGGTCCGGCTGACAACTGCTACTGAAAACCTCCGACCAGTGATGCTGGGACAAGCCCGACACCAAGAGTGGAGCACCCACGGGGACACATCTAGAAGAAACATCGTTACTGCACACGAAGGTGAGTAACTTAGTCATATCTTTCTTCAAGCCTAGATTGATAGTCTAATTTGTAAATGAATTCCAGTTCAGCAATCTCTCTCTGTAACTGAATGGTGAAATTCCTTTGTAGAAGAATGGCTACTTTTAAATCCATGATTAAGTGTCCAGGTAGGTTAAAATGTTCCCATACAGATTTGTGTGTTACCATTCATGATGTCTGATTTGTGTCCATTTATTCTTTGTTGCAGAGACTGTCCAGTTTGGCCAATATATATGGCAGAGAGGCATTGCTGGCACTAGATGGCATATATCACATTAAAGGATGTGCAGTTGTATGAGCCCCTGATAGCGTGGCTGATGTGCTTAGGTTTTGTGATGGTGTCGCTTGTATAGATATATGGACAGAGTTGGCAACAGGATTTGTTGCAAGTGGTAGGTCCTTGGGTGAGTGTATCTGAGGTGTGGTGTGTGGCTGCTGGTAAGTATTTACTTCAGGTTGTGGGGGCTGTCTCTAGGTGAGGATTGGTCTGTCCTTCAAGGACCATGAAGAGTGAGAGTGTTTTCCAGGAATGGGTGTAGATTGTCAATGGTGTGTTGGAGGGGTTTAAGCTGGGGGCTATAGGCGATGACCACTGGTGTTTTGTTATTTTCCTTGTTGATCCTGTCTTGAAATAGGTGACTTCTGGGCACTAGTCTGACGCTGTCAATCTGTTTCCTTACTTCCCCAGGTGAGTATTTAAGTTTTAAGAGTGCTTGATAAAGATCTTGTTAGGTGTTTGTCTCTCTGGGATTGGAACAAATACAGTTCTATCTTAGGGCTTGGCTGTAGACAACTGATTGTGTAATGTGTCCTGGATGGAAGCTAGAGCCATGTAAGTAAGAATAGTGATCAACAGGTTCTTCTTCGAGTGCTTGCTTATGTGCATTCGAATTAGGTGCATGCATGCCACGTGCATGGATTCCAGAGCCTTTTTTCCCCAGCGGTATCTGTTGGGCCAGCGGGGTGCCCCCTTGAGTGGCACGGAGATAATGGTGAATAAGTACCCCTACTGGCCCTTCCCTTCCTCAATTCCTTCTTACCGCCGGTGAGGGTAGCTGGAGCATCTTGTCTTCTGACTTTAGCAATCCCAGTATGTAAATAGTTACCTCATTAGTAGTTCTTTTGTAGTGTAAATAGCCAGTGCTTAGTAGATTGTTCCTTTGGGTGCGAACTTTCCTCTCCCCTCCGGGTCTACAGGGGTTCAACCCGTGCAGGACCTGTTCAAAGCCTATGCCCTATGGGGACCCTCATAACTCCTGCCTGAAATGACTGGGCCACTTTACAGAATCTTGTAAAATCTGCAAGGCTTTTAAACCCCGTACGAAGAGGGGAAAGAATTTCCATTTGAAGCTGATGCTTATGGAGTCCGCACTTCAGCCAGCACTGGAGCGGGCACTGGCATTGCGGAGCGCACCGGTGTCTCTGCATGAGCCTTCAGCAGCACCAGTGCATTCTGCAGCACAGAAGAAGTTTATGGCGCCAAGGCACAGATCCCAGTCTCCAACCCCGAAGAAGAAGAGGCAGCCTAGGGGGAGATGTCTAGAGAGTCGGCACCGTACCCACACCCCGGCAAGAGCCTCATCTTGCCACCATGATGCTCCAGGCCCCTCTAGGCACTGGCAACTAAGAAGCCCAGGCCAAGAAGAGTCTATACACATGGGCAGACCCTCTACGCTTGAAACGTTCAACACTGCGAGGGAGCTAATAGAGCTGACTGCCTTGCCGGTCTCATCTCCGGCACTGAACACGTCAGCCCGCCACGTCAAGCACTTGGGTCAATCAAGCCATGTGGCTACAGCATCGGTGGCCTTGGTGGCACTGGGTACCTCTACAGCACCGGGGGCCTGGTCAGAACTGGGAAACTCTATGGCACCAGGGGCCTGGACGGCACCGGGTTCCTCGTGGTTACTGGTAGCCATGTCGGTACCATTGCCCTTGTTGACACCAGTAGCCCTGTTAGCACCATTGCTTTAGATGGTGCCAGAAGCGTCCTCATCATTGGGACGGCTGCTGCACGGGGACAGGAGGAGCACACCAATTATGACCGCACCATTGCATAGTGAACCAGCCCCTTTGCCACCTATGGTGATGAGGCCGCCTCCTCCTCCAGTGCACCGTGGAAAGCCGGAGTCCATGGCCAGGCACCGACCCCGGCATCTGTTTCAGGTGCCCTTGACAGCCCCTCCTTGGTCTGCATGGGGCTGCTTGTCAGAATCCGACGCAGAGTCAGTGCGGTCAGGGGCTTCCTCATGCAGATCTTCACGGTACCGCTCCCTTTTCTGGCACCACTCCCGGGACCAGGAGTACCAGCCCCATCAGACATGGCCACCGCAGATGCAACTGTAATGGCCCTTCTGAACCCCCTGGGCCTATCACCAAATGCAGGGCCCAGTGCCATCCTCTCAGGGATCTGGAGCATCTCAGTCCAGGGGTACTCTGTTGGCAACCCCCATGTCCAAGGCACCTTGCCTCGGAATATAGAGGCAGCCCACAAAGGGATTTGTCACATCCTATCAGACAGGGTAAGGGATCGGAGGTCCATGACCAGCCACAGGCACAGCCGACCTACCAGGTGGCAGAGCAACCTCAGGACCAGCAGCCATTAAGGTAATTCTCCTTGTCATCTCCGGACGAAGCCCTCGCTGACCCAGCTCCATCCATGCCATCCATGGACGCAAGGGCCCACCAAGATCTGTTGCGATTCCTGGCTGCAAATCTGGGAGTACAGGTGAAGGTGGTAAATGAGGACTCGGACCCCATGGTTGACATTTTGTTTGCCAATGCACCACCAAGACTGGTGTTGCCACTGAATAAAACCATAGCTAAGATTACCACTAATTTGTGGAAGATTCCAGCTTCTATCCTGCCCACTCAGAAAGGGGTAGAAAGACGTTATTTCATCCCCCCAGACTGGGCATGAACACTTATATTCCCACCCAGTCCCGGGTTCCCTGCTGGTACAAGCGTCAGCTCAAAAGGAGAGGCAGGGCCAACCAGGTCCTATACCCAAAAGCAGGGAGCCGAAAAGGCTGGACCTGCTTGGTAGAAATGCATACGCTATGGGGGGCCTATAGCTGCGCATTGCCAACCAGCAAGCAATGTTAAGCAGGTATGTGTACAATACCTGGACAGCGGCAGACCACAGGATTCAAAGAGCTCCTACCACAGGATTCTAGACAGGAATTCACAGCGCTGACAGAAGAGGGTTGGGCCATTTCCAGTACAGCGTTGCAAGCCACACTGGATGCAGCAGACTCGGTAGCACGCACAATGGCCACGGGGATTATAATGCGGGATGGGGCTTGGTTGCAGGTCTCCGAGATACTCCCAGAAGTGCAGAACACTCTCCAAGATTTGCCATTTGAGGGAAAGGACCTGATCTCTCAGCAAATGGATGCCAGGTTACACAGCCTGAAAGACTGTAGGGCCACGCTGAGATCTTTGAGTATCCATACCCCAGCCACACAGAGGAGGTCATATAACCCAAGGCCACACGGGAGACCTTAACAGGGGTTCAGACCTGACCAAGTCAGGCGCCAGCCTTGTAATGCAGGCAATAACAATAATGCTAATGGGCGCAATAGGCGATGGAGGTCTCACTCCAACACTGAAAGGAATGGAGGGCCGCCTCCTTCCCAGAAACCTAAGACCTCATTTTGAGAGTGCGCCCGAGGACAGAGTACCAGTTCCCATTATAACATACCAGTTCCTTTGGGGACACACTATCCCATTTTTATCAGGCTTGGGCCCAGATTACGACTGACAGATGGGTCTTCGACCTAGTGGCTGTGGGGTATTCTATCCCATTCACCTCTTTGTCCCCTTCCCAGTCCCTCTTCAGGGACCCCTCTCATGAGATCCTTTTGAACCAGGAAGTGCTCTCACTTCTTCAACAGGGGGCGGTGGAAAGGGTTCCTCTAGACTTCAAGGGAAAGGGTTTTTACTCCTGGTATTTCCTTATCCCCAAGGCAAAAGAGGGCCTCAGACCTATTTTGGACTTGAGAGATCTCAACACCTTTATAATAAAGGCAAAGTTCAAGATGGTCACCCTGACATCCTTTATTCCTGCCCTGGATCTGGGGGACTGGTTTGCTGCCCTCGACCTCAAGGATGCATATTTTCACATTTCAGTGAGGGCCACCCACAGGCAGTTTCTCAGATTTATGGTGGGGCAGGAACACTTCCAGTTTGCTGTCCTTCCCTTTGGCCTGTCCACGGCACCAAGGGTGTTCGCAAAGTGTATGGCTGCTGTGGCCACCTTCCTCGGGAGGTGCAGAGTCCAGGTATTCCCCTACCTGGGTGTTTAGCTCATCAGGGAATGTTCAAAGGAACAGGTGCTAGAACCCACGAAGTTTATCAGGACTCTGTTTGGCACTCTGGGTCTCCTGATAAATGAGGAGAAACCCACCCTGATACCCACTCAAACTATAGAGTTCATGGGGGCTCAACTAGACTCAATGAAGGGCATGGCCTCTATCCCCAGGGCCAGATTTATGGCCATAAGCACCATTATATGGGGCCTGGTGGCTTCTCCAATCACAACGGCAAGAAATTGCATGACGCTACTAGGAACATATACCTACATGGTTCTGCACGCCAGGCTGAGACTCAGGCCACTACAGTTGTGGCTGACCCAAGCATTCAATCAGGCACAGGTACCACGGAACACGATCCTCACAGTCCCTCAAGACGTCATCCAGTCCATCGGGTGGTGGATGCAAGAGGACATAGTATTGGTGGGAGTGCCCTTCGTGAGCCAGAGCCTGACAGTGCAGCTCATCACCGATGCATTGGACTCGGGATGGGGAGCTCACCTGAGCAAGTGGTGGACTCAAGGCATGTGGTCACCCTCAGAGCGGCAGCTCCACATAAATGTCAAAGAACTCAGGGCGTTCAGGCAGGCCTGCTGGTTATTCTTGTCTGATCTGAGCCACTAGACAGTCTAAGTATTAATGGACAATACAACGGCAATGTTTTATATCAACAGACAGGGTTGCTCTTGCTCCTCTCCCCTGTGCCGAGAAGCCCTTCTCCTCTGGGAGTTCTGCATAGCCCACAACATTCAGGTGGAAGCAGCATATCTGCCGGGAATATGTCAAATAATCTCAGCCACGTTTCACCACCCATGATTGGTCACTCAAGAGCGAGGTGCTGGAGGACATTTTCCGGAGGTGGGGCTACCCCCACTGCAACTCTGTATTATTAGGAGACTGGGGAGCCGGCGCACAGGCAGGCTAGCCCAGTCCCAGCTCAGGCCAGATCCCGGCAACTATGCCAGCTGTGGCTCTGCATTATTAGGAGAATGAGCCAGCTTGCCTGCACACTAGCTTCCCAGGCTCCTAATAATGCAGAAATGCAGTGCTGGTAGTTGCCAGGAACTGGCTTGAGCCAGGACTATGTGCTTGCAATGCTAACCTTTATTGATTAATCGTGTAGTTGCCACAATTTTTGTTGACTATACAAGTAACGAAGTACACACTTCTTAACATCAGTACTCCAGAGCCTAAGTAGCTACACCAGCCACTTTGAGAGTGACCTTGGGGACAGCCACACCAGCCACTCCTCCGGCAGCCCCTAGCAGCAATCTCAGGATGGTTGTGATCCATGGTCCTGGGCATCAGTCCCTGACCAGCTGACTGGAACAGTCACAGTTCACTATCTCCAGCTGTGATCCTCAGCCCCAGACAGCGGTCCCCAACCAGCTGGCTGGGGCAGCTACAGTCCATAGCTCCTGGTAGCTGGTGCTGCTGGCCCTGAGTGCCTCCCCCCAGCAGTGACCCCTCCAGCATCTCACACACCCCAAGATATTTGTATCGTACAGGTATTATTTGATATAATAATACACGTGTATTTTAGTATAAGTCATGTGCAGGTCACGAGCTGTTAATTTTTGTTTATTGCCCGTGACCTCTCCATGACTATTACTAAAAATACCTGTGACTAAATCATAGCCTTATATATAATTAGGTTTCACCATCTAGTAAAAGTGTGAACTCCTAAAGCCCTATGACAGTCTTCTCACAGAGTTGCAGACTAGTTTCTCAGAGTCCCTGCAGGAGCTTCGCTGTGCCCTTCAGCCTTTTCTAATTTGATCTTTCTCATAAAACAACAGGCCAACACCCTCTGCAGGCTCCTGACTTCTGTCCTGCCTGGTACTTCCACTTGGGCTCCCTGCCCCAGCGATCACTCAGGAGTCTTTCTCTTTCTTTATAATCTTTCTGCTCCAGGTCTCTCCCCTTATCAGAGTCCAGATTGAGTGCCATGATCCATTTTCCACACCTGGGGTGCGTCTAGACTACATGGCTCCTAGACTGCCGCGTCTAGACTGCCGCGCTGTGCTGGATCAGCTGATTGTCGGCATAGCGCGCGGTGGCCATTTTTATTTTAATGAAGTGGGGATTATTTAAATCCCCGCTTCATTGACTATGTCGAGTAAACTACTTTACATGGCTCCGTCGATGGAGCCATGTAGTCTAGACGCACCCTGGGGAGGCATTGTTTATCACCCTCCTCATAAGGCCCATCTACCTTTAGGAAGCATTAATTTGTACCTATATATATAAACACTTAAATAGGGCATACACCTATATTTGGGTAAACTGCCTATTAAATTGGGACTAAAAAGAATTATGGGAAAAAATAAATCTACTCTCAAGGAAAGGACAAATATTTATTGGAATCAGAGAGGCACTTCATGATGGAAGCAAAAGTGTTCACACGCACAAACCTATACAGTGGTATTTTCTTTTTTATAGTAATATGTGGGGCGACTTATAACAGATTATAAACTATAAAAGCAACAATCCAGCTCAAAGTGACTAATAGATATGTTTCAGAAGATACTTACACAGAGGGATAATGTGCCTTATCTATCATAAGCCTTAGTGACGTGTACAAATTTAGTAAACATCCAGGAGGCAACCTCTGAAAAGTACTTAGTTTTTAAAGGTTTTATCCAAGCCTGATCTATTTTTGTGATTTTCCTGGCCGGGTTTGTAACATGTTTATATTTAGTTACAGGAATAATAAACATCCATCTGGTGGTCCTTCAGTATTAATTTTGTTGCTGTTAAGAACTGTGTCTTAATACTAATAGAGAAGTAGGAAATGCCAGGAAACTATTTCAGAAACAATTTTAATTTGGGATTCACTTTTGCTAGGTGCATATTTGGTGGTGATGGGGGACTTGAGTTTTCCAGATACCTGTTGGGAAAATAAAACAGTAGAGCACAGATTACCAAACAAGTTCTTGGAATGCATTGGAGATACTTTTTTAAAATTTCAGAACATGAAGAAAACTACTAGGGGAGGCTGTTCTAGATTTGATTTTAACAAATAGGGAGGAACTGGTTGAGAATTTCAAAGTGGAAAGCAGCTTGAGTGAAAGTGATTATGAAATGATAGAGTTCACAATTCTAAGGAATGATAGAAGGGAGAACAGCAAAATAAAGACAGTGGATTTTAAGAAGGCAGACTTGAGTAAACTCAGGGAGCTGGTATGTAAGGTGCCATTAGAAGCAAGACTAAGAGGAAAAACAATTGAGATCTGTTGGCAGTTTTTCTAAGGGACATTAAGGGTTCAAGAGCACACTATTCCACTGCATAGAAAAGATAGTATGGCAACTGACCACTCTGGCTTAACCAGGATACTCTAAAAATTAACCTGAATACTCTAAAAATCAAAAAGGATTCCTATAAAAAGTGGAAATTAAGTCAAAGTATACAGGATGAATATAAACAAATACAAGTATGTAGGGGCAAAATTAGAAAGGTAAAAGCACAAAAAACTAGACTAGTCAGAAAACTAGACTAGTCAGCTGAACATCTGTGGCAGAAAAGATAATAGAGCAAATAATTAAGGAATCCATCAGCAAACATCTGGAAGATGAGGTGATAAGTAAGTCATCATGGATTTATAAAGAACAAATCCTGTCCAACCAATGGTAGCTTCCTTTGATAGGGAAAAAAAGCCTTGTGAATAAAGGGGAATCAATAGATGTGGTATACCTAGACTTTTGGTAAAGCTCCTAATATAGCATCACATGACCTTCTTATCAATAAATCAGGGAAATGCAACATATATGTGGCTACTATATAGGTACATAACTGGTGGAATAACCGTTCTCACAGAGCAATTATTAATGTCTCTCAGTCATGTTGGAAGGGCACAACAAGTGAGGATCTGCAGGGACCAGTTGTAAGACTGGTTCTGTTCATTATCTTCATCAATGACTCAGATAATGCCATATAGAGTATACTTATAAAGTTTTCAGATGATACCAAGCTGGGAGGGGTTGCAAGTGTTTTGGAGGCTAGGTCATAGTTCAAAATCATCTGGACAAATTGGGGAAATGGTCTTGAGGTAAATAGGATGAAGTTTAATAAGGACAAATGTAAAGTACTCCACTTAGGGAGGAACAATCGGTTTCACATATGAAAATGGGAAGTAACTGTCTAGGAAGAAGTACTGCAGAAAGGGATCTATAGGTTATAGTGGACCACAAGCTAAATATGAGTCAACAGGGTGACGCTGCTGCAAAAATGAAAACATGATTCTAGGAGTGTTGTGAGCAAGACATGAGAAGTCATTCTTCAAAACTACTCTGCACAGATTTGACCTAAAATGGAGTATTGTGTCCAGTTCTGGGCACCACATTTCAGGAAAGATGAGAAGAAATTGGAGAATATCCAGAGAAGAGCAACAAAAATGATTAAAGATCTAAAAAACATGACCTATACGGGAAGACTGAAAGAATTGGGCCTGTTCAGTTTAGAAAAGAGAAGACTGAGAGGGGACATGATAGCAGGTTTCAAGAACTTAAAACGGTGTTACAAGGAGGAGGGAGAAAAGTTGTTCTCCTTGACTTCTGATGATAGACAAGAAGCAATGAGCTTAAATTGAAGCAAGGAAGGTTTAGGTTGGACATTAGGAAAAACTTCCTAACTGTCAAGGTGATTAAGCACTGGAATAAATTGCCTAGGGAGGTGGTGGAATCTTCATCATTAGGGATATTTAAGAGCAGGTTAGACAAACATCTATCAGGGATGATCTAGATGGTCTTGGTTCTACCAGGAGGGCAGAGGACTAAACTTGATGACCTCTTGAGGTCCTTTCCAGTCCTAGTATTATCTGTGAAACTTGGTCATATTGGAACAAATACCTAATCAACCACATGGTATTCTGAGCAAGCTGATTATAAGGTATAAAGAGATTGAGGCTGCCCAGGTTGGGGGGGGGAGGGTTGGGAGGGGCTACTTGGTGTGCTGGCAGGTAAGATGGTGGAGTCCTAGGCCTCCTGACCATTCCATTGGTAGCATGCCTTCCCCCAGTGGTCACTCTGCAGGATAGCTCTACCCTGGATAGCTTAGTATCGCATCCCTCTGAACAGCCTCTCTCTTTCCATGTTATGGAAAACAGTCCTTTTCCTGACACTATCAGTTGTTCTGGCACAAGCAAACCTTGACCTTGCTGTAAGCTAGGAGAAGAGAAAGCTGCATATCAAATTTGGTGATCCTAGCTCTTACCTTTTAGGAGGTGTTCTTGAACAAACAGGCTCACAGACAGACAGAAATGCACAAATCTATTTATTTATTTATATATATAGAGAGAGAGAGAGAGAGAGAGAATATGAATGAATCATCAACTTTTGCAATAGACTTTTGATTTTTTTAAAAGCTACTTTTGATATGTTTCTTCACTTTGCTTTCAACTAAATGAGTACATTATACAAGAAATCTTATTTGTAATACTTGAAATAATTAGATTCCTGGGATGCTGTCAATGAGATTGAATTACAGTCTATTAGTATGATGAAAAAATCCACAGTATTTAGTAGTGATGTTACAGTAATGAAAAAATTGATTTTAACTCCATTTTTTGTGTCAGTACTGCTCTCTGAATAATTATTGAAGGTGACCTAAAATAATATCTTAAACACAAAATGTTAAATATCCTAGTTTATTAAATGAATACAAATGAAGACTTAAAACCTACTTTATTTGTAATTTTTAGATGAAGATTTATAGTTTATAATTGAAAAGTAGTGCTTTATTGAGTTCTGAACTGAGAGAGCGAACGAAATAATCAATAGAGATAATTTTCCATTCAGGCTCTTGTATTGTGCTTATTGCCACAGTAAGACAATGACTAGTCTGTTTAATTGTTAAAGAAGTCATCAGCACTGATAGGAGAAGCAGGTTAACAACTCCTTGAACTTTGGTCTTAGTAAGTAAATAGCTTTATACTTAATCAATGTTATGGAATTCTGTATTACAATAGAATTATTCAAATAGTTTAAGGTCAGAAGAGATCACTATGGGGATCTGGTCTGGCCTCCTGAATGTCACAGGCCATACAGAAAAGTTTATTTCCTGGGAAGAGAAAAGTTTATTTCCTGGGAAGGATTGTTACCTCCCTGTACTATATAATGCTTTTACTTACTCAGCCTGAAGTCACTGCTATATGACATTGTGAACTCACGTGACATTTACAGTGAGCTGTAGCCCCTAAGTCTCTGAGTTTTAATTTCCCAAGTTCCTTCCTCCCACCAAATAACAATATTTTGCATTAATTGTATTAGCTTGCATTTTTCCATATTGAATGTTCTGCCCATATTTCTGATGTCTCTAGATACTTTTGTGCTATTTCTCAGTCTGGGGTTTGCAACTTCTCCTGATTTAGTATCATGTACAAATTTAGCTAATATGCCATATATTGCCTCTTCCAAATAGTTAAAGGAAATATTTAAGACAAGGTATAGCACAGATTCCCTGAAGCAGACAAACACACACATCAGTCAACTTGATGCCACATGATTATGGCTGGGTGCCATTTATAATTAACTTTTATGTACTGTTCTTTAATCAGTTTTCAGTCTAGATAAGTGTTCTTATCTGTGTCTACTTGAATTAATATTTCAATTTAGTTTTCGTAATTTACAGTTTCAAATGTGCATTATATTGCACAGAAATTATGTTCAATAAATAGCCCAACTGTTTTTAACCTCAAAAATTGCCACGTGTAGTTCAGGTTTTGGGCATAGATAAAGTGTTTTTATTTTATCTGAATTAATTTACCTTCCAGTGTGTAATAGGATTATCCCACAGAGAAATGGTATGCAGCTTTCAGAAAGGGAGAATAGAGGAAATGTTGGTCATCAGTTGAGACTCATAAAACAGAGTGATCAGCAGTTGCCACAGTATAGACTATAAATTGTATTGAGAGAAAGTACAGAGACGTACCAATATAAATAGAAGAGAGAACATTGCAGATCATTTATAAATATTTGAAATGACTTTTAAAACAGAATAATTCCCTCAGCCTGCCTTACAACATGTTCCAAAATAAGAAGGGTACACACACAAGCTGCAGACCATCTCTTGTATTTTATTTCAATGGTAGCACTGTTTGCATTCATAGTCTGGAATGTAACAAGGGCTTCCACACCAAATTTTCAATAAAGTTGAAGCAGTTGAATTAAATATATTAAGGACTCACAGAAAGTTGTTGGAGGGAAAATTTTGCCTGCAGCACTGTGGTGGGATGAACACAGAGTCATAGATCCACAAGCAACAGGAGCTAAAAGAAGTCTGTATGTTACCTTATCTTCACAATTAGTATAAAGTGCGGTGTAACAGATAACTGTGTATGTTATGTATACTTTTGAGTCTTTATCTGCACAAAATAATTGGCTAGTGATAGCAATGTGTCGCATCTGTTACTAGCAAATTGTCATTCTGCCCTATCTGTCAAATAATACATTATGAATGTTATGTGATGCCAGTCCAAGAACCAGAGGCAATTACTTCTAGTGCTGAACTTGGTCTCAAAAAATTTGGTTTGATTAACACCTAAAATGTCAAGAATCATTTAAATAAAGGCTTGTGACAAAACTTAAACAATATGGGAATTTTTAAACTTAGTAGATCACCTTGGCTTGAATGCATCAATTTATTTATTTTTGTTTTCATAGATTTTCATGCTCCATTGTTGGGATTGTCTTGTCTGACCTGCTGTTTAACACAGGCCATAGAACTTCCTCAAAATAATTCGTGTTTCAGACAGGAAATAAAGGGAAATTTTTTTAAAGGGGGAGAGTAACTAACCATTGGAACATTTTGCAAAGGGTTGTGGTGGATTCTCCATCTCTGACTATTTTTAAATTAAGATTGCATGTTTTTTTCTAAAATATACGCTCTAGGAATTATTTTGGGGAAGTTCTTTAGTCTTTGCCATACAGGTCAGACCACATGGTCACAGTGGTTCCTTCAGGCCTAAAATTTATGGATCTATGAACAAGAATATATTTTGTTTAAAAATTGCCCATGATGGAGAATACATTGTGACTCTTTGCTTTGTTGTTCCAACAGTTAATTAACCTCACTGTTAAAAATGTCCATTTCCATTTCATTTGCTTAGCTTTAACTTCAAGCTACTGGATCCTACTATATCTTGTCTGCTAGATTGAAAAGGCCATTCAAAAGTAGTCACACCATTCCCAAATTCAGAGGTAATATAACCTCTACACTTTTGCATCCAATATTTCATTAGCCCTTTTGGCCACAATATCAACTAGGAGCTCATGTTCAGCTGTGTATCTGCTTTGTCGCCCAGAACTTTTTTCAGTCACTGCTTCTGAGGATAGTGTTTCCCATCCTATAAGTGTGGCCTACATTCTTTGTTCTTTGATATGTAAATTAATTTAGCTATGTTAAAATGCAGATTATGTGATGAGCATAAGCAGCCTAAGCAATCTAGAGTGGTCTGTATTGGTGATCTGTCTTCATTATTTATCACTCCCCTAATCTTTGTGTCATCTGCAGACTTTCAGTGATTATCCTGGAAGAAAACAAAAAATAGGCATGGATACAAAACTATGCTCTGAAGTGTCCCTGTCCTCTGTTTGCTACAAGCAGGAATGGGTGATAAGGGATAGATCACTACATGATTGCCCGTTCTGTTCATTCCCTCTGACAGTGGCCAATGCCAGGTGCTTCAGAAGACAGAATAGAGGGCTACTGGTCTGATCCAGTTATACTATTCCTATGTTCCACCCAAACAAGATGCTCCACTCCATATGCTTTCCCCTCTGGGGAGAGGACGAGGGAACCAACACAGATGTCTATTCATGTTCCTTAATGAACTATTACCATAAGGTGCTCAGATACAACAGTAATGAATGTGGAGTTTAAAAAAAACCCTCTGTATAGACTAGAACAGAGCAAGATTTTATTTGCCAAAGCCAGAGAGAAGGATTTTGTGATAATCAAGATGTGAGACGAGAATTTTAACTGTATGAGTAGGAAAAGACAAATAATAAAGAGATTATGCCAAAGAATCTGTAAGATTTATACATGGCCTAAATATGAGGCCTTAGAGAGAGATTTCAGTTGAAGATACCACCCAAATTATGGGCCTGACTAGCATGGAGGATAGTGGTGTTGTCCACAGTGAGAAAGAGAAGTGAGGAAGAGAAGACAGGGAAAGAGGGTTTTGGGTGATCGAGCTAGTTAAGTTATGTTGAACTTAGCCAGTTGGCTAGGCTTCCAGAGACAGAAAAAAAATTTAGTTTAGACAGAAGAAAATTCTATGTGGAGAGGTAGATTTGTATGTAATTGGCATAGAGATGACAGTTGAATTTGTATTTGAAAATGAGATTGCTTACAGATAAATTGTAGAGGAAGTAGAGAAAAGGAGACCAAGGACAGAACCCCCAAAGAAAGTTAGTACTGTAATGGTAATGTCATTTTTTGTCAATTATCTTTTAAAGGAAATAGGAATGATGTGGCCTGGAGAGAGATAGAGGAAGGAGGAGGGGGAAGGGCTTCAAGAGTAAGTCACAGATGGAGAAAAGGTGGTCTGGATTTCAGGGTAAGAATTGAATTAAGTTGGAGAAGTAGAATTGTTTAACCAGGAAGATGGCATGAATTTGTAGAGGAGCAGCTCACCTGGTCATGGGGTATCTGCCAGAGATGTTCCATATTGTGAAAGCTGGAGCAGAGAATATGGATGTCGGGAGTGAACCAGGACTAAAGGTTGAAAAGCTGGCCTATGTGAGGTGAGGGAGTCATAAGAGCGAAAGGTGGAGGACAGTGAAGTATAAGAAAATCACTAACCATATCAATAGAAGAAAGGGAAGAGGGGGCAGGGAGGAGAGGGCTGAGAGCAGATGAGAAGTAGTCAGCACTGAGGGTGTGTCTAAACTACATGGCTCCATCGATGGAGCCATGTAGATCAGGCTGATCGGCAAAGGGAAATAAATTTAAATTTAAATGGCTGCCGAGCTGAGCGACAAACAGCTGATCAGTTGTTTGTCGCCAGCGCTAGTCTGACGCTCCGTGCCGAGCCTGAAAGCCCTTTATCGACCTCCCTGTTATGCCTCGTAGGATGAGGTTTACCGGGGCGGTCGATAAAGGGCTTTCATGTTGGCAGGGGAGCGTCCAGACTAGGGCGCTGAGCCGACAAACAGCTGACCAGCTGTTTGTCGGCTCAGCTCGGCAGCCATTTAAATTTAAATGAAGCTGCGATTATTTAAATCGCGGCTTCATTTCCCTTTGCCGAACAAACAAATCTACATGGCTCCATCGATGGAGCTATGTAGTTTAGACGTACCCTGAGTGACTAGAACTCTCACAAGCCAAGATGGGACAATTCTGAACAAGATTAGATGATGGTCAGTGAGGGGAAACCCACCAACACAGAGAGCAAAAAAAGCAGTGTTGATAAAGAGCCCCACACCAAGTGAAATGGTCCTTTTGGTAAGTGGGAGTGTTGAACCAGGGCTACAGGTTGAATGAAGAGGTGAGGGTGAGGAAGTATACACTAGGGGTCAAATGGAGCATCAGGATGGAAAATTAAGTTATAAGTGATGATTGTGGGAGATTGTGAGGAGAGGAAGAAAGAGAGGAGTCAGAATCAGAAATTGGGAGGAGTTGATAGAGAAGCCCAGTATTGCAACTGATGAGAATTAAGATGGGTCAACATTTGCAAATAATTCTTAGATTTGAAAAGTTTTCTGGACTGGAACACTGTACCTTGTCATCTTGAAGAACATGCTAGATCAAAAATAATCACAGACAAATTAATCAGTAAAGTAAAGTGACTGATTTTGCATTCAGGATAGAGCAAGCGGGTCTCATGATATGGAATTGACTGAGAACTCAAGGAAATACATATGCCAATATTGCATGTCCAAAGTTGGATTGATCAGTGACCTAGGTTTTAATCTCTCCTATGTGAGTCTCAGTAGAAAATCATGTAAATCATTCTGCTCCAATACTACATTAATGCAGTTTTTACAGCATCTCTGATCATCCAAACTCTGAAGTAAAACTAAGGTTGCTTCACATTCTTCCATTTGGCAAAGACAGCACATTGGGAAGAAGTTGGGTTGACATGGGGGAGGAAAACAAAGTTATTTAAGTAGCTGAAAGTGGGAAGGACTCCTATTCCTCTGCACCAAAGTACTGTTTCCTGAAGGGCTGCTTATGTTTGCTGCTGTTCAGGTCTTTCTTGCACTGAGGTAACAATTAGAGCTGGTTGGGAAAGGGATTTCCCATCCTCCAAGATATTTTAACATTTCAGAATTGTTTTGCTATCCTGGATTGGGGCAAAAAGCCCTTGCCGTGCATAGGCCTGAGTGCTGGGTGTAACTTTCCAACCAAAACCTTTTTGGTGAAAAGTTCAAGTTCAGACACACAAGAATGGGGAAGGAGCTTCACTCAATAAAATGAATAGGCAGCAGGTTTTAAACAAACAAAAGGAAGCACTACTTCACACAGTGTACAATCTGTGGAACTCTTTGCCAAGGAATATTGTGACTTCCAAGACTACAACAAAGTAAGTTCATGAGGATAGGTCCATCAATAGGTATTAGCCAAGATAGTCCGGGAGGCAACCCCAAGCTCTGGATGTCACTAAGCCTCTAACTGCTAGATGCAGGGACTGGATGATGGGATGAATACACAATAATTGTGTTCTTTTCATTCCCTCTTAAGCAGGTGGCATTGGCCACTGCCAGAAGACAAGATACTGGGGCAAGATTGTGGTCTGACCCAGTATGACCATCAAGGTTCCCCTCTAAGTTGCACAGCTGCTTAATCAGCCCCACCCAGCCAGGGGCTTAGGGCTCCATGCATGGAGCTGCCTGGCTGGGTGGGGCTGATTAAGCAGCTGTGGGACTGTGCCACCAAGCAGCTTAGAAGGAACCTTGATGGCCATACTTATGTTCTTAAACAAAAAAATCACAGCTACACTAGATGATAATTTTGGATAGGAAATAAAGGTAATCCTGATTGATGGAAGCTGAAGAGGAAGGTAAGTGACCCATGTGCAAATATCCAAGTTTAAAATTTGGAAGACTATGCATAGTCATAATATGAAGTGTTTTTATTGATCACATGTTTTTTCTCAGATTTTTGTCGTCTAGATTATATATCCAAAAGGACAGAGCTTCACTACTTTGTGAGGGCATTGATCTGGTATTTCAGAGAATGGCACAACTTTCTAAAGTATGTGTAGCAAATCATGCAATACTGGAATTTTCCTCAGAGTTGTATGTCCAGTTTTGCCCACCTTCTTCCAGTACAATTGCTATAAAAGTTACCCCTCCCACTAAGTCCTTGGTGCAAATACATTTGTCCATATTCTGGTATTTCTTCTCTTGATTACTGCCACTACCTAATATCTGATCTCTCTCTCATCTCTTCCTA
This sequence comes from Rafetus swinhoei, assembly GCA_019425775.1. Lineage (NCBI taxonomy): Eukaryota > Metazoa > Chordata > Testudines > Trionychidae > Rafetus > Rafetus swinhoei. Next base: position 37,324,204 of record CM033440.1, read on the forward strand.
CTCCACTTTATGCAAAAGGCTTCTGCTAAGATATCAGAAGCACAAAATGGGTGAAGGTGATGAAGTAATATCTTTTATTGGACCAACTTCTGTTGGTGAAAGAGACTGACACTACTTCTTTCATGTGTTTCACAACATTTCTTTAATTGGTGTATTGCATTCCATCTCCTTGAATGTTTGTGTAAGGCCAACAGGCAGAACCCAACCTAGGAGCTCTGTTTGAGTCTGTACAGCTTGAGCTAAAAGCCAGCTGGATCTCAGCTAAGGCTATAAAGCTGACTCATTCTTTTTCTCTGTAAGTGGTCTAAGTGCCACTACATGGGATAGTGAACCACACCCAGGTGGTGTGTGGGTTACATTTGCCCTGGCTTCACTTCTTCACATGCATTCCAGCTTCTTCTTTCACTTATTTTCAAAACACCCCAGTATTACCTTCTTCTAAACCGGTGTGGTCCGCAGACTGCTAGCGGTCTATGGCCGCCTTCCAGGTGGTCCACAGTGGGAGCTCACCCCCTCTTCTCTCCCATGCAGCAGGGAGCCTGCGCTGCCACTGCAGCCTCATGATTGGTGTGAGGCTGCAGTACTAGCTCCAGCTGGCAGGCAGGGAGGTAAAGAAAGCAAACTCATCCCTCACTGTCTGTGCAGGCCGCGGAGCTACATGTGGAGGAGTGCTGCCACCATGGTAAGAGCAGCACATCCCTTGGTTGGTCCTCCAGAGTAGGCAGCAATTTGGGTTGTGTGGTGCTCAGCCAGGTGGGGCAAGCTTTCATGGTGCACAAGCGGCCGGCGGTGCCCTCCCTTTCCTGGCAGCAAAACTGTGTGAAACTTAGAGGTTTTGGGGCTCTGCACAAGTATTTTCTTATGTTTGCGCACCCTCGCCCCCATGTTCCATGTGGCTTTCATGCTTATGTGAACCAAATATATGGTTCTTGGTGACATAGGGTTCTGTGTGACTGCAGAGGTCTTAAGTCTTCAGTAAAGATTGTGTCCTGCTATCTGTATAGTGCCTTCCAGTCTTTCCTTTCTTTTATAGATAAAAATTAGCTGAACCTTGTTGATTTTTTTCTTCCATTGGTATAGGACCTTATATTAACTTAAAGAATTCTTAATTAAAAGTGAACTAATGGGATAGTATGTGCATTGAAATAGTCTAATTAATATAGAGAGCTTTTGTAATATCAGCTATTTTATCTGCAAGCTTCACTGCATTAGATCCAAAGTCTCAATAATCTAGACATTTGATGCTGAATGCAGCACTGTAGCACCATCTTGTGTGAGCTGAAAATTTGATGTTTCAAGAAATTCATTCCTGTTTCAAAGATTGTAACGTATTCAGAAATCTTCCTTTTCCCACTATAAAAAATGTACAGTGTTAACTCTGGAAATAAACTTCAGAATATTTTATTACAATTGAGTCTGAGAACTATAACACATAATAACAAGTTAAAGATTTTTTCCTATTTTTCCTTAACAATTTATATAATTAAATATAGCACTTATTAAAATGCACAGATCCTAAACATGGTTTAGCACAATGTCTAGGCAAGAGTTATAGGTAATCTTGATGATATACATTTGAATTATATTTTTTTGTTTTGTTCTCTTAAAACAAGTGAAGACAGAGAAAGAAGGCACAGAGAAAATAGAGACTTATCAAGAAATAAAATGAAAGTAATAAATTTAGAAAAGGCTGGGAAGATATAACAGACAACAAATAGTCTATGAGCTTGCAATGCAAAATGGGTAATACCCAGAGGGCTACAGCTTTGGGTTTATCTGAGTTTAGGGAAGAATGCCCATGTAGAAGAATTTAAAAAAAAAAAAGCATGGTGGGGGCATATTTTGCCTTCATTCTCTGGAGGAAAGGATACATGGAATTATAACTAATGGAAGGTACAGATTCCCCACAAACATGTATTCATTATTCTCTCCCGCTAGTCCCCCTGGATTGCTCTGGCATCTTAAACTTGACCTGAGGTAGCAATGGCAAAATATCCATGAAATATTTCTGCCTGACACTAGGAACACTAGAGGAGACAGAATTTTATTTCTACTATTTGAAGTACTAGCATGTGTGAGTCTAGGCTGTCCAAAATTAAATTCCCTGTCTCTCACCTAAGGGGAAGAATCTACTAAGTCCGTGCCCCAGTACATCATGGGGAACAACAACAAAGGAGAAAACAGGAATAGGAGTGAGGTCAAAGGTTAAAAAAAATAGGAGACACCTAAGTGCCCCAAAGCAGTACGGCCTCGCAGCTTCCCATTAAGCCACACTGAGTGGCTGAGGGCTGCCTTGGGGAGAGAGATCACTCCCCAATCCCTGAAGCTGCTGGAGACAGCAAGTAGGGCACCCCCCCCCCCCCCACAGCAGCACAGAGCTGCTGCCGTTGGGAGAAAGGGGCCCCCTCTTCACCTACCCCAGCAGGGAGCTGCCCAGTTAAGACTAAGACCCAAACCCCTGCCCCATCTTAAGCTCCTCCCAGTCCTGAGACCCTCATCCTAGGCCTCACCCCAAAGCCCACACCCCCAGCTTAAAGTCCCCTCCAAACTTTCCAGGTGAAGTCTGCCTGCAGGCATAATTGTCCTAGGGACCAGAAATAGGTCCCACAATCAATCACATAGCACTTCCAATCCCATGTCCAGCTTCCTCCTCTTGATAAGATGGAGAGCCATTCTGGCCAGCCCCACAGCTAGATTGAAGAGAAGATCCCAATACTTTGTGGAGCCATAGATGTGGTATGCATAACTCAGGACATTGGGAGAAGTATAGCCAGAACTTCAGAAAAGTTCTGTAGGAGCCAGATGAGGAACTGCAACTTTCTGTATCTTATGTCTCCTTCTCATCACAAAAGGGACAGCTGTTGGGGGACTTTGTAAACCACACAAAGTAAACACTTGAGCCCAAGGAAGGGTAAGTACCTAATTTCTCTGATGGGCCAGGGAATCAGAGTGGAGTACAAACTGGCCCACCTGAGTTCTTTGCCCTCCTTAGGTAGCAATATGTCCCACCACTTGGTATCAGGGCAAGACATAAGAACAAGAAAATGGATTGTACGAGGCATGAGTACATACAGACATTCTCTGGGTGCAGTTTGGAATTTGACCAGCTGAATATTGTGCAGCCAGCTGAGGTGGTGTGTCAAGAGCAGCCAAGAAAGGCTGTGAGGTGGAGGCCTGATGAAGAGTTCCAGAGGTAAAGGGTATAAGTGCGGAGGTAGTGGTGCATACATACTGGCTCCCCTCTGCCTTTCAGAGTAACTCTTCCCCCACGTACACTCCAGCTCATCTTGTACAACATAGGTTACAGCTCTGCTCAGCCCCTGTGCACCTTTAAAGGCCCAGTTTACCTCTCCTGAGACTCTGCCTTATCTGCCTTTGCTCTGTGTGAGTAGGTCTGGTAAGGCAGGCTGGGAGCACAACCCAGATGTAGCTGACACACTTTGACAGTTCTGGCTGATGGTAGTGTTGATCAGTCAAGTTGTGATGGGCATGGAGAATAAGATTGTGTAATTAGTTTCAGAAGTGCCTACGTGTACATGAAGTTTGAGGGGCACTATGGTGGCTTAGGGATGAGAACCCAATAGGGGAGACTGCCAAGGAGCATTTTGTTTTATTTTATTTTTTTGCAAAAGTAAATATTTTTATTTTAAAATGCTTGAAAAATCTTGTAATAGTAATAGAGATGTAGCCGTGTTAGTCTGGTCTTGCTGGAACAAAAGACAGGACTATGCAGCACTTAAAGACTAACAAGATGGTTTATTAGGTGATGAGCTTTCATGGGCCAGACCCACTTCCTCAGATCAAATTGTGGAAGAAAATTGGCACGACCATGTATACCAAAGGGATATAATAAAAAAAAAAAAAGTGAACACACATAAAATAGACAAATCAGATTTTAGAACAGAGGGGGGATGAGGGGGGGGAGGTGTCTTTGAGATGGTGATATTAGAGGTGATAATTGGGGAAGCTATCTTTGTAATGGATAAGATAATTAGCATCTTTGATAATTAGCATCATGTTCTTCTAAAGTGAGATTGGTTTAGTCCAGGTGTGGCCAAGCTAAACCTGAGAAGGAGCCAGAATTTACCAATGCACATTGTCAAAGAGCCACAGTTACATGTCACCAGCCCTGATCATCTCCCCACCACCACTCTCAGCACATCCTGCCCCTGGCAGCCCCACCAGTCAGTGCCGCCTCCTCCTTTTCCTCCTGCCCACTGTGATCAGCTCTTTCTCAGTGGGAGACAATGGAATGGGGAAGCATGAGTGTGACAGGCTCAGTGGAGAGGGTAGGAAGTGGCAGGATCCTAGGGGAAAAGGGTGGAGGGGGACAGCACCTAGGGCAGAGCTGGGGGTTGAACAGTGAGCACCCTCCGGCCCAGTGTAAAGTTGGCACCTCTTGCTCCAGCCCTGGATTTGGTACCTATGTAAGGAGGTGCATATTAACTTCTGAAGAGCTGCATGTGGCTCTGGAGCCACAGGTTGGCCACCCTGGGTTTAGGCCCTGAATTTGGCAGTCAGTGAAGTGTGAAACAGATTTTAGTCCTTTCAAATGCAGATGTCAGTGTAACTTCTGCCATGAAGGAGGCAACTGCTGGTATCACTTGAGGTATGTCTAGACTACAGGCTTTTGTCGACAGAGCCTTTGTCGACAGATACTGTAGACAAAGCTTCTGTCAACAAAGAGCATCTAGACGACATCCAGTTCTGTCGACAAAGCAAGCCGCTTTGTCGACATGAGAGTGTAGACGCAAAGGACAGTGTAGATGCAATAACGCCTTCTGTCGACAGAACTCTGTCGACAAAAGACGTTATTCCTCATAGAATGAGGTTTACTGCTGTCGACAAAACTGCCGATATCTGTCGACGTTATGTCGACAGAACTCAGCGGTAGTGTAGACGCAGGTATAGTTTTGTCGACAAAAGGCCACTTTTGACGACAGAACCTTGTAGTCTAGACACACCCTTTATGCCACACTTACTAAGAAATTGGTACTGCTCCCACTAGTCAGTGGCAAGGAATGTTCCTTTTAATCTTTTCCATCCACATGCAATTTTTTTCAGTCTATGTGCAGAATAAATTCATATATGCACTGAGGCATTTGTGAATATGCACCACCTGTAGAAATAAAACCTAGCTGTGAGCACTCTGCCAATCATCTAGGCAACATTTGAATCTCTCTTGAGCGACCGTACAAGCGCACAGCTTACAGTGAACAGTGATAGCAAGACTCCTGTCAACTTCAGAGAAAATAGGGTCTAGTCATATACTTCCTTCCTAACTGCTTATGGTCTTTAGGATTTTGTTGCCAATTACCATGTCTTCCCAACCCTGTTGTTACTGCTGGTCAATATATAATTAATCTTTCTTCTTCCGTCAGTCTACACATCCAAGCTCCTAATAATTTCTTTTGCTCTTCTCTGAACTTACCGAGAGAAACTTAATTGACATGAGCCAGTTTTGTATTTATTTAGGTCCACTTCACTGGTGGAGAAAATCAATGCAAGATGTGCAATTCCAGCTAAAAAAATGGCATAGCTGGAGTCCATATATCTTACTTTGATTTTTCTGGGGTGTCCCCACAGTGGGAGGCCCCACAGTAGGAGGAACCCTTTATTGTTAGACCTGCTAAATCGAACGCCGAAAGATCAATCACTGGAGTGTTGATCCTCCAATAAGTATAGACACAGCTTAGGTGTAGTCACACGGGGGCTACGTCTATACTGCAGGCTTCTTGCGCAAGAACCTTTTTGCAGAAGAGATCTTCTGCAAAAGTTCTTGTGCAAGAGAGCGTCCACACTGCATGGACGCTCTTGCGCAAGTAAGCTCTGATGGCCATTAACAGAATGGCCATCAGAGCACCTGTGCTTTTTCCAATAGGCTGTTTTTGCACAAGAAAGCCGTTTGCCGTCCACACACACCTTTTTGTGCAAGAGCTCTTGCGCAAAAAGGCTTATTCCTTGTAGAAAGAGGAATAACTATTGCGCAAAAAGCCCTCTCTTTTTACGATGTACTGTAAATTTTCTTGCGCAAAAATGTGCTTGTAGTGTGGACGCTTGACGAGTTTTTGCGCAAAAACAGCCGTTTTTGTGCAAAAGCTCTATAGTGTAGACGTAGCCAGAGGGTTTGCACTTTTCACTAATTCAGTTTAAGAACCAGTTTTTATTAAACCAGTGCAAGTATTATATATAAAGTAGTGCAGAGACAGAGTTCAAGGAGTTAAAAGCGACAAAAATCATTAGGAGGTTGGAAGGATTAATTTATGAGGAAAGATTAAATATTTATACATTGGTTAAACAATGACAACAGGGCCGGGAAACATGATAATTATCCACAAGTATTTAGATGATGTAAACAGCAAGCAGGGGAAAAAATGTGTCCTAAATTTTGTTCCTATTGAAGTCAATAGGAGTCTTGCCATTATTACAGTGGGAGCAGGATTATATGAACAATCTTCAGGGGCTAAGTAGAAGGTGTTATCCATTCCCTTGGAGTTGTTTTCTTTTGTCCAGTAGTATTGCCCTGTTTCCATTAGCAAACAGTGTAGGTGTTATTCAGAGGTTAAAGTTTAGCTATAAACTGCAAAGACTGAGCAGGGAAATGGGAGGAAACCATCAAATATATAGCAAATGAGACTGACATAGTGTTTGGAGAAGGAGCTCAGACTATTGTTGCTACATTTATAATGGTCACAAACAATGTTGTTATTACATTCACTAGACAAAATTATACAGGGTCATTCAAAAAGTTATGATCGTTTTAATTCTTCAAAATGTAATTAGGTGACACTTCCATTTTTATTTTTCTCCCACTGAGATACTTTACTATTTTTTTCTTTGGTGTTTTAAACCACCTAACATTCAGGAATGTGGAGTCTCTAAAGTAGAAAAAATACTTAAGAATATCGTTTTATTGAGGTGTGAGTTATGTCAGTAGCAGAATGTTGAAAACATTGGTGAGTTTCTCTCTGAATAGAGCTGTAAATTTGCTTTTGTTGGTTGCTTTGTTATGTACTATGTGTTTGCATTGGTAATTTGACATTTTAAAGCTGAAAACATTCTTTCAGAGATGTGTGTTAAAATATACCATGGTAGCTGCTTAATTAAGCTGTCTTGCTTTCCGTCAAAAAAAACAATTTTGACTTCCTTGGCATCCTCTCAAGCCATCAGTAACAATTAGACCATAAAAGGCCAGAATGTGATATCCTACTCACACTTAGTAGTGCAATTCTTGGTGTGAATGTCACTGGTGTCATTTGGGCTATTTGCAGAGTAAGGTACTATCAAATGTGTGTATGAGTATCACAGTCAGGCTCAAGCAGACTAAGTAACATCTCATGGCCTTTATCTTTCCCTTACAAAGTTAAAAATTATATTTAGCAGATATTTTAAAATAATATTCTGGAGACGTCTAAAGAGAGACATAAAAATAGTAAGCCATAGACAGCAATTCTATGTTGATTATAGCCACCTTTCTCAGCCACAAATACAGGTACTGTATTCAGCTTTGCCAAGATTTTATTAATTTGTGAGATCACTACTTACGCTTTTTCAAAGTTCATTAGAATATTTATTTTTCAAAGTAGAACAAATGAAGTGCCCATTTCAATTTGAGATCTTGTACAGAAACAGTAAAATCATGTAAAATTATTAGCCATCATTTCTGATTTTATGTAATTTGCTTTAAAACCAGACCTTTTAAACCTTTAGTTTCTTTTTCTTTTGTAAGACTTTCAGGTAAGATAATATTCATGTAATATTGTCTGCATACAAACCAAAATTCTGTGTTACAATCTTGTTTTAGTTCCTTTTATTGCTGAATTATTCCTTGTTTGAGATGGATATTATTCCACTGAGAGACTAAATAAAAGAAAGAGGAATTGGCAATCTTGCCAGGGTCACCAAGAAGAGGGAATAGCTCCAATCTCATGAGAATAATAGCCATGTAGATGTAGCATTTGGGAGATGTGGTTGCTATTTGGATATGATTGGAGTCAGGACTTGAAAAAAATGTACCTAACACTTACTTTTATTCCATAATAGTTAAGATTTTGCACATTGTGTTCAGCTTTCTCAGAAAATGCTGATTCTTCAATATCTTGTGGCTTTCTACTGCTCTCATTGACTGTGTGTGCAATGTTGAGCCCCTGAAAAGGAAAGCCAGCAATTTTTATATTGAGGCTCTGTTTTAACTGTGCTCTTAGATTGAGGTCATTTATAATAGCACAAGAACAGCCATACTGGGTCTGACCAAAGGTCTGTCTAGTCTAGTGGTCTCCAACCTTTTTAAGCATGAGATCACTTTCTGAATTTAAGTGCAATCCAGGATCTGCCTGAAACCCACACACCCTTGCCCTGCCTCCTTCATGCCCCTTCTTTGAGGCCCTGCCCCTGCTCACTCCATCCTTCTCCCTCCCCCATCCTCACTCACTTTTATCAGGCTGTGTGGAGGAGAAGGACACAGACTCTGACCTGGGGCTTAAAGATCTGGAGTGAGGGAGGGATTCTGAGCTGAAGTAGTTGAGCAGCAGGGGGTTCAGGGTACAGGCTTGGGAGGGAGTTTAGGGTGCAGGAAAGGTTCAGGACCGGGGCTGGGGTTTGGATGTGGGCTCCAGATGGGCATCACTTACCACAGGTGGCTTCTGGGTAGTGGTGCAGGGGACTAAGGCAGGCTTCAGAGGGAATGAATAAGTAATCCTCACCTGATCCATCCCCAGCTGCAGATTCCCAGCTTCTGAGGGAGTGTGTGAGAGAGAAACTATAGTAAATTGCATGTTCCCCTCATTAGTGGTTCCCATCATTTAGGAATACTGAATTTGAGAATATACACTGTACATGACATTCAACATGTTAATAAAAGCTTTTACAATTAAAATAGGACTTCAATTAATCTTTCTTTATAGGGAATTCTCGGAGTAAACCTATGGAAGTGACGGCACTTTATTCATTTGAAGGACAGCAACCGGGTGACTTGAATTTCAGAGCTGGAGATAAAATCATTATCAAAAGCAAAACTGATTCACAGTTTGACTGGTGGGAAGGAAGCATCCGAGGACAAACTGGCATTTTCCCAGCCAATTATGTTACTAAAAACTGTAACTGAAATGCATTCAATGGCCTTAATTTTCTTTCTAAACTTTTCTGAAATATCCACTGGTTGATGCACAATCAATTTACAATTTCTATTTTTTACAAATTATCCTATAAAATTTTTTTATTCTGCTTCCAGTTACAACACTTTTTAAAAATTATAATTTTTTCATAAAAATCAACATGTAAAAAGATATATTACAAGGATATTTTGATTTTTAATAAGTTATTTTGTCTTCAATGTTCTTTCCTTGATTGATAATAAATGTACTCTAATAAATTCAATTCAAGCTACTTATCAGTTGTAGTTTTGCTTGACTCTCAGGAAATGTGTGAACATTTATTTCAGGGGAGATTTTGGAAAAGGTGTATATATAACAGAAGAAATTCCCTTTTTAAATTTTGGACATTTTTTTAAATGATTTTAGTTACGTATGTTTAATACATTTATCCCAAGGTATACGGGTTAGATGAATAATTTTATTGCCAGTCTAATATCAGTATATTTAGTTATAGGACAAATAATTCTATAATTCTCAGGCTCACCAGTGGTGGGAGGGTGAGGCAAAGAGGGCAGCTGCCCTGAGGCCCAGGGAATCAAAAGGGCCTGGGACTCCCATCTGCTGCTACCACAGAAGCAGCAGTGTCTGGAGCCCCAGGCCCTTTAAATCATGGCCAGAGCCACATGCAGTCCACTGAGCAACTCTGAGGGCTGGCTGGATGGGGGGAGGAGCCACTGGCCCAATCTAGGTGGTGCTGACAGCTAGCTGTCCCAGCCCCACCCCTTCCACCCAAGGCCTCACCCCTTCTAGGAGCATGAAGGTTCCCCTCCCCCCACCTATTGCCCAAGTGCCCGGCAAGTCTGTCTGCCCCCCTGAATATTCTTATATGGCCCTAATCGTTATATTGTCCAAGCACTTTCCAGTAGTGCATTAAAAGCAGTAACTAACATCAGTTGGATGTGATTCATTCTTTCATTCTCTTCCTAGAGGGAGAATTGTGCATGCACTGTAATGTTTTGTTCAGTTTTATGTGTGTGTGTGTGTGTGTGTGTGTGTGTGTTTTATATTAGAGAAAAGGCCAACGTTGAAAAAGTGCAGCTTGTATTTTAAGCAGAAAGTTGTGGGACTTCTGATGCTCTTCAGTTCCCTGAAAAACCAGTTTTCTGCACAGATAAGCTTTCTGAGTGCTCTTGTTAAATATCCACGCGTAGCATCTCCATACCACTTTCCATCCATCGATCTCCACTTGATTTACAAAGGTACGTACGTAATTTTATTCCCATTTTATAGATCAAGGAAATTTTATTCACAAAAAGATTCTGACTTGTCCAAGGCAACATAATAAGTCAATAGCAGAGTTGGAAATAGAATTCAGGTCTTCTGATTATCAATTCAGTGTTCTATCCATCTATCCACTCCTAGAGTCTTCTCCATTGGAACCGGTACTTTGTTATAACAAAGTCTCTACTCTTTCTGGCATTTTTCTGTACAGCTTAAAAATCTGACACACGATCTTTCCAGTAACAATGTTACAGTTAATGAACTGCCCAAAGTACAGCTGTGAATAAGAGATTTTCTGCTTTTCCTTCCTTGGCCAAATGCTACTTGTCTCCAAATTTTTTCATGAGCGTGGCAAGGTGAAGGATGTTGTGCTAGGCATACAAGAATCGTCTGAATCCACTTATAAAAAGAAGCACACAGTGTAGTAACTTGTTAATGTAGCTGGTCAGAAAATAAGAATTGCTTTCTTAAAAAAAATTGAGGCTTTGGAATTTGCTTTCATTCCACATCAGAACAATACTGAGAACTTTAAAGGAGAGAAAGATCAACCCCCATCCTAGAATAACAGATGTTTAGGACATTCTTCTGGGATGTAGGAAACCCAGGTCATGTCTACACAATGAGGCACGGTCAAATCTAATATGGTCAGTTTCTGAGCACCTGATTTTGCAAAGTCCACGTCCTCATTGCAGGGAAGAATCCAATATAATCTGAAATAGTGTGACCCATTAGGGGAGCCTACTGTTGACACTCAGAGTGATACATCGTGGGTAACTTTGCATTCTGGGCTATGCTCCCGGTGTCTGCTGAAATCAAAACTCTGTAGCAGGTGGTTATGGGCGCATGTTGCCAATGTCCCATAATGCACTCTTCTAGTCTCTCTCTCCCCTTCCCCCCCCTCCCCCCCCGCATGAGTTTAATGGGAAGCGATATGTGCTCTCCTTTTTGTGTCTTGGTTTCCCATGCAGATGCCATAGCAGCATGAGCACGGAGCCTGCTTTGCAGCAAACCATTCTGATGCTGATGTGTGCTGTGGTGCACCAACTGGTTCAGTACTTCGGAAAGCGTATGCATGTTGCTCCACCAGGAAGAGGACAAGGATGAATCTCAGCTTGCCATAGAGTCACTGCTCATGCAAGCCCTGGTGCTGATACAAGCATAGCTGCCAGTGAATCCTGTGGACACAGTGGGATGCCAGTTCTGGCGCCGAGAGACAAGCTCAAACTGGTGGGACCGCATTGTGATGCAGATATAGGACAATCAGCAATGCCTGCAAAACTTCCAAATGCACAAGGCTACTTTCTTGGAACTTTGTGAATAGCTTTCCCCTGCCATGAGGTGCCAGAATACCCAAAGGAGACAATAGCTCTCTGAAAGCATGCAACACCAGACAGCTACCGTTCAGTGGGGAATCAGTGCGGCGTGGGGAAATCTACAGTGAGGACTGTTGTCATCTAAGTAGCCAAGACCATCAATACCATTCTACTGTGGAGGGTTCTGGGAAACATGGATGCCATACTGCAGGGGTGGGGAAACTCAGGCCTGGGGGCAGGATGCAGCCCCCAGCTTGCCTAGATCCAGCCCTCGAGGCTCAGAGTCTCCTCCCCCCCCAGCTTTGGGGAGCCCACACTGGCACTCTAGTTCCCCTGCTGCTCCACCATGGAGCTGGAACATCCAAAATCCATTAGGCTGAGCCCCCTTAGGGTCTGGTGTGTGAGGCGGGACGTGGGGAGTGGGTTTTTTTTTTTTTTTTATTTGTGTGTGGCCATAGAGGATGGCTTCACTACAATGGAGTGATAGACAGAACCCTCATCCCCATCTTGGGCCCTGACCACCTTGCCAAGAAGTACATAAACCACAAGGGATACTTCTCCATGGTGCTGCAGGCACCGGTGGATCACAGGGCCGGTTCACCAACACCAGTGTAGGATGGCCAGGAAAGGTGCATGAAATGTGCATATTTAGGAACCCATGCCTCTTCTGAAAGATGCACATTGGAACTTTTTTTCCCAGACAGAAAAATCCGAATCAAAGTGGAAATGCCTGTTGTGATCTTTGGTGGCCCAGCCTATCCCTTGCTCCCATGGTCAGCCTGGACCCCAGCAAGGAGGAGTTCAACCACAGGCTGAGTAAGTGTAGAATCGTGGTTGAATGTGCTTTTGGATGTTTAAAGGGTAGGTTTAGGAGTCTCCTAACTCAGTTGGACCTCAGCAAACACAACATTCCTTTTGTGGTTGTAGCCTGCTCTCTGCTCCATAATTTTTGTGAGAACAAGGGGGAAACTTATATGGCAGGGTGAGGTGCTGAGGCAGAGCACCTATGCAGAGTTTGAGCAGCCAGACACCAGGGTGATAAGGAGAGCACAGCATAGGGCAGTCCAAACCAGAGAGGCCTTAAAGGACAGTTTTATGAATGGCCAGTTTTGAGACTCTTCCATGTGGCTCACAACAAGTTATACCTGCATTCACTGTGTTTGTCTTTAATTCCACGTCCCAGCCCTGCAGTTCAAGTAATAAAACTTGCTTGTTTTTTACTGCTCAAAAAACTTGATTTTATTTAAGGAAAACAGGTGAGAAATGAAAAGTGGGAACCTGAAGAAGGGGGTCTCAGGAACGGCAATGGGACCCCCTTTTGCCTCCCAACATGCTGAAGGGTAAGGCTGCCCTCGAGTCCTCCACTCTGTCCTGCCTCCCCCAGTATCCTGGGGCCCCAGCCAACCCTGGTGACCTTGGGAATGGAAACAATGGACCTGGGGGAGGAGGGAGTGGTGGTGTTATCGGGGTGGACAGGGTTCAGGGAGCAGTCCCTCTCCAGTCATGCAGCTGGGTGTTCCAACACGGTTGTCAGGGAGGCAAAGAGGTTCACCTGCTACCTCATCTGGTGCTCCCTCGAGATTCTCCTCTCCAGGCATTCCATGATGCAGTCCTACTGCTCTGCCCACATCTCTTGCCTGAGGATGTTCATGCAGTCCATCTGCTCGCTGAATATGTTTTCCCTTATTCATTTTTGCCTGCAGATCTGAGTCAGGTGGGCAGATGCTGGAAGAGGGGGAATATGCACCAAGCTGGCTGCAGTCCTAGCTTCAATGAAAAGTTACAAGGGCACTCATTACAGCAGATACATTGTGTTAAGTCTACTCCTAATCTGTTAGCCACACCAAAGGTCTCTGTAAAGACACCGGAGATGTATTCTTTGCAAGGCCAAATGTTTGCTTTAAAGCAGGCACTTCAGAGCAGGTGCACAGAGTTCTCAGAGGAGCCTCTGGACACAATTCAGAGGCAGGCAGACAGGGTAAGAGCCCAGCCAGCGCAGGAGCCTTTAGGCCCGGAGGGAGGTAGATGGGAGAGGGTAGCTTCCCTCTGTGTCCAGTACACTCTGGGTCCGGCACACACAACCTCCCAGGGAGAGTGCTGATAGCTTCCTTCCTCCAGGTTGCCATGCGAGATATCAGACTCCTCTGAATCACACAGAGTGATCCGCAGCAAATGCTGACTGAATGTGGCCATAAACCTGAACCGCAATTCTTTGTGGTTTAATGATGCTAGACCACTTACTGGTGGCTTGGCGTGGGAAGGGTCCTACCATGGAGGATGGAATAAAGCTGGCCTCCCCAGTAACCTTGTGAAAAGGATCAAAGAGTTCCTAGCTGAGAGCTTCATGGAGATGTGCAGGCAAGATTCCTGCTCCACCTGCAGACACGTTAACAAGGTGTTCCAGGTGCCACACGCTGTGTAGGTACAGAATATGCTGCACGTCACACCCAATTGCCTTAACCCACTTGTAATAAGAACAAAATTGTGAACTCACTAGAAGTGCCCTTCCCCAGGTCAGTGCTCAACTGGGAGACATCCTTGGAGGAGGGGACTTGCTCCAGCATCATGGCCAGATCTTGTTGGCTCTCATCGATCACCAACTGGCCAGCATCTTCCTCCCTCTCTGTCACCACGCTGTCCTCCATGCTGAGGCCAGGAGTGTCTTGGCCAAACTCCATAGTCATGCTTGGAAAACTCCCCCCCCCCACACACACCCCACCCCAGAATGGCATCCAGCTGCTTGTAGAAGTAGCAGCTGTGAAGTGCTGCACAAGATGGTGTGTTGGCCTCCTTCGCCTTGTGGTAGGACTGCCTCAGCTCCTTGATTTTTTTCTTGGCACTGCTGGGCATCCCTGGAATATCCTTTGGCCACCAAGCAGCTTGCAATCTTCACATGAAAGTCTACATTCTGCTTGCTGGTTTGAAGCTCAGAGAAACAGATTCATCTCTCAATGCCTCAATGTGGTTCAAGATCTGGGCACTCCATGATGACACTGTTCTGCGCCCCAGAGAACAGGAGCCCTTGGGAGCAGAAGTATTGGAACTCTTTGCAGTCTTGGAATTGGTTGAAGTCATGCCCACGTGTGCCGCTCACTCTAAGGCTACATCTATACTGCACCCTTCTTCTGCAAAAAGTTTATTCAAATGAAGCACGGAGTAGACTATCGCCATGCTTTATTTGCATAATTAATTAGGGGCCGTTTCTGTGCAAGAGGCTTTTGCGCAAAAAGGAGCTGTGTGGACAGCTCCTTTTTGCGCAACCCCCCCCTCTTGTGCCACAGCTGTTCTTCTTAATTTTTTCAGGAAGAACGGCTCTTGAGCAAAAGCCTCTTGTGCAAAAATGGCCCCTAATTAATTATGCAAATGAAGCACAGCGATATTCTACTCCATGCTTCATTTGCATAAGCTTTTTGCAGAAGAAGGGTGCAGTATAGACGTAGCCTAAATGTGCTTGCAATGCTGGCCACACAGAAAATGAAATTCAGATTTTCCCGGAATGTTTTCTGTTCACCTGGAGAGCAGTAGAGGCGCAAGTTCTGGCCAGAGAAGTCAGAGTGGGGAACTCTGAGATGCCTCCTGGATGCCAATGGCCTCGATTTTCACCAATGTTGCATCTACACTTACTGTAAATTCTACCACGCAAGGTCAGATATAGTGTAATTCCTCATGAAATCAGGAGTAACTGACCGACTTCAGTAACCCTTAAGGTCAATGAGACAGGCTTAGTAGTGTGGAAGTTTCATTTAGAAAACTGACCGTATACAGCTAAATTCGGTGTAAACTCTTAGCGTAGGCCAGGCCACATGTTCACATGCTTGCCTTACCTGATTCAGAGGGAGGACTTGAACCCAGGCCTCTCACATCCCCGGTGAGTGCCCTAACTCCTAGGCTCCTGGCTATTATAGGGTAGTGAGGCATCATCTCTCACTTTGATAAGAAATTCCATTCTGGGCTCTGTTGGGATCCCAAGACTGTTTTCCACAGGGTTCCCCAAAATTCAGCTCAATTCCAGAATTTCTTCAGGTACCTTTACTGTCATATAGCCAAACAATACACCCAAGCTGGCCAGGCACACAGAGTGGAAGCAGTGTACATCACAAATCCAAAATTACACAATAAAACTTTTCCTTGTATACATATTTCTTTAATAACACCAGCATTCCTGACTTTGCATTGCATCACATGCTTCATCATTGTCTTGGCTACTTTTCAGGAGCCAACTCTTGTACAGCACGTCCATGTGCTGTTCATGTATAAACTGATCTCTACATTCCAGGTTTATCTTGTCCGTTGCCCTTAGTACTATTGTCCTGTTTACTTTAGCTAGGCTGTCTCTAGCTTAAAGCTTGTTGCGTCCTTTTTGGTGACTTAGTCTTCTGTTCATCTTTCCACTGAGAAATGAAGTCTGTTTTGTGTCAAGTTACTCAGTCAGGTTAGGCACACACAATGTCAAAATAGCTGTGTTTCCACAAAAAGTTTTGTTTGGATGAATCAGCATTTTTCAGTGTTCAAGGTAATTTACTTGGTGTCATCTTTTCTGTATGCCATAGATAGTCTTTCTTTTTTTTTCTCCCCCATGTGCACATATCCTTTACGCTATGCTGTATGTGCAACATGAGTTAACCTGTCCACATGGTTCATTTTAGCATTCATTATTTCAATCTTTCTTTCTACCGAAGTTAAACAAAGCTCAATTTCCTGGTCTGGAGAGGATTTCTTCAAATGTCATCCTAGTGATTTGTTCAGACAGGATTGCTCTCAATTTTGATGCTGAAGTTCTGTCTGTGTTTTGCTTTTGCTTATTTTCATGGAGAGAACAATTTACTTCCTCCAAAAAGTAATGGTTTTTGAAGTGAATAAACAGGATATTGTGATCTGGCAAGCAGAATTGACAGTATGTGGCCCCTGTGCCCCACACTGAGGTCTTGCTACCTTGATCCATTTTTAATTGGGAGATTTAGAAATACTTACATTACCCATCAATAGCACTGTTAAATATTCAGGGAGAGAAGGGAAAGGCTGTTAGTCATAGTCACGAGGAGTAAAAGTGCTTAACCCTTTGATAATAGCATCTAAAGAATTAGTAATATATTTAAAAGTGTACACACATTTTAAAGTATAAATGTACATTGCAAATAAGAGTTTAACTATCCTTCCCAAGACAATGTCGAATTGTCCTCCATGAATTGTAGGATTGTCTTTCTTTGAATATGCAATTTTTAAATTTAAAACTAATAACGTCTAATCTCATTTTGCCTTTTCATAACCTTGATGATAACAAATCTTTCCTTATGTACAGACCTAGATTTTCATGAGGTTAACATCTCCTGCATTTCAGCAACAAATTAGCAAATAATCACATCCATGACTTTCATGTCAAGGCAAACATTCCATCTTTTGGAATTTACACAAAAATATCTCCCTCAAATCTATTTTCCTAATCTTTCTTCATATAAACGATTATTTAAGAATTAATGGTAGGTGTTGCTGTACTGTATCTATAATTACATGTGCACAAATCTCAAACCCAGCAGCTTCCATTTAATTTAATTGGAGTCATGGGTGGCCAGCACTTTAGGCATTGTAAACAGGTGGTCTGATCTTTCCAAAGTTGGATGTGAGGAGCCTAATTTAGGCATCTATTTTTGAAAATCTTGGCCAAAATGTTTACAAGGTTAGTTCTTTGGAACATCTGGACTTTTCCAACACTTAGAAACATGTCAATTTTAAAGGCACACCTATTCCCATTAAATTTTGAGATTTGCATTGGTTCTTGGTTTTGATTGAGTTAAAATACTATAAAGAAAGCTTCTTAGCATTTTGTAACTCATTGTTTGTTTGGTTTTTTTTTTTTCCATGCCATAAAATGTGAGCAAAAATATCAACCTGCTTCACCCTTCACCAATTTTGGTTGCAATTCTGTAGAAATACTTGGTCTAAATGTTAATTCATACACACACACCAGTTCATCTACCCTCTAATACTAATATTGAAATAGATTTTATTAATTTTTGTGACTACAGTATATATCACAAAAGGAGTGTCACACATGTAAATCCAGTATAACTTCATGGATGTTACTCCATAATTACAGCTCTGTCTGTGAAAGCAGTCTTTAGATCTGACTTTTCAGCAACTAAAACACACTGTCGATTGAGTAAATGCTTATTTCAGTGGTTCTCAACCGTTTATCTACCAGGATCTTCCTTTAGTTGGGCTCTTTCTTTCATATAGCTATCCTAGCTTGCTATCTCATCCATCTGTTATGTTTGATCTTGTAGCCTGTGTATGCATTTGGGAGCAGAGGTTGTCAGATACTGTATGTTTGCATAATGCCTACCACATTGGGGGTCCCAACCTTATTGAAACCGACAGTACAGTATAAATGTTAAATACTCCTTTTTCCCCTCTCACCAATGAGTAGGTAATTATTACTCAGTGGAGTGACTAAGTTTTCCTGAAAAGTTTAACTAACTAAATACATTCTTACTAGTAGTAAAAAGTACATGTAGGCACTAATTTTGACCTTTCAAAACCACATCATCCATTAGGTGCATAAACAATATTTATATGGCTTTGTAAATTTATTTTCTCCAAAATATTTGCAGTAGCTGCTTATACTTTTGAAATATCATCCTCTTCATTATCCAGTTCTACAGTGTCTTTCATTCTCAAACTTCAAATCACTATAGTTAAGTAATTAATTACACGAATTAAATCTCTCAAAATATTTGGGCAATATTGTTGAGCATCATTAAGAAATATATATATAGAGAGAGATATTAATATATTTTTACTATTTACAGCCTCAGTTCATACAGCTTTATGGTCGATATTTTTGGCTTACTGAGTATCATATATACATGGATACCTTTGTACTGTGTTTTCATCAAAACAAATTTCTTTTAAACAGAAATGCAGTCGTTTTTGAGGATCTTGATTTACATTATTGTGAGACTTTCTTCAGAGTGTTCATTTTCTGTGAAACCTACGCTTGCCAATTACACTTTAAAATTTGACTCGTGTTGTTAGTTGCACTCAGTCTGGCATTTCCTTCAGTGTGTCCTTTATATTTCAATGTTCCTAATTTCCTTCCTTCATATTTGATTTCAAAATTAAGGCCACATTTCAGCCATAAACCCAAAACTGCACACTCATTAGAACTGCTTTCTTGTCAGCAGTCAGATTCTGACAAACGTATCAAAACAAAACCCTTTATAAATATTAGCAGTCCTAAATGTGTCTGATATGTTTGGGTCCCTCCTTTTGCATATCTGATTTAATTCTTTTCAAAAGTGGACCTTAAGTTTCCTTTTACTAAAACTAATAGCATAGATGTAATCCAGCTCTGTTGGAATGAATGGGTTTGTTTTCGTTGACTTCATGGGCTTGGGAATAAACCCTCTTTCATTTGAAATCTATGATTATTGCTGTTGTCTTCAACAGGAATAGGATGCTGTTCAAGTAAGTATATTATTGAGATCTACTTACATCATCTTGGGGATCCTCACTTCATGTTTATATACTAGCCTTCATCTGAGTGATTATAATCACCATAAATTGCTACTTATTCTCCATGCTGGATCTTGCATCACCAGAGAATCAATTCTGTCCATCTCATTGAAATGTTTGATGACACCTAGTTTGATATTTATCCTTTGCAGTTAAATATTTAGCTACATGATGAATTTGAAAATCTGCTGTCAAAAATATTCATTCCACTCTGCACCTGGCCTCTGAGCAAGAAAGCATTCCCTTTGTCTTGTATTCCATCTGCATGTGGGATGTTTGTGTAGAGAGCCTCCACATCCATGGTGGCTAGGATGGTGTTTTCTGGAAGATCACCAATGCATTGTAGTTTTCTCAGGAAATCAGTAGTGTCACGGAGGTAACTGGGACTGCTGGTGGCGTAGGGTCTGAGTAGAGAGTCTACATAGCCAGACAGTCCTTCAGTGAGAGTGCCAATGCCAGAGATGATGGGGCGTCCCGGATTTCCAGGTTTGTGGATCTTGGGTAATAGATAGAACAACCCTGGTCGGGGCTCTAAGGGTGTGTCGATTTGTTCCTCCATGGATGTGGAATACAAGCTGTCACGAACAGTATCCCTGATGATGCCACAGCACAACTGGTGGCTGAACTCTGCGAATTTATCCTCTCACACAACTATTTCAGATTTGGTGACAATATATACCTCCAGACCAGTGGCACTGCTATGGGCACCCGCATGGCCCCACAATATGCCAACATTTTTATGGCTGACCTGGAACAACGCTTCCTCAGCTCTCGTCCACTTACGCCCCTTCTCTACCTACGCTACATTGATGACATCTTCATCATCTGGACCCATGGGAAGGAGACTCTGGAAGAATTTCACCATGATTTCAACAGCTTCCACCCCACCATCAGCCTCAGCATGGACCAGTCTACAGGAGGTCCATTTCCTGGACACCACGGTGCAAATAAGTGATCACATAAACACCACCCTATACCGAAAGCCTACCGACCACTATGCTTACCTGCATGCCTCCAGCTTCCATCCCGGACACACCACACGATCCATTGTTTACAGCCAAGCACTGAGGTACAACCGCATATGCTCCAACCCCTCAGACAGAGACCTACACCTACAAGATCTTCAACAAGCATTCTGTAAACTACGATACCCACACGAAGTGAGGAGACAGATTGACAGAGCCAGACGTGTACCCAGAAGCCTCCTGCTACGGGACAAGCCCAAGAAAGAAACCAACAGAACACCACTGGCCATCACCTACAGTCCTCAGCTAAAACCTCTCCAACGCATCATTAGTGATCTGCAACCCATCCTGGACAATGATCCCTCGCTTTCACAGGCCTTGGGAGGCAGGCCAGTCCTTGCCCACAGACAACCCGCCAACCTGAAGCATATTCTCACCAGCAACTACACACACACCATAATAACTCTAACTCAGGAACCAATCCATGCAACAAACCTCGGTGCCAACTCTGCCCACATATATACACCAGCAACACCATCACAGGACCTAACCAGATCAGCCATACTGTCACTGGTTCATTCTCCTGCACATCTACTAACGTAATATATGCCATCATGTGCCAACAATGCCCCACTGCTATATACATCGGCCAAACTGGACAGTCCCTACGTAAAAGAATCAATGGACACAAATCAGATATTAGGAATGGCAACATACAAAAACCTGTAGGGGAACACTTCAATCTCCCTGGACACACAATTGCAGATCTAAAGGTAGCCATCCTGCAGCAAAAAACTTCAGGACCAGACTTCAAAGAGAAACTGCTGAGCTACAGTTCATCTTCAAGTTTGACACAATCAACTCAGGATTAAACAAAGACTGTGAATGGCTAGCTAACTACAAAAGCAGCTTCTCCTCTCTTGGAATTCACACCTCCAGATCAGCTACTAGAAGTGGGCCTCATCCTCCTGATTGGCTCCACCTCGTCATCTCCAGCCTGATTCTGGCCTGCATATTTATACCTGCCTCTGGAAATTTCCACTGCATGCATCTGACGAAGTGGGTCTTTGCCCACGAAAGCTTATGCTCCAACACTTCGGTTTGTCTATAAGGTGCCACAGAACTCCTCGCCGCTTTTGCAGATTCAGACTAACACGGCTACCCCTCTGATACCTTTCAAGAATGTAATTCAGTTTTGTTCATGTCATTAACTCAAGGATCAGCTCATCATATGAAGAGCACTTCTGCTACGTGAGACATGCAGTGTAAAAGCCTACAATACTGAAGATTACTTGTCGTTCTAGACTGTCACTTCTTCAGACAACTAAGATCAGGCTACATGATAACTGCCATAAACAAATGCTTTTCTTTCCATTCAGATACAGAGGTTGCATGTCTGCCCTGTCCCCTTCAGATGACCTAGTAAGTTACCCAAAGTGACCCCATTTCAGACTCCTCATAAAAAAAGTTTCAAAGCTGAATCATACATCAAACTGATATACCTCTGCAAATCTGAGTGAAGATTGAAAAATCAATGGAGGGGAAAGATACTGGGAAAAATAATTTCATATCTATTTTTAACAGAAAATGATGCATGATGCTGACAATTGTTAATTCCTGTTGCTTGTTTTGACACATTAAAGCTATCCGTTAACATTTTTTGGTTTGTTTTGTTTTTGTTACTAGGATGGCAGCTGGATGGGAAAAATATAACCCCTGGCTCTCTATGTTCAGAAGAACTGTGTCCAATCCTTTCATTCAAGTTAATGAAATATCCAGTGGCTTATTGTTCACTGATTGGCAAAACAAAAAGGTAAACAATATAAAATGAAGGGAGCAGTTCCTCATTGGTACTACACATATAAAAATGCCTTATTTAAGCAATTGTAAAAGTACTATTGAACAGATGGTCTTAACAGGGTTACTTAATTTAAAACTGCTAATTTTTTTGCAATATCTATATCTTCAGAAATGTGCTCTCCATATCCTAGAGATTCATGTACCTTGGAATCCCTTTCTGCTACTAATTATTAAATTAATAAATACATTTCTGTGGCTCTCTTGTGGATGAACTTATAGAATAAATTAGATTTTCTTACAATAAAATCTTCCACAGTTTCTTTTCTCTGTAATGTAAAGACGTTTCCATTAACAGCTAGATTCCAAGATCTAAGTGAACAAAATGTTTAACAAGAGACTAAAAAATTTTACATTAATAGCTCTCATCTGACAGTGTGAAACTTTGACATTATTGATTACAATTCAAATGTGATATAC
The DNA here is from genome assembly GCA_019425775.1 of Rafetus swinhoei. NCBI lineage: Eukaryota > Metazoa > Chordata > Testudines > Trionychidae > Rafetus > Rafetus swinhoei. Next base: position 37,346,644 of record CM033440.1, read on the forward strand.
TAGCCTTAATAAAGCCCTGCAAGCAACATGTGCAGGCAAGCCAGATGCAAAATGTAAACATTATCTAAACAGAGCTGATTTCAAATGTTTCAAATGTAAATAACACACTGGGTGGTCCTTCAGACTGTCAGCAATCATTATTTCCTCCAACATAAATAAGGCTGTCAAACAGGATTTTTGTCACTACAAAAGTCATTCTTCGCTAGTAAATCCTAGGCTGTTTTTTCTTTTAAAAATAAAAATCTTTACCTTTAGAACAGAGGAGTGCTTTTGCAGATGTTTATGAAATAATTTTGCAAGAAACCTCCTAAAAACAACTGTAGATGTTGGAACAAAATTAGAATGGGGGGAAAGTTTAGTAAGTCTAGTAAAGAGGTGGCTATAGTTAATGTCTACATAACTGTTTTCACCTCCAGAACCTCAGCATTTGAGATGTTTTTATAGATCGTGAACGATCTAGCATATATATAACAAAGAAAACGTTTCTGAGGGCCACCGTTTGCATTGAAAGAATACCAAATTATTAGTTCAAAGTGAAACAAAGTATTAGTATGGCTGAAGCCCTTATACAGTAAGTCAAGGGGTGCTTACATATTTGATGACGTATACACTCTATTATCATCCATGTTACCAATTAGAGACTAATCCTATACTCATTGAAGTCGAAAGGAGCTTTGTCATGGGCTTCAATGGGGACAGGACATGCTGTTAAAGAATGGACCATTTGAATCTTCAATTCATTTCAGTAATGTATTAATATATATGAAAGACTAACTCTTGCATAGAGTTCATGGAAAATAATCAGTTTTTCACACTTTTTTTGCTGCTTGTTCCAGGTTTCCATATGGGAGATGGCCTTCAACATACGTCTGTCCTGAGGTCCACAAAGGAATATGGTTTCCCTCATACAGGATGTTGGATCACTACTGAGAATCACTTGCTCCTCCTGTCAGGGAACCATGGAGAAACAGGGCCCATGGTACCACTGGTTTGTCTTTCTTAGCAGAAAGTAGAGCCTCCGGGTCAGCAGGGGAAGATCATGTTACAAGCAGCAACAATAACTTCCACAGGTAGTTCCACTGTTTTTAAGAGAATACACTATGATGAACTGAGTATCTTTGTGCTTGCAGGGACACAAGTGCATCTCACACGTGTTCCTCTTCCTCCCCTCCTTGAGTTACAATTTCTTTTTAGTCTGTATTTTACTCTTTCACCCTTCTTAACCCTGCCTCGTGGAAAGTAGCATAGCGTGCCCAGACTATCAAGGATTTGATTAAATATCACAAAGATTTTCCTGGAAGAGAGAGTTCTGAATACTCCCTATAGCAATCAACTGCAGCAGAAAGGAAGAGGGATTAATACTTCCTCTCCTCTGTCTACTGTGGAAGTAGGGTGAGGCAGAAAGGACCTGAAAGTCCATAGAAGCAGCCAGGGAGCTGACAGCCTTGCCGTGTCCCAGGGCAAGGTGTGGTAGGGGTAACTCTGCACTTCAAGAAGTAGCAGAGCCTTGGGTGAAAGGGGCGTGGCAAGGGGCAGGCAGCCATCAGTGTCACATGGACTACAGCACCCCCTACTTTGCCTGGAGCATGCTGTGTGGTGCTCCAGTTGCAATTTAAAGGCCTCGGTGCTCCAGATGCCTCTATTGTCACAATAGCAGCAGCAGTGGCCTCACTGGACCTTGGGGCAGTTGCCTTATTTGTCCCTCCCCCCCACTGGTGGGCCTGGAAGAGGTATGCATTTAATTTTTACATGAAAATTATAGAGCGCTTTTTCGAGACATCTGTCAGGCTCTTGTGCGAGCCCTCTTGAGTGCAACCCCCAGGTAACTGGTTTTGCTGCCTTTACCTCTCTGCGGATAGAGTCATAGGGCTCTATCACTTTTAGTTGGGATCTCTGGGTTGCAGACCCTTTGTTCTCCCCCTGTGATAGCATAACAGACCCAACAGTATTTGGCATCTGCAAGAAACTTCTCCCTCCCCCCAAACCTATGATCAGTCACTGAATAAGGTGACTGAGAACAGGTCCTTCAAAACAAACCTATTGCAAAGGTATGTAGCAAGCAGAGAAAGAGTTAAAACAACAAAGTGTGTCTTACCTAAAACCTTATATTTTCCTTGCAAGTTTTGGTAAATCCCGCTTAAACCAGAGACCCTTGCTCTGCAGCCTGCCTGCCTGCCTACCTGCCTCTTTTTTTCTCTTCCACATCCTCATTAGCTGCTGACCATTCAATTCTCCTTTCCTCCCCCCATCCTACTTTCTCCATGGGGGTGCTTTTAACTGCTTATGATTCTTGTGATCTCTAGGCTCTGTTCTTGACACAACAGCTGTGTAACTGTCCTGGCACCTGAAAACAGCTTCCCAATTAATGCTTCAGCCATTGTCACCTTAATTCCCCTGAACTTGTTTACCACAGGTGCCTTATCTCTACCATTGTTTACTTTCCTGATTACTATTCCTAACACCCTATTTTTATTCAACTCCATGCAGTCAGAATAACATCAAGATGGTAAGATGAGATACATGACATTCCTGAAAAATAGTACTAATAGCTCACTCATTTGCCACACCATCCAGATGATTTAGATGCCCAGTTGCCTTTGATTTTAATGGGAGCTGAATGTCCAAATCGCATAGGTAGTTTTGAGAATTCAGCCTTATGGCACAAATTTTGGAACTACCTGTTAATTAAAAACTTTCAGCTTCATGTGGATAGGGCCTTTTGTTCATTCCTCATTAACCCACTCTAAGACTATAAAATGTTAATAGTGACATGGACTATTAACACCTGGTTTTGAGTTGATTTTAAAATGTAACTTTCATCGAAATGACAATGTGTTTTAAACAAATCCTTCATGCATATGTTAATAGATTCAAGCAAGTGTTTGAGTGGAAGAAAGTTATAAATGGAGCGTCTTAATCCCAGATTGGATTGGCCATGGATGATGAAATATTAAAAGAGGGCCTGAATTGAAGAGGGAGGTAAAGCTATGGGGTGCTGATAGACAAAGGTAAATGGGGTACAGAAATACGTAGACAGATAGATTAAAAGAAGCCTGTTGCAGGATGTGAGATTGTTGATTTGAGTGACAAGCAGGCCTTTTAGTAAAACATTGAGTACTCCAGAATTGTAGTGCAATCCCTGACTCTGGAATAATTTGAATGTACATTAATCATAGAATCATAAAATTGGAAAGAACCTTGAAAGGTCATCAAGTCCACTCTTCTGCACTCATGGCAGGACCAAGCACCATCTAGACCACCCCTGAGAGGTGTTTGTCTAACCTGTTCTTTAAAATCTGCAATGATGGAGATTCCACAACCTCTCTAGGCAATTTATTCTAGTGCTTAACCCTTCTGACAGTTAAAGTTTTTCCTCATGTTCAATGTAAGCCTCCCTTGCTGCAATTTAAGCCCATTGCTTCTTGTCCTATCATCAAAGGTTAAGGAGAATAATTTTTCACCCTCCTCCTTGTAACAACCTTTTAGGTTCTACAAAGCTGTTATCATGTACCATTAATGAAATGGCTGTGAATTCCTTAGTGTGGGTGATTTGTTTTTATTTTGATTTGGGCTTTTCTTGTGTTTTGGTTTGTCTCTATTACTAATTTTTATACACATCTTTTTCAGAATATTTATATTAAAATCTAGAAAGTGAAATAAAATTAGAAAAGTGGCATCCTTATAGGCAATTGTATAGACCTTGTATTGATTTTTTTTCCCAATTGCTTTTCCACCCACAGCTTTACTCCCTGAACAAAATCCTTTTATTCCTTTTAATCCTTTACTCACTTGAAAGGTTTGGCGTATTAATGTACTGTTTTCTTTAAAGGTTGATCAACTGCAGTCTTCAGAATTAGGGAAGGATTTGATCCAAACCTATTGAAGTCAATGGGAGTCTTTCTATAGTGCTCATCTGACTTTGCATCTAGCCCTGACTGTCCAGAGTCAATATTCTGGCGTTTCATTTCAGTGATCACCAGAAATATGACAGTGAGACATATCTGTTTAATACAGTAATAGGCTACTAAATGCTGTACCATCTTACCTTTAAAGGTGTGGTTTTATTTTACCTCTAAATGTAATTACACATTATTTTTCATTAATTTTAGAATTGTTTGGTTCATGTGTAATGTAGGTCAGATAAGACAAGATATTTGGTTAACCAGTCTTTCTGTGAGAATCCAAATTTATGTGCAGAATGCTATAGTTATTGTCCTTTGTACAGTTTTGGCTCTGAATTATGCAGTGGGAGTCATCTTGACAAAGTCTTCTCTTAAACAACTAGCCAATTAGCCTGTCATAAGATGGGATTTTCAGGTCTCTCCTCCACTTCGGTCTTCTCTCCTGAGCCTCTGGTCTCTCGTTCTATGTCTCTTTCTCTCTCTCTCCTCCTCCTACTGCCTCTCCCTCTCTCTCTCAGTTCACCTCCGCCTTCTGCCTCTCTCTCCGTCTCTCCCTTTCTCTTCTCCCCCTCCTGCCTCTCAGTCTCTCTCCGCTCTCCTCTGTCTCGGTTGGGGATGCACGCTCATCCAGGCCCCACCCCCTGGCCGTGTACGTCACCGCCTCGCCCTCCTTCGCCTCCCGCCGTGGTGCTCGGCTGACTTCTGCGCCGCTCAGCCAGGCCACCATGCAGAAGCAAGCTACACATACAGCCTCTCTCTCTCTTCTCCTCCTACTGCCTCATCCTCTCTCTCTCTCTCAGCTCTCGTCCACCTCCTGTCTCTTTCTCCTTCTCTCTCTTTTTCTCTTCTCCCCCTCCTGCCTCTCACTCTGTGTTTCTCTTCTTCTCCTCCTGCTGCATCTCTCTCACTCTCTCTCTCGCTGTCCTCCGCCTCCTCCGTTCTCCTCTCTGTCTCCTCCGCGTCCTCTGTATCTGCTCCACTTTCCTCCTTTTGAATCCGGCGCCCTTTCCTGACGTCAGAGACGCACGTTCATCCAGGCCCTGCCCCCTGGCTGTTCCCTCTGGGCGGTGCTGTTGCCTCCCGCCATGGTGCTCGGCTGACTTCTACCCCCGTGCTGCATGGGGAGCACAGACCCCAAACAGCCGCTTGCGCCGCTTGCTCCTGCGCGGCGGCCCAGCTGAGCGATGCAGAAGTCAGCCAAGCGCCACGGCGGGAGGCAACAGCGCCGCCCAGAGGGAACAGCCAGCGTTTCAGCGTTACAGAGTCACAGACATTAGGCTAATATATATATGGTATTGTTAAACAAAAGGGTGATAAGTTTGATTTCTGTCACTATGTTTGCTTTGCACCTCAACTTTCTACTTTGTAAAGTTGGTATTTACAAGAAAAGAGTCAGCAGCCCATCTTGTTTAAATGTGGTGTGTGTGGTATGGAAAGCAGAATTTTGACTACATTCTTTCAACGCTCTCTGCTGTAGGAATTATGGGTCACTCTCGCTGGCACCATACGTGAGAATTTTGTATTTTTTAAAACACAATCTACAATAATTATCCAATATGTTATTCCGTGCAATAGGGTTAGTATTTTGTTTGGGACCATTACTTACTGTAGACCCTGGGGGCTTGGATCACCACACTGCTATCAGTAATGATCCAACCAGCACACATAATTTGGTAATGAATCCTAGTCACTTGCCACCTGAGGCTCTTTGTGTATTTGCAAAGAAGACTAAAGATCCAACTGATAAAGGGAATACCTCTTCTGCTTTCACACCAGGAAGAAATACCTAGTACAGTAAACTTCCGATAATCCAGCACCTTTGGGACCCAGGAGGTGCCGGATTATCAGATATGCCGGAGTATCAGGAGGTACTCCGGAAGCAGGGCTGTGAGGGGTCAGGGGGAGTAGGCGGGGAACGGCGCGGCGTGGGGCGAACCCTCCACCGTTTTGCAGGGAGGCGGGGGAAGCCCCACGCAGCCGCCGGCGACAGGCCAGCTGGGGCTGCAAGCGGCAGCGGCGACTTGGGGAAGCAGTGGGGCAGAGCAGCTGGGGTGCTGCCGGGTTGGTCCCCAGCGCCGCCACTCACCTGAGCGGCGCTGCGGGACCAACCCGGCAGCACCCCAGCTGCTCTGCCTGCGGCTTCCCCAAGTCTGCCGCTCATAAGTTTCAACAGCGGCAGCTGCGCGGAGCAGAGCAGCTGGGGTGCTGCCGGGCACCGAGCAGGGGGGTGAGGGGCGGGGCTGTGGGACCAACTGGGCAGCACCCCAGCTGCTCTGCTCTGTGCCTCTTCCCCAGGCCTGCCACTGGTCAGTTTCAGCAGTGGCAGCAGCAGACCTGGGGAAGCGGCGCGGAGCAGCTCCAATTGTCCAGCTGGCCGGAGCACTTCCGGGTTCCAGTTGGTGCCGGACTATCGGGAGTGCTGGACCACTGGATGCCGGACAATTGGAATTTTACTGTACTAGGCAGAGGGAACCCAGAGAAAAAGAAATCATTGTCCCAGAGTAAGGAGAATGTTGTATTTGGTAATGCTTGCTAGCAAGACAGGTTTTATTTCTTAATTCTGACAGAAGTATGAAGAGATGGAGCATGACAGAAGAAAGGAAAGAACCAGTAAAGGAAAAAAGGGGGGATAACTCATCACAAATTGTGTATTTTACAGAAACATGAAAAATAGTTTTTGTAGTGCTTTGAAGAGCTTTATAAACACAAATAGTATGTTGAGGAGCAGAGCAAAATATGACTGCCTTAGAAATCTATTTTTCCACTGATTACTAAGTTTTTCTTAATTACTTAGGACTTCTATCATAGAGGAGATTATAGCTGTACCAGATGTGCAGGGTAGGTACATTCCATAGGTTGGACTATAAACTGAAAAGAGGATAGTCTGGAATGAGGAATGCCGAAATGCAGGGCATCATGCCCATGTATATATTAGAGTGAGAGGAGGATGGAATCTCAGCATTTTGGGGGCCTTGTAAGAAAATGTGGAGGTTTTCTGGAAACATGACATTTGAATTGTCTTGTCTAACTTTATTCTGTCATAAGAGTGCTATCTATGGGCTTTGCAAATCCGAGAATACATGCATGAATTTCACAAAGCACTTTGCAAGTGTCTAAATATTTACTAAGATGCCAGCCAGGATGTTACAAAATGTTTCTTGGGGAGCATGTCTGAAAGCGGTGAGTTAAACTCTAAAGGGAAATGAAAACTCAACTGAAGAATTGGCTAGAGAGACACAAGTATATGGAAGTCTTCAGTTGTCTGGATGAGGTTATAGGCATCTACAAATCCTAAAACAGAAAACAGAGAGAGTGCTGTAGGTGGGATGCAGATCATTACATCGCTGAGAAGTTAAACCAAATAGGGTGAAACTCTGCAGGCTTGCTTCATGAGGAGTCAGAGAAATCTTTGCTTTGCTTTGATTCAAGCAGATGCATACCATGTTCACTTAGAATGCAAGCCTATGTTCTGCATTTTGTCTACTCTTGTCCTGCTTTATGCTTCTCATGGGTAGGATTGCTAACCCTCCTGGTTTTGCTGGGAGTCTCCCGAAAGTGAGCTCAACTCCCAGAGGCTCCTGAAGTCAAACTGAGAAATAGGCTGCTAAAAGTCTAATGTTGCAGCGGGACTAAGGCAGGCTCCCTGCCTGCCCTGGCCCTGCACCACTCCCAGAAGCAAACAAAATGTCCCTCTTCCCTGTGGCCCCTAGGAGGAGAGGGAGATACATGGGATCTCCACACACTGCCCCCTCTTCAAGCAATGACATGGCAGCTCCCATTGGTTGAAAACTGCAGCAAGCAGGTGCTGCGTGGATGGTGCCTACAAGCAGGGGCAGACATGGAGCCACCTGGGCCCCCCAGCTGGTGGTCATAGGGATGTACTGGCCACTTCTGGGAGCAACACAGGGCCAGGGTCAGAGAGGAGCCTGCTCAGAGTTGCCTAACGTAAAGACAGCACCTTCCCACATCCTAAACCCCTGCCTCAGCCCTGACCTCTTCCAGAGCGAGCACCCCATGCCTCCCTGCCCTATCTTAGCCCAGAGCCTACACCCCCTATGGCACACCAACCCTCTGCCCCATCCTGGAGAAAGTAAGGGTGGGGGACAGCAAGTGACAGAGGGAGGGGGGATGGAGTGACACAGACAAGGGTGAGGCAAAAGTGTTTGAGTTTGTGTGATTAGACAGTCAACAATCCTTCTCCTGAAGGGTGCCAGAAGAAGGCAGCAAGTGAACATGTGCCCCATTTGATTTTTGTCCATTTTTCAGTGTGACTACAGGGCAGCAATGCAGATGCCCAAATAAATGATTGGGGGAGGGCACAATTAGGAGACTGAAAGGTGGATTGCAACAGCTTTCAGCCCATAGTTCAATGGCTGAACAATGTAGATATCAACTTCCGATGCATACAAAAGAATACCTTGTCAATTTTTGCTTAAATGTGTATTTCAAAGAAACCTCAAAACAAAATTCCAAAAAAACTGCAGATTACTACATAGTTTTGCATCAAAATAATGTGAAACCACAAATTGGATGCAAAAACCTAAATCTACCCAGGTTAACTTTGAACTGGATCTGGGTGCACTTGAAAAGTTCACAAACCTTAACAAACATCATGACAAGTCTGGACAAAGCTTTGAATGTTTAATGTCACCAAAAGGCAGGTGGGTTTCCTGTGGTTTCATTTTGGTTTTGAACACTTTACCCACAGTTTGGTACAGTATGCAAAGTTCAGCTGTTTCATAACAGTGAGATCTTATACCCTTTGGTTTACTGTGGATGAAAAATATATTCCTTCCCAGTTTACAACCTTATTTCTGGATAACCAAGAGAATGAAGCATATATCCAAATCATGAATAAAATGGCTGTGAGGAGTGGATTGTTTTTATTTGGGGGATGCTTTTTCAACATAGTGAAGATTTTTGTTAAACTCTATTTGCATAAAGTAATTTAAGGTTCTTTACAAAATATTTATATAAAAACATTTTGACTTTCAGCAACTTTTATATTTCCCTGATGCCCTCTCCCCCACCTCAGCTCTATTTCACAAGCTTTAGTGAACGGAGACCTTTTTATGGTAAACAAATCTTTAACTTGTTCATTTTAAGTTGCATTTTTCACCTCAAAAGCTGAGTTGTTTAAACAGTTTGGGGTGGCTTTTTTGTTGTGATAAAAGCTCTGTGTGTGTGTGTGGGGTATTTTTGCTACAAGTTGTGTTCTGCACAAATCCAGAAATTAGTAAAGACAGAAGTAAAAAAAACAGAGTCAAAAGAAAAATGAATGAAGTTTCTAGATTGGGTATTTGCTTTAGAGAATTAGTTATAAATAAATGGCTGCTAATCATGTTCCCTCTCTCCCTTTCATGTTTAATTCAAAATAGTCTTTTCTCCTTTCACTGCCCACACAGAATTGCATCCACTCTCACTACAGCCATCAGAGAATAACTTTTCCCCTGGACTGACATTGTCTGCATTTCTCACCCTCTTCATGGTTGCCGTATTGGTTCAGAGAGGTGCTGAGTCAGTTTCTCATGTCCAGAGTGACGTCCTCATCCCTAGTATACTTAGGCCATATACCTTGGGGAAGGTTGAGTCAAGCTATACAGCTCCAGCTACTTTACTTACATAGCTGGAGTCGACTTACCTTGTTTCGAGTTTCCCAGTTGTCCCTGCAATGGGAGATGATGAGAGCAAATGCTCCCGTCTGCTTCCCTTAGAACATAAGAACGGCCATACTGGGTCAGACCAATGGTCCATCCAGCCCAGTATCCTGTCTGCTGACAGTGGCAAATACCAGATGTCCTAGAGGGAGGGAACACAACAGGTAATCCTCACGTGATCCCTCCCCTGTCACCCACCTCCAGAGAAACAGAGACAACATTCCTACCCATCCTGGCTAATAGCCATTGAAGGACCTAACCTCCATGAATCTATCAAGCTCTTTTTTTAACCCTATTAAAGTCCTAGCCTTCACCTAGCCTCTGGAAAGGAGTCCTAGCTTCTGGCAAGGAGTTCAAGAGGTTGACTGTGCGCTGAGTGAAGAAAAACTTCCTTTTGATTGTTTGTTTTAAACTTGCTACCTATTAATTTCATTTGGCAACCCCTAGTTAATATATTGTGGGAATAAGTAAATAACTTTTCCTTATTCAGCTTTTCTACACCAGTCATGATTTTATAGACCTCTGTCATATCCTCCCTTAGTTCCCCTGTTTTCTAAGCTGAAAAGTCCCAATTTTTTAAATTTTTCTTCATATGGGACCCGTTCCAAACTCCTAATAATTTTTGTTGCCCTTTTCTGAATCTTTTCTAATGCCTATATATCTATTTTGAGATGAGGTGACCGCATCTGTACGCAGTATTCAAGATGTGGGTGTAGCATGGTTTTATATAGCAGCAATAAGATATTCTCTCTCTCTTATTCTCTCTCCCTTTTTAAATGATTCCTAAGATTCTATTTGCTTTTTTGACTGCCACAGCACACTAAATTGATATTTTCAAAGAACTATCCACAATGACTCCAAGATCTCTCTCTTGAGTAGTTGTAGCCAAATTAGTCCCCACTATATTGTATGTATAGTTGGGATTATTTTTTCCAATGTGCATTACTTTACATTTATCAACATTAAATTTCATTTGCCATTTTGTTGCCCAATCACTTAGTTTGGTGCAATCTTTTTTAAGCTCTTCACAGTCTGCTTTGGTCTTAACTATCTTAAGCAGTTTGGTATCATCTGCAAATTTTGCCACCTCACTGTTTACCCCTTTCTCTAAAATCATTTATAAATAAGTTGAATAGGATTGATCCCAGGACAGACCCTTAGGGGACCCCACAGACCTTTCTCCACTTGGAAAACATACCATTTATTCCTACCCTTTGTTTCCTGTCTTTTAACCAGTTATCAATCCATGAAAGGACCTTCCCTCTTATCCCATGACAACTTACTTTACTTAAGAGCCTTTGGTGAGGGACCTTGTCAAAGGCTTCCTGGAAATCTAAATATACTATATCCACTGGATCCCCCTTGTCTACATGTTTGTTGACCCCCTCAAAGAACTCTAGCAGATTAGTAAGGAATGATTTCCCGTTACAGAAACCATGTTGACTTTCCCCCAACAAATTATGTTCATCCTTACCCCCAAGATCTGCTAGCAATGCTCCTACTAATGCACCCCAATATGCCAGTAGCATTCCTGACTACGAGGGCACACTGTTGACTCATAATAACCACCCTGACAGTTAGGAAGTTTTTCCTAATGTCCAACCTCAACTTTCCTTGTTGCAATTTAAGCCCATTGCTTCTTGTCCTATCCTCAGAGGTAAAGAGAACAATTTGTCTCCCTCCCTCCTCCTTGTAACAACCTTATATGTACTTGAAAACTGTTATGCCTTCTCTTCTCTTCGATCCAGTGGTTTAGCGGGCAGAGTATTTTCTCACTTTTTGTTTACTTATGTCTTTGATTAGACGTTCCAATTCTGGATGCTTCACTGTGCTCATCAGTCTCCTTTCTCTTCAGCAAGCCTGATTTCAGCCACAGATCCATGTTGAATGTATGGCTAACATTTGTATGCTTCTAACCATCGCAATTGTTTTGTCACACAAAGGTGCCACAACATAGATTTTCAGACAGCAATTAATAACGTTATTGAAATATATTTAATTTTACAATAATAATGTATTGTAACTTTGCAATTTATTTAAAACTTATTTTTGATGATCATTTTTATTTATCTTTTTTTTTTCACGGACCCCCTGCAATAGCCTCACGGACCCCACAGAGGTCCACGGACCCCAGGTTGGGAACCACTGATATAGACAGTGCTTTGTCCTGCCGTGACGGCAGGGGACTGGACTCGATGAGCTCTCAAGGTCCCTTCCAGTTCTAGTGTTCTATGATTCTATGATTTTGGAGAAAATTGTTGCAGGTCAAAAAAAAAATGGCATGGCAGGTCAGAGTGGGGTGGAGTGGAAGGTATGGAAGGAAGAAGAGTAACGTGTGGAAGTAGCAGAAGCTTGTGCAGTCAGATGGACAGTAGACTAATAAGCACCTGATTAGCTGACAGGGATTTATCAACTGGCTTTAGTGAGAAGCTGTAGCTGTGTCCCAGATATGCCCATCAGTAGAGTGATGAGTGAGAGGTGAGAAAAGGAAGAGCTCTAGCTGGAGGAACAGATGAGACACAAGTTTGTGAGGGTAGCTGCAGACCTGTCCAAGAACAGTGGAAATGAATGTGATCCAGTGTTTTTCATCCTGCATGGAAATCCCACATGCTTCATTTGGGAAATCATTCTTCATTACTGGGAGGTTGGAGGGATTGAAACTAGGGTCACTCTCCTTCCATATATTAATAAATAAGCAGAAAAAGACCTCTGTTGGGCTATGCAGGATTTGGATCCTACAAAACTCCCTTCATTTGCTGCTCATCCTCATTTCACAATGCCAGAATATCAGAGGCCCTCTGAAGAGGAATACTGGCTCAGCTAGTACTGTTTGTAATTTTCAATAGCAAAGTATTACCTTCTGTTGATTATTAATAGCTGCCATGAGCTTTAGCTAAAATAAGCATGCCAGCTATAATGGAATGAACAGTAAACACAAAGCATTCAGCTAGGATCGAACGTGGTAGTAAGAAAATGTACAGATCTCAGTGAAGAAATAAGCCTCTTGATCTTCATGTTCATATCACCAAATCTGTGATTTTCCCAAGCCATCAGATCTAAATATAAAATTCCTGTTGTCAAACTTGGCATTCCCTGAATAATTCCTTACTGTGCGTAAAGCAGCTGCTTGCTTCCTTAAAGAAAAATACCCTTTTAAGCTAATCTCACAATTTATCTTCCAGACTAGAGAGAAGACCTGTTCTTTCTGTTCTTAAATACTTGTGAAACACTAAGGCACTGATCCTTAAAGGCAATTAGGTGTTCACCTGCCCTTTTAAGGTGCCATTTACATTTCCAATTCTGGGTCAATACTGGGAGGAGCTGTTTGATGCCCCCTCTTCCTGCCCCATGAAGAACAGGCTGCCTTGGAGCCTGCAGCAACACAGAATGGACAGAAGCTGCCCCTGAGCCTAGTACATTTCAGGCTCCATTTTAACGTTAATTAATAGGGAGGGATTTCCTTTCCCTGAACCCATGCAAAGGTTCCAGGAAGCCCCACGTAGTAGTGTGTGTCTGCTCATGGTGGATTTTATGCCATTTCCTTGAGTCTCCCCATGTCCTCTCTCCACCACCAAAGGAAGTTCAGAATGGTGACTGGGATTATTAATGGATAGGCATGGATTTTTGCTAGGGCCATTCCTGTTTCTTAATCATAACACCCATATATTGTCACACCTGTAAGTGTGCTGCCCTGCAACCATTCAATGATCTGCTGAGCTGCCTGCAAAGAGTGAACTTCATGGAGATAGGGGATGTTGAAATGGGTGCCATTTACAAACCTAGCCCATTTCAGTTAGAGGCAGTCAATAGATTATCAAAATAATTTGTCCCAGTTATGATTGCAATTTTGTCCAGAAATATTCCATGGGTAGGGAGCAGGAAGTCTGTGGAGGGGTTTGTGTTAGCATGCAGCTGAGGGTATGTCTACACTACAGAGTTTTGTCGAAAAATGACCGTTTTTCCGACAAAACCTGAGTTACATCCACACTGCAATCACATTCTTTCTAAAGTAAATCAAAAGAACAGAGGGGTTTTTCTGACAGCGATACTCCTCTTTCTTTCTATGAGGAAAAAGCCTTTTTCTGAAAGAGATCTTTTGGAAAAAGGCATGTATGGACGGGGAGGAGGGTTTTCTTTCTAAAGAAGAGGCCTCCAGGAAATAACGCAGGTGCCCTGTTGGACACTCCGTCCATACTAATCACAACTCTATAGTTCCTGTCTCCTGCCAGCTCTTAAAGCTGCAGGCACCCTGGACAAGCCCTGTAGTAGGAAGCTGGCCTGAGAGCAGCACCCTGACCACGTGGCTCTCCCTGCCATAGGCCTTGCCACCCATGGTGGAGCCACAAGCCCTCTGGGACCCATCTGGCCCTCACAGGGAGCAGCCCCAGGAGTCCCAGGACCACCCTAGGGGACCAAGAGGCGGGCACCCTCCTGGTGCAGACCAGAAATATTGTCCCTCCTTGAGCTGTGGGGTGTGGAGGAGACATTGCAGGATCTCCGCTCCAAGCGCCTCAGCATGGACATCTTCGAGAACATGGCCGAGTCCTTGGTGGAGTGCGGACACCCACCCAGGACCTTGGAACAGGTCCATAGTAAGGTAAAGGAGCTCTGCCAGGGATACATCAGGGCCAGAGAGTGCAGCTCACACTCAGGGGCAGGACTCAACACCTGCCCCTACTTCCAGGAGCTCCACCAGATCCTGTGGGGTGGGGAAACTTCTTCCCCACCCATTGTCGTAGACTCAGGTCTCAAGGTCCCCGCCATTGCCCAGCCACAGGTCACAACGGAGGCTCAGGAGAACTAGGGACAGCAGGAGGAGGAGACGGATATTGTCACCCTGTCCCTGCAGCTGGTGCCCGTCAGCCAGGAGATCTCCCAGGCCTCGTCTGGCCCAAGGACTGTTGGTCACTGCTCACAGAGGAGGGCACGGCCTCAGGGACAGTGTCTGCATGGATGACTGACCGCCTCTCCCTCTTTGTGTTCTCCATAGCCGGACCAGTCAGGACTGAGGGGCAAGCCACGCCACCCGTGCCAGCTGCCACAGCCCGTGGGACCTGAAGGCATGCCAGGGTCTAGGAAGACCTCATGCGGCAGCATGTCAGCATCCTGCGTGACATGCATCAGACCCTGGCGCAGAAGATCCACGAGGAAGCTGAGTGGCGGAACCGTGCCTGGGACCAGCTCATGCAGTGGTGCTATAGCATGTGTGCTGTCATGAGAGAAATGATGGCACACCCACCTGCTGTTGCTCCTCCTACCTACCACTCTCCTGCCCCCCCCCGCTATGCCCATTCCAACTCCCACTGCCCCCCTGCAATGCCTCTGCTCCTTCTCCAAGCACTGCCCATGCCCCCTCCCCACATGATGCCTATGCCCCTCCCCTGCTATTTCCTGACCCCGCTCCAGCCCCCCTCCTATCCACCTCCCTGTGCTCCCCAGACCCACCCAACCCCAACTCTGACAAGGCCACCGCATCCAAGGTGGCACATCTAGTCGCCACTCCGAGCCTCCCTTCCCATCCAGGTTATAAGCGCCTCTCTTCCTCCCCACCTTTTTTTAAATGAAAGATGAATACAGACTTCATTTTGTTGGAAACCAAACATTTTATTGAGAGGTCAGGGAAGGGGTGAAGGGAGGAGTTTTGGTGGGGAAGGGATAGGGCAACAAGCCGGAGGCCCTGGGGAGACTTACTGGGGTCCTTGAGAGAACCTCTCCCTCAGGGCCTCCCAGATGTGCACCCCAGCCTGGCGGATGGCAGCTGTCCATGTTGCTTAAGGCTCACCCCTCGTGACTGGCGTCTGCCCCTCAGCCTGGGAGGAAGACCTCCCCCTTCCTCTGCACAATATTGTGGAGGACACAACATGCCGCAACCACCTCAGGGATGTTGTGCTCCCCTATGTCCAAGCGAATCAGCAGGCACCTGAACTGTGCCTTGAGGCGGCCAAAGGCACACTCGACCTGGATCCTGGCCCAGTTCAGGTGGTCATTAAATTGGTCCATTGTGTGGTCCAGGTGTCCGGTATAAGGCTTCATAAGCCACGGCATCAGGGGGTAAGCCGCATCCCCCACGATGCATAATGGCATCTGCACATCCCCAACTGCTAGTTCACAGTGGGGGGAAGAATGTGCCTGCCTCCAGCTTTCCGTACAGGCTAGAGTTCCAAAACACACGGGCATCGTGTGCCCTGCCAGACCACCTGACAAAAAAGTCCATGAACTATCCACAGTGGTCGATGAGGGCCTGCAGCACCATCAAGAAGTAGCCCTTCCTATTAATATACTGGGCCGCTCGATGCTCCAGTGTGCGGATCAGTATGTGGGTCCCATCTATGGCTCCAGTTCAGTTTGGGAAACCCAGGGCAGCAACTCTGGCCACGATCAGGTCCAGGTGTCCCAGGCGGATCACCCTCCGCAGCAGGATTGAGTTGATGGCCCTCACAACATGCAGAAGGAGACAAACAAACACACAAAACAGAGAATGAGAGAAGGAGTTCCTGAGCCCTTGGGAGGTGCCTGCCCCCCCTCCCCTCCCTCAAACACCCCAGGAGCCACCCTGTAAGAGGCCACCGCCCAGCAGCAGGGCTGTGTGAGGGCAGGATGGCACAACCCCACAGGAATGGGGCTTCCCGCCCCCACTCCCATTCCACCCTCCACAGTCCCCAACCTCCCTTTCCCGAGGGACCCCCTTTTCCAGGACTCTCCCCCCCGCACACAGAGCTGCAGCCCCAGAGTGCCTTACCTCCATGAGGAGAGCCCCCATGGTGGACTTTCCCATACCAAACTGGTTGCCCACTGGGGTGGCAAGCTTCAAGATGGCAATTGCGACCTGCTTCTCCAGGGGGGATGGCGGGCCTCAAGTGGGTATCTTATCTCTAGAGGGCGGGTGAGCCAGGCACACAGCTCCAAAAAAATGGCCTTCTGCATGCGGAAGTTTTGGAACTTGTCATCCCACCACTTCATGACCAGACAGTCCCACCTGTCCAAACTGGTGTTGAGCCTCCAAAAACGCCTCTCCACAGTGGGGTGCAGTTGCCAGAGTGTAGCTCCCGCACCCAGGGAGAGGGTCCCAAGAATGAGCTCGGGGTCAAGCTCGTGCAGGACCAGGAAGGCAGCGGGCACAAAGTGCTGCAAAAACTGCATCGTGGCCATGTGGAGCCATTACATGCCCAGCTCCGGCTCCATGGCACAAAGAGAAAAGCTGTGGCATCCAAAAAAGTGGGGCAGCCACAGTAGGCACTGCAAGAGCTTTGCTGTCCCTCGAAGAGGTAGGCAAGTGTGCAGCAGAAGCAGAGAAACAGCTGTCCAGGTCCCTTTAAGCACATGTCTCTGCAAGGCTCCAGCACCAGCACTCAGAAGCAACTGGTGACCTAAAGCCCTGGTTGAAGTGGTTCTGGGTGGCCTTATATGCGAAAGAGTGTCCAATCAGTCTGGACGCTCTCTTTTGGAAAAGCGTATTGCTTTTTCAATGCACTTTTGTGTGTGGATGCTCTTTTGGAAGAAGTTTTTTCAGAAGATCTCTTCCAAAAAAAGCTTCTTCTGAAAGAAGCCTGGAGTCTAGACGTAGCCTTTGTCAGGTTGAGGCTAATGCAGCAGCCTGTTGATGCCTTCGTGAATTCTAACCCAATCCTAGGCACTCAGACCTGCAAACTTTTCCTCCAGATGGGTATTCACACGGTAAAGAAGGGCCTGTTTTCCAGGACCACCTTGGTAGCTGACTGGCCCACTCGTAGAAATGTTGTTCAATCGCTATATATTTGATTGCTTTGGCTACATACTCTGCAGTTTCCCACTGGAAGCTTGGAATAACAGCTCCCTTGGCCAATTAGGCACCACAAGATCCTGGCCTGAAATACTAGGAAAACCTTCTGCAGCACGCCACTGTTTGCTCCACCCATAATCACCAACCCAACGTAGATAGTTCTGCAATTTGTAGGAAATGAAAATCAGCTCTGAATTTTCAGCTTGTCATTGTCTCTGCATTTCTTTCACTGTGATTAACCAGGCTGTGTCCAGGGAGCTTCTATAGACTGAAGTATCCCTCTCACAAAATACTGAAGTTCAGTGTTGGAAAATAACATTTTCTAATCTTGAAATGTCACAAGTATTTTTTCTATGCTCCTGCACTGGGGTATTTGAAGCCATAACCCTCTGTGTCTTCTCCTATTCCAAGCCCCTTGACCTCTATAGGTTGCTGTCCCTCCACAGCACAGTGCAAGCCTGGCCCAAAGTACCTTCACAGAGTGTTCCAAGAGGAAGTGGCTGAAATTCTGGAGAGGGCCAACAAGCAGGTTCACTCCCAAAAAGACAGAGGCACTTGCAGTTGGAGGAAAGGCATGTCAGGAAGAAAGTCTGCACAGCCTGAGGACAGGATTTCCGCAGTGGAACAGGTGTTTGCTTCACTGTTTCTGGAACAGAAATGGTCTCTAATTGAGGAGGACAGAGCTTAGCAGAGAACTGTATGAGGGGCTGCAATAGTACCTGTTCCTGCTGTATCACCCACACTATACCCTGAGTCTCCTGAGCTGTGCTCTGATGAGATGCAAGCCAGAAGTAGTTTGGAAAACTTCATGGCTGGGTGGCCCATGCAATCAGGCCCCATGAGTTGCTAGCCAGAACAACTGATGCCCATACAGTTCTCCTTCTTAACTCCCTTTCCTGTGGAAGTTTTCACTGCCCTCCCCTGGCCCTATGTAAGTGGTGGGCAACCTGCAGTCTGGGGTTCCACCTGTGGCCCAAGGACCCCTGTCTCTCCCTCCACCACATGCCTCTCTCACACAAGGCACTGGAGCCTAACACTTCCTACTTCTCCTTGAACCTCCCATCACTTTTGGAGCACCATGAATCTGCTGATTTGCACTCTGGCCCTGTTCCTCCCCTTCCCTCCCAGGGCTTGAACAGCTGATTCCTGGCGTTCCAGCTTTGGGAGGGAGGGAAGGAGGGAAAGGAAGGAGAGGGAGGAGTAGGGATTGATCTCAAATCAGTGGATCCATGGCCCTCTGAAAGTGTTGGGCAGGAGAGGGAGGAGTAGGAAGTGCAGGGCTCCAGTGCACCAGAGGGGAATGGGGGAAAGGGGCAGAGAGAGGATGGGTAGGACAAAGGTGGAATCCCGGTGGGCCATGGGCTGCAGGTTGCCCACCGGTCTTGCAGCCCACTGAGTTGGAGGGCCACTCATGTGGCCCACTCACTATTCTTGGTTGCCCATCACTGCCCTAAGTGTATGTCAAATGGGGGGGGGGACATGCAGTGGTAGCTGGAGTTCCCTCTTGTACATGGTTTCTCTCTTTGCACTTGTTTATGCACTTTTTTTGTTTTGAAAAGGTTTTGTTGTTACTGTGTTTTGGTGTTGCAATGGTAGCTGGCCTGCCTAGCAGTCGGTGAATGCTGTACTTTTCTAATACATGGTTCCAAAGAAAGTATTCTATGGCACCAAGCAAGTTTATTGCTATCACTGCATCTCTTCATACCATGTGTATTTGAAATAATAAAGGTAAACACATGAGCTGAGACAATTAGAAATTAGCAAGCAAACTTTATTCCTCTATACACTTACGTACATCAATCCACATTTCAATCACTTCTTTAGATGAATCCAGACTGGGCAACACTTTCACCCTCCATTTCATAAGTGGTCATGTCATTCATAAATTCGTTTCATGGCAATTAAGCCTTCACCCCTTCCCCAACATGAAACCCTTCCCCAAACCAATTTGTCCCGATCCCCACAAGTACATCCATCAACGTACTATCCCCTACTTCCATTGGGCCATGCGAATCCATAATGTGGGAGCGGAAAGCATCTTTCAGGTGAATCTTATTCCTGCAGTGGAAGGTGCATTCTCTGGCTGAATGTCCTGGTTCAGTGGCACCTTGCTGTCATAGGTCCATTCAGGGAGAAATGGCTCACCTCTGGCTGCACAAAAATTGTGAAGAACACAGCAAATCACAGCCATGAGGACAGCAATGATGATACCGACATCCAAACAAGTCTGTAGACATCTCCAACGGGATTTCAATCTGTCACTACCACATTCAACAACCAGAGAGTGTAATTAAACTGCCTTTTGCCAGAGCTTCTAAAAATCAGGCAACAGGGATTATGAAGGTCCCCCAGATTAATGGTAGGAATGGGAACACCATTTATGACAATGTCATTTGATGGGAATAATGTGCTCCTTGAGGAAGATAAATTATAGAGTCTCATAAATGGCCCTGGCATAATTTGGAAATGCCATTGTCTCAAAGCCAGCAGTTACTTCAGGAATATTTATTACACCTGCCACATTGGGGTAAACCATATGCTTGATTACCTCAGAAACCTCCATTATTCACAGCTGACTTTCCAACACCAAACTGGTTGTCAGTGGACCTTTAGCAACCTGGGGTAGCCAGCTTTAGATGGCCTTAGCAACACGTTTCTGGGCTAGCAAAAATGGCTTCATGCATGTATCTTTAATCTGGAATAGAGATGTTAATGATTAATTGGTTAACTGGTAAGCCTCGCCCTTAATGAGTTAGGCTTACTAGTTACAGTTAACCAGTGGGGGTTGGAGCAGATCTAGTTAACTGATCCGGCTAACTAATTAAAGAGGATTTTACCACCCTACTCTGGAGGGTTGGGGAAAGCTCCAGAAAGTAGCTTTCTTCATGCAAAAGTTCTGATGCCAGTGCAAGTCTGCCTGATGATGTAATCCCATCAGTCTTTGCTTGCAGCCCCGGCCCAGAAGCATCAGTGGAATATCATGAGTGGCATCAGCCAATTTGAGTCTGCCATGCCTGGGTTCTCTTCTCTGCCTGCTCCATCATAAACTCTGACAGGTGCCTTTGGTGGGTCAGAAAACACCACCAAAATGTCCATCAGTGCCTCACAGAAGTTTTGCCCAATTCCTGATAAGTATGAATTGAAAGTGCAAGTAAGAGAAATTCTTAGAAGGTGACCCCTCCATGTTGCTTGGCAGGCTGTGTTGGTGGGTTGGTTAGACTTCCCCTAGCTGGCAGAGTGGACAGCAATTATTACCACAGTCAAAGAGCTAGAGTGGTTCCATTGGGAGGGATTCTGGGATGTGGCTGGTTTGACTCAGGTCTGTATGCTACAGTGTGAACACCAAAGCCCCTTGTTACAGCTCAGATTAGAACATTTTTAATGTAGGGTTAACAATCAGTATAGATGCTCAAGGCCTGGGATCTCAAACCCAGGGTCAGCTGACTCAACTTCCACTAACTCTGGGTTTGTATTGCAGTGTAGACATGCCCTTAGGGGTTAGGCTGAGTGGAGGTTAATGACTAAGTACCTTTACTGATCCGATCCTGAGTACTATGGTGATTGGAGCCATATGATTGCTCTCTATAAATATATCAGAGGGATAAAAACCAGGAAGGGAAAGGACCTGTTCAAGTGAACTGCCAATGTGGGCACAAGAACAAATGGCTATAAACTGGCCATCAACAAGTTTAGGTGAAGGTTTCTAACCACCAGAAGAGCAAAGTTCTGGAGAAGCCTTCCAAGGCAGCAGTTGGGGCAGAATACCTAACTGGTTTCAAGACTGAGCTTGATAAGTTTATGGAGAGCCATCAGCAACTACCATTAGCAAAAAATCCCCAATGGTCTGAGACAGGACACTATCTGGAGAGGGCTTTGAGTTACCCCAGAGAATTCTTTTTAGGTGTCTGGCTGCTTGGAATTGCCCACATACTCAGGGTCTATAACTGCCATATTTGGGATCAAGAAGGAATTTTCCCCTGCATCAGATTGGCAGAGATCCTGGAGGGGTTCTTTGTTTTGGGGGGGTTGTTTCTTTGTTTTGGGGTTTGTTTTGTTTGTTTTTTCTTTCTTCTGCAGCAAGGAGCACAGATCACTTTGAGCTTTAAAATGATGTGAACGGGGGATTCTTTTTTACATGAAGACTTTAATTATAATACGAGGTCATCAGTAACTCAACCAGAGCTCAGGGGAGCTATTTCAGGAGTGGGTAGGTGAGGTTCTATGGCCTAAATGTGTAGGAGGTCAGCCTAGATGATCATGATGGTCCCTGCTAAACTTAGAGTCTATGAGTCTATATATGTGTCTCTGTATGTATCTGGAAACCTAGCATTTCATAAACAGAAACCTGAAGAGCATATTAACCATTTATGTGAGCCTAAAATAACTCTAAATTGAAGATAAATACTATTTACAGTGATAATTTTTGGCATCAAGGTCTTTCTGGTAACTTGGTATTTTGTCATGAATTTTATAGATTCATGAAGAAGAACTCTGTGTAGCTTGAAAGATGGTCACCAAAAAGAGTTTGTCCAATAAAAGATATTAGCTCACCCATCTTGTCTCTCTATAGATTCATTAATTTCGTAATTCTTTACATTGATTGCAAGCCCAAGTGGACTTGTGAATGAAAAATACCTTTACTTCAAATCCTGAAATAACAGGATCTACTAAGGAAATAGTATATGGAAAGAGAAAAGCTTTCGTAGCAAAAGTAAATTTTGATTGTGGTTTGGCTGCTAAAAATAACGAGTGAAATCCTGAACCGACTGAAGTTAATGAGAAGTTTACCATTTGATCAGTAAGGTCAACTTTCACTCTAGGTCTCATTTGTCTGGAAAGAACATGCTTATTTTTCTGTTCCTTTTCTGTGCACAGTATGTGAAAGTTACATGAAACAAACCTGCTTGATTTCCAGAAGGGTCTTTCAAAGTTGCAATTTGTTCATAGATCGACCAGTATGCTATTATTTCAATTCCATTTGGCACATGCTGAGTGTAATAATAGAAACTCTCTCCTTAGATCACATAAGACATTGTACATACTCCTGCCATAGTTAGCTGTGGAATTGCTTGGCAGGTGTCCATTTGTTAAACAAATACAAACTTCCTTTGATTTCTCCGTACTGCACTCTACAGCAAATGGGCCATATGCTGTCAAAGGACAATTGGAGATGTACCTACACAGGGTCGCTGAGCTCTCTCAACTGCCTGTGGGTACTCCAGATAGATCCTGAACCCAGTCAATGGGAAAATTAACTATGTGACACATTAGACTGAATTATACCACAGAAATCACCCCTTCCTATCGACCCAGGGGTAGTTAGTAGACAGACCACTGGCCAAATCCAGACTGCCAGACACTTTTGACCCAACAATGAAACTCTGGGGTGTGGGTGCAGTTGGTGAAGAGGGGGGCTAGTGTGGGAAGGGAGTGACTGGCTGCATGCTGGCAGGCTCGGGGGAGCTGGGGCTGTGGAGTAAAGGGAAGGAGCCTGGCACTAACACTCACCCTGCTGCTGCCACCTCCACGGTTCTCCAGCCACCACCAGCCTGCAACCAACCAGCACTAGACAAGGAGCCCAGAGGCCACAGCACAGGTAAGTGGCTAGAAGGCACAACCACAGCTCAGTCCCACCCATAGATTAGCCCAACCATGTTGTGTGTGCCTCTAGTAAAGAGGATCACAGCAGGGTGCCGTTTAGGGAGGCAGGGAGGGTACATCTAGGGATGGTCTAGACAGTACTGGGTCCTGTCATGAGGGCAGGGGACTGGACTCAATGACCTCTCCAGGTCCCTTCCAGTTCTAGCGTTCTATGATTCTGTGTGGCCCCCTGGGTTTTGTGACACTGCAAGGATTCCCACTGTCAGTCCTGTGCATCTGCTGGAGCCCCGTTGACAGCTGGAGCCCCAGCCACCAGGGGCTGACACAAAACTGGGGGAGCAAGTGCCCCTCTCACCCTTCCTAATTGACTCCGCCGAGTGGGAGTCCCACCAGGCTGACAGCTGGATTATGTGTGGCTAGGGTTAAGTCCCTGTGTTTGTACTATAAGCCTGTATTTCCAGGAGTTTGTTAATCAGACCCCAGGACCCCAGACCTGATCCAGTCATAAATTTGACTTTCAAGTTCTTTGCTCAGGAGAGAATTATTTATACTGCATTTGATCGCTGATAACACTGCTCTACAGCCAAAATGCTTCTGAAATAAATGTAGTCAAACTTTACTAATTCTGGGTCACTGAGAATGAAAATGATGCTTAAAATTGTTGATTGGCTCTAGTTTTCAAGATATGCTATTGGGTCAGTATATACGACCCTTGACTTGGGAATGGCGGAGGATAAGAGAGTTATAAAGAGAAGGGATCTCAATTTAAACCAGAAATGACTAAAATACATCTTTGACTGGATCTATGAATAAATCTATGACTGGGTTTGGACAGTACTTGCTTTTTAGGCAAAACAATGAATGATGCAATCTGAAGCTGGTATTGCGTCATACATGATATGAATTGCATCATGTTATTCCTAGAAGTCATGTTCCGTGACCGTCAAAAGGATCTTGTCCCATTCTTCTTCATGGAAGGTGATCTTGTAGCCTGCAACAACATCGATGGTGTGATGGCAGCCCTCAACATCGCTCACGATCCAGATGAGTGGAGACTGTTCATTGATTCATCGAAGACGAGTCTTAAAGCTGTTTTGCTGCATAATGGCAATGTTTTGCCATCAATTCCAGTTGGTCATGCAGTCCATATGAAGGAAACCTATAACAACATGAAACAACTTTTGAGGTGCATAAACTATGACCAACATCAGTGGCAGCTTTGTGGCGATTTGAAGGTTGTTGCTCTCTTGCTTGGTCTGCAGACTGGATACACAAAGTACTGCTGTTTTCTCTGCGAATAGGATAGTCGTGCAAGAGATTCCCACTACATCAAGATAGATTGGCCACTCCGACAGTCATTGGAGCCTGGGAGGAAAAGTGTTCAGCATCCACCACTTGTTGAATCAAGGAAGATTTTGTTACCACCCTTACACATCAAGCTGGGTCTGATGAAGAACTTTGTCAAGGCCATGGACAAAACACAAGCAGCTTTCAAGTACCTCCGTGGAAAATTTCCAAGGTTAAGTGAAGCTAAGATAAGGAAGGTGTCTTTGTTGGTCCTCAGATTCGTGAACTTCTTCGAGATGATGCATTTGACCACACTGCGTGGCAAGGAAAAGATGGCATGGAAAGCCTTCCAGTTAGTGGCAATAAATTTTCTCAGAAACAACAAGGCAGACAACTACAGGTTGTTGGTGGAAAACCTCCTCAAGGCATACAAAAGCCTTGGTTGCAACATGTCACTAAAGATACATTTTTGCACTCATCTAGATTTTTTCCACCGAACTGCGGAGCAGTGAGCAACGAGCACGGCGAGTGATTTCACCAGGACATTGCAACAATGGAGAAACGCTATCAGGGCAAATGGAGCCCATCAATGCTTGCAGACTATTGCTGGACAGTAACAAGAGATGCTCCATTTAATGAATACAAGAGACAAGCCAAGAAGCACCGAGTAGACACTGAATAGGACTAAACTATGTACATAATAGTTTTTTGCCTTTTGTTTCATAATAAATTTTATTTATATAACCCTTTTGCTGATTTTTAAAGTGTTACATAAACAGGACAGGTGAAATATTACCATGTAAAGCAACCATTAACACATGAAAAGACCTAGGTTTACAATTTATGATTAAAACTCTACTATCTACACAATATATATAGACATAAAATGTAAAAACTTAAATATCTTGGAAACAGTAGCCAATCAGTTGTTTTAATTATCATATTTGAATTCAGCACATCAAAATACATAATAAATAGCACATTTTATCTCTGAAGCAGACGACTTCTAAAAAATTGTAGACCAGTGTAAGCCGCACTTTAGGAATTCAGTAAATGAATAACATAAAAGCAACAGTGGTCTGAGCCGGTTTCACTCTAACTCAAAAGAGCCTGATCCTGTATTCCTTTGCATCCAAATTTCACCCAAAGTTCAATGTGTGTGATGAATGTGGGACTGGGCCCAAGGTAATCAAAGAGCCATGAAATGAAGGAAGTTTAATAAAACACTAGTGAGCCTGCCTGTGAGAGATTTTTCACCAAATATTCCAGAAGGTATAAATACTGTGTCCATCCCCATGAAAGCACACAGCTTGCATGGCAGTGGAACAAATGGGACTATTATATAGGGAGGCAGAATTCTGGGCATCTGAGTGGGGAGTGCAGAGCAGCAGCATCTTGAGATGTCGAGTTCTTTGGGCTCTGTTGCTGTTTTGTTCTCAGTGTGAGCAGGGCAAAACACAGAGGGGTGGGCAAGGAGACAGTTGACCTGCCATTATAGCTTATCCTCCATTCCCCTTTTCACAGGGGCTAATTCAACCTTAAGCCTGCAATCGCTACCATGGAATGGATTTACTGCTGTTCCACAGCTTCTGGAAGGATTCTTCCCCTCCCAGCCTCTCCAAGAGTCCCAGCTGTGTGGGTAGTGCCTTTGGGACAGTGTTTAGCTCTAAGAAGTGTTAGTATGAGTGCATGAGATTTCATAGGTATTCTTCCTGAGTAAGCACTGCAGGTTTTGAATGCTGATGTGCAAGTGTGTTCACAGCTCTAACACAAAAAGTCTCTAGTATCCAAATCTTACTTTAAAACTCTCCTGAATGCACATTGACACAAAAGATGATGCTAGTGAACTGACAAGTGTGTGTTTTTTTAATGTGGCCATCTTCAGTGTAATAAGCACGACACCAAATTATTTAACAAGTAAATTATAGGCTGTTCAAAACTCTTTGAATAGAGAAATGCCTAGGGGCAGATCTTTGCTCCCACTAATTTGTGATGCTCTCATAATGGCAGGGGGTGTCCCAGGTTAGGAGAATACAAAGAATATGGTCTGAAGCTGTTGTAATTTGCATTCAGCAGCAAAACAGCCACCAGCACCAGGAGGAAAAGGGAAGAGGCACACCTGATGATCTAGGCTGTTAATAGGCAAAACATCTACATATTACTGTTAGATCTTTGGTGAGTAATTTAATTTCCATGGACCTCAATATAACTGATCTATACAATGATTATTATAATAATATCTATTTTGTGCAAAGTGTAATTACAATTTGAAAATGCTTTGAGTTCTGCACATAAAATATGCTACAAAAGTGCAAATCAATTATTATGTAAAACTTAAGGTATTATGAGTAGACATTTTTAAACCAGCAGAACTGGATAACTTATGTTCAAGAGTTTTAAAAGAGCTGTCTGTGGAACTTGCTGGCCTATTAATATTGATTTTCAACAATTCTTGGAACATTCTGGACATGTTAGAAGATTCAAAGAAAGCTTATGTTGTGCCAATATTGAAAAAAGGTGAACAGGATAGCTATAGACCAGTCAAATTTACATCAATTCTGGCTAAAATAATGAAATAGCTGAAATGGGACTGGATTCATAAAGAATTAAAGGAGGATAATGTAATTAATACCAATTAACATGGATTTATGGAAAACAGCGCTTGTCACATTTGATTATCAGATTGATTGACAAAAATAATAGTGTTGATGTAATATATGTAAAGTTCGTAAGGCATTAGTCTTGGTACCACATTCCATTTTTATTCAAAAACTAAAACATGCAAAATTAATTTCCATTAACACGGCATACATTACATTAATTAAAAACTGACTGTCTGACAGCTCTCAAAATGTAATTGTAAACAGGCAGAGATGACTAAGAAGGTGTATTTCTAAGTGGGGACCTCCAGGAGGTATCAAATTGGTTCTTGGCCTTTCGCTAGTTAACATTTTCATCAGTGACCTGGAAGGAAACATAAAATCTTCCCTGATAAAGTCTGCAGGGGAGTGGTCAATAATGAAGAGGACAGGTCACTGATACACACTGATCTGGATATTTTGGTAATTTGGGTGCAAACAATATATATTTTAATGTAGCCAAATGTACAATAGATATATTTCTAAAACCAATGAAAGTAGGCCACATTTACAGGATGGGATACTCTTCCCTAGGAAGCAGTGATTCTGAAAAAGATCATTAGAGGATTCAGCTGAACATGAGTTCCCAGTGTGATGCTGTGGCCAAAAGGGCTAATGCAGTCCTTGCATGTAAAACCACGGGAATCTCAAGTAGGAGTAAGGTTTTATAGCCTCTATATTTAGCAGTGTTGCAATCACTACTGGAATACTGTGCCCTGTTCTGGTGTCCAGACCTCCAGAAGGATGCTGATACATTGGAAAGGGTTAGAGAAGATCCACAAGAATGAGAAAAAGATTAGAGACCATGCCGTATAAAGAGAGATTTCAGGAGCTCAATCTGTTTAGGTTAATAAATACTAGGTTAAGGGGGTGACTGGATCACAGTTCATAAATACCTACACAGGTAACAAAAGAGTGATAATGGGCTCATCAATCTAGAAAAGTTTAATATAGTCCAATGGTTTGAATGTGAAGCTAGACAAATTCAGACTGGAAATAAGTAAATTGTTAACAGTGAGGGTAATTTACCAAAGGTTGTGATGGATTCTCCAGAATTATCACTTTCTAAGTTGTAATTGCATGTTTTGCTAAGGGTATGTCTTCACTTGCACCCCTCTTTCAAGAAAGGGATGCAAATGAAGACATTTGAAATTGCAAATGAAGCTGGGATTTAAATATCCCGCACTTCATTTGCATAATCGCATTATGGCACTATTTCCAAATAGCGCTATTTCGAAATAACAGACGCTGTTAAGACACGGTTATGTCGAGAGAAAACCCTTCTCTCAAAATAACCCTTATTCCTCATACAATGAGGTTTACCAGTTATTTCAAGAGAAGGGTTTTCTCTCGAAATAACCTTGTCTTAACAGCATCTGTTATTTCAAAATAGTGCTATTTCGAAATAGCGCAATACCACGAATATGCAAATGAAGTGCAGGATATTTAAATCCCGGCTTCATTTGCAATTTCGAATGTCTTCATTTGCATCCCTCTCTCTCAAAAGAGGGTGCAAGTGTAGACATACCCTAAGAGACTAGGCCTAGTTCAACCATAGCTATAGGACCTGAGGAAGGAATTAATTCAGGAATACTACATTGCTTGTATTCTGCAGGAAGTTGGACTAGATCAGTGGTTCATAACCCACAGTCCTTGGACCACTTGCGACCCAATTAGCATACAGCTGCAGCCTATATGACATCCTCATGGCCATGCAAGTACTATATATATTGTGTAAATGCAGCTCACGTAATACATGAGCACGTCTACCCAGCAGGGCAAAAGTCAAATTAAGATACGCAACTTCAGCTATGTCAGTTGCGTGGCTGAAGTTGAAATAACTTAATTTGGCTTTTGGGGCTGTCTACACAGCAGGAAAATGAAGGAAGAACACTCTTCCTTTGACTTCCCTTATTCCTTATGAAATAAGGTTTTCAGGAGTCAGAGTAAGAAGTCCTCCAGCTCGACATTGTTTCGAAATAATGGCTTGCTGTGTAGATACACATTTTGTTATTTCAAAATAACGCTGCTGTGTAGACACACCTATGATATACATCTACATATACAGCTTACAACAGTAAATGAGTTGAACCTCTGGACTAGCTGACCATAATGGTCCCTTCTAGCCTTTGAATCTATTATTTATTATGCATTTAACAAATACTGTACAAACTTCCCTTAGATCCTCAGTTTGGGCAGTAAATAATGTTTTTTTAAAAGTCTCCAAATATGGACTGCAAAAAAAATTGTAAATGTTTTGACTTGATAGACTATAACAGGTGCAAAGAAATTGCCTCTACTTTCAAACACTGTTGAACATTATTCATCTTACGATTTTTTAAAACCAATTTTCTGGCTAACGGATTAAAATATGAAATAAAATAATACAAAATAGTTTGTTAAAATAATGTAAATACAATTTAGGAACAATTTTCCTTTCAATGACACTATAATATATTATATATAATATTATACTAAGGGGCTGCGTCCTCTGCTCGCTACGCTCACATACCCCCTCTCTCTGGCCACTTTCGTTTTGCTGAGAGAGCCTGTTGATGCTGATGATGCCAATGACGTGATGACATAATTCCATCACCCAGCAGGAACATTCTGTCATCCGTCAAGAAAAATGTTTATATTATATTATATTATATTATATTATATTCGGCCAGCATTGCTCGGGTCCTTGTGGGCTCAGGCAGGGGTGAGGGTATGGGAGTCAGGACAGAGGGTTGGGAGGCATGGGGGGAGGGAAGAGTATGGTGAGGGAAGAGTATGGTGGCTTTAGAAGCCAGGAGAGGTGATTGGGTGTAGGGGGTTGGGGTTCAGAGAAGGAAGTGGGAAATTCAGTAGTCAGGGCAATGAGTTGGGAAGTGTGTGGGGAACTTCCCAGGGCCATCTGGAGTTCCAAGGGCCACACTGCCCAGGGCCTGCCAGGGCTGAGCTGCCCAGGCTGGACAGTGGCTGCTTCCTGGGGCTGGCTGAGGTCATGCTTCACAGCTGGCAGCTACTCCCTGGGGCTGCCCAGGGCCATGCTGCACAGCTGGTGGCTACGCCCTGGGGTCGGACAGGTGGATGTGGCTGCGTTGTCTGACTGGTAGCTGCTCTGTGGATGTCGGGGTCTGTCAGAGTAGTAGGGGCTGTGCTTGCACTATGGTCATTCCGGAGTATAACTGTTCCTCATGCTTGCTGTCCCCATGTGGTCATTCTGGAGTATATCTGTGCCTGCTATCAGAGCCTTCCCTTTCTATTTGATGAAAAACAATCTCATTCAAGGCACATCCCATTGTCTTGGCACAGCCAACCCCTTACCTTGCTCTAAGTTATGATAAGAGGAAGCTGCATACCAAATTTGGTGATCCTAACTCATACCATTTATGAGGAGTTCTTGAACAAACAGACTGACAGACAGATAGGTGGACAGACAGATGCACAAAGTCTCTTAAATATATAGTAGATATGCCCTGGTAGCAAAGTAACTCCCAGTCAGGGGTTAAGGCTCCCTTGTACTAGTTCCTTTACACACAAAGGTTGAAATCCTGGCCACATAGAAGTCTATTAGGAGTTTTGTCATTAAGTTCAACAGGGCCAGGTGTTCCCTCATAGAGAAAAGACTATAATCTAAGTAGACAAAGTCAGGCAAATAGATATAACTTGTCAACAGCATAGAGAGCATGTAAATAACTAGTCCTCCCAACTTTTCCCCTCCCAAAACAACTTCCCCTGTATAGCGATTATTGGACCTCCATAGCCACATCCAAAAGGTGCTGTAAAGGGGTGGACTCACAGCACCTCCTGGTGGTCATTTTGGGAATTAGCTCAGTTCTCCTGCACCCTCCTTGGGTGGTATCTTACCCATCATAACTCTTGTCTTTTCCAATGTCTGGATCTGAAATTGCATCGCTCCCAAACCACGGGTCCTCTTCTGGCAGTAGTAAAACAGATTTTTTAAAAATATAGGGCAAACTGCTTGAATGGTGTTGATGAAAGTTCTTATAAATATTTCATTTCCTACAACCTTTGTGTGTTCAAAAGAAGAAAAAAATCTGAATTAACTGGCAGGAAGCTCATTTTTGCCAAGTGCTTTTTAAATTTCATAGAGGCAACGGCATTAACCTAAGATTAACCTGTTTATATTGTACCAAAATCTCCTATAGGCCCAGAGCTCTGTGTTGTATTTGACACAACTGTTAGAGCAAGGACTGAAATAAAGTTATTTTTTATTCATGATATTGTAAGAGCATCATTTTTTTCTCTTAGGGATTAAGAAGTTCTGTATTATAAGTTGCAAGGTCAAAAGGGAAAAATATGAGAATCCAATTGTAAACAGAACTGCATTTGAGTAAACAAAGTCAGTGATATTTTATGTTTAAGACAGCCCAGTAGTACTTTGCCTTTGAAGTTGCTAAAGAAAATCTCTTATACATCTTATCATTGATGTTTGGAGAACTGGGTGCACTGCACGCTAACTGAAACAATTTATTATGTTCTCTTTTCTGGTATTTTTTCCAGTAGATAATATCGTTGATCGCTGTCTGGTATTTATAAATTGTCAGAGTTGGCAAAAATACTCTAACAATTATTTTTCAGGAGCGTGCGCCACTGTACTTGGTGGTGGGTATCTTTGTAGGGGATCAGTCAGCTAAGAAATACATGTATCCTCAATAGTGTGTTTTGTGTTTAGCAATCATTTGTGAGAAGAATTCTCAAAAAGTTATTCTAGAGAGTAGATGCACAATGACTGTAAAGCAGACCATCAGAAAGATAAGTTAAGTAGACTAAATTGCATTACTCTGGAGTTTGTTCATTGCTTTGTTCTTACAATGGTGTTAGGGCAATTTTTTAAATTGAGACCAGGCAAAAGTTTCTTTCTGAGGAAACCTGGGATTGGGGGCATTCAGTGAAGGGGCAGAAACCATTATATTCATAAGCACAAGAATAGGCTGGTTATTAGCATGAGGAAAGACTGTTTGAAGCAGACAGTAGGAGGGAGAAGAGCTAGAAACTCAAGTCTTAAGTTTGGTCTACAGTGTGGGGTAGAGTCAGACTAAGTTACACAACTCCAGCTATATTAATGAAGTAATTGGAGTAGATGTACCTGAGGTCAACTTATTGCAGTGTTTACACAGCTCTGGGTTGATGGGGAAAACCCTCCTGTTGACTTATCTTATTAAGCTTTTCATTTCAGTGCAGTACTAGGGTTGATGGGAGCAAGTTCAGCAGTCAATTTACCAGGTTTTCACTAGACACGCTAAATCAACTGCCATTGGATCAATCACTATAGCGTCAATCCACCAGCAGCGTAGACATACCTTTTGTGACCTTCAAACTTTGGGAAGGGGCAATCTAGATACTTTAATAGACCCATTATTGGAGAATCTGAGTACTTCTCACTCCCAAATGTATTTAGCCTCACAACATCCCTGTGAGGTACAGAGGTGCTATTATATCCCTCTTTACAGAGGGAAACTGAAGTTCAGACAGATTAAACAATTTGCCCAAAATTACACAGTAAGTCTGTGGTAGAGCAAGGAGGTCTTCTGAGTTCCAGGCTAGTATTCTAACCACTGGACCATCCTTCACTTCTACATGCAGGAAATAAATGAACTATGCCAATTTTTTCCAAGAAATAGACAAAAATGGTTGTTGTAGGTGGTGCTCAGGACTGAACCATATTTCTTGAAATATACGCAAAAGTGAGACACTTAATTTTCAGTGATGAAATGCTCTATATGGAGGCTCTTGGATGAACACAGAATGCCAGGTGCTGAGCTTCAGATTAGAACAGACATGTAGTATTGTTACGGGGGTGGGGCGGGGAGAAAAATTCCACAGTAGGAAACAAATGCAAAGTCAGACTCACATTTTCTTTACAAAAACTGTAAAGCAGCAACCTGACAGTAATGTTTAGACTTTTTATCCTAGCCAAAGCGTCCCTCTTTTTGGGTGGTCACAACTGTTTCATTGCTGTGTAGATGTCTGGGCTTGGGATGGAGCACGGGCTCTGGGACTCTGTGAGGCCAGAGGACCCCAAAATATGGGCTTGAGCTTGAGCCTGGAAATCTACAAGGCAAAGAAATGGCCCCATAGCTTGAGCCCTGCGAGCCTGAATCAGCTGACATAGGCCATCTGGGGATTTCTCTTTGCTGTGTAGACATGCTCTTAACTCCCTCATAAGCCTTTTGTGAAGGACTTTGCCAAAGGTTTTCTGAAAATTCAAGTATACTGTATCGACTGGGTCACCCCATCCACATGCTTGTTAACACCCTTAAAAAGGCAAACAGTTTAATTTTAAGCATAAAATATGCCCTCACCACCCTGCAGGAAACAAAAAATGC
The DNA here is from genome assembly GCA_019425775.1 of Rafetus swinhoei. Classification (NCBI taxonomy): domain Eukaryota; kingdom Metazoa; phylum Chordata; order Testudines; family Trionychidae; genus Rafetus; species Rafetus swinhoei. The sequence goes on from CM033440.1 coordinate 37,379,827, forward strand.
TTTATTGAAAACCCAAGAGCAGGGGTCTTGAACCTCTGGCCAGTGGGCCAGTCCCATCTGAAGGAATTGAGCAATCCCGGCCAGGGCCTCCCAGAACATTCCATTACCGGCCACCAAGCCCTGCCCCTTCCTGCCATTGACCCTTGTCACCCCACTATGGCACCCGTTCCCCAAGCATGCAGCCTTGGGGATCATTGGAGGTCTGGTGCTGGCACAGATCACCCCCCCCCACACACACACACGGCAGCAGGAAGCCATGGGTAATTGAAGCACAGTGGCGCAAGTATGCCTACACAGTGCACTCCACTTCCCTCATGGCTCCTGCTGCCACAGGGAGTGCAACCACTATTGGCCCACGGTGCCAGGTCCCTTAGTGATTCCCAAAGCTGCGTGCTCAGGGGTTGAGGTACCATGGGGAGAGAGAGTGAGAAGATGGTGAAAAGGGGCTGGGCATGGGAGTCAGCAATGGACAGGTCCCCACTGGCCCACTGGGAGTCTTGGGCCAGATTGCACTATCACTCTATCCAGGACTGGCCCTGCCCAAGAGGCAGCCTGGTCTACCGGTTGGTGCACTGGACTGAGACTCAGGCAAACTTGCTGAGTCTTCCACTGATCTGTCGTGCAATTTTGGGCAAGTCACTTCACCTCTGCATGCCTCTGTTTCCCCTTTGTCTGTGTCTGTTGTCAGATTGTAAACTCTTCAGGCCAGTGATAGGGTTGCCAAATTTCTAATCACACAAAACCAAAGACCCTTGTCCCACCCCCTACTTTTCTCTGAAACCCCACACCTGCCATCCCCCCTCCCTCTGTCCTTCACTCTCCCCACTGTCACTCACTTGCTCATTTTCAGTGGGCTGTTTCAAAGGAGTTGTGGCAGGGACAATGCATGGGAACATGAGGGGGTCACATGACCCCAAATACCATCCGCAGAAGGGGCTGCCCAGCAGCTGTGGGGAGGGGACTAATGGGAAGGATCTGGCACCCGCAGCAGTGGTTCCCCCCCTTCCCCCTCCGCACTCAGCTACAGTGTAGGGAAAGCAGAGCAAGGCAGCCCCAGCTCACGCTGCTCTCCCAGCTACACTACTCCTCTGCCAGCAGGGGAGTGCAAGGGCTATCCTTCCTCTCCCCTACGTGACATGGACAAGAGAGCAGCGCAAGCTGGGGCTACTTTGCTTCACTTCCTCTGCCACTGTCAGTGAGTGTGGGGAAGGGGCTGGACCTCTGCGGCTGGCACCAGCCCCCTGACCCCACTAGCCTCCTGGACTGCCTTGGTTTGTGGAAAAGGCAGTGCCTGGGATGGAACAAGGTTGGGGAAGATGTGAGGAGAGGGTAAAGCACGGGTGGGGAGGGGGGTGGAGAGAGGCAGGGTGCCCTGTGGGGCAAGTCATGTAGCCAGTGGTCCCCCAGGTCTCCCTCACCAGTTGCCTCTGGGTTGGGGTGCAAGAGGGGGTGAGTGCTCTAGCTGAGGGGCGGGGGATGCTCCAGGGTGGGCTGAGGCAGTGGGTTGGGATGTGAGAGGGAGTGAAGGCTGTGGCTTTGGGTGTAGGCTCAGGTATGGGGCCAGAGATGAGGGGTTTAGAGGGCAGAAGGGGGCTCTGGGCTGGTGGGTGGAGCTGGGGGATTCAGGTATCCTGTCTATAGGCACCGACCCCACAGCTCCCATTGGCCACAGTTCCCAGCCAATGGGACCTATAGAGCTAGCATGTGAGGCAGCATTTGGAGCCCCCTGGCTGTCCCTATACCCCTGGAGCCAGCGGGGAAACATGATTCAAATAATTATTTGGTGGTCAGGCATGGAAACATCGGTGATCCACCCTTCTGGTTAACCTTTGGTTTTCCAAAAAGCACCAAAGACTGCAGATCACAGCTCAGAACACACTATCATTTTCACTATATGCCAAGTAGCTCCCTAGAAATATATTTCTGATTTTAAAGAAACCTTGTCATGTGGTGTAGGTCTCCCAGGTAAGTGCTGTTTCCAAAAATTTCCCCAGGTCCCTGCATATTTTTAAAATTTTATTTAACTGAAACACATTTCTGGTGTGTGTGGGGGGGGAGGGGGTGTCTTGTAGAGGCTAAAATGTCTAGGACTGTTACAGCTCTGGGGAACCCACACCAGACCAGCTGGGAAGGGAAGAAGGCCTGCTGCTTGAGTATCTGTCTCTGCAGAAGGTACCTGTGGGCAAGGCCAGATGTGGAGCCTGGGAGAAAGAGCAGTGACTACACTTGTATGGCAAGTGCAACCTGTGGGGCTTCCAGTGTCACTATTCTGATGCTTCAGTGAGAGCAGACATTCCCTCCATCTCTGCTGGCCCAGAATTGCCTGCTCTGAGTCAGTTAGAATTAATGGCAATTTTAGCTTTCAGGCCACAAGCTTAGTCATCAAATTATGCAGCAGCTTGGGATAAACTTGTACTTGATACCCACTGAGCTCCCTTATTATCAGAGCAAGATACCAGCTGACCACGACAAATCCTACAAGTGGATTTGAACCTAAGACCTGTGGAGCTAAGTGTAGAAGCCTCTTGAGCTATAAAGCCAGCTGGCTCTCAGCTTAGGCTATAGAGCTCCCTTGTTCTTATCTTTCACTGTACGTGGTCTAAGTGCCACTACATGGGACAGTGAACCACACCCGATAGGTGTGTGGGTTACGTTAGCAACAGTAAACCAAATGTCTCATGGGCCACACATAGCACCTCGATAGGCTACACGTGGCTGTTGGGCCACAGGTTACCCACCACTGCTCTAGGGACAGACTTGCATCCCCTGCCTGTGTCCCCCAGCAGTGCACCTACCCAGGAAAGGTTCCTGCTAATCTTCTAGGGAGTGTGACCCTGAAATGGAAATGCAGCTGAAGGTTGCTTCTGTTTTCTATTAGCTTCCAGCTGAGTGATGTGATTGGAAAAATGAGAAAAATAAAGTGAAAGAAAATTACTTTCATATTTAAGTTTAATAATTTAAGGTAGTTGTAGGAGCACAACTAAAGGAATGGATGTAATATGCTTCTTACTTAAAATGTAACAATCACCACTTCATATGTATTCAAAAACACTATGCAGTGCAACTAGCCCTGATCCCAAACCTGTGAGGAGGAAATGGAGTGTTACTGGTTCTGATTTACAACTGAGGAAACTGTTTTAAACAAACACTGATGCATGGCACTATATTCTTTTCTTAATCACATTGGTTCAACCTCCCTTGCTTCAGTTTATTTTCATCGCTTAGGGTAATTAAGAACAGAATTTGACCAACAAGTTAAATGACTTCCTTATGGCCACATAGCAAATCACTGAAATTAGCTCTCAGCAGTACCTGGCTCTTAGCTCTCTGTTCAGCTCAAAAGAGATTTCTGATCTTTTCTAAAATATGGTTTTTAACCTAACAATGTCTCTCTAAAGTGTGGAGGATTAAAATAGATTGTGAATATTATTCAATCTATGGGTCAGTATCCATGAATATGATGGCTTCCTAAGTAGTAAAAGTATTTAAGGGTGTTTGATATCTAAATCATACTTATTTCATTGTATGATCCATATTGAAGCATAAAGCCTGTTCCTATTTTAGGATCCTGAAGCACAGAAATCTTTTTTCTTTGAACTAAAATGAACTGCTTTTCATAATCAACTACAATGTACATGCATGGTATCTTTTATAGTGTATACCACACTGAGTCCATGCTCTGTTGCAATTTTTTGGTAAACACACACACACACACTATATATATATATATATATATATATATGCGCAATTCAGAATTTCCCAGACAGCTGTTTTAGCTTTGGAAAAAATACTGATTAGGCACAGAAGCTTAGAATTCTGTGAGGAAGTATTTCTTCTGTTCAAAGAATTATGAGGGAAAACACCACACATTCTCCCCTGCAAATCTTCTTACTATATATTTTAGAAATGTGTATCTGTTTATCCATCCATAAGTCCATTTGTTTAAAATCTCCTTCTAAACAGTAAGAGCTAGGACCACCAAATTTGGTATGCAGCGTCCTCTTATCATAACTTAAAGCAAGGTCAGGATTTGGTTGTACTAATAAAATGGGATGTGCCTGGAATTCGATTATTTCTAACAACAGGGGAGGGGTCTGGAAAGAGAGAGTTATATTGTAGAATGACCACAGGGGGCAGCAAAGAGTGGAGAAAGGGACACCTATCTACCATATATTTCAGAGAGTTTGTCCCTTTGTGTGTCTGTCTGTCCCCAGATGGGGAACATGCACCCCTCCTCCCCTGGCTGTGCAGCTGGAGCTGCAGTGGCCACAGACCAACATTTCTAACTTAGCCTCAAACTGCTGCTGTGAGAGAGGGCTGAGGTTGTCCTCTCTCCCTGGAACAGCCTGAATACTGAACCCATCATTTTCAGCCCCACCCCAGAATAATGATTTAAACAAAGAAAAATAAACACTGAATTAAGGACCTGGTCAATGTTGGGTAAATCTAGTGTTTAATAAATGTCAATAGGTTGGTTGGCATATGCTAGGATTACTAGTTGCACTGTTGTTGTAGGTGGGTTGGGCCCACAATGTGAGAGAGACAAAGTCAGTTCAGTAATATTTTTAACTAAGCCAAATTCTGTTGGTGAACGAGACAAGCTTTCATGCTGCCCATAGCTCTTCTTCAGGATGGAAGCTTGTGTCTCCCACCAAAGAGAAGCTGATCCATTAAAAGACATTATTTCACTCCTCTTGTCTCTAGGATTACTATGGTATTTCTTTTCACGCAACCACAAGTTGTGTATGGTATGTAAGTTCCTAGGAGAAAAATGTATAGTGAAAACTGCAGGGAAAATTTCCTTTTGCAATCATAAATTTTAGGATGTAAATAACTCAGAAGTTTTAATTTCTGATATAATATAATGTTTGAACATCTATTTATTGCCACAGACAATCAGCTCTCTTACTTCTCAATCATAAAGATAGAAATGTTTATCTGCAGTCAGCATATGTTCACGGCCATAGTTGGATGTGGTGAACCAGGTTTCAGACCTCTGACTGCTGTCTACTAATGTGCATAGTAACGTTTGATACCAAAGTTTCAGAAACTGTAGTATTAAAGTTAGTCCCTAGATGTCACTAAATACCACAGATGGTTTAAAAATGAAAACAAGAAAGTTTTGCACCAATTTCATCCTGCATATTTCAAATGTAGATCATTCCTAGTTGCCAGATTTTAATTTTTGTTTAAAAAAAATCCCAGTTATTAATGAAATACATACAAACAGAAAATAGGCAAATATAAATATAAGCAATACAAGCAGCAATCTCATAAGGAAGGATTAAAAGTCATTGTGTACATATATCTGGGTTCTGTCATAGTCTGTGTGACTTTCTGCAGACACTCAGAGCATGAGCATTTCAGGACAATCAATGGGATTTTTAACGAGACAAAATCAGTTCAGTACTTCTAACAATCCATTCTTCAATTTTCCCTTTTGGAAACAGTGATCTCTTTTGACTTGTGTCTACTAAGCTGACAGCTCAGGCATATGTTCCCCAAAATGAGAAATGTATATTTAGGGGCAAATTCATGGAACTGGTGTTTCTGCTGTCTGGCACAGATTCATGAGACTTCTTCTGTACATCCCTTCCACATCTCCAAATCTGTGCTCTGTGTGAGTTCCCCGTAGACTAGTTTATGGAAGCTAGGTTGGGTAATCTAGATTTGACAAGGACTGTGGTTTTACAAGTGGATCTGCAACTGTACTGAGCTTCTAGTCAACTTTCTCCATCTACAAAAATGGATCTTGCAACAGAAAAGTTTATTATTGTTCTGAGGATTCTGTCCCCTTGTAGCCCTCAGGAATTCCCTCTCACACATCCCAAATACTTCAGCTACAGACAGGCTCAGGACATGACCTTGAGGAACAGAAAAATCAGTAGGCTCTGCTGAGCTTCACCTGATTTTCTATTAGAAGTTTCATTTCACCTCCTTTTTCCTTGTCTGCCATCATCAGCTGTAAATTTATCAATCCCAGCCCAGCAGGGAAAAAGACAAATGTTATAGCTATTTATGGAAACCTGTAAAAATATTATATGAAGCCAAGGGAATTAATCTTCAAAGTGACAGTCAAGTGCCAAAAAAACAATTGGAATAGGGGACAGCAGATCTCAGACAAGAAAGCCCATTACCTAATTGTCCTTTGCCATCATGTTGCTTCCCAAGTCCAGGGTGACATCTTCATTAGCCATGCTCAAGTTATAGAGCCCAGAGTCAAAGGGCTCTTGCCTGTAGGGGGCAATGTTTTTGTAAAGCTATCTTCATACTGCTTCAAAAGTGCCCATTTAAAGTGGAAAAGAAGTGTGCTGTGCTTACAGAAAGGTGAATGTGAATTGAAAGGATGCTCTAAAGGAACATCAAGATGGATTTGGCTGTTAGTGCTGCAGACTCTCAGTTTCTCAAACAGCCTCTTCTCACTGACAGAGAAAAAATGACTCTTTAGATTTATTTGGAGGATAAGGTCTTCTTGTAGGGTTTTTTAATGATGTATTGTATCATGCATGAAACTATACTGTCTTCTCTTGGGAAGTACTTTGTTTAGTATTCTGATGGTGGATGTTTAGCTCTTTGCAAGAGCTTTTCTTCTCCACTGCTCACTGCTAATTCAATCGTCTCTTAGTGTGTTTACTTGGCACCATTGGAGCAGCACCTGTCTTTGATAGGACTATGTCAACATCAGTTCCTCTAATCTAGTTCCTACATCGCTTACGTAAGAACATAAGAACGGCCATACTGGGTCAGACCAAAGGTCCATGTAGCCCAGTACCCTGTCTGCCAACAGTGACCAATGCCAGGTGCCCCTGAGGGAATGAACAGAACAGTCAGTCATCAAGCAATCCATCCCCTGTTGCCTATTCCCAGCTTCTAACAAACAGAGGCTAGAAACACCATCCCTGCCCATCCTGGCTAACTACTATCGATGGAAATAACCTCCATGAATCTATCTAGTTCTTTTTTGAACCTCATTCAAGTTCTGGTCTTCACAACATCTTCACGGAAGGAGTTCCACAGGTTGACTCTGTGTTGTGTGAAGAAATACTTCCTTTTGTTTGTTTTAAATCTGCTACCTATTAGTTTCATTTGGTGACCCCAGTTCTTCTGTTACTAGCCAATTAGCCCGTCATAAGACGGGATTTTCAGGTGTCTCCTCCATGTCGGTCTTCTCTCCTGAGCCTCCGGTCTCTCGCTCTGTGTCTCTTTCTCTCTCTGTCCTCCTCCTGCTGCCTCCCCCTCTCTCTCTCGGCTCTCCTCCGCCTTCTGCCTATCTCTCCGTATCTCTCTTTCTCTTCTCCCCCTCCTGCCTCTCACTCTCTCTCTCTGCTCTCCTCTGTCTCCGTCGGGGATGCACGCTCATCCAGGTCCCGCCCCCTAGCCGTGTACGTCACTGCCCCGCCCCCTTCCCCTCCCGCCGTGGCACTCGGCTGACTTCTGCGCCACTCAGCCGGGCCACTGCAGGGGAGCAAGCGGTGCAAGCGGCCGTTTGGGCCCCGTGCTCCCCATGCAGCGCGGAAGTCAGCCAAGCACCATGGCGGGAGGCGAAGAACGTAACTCAGGCAACAGCGCCGCTCAGAGGGAACAGCCAGGGAGGCAACAGCGCCGCCCAGAGGGAACAGCCAGCATTTCAGGCAACAGCACCACCCAGAGGGAACAGCCAGCATTTCAGGCAACAACGCCGCCCAGAGGGAACAGCCAGCATTTCAGGCAACAGCACCACCCAGAGGGAACAGCCAGCATTTCAGGCAACAACGCCGCCCAGAGGGAACAGCCAGCATTTCAGGCAACAGCGCCGCCCAGAGGGAACAGCCAGCATTTCAGCGTTACAGACTCTCAGACACTGGGCTACTATATATATGATGGGAGCACGTAAATAATTTGTCCTTATCTACTTTCTCCACAATGGTCATGATTTTATAGACCTCTATCATATTCCCCCTAGTCTCCTCTTTTTTAAGCTGAAAAGTCCCAGTTCTATTAATCTTTCCTCATATGACACCCGTTCCAAATGCATAATCATTTTTGTTACCCTTTTCTGAACTTTTTCTAATGCCAAGATATCTTTTTTGAGATGATCCAAGCACACCTGCACATAATATTCAAGATGTGGGCGTACCATGGATTTATATAGAGGCAATAAGATATCCTCTGTCTCCTTCTCTACCCCCTTTTCAAATGATTCCTAACATTCTGTTTGCTTTTTTAACTGCTGCTGCAAATTGAGTGGATGTTTTCAGAGAACTATCCACAATGACTCCAAGATCTCTCTCTTGAGTAGTTGTAGCTAAATTAGTCCCTATCATATTGTATGTATAGTTGAGATTATGTTTTCCAATGTGTATTACTTTGCATTTACAAACATTAAAATTCATCTACCATTTTGTTGCCCAGTCACCTAGTTCCATGAGATCCTTCTGAAGCTCTTCACAGTCTTCTTTGGACATTACTACCTTGGGCAATTTTGTTTCACATGCAAATTTTGCCACCTCACTGTTTACCCCCATTCTCCAGATTATTTATGAATATATTGAATAGGTTTGCTCCCAGTACAGACTCCTGCAGGACACCACTAGTTACTTCTGAAGTTAGATTTACCAATCTGAAATTGCCAGAATCACCTCTAGAGCCCTTTTTGAAAATTGGAGTCACCTTAGCTATCTTCCAGTCATTTGTCCAGAAGCTGATTTAAAGGATAGATTACAAACCACAGTTAGCAGTTCTGCAATTTGCTTCTATCACCATGGAAAGAATAAAACAAATCAATGTTGTAGAGAACAGGTAGCAGGGGGTGTATCCCAGGTGATTGGAAGCTCCTTTGATGTTTCCTCAACCGGGTTTTGGAGCTGGGAGAGAGGAGACAGCAGGACAAGAGACTGGGGCAAGGGAGCAGTCACTGGCTTGGGGGGCGGGGTCAGGAGATCAACAAGGTGAGATGCATGCACATTAGTGGAGAGCCAGCTGAGCCCTCTGAGCACAGGAGAAGGGGCCAGGGAGAGCATGGCAAAGCCCCCCTCCCATGGACGAAAGGGCAAGGAAAGAGGAGCCTAGCTCAAACACATAGGGAGAGGAGAGGCAGCAGAGGTGCCCATGCTGCTCCCTGTCCCTCTCTGCAAGGGACTGGTGGGCAGATGGTCCGCTCCTAGAGCAGCCCTGGCTGGATCAAGTTTTTATGACTTGCACTGTGGTTTTCAAGTTGCATATTGTGATGCTAAAGGCTGATGCAGCCGCAGTCTCTTATGCACATAGCACACATGACTTCATATGGGCACCCAAAAATTGGGTGTCCCAAATTCTCAGGTGCCCTACTGAGGCATATATTTTGCATATGCCTAACAATGGCCCAATGTTGGCATAGTGTGGGGAGGGGAAGAATCAATAGTGTATGAGAAATGAATGGTGAATGCAGATAGGCCATGAAGGGCCTTCAAAGTGAACATGACTAGCTTATGTTTCATGTGATAGAGAAAGAGGAGCTAATGGATAGCTGCAAAGAGAGAGGTGCCATACTGAAAATAAGAGGTACAAAAATGATCTTTGCAATGGTATTTGAATGGACATGAGCAGGGCAAGATTACATTTGACAAGGCTAAAGGGCTGTAGTCTATGACATTTTCTGCTTTGGGTTCCTATACTGGGATCACTATATAGCATCTGTCATATGTTTGTTCCTTCATCCTCTCCCCATGAGGAGTTCAATGGAGGGTCTTGTTCTGACAGAATTTCAATTTGTTAAAAAATAAATATATTGTTTTGTATTTATGTTAAAGAAGGCCAGGTCAAAGAAATGCACCTTGCTCCTGATTTAGAAAGTGGTGATCTTCCATTACGGGGTGGAGTGGGGAAAAGTTCATTCCACTGTCAGGAGCTGGGCTGAGACTAAGTACACAGAGGAGATTTACCCTTAGTGTAGAGAGTTCCTTTGGGCCAGAGGCACAAAGCGGTCAACCTATTATTTTTGGACGTATAGGAAATCTATTAGATACCCTGGGCTCATGTCATGGAGCATCTTGGCCAGAGGCAAATTTCCACCAAAAGAAAATGCATCACAATAAAGAGAATTTCATGACTAAATGTTACCAGGTTAACTGTATGTTCTTCTCATCTTGTGGATCTTTACTTATTGTATAGTTTAAATGTATAGCTTGAGAATGCCAGGGGGTTATCAGGAAGGCGAAAGCGCAAATGGAATTGCGACTGGCTAAGGATGTGAAGGATAACAAGAAAGGTTTCTACAGGCATGTTAACAAGAAGGTGATCAGAGAGGGTGTGGGGCCCCTACTGAATGAAGGAGGTAACCTAGTGACAGATGATGTGGGGAAAGCTGCAGTACTCAATGCTTTCTTTGCCTCTGTATTCACGGACAAGGTCGGCTCCTGGACTTCTGCGCTAAGTGATGCAAGATGGGGTGAAGATGGACAGCCCGTGGTGGGTAAAGAACAGGTTAGGAACTATTTAGAAAAGCTAAACGTACACAAATCCATGGGTCCGGACTTAATGCATCCGAGGGTACTGAGGGAGTTGGCAAATGTCATTGAGGAGCCTTTGGCCATTATCTTTGAAAAGTCGTGGAGATCGGGAGAAATCCCGGATGATTGGAAAAAGGCAAATGTAGTGCCCATCTTCAAAAAGGGAAGAAGGACGATCCAGGGAACTATAGGCGGTCAGTCTTACCTCGGTTCCTGGAAAAATCATGGAAGGGATCCTTAAGGAATCCATTTTGAGGCACTTGGAAGAGAGGAAAGTGATTAGGAATAGTCAGCATGGATTCACAAAGGGCAAGTCGTGCCTGACCAATCTGATTAGCTTCTATGATGAGGTAACTGGCTCTGTGGACATGGGAAAGTCAGTGGATGTGATATACCTTGACTTTAGAAAGGCTTTTGATACGGTCTCCCACAATATTCTTACAAGCAAGTTAAGGGAATATGGATTAGATAAATGGACAGTAAGATGGATAGAAAGATGGCTAGAAGGCCGGGCCCAGTGGGTAGTGATCAACGGCTCGATGTCAGGATGGCGGTCGGTTTCTAGCGGAGTGCCCCAAGGTTCGGTTCTAGGACCGGTTTTGTTCAATATCTTTATTAATGACCTGGATGAGGAGATGGATTGCACCCTCAGCAAGTTTGCAGATGACACTAAGCTAGGGGGAGAGGTAGATACGCTTGAAGGCAGAGATAGGGTCTAGAGTGACTTAGACAAATTGGAGGATTGGGCCAAAAGAAATCTGATGAAGTTCAACAAGGACAAGTGCAGAGTCCTGCACTTGGGACGGAAGAATCCCAAGCATAGTTACAAGCTGGGGACCAACCAGTTAAGTAGTAGTTCTGCAGAAAAGGACCTGGGGTTACAGTGGATGAGAAGCTGGATATGAGTCAACAGTGTGCCCTTGTAGCCAAGAAGGCTAATGGCATATTAGGTTGCATTAAGAGGAGCATTGCCAGCAGATCCAGAGATGTCATTATTCCCCTTTATTCGGCTTTGGTGAGGCCACATCTGGAGTATTGTGTCCAGTTCTGGGCCTCCCCCTACAAAAAGGATGTGGACGCATTGGAGAGGGTCCAGCGGAGGGCAACCAAAATGATTAGGGGGCTGGAGCATACGACCTATGAGGAGAGGCTGAGGGAGTTGGGTCTGTTTAGTCTGCAGAAGTGAAGAGTGAGGGGGGATTTGATAGCAGCCTTCAACTTCCTGAAGGGAGGTTCCAAAGAGGGTGGAGAGAGGCTGTACTCAGTAGTGACAGATGGCATAACAAGGAGCAATGGTCTCAAGTTGTGGTGGGAGAGGTCCAGGTTGGATATTAGGAAAAACTATTTCACTAGGAGGGTAGTGAAGCACTGGAATGGGTTACCTAGGGAAGTAGTGGAGTCTCCATCTCTAGCGGTGTTTAAGTCTCGGCTTGACCAAGCCCTGGCTGGGTTGATTTAGTTGGGATTGGTCCTGCCTAGAGCAGGGGGCTGGACTTGATGACCTTCTGAGGTCTCTTCCAGCTCTATGATTCTATGATTGCTGAGGTCTTATTAAATCCTCACTATGAAACACTGTTCACTTTAAACCTATGATTTATTGTAGTCCCCACAAATGTTTTCATATCTGCAAGAACAAAAATTCCCCATTCTTTTTCAGATTGAACTAGTTTGTCATTATTTCTCCCTTTCACTCTCTCAGGATCCTCAGTGCTTTAAGGATCTTCCCATACTATTCAATTTATTTAATTCCCACACCTCCGCCCCCACGTTGTAACTGACAATCTTTCCAGCCAACGTGAGCTTGATGCATTTTCATGAGAACATTAATTCAACCTTAATACACAGAGGGCTGAGCATATTGCTTCCACAATATTGATGCTCTGGATCAAAGGCTTAGCAGTATTTGTATTTTAATTCCAAAACTCGTTTGTGCCAAATGTCATGGTAAAATTGGCCTAAAGATTTCTCCCTGTTACCAGGTATAATAGAAAAAGATAATTTAGAAGAAAATAAATGCACTGTGCAGATTAAAATAAGGCACATAACTATTTGAAAGGGTTCTTGATGCGAAGGCCAGAAGGGACAGGATGACTTTGATCTTCTAATCTGATCTCCTGATCAGGCAGACCTGAGAACATTCTCAAAATAATTCTTCTTTGAACTAAAGTGTATCTTTTAGAATGACATCCCATCTTGATTTAAAAATTGCTAGTGATGGAAAGTCTACTCTGACCATTGGTAAATTGTCCCACTGGTTAATTAACTGTCATTGCTAAAAATTTACTTATTTCCAGGCTGAATTTGTCTAGTTTCAACTTCTAGCCCTTGGATCTTGTTTTACTTTTCTCTGATACACTGCAGAACCCATTATCAAAAATCTGTTCCCCATTTAGATACAGATGGTGACACCATGGAGATATCCTGGAGAACAAAGGAACTGCGCAACCAACCAACAGCTCTCAGGGATTTCTATTGAGGGTTTCCAGCATTTCTGAAAATCATGCTTAGAATTATTGAAACAAGAGGGCCCAAGTTCCACAGTAAGCCATGTCAGTTTCAATGTACTCTCATCTTCCTCATGCTGAGCCCCTAGATATTAGTTTGTTCAAGCCCTGCACCTGGTAATTTGAAGTGAAATAGGACTGGGGTATTGACAAAACCCTGAAAGAGTAAGGAAAAAAGCCCTTCTCTTTCACTTTGGGAGACATTTTAACATAAAACAGAATATCACTGAATTTTTCCATTATCACTATCAACCACATAAGGCATCTTATAAATCGTATGAATCTACTTAGTCCTTTTGTCGAAATACAGCTCAGTCAGTCAAACAGCCACACAGTGCATTTGACATCCATATCTGCAACCCTCTGAACTGTTGTAACATAAAACTGATTGCAATAAATGATTACATGCAGCAAACTCCACTATGGTGGAGAGCTTTGAAAATCTTTGTTGAAAAAATTTCTTCAACTATTGAAAATCTATTTCAAGAAGTATATTAGCTATAATGATTGTATCATATTGAGATTTAGGTTTATTTTTCATCTTTTTCTTGCAATGCTCTTTTAGTTTAAGGTACAGTTACTTAATCGTCCCTAAGGATTTGTCAATTAAACTTTATTTTTATGTATTTGTATCACAGTAGCACCATTTGTGCTTTTTAAAAAACTTGTTTTCAGTCTCTTCCATATCATCCTCAAGCACACTTTCAAAAATAGCAGGACTAGTTTTGCCTTGGAAGCACCTCTGGTATGGAGCAGAATTATGAACTGTAATTTAGCAAAGAAAAGTTTTCCTCAAAGTATCCCATTAAAATGAGCTCCAATTTGGGCATGTACAGTAATATCTTCTGCTCTGGTCCTGACTTGATTCAATAGCAGATAGTAATTTTTCAGGAAAGCTAAGAAGCCTGTAGTCAAACTTTTATTATTTTCGGTTTTAAATGTTGCTTCATTTTGATTTGTTTTACTGAAGTTCCATATACATTGTTTCCATTATTTTTTATTTCCTACAGATTTAGGAATTACATAAAGTTCTAAGATAAGGATCCTAAATACTGGAATTACCATCAAGATTATAAGGTTTACAATTTTTATTTTCAAACTATTAAAAACATCAAAGCAACAGGAAAAAAATTTAAGTCTGAAACTTACTTTCAAATGCTCCATGAAATAATTAAAGTCACTTTATAAAGAGAATTTGTATTCACATAGAGCCCATGTAAAACATTATTTTTCTTGGAGATTCTTAATGCAGAGTATCACCATCATTCACTAAAAAAGTAACTGGTCTGGTTTCAAAAGTGTTAGAGGTTATTCCTAGGATATTGTTGGAAAGGTCTTGTCCACATCTTGATAGCATTTAAATTTACTCTGTGGCTCTGGCTTAATTCACAGACATAACAAGGTTGCAAGGGAGTCTCCTAAGGTGCATCTTTTAGAAGAGCAGAGTTCCAACTCACTTTAGGAAGGGTTAAGGGTACTCAGTGACAGCGGTAATTTAAATATTTTACTCATTGTAGATGGGGAGTTAGGCCTAGAACCAGTCAGAATCAGTGGGACTTTGATTTCAATAGGACTTGGGCACCTAAACATTCTTGAAGGTCTGGGCCTTAGTTCTGCAGTCAATGGGCTAAATTCACTCTCCATTTGTAAAATGGCATCATGCCTCATCTCCATGCCATAGTGCAATACTGCAGGGCTTTCTGGTCTAGTGCCCCCTGTAGTCCTTTTGGTGTCACAGCAGTCTGTCATTATACATAGCCTAGCTCTTCAGACAGGTCACTACTCATGCTATTCCCCCATCCTGGGATTAACAGAAAAGTCCAGCAAACCAAAAATTCACAATCTAATGGCCTTCAGGTTTGTCTCCATATCTGACACTTGCTATTTTTAGTTTCTTCTATTTCTGATGCCTCTGCTGTCTCTCTTGGCCTGGGAAAAGAAAGAAAACCCAGGGCCCACATTCCCTTTTGGGTCTCAAACAGCTAAGGACAGTTCCTTCCATCCCTTTGCATTTTCCCTGGCCTTTTCCTCCCTTTACCTTGCTCAATGGCATCTTCATGAGCTCTGCAGGCTCTGTTCCATCCCTCTTTAACTTTGGAGTTGGCCCCATGAGAAGCGGTGAGGAACCAACAATGTTTTTTAGGCAATGCCTGCCCCAGCAATTTTTGCCTCAGGATTATCCTGCTAGCTACTCTACCTTAGTCAGTGTTGCCTTCCTTCTAACAGGATTTTCCCTTCAGCCCTCCCTATGGGGCTAGTGTTTGTGTCTCAGCCTCTTACTTCACCTTAGTCAGTTAAAAGGCTTTTCCCAGCTCCTTTCAAATGAGCACACTCCCTCAATTAGCCTTCCACGCTAAAGGGTTCAGGAAACCAGCCTTTTCTTTTCAGTGTCTATTTACTATGAAAGAGGAGGAAGCATGTAAGCTGCTACTCTCCTTCCAACTCTTTTCCAAAGTCACAGCTTTCCAGAAAGCAGCCCCTCACCCTGTACTTATGGCCTGTGTTCCTTGCTCGTACATGTATGATGTTTCATTTGGCTGTATTAACACACTTTGTATGAATGGGCCCAGTTTACCAAGCCTCAAGGATCCTTAACTGTGACTAGATCATATATTTAGTCTCCTTCCTCAAAATGTGGAATGATGCATGTTTGCGTCTAAAATCTTTTCAAAGCATTCTTTAATTTTGTTTTTTCCATAGATTCTAAGGTCAGAAGGAACTACTATGATCATCAGTACTACAAAGGCCACTGAATTTCACTAAGGGTACGTCTACACAGCACTGACATTATTCTGAAATCAAGAGTGCATCTACACAGTAAACCGTTATTTCAAAATAATGTTGAGCTGGAGGACTTCTTACTCCAACTCCTGTAACCCTCATTTCACCAGCCAGCTGCCTCTCAGCTTAGGCTGTAGAGCTCCCTTGTCCTTTTCTCTCACTCTATGTGCTCTAAGTGCCACTACATGGGGACAGTGACCCACACTAGGGCTACGTCTACACAGCTTCCCTCTTCCCCAAAAGCCTATGCAAATGAAATGTGGATTAGCATATTGCTATGCTTCATTTGCATGATTAATTAGGAGCCATTTTCACGCTATAGGTTTTTGTGCAAAAAAGCTCCGTCTACACAGCACCTTTTTGCGCAAAACCCCCCTCTTGCGCAAGAGCTGTTCTTCCTCATTTTTTCAGGAAGACCGGCTCTTGCGCAAGAGGAGTTTTTTGCACAAAAAGGCGCTATGTAGACAGAGCCTTTTGGCACAAAAACCTCTTGCGCCAAAATCGCTCCTAATTGATTATGCAAATCAAATGTGACAATATGCTAATCCACACTTCATTTGCATAGGTTTTTGCGGAAGAGGGAAGCTGTGTAGATGTAGCCTAGGTGAGTGGATTACACTGTATTTTTGGGAAGCCTTTTTTGCAACTTTACTTCTCAAATCTTTCTTGGTTTATTCTCTCGAGAAATAAGATGAAGAAAAATAAATTGGTGTTGTGTATCACATCTGTAGCCACATGGTTTTTACACTTTAAAAAGCCTTACTAATGAGTTTATAATGGCACAGCTGATAGAATTTTCAATATTGTAGTGTTAGAAAAGTCTGCTGCTGTACAATACATATAAAGTGTTCCTCAGATAAATAAAAGATTAAACTTCCCTGCATGGGACTGTGGGGAATACAAATAAATGCAGTAGTAAGTTGGAACAAGCAGAACCTGAAACATTTTTATGCCTGTAACTTGCCTGATATGGGGAAAGAAGAAAAGATAAGAAGAAATGGGAATCAACTGGATTAGTTCCAAGAACACTGCAGTGTTCTCCTTATAATTCACTCAAATAAATTCTTAATTTCTTACTCCCTTGCAACTAGGGTATGTCTAGACTACAAGCCTCTTTCGAAAGAAGCTTTTTCGAAAGAATCTTTCGAAAAAGCCTCTTTTGAAAGAGAGCATCTAGACTGCAACCACTTCTTTCGAAAAAGCGAGCCGCTTTTTCCAAAGAGAGTGGCCAGGCAGTCTGGATGCTCTCTTTCGAAAAAGCCCTGTAGTCTCAACACACCCCTAGTCTTTTCCTATGTCTTTAGTGCCAATACTCTACAAACAGATATTGGGACAAATCTTGCTCATTTTACTCATGTGAAAAGTATCAGAGGGGTCATCATGTTAGTCTATAACTTTAAAAACGACTCATCCTGTGGCAACTTAGGCTATGTTTAGTCTGCAGGCTTCTTTCGGAAGAAAGTTTTCCGGAAGAGATCTTCTGAAAAAACTTCTTCCAAAAGAGTCCGTCCAACTGCCAAAGCACATCGAAAAAGTGATCTGCTTTTTTGAAAGATAGCATCCACACTGAATGGACGCTATCTCGCATTTAAGCTGTGATTACTATGGACAGAGTGGCCACCAGGGCACCTGTGCTTTTTCCTCTTCTTTCGAAAGAACTCCCTCTTCCCCGTCCACACACGCCTTTTTCTGAAACAGCTCTTTCAGAAAAAGGCTTCTTCCTCGTAGCAAGAGATTTACCAATGTTGGGAAAACCCCTGTGTTCTTTCAATTTTTTTTCTAAAGAACACAATTGCAGTGTGGATGTAAGTGAAGTTTTCAGACAAACAGCTGTTTTTCCGAGAAAAAACCTCTGCAGTGTAGAGATACCGTTAGAAACTAATAAATATATAGGATCATGAGCTTTTACTCATGTGAATTCTCCAAGGAAGTTTCAAATTGAGTACCAGTTAATTCTCTGAATAATTGTCCAGCAGAAGTCAGTGAATAGTTACTAGACAAGGTAACATTACTTCATTAATTCACTGCCAGATACAATGTCCAACACTGGCCAAAGTAGATAACAGAAAATAGAATCCAGTATGACATGTTGGCTTTGTATGGCATAAAAGCCCTTCCCCCTTTCCATTAATGCTGGAACCATATCAGCTCTGCAACAAAGCAGAAATCTGTCAGATCTAAAAGGCAAAGGCTCTAGGAACCTGAAATACACTGCAGTGACAATCACATGTTGTCCTATGTCAAGTTGCCACAAGAACCAGGATACAAAGAGGGTGACAAGCAATAAAATACAGGGAAGTTGGAAGATAGCTGAGGAACACGAGAAGAGAAGTATGATGTTGTCAGAACAGCAAAAAAGATAACTACTTTCGTGGCAGCATGCTGAGCAAGTCTGAGATGTGCAATACAAGAATTTGAGACGAGCAACCTCCTCCTCACTGAATTCAAGGCATGAAGTGTCCATGATACATACTGTGATTTT
This sequence comes from Rafetus swinhoei, assembly GCA_019425775.1. Classification (NCBI taxonomy): domain Eukaryota; kingdom Metazoa; phylum Chordata; order Testudines; family Trionychidae; genus Rafetus; species Rafetus swinhoei. The sequence continues at coordinate 37,398,060 of CM033440.1, forward strand.
TGTGATAGAGGTAAACAGAAAAGAACAAAACCATCAAGATTTCCCAGAAAGCCTTGAAAAAGGGAAGAAAATGAAGGGAAGTGCATTTGATAGCTACATATTACTGAACATGCTCCTTCCACTGCCCACAAACTTTTGGGAAGAGCAAATAGTGTGTCTATTTCTTAAAATCCATTTTAAAAATCTATTAAATTGAAAGAAAAATGAGCTCAGCTAGGTTAAGAAACTCTGCTGCCTAACCAAAATGAACATCCATTTACTCATCTTCCTGTGTGCATAAAACAGGGCTGGGGTGGTAGTCTTCCAAAAATGATTACCCTTGCCAAGTAACATGAGATCAGTGAATGCATTGCCAAAATTTGGATCATATCAAGGAAGAAAGCAACAACACACAAGAAGAGGATTGAGTAGCGATGGTGATATATTTAGGAGATCCGCTTTATGTACTCAAAAGGGTAGATAAGTACATAGATCCTGCTCCTATAATTGCCTGCATGCAGACAGCTGTTGGCACTTGCTCAGAGCCCCAATCTCTGTCCACCTGTGCACAGAGATTCACCTATGTAAGATTAGGTGCAGGATCAGAGCCTAAGGGAGTAATTTCACATGATCATTATTGACTCAGTTCTTTTTCTACTAATCAAGTTTTAGCTAACAATTTATCAGGCAAATGTAAATGTCAGACAAAGTATTAGATTGATTTGTCAACAATCTTTTCTTTAAACAGGCTCAAGTACTTAATAGACCTACACAGCTTGGCTTAGAGGAGTAAGCCAGGCAATTAAATATGAATCAAATGGAATTGGTGTCTCTGTTTCACTCTGAATATCACCCCCAGGAAGTTCTCAATAGTACAGGAAAGATTTTCATAATGATGGACATTTGATAGGTGAAAGACTGTGTTATTCAGTCTAGCACATGGCCTGAATACTTGATAAAGAAATATACTGCATATAATTATTTGTTGAAGAGCTGGAAGAAAAAGCCCAATACTAGGCCAAAATTCTGTTGGCAGAATTGCACAAATGGAACTATGAAGAAGACGTAGAATAACTTTAGAGTCAGACTATTGTAAACGAGAATTTGACTCTAAGGATGTGTAGTTATCAACACTAACATTGGAGCTTTGAGTTACTAACGCACATATAAATTACAACCTAGAAAAAAGTTAAAAAGCTCTTCTCATAATAAAGAGACTGAAATACATTAAAAAAATGTAAGGCCAGGAGCTCTGCTGACAAAATTCAGTTTATGGCAGCTGATGAGTTGACCTGTAACATAATGGGAATTTGAAAATCTGAACATGCTTTGTTCAGGGTGGAACAGACCTTCTTGTCAGACTGGCACCTCCTCCAGATTGTTCAGGGGATTAGATCAAAGCCAACACCCTCATCCAAAATCTGCATGCCCACCCTGTCTCTGCTCCTGCCTATGGCTCCTCTCTTAGCTCCCAGAACCATGGCACCCTCCTTGCAACTCAACCCTCCAGATAGGTCATCAGCTATGTTTCCCCTTTCCCACGGGTGGGGCACCTCTGTCCAACAGTCCAGTTACTTCCCCAAGGGTCAAGTGGGGGAGACCCAAGCCCACCAAGTCCTTCATGCCTTAGGGCAGGGCCCCAGCTGACAGACCATGTAAACAGCACCCTCCTACTTCTCCTTTATTTTCCTGGGCCACTTTCCCCAGGATTCAGCATCTTCCTCCTCACCTCAAGGCATGCAGCTGCTCCATCCCAGCATCCAGCCACTTCTCTGTCCAAGGGGCTTACATTTCCCTCAGCTTTTCCCTCAACAGTCCTTACTCCCTGAGCACCCAGCAGCAACTGACCTACATCTGGCCTGCAACTCCCTTTTATCTGAGCCTGCTGGGCCCAGAATGGTTGCTCCCTGCAACTCCTTCCTCATTAGCTGTGCTTCATGCAGCCTTTATGGTTTCACTTCCATTGTTCCTGTTGAAGCACAGCATGATTAACCCCTTCTTTGCTATGTGGGGCAGGAACCACATCACAGTAGGCTTCTTCCTAAGAAATTACATTATTTGTGGTAATAAACAAGATGACACTAAAACCTATTCTACTGCTGGAATGCCTTGGATAATTAATTTCTGAAGTGCTGCTGTTCTAGAACAAACAGCTTTAGGTTCTTTCAGGTTAAAGAAAGACCCTAAAGCTCCTCTCAGGAGTGGCACCCTACACTTGCCACTTTTATGAGCAGCTGCACCTCATTCTGGGAAGGGGGGTTGGTCCCTTCCCTTCCCCCTTGTCATGGACTCAAGCCTAGAGACACCCGTCATGAGCCTCCCAGAGGGCAGGGCCATGGACAAGGAGGACGAGGAGGAGGAGGAGGAGGAGGTGGAGGATGAAGATGAGGCCAGCCAGGACACAATGCCCACCAGCCAGGAGGTCATCCTGTCCCTGGAGCAGGTATCCCCTCTTAGGATGTCACCCAGGGGTTGGAAGAAGCTGGGAAAGGTCTATCAGGTGAGTTCCATTCCTGTCCCTACACTTGTGGGGGGAGGTGGCGGGCAGTGAGGGGGGCTGCATGGTCCTCGCTCATCCTTCTCAGCCTGGGGATTGCACAGCAGCCTGTGCATGTAGCTGCACATGGAGCACCAGTCCAGAGCAGACAGCCACATGAGGCTGCCACAAAGGAACCTTTCGCTGCTGCTCACAGGGTTTCTGGGAAGGCCTGCCTTACTCCCGATTCTGTGGTGGGACACCTTCCCACCACAAGCCACCACTAAAGAGGATGGGGTCAGGGAAACACATGGCAGTGCCACTCTCAGTCAAGCATGGCAATGTGGAGGACACCAATCCCCTGCAGAGGAACCTGTGGGGGAGAAGAAGAGAAGGGGACCTCAGTACCATTCTCCCCAGCAAGAGGCGTCTGCCACTCACACACACACCACCCCCAACAATCCTCCAGCGGACAGGGATAGAAGTCCTCTCCCTGTGGGACACCTCTGCTGCCAGACCTGGTGTGTGCATGGCACACAAGGAAGCTGAGCCACCCCGTTGCCCCCTTCCTGCTCTCAGACTCCTGGCCTGGCCAGCACTTTCTCATGCCGGCTTGTCCCCAGAACGTGGGGGTAGCAAGGCTCCCCTGGGACATCTGTGCCCCTGCAGGACAGCGCACACTGTCTAGGCCACAGATGACCTTGCTTGAAGCACATCACCATCATCTAAACCAAGACCTTTTGATGTCAGCTCAGAGATGAGGGCTGGGCTTCATGCACCCTGTCTCCTGGATGACTGGCCTTCTTGATTTTCTTCACAGCTGGACCAGCTGTGAGTGAGGTGCGTCCACCAGCTCCCATGCCATTCTCCTGACCCCACACGAGCTGCTGCAGACGACTCCATGAGGACCTGGAGCAGGAACACATTGCCTGCCTGCATACCCTGCAGCAGTGTCTTGAGTGGCCAGAGCAGATGTAGGATGCCAACTTGGAGGAGCACCACGCCATTTATAAGGAGCTGTCCCAGCAGAACTGCAGCATGTGCATGGCATACACCGCTGCCATTGACTGCCTGCTCACCATGATTGAGCAGGCCAGCAGCCGCCCCCTCCATACCCACTCCTTCCCAAGTCCCAACTGCACCTGCTCCTGCCCCTGCCCTGTCCCTCTGGCTTCTCCCGCTACCCCACTCTCCCCCTCCCCCCCGTAGATGCTGAGTATCCTGCACATGAGGTGGTGCAACCACCCAAGGCAGATGCCACTCCCAGCCCCAGCCCTGAGCCCCTCTTCCTCCTGCCACCCCCTTCTACTTTCCTCCCCCTCCCAGGTTCTTTCCCCAGTCCCTCCCCAGTTATATTTATGCCAAATAAAAAAAATTGATTGTTTGAAAACAAAATGTCTTGTTTATTTGGTCTGCAGGGGAAGGAAGAGGTGGGGGAGGAAAGGCACAGAAGGGCCATGCAGAGGCCCCTTGTGGAGAGGCCTGGGGGAAGTGTCACAGCTGGCCTTGTCTAAAACTCTCCCTCAGGGCTTCCCAGATGCACATAGCTCCGCAATGGGCCTGCCGGATGCCAGCATGCATGGCTGCTCAAAGGCCCTGACCAGCCGCTTGGCCTGTGCCCCCGATCTTGGCAGGAACATCTCCCCCTTGTTCTCACACAGTTTGTGCAGGACACAGCAGGCTGCCACCACCTGGGGGATGTTCTGTTCGCCAAGGTCCAGGCAGGTGAGGAGACAGCAGAACCTCCTCTTCAAACAGCTGAAGGCCCCCTCCACCATGATTCAGGTGCTGCTGAGCCTGGTGTTGAACTGTTCCTTGGTGGGGTCCAGGTGTCCCATGTAGGGCTTCATTAGCCAGGGGGTCAAGGGGTAGGCAGCATTGCCCACAATGCACATGGGCATGTCCATGTTCCCAACCCTGATGGTGCAGTTGGGGAAAAATGTGCCAATGTCCATCTTCTGGAAGAGGCTGGAGTTCCTAAAGATG